>OY728126.1:285210480-286561480 GCA_963277665.1 Viscum album | reverse complement strand
AAGTATAATGATATTATTTATATGATATTATGGATTTTAATTGGATTTCAAAATACTATGGTAATGAAGAAAACCACTATGTGAAAAATGAAAATCCTAACATTGTGGAGGCTGTAGTCAACACATACACAAGGTTATTGTTAAAATGCCATATAATTTTGAGGTAATAAATGTAGATAAAAATTGAAATATATTAAAATATTTATTTTATATTTATAATTTTTTTATCATTACCATCATTGAAACAATCATAGAGAAGTTGTGATGAAAAAATAGAAGATGTCTCTTTCTGGAGAGGTGGTTCGCACTTCGCCCAAATGACATTCTTAAGTATTTTGAAGTTGATGATAAAGAATAAATAGGGGGTTTTAATTAATATAATATCATATTGGTATATTAATTATACTTATTTCATTAAATTATTAATGTTAAAAAAGGTTTGGAATGTGAATATTACGAGTAAATGATTATGAATGAGGTAATACTTGTGTCTAGAAAATATGATTTCAACAAAAATAATTTTTTATAGAGAGCCTTTATGATAAATAATAGTGAAAAGATTCTAAATAATTCAATATATAATTCTATATAGAATAATTTGGTATAGTTTTAGTAAAAAATTCATATATAATGGTTTAACTTGAAGTGGTGGAACTGATCACTTTTTAAAACTGATGAGGATGGAAATTTTGGAAGTCTCCAATTCATTTTATTTAATGTTAAAGGGAATAAGTTCATTATTGATTATTGAATGTCACTATTATTTTTATTATATCATAAAGCATGTATATGTTGTATACATTTAAATGGCTTTGACGATGCTTGATTTGGTGATTCTTAAGGAATAGTTATGGATGAAGTGGTGATGCCTTAAAATTTTTTATGGATCCTTATTATGGAATTCAATATCTTGCATAAACTATTCATATAATTATTAATTTGACAATTTTTATTATTAATCACTGATAAATAAGAAATTTATTATGTTAGAAAAAAATATTAAAAAAAATTTGGAATATTAATGAAATCTATGCTATATGAATTTCTTATCTGGTGATGGAAGATAAGAAAGTAAAATCTGAAGGGGATTTTTCATTCTAGGTATATATTTTGAAACCTATTTATGTATGGGTTTACTAAATAAAATTTTGTCCCAACCCTTTAATATATCATAAGGGACCTATATGTATCCTCTTCAGAGGTGGGAATAAGGGTATACCTCAATCCATCCCGAAGGAGGCATGGGATTGTATAGGTCCATAGAGGTACCCCCTTTTAAAATGGGATTGAATATGTTGGTGGTCCAGTGAACTGGACCCATATATTTTTCCCCCACTGGCATGTAGTGGTTAGCCCTATTGTGCTATATAATAAAATCCAGATTGCTTGTGTATGTTGTGTAAGCACCCAATAGTGAATTTGGTAGGCTTTGTTCATAATTAACTAAAATGATAGAGGCAAAATGCGATGAGTTTTCCTTCTGGGTTCATCTTTATTAAGGTACTATTCACCAAACCTAAAGATTATAGAGAAAACAAATTCTATCTATTCTCATGGATCTATGACCTCCAATAAAAAATGTTGATCATATTCCTCCTTCTCCAATGAATGATGACTTTCTCGAATAAGATATTTAGACCAAGCTACCGCAAAATAGCTTGTTCTCTAGGTCAGATCAACCAAGGATTATAAATAGGTCAAAATTGGCTAAGTTCATTATTTCAAAAAAGAATAAAAATGATTTTAGTTTATCGGATTATGGTATGCGAAGGATTTTATGAGAACCAAAATTTATGCAAAAATAATAATTCAATGCTATGTGAAATTTTATATAAAAATAGATTTTGAATACAAAATTATTTTGTTACATGATGATGGAAAGTGATTTTTGGATGACAATATTATTATGATATCTATAATTTTTGAGTACGTAGAGAACACGATAGATGATTTCAGGATGCTATTTTGTTGAGTACCACACTAGGGCAATCGTTTTCAACCATTTTATATGAATATATTGTGCCCAGAAGGTGATTTTACTAAAGATTATTTATCATGAAATAATTCATGCTCAATGAGTTCAAATACATTTATTATATATAAAGATGTATAGAAAAAAAATTATGTTTGTTAATGTAGGAGTGATCAGGAATTATAGCAACTCTTATTCTCAAAGAGTGGAATAATATGTTAATATATGGAGTAGGATGAATGGGGATATAGAAGGTATTTGAAGTGTATTTTTTATGGTTTCCTCATAGTAAATAGAATGATATGAGGACCAGTTCAACACAGCTTGGTAGAACATGATATGTTGATACGATTTTCTATTGTGGCTTTTTGTGGATGGTATTTTTATGGAATATTTTAGAAAATATAACTTTCCATTGTTCAAAAAAAAATGATGTGCTTTTCAAATTTTCATTTTTGAATGAATTATTCTATGTTGTATATTCTCTATGAGTATATATTTTAATTCAATGTGGAAATGAAAAATAAATATATAAATTCATGAATATTATATGTTAAGAGGAAAAACATTATGTGATCATGTCATCATATGTGGAGACAGGATACATGTGAAATAATTAAACTTATTTACTAGGGTGATTGTGTATTTTACCACTAAATAACCTCGTATTTCCTATAAATACCATGATAACAGTCTGATAAAATAGTTCAACCTGAATTTTGTTTAATTAATTCACCATTAGTTTTGGATTTTATATTTATCTAGCTATGTTCTAAATAGAAATTTTAATTTTTGAATATCAAGAAATTACATAATGTGAATTTATAATCTTAATTTCATTCATGTTGAATGACATTCAATTTTCTCTGTGATTCAAATTTAAAAATAGAGTTTCATGTACATAAAATAAACAACATTTTTTATGAAACATTAGTATGTGAAGAGATGAGGAAGTGGTCCAATAGTGCATCCTTAATTACATATGATGTGATATTATTATTTTATGTGTACAAGATCAATTGTGAATGCTATTTTATATTTACATAGTGGAGGATAAAATCAATTACACATATTAATTTTTATAATTCCATGAAATGAAAATGGCTACATGAATTACTTATGATGATATTCTAAATGAAGATTATTCAAAAATTTTAATATCTAGATACTTCTTAAAATAATATTGAAGAAATTATGTTCATCACATGAAAATGTTAATAAAAGTCAATCCCTTTTATAAATATGGATAATATATTCTTGATTAAAAATATAATTAAGATTAGATCATTCACTAAAGATTAGAATTTAATGAGACTAGATCCAGAATATACATTATGTGAAGATACCAATGTTTAGGAATTCATAAATCTAAGAAGAATCATAAAATTCAAGACTTGGTGTTAATGGGTTTCAAGAACCAATGCCTTAATTAAATAATTAATTTAATTTATTTATTTAATTCCTTATTATAAAAGACCCAACACATTCATGTAGTATTCAAGTGGTATAGATGAATCAAAATGTATGAAGATATATTTCTATTTTTTATCAATAAAATTATAATGATGGTGGTTTTGAATTTGGGGTCAAACTATATTATAAAGATGTTGAAGGATATGGTTCCTAACTAGTCAAGAAGAAGGTGAAAAAAAGTTTTTTTGGTTGTCTAACTAACATAAGAAGAATAGTTGATTAATGGGATTTTGAACGTGGATCGATTGGAGGATTGATTTCTAGGGTGTATAACTTGTAGTATATTTATTCATTGTAATCACCTCCTTATTAATTAGGTAATCATTGATGGGGGGGATTTAACCCACACAGATAGGTGTTGGTCTTTATATTGAACCTTTAAAATATCATGTTTTATTCACTCTCATAAAAATTATTCATATAAAGTGAATCTACGAAGTATAACTGGATTGATAGTGAACGGAAACATGGTCACGATTATTAATTCAAAAACAATGAATTTTAAAATTTTAGTCCATTGATTCTCACCCCCTTATAGTGGTAAATAAGGCCTAGGGAACTATGAATATCGTTAAATATCAGGTATCTTCTAAATTTAAAAAAAAATTCCTTGATTTTTATTATCATCCATTATGAAGTACATATTTTAGATAGCATTGAGTAAAGTCAAATGAATAAAAATGAATTTTCTCATAAGGATAAAATTATGGGGAGTTATTCCAAAACTCAGAAGAACAGGACGAGAATAATGGATAGGAAAATAAAAAATAATATAAATTTTAATCAAGAAATACAACTAACTGATGTTTTTTAGAATGATATCCATAGAAAATATTATTTTTTGATAATGATTCTACTAATGAACAATATTTAATATATGAGGATAATGATCAAATTTTTTATATTCATTTTGAAATAAATTAAAATCTAAAAAATGTTTTTAATAAAGTGGTCAGGTGTATTTTCTTGAACAATCAAGGGACACCTTTTGATAAAGACCTAATAAAATTTTATGTTTTAGAATTATAGGATGTTCTATGTATGAATATCATAAACTATATCACTATCATAAAACTAATGGAGGGAAGGGAATAAAAAATTTCAAAATGAAGAATAATTTCTAGGGTATAATTTTTAGAAGGTTGTGTTTGGGATTGTTTTTATTTAATTTATTCTTTTCCAAGATGAATTGAAAAAAGTGTCCTGGGATGTACAGAATTCTCAATTGGATATCATATCCTAAAGGATCAAGAAGATTGAATCATTATTTCATGAAAAATGATTAATTTCATGATATGGGTGTTAAGAATATGAAGAATGAACGAGATATTACATTGGAATTTTTTGAATATTAGAAGAATGACTTGAAAATGAGATATTATGAATTGAAAATTAAATTGGCCGATTTTGGAAAAAGTTATTTTTTTAGACTTCATAATCAGAGATGTATGTATATAATACCACACAATGATATATGAATTCTTATACAATTACATAATTTTTATAATATTGGAATAATAAAATTTTATCAACTAATGATCCATCTAATGAAACAATAAAGAAAGAGGTATCATCCATATCTAAAAGTAATAAGTTTTTTAAATTATTATTTTCAGATAATAAATTATTGAATAAAAATTCTATAATAATATAGTTATAGAGAAATGGAGTTGAGATTAACTATATATTAATAGTGTACAGAAAAATATGTATAACTATTTTCCCCCATAGGAATCCAAAAAGGTTGTTACAAAGAACCAAAAACATTGTGGATAAAATTATGGAAAAATAAAGAATGTAAATGAAGACAATGTTTTCTTTGGTCATTGTCGGTGTTGAAAAATATATGGAAATTTTTCATTGGATATTTTAAAAAAATTATTTAAATGATAAGTCAAAAATTAATCATATAATAAGTTGAATAATTTTAGAGATGATGGTGAAACAACATTGGAGATATTTGAAAAAAAAACGTTTAAAAATATTTGATCCTCTTGGTTATCTCTATAATTTTTTAAATAAATACAATGAAAAATGTGAGCCATGTACATTACATCATTTATCAAAAATGAATCGAAAGATAAAGAAAATATGAAATTAGTGAAAACCTTGTGTAGAAACACAAACAATTCTACAAATCAAATTCCCTCCATGATATTTTAAGACAAGTCCTTATTGGAAGCTATACATAATAATGATTTGAAACAAATGATATCTATTTAGTTAAACAAGATTGTTATATGTCAGAATAAATATATGAATAATTACATTTATTTTAATCCATTTTTAATCATTAAAAATATTGTCAACGTTTCAAATTTCATTCTTGTGATTTTCTCAACTAATTTGGAGAAATCAACAGTGATAGAATAAGAATATGATCAAACTCATGTTATTTGTAAAATGAATATTCCCCATGAATATAGTTAATTTCATAAGATGTTTTCAATAATACATACTCATGTATTGAAAAATATATATGTATTAGAATTAAGTGTTCATTAGAATATCCAAATAACATAATGTAAAAAGAGATAAGAACCCTCTCATATAATGAAAATACTTGTTTGATTATATCTATGATACCAAATGAAAAATCATATTTGAAAATCATATTTTGAAGCGTGAAGAGTATAAAAAGTAGAGAAAGTAGATTGAGAAAACCATCTCAACCATGTTGTTCACATTAAAGAACATGTAACTCAAATATATTTCCTTATATTTTTTTTATGTATTTTGTGAAAATATATGGAATTAATTTTATTGGAAGGTCTCAGGGAGAGAACCTGAGAATCGATGAGTACTATCATATTATTGATATCAAGAACACATATAAATTAATTTAATTGGAAAACAACACAAATAATTCAAATTTTTACCCAAAAGTTTTAAGATAATAAAATTAATTGATGAATTGAATCAAAATATCACTGATATTGATGAGTTTTTTACTTGATGGTGAACCACATTAAGAAGGAAGACTTCTAAAAAATTATAAATTATAAATTTTAAATATAGTTAGATAAAATTAATCTGTCAAGTAAAAAAATAAATCAGAAAAATATAATGAAAAATATATTGAAAATAATTATCATAGGGGACTGAATGTTATACTATGTAAGGGGAGCTATATCTATTTCACTGGAACATTTTGATGTGATTGTTTATTTTTTTGGAAATATCCTACTATTTATAAATCATTTTATTTAAAATCCCCTAAAAAATAATTGAGAATTTATATGAATTATTTCACATGTATTATATGATAATTATTTCCTACACATACTTGGTTGTGTAAATATTGTTTTCCACACTGGGATAGGCCTCATAGGCATACAGTTGATTAACTAAATGATATTATTTAAGAGAACCTTGGGAAATCATTCCACTCATAGAAGTGATTTTTAAATTTTCATATGGGGGAAGGGAATAATTTTTTGAAGAGAAATATGTTATGAGAAGACCCCACATACATTTTAATTTTTTACAGTAAGGGGAAGAAATTTTTTGATGTTATAAATTGAAGAATTATTGACAATAAATGAAAACATGGAAACTCAATAGAAAAAGATCATTATTTATGAATGATTCTTTTTTTTGATGCCAGTATGTCTTAAATTCAATATATGTGGTAGAATTATATGAGGAGTTGACGATTATTGAAGTGGTTATTCCAAGAGAATTACTACCAATGAAGCGGTGATATTTTGGAAAATGGTGATGGATCCATCTAATGTCATTGGTTTTCCAGCCTGAAAAATTCAACCTCGTATTAATGTAATGACTATTTGTGAGGATATTAAAATTTTAAGACATTTGCTATAAATGACACATTGACAATAGTAATGTTTACTATATCAACGAAGGACATGACATATACATTAATTTTTTAATTAATTTACTTGTGACTTGAATAAAAAAATGGAATTGGATTTCAATGAATATATTTATCTAATAATTTATTTTATAGTTTACTTTATAAAAATTGGACCAACCCGTCAAGATAACATATGGGATACATTATTAGATTGTTCTGAGGTTTGAAAAAGTGTCTATCAGATTCTTTAACAAATGATTAATGGGCCATGTCTAGGCTAATATAAGTTTCCATGTGAATAATGGTCGTAAATATTTTGGCAGGGCCATGCATAGGGCCAGCATAGCACATGCAAGAAGGCATACAGATATTGGTTTGGTTTCCCACTTGTAAAATTCTTAGATAGTATATGTGTGTGTGTGATGATGATGTTAAGTAGCCAATTTTAGGGGTTTCAGTGATTGTTAATTAATAATCCAGATGTAATCCATGTGGAATATTAAATGTGGCACAAGGGAGATGTTGGTTACTTTTCACCCACATAAATACATTTTCAAAGAATGATCGTGATATGAAATCATGGATCTAAACCAGAAAATCATGTCTATGGTTCTTCCTTATGGGTCTAACATGAATTATTACATTCCTAAATTAAATTTTTAGACCTATATACTTCAAAATTTCCTTACAACCTTGTTTGATAAACCATTATTCATCAAGTGATTGAAATTGGCTAAGTACATTTTACTATAATGGAAAAATAGCATCTGTAAACAACAGAATGTGGTCTGAAAAGGATGTTTTGTGGGTTAATATTCTTGAAATCCTTTATTTCCATACTATTTGAATCCTATATTGAATAACATTTGGTGGAAAATTCATTTTTTGAAACATGATGAAAGAATGTGATTTTTGGATGATAATGTTATTATTCAACCTAATATTTTTTGATTATGTGGAGAACATGTTATATGATATGATCATGATATATGTGTGAGAAATCCATTAGGTTTGTGGTTTATGGCCAGGATATGTGAATATTTAGTGTGGGGTCAGTGAGTTCAAGGAAGATGGTTTGTAGTGAATAGTTTCATGCATAGTGAGTTCAAATTTAGTGATTTCATGGTTCAGATCCGAATTTTTCCTATAAGGTAAATATGTCTTTAATTCCCATTCTAATGGATCTATATAGCATACTGTAAATACCTATTGAGTATAGGGGTGTGTTTTGGGTTTTTGGGTCTTTTTCATGCCTAAAACCTAACTCTGAGAGAAAAACATTTGGGTCGTATGGTTAGGAGAAGCCATGTGACCCAAGCCACATAGTTTGATAAATCCATGTACGATAGGAAAATGAAATTTTAGAACTTGTATGGGTTATGAAAATTTGTTGGATACAGGATCATGCTCTTGTTATATGCCCATAATTTGTAGTAGATCCAAATCACATAGTTTATTCAATATTTGGGAAACTATACACATTAACTATGAGAGGTTCCATTTAAGATAGTTATGGTCACACATTCTACGCATGGTTTATCCAATTATGATTCCAACCCATGAAACCTAATAATTTTCGGTTGGATTGCAATTTTTTCCTTTAAACATATTAAAACTATAGTAAATTTCATTCTCCATATTTCAGATGTAATGGGATTTTGATTCCACTCATACAAATGCAACTATTAGCTATTTCCAATGGTTTTTCCATGATTAGATTTGAGATATTTTTTCCCATTTGATATATAATATTGTGTAGTATAATACTATTTTGTCACGATTTATTTTATTTATTATCAATAATGTTATTTAGTAGGAAGATAATATTCCCTATTTTCTAGATCTTCATTCCTTTCTTATTTTCCTTTTGAGCAGGATTGAATTAGTAGCTAATATTGGGTGACAGCTCTACAACAGACCACCAGTCAGTATTCTTGTGGTTTCACCTTAATGTTAGGATGCCTACATATATTCTGCGATGCAACATGCTGGATTTTCCAAGTGAACCCCTAGAAATATATTTTATTCTTTATTTAAAATGGATAGGTAAGAACTACGTAATTGATGATACCCATTGATTAGTGGCTACGTTTTATTGAACACTATTTCAAACCTCCTATCGTTGATTTTTTTCAATTTAATTGGACCACCATTGTTGAAATATGAGTTTGGTGACCTTTATACTGTGCCATTACCCATTTATAATTCATGTCAAATAATGAATTATAATTATAATTTTAATTGATTGATTAAAGTGAACTAAAGACCATGTCCTTACTTTATAGTCATATAATTGGTTGATTATGCATAATGTGATTCTCATATTGATATTCATTAGAGAGATAATTAAGAGACTAAGGATATGATCAATATGATACAAATAGTGACTATTTAAATAACTAAATTTTGTTAATAAAAATGATGAACTTTGAAATAATTTAATGTTATTGATTTAAAGGTTATTATATTCCTTGGTTGACATGTGGTTTAATATATGAACACACTAGACTATCTCATTTTCTTAATTCCCTAAATATGCTTCAGTGATACTTAAACACATTAGTGGGATTCCAGGGAAGTACTCCGGGGTTTGACTATTATATTCTTAGGTAATACATAGACTCCTAATGGATATATAAGGATGAACTCATAGGGATGATTTTATATACACTTGGAGTGACACATTGGATCCCTTAGTTGAGGAATAAGGACATACTCAAATTATTCTGATGTTATACAACACTTAGAGAGTTACTGACGTTCTGATGAGGATAAAAAAGACGATTTTATTATGTGTATGGTTATTTTTTTTTTCTTAGAGAGATATTTGGATTCCCAAAAATAAATTCCAATGACTGTATCTAGTTCACAGTTGAATAATTAATAAAATCATATATAACATATCTTCAATGAGAAACAAAATGTTCATATTCATTTGGTGACTTCTAACTAATTGATATCCTTTTTGGGAATCATCAGATCATATATCATTAATTTGGATGATGGGATACGTGCAAGGATTATAGACTTACTCATAAAATGAGACATGCATTAATTTTTATTGAGAGACTTTCCAACTAATGTTGAAGCAGGTAGTAGAGGATGGGTGTGCCTAGGAACCTGAACCGCTATGGTTTTATTAAAAACACTTATTTTACATATTCTACTACTACATTTTTACTATTGTTATTATATATTCACTAATGGGATGGTAGTAGGCATGCTGATGGTTGAATACTAGAATTTTTTCTCACTACTTACTCATTCCACATTTGGTACCCATATCGATTATATGACTGTAGGTTTTTATAATTTAAAGAACACTTCTATAGTTTTATGATTTATTCTTTAGAGGATGCGATAATAGGACCGATATGAGGCTTGTGAGTCTAGCTGGAGATATATCTTGTCGTCTTTTGTAACTTTTGTGTATTCAATGTTATGCATACATTCTTATTTCATTGCGAATATATCCTTGAACAATCATTTTTTAATTATATGATTCAATAATGGATATTTTATTCGATCGATTCTTTATTACAAAATCTTTATATTCATCATATACGGTGGGTTACTGGTCCTATCCTTTATAGTTTCTTTTTCCCCTCTGATGATTTCTTTTTTATCATTCTTCCGCTAATAAAGTTTATTCACGTAAGTTATGAAAAATTAATATGAGGGAATATTCATCAAACTATCACCTCATTTTAACCATATTTTATATTCAGCAACTTTAGATATATTGGGAGGTGATATTGAGTCCATCTGACCCACCTGGTAGCGTAACCATTCAGTGGAACCTGTGTTGTGACATTATAATATTGTATGAGAGCCTTCTCATTTCTAATTTTCTATTAAGAGAAGATATAAAGGGATTATAATAGTATTTAAATTTGGCAATGCGATGTGACATGGAGTAAGTAACCCATGTATGGGAAAAATCCAAATTTCCTCATATGGTAATTTTTCTTTCCTAGATTGTAATTGTTATATATGTTTTGATTCCACTATTGGGTGATGTACTTGAGTTGTGATTTTATCATTGATGTTGTTGCATGATATATTTTTTTACAACTCGATTATATTTGGGAATTCCATATCTTGAATCCTTTTAAGATATTATTAGGATTCTAATTTGATAAATTATTACATTCCATACAGGTTGTATTTCTTCATTGCATGACTACTGATATGTTTCTTTTTTGATATATTTGACATACATACTCTTTTGATAGTTTATTTGAGAAGGTAATTGTGATACGTGGTTGGTACATCGATTTCATTCCATAAAAAATTGTTTTTTCTTGATTAGGGTACTATAGACAGCCTATGCGGTCAACATTGGAATATTGTGTTATAGACCAATGGTCAGATCAACTAGAATGTGTTATATTATAGATTAATTTGACATAAATTTTTTTTTCATAATGAGTATGGGCCCTTTCAGATTAAGAGTGGTGACTCAATGGTTTCATCAATTTAATAGAGAATTTTGATATAAAAAAGAAAAAAATGAAATGGATCTTAAGGAATAAATTGAACATTAACCAGACCCAACCATAGTAGTGGACAATAATCCATATTTCTTACATTATTATGACCTATACATATCCTAGAACTAAATATAGGACTAGAAAGAGGGTTTCTTTTAATAAATAATAAGGATTATGTGTATATTATTTTAATATCTATGATTTTAGAGATTTTTTATTATTATTCTGATGTGAGTGCAAGGAATTTTTAGAGATTTTCCATCGTGATATCCACCATTTTCATGCCAAGGGGGTGGATGAATCCATTCTCTATAGGTGGTGGTAAATGTGATGCTATTTGATCATACTATGGAGCTAGAAGAGGCACTTGTTATAATATGAGACATATGTGTTAAGATATAGTTCCAGGAATGCTTCATAAATTTAATGGAAACTATTCCGTATTCACTATGACCAGCCCTAACTATGGAATTCTGTATGTTCAATTTACATTAACAAATTCATCCCATGATTTTTGGGGATGATGGACCATAAGATAAATAGTCATGTCTAGAATCAATGCTATATATATTTGAGTATCTCATGAAGCCTCCCTGGTGTATATTAATGATCACTATATATGTGCAGCTTGATTCCAATGAATGATAGTTAGATGTGATTACTCAGACAGAGAATCATCATGAGACAGAAAAAAAAGATTTTCATATTGACTTCTATGATTAGTTCAATCAAGATATGTTGAGGGAATATAGATCGTTATAGTTCATTCACTTAGAGAAGGTAATCTTATCAGTTAAGGATTATTCACACCGTTTTCAATGTTCTTGTTCTTCAGACTTATTCTGATGGGTGATGAGATATCTATTTCTAGGTTATTAAAGGATGGTCTTAGGTATGAAATTTGATCATATGTAAATTTATTTTTCCTGAATATTATTTTTGGAATAGTGAATCAGGTGCTTATCGATATCATAACCTTAGAAAGGTAGGGGTGTGATCTATGGTTGTTAAATTAAATGATCATGTGATACATCAACCAATAGTAAGAATTTCCACGTTGATATTTTATGTGTTCATATAAGTAGATGTATGAAATAATCACATAGTAAGGTGAGGACTTTCTAGTGAGATATACTATGATATAAAAGACATATCTACATGAGGAACCATGTGAAGTGCTAATCCAACTACTAGATGAGCTATCTATAATAGTTTTGGAGAAATGTTTCTCTGGAATATAGTAAGAGGGGATCATAACATACTATAAAATTAATATTGGGGCTAGAAGTTCCTCTATATTAGGGATATGTATAATATATAGGATATTAGAATGAGGTAGTGGTTCAGTTCATGGTTATCAGACCCCATATTTTCAAAGATAGAGGAACATACCATTTCATTGTAGGGAGGTGGTATCACATGGTTGTCAATGGGGAAATATATACACAGTATAGACTAATACTAAAGAGAATGATCACTTACCATCTACTGTGAGAGTTATAATACAAGTCACCTTTATATTAGCATATTGTCTTTTCAATACAAGTGTTTCTACGGGCATTATATCTACGACCATTTTTGAGATCCATGGGATCAATGTTCTGTGTGATGATGGAATTTTGATGATTGATACTCTATTAAAGATTCATAAAGGGAGTTTACATTATTAAATGGTGTAATCCCTTGATATTGGATGTTGTCTCTTCATATGGGACAACTTTTCACATAAGGTGATAGGGTTTGGAATCATTCTTGGGATGGAATGGTCAGTTCCATTTTATGATTTCATTGATTAACATCAATGAATGGTGACCTTAACATCCATAGATGGAAGATGGAATATTAATAAAGAGGAATGGTATGTCTATATGAGTCGATATAGACCAAAACATCATTGGATAGAAAGGATGATAGCCATGATTTTGGGTTTCTATTTAGATTATCAAGGAACACATCAGACAGATTTCTTTCCAGTGGTTGATTATTTCAGGGACATTTTTTGGATGATTTTTTAGGGCAAAATCTAGTGATAGTTGTTGTGTTATCAATCATTCTTGTGCTAATAACTGCACCAAAATCCATTACTCCATATAGTATTGATGCAACTGATATGTATTATCACAGGAGGTAGCTAATTGATTTAGAAGAAAATGGGTTTATCTGACCTAGAACATCTCAATGGGGTCCACTGATCATTTTTATTAAAATGCAGCTAGAACACTCAAGATGTACGTGGATTATCCAAAATTAAACTAGTTAATAGTTTAGAGTTGATATCCTCTACTGCAAATAGATGATATCTTTGACTCTATCTAAGGAGCCCGGGTATTGTTAAGGATTTATTTGAGATTGGGTTATCATCATATGCATGTTATAGCATTATATATTATTCGCAAAGACATTCATATCTATTATTTTATAAGTACGATTTTTTCTCATTAGTCTCAAAATCGCACTAGCAGTTCTCATTGTAATGAGGAATCGAGTCATCTATCCTTATGTATATTTTTATATTTTAGTATTCATGGACAATATATTGGTGTATTATCTTATTCGACAGATCATGACGTAAATATGAGGTTGCGAAGGTGGGATGAGTGCCTCTAATATTTTGAATTAAAGCATTCTTATATTCCTAATAAAGGAAATGTGGAGGCTGATTCACTAAGCAGTACGACTTATATACAGTTATTTTTGGATGAAAATAATGAGTGGTAGTTTGTGGCCTTATTTTCAAGGAATCACTTAGATGTGTATTGTAGTTGTGATTAGATATTTCCATTATCCATAATAGTGAATTCTAATATCATGGATAGTGTGAGGATGAGAAAACTATCAGATCTGGAAGTCCCAATCAGATGGGAGAGTGTATAAATTATGACGCTTAGACAGGTTAGACCACATTGGAGGATAAAATTATTAATATGCATGGTTGAATATAGGTCTTTACATACATTTGTAGAGTGCTGATGATAAATTCTCATTCTACATCATGTGATGTTCTTCCCAAAATTACCAATATGTATCTGTACTTAAATCACTAGTTCTGGTGGCAGTTTTTTAATAGATATGTATCTAGTTTGCTGGTGAGTTTTTTCACCTGTCATCAGTTGAAGGTGGGATTTCATTGATGAGGAATAAATTTACAATAGTTACCTAATCATGGGTGATAAATGGACAATGTTATGATTGATTTCATGACAAAGTTTTCGAGGTTTCCTTGAGGGAGTGATGATGTGTGGGTTATTGTAGATATGCTCAAGAAGTTTTTTCATTTCATTTCTACAAGGGAGTCCATCATTGTTATTGAGCTTCAAAATGTTATAAATTATTGAGATAGTGGGACTTTATAGGGTCTATCATACTATCATTTAGATAGGGTCCCCCATTTATGGTTGTTTCCAGTAGATTTTCTAGACGTCATAGTGAACACATGTTGTTCTGATCATGAAATACCACCCACAGACATATGGATAGTCAGAGTGTACAGATTTGGTGCTTGAGGAAATGTTGTGAGCATGCATCCAAGATCCTAGGGGTTCTTGAGAAAGACATATATCCGTAAATGATTTATACTACAAAAATTAATTTCAAGGTACATTGTAGAATTTTCTCTATCTGGATTTATATTATAATCCATGTGAATAACACCTATGATGGATAAAGGCATGAGAGGTAATGATGCATAGGACACATCTCATTGAAGAGATTATGGATTATTTTTTGATGATTTTGAAATTATATGGTTACAATACATTCTTGATTTCAATCATGCACTAATATCCATCAATGAACTATAGAGTTTTATGTTAGGGAATGAGTAATTTTATATGTCTCACTGAGGCAAGAACATAGACTGATCAGGAGATAGTTTAAGCTTCAAAAAAATTATCGATTCATTTGAGATTCTTGAGAGATTTAGGCTGGAATCCTATCAGTTGAAATTAACTGATTGGCATCGGGCCAGGCACAACATCTTCCATTCATCTCATCATTTCTGTCATCATGAATACCCATCTCATGATTTTTTTATTCAGAGGAGAATGAGTTACTAGTAGACATGTTATTTGAGAAGAATCATATTAATATTATTGGTCATAGGAAAAAGGTTCTGTAAGGCCTATTTGTTCAACTAGTACAGGTGAAATGGAATCAATACCATGTACAAGACCATACATGGGAGTGGGAGGCCATTGTATGAGTTTAATGACCATTGTTGTTATTAGGTGTTTCTTAACCACCATTGAGATGGAAATGCAAGGATAAATTTTCATATGCGGTTTAAATTGTATGATATTGGGATTTTATAAAGTAACAATTTCTATAATTTATATTTAAATTATTTTTTATGGGATAATTTGTTTACCGAATGTTGTAATGGTGGTATAATGGTTTTAAAAGTACTGTTTGGAGCTTGGAACCCATTAGCTAAGGAAAAATATATTAACCACAAGGCTAAGAGAATCTGTTTGACCCATGTAACACGGGTTGATGAATACATGTTAGGATAAATAGTTGGATTGAGGAGCCCAAATGGTTTAAGGAAACCATGCTGATGGAGGAAAAAACAATACTCAAAAAATATAATGTTTAGAAGGGAATGATCACAAGGTTTGGGCACCGTTTAGAAAACTGTGAGCACAAACCATGCGAGGTTCCCCTTGATATTGATAACGACTAATGATTCATGCACAATTTTTAAAACGATGTGGCCAAAATGTGTGGTAATGAATTTTTTTTAGAATTATTAATTTTACCCTAAAAAGTATTAATCCTAAACATAATTTCAGTCTTCTTCAATTAGAAATTATGGGATCTTTAGAGGTCTCCTTTTAACATAATAGGTAACCATTTGGAACATTCGGTCATCCAAAAATTCAATTAGGAGTCTTTTGTCTTATTTTATCTTAGGTAGTATTTATTAAAATCCTCCTGTTTCATTCTTCATTTTCTTCGGTATCGAGTATTCAAGTTAGGTGTAAGATAATATGAACCATTTTCAGTATCTACATGCACTCTTAATTTTTTAATGATTTGGAAAACTAGGCACTAATACTAAATGAGCAATACACTAGAGACATATGGTGGGTGGTCTCATTCATATCCATTGAATTCAAGGTGATTATATATCTGGAATTCTTCCACAAACCGAATTTTCTGGGAGATACCCTTGAAATAAAATTCATTCTTTGATTTAAAATGATAGGAATGACCTATGAAATTAATGAGACATGTTTATATGTTAAGAATGGTTATGTACCATAATTTTAAACCATCCTTGTTTGTGGTTTTTAATTAAATATTTCAACCTTGGGATGCATATGAGTATGATAAAATTTAAGGTGTGTAATTACCCCTTTCCTTGGTATTTTTAATGATGAATTGTAAGTACAATTTTTATTTATAGAAGAAATGTAATGGATGAAAATTTCCATAGGAAATGATCATACAATTTTTTTTCTTAATCATATGCTTCTTTTTAAATTAATATGACCATATGAGGTAATTTATTGACGAATTTATGTAGGCTTCACCATTTCCTTGAGCCACCTCATGAGGCGATGTTTAGTTGAAATGATCACAAAGATAACATTTGAAACAATTTAATCATATTGATTTAATTGATATTGTATTCCTTTGGTGAAACATGGGATCATATACAAATACCATGGAATGAATAATTTTTCTAATGCCTTACATACACCTGAGTGACACATGGACTACTTATGGGAATATTATAGGAAGACTCTGGGGACTGACCATTATAATCCCAAGTGATACATGGACTCTATATAGACTACGAAAAATGGACTGATAGACATCACACTATTTGTTCCAGGAGTGGGACTTTGGAACCCTTTATGGACAACCAAGGATGGACTTGAAATAAAAATGATGTTATACGACACCAAGAGTGATACTTTGGATCAGCTATGCATCAACATGGATGATATTATATGGTGTTTGGTTTATATTAAGCATTGTCCTATACCAATATTAATAATAATAAATTCAAAGGATGGGCTTAGGTTTTTAATTTATTATCCAATGAAATAATATATGACTCGTATAACAAGATAAATAATAAGTATCGATATGGTCTGTGTCTTATATCTTATGGATAGTGTGGTCGGGCACCTCATGTTCACATTTCATTATGCAGGACACTATGATCTATGCCTAGTTCCTAGACATATTTATATAATGATATTGGACATAATATTTATTTCGAATTATTTTTTCTATGAATGATCCCGGTATTAGAGGATGGGTGTCCATGGGAAACTAGATCATTATGGGTAATTTCATTTGAAACATATTTTTCATATTTTAATATTACCTGAAAATGTTATTATTATATTTTAATGAATTAGATGGAATTATACATGTTGGTGGTTGACAACTGGTATTTTTTCTCACACCAAACTTAGAATTCCATTTTTTCCTGGGTTGATTATATGACTAATGTTATAGTTATGGGAAAGTGACATAAAATAGATTTATGATTGTTTTATAAGAGAAAGAGAGTAGAAGTCCAAACAATGGCTAATGATGCTTATTGTAGATATTTTTTTTATTCGCTGCCTATGGTATATGTATTGTACAATAAACCTTCCTATTTCTTTTATTATATATCATGACATACTTATCATGTTCTATAAATGATCTAGTTCATGATTTGTTATTCAATTTTTTCCATAATACTTTTGTCGTGTATGCTTCCTTTATAACAAGTTATTTGTCTATTCATTGATAATGACTTGTTCAACCATGCTTTATTCATTTCTATCTTTCTTCTTCTATTGAATGTTATGAAAATATACTACACAACTTTGATATGAGGTTATATAATCACCACTATAACCCATTCTTGACCATTGCTACTAGTTTGAATCAAATGGATTATTTAGTGGTGAGCTTCAGGCCATGTGACCCACTAGGACATGGAAGCATTTAATGGTACTTGGGTCGGGATTTTACACACAACAATGATTTTGTGAAAATGAAATGCTATATAGAAATGAATGAGTTCATGGGAATCATGGTGTTGCTAAAACATGTAGAGCTGTTTGATATATTGATATGTAAAGATGGTGGTTTTGGGACATGGAAACTATATAAACAATTTATTATGTTATTTTCTTATAAAAATAAGTCTATGTCGATCAATGCTACACATATTGGTTGAACATTTTATGTTGATATAGTGGTTTGTGGTGAGTGTTTGTGGTGAATTTTTACGATGGGTGTTTATGGGAATATAATTGGACCAATGATTAGTGGTAAATGACATGTATTGTAGATGATACTTTTTGGATGGATAATATTATGCGGTATATAGTTTGGGGAGATTTATTAATATAATTTTTAGAGATGAATAAAAAATGATATTTCATCGTGAATAATATATGCTATGCAGACGAGTGGTTTTTTATGGTTTTGTGGTTTGTAGAGAGATGAGACATGTTAAAAAGTTAAACATAATTTTATGTATGATCATTTTTTTAAAATATTGGTATCCAATTCATTATTTCTTATAATTACCAACATAACACCTTGCTAAAAATACTGTAAATAATTTTGGATATGCATATCATCATTATAGAATTGTTTTATTTTTCTCTAGTTAAGTTATGGAATGCACATTTTTATTTTTCTGAAGAAGAAAATTCCATAGAGAGAAATTATATTCTAAATTATTTATAGATTGAATAAGATTCTAATTAAACATTTTTTAATTTCATAAAGTGATTATGATTTACATAAAATGAATCTAATTGTTTTTTGATGAATCTGTATGTGATATATCAAGGATGTGAACCAATAGTACCAGAGTAATTACACATGATGTGATACTTTCATTTGATGTGTATAAAATAAATTTATCAAAATATTTTATGTTTAAACGTCATAAAACCAAACAATTTCATCATAAAATCTTTTATAATTCCATGTCAAACTCGTGATTTAATGATGTCTTTATGATACAATTTAGAAGAAGTATTATTGTAATATTTACATGTTTTGATCTTTCATAAAATATTATAAAAGAAATTGTGTGCATAACTTAAACATATTAATTAGGGTTAAGAATTATTATAAATTAGAAAAATAATTACTTGAATAGTATTGTGAGGATGATTTTATTGTTCACTAATGATCATAAGTTGAAGATACTGAATCCAAAATATACTTCTGGAGATGATTTTCAAGTCTGGGAAGTTAGTAATATGATAAGAATCAGATCATTCATGATCTAGTGTGCTTGAGTCTCATGAAAAAACAATATTATTTAATGAATTTGTTAATGATATTGATGTTATACATGAGTATAAGATATCCAATACCCTTGTAAGGGAATAACTATTTCAACTGTTGGATAATAAATTAGAAGCAAGAAGAGATCCTATTATTTTTTGTTAAATAACATTAAGTAGATGGATTCATAAATGAGGTGACTAAAAAGTTACACATTATGCTCAAGGATAGATTGGGTAACCAGCTGAGAAGTAAGAAAAGAGAATATATTTGATGTTTCTAACAAAAAATGAAATAAGGCTTGGTTACTGGGGGTGTAGAACTTGGATCAATTAGAGTATTGACTACATGGGTGTATAACTAGATGTTTCCTTATTAATTATCATCGCCTTCTAATATAGTGGGGAATCCATGTTGATGGAATTAATGAAAATGGTAAGGTATAGGTCTTTGAACTAATATATCTAATGATCATGTGATGTGATCCTTCTTGTTAATTATTCATGCGAAGTGGGAAATTGTTGTATCACGGATTAGAATAAGAACCTCAACAAGTTCAAAATATTGAACTCAAAATTAAATGACTAGTAAAATATAAACCACTGATTCCCTCCCCCCATTCATTGGACAATCCTCTTATAGCACAGTAAATGTAATGATTCTATTCAAGGGAAAAAGCACATAAGGTGTTAAATATACATTGTGATGAGTTTTGAATGAGCCAAATATCAACTGTCCATTTTGAAACATGTTACTAACATTCATTTGGTCATTACATCTTATTACATATATTTTTATCATTTTTAATATTTTATGCGTGAAATAATATTCATTCTTAGTAATTAATTTTAATGAATAGGAACAAAAATTTAAAAAAAAATTATTTAAAACTTCATATTTGAAATGTAGATAGTTTTTATCAAAAAAATATTTTAAATAATTTGAAAATTAAATTATAGAATTAACACACTTAAGATTTGAAAATAGTTTTTGGAAAAATAATTCGTTCAAAAACAAAACATTTCCATAATCCGTATATATAAAAATTATCTATTTTTTAAAAAAAACTTATTTATTATTTATAAAATTTATTTTACTTTAAAAAATTCTAAAAACGTAATTTTAAATTAAAATTAATAATTAAATGAAAGGAAAAATTTGTTATGAGAATTAAAATGTTACTTTTGATTTCTATGTTCAACAGTTAATTTTTTATACATTTAAAAATATATTTAAAAACATTATGTTTATGATATAAGTAAATATTGTGTAGAATAATAAAATCCATGTCTTTCTAATACAATACAATAAAAATCATCATTTTCCAAAAACCTGTGTTTTTAATCATTTGTCTAAAAATAAATTATTTTAAAAATAAATTCTAATAAAATTGTTATAAATTAAAAATTTTATTATTTTTATTTAACAAAATTTATAAAATATATATATTAAATTCGATAAATTAAAATAAAAAATATAAAGAAAACATAATTTATTTGAATCTATCTTTTTAAAACATAAAGTTTTACTGTTATTATGCCCAATAATTTTCTATTTTAATGATAGATTATATATTAGTTCATATTTTTAAATATATCATAATAAAATATTAGTCATTTAAAAGAGGTCAATTTGATGTATTTACACTTTAATCAATTACGTCAATAAAAATGATTTTTGGATATTAAATATTATAAATTATCCATCCTCTAAAAGAATGAAATTTAAGTTGATTACTATTTTTTTTACTTTTTTTTCCATTAATATTCTGATTTCTTAACAATGTTCATATAATATTTCCCAAAATGTTTTCGTTCCATTATTCACGTGAAGAAAACTATTGAAAAATATACTTATTTATAGAAATACATACTAATATTCTTATTGTGTTACAGTATTTACAATTTATGATTTTTAAAAGAAAAAGAAATATTTTTATTTTTTAATGTAAATTCTCATTTTTTAAATGATTTATTTATATTTAATGGATTTTAAATACACCTGTTTTTTATAAAAAATTCTTCAATGTTTTTAAAGAAACCATTATATATAAATATACCATTTTGAATACATTTTTTCGATACACATTAGTTATATTGTTTTACCCAGATCAAATTTATTTATTCATATGGATTATAGAATGATGTATGGATATTGGTCAAGAATCCCATCACTTTAACATGGGTTAATTATGTATCAATGTTTTCATGAAATAATAGAATAGTTGTGTATGGTTTATTATTTTTATGAAGGATGGTGTCAAATATAACACTCTAATGAATTTTTAATTTTTATATCCGTTGTGATCAAAATTGTAATGTTGAGGATTATACCAAACCAAATGGTACATGGTAGGATTATCTAAAGTCAATGTGTAAACATAAATATTTCCTTAGAAAAATTGTATAATCGAGGATTACCTCAATCTAAATTGTGAAATATAAGATTATTAAATGCTAACAAAGTGTATAAAAGATGTAAGAAAATGTGTGAGAGTACATGGGTGGTAATCCCATTCCCAAGACGGAATCAAAGTCGTTATTCCAAACCAACTATTTGATGAATGTCTTGGTCGGTTACATTGAAATATGAATTAAATTCGTATATTTATACGACAATATTTTTTCATCATATTATTCATATGTTATGCTTCATGGATTATATTTAATATCTAATGGTTTCACAATACTTTTCTTTTCTGTATATTTTTTCATTTAAAATTACATGTATTCTTATTGTGACATAATCTTATCACAGAATGTCCCAGAATTTTTTATTAATATATATATAACTTAAATATGTTTTCTCATATTATTATGACCTAACCCTTGATAGCGTAATTATTTTTCCCTTACTAATAATATGTTCTCACCTCATTATTTTACATATATACCATTGGCTATGGAGAGGATTATAACGTATGAAAAGTCTAAAACAGTCTTATATATAGTACAAGAATGGGTAAATGATCAAAAGTATCATAAAATAAGTTTGTCATGTAACTGATCCTAAAAGGAACTCAATATATATTATAAAAATTATATTATTATTTTTACAATGTAAAGATTATATTATAAAAATATTTAAAAGTAACGATATATTAATTTCCTTTACATCAAACCTTGAGTTTAAATATTTTTTAGTACAAGTCCCTAGAGTGGGTCTCTGGGGGCCTGATTTTGTACCATAAAAAGTATTAGTTGTTTTTATTGAATTGATTAGTTATATTATTTAAATTTATGATATAAATTGGGTAGAATAATTTAGAATATATATAGGAGATAAGTCTATATGTTATATTTCATTCTAAATTTTTTGAAATGTTTTCATTTTATGGTTTTCCATGAATTACATCACTGTTTTCATATTATAAATAGGACACAACTATGTCACTGATTCACCTAGTCATAGTCCCCAATAAAAAGGATAGTTTAATATAAACACGATCTTAATTCTGTTGATATTAATTTGCCCTTTTATTGTACACCTCTCTGGAAAGACATGAGAATATGCTTTAGTTGATCCCATTATTTTTAGAGATGATTATGAATGATTTGGTGAAAATATTAATTTAGGATAGAGAACCAAATAATAATATAAACATATAAAAATTATTTTGAATATTAGTATAGTATAATTCAATAACATCATGGTAAAAAAATCATAGGCTTAGTGGAATGTTTCTTTTGAGAAGGAATATTAAGTAACACTTTATTAAATTCTTTAGATCATTTAGTCTTTTTTATTTGATACCATAATACCCAATTTAGTTACATTTTTTAAAAAATAGGATTATAAAAATGATGTTGTAAAATATATGTCCTTATAAACTCATATATCCATTTATGGTAGAATATCTTGTTTAAATCATTGAGATTTGGGAAAAATTATAAATATAATCTTATTGTATAGAAAATAATGATTATCTAAGTATATAAGATCTTGATAATGATATTATTATAATGATTTAGAACTTTTGTTTCTCATAGGACCCTTTTAATTATCTTATTAACAGACTTAATTAAAATTGTGAGGATTCAACTAATTTATGTATGGAAATTTATGACCGAGAAATTTTATAATATATTTTTGTTTTGAAATTTTTTTTCTATGTGATAAAATGTTTCACATGATAATTATGACCTCAATTAATCCATGATACTTTAAAATTATTTCATCAAAAATATACCATTATAAAATTACTCTTAATTTATAGACTATTAAAGGAAGTAACCATATTAAAAAATATAAAAAAACAGAATATACAGAATCGTGTAGTCGAAGTTAATCTTATAAAGATCATTTTCCTAGATTGGGGAAATTATAGTATCAATTGGATTTTACCTAAAACATTCCCCTTCAAGACTCAAAATATTAAGATATGAGTGATGTATAATGTGAGGGATGTTCAAAATTTTATAAATTTCCACCAGATCCATGCTAGTCGAATCACCAACTATGACTACCACAATTACATACCTTATTTGTAGATATTTTAAGTAGATCGAGAGGGGATATGTTGCTATTTATTATAATGAAATATTCATCTAAATAATAATTTTATAGGTTATTTATCCAATTTATTTTATAAAAAAGATACTATTTATTTACCAATGTAGTGATAAAATTAACAAGATCATATTATTCTCAAAAATATATATAATTCAATTTCTGTTAAAAAATAAATATATTGTGGAAAAAGTTTTTGTAATATTAATAATATATTTAGACCCATATAATTACTCTTTTAATAGTTTCGAATCTATGAGAGAAAAATATTCTTTGAAAGGAAATTTAAGAATAAAAATGATTCCACTATACGTATTATATTTTAGTTAAATGTTAAATTCATAAAATTTATAATTTATAATGGAAAATATCTATTTTATAATTAATAAAAAAAAATATTTTTCTACTTTTTGTTATTTTTTCAAAATGGTAAATGTTTATGTGAATAGTAAAAAACACAATTTTTATCAAAATGCTATTTTTTTGACATAATCATAATATGAGGAAAACATATAAATTTTAACATCATTATAAATAATAAAATATATATTTAAATGGTAAAATTATTTATATTAAATATTATTCATAACATATAAAATTAATTCATATGTTTTATAACATATGTTACATTTTATGGAAATATAAAAGAAGTTTTCAATTATTTATTTAATTTAAAATTTTAAATTTTAAATTTAATTTTGGACTAATGTGAAAGCCAAAAATGTTTATATTTCTTATACTGAACAAGTTTATTTCTGGGAAAATAATTATAATTATATTTTTTAAATATTTATAAATTTTAACAATTAAAATAGTCTTTTTACTAAATGTCTTTTAAACATCATATACATTAATAAGGAAAATTTATTTTATAACCCAGAAATATTCTACTTGAGAAAAATAATTTTAAAAAAATCAATGGATTTCCCCTCTCATTATTTAATTCTTTCAAAGATAATAACATAATATTTTACAATGATCACACACCACATAATATGAACAAATACAAATTTTACTTTTATTTTGATATTACAGTTAGTATAAAAATTAGGCCATAAGTATTTAAAATGTCACAGTGGTATAAAATTATAAAATAAGATGACTAAGATATGAAAATATGGATATATTCGATCCACCATAATAGTCACACTCATGAAAATAATTATAGAAATGAAACAATCAAAAATAATACTATATATATAATGAAATTGAGAATATGAATAAACATGAGAAGAATTAGAATAGAATAAATTATGAATAAAATACGAGGTATTTATAGGAATTATGAAACCCAAATAACAGTTATGAATTTAAAAGTAGTTATAGAAATTTCACCATTTGAATCTAACCATTTTTATAGTTATATGACAATTTGGGTATTTTCAGGACTATTTTAATTTTATCCTCACTTAGGTTAGTGTATGAAAATATTTAACAATCTTATAAAATGAAAATATGACATGTTTATGTCATTACACTAGTAAATAAATTTATTAAAATTGGAAAAATAATTATTTTTATTTTTGATAATCATATATGATTTATTTTTATTTATATAAATATTATAATAATTTAAAAAATGATTATTTTCATAAAATTTGTTTGTAAATTAATGATAATATGTAATTCAATGATAATATGTCTTTTGGAGATAATAGGTAATTTCTTTAATGGTGAGGTAATTGATCGTAATATTTAATTGATTTTTTTAATTAACTATGATTATAAATTATATTTATATTTATCATATTGATAAATATCTTTTTATAATATGGATTTTATTTTTTGGTAATCTAGACATAATAAAATGGTTGTGGTGATATTTTTTTTGTTAAAATAGTTTAATATTTGGATACATAAAATAAAATATATCATATAAAAATGTATATACGTAATTAATTCAATAAGGGATTTTGTAAAACAAAATTATTTTGTACATTAATATTTCATTTTATGTATATAGCCACAATTATAATCATTATTTGTAATGTAGTAAAAAAATAATAAACAAAAAAATAATATTAAAAAACAACTATCTTATTACTTTATAAATACAACCCTCGACTCTCATTATCATCACATCTTATGAGCCTAAGACTTTACTAAATTTATAACAATTTTTTTTTAAAAATACTATTTTACACATCTTATTGCTTCTAGTCATGCATATTTAATTTTCTTAGAGCCCTATGGGGTATCTTAAGAAGTGACTACAAATGGAAGAGGTCAAATTCTTGATTAAACTCCTTTAGTTTTATTCTTCTCCTACCATCCCCTGATGTATTCAATTCATTTATAAATAGATACCTATTAATCCTAAATATTATTATATTATTATATTATCTTTTAATATACGTATTTTATCATTCCTAAATTATTTTCTAAAATAACAACATTGTTTATAATATTGCCAGTTGGCTAGTTCCATGAACATTGTATATTGTTTTCCTATTAGGCCATCAATAATTATTATAAAAATAATATTATAGTCAAATAAGATGATAATATGTTTATAATAACTTATTTTATGTTTTTAATTAATATATATTATTAATATTAAATAAAAATTAATTAGTTTTTGATGGTCAATATAACTACATAAATGGACTAGCTGTATAAAGTTTTCATTTATACTAAATTCAGCATCACCATGTTATCATAAAAATGTATATTTTGGATCATTTAAACTCAGATATGTAAATCAATACTATTTCATTCCACTTAAATTTTTGTAGTAATTTTTGAAAAGGCTATCAATAATTAGTTATATGTGATTCTACCATGGAACGGTGAAATGAACGCACCTGAATGATGAAATTAAACATTATGTATCAAAGAAATGGTTATAAATTAAAATAAAATAATTATATTAAATCAAATATATATGGAAAGGTTATTGATTAATTATTTTATGAATAAAATATTATAATCTAGTAGGGTAAGTGGACATGTTTAATAATTATGGTAAGCGATCTCTCAAAACCACATTATTTTCATTGGGTTTTTACTATTCTCTCCCTAATCCACGTAGTGTATCTATTTGATGATAAGGAATCATTAATAATAATATATATATATATATCTTATTTATATATTTATATTATTCATTAATTCATTTTTTGGGTAATATATACTTCAATTTTATTTTTACAATGTGTTCTTTGAAATCAAATCAACCAAGTTCAACCATTCTATACATTAGCCATTTTATATAACAATCTGTTAATGTATTAATTTTCATTCATGATTTAAATAATTTAATGGTCTATTTAATTATATAACATTATATATTAACCGTATTTTCAATCAAAATTCCACATTAGTTTTTTATTTATATTATTCAATGGATTCCACAAACCATGACATTGAATGTTCATTTTTATAACCAATTCTATAACATTTCCCATGGAGGTTTTTTTCAATTGAACCGAAAATTTTGAGACCTATGGTTCTTCATTTATATATGAACATCCAAATATTTAAAATAATATTCTACTTGAAGTACTTTTCAAATATTTTTTATTGAGATATGAAACACGATTATGAAACTGATTTCATTCAATAGTAAATTATGAATTTTAGACCTTGTATTTGATTTCATTTTTTTAAAACAAATAAGCATGAACATGTTATATTGGTCTCACCCAGGCATTTTTCTAATGAATTGATTTATTCAAATGTCTCATTATATAATATTTTTTGGTTTATGGAGTAATCATAATCCCTGATGGATCTCTATCTCATGGTAGTTAGAATTGAATTATAATTTTTTCATGTCGTATATTGCATCCACATTCCTAATTTTATTTGTATTAATAAATTATGTTCTTTATCTAATTATCCCATATAAATATTCAAGATCTTTTATTTTGATTATATCATATTATACCATCTAATTCCTATGAAATTCTTCTTTTTTAGATTTTTTCCCTTATTGGGATTTTTAGCTCACCGATTTTTCCGGGTATTCCCTATGATATCTTATTTAGTTTGAAGAGATCAAACGTTTTTCAAGGACAATTATAGAGATTAATTTAATTATTTTTAATTTTAATTGATTTTTATTTTTTATATTCATATCCATCTGAATACACTTGGACTTTCATTCCATGGTCTGTAATAATTGGATATTTATGGTTATAATAATGTCTTAATTCATGTAAAATCTTATGGTCATAATAGATGGTATCAGATGAAGGCTGGGTTATTTTTATCAGTTTGAACTAGATAAATTTAGTGGGTACTCTAGGGGTATGTCCATATATTTATGAATATCCAAGAATCCTTTTTTAACTATAGATCGACTAGTTACAAAGATTTTACATATATTTCTAGATAAGGAATATGGATGTGGATTGGGTACAATAATACTTAATGTTAATAACAATGAAAATTTTAGATTGGGTATTAACTCCTACTTCTCCTAATTTATTCCCTAAAGTGATTCATGTCTTCTACTATACGAAGCAGTTCATTTATAAATTGATCTTATACCTGGATCTTGAACTATTTCTAAGTCTCCATATATAATGGTTAATATTGAGTTGGAATAACCAAAGACATGGTTAAAAGTGAATTATGAAAAGTGTTTTATAAAATCTAATTCTTCAATAAGTTGTACTCCATTACGCTTCATCAAGAAGAAAGATGTGTCAATAGACCATTGTATTGATTATCATGAACTCAAAAAAATCAAGATAGAGAACAATTATACCCTTCTTTGGATAAAATTATTTTGTGATCAACTACATGGGGAACGATATTTATCTTAGGAAGACATTCATTAAGGATATCACTAATTAAATGCGGAGAAATAATATATTCATAGGTAAAACATTAGAACTAGTTGTAAACACTAAGATTTCATAGTTATTCCATTCAAACAAACTAATTCTCTAGTAGATTATATAGACTTTATTAATAATCTCTCAAGATATTATGTCAAAAACATTGTTGTTGTATTTATATATTATATTTTGATATACTCTAAATGAAAGGATAAACAATATGGAAATTTTAATAATGTACTAATGAAATTTTTAAAAGAGAAAAAATATAATAAGTATAGTAAATATGAGTTATTCATGAAGAAAGTATAAATATTTTTGAATTTTATGCCCATCAAAGGGATATATATGGATCCTTATATGAAAATATAAATTACGGGGAGTCCTTTACCAGATTATATAATGGAGATAAATAATTTCCTTCAACTATCTATGTATTACCAATGATTTGTGATAAACTTCTTATGATTATCAGTCCTTGATACCTAAATAACTCATAAGGGATTGTAGTTTTTTTGAATGATGACTATTTATAGAGGTTCAATGAGTTCAAAAGGATGATTATCACTATAACCACTATCATGCTTCCCTTGAGTATGGAAATTTTAATTTTATACAATACAACATCAATGAAGGGCTTCAGATTGGTACTAATACAGATTTATAAAGAGACAGCCTAAAACTCATTGTAGTTTCATGTTCTTGATTAGAATTACAAAATTCATGATATAGTGTTTGTTTTTTTTATCTCCACATTGATGATTTATCATTACTATATTTCGGAGGTAAATGAGAAATATGTATAGATCATAAGATCCTTGTATATATATATATTCACATAAGAGGAGGTTGATATATTTTGGTAATACGATTTTAGGAATGATTATGTGTGCCATTAAATCCTGAGATAAATATTAAGTAATTTAATGACACACATATCTAGAAATTCTATATCCATCTAGGGATCATGAAGATATATTGAGATATCTAAGAGAACACATTGTTGTATAATATAAAAAATATATTATAGATTATAAACAAAAATGGCTGATATATACCTTGTGATTGTTGAAGGGAAATATTATTGGGGGAAGATGAAACAATTACCCAAGAGGATGTTATTTTATAATGATATCAGGGATTATCTTACAAAAGTTTTATAATTTCATTTAAATTCAAGAGTATTATACAATCGTCCAGATTTCTTTGGTATAAATTAGCCAATTGTTGAGGCTGTATGGAAACCAACTACAGATCATATATGATAAATTTCATTGATTTAACTCCATGTTCTGGAAGATATTCCAACATTATCTAAAATCTATTTGACACTACATTATGACTTATCACCACCCCAATTGATCGAAATTCTATGAGTATAATATAGAAACTAAAAGACAGGATGAGATCAAGCTTGATGGACATAAAAAAGGATTAGATAATCATCATACTCTTGTAATGTTGTATTAAAATAAGATCCTTATCTCAAGAATACAAATTTATCAATATGAAGAAATTTATTGGATGATTTTTTGATCTCCTTTTTCTGTGATGATTCTGGTGAACATGATCAGGTAAAACATGAAATGTTTGAAAAAATGGTAGAAAAGGTTTAGACCATTCAACATAACATCCGATCTATAATGACCCAAACTCTAGTAGCCTATATATTGGGGTTAATTAATTAAATTTTCCCTAGATATGAGAAATTAAATATCAAATATCAAATAGTTTATTTGTATTGGTAAACCAAATACAAAATTAAATGGTAAATTTTATTCAATAATGTAAAATATAATATTGAGTTATCTTTGAGAACTCTATTATTTATTTTTTATAAACATGCATATCAATCATAATAAATATTTCTTGGTATCCTAGGTAAAAACATATAAATGGGGTGAGATAATATTCTCAATAATGTATGAATACAATGGAATATAAATAAGGAATTAATAAAATGGAAGGAATAAATGATGATCAAATAATTCCTTATAAGTAATCATATGATTTAAATACCTATCTATGGATATCAATTTTAATAAAATCACCAAATTTTAATCAATAAATTATTTTATAAGGATATAATTCATAATATCAAAAAATATAAAACATTTCACCAAGGCCATGGGTAAGACATATGGAAATAACTTGAGGGACTTGTTCTATGTAATCATTATAAATAGGTATGTCCTCAAAAAATAACCAAAGATAGTTTTTTACATGAGGCCTATCATTGTTGAAAAGGGGATATATAATGTCCAGTCCTTGAAATAGTAATTCAAATTTACTCTTTTGGGAAATATATTGTACCACTGAATAAGCTTGTCTTAATAATCAATAACTATCCATTTTGGAAGAACTATATTTTGGAATGTCAACACTTATCCAGAGTCAAAATTATCGTAAACATATGAATAAATACTATGGATGATATTTCAATATTTTATCTTCATCATAAGATTCTACAATGGATTTTAAACTAATCAATGTTTTTTAAATATTTCATAAGAAATATTCATGGGGAAATACTATATCTACATTAAAAGCACATATCAAAATATATAAAAGTGAATTGTAACAATGGAAAAAATTTCATAAAAAGAACCATGTATATATGAAAAATAATCATCAAATCGCTAAAAATTAACTATGATAAGAAATTTTGTTTGGTTTGAATATGTTAAAAAATGTTCATTCAATATTTTTAAAGAAAATTAAAAAGATCCTTTTTTCAGAAAATTACAAGAAGATCCTTTATAAAAAAAATTGAAAAAATGAAAAATGGGTAAAAATGAATAAAAATATCATTATAGATTTATAAAAAATATAAATTCTGTTTAAAAATCATAGAAATAGAAAATAAATATTCCTCATCTAATTCTAAAATATTTATAATCATAAATATTGATGATATTTGAGGTGCACCCTTGTCATATGGCTATCTTCTGAATCGTAAGCCCCATGAAGGAAATAAAATTACCTGAGAAATTAAATTCCATGAAGAATTATATATTCATGAAATACAATATCATAATGGTTTTATTTACACCACAAAAAATAAATAATTTGTGATTATGGAATATGTCTCATAGAACAAGAAGTTATTTGACAATTTGTCACCTCAAGTTTATCATCCTATGTACATGTACGACCCTCTTATATAATAAATATAGATTTATTATAAATGTATATTATAATAATAATTAATTATAATATACACCTTAATACTTACTTGTAATCTTTTGTGACCCTTTTAATAATAATACTGTTTAAAAAATCGATATTTTAGGTAAAAATATAACATTTTCATGTATGATTCAGTTCAATAATTTTCGTCTTCATACATTTATCATTGGTAATTTTTATCCATAATTGCATTCATGATATAAATATAATATTTATCCATTTTATATGTTGTTATTTTAATCCATAAAAATGGAGTTAGAAAAATGAACACCACTGTTAATGGGAAAGTAAGGCATATGTATGCATGAATGCTATTTTCATTTTTTAAAAAATGTAAAAAAATAAGGGGTGATAATTATTAAAAAATATATAATAATTATTATTTCTTTTAAATAATAAATATTAATTAAATCCATTATAATTATCATTTAGATAAAATAGAAATGAAAAATAAATCACATTGCTTAGTAGATTTGGAAGTTTACATGTACACACGAGTGACATTATCGTTTTCCATCAGTCTGGAAGATAATAAGAAAAATATGTAATTGAATTAAATAAGTAAAATTATGTTATAAATATCATATGTAATCAATACAACTATCATAATTTCCATCCACCGGAAATGTGGATTTAAAATAACTTGTATACCATTGTGGAGATGTGAAGATGTATATAAGCACGCTAAATAATTCCATCTCTAATTTGTTGGGAAATATGGTGAATAAAGTCACGACTCGTCCTCGGGGCCCGTGCCATGACTACCCCAAGCCCGCCTTCCATAGGACAAGGGCTGGCGACTAGCACCAATGGCGATCCCCCGATAAAAAGGGAAGAAATTGCCTTTAAACCTGTAACACACACAGTCTCAACGCAAGTAGTATAAGCAACAAAACTAATATAGAAAATAAAGGTGTGATGAAAGTAAGTGGGCCAGTATAAAAACCCAAATGAACAACAACTATAAGTACACGTAAAAAGGGATAATAACTCTTGAATCACCCATAGAGAAATCCTACCAGAAGGGTAGGTACAAGTCTCGAACAACTCATCCTTGAGGTATGTCCCGTATAGTCCAGCTCCAAGCAGCCTCTCATCTGTCACCCTCATCCACGATCATTGCTGACTGTCGTCTGCACAGAACACAACAAGGTGTGGGCAAAGTCAGTGTAGGGGTGAGTAAAAAAATTCTCAGTAGGGGACCCCCAGACCCTCAATGGTCTCCCATAATCCACTAAAGTTAAACCATAGTAAAAAGATATAATCACGAAGTATCAACCAATCCTACTTAGGTATATACTCATACATATACCTAAGTTACCAATAATAGTCCGGCTATGACTCTCGAGCCCAAGAATAACCCATACAAAAATTGAAGTAAATTCAATCATCTCGATGATAATAATTGAAAGACAAGACTCATCCCACACAGGTATACAACTCATGAAGAGGGGTATATATGATTAGATGTAGCCTTTGAATGAACTCCTCTGTCGAACCCATGTATGATCCTGGAACAGTATGAGCATTGTCGAACCCAAGGAGGATCCTTGTACAGAAGTCATCTTTATCGAACCCACATTGGATAATGGTACAATATCATCATTGTCGAACCCATGGATGATCCTAATACAATATCATATTTTTTAAACCCACAGAGGATCTTGGTTCATTGGTAGGTCAATGTAGGATCCTAACATCTCTATTGCAGCAAGCCATAGGGTTCCCGCCCACAGCACGCTAGATTCCAGGAGGGACCGCTCCTCAAGCCAAGTATCGATACATCAACAACCACAAAGTCTCGAGTTGATGTATCCCATTATTCCGTCTCTTCAAAAGGAACCCAACGTGACAAACGGTGTGTCAATCGGATGCATGATCTGCATGTTATTGGCATTTCCATTCCGGAGGCCCAGTTGGATTTTAGGTTCAAACCTCAATTTGAGTATTCCAAAAGAACCGTCCTACCCTATGCCTTCCATCGCCATAGTCGGTGCGTAGTTTGGACACCCGTAGCCCAAAATATGGGAAGAAAGGTGAAAACTAGCCATAGCGGTTCTGGGTCCGGTCCAACCCAGTTAGAGTGACCCAGATCAACCCGGTCCAGACTAGGTTTCCTCGCAATCCGAGGGTCTAACCTGGTCTGAGGAAGCGGCGCAGCCCAAGGGTTGCCCGGCCGAGGGTGGTCTTCCCGTGGGTGGCCTGGCCATGAGAGGCATGGCCGAGGGCGCCCCGGCCGTGGGCGCTCCCACCGATGGGTGCACTGCGGCCTACCCTTGCCGCACCTAGGGGAAGGCACACACCCCCCTCACACCCAATTGGTTGTACTGTTCGGGTGGAACCCAACCAGTGGTAGGTGGCACGAGTCCAGCACATGCGGGAACAGACAGGGTCCCGCACCTCCCGACTTGCCCGAGCGGCCAGCCGCACCACGCCTCGGCATGACACGATGGTGCCACGCCCCTCCGTCACAACTCACCATGGTCACAACTATCTGCTGGCCTCCACGCGGCGTGATGGCGCTACGTGACTCTACTTCGGCCTGTCGTGGTCGCACCTCTCCTTCCTCGCGACACGGTAGTGTCGCGCCCTCTTGGTGACCCGTTGTCTTTGCGACGCTGGTTCCTTCGCGGCTGGTCCAATATCGGTCGTGCTATTCCACATCTATCACATCAAATGAGAACCAACAAATGGGAGGGTCAGGACATGTTCTTATAGTCTGAACCCTCTATGTTATGTGTAACAATAGGCATAATTCAACCATCATTTGAACGGCAAAGTTCAGAAATAAATCACATACATAAAACAACTCAAATCCCCCTACCTTGTGTTTGGTGATCATTGACAGAGTCACGGTAAGGCGGACATCGTTCCATTTAAGTTGAGATGTTTTCTAGGTAAGAGATTGAGGAAGAAGTGTTATTGGATTTCATCACAGTCGGCTCCTTTTCTTTTGACTTGGTCGAAGATCAATGTAGAAGTTCGATATTCTTAGGTGGTTCTTCATTAGAAGGATGAAGAACTCCTCTCTCAAGCTTTACCATAAGATTATGCCAACCACAAAAATAATAAAGGAAGTTCTCTATTAATTCTTTGGCCCAACAACACAATTTTTTGTTTAATTAAATGAGGCAACTAAATTAATTAATGGTAAGGAATGATTCAAATTCAAATTAGAGGAGGTGAGGAGTTCCAATTAATGAAGAGAGGTTTGAAATTAATAATGGGGAGTTAATAGGGGTAAGAAGCTTGTGTAGGCCCCACTTTAATAATATCATCCCATGGGAGGCTATGTTCGGATGGGCCCCACCAACATAACCTCCCATGGGAGGTTCGGGTGTGGTGGCCCCCACCTCCAACCTCCCCTCGGAGGTTTCAACAACCAAAATAAAAATAAAGTAACACTTTTATTTGTATTTAATGTAATTAAAAAACCCATAAACTAACATCCATTCTAGTTTAAACGGAACTGATGTGATGGACTCACTATGAAATCAACGACGTTGTGAGTTCAACGATGCCCTCAGATTTCTGTTCTAACTATCAGTTCAAATGATATAAAAACCCACATGTATGTTTACTGAATGTACCCAAACAAAACTTTAGAAATTTATTCCAGTCACATCGGTCCTCATAATCAAGCACCATCAGAAACTACAGACTCGGTAAATTCCCATGAATTTAAGAAAAGAAAATTCCACAGAATTTCATGGTTTTTACAAATAAAGGTGGTTTAATAATAATTAGAAATTTTCATTATAGTTTGGATAATTATTTTAATATTTTATGATAAATAAAATTTACTAAGAAGAGAGTATAATATGTAAAAAGGCAATGATTTTTTTGGGTGATTACCCCTTCTTTGGAAGAACTCATTTGAATATACTATAAATGATCATAGGTTTGGTTTTTTGAAAATAAAAACACATTAATAATGTCACAAAGAAATTATTGAAGAGAAATGGGTTGGGTTTGGTTGTGATATATGGCTCAATGTTGTGTAATGAAGTAAAAGAGGAGACCCCTTTTATAATAGTGGTGAGGGGAAAATTCTTAATTTAATAATAAATTAAATTATAATAAGACAATTAATTATAAAAATTCTACCGAACAGATATAAATTTTAAAAAATTTATTAGGTTGTTACTAAATCATTAAATTCAATTTATTCGTATCTTGATGACAATTTATTACATATCATTTTTTTAACCCCTTGGTTAACATAATTTATCATTAATCATGATAAAATTTATTTCACTCTAAAAGGGTTATAATTTTACATATAAGGTATCTATTTACCCATTAAGGGACATGTAATTTAAATGTAGACATTATATTATTGAATTTTTTCTATTTCAAACATTTTAAAATTTCAAAATAATTTATTAATATATTATTCTTATAAATTATAAATATTATAATTTTAACATTTTGTTTTACTTTACTTGAAAAACCAAAATGAAAAAATTAATTTTTAATATAGTTTATTTAAATGTCTCTAATATGTCACAAGATCCATAAAATTAGTGTGCCGCAATATCTAACTCAACGTATATCACGTTTTTAAAATTTAAAATAACTTATTTTATTTTTTGTACAAAAAATAAAAAAGTTATTTGTGTTGCACTTGAATTTTGGGTAATTATATAATTAATGAAAAATATAATTAAATTTTAATCATTAAAATAATTTCATTAAGCTTAATATAAAAAATTATACTCATTTATATGTTGATTTTATAAATATGTGGACTCCAATGAGATATTACTAATAAAGAGAGTGAATATTTGTATCATCATTTATTTAAATAAAATATAAGTAATTGTTATAGATATGTATCCATTAACAAACACAATTTTGATACTATGGTGTGAAAGGTAGATTTATATTCATCCAAAAAAAATTTGGTGAAAAACAATGGCACTATTTTTTATTTTTAACTATGATAGAACCGATTTAACTTTTATCATGAGAATAAATATTAAAATAGAGTTTATTCCTATCTTAAAAAATTTTAATCGATAAGTTTGAAACAACTGAACCTCCTAACTCAAAATAGAAAATTATTTTTAACTAATTCAATTTCTATAATTTTTATATATTAATTTGAAAATAATTTATCAATAACCGATAAATAGTAGTTTTTTAAATGTTCTTTTTATTAATAAATTGTATCAACTTTAATCCAAATGATAGTAGAAATATTATATAATGTTTTAAAAAATTATTGAATTTATACTTATTTTTTTATTATATTAAATGAGTAATATTTATTAATTTATTATTTTAATATAAAAACATCACATGTATAAAAGTAGTTCATTCTGAAAAAGGAATTTTTAGGTATTAAGAAGGTTTTAGACCAAATTTAAACATATAATTTATTCCAATGAACATAACTAGATTATTAAAAATATAGTATAATTATTTATTATTTTAAATAATTTAAAAGTAAAATGTAAAACATAAAATTGTTTCAGAAATATAGTTTTAATAAAAAATTGATATTTTCAACTATTCATATATATAATTAATATTTTTAAAAAATCCAAAACATTCACCATCATCAAATTTCAATAATACTTCTAAAAAATAAATTTTATTCTACAACAACTTTTTTTATGGTCTATAAATAATTTAGAATGCTTTGTCATATTAATTAATGAAAATTGCCTATGAAGAAAACATATTTATGGAGAATAATTTATCATTGCCAAAAATGATTGCTTCTTTCTCAAAAAATGGATCAATTATTTTAGATTCTAAAGGATATATATATAAAAAATAATTTATTTAAAATTATTCACATCCTCTAATTTAAATGATATGTTATGATGGACTTATTTAAATAATAATTGTTCGGTGGTCCTTTTGGGTTGGAGTAGTGTGTCCTATAAACTAGATAATATATCGTTCCTTTCAAATATCAATGTATTAAATAATCCCTCCATAAATAAATTTTTACAATTATATTTATTTTAGTTTTTAGTTATTAGGTATTATAAATTTCTATATCCCAATACATAAAAATGAAAACTCGAAAAGGTAAAATTAAACATCCCCAAAAAGGGGGAATGAGATAATTAAATGTTCACAAAAAAACTATGTTTCCAAATTAGAAAACATTTTTAAAATGTTATGATATGAACATGGAAGAGAATATTTAGGATAAAGGATTCACATAATGTTATATGGAATATTATCATGATACATTTAATCAGCACAAAAAAATGTATATCGTTGATGGGTTAAAAGGACATTGATCTCTCAATGAGAAAAGTAAACAAACTATGTTTTTAATTCCATGTATATTTCATTAAGTGGTGGGATTATTTTCATATAAAAATAACATGAAAAAAATTTCTTTATTCTATTCCACGTCAAAATCACAATCTCATCCTTTGTTTGTTATTTGATCTACCTTCTCTTTATCTCTTAGGATATGATATGGATATTTGAGAAAAAAAAATTTATGTGTCAATTAATTTTATGGAATAATAAAATCCATTAGCAATTCCTTTATACTATAAATATTTACAATAAATGAAATGATTTTCTTTGGTTATACTATAATGTAAATCATACTTTATCTGCAAAAAATAATATCCATATTTCAACTTAATGGAATCCATATATTCTTAACCACAAAGATCCTATTAAATATTACTAACCATATTCTGAAACAAAATATTTGATTAAATTTTATCCTATGAATACATAATTTTGTTCACTATTTAACATTAAAATCATGTGAATACCTTGATCACATATACTAATAATTAAAACCACAATTATCTTTATATCAATTACATGTATCAAACACAATTCAAATATCCAAAATAGTAAATAATTTTTTAAACTCAAATGTTTCCCATACGCGTTATTTTTCACTTATAATAACATAAATTTATTCATCCTAAAATATTGTTTATGTTAATCCTAATGAGTATATGTACATTAACCTAATAACTTGTTTCCTTTAATTAAATTAAAAACATAAAAATCCTAAAAAAATTTTAAAAAAAATTATCATATAATATACTTCCCATAAATAACTGATAATTTTTATTTGATATCATTTAATAAAAAAAATTCTTAAAACCATGAGATAAATTTGGAAAATAGTAGTAACCATACCCTTATCACCCTTATGATGTGGGATCATTCCCCGAGATAATTTTAGAATCAATTTGATTTCACCCTACATGCGGGTTATCCCTTTTCTAAATTTATAACATTTTCCAAAATATGATTTATATCTTGAAAAATACCATTACTCATCAAAATATTTTCTATAACAACTATGGTTTTCATAATTATATATTACCAAAATGTACTCCCAATGATCTATTACTTACTCAAAATTAAAATTTTGTTAATCTTAAATTTTAGAAATGAAATTAAAATTATGTCAAAAAATATAAAATCATTATTTAACAAATAAAATTTTAATAAAAAATATGTTGAACCAATGTTTTATACTCCATGAAATGTATCCAAAAATATCATTAATCATGTTAAACTCAAATCACATAAAATAAAAAGATGTGTTAAATTCCAATAAAATGATGATGATCCCTAGACTAATCTTCTAAAGATAATTGTGTTTTATCATAATACGTAAAAAGGGTTATTAGTCGATCAGTATTCTATCTTAAAAAAATACCATCTTATGACTAAATCATTATTCTAAGATATTGGTTCCATTCAATATATAAATTATAATACATAATGAATAATTTATGTATTGCTATAATTAGATTTTTCACAATACCATTAAAAATAATACCATTTATAAAAACTCTTGTATAATAGAAACACTTAAATACTATCACTTCATCAATTTTTATACAATAGTTCCATATTTGGCCTATAGATTAAAAATTAGTTTAGGAATTAAATCATATAATGAGCACATTAACCACATATAATACATTGAATTCCTTGGAAATTTGATACTCTATGAACTTTATATCTATATAGATAACACAATCATCTCTATATAAGTTATTATTCTAGGTTTTTTGACCATCATTTATGAAAAAAATTAAATTGGAAATTCTTACCTTTGTGATCATTCAATCATGATCCTCCATAAAATTCAATTTTTATCTTGTTTGACAAGTTAGAAAACACATCATAGATTATGTTGTTAATTATATAACATAATAGTTATTCATGTATAATTACTATATCTATCACTCAATTCAATACCAAATTTCATTCATCGTAATAATTGAATTTTCCATCATGTTCACTATAAAAATGATTCCATGAGGTTCCATCAATTATCTAAATCCCATAAAGGAAGATGTAATCTGAAAACATTAAAAATCAGTGAGATCTATCAAATATTCATTATATTATAATCAAAATATTTATAATACTCGACACATTATTCTTTGTTTATGATACAATATTTTTAAAACTGGTTTTTAACAGTTGTTAAAAAAATCTATAGAATTTTGTTCTACACCTAGACTTATGCTCAATGTCATCTGTAGGTTTATATTCCCTAATCATCGATTTCCTAATTATAGTTATAATGTTTTTTTAAAAAATATTCTACAATACCAACTATAAAGACATCTAAAAATTCTTACTATATTCAATGGTATATTTATAAAAATTTCATTACATACAAAAATTCACACCCCAAAGGACCAAATAGATGAGTAGTCATGGTAATCCCTACAGATACTTGAATTCGATATTACATTTGAAAAACATAAATATAATACCAGGTTTCCTTTCAATAAATAATAGTTTATTCATGTATAACCATATATATTTGTTAAAACTTATATTTTCACAAATTATAGGGAAGATAAACATAATAATGTTTTGAGAATAGATTCTATGTCAGGGTATGCATATAATGAAAGATAAATAAGTAGTGAAAAATATGGAAGGAATAAAATTGGATAAAATATTTTCATATAATTAATAACATGAGATTAAAACTTATACCCAGATATATCAACTAATAAAATAATCATATAGACATAAATAACTTATTTTATAATAATTGAATTCATAATTTCATACATCTAAAACATATTATTGAGGCAAAGTCTATGAAATCTATAAATACTATGAAGGCTTTGTGACCTGGAATCTATATAAATTTGTAAGGACTCATACAAAAACCAAGATAGTTTGTCTCATTAGACCTCGTGATTCATTTAGTGGGTATAGATGTCCACAACCATAACATACTAAACCCAATTCCTTCATCATATAAAAAAATATATTTGAATCAACCTGACATAAAAATCAATAAATTACTATATTTAAAAAACTACCATACGAAATGTTAATAAATTACACTAGTAAAAATTATCATAAACCATAGTAATAAACATGGTGGATGGTCTAATTATAGTATATCCTCAACATATGATTCAATAAGGTATGTTGATATTGATCATGTAAAATTAAATTATTAGCAAAAAAGATCATAATGTAAATACACTTTCAACATTGAAGATAAATTTTTAAAATATATAAACATTGTACAAACAAAAGAATAAATTTACATTGATGTTAACTTTTTGAACATTTATAATAATATAAAAAACATTTAATCTACATGGAATTTAGAATTTCTATTAATTAGGCTTACGATAAATTATAATCATTTTAAACATTTGTAGGAAAAGTTTAAACCTACCTCGTTCGGAAAATGGTAGGATGATTACTTTTAAAACATTTTGTAAAAATTAAAAAATGCAAAAAAAAATTAATTTAAACATTCATTTTATAATTTTAAGAAATATTTTTTAAAATATTTTTAGATAACATGGACTTGGAAGGGATATATTATATAGTTCAGTCTCCGAAATAAAAAATCACAAATAATCATGTGATTCTGAAGTAAACCATATCTCTTTAGTATCATTTAAATAGTAAGACCCTTGAAATAAATAACATAAATTATTACTTTAAATACAATTAATAAATTAATTTTAATTATAAAATATATCAATTTTATAGAATATACACCACAATAAATAAATTAATGGTGAATATGGCATAGGTCACACATAAGTAAAATTGAGATGACAGACCAATAAAATGGGACACACTTCATTCATTATTCTTTTAGAATACACATATAATACATTTATATTATTTATTATTCTTTTATTCTAGAAGTAATATTAATTATATTTTACAATTCATGAATAATAATCTTTTTTCAACCATTTACTTACAAACCCCTGTTTAAAATCACTATTTTAGCTAATAAGTACATTTTTTATCATGTATGTTTCAATTTAGTAGTATAAATATTTGTATGTTGATCATTATTAAATCATCTCTATAATTATTATGATTATATAATTATCACAAATTTTTATTATAAATTAATATACATTAGTGAAAAAATGTTAGAGATATAAAAAAGAGCTCCAACATTCATGGAGATTTCAGTTCGTATGTACCCTTGATTATTCATTTTATTATTCATATAATGAATCATAATAAAGTTAGACATATATGAATATTTATAAAATTATTATTCCATATTTTAAATCATATATATATATATATATATATATCAAATACATACTAATTTTCATCTATGTAAAATATAAATGTAAACCAAATCACATCAATTCTCAGTGATGGTAGTCCACACGTATGTACGAGTGACATTATAATTTCACAGAGGGTTTTAAAGGAAGAATATTGATATGATATTATATATAAAAGAATTATAATTTTTATTATAAACATGATATTTTATCATCAAGACAATCTTAGTTAGCATATATAAAATTGGGTGACGAAAAATAAATTATATTACTACATCGGTACGGTAAGCCTAACATATGCATCAACAATACTTTCACTACCCATTTAATGGGAAGGATCGAATATAATGGTTGATTAAAAATCATTAAAAAACTTCTAGAAATTTTGAATTGACATGATCCGACCCTACCGGTGTCGAACCGCAACTACCCCAAGCCCACCTCCATAGGCCAGGGGCTGGCGACAGGTGCCGATGGTGTAACGATCTCAGGGAGGCCTTCTCCTGAGTAAGTGTACACACACACACAACCCACTCGATTCAGAAGTGTATATTAAAAAAAATAAAACCAACAAACAAACAACTATAACACAACCACAATCATCCATCAACTTCTAAATAGAACAATTAAATTGCTGAAAAGTACTGCTAAGGAAATTGAACAGAAAATGGGAAAAACACACGCCCCACCCGAAAGGTGCCACAACCTCTCAAAAGGTAAAAAAAGGTAAACAACTGGAGATTCCCACTACTGAAAACTCTATTGCGACCCCGTTACATGGCCCTTGCTCATTTTCCCTCTACACTCCTCCATAGTCTTGATCGACCTATTCGTCGTCTGCAAGGGCACACCAGGTGCGGGAAAAGGTGAAGCAGGGGTGAGTATAAAGATGCTTAGTATGATGCCACTAAAGCTCGAGGGAGAAACATGGGAGGCACTAAAGAGGTTAGCAGTAGACAAAAAAATAATAGTGAATGATTATAGTAAATAGAGTGCAGCTCAACTGATCAAGAGAAAGGAAGGAAACTTGTCCAAACAAGAGGAGCTAGACATGGAAAGTACGTGGCATACCCCGTTTTCTGCACCCCTCCTAGAAGGAATGTAATTGTACCAAAGGAGTGGGAACAAATTAGGTTGTATATATATATATTCTCAATAATAAACCCAAACAAGATTGTAAGGGGATCACCATATCCAAGCTCAGCCCAAGAAAAGTCTCCAATAGTTCTAAGGATATCCACACTAATGCCCTAATGTGCCGCTCACCAAAGTTGTATCATAACTGAACCATACAAAAAAGGGACCTCCTCTAGTAATCAAGGAGAAAAGTCACTAACTAGCTTCATAAGAAAGGCTGAGTCTGAAAGAATTCATCGAGTAACCCACTGCCCAGCACATCTGGAGGGTAAACACTAAAAGGTCGTCGGTTAACCCACTTCCCAGCCCGGCTAGATGGTAAACCCGATGGTCAACGGATATCCCACTGCACAGCACTGCTTGAGGGTAAACCCAAAGGTCAATGGGTGTACCACTGCCCATACCTGCTAGAGTGTAATCTCTAATACGCCGGAGGGTAACCCACTACCCAGCCCTATTGGAGGGTAAACTCGGAACTGGTCTGATAACTCCACACAACACATGCCATCACTGGGTGTCACTAACATCGCCAGCATTCATTGTATCAGAGTTCTTCAAAGGAACCTTCATCCAATGCCCTTTCATGTTTTCACATTTAATGAGATCTCTAAAGAAGGTCTGCTCTCCCAAACAAACAACACCGTTGCAATCCTAGTGAAAAAAACATGCGAGATATACTGTTTACTCGCTTCAAACAGACTACCAAAATAAATTTACTCAACACCACTTTATTCACATACAGTGTCTCTTGTGGCCCACAATTTGGTCCTGAAAAAGGTTCAATGAACTACACCATCATGATACCCTTGGGAAAACAAGCTAAAATGACTATTCATGCACCCCAAACAGACATCTGGTGAAAAAGTCACAAAACACTGCACGCAGCTTGAATGAAGGTTCATGGTCCCATGACTCAACTACAACATCAATGCCTGAAGCCACCTTAGAATACATCATCTAAACCCCAGGGTCTCAATGCCACTGATGGGACCTTAAATAGACTCTAGATGTTCTCACACTATCCAAAAAAAGAATCCTGACGAGGCGCTAAGTAACACTTAATGGGCATGTTGTGCCACTGATCCCCCCATACCGGGAACTAAAAATCCCCAAGACTATCTCAAAACCTCCGTCTTGATTGAATTATCGTGTCACCATAGATAGCATGTGAATCCGACACTTGGTTTTCATGTTACAGGCATTATAACGCCGAGGGACGGAGACGGGGTGGGCCATACTGGTCCGGCCGGTCCACCTCTTTAGATCGGCGGTCCGCGGCTTGGTCACCCGGACCACCATGTCCACCACCGCACGCAGTTAAGCACGTAGGACACACCACTTCACCTAAACTGGATGAAGCGGGTCTGGCCCATTTCCACGAGACCCACGTTTCGCGGGTCTCGGTCTGGTCCCAGGGTCACGACGACCACGGTCTCTCGCCGAACTTCGATCGGTGAAGTCGGCCAGCACATGCCCCTGCAGCCTGGACCACCAGGACGTCATCCCGCTTGCCCATGCTGACCACCGAGGAGCGGAACCGCCTCCTGGGGAGCACGTGAGGTACCTAGGGGGTCTGTACCGCCATCGTCACCCACTAGACCACCGCGAGGAGCCGCCGTACTGCATTGGAACCACCAGAAAAACTAGGGATTGGCTAGAAAACATCCCAGGGCCACCCCGGACTCCCCAGGACTGGAATTTTTGATCCAAACTGAGAGTTGAAAATCTCGGATCGAACCCTTCAGATTACAGCCTCTTCTCTACAATCAAAACTCATTTCGACACTTGAAAATCAGTTCATAGAAGATGTGGGAAATTTTAAATGAATGTGAAAGGATCCCACCTCACAGGGGGTAGCTCGTCGCCTCACAAACGATCTGTTAGGGCCGCAACCACCTTGGAGAGGTGGGGATAGGATCTTGAAGAAGGTGGATCCTTTGTTGGGAGATATTTTTCTAGGGAGATTTTAACGGGGATGAAGTAGGGGTTGGATGTGTTTATGTAGGGAAAGATTAATTAAACTTTAATAAATTTTAAACAGCCACTAGTAGGCCCTTACCCGAACTCTTGACGCGGTCGAGGTTAAGCCACTCCTAGGGTAAAATCTGTGTTTTGTGTGCAACCGTGGTCTCAGAATTGTATTCCAAGCCTCTGTTCAGATGTTATAAAGTTCACACTAGAGTCCGCTAAATTACAAAAATTCCCCTAGTGGAATTTTCCATAGAAGGGTTGCACCCATGAATGTAACACCTCTCCTAGGGTAAACGGTGCGCTTCGAACTCAATGGTGTCCTTGGTTTTCAATCCAAGCAACCGTTCAAGAGTTATTCTATTTATATGGCATGTCTAGTGTGAACACACTTAATATTTAATTCCGGCCACACCGGGGCTCAGAATCACACTCCTTCTAAAAGCCCTGCCGTAGAATAACATCAAGAAAATTTCAAAGTTTCACAGGCCCAAAACACGGGTTCTTATATCATTCCCTCCTTTTTTTTCATCCCCGAATAATAAAACAACAAAATAAACTCAGGATAGTGAGACCACATCTGGCTCTCCCATTCACAGGTTCTCTCCAACACCCTCACGTGCTACCACAACACTCAAACCCAAGTAATGGTCCATCCACGCATAGTATGCTCCTATCAGTCCTCAATTTCCACATTTGGCTTCACAAAGGTGGATCCATCCTCAATTTCTAGCTCTCCCCAGTCTATGACGCGAACGGGGTCATGCTCGTATTTCCTCAGCTGCGACATGTGGAAGACATCATGAACTCTTTCCAGTTGTGGGGGTAGTGCAAGACAGTAGGCACCCTTGAACACCATGCGTGTGATCTAAAAAGGCCTGATGCAACTTGGGGATAGCTTGCCTCCCTGGCTTAACCTCTGTGTTTCAAGCCGCAAGGAGACTCTCAGAAAGACATGGTACCCCTACTAGAACTCCAAAGGCCAGAGATGACGGTTTCCGTAGCACTTCTGTCAACTCAGAGGCATCCTTATCCGCTCAAAAAAGACATGCACCTTCTCTATCGTCTCCTGCACCAACTCTGGGACCAATAGGGTGGTCTCCCCAACCTTTGTCCAGCAGAACGGTGACCTACAGGGTCTTTCATAGAGGGCCTCAAAAGGTTCCATACCGATATTAGAGTGGTAAATGTTGTTATACTTGAACTACACCAAGGGCAGGTGATCCTCCCAGCTTAGGATAAAGTCTAACATGTAGACCCTGATCATATCCTCCAACACCTGGATAGTGTGCTCGTTCTACCCATCAGTCTGGGGGTGAAAAGATGTACTCATCCGCGGCTGAGTCCCGAATGCCACTTGCAGGCCTCACCACAATCGTGATGTGAACCACGCATCATGGTCAGAGATGATCATATAGGGTACACCATGAAGGTGAATGATCTCCCGAATGTACAGCTTCCTAGGAGTCTCCACCAAGCTCTGCTCTCTGATGGCAACGAAGTGTCCCAACTTCGTGAGTCGGTCCACTATCACCCAAATGGTATCATGGCCCTTTGCTATGCACGAAATCCATGTGATGAATTCAATAGATATTCCATCCCACTTCCACTACAGGATATCAAGGGGATGCAACAACTCTGCCAGAACCTGATGCTCTACCTTCACTTGCTGATAGGTAAGACACCGAGAAATGAACTCAGCTATGCTCTGCTTCATTCCAGTCAACCAAAACTACCAGTGATGGTCTCTATACATCTTCCCCATACCGGGATGTACAACCAAGGGAGAATTGTGAAATTACCACATCACCTCCTCCCGCATCTCCACTGGTACAACCACTCGCCCCTGGAACATGATCTCATGATTCCATCCTTCAGAATACCCATTGGGTGTGTCTCCCTTGGATATCTGATCACGCAGTACCTCACTATCGATATCCCCCAACTGTGAGTCTCTCACTCACTCAAGGAGCGAAAGAGTAAACATCATAAACTGTAAAAAATCTGTACCCTCCTACTCCACCTAGTTCATCTGTAGAGAATCCAACTTGTCTGAAGCTTCCCGCACTAGACGAGCCTGGGACATCCTGCAAAGGGAATCTACTACTATGTTGCCCTTTCCTAGAGTATAGATGATCTAAAAATCATAGTCTTGTAGAATCTCCAGCCAGCACCTCTGACTCAAATTCAGATCCCTATTAGTGAAGTTGTACTTGAGGCTCTGGTGGTCTGACTAGACCACAAAACACTCACCCAGAAGGTAGTGTGTCCATATCCTCAAGGCAAAGACCACCGCTTCCAGCTCCAAATAGCGAGTCACATGATTCTGATCATGGGGCCTCAACTGCCTCTACTCATATGCAATCACTACCCACTGCTGCATCAGCACACACCCAAGCTGAGCTCTGGAAGAATCACAGTATACCACAAACTCAACGCCCTCCTCTGGCAGCCTTAACACTAGAGCATGGGTGAACCTCTGCCTCAACTCCTCGAAGGCCTTCTGGAACTAATCAGTCCAAGTGAACGATCATCCCTTTCACATCAATATGGTCAAAGGGGCATCAATCCTAGAGAATTATTCCATGAACCTCCTGTTGTACCCTCCCAAACAAAGGAAGACATGAACTTCTGACGCATTCTTTGGTGGATCCCAATAATACACTGCCTCTATCTTTGTAGGATCTATAGCTAAACCTTGTTCTGAAATGACATGCCTCTGAAAGTGAACCTCATGAATCCAGAACTGACACAACATGAGCTTCCCATAATGATAGTGCTCCCAGAGTAAGTCAAGGACCATCCTCAAATTCTCTGCGTGCTCTTCCTCTATCGCCGAGTAGATGAGTATGTCGTCAATAAAGACAACAATAAATCGGTTCAGGTATAGCAGAATGATTTTTTTCTTCAAAGCCATTAAAATGGAGAGGGAATTCATCATGCCAAAGGGCATCACCAGAAACATGTAATTCCCATAATGAAAACGGAAAGCCAACTTCGGTATGTCTGCCTCACGAACCCAGAACTAGTGGTAGCCGGATCTAATATCAATTTTTGAAAACCACTCGCACCTATAAATTCGTCGAATTGGTCATCAATCCTCTACAAAGGGTACTTGTTCTTTATCATGGCCTGATTCAGGCGACGATAATCCATACAAAGTCGTATACTCCCATTCGCCTTGTTCAAAATCAAAATTGGAGCTTCCCATGGGGACACACATGGCCTGATGAATCCCTTCTCATGAAGGTCCTCCATATGAATTCATAGCTCCCGAAACACTATGGGTTCCATCCGATATGGTGTACATGATATTAGGGTAGTCCTCGTATGCAATTCAATGAAGAACTCTATCTGTCTCATCGGAGGTAGTCCTGGGACATCCTTGGGAAAAACATCCATGTAGTCTTCTACAATTGTAGGGATCTAGGTGCATGTGGCATCTGCTGCTCTGAGTTCCATGCTTGCCAAATGATGAGAAAAAGGCCATGGTATCTTGCTCAGAGCACATGTCTGATCTACCACAAGGTCTCTCTCACTGAGGATATTGATCCTCATCCCCTCAGAATGCACACATTTGACTCGTCTGTGACGACAATATATCTAGGCATGAAGCATATAAATCCAATCCATGTCAAGGATGAAATCATAACATTCCATCGTGATGACCAGTAGGTACCACGTGAAACTCTCTCCTCTGAACGACAGTTCAAACTGTCTGCAAACCAAAGTCACTAATGATGCACTCCCCGAATGAACCTCAAGGCTAGGCATAGGTGTCAGCGCCTCTACTAGGAGCTCCAACTCTCGTAATAAAAGTATCGATATAAAATAGTGGTGGTAGCCTGTGTCTATTAGTACCATAGGAACTATAGAATAAACACTGAGCATACCTCAGACCATCTCGTGTGCTGGGGGGGGGGGTGGGGTGGGTCACGAATAGCCATAGCTCGAAGCTGGCTATGGCCCCTACCGCCAGCTCCCTGAGCCTGGCATGGGCCGCCCAATGCTGGTGGTGGAAGGATCTCGAAACACCATCCCCCACCTCCATGTCTTGATGCTCTACCTGTGGCACCTCCATTAGGACCACCCTATCCTCACCTGGGAGATCCTTGGTCGTGGTGCTGCCTCTACTGCTTTGGTGCACCCACTGCCTGCCATGGTTGCTCAGTATGCCTGGTCGGGCAGTCCCGTGCTAGGTGACCCCATCAGTCACAATCATAGCACTGACTCTCTCTTGACTACTGTAACACCCCATGCTTTCATGATACATTTCTCTTTCAATAATGAAATAGCTTGCATTGTATGCATGTTCGAGTTCTAACACACCGCGACTAATCAAAGTAGCCATTATGAATATTAATACCAACTTTTTAAAATTATATAAATTTTATATTTCAAAATGGACTTCATTTTTGGATTCGGAATATTGAAATTAGCCTATGTTGAATTTTTGGTATTTTTCTGAGAACATCCAATTTTCGATGAATAGTGAAAAATACATAATAACAACATTTTTAATCAGAATAATTTATTGTGATAAATTATACTATTGAGTGTTTTTAGAGTATAATTAAAATATAATTTTACCACTTTATACAATGGTGGTCATTAGAATTAATTTCACATCGAAATTGGACATAAACAATTGTCAATCTTTTGATAAAAATTCTTTCTTAAAAACACGCTATTTGTTTTGACAGCAGGAATAATTTTTAAATTAATTAATAAAATTTATTTGTTTGGAATTTGGTAAAATGGATTCAATATTTTGAATCAGAAGGTCCAAATTATGTAATTAGGACACTTGTTTTTTGGACATTATGATTAGTAATGACGGTAATTATCTTTAATTATTGTGATTAATTAGTAATCAGGTAGTTAAGGGTAATTAAATAATATCATAATAATAAAAATGACCCTAACATATGTCCAAATGCTACAGTTTGTTACATGGACGACCATGGTATGCCTTGTTCCAATCTTTGGGACCCCATAGATTCACCTTTGGGTGATAGTGACATTTTATTATATTATTTTTTTAAAGGGAAAGTATAACCAAAGAATGTATCACCCAAGTAAAACAATTTTAGTTTTGTCTGTGTAAAGGATCTCTTAGATTATGAAGATTCATTGGAAATTTAAGACGATTTATTACATCATGGTAATTTTTTTATAATTTTTAGACATTATATAAATTAAATTATTTATGACACGATGATGATGCAGTGATTACCTCATTAATTAACGATTTAAATAAATCAAAAAGATAATGTAAAATATAAGACTTAAACTTGTAAAAAACATATTGTATGAGTATATTTTAAACCCTTATAACCTTATCGTCGAAATATATAATTGTGTGACCTTTAAAATCCGAAAAGCACTTCATAATAATGTAACATTTCATGACTTTCCAAGACTGCATCTCCTCTCTTCTTATAAAGGCCCCCACCTCTACCACATTATTCACACAATAAATCCATTTGTCTCAGCCAACCTCTGCCCAACTACTCTCTCAACATCCCTCTCTTACTCCTAGAAGCCTCACTTTGGGCAGAATTCTTCACAAGGAAGCCTTTGGATCAAATCAAAAAGAGTTACCTGATTTTAAGGTAATGTATTCACTTATTCGCTTTTGTTTTATTTTGCTTCTCCAAACCCTTAAACTATTCTTATTCCTTTATTTTGTGAAAAAAACAGTATCTTCAATATACTTGGATGTTTTTATTATATGTATTCGAGCTACACTTACACACACCTCCGTCTAATTGTTAAAGAACATACTGTTTCTGTGGATGGCGAATTACTGCCTCATGTAACAATGATTGTTCTATCTTCTCCTACCACCTATCATGGTGGCCATTATAAAGGAAATATATATATTTATTATATATATTATATTTATTTCCTCTCTATGCTTCTGTATTTTACATTTAAATCATACCTTTATGATTTTCGTGTTGTGAAAATGCGATAATTTTATTTGAGGAAGTGTGGACTACCGCCCCCTCAACTGATGTGACTCGTTCATGCTATACATGGAATGTATAAAGAATTAAATTAATGAACATAAGTTACCTATAAAACATATATATTATACTATAATAATAATATATATATATATTTGATTCTGTTTTAATTCACTTAATTACGAAATAGAAATGAAAGTAGCGTTCATGTGTACGTACGTCTTACCATCTCCATGAACGGTGTGTTTCATTTCATATCTCTAAATGTTTTGTAATATTATTAATGAAATTGTATACTGGATATATATGATATATATGATATCTAAATCATGAATATAATTTTGGATTTAATGGATATTTTACAACATGAACAACTTGTAATGATAAGAAGTTTATTTTTAACTCAAGTACCATAGATCGACAAAACGACCGTTATTAACTTAAATAATTATATAATGTTCTTAACACAGTAATAAGTGATATAAAATGAATAATAAACATGAAAAAGGTTTTTAAGAAAGTAGAAATTAACTCTATTTTGTTATTCAGGAGATTAAAGAACGGTCGAGTCAAGTCGGACACGAGGTAAGGGAACTTCTTAACCCGATTTCTGTTCTTTAGGGTTAATCTCCTAATTTCAAATTATTTCATGATATTATTATGTCTTATATTGTATTTTTACTTTCTTTATTTGTAATTTTAGTGAATACACATAATAGATCTATTATATTTAAAAACGAAATGAACTTTGTAAGGGACTTCGTCTCAATCTCCTTTCATTGAGGCATATTTTATTTTATACACAACTTTATTTTATACGGTGTATAAACCCCATTGAATTTTATGTTTATTCAAAAGGATTATTTTTTATACAAATAATTTTACTAAACTACAAAAAGTGATTGTTTTTTTGTCATATGTATGCGGCGACAACGACTTCACCACTGCCGTGACCATTATTTGAGTTTCAGCTTCCTCTACAAGCCATAACGTTTTTCGAAAAATAAATACCATGTTATAATTTTCTTTTATTTTGGTATTGAAAATGGTTTTGAAAGTGTTTTTATTATATCAATGTGTTTTATTGATACCTTGTGATTGAAATGTGGAAATTTTATGTTTCGTTTATGCCTGTTTTATTTGATACAATTATGTTATGGTTTATGATATGTTTAAACATGTTCATATGAGGAATTCATTGGACTTAATAAGTGAAGGGTGGAGCCCACTATAGCTCCTCAATGCATCGGTAGGTCTCATGAGACAAACTGGTGTCTTGGAACGTGGCCTTGAAAAAAACGTAGTTGTAGTCTTGGCACGAGGCCTTGGCTACATGGTTTTGATAGTCTGGAATTATGCATTCCATCATTATGAAAGAGATTATTGATATTGCATGTGATTATTTGACCAGTACAATATCCATGTGAATAAGTAAATGGAATTATCTCATTTTACGTTTTCTATATTTCGTTTATGTTTATGTTTAAAAGGCTATGGTTTTAGTTATACATTGCCTTAAATTTTTATGTTTATTTATGAAATATTTTTCTATATTGTTATACTTACTGAGCATCTGAGCTCACTCCTTTCAATGTTTTATTTTTCCAGGGTGTGAAGAAATATTTTATGAATGACCTACAGGGATAGTCTGAAGGGGATATGAGTGTGGTCTATGGAGACTATGTTATTGTAGTTTTTCACATTATGATGTAATGTAAGACTTAAGAATTTATCTAGTGTTTCCAAGGCTACTAAACTAATCAGTCTTTCGAGACTTGACCTTTTTTGATCATTCCAAAGTTACGTAATAACGCACCGACTCTGGGTAACAGGGGGAGGGGCGTTACAACTACCCTGGTGGTCTACAGAGACACTGCGATGTATGATCCTACCCTTGAATCGACTCATGGAAGGGTCTCCTCCATCTTCAAGATCAGCCTAGGAAAATTCGCCAATAGTTCTAAGGATATCAATCCATTATGCTCAAATGTCCCACACGCCAAAGTTGTCACATCTCTGAATTGTACAACCAAGGGTCCCACTCCAATAATCATAGAGAAATGTCACTGATTAGCCTCATAGAAAAGGATGAGTTTGAAAGAAGTCATTCGGTAACCCACTACCATGCCCAGCTGGACGGTATACACTAATAGTTCGTCGGGTAACCCACTGCCCAACCCAATTGGAGGGTAAACCTTAAGGTCAATGGGTTACCCACTGTCCAGCCCCGCTGGAGGGTAAACCCTAAGGTCAATGAGTAACCCACAGCCCCGCCCCTCTAGAGGGTAAACCCTGATATGCTGGTGGGTAACCCACTGCCCAGCCCCATTGGAGGGTTAACCCGGAACTGGTCCGATAACTCCGCACTGCCCATGCCATCATTGTGTGTCACTATCATCGCCATCGTTCATTGGTTCAGTGTTCATTAAAGGAACCTTTGACCAATTACCTTTAATGATTACACATTTAATGAGATCACAAAATATTCTCTTCATTCCCAAACAGACTATACCCTTGCAATCCTTATGGAAAAACATGCGAGATATACTATTTACTCACTTGAAATAGAATCCCGCTGAAAACTTTACTGAAAACTGCTTTATGCCCATATGGCGTCTCTTGGGGCCCACAACTCGATCCCGAAAAAGGATAGGCAAACTGTTCCATTGTGATTCACTCGAAAAAACATGCCAAAAAGGATATTAATTCACCCCGAATAGACATCTGGTGAAAAAGTAGCATAACGCTGCACACTACTTGAATGACAGCCCGTGGGCCCACACATCAACTCTGGCTTCAATGCCTGAAACCACATTGGAAAAATTCGTCTCGATGATAGGGTCATAACGCTGCTAAAGATGCATAAAATGAAGACTGTATGTGCTCATGCCATCTGAAAACAAATCCAGGAGATGCTCTAAGTAACATTTAACGGGCATGTCACGCCACCGAGCCACCCATCTCGGGAATTAAAAATCCCCGAGACTATCTCAAAATCTCTTCCATGATCCAAGGATCACATAGAAAAAGACGACACATGAATCTAACAAATGGTTACCAAGTTAGAGTTGTTTTAATGCCAATGGATGGAGATGGGGTGGGTCGAACCGGTTCGGTCAGTCCACCCATTGAGACTGGTGGTCCGCTGCTTGGCCACCCAGATTGTCGAGCCCACCATGGCCCGTGGTTCACTGCACATGCTGCACCTCTTCACCCAGACCGGCTTAAGCCGGTCCGGCTTGTTTCTATGAGACCCATGTTTGACGGGTCTCGGTCTTCTCCTGGAGTCGCGACGACCCACGTCTCGCATCGCTCGTCGGCCGGTGAAGCCGGCCAACGCACACCCCCACGGCCCGGATCGTTGGGCCGCCGTCCTGCTCGCCTGCGCCGACCACCGAGGAGCCTCATCACCACCTAGGGAGTTCGCGCTACCACCTAGTGAGCTTGCGCTGCCATCTCGGGAGCCCATGTCGTCGTTTTCCCCCCACCGGACCGCCGCACGAAGGTGCCCGACCTCCCTAGAACCGCTGGAAAACAACGGTTTCGACGGGAAACTTCTCGTGGCCACCCCATACACCCCGGGACTCAGATTTTCAATCCGAAAAGAGTGTCGAAATATTGGATCCAAACGCCCGCATTTATAGCCTCGTCTTGACAATAAAACAACATTTTCATGATATAAAAGGAGATCAAAAATGTTTCGAAAAATTTAAATTGAATGTGCAACCATCCTACTTCGCAGGGCGTAGCCCGTCTCTTCATAAACGATCTGCCGAAGCAGCAACTGCCTTGGAGAGGGGGGGATAGGAGCTTGAAGAAGAGGTATAATTTTTTGGAGGATCTTCTTCCAGGAAGATTGTATGGGGGAAGAAGGAGGGGTTTATGTGTTTAAGTAGGGAGAAATTAATTAAACTTTAATAAATTTTAAACACCCACCAGTAGGCATGTACCCCAACTCTCGACGAGGTCAAGGTTAAGCCATTAAAAGGGTAAAATCCATGTTCTGAGTGCAACGTTTGCCTCATAATTTTAATTAGAGTCTCCATTTATATGTTATAAAGTTCACACACAAGGCCGCTAGATTACAAAAACACCCCTACTGGTGTTTTCTATAGAAGGGTCGCACCCGCGAAAGTTACACCCGTCCTAGGGTAAACAACACACTACAGACTCGACGGCACCCTTTGTTTTCCCATCTGAACATATGTTCATAATTTATTCTATTTATTTGGCGTATCTAGTGTGAACTGACTTAAAATTTAATTCCGGCCACACCAGGGCTCGGAATCACTCACCGTCTGAAAGCCCTACTCTAGAATAACATAAAAAAAATTCAAAGTCTCAAAGGCTCAAAACATGGGTTATTACATGAATATTTATTTTAATATATTATTATAAATACCAATGATTTATAATATGTATAATAATATGTATAAAAAAAGTGATCAGTTAATGCGATGACCACTTCATTGGAAGAACTAATTTGGATTTCCTCTTAATGATCCTTGGTTTGGTATTTTTCAATTAAAAACACCTAAATTATATATATATACATATATATATAGAATTTTAGATGATAAATGAGAAGGTTATGGTTGAGTTAGATGAATCAATGTGTTGTAGAGAATTGAGGTAATATGTTGGCTTTTTTTATTGAGGTGGGGGTACTTTTTTAATTTATTTAAAATTTTAAATACAATGAGTCTATTCATGATAAATATCATTTAAAATGGAATTGAATTATTATAGAAAGTTACTATGGTATCTATTACACCATCCAATGGAATTGAGAATGTTATTGATATCATATTAATCCTAATCTTTTTTGTTAACCCCTTGTGAACCTATTTTAACATTACCAACTTTAATATTTTTTCAATCATAAAGGGTTATAATTTTAAATATAAGTTAACTAGTATTACATAAATAGACATGTAATGACATTTTTGACTACATGAAATTCATATTTTCCACATTCATTAATTTTATATACAATAATTATTTTAATAATGTATTATTTTTATAATAAATTATTATTATCAATTTTGAAATAATTCATTTAATTTGATATCAAATACAACATATCAAATATGGAGAATGAAAAAAATAATTAAAACATATCTAATATGTCATATAGATCGAAAAAATTCATAGTAAAAAGTGTCTCATTTAAAATATATAAATATTAATATATTTAAAATCAATTTTCCCTTTTAATTAAAAAAATACTTTATTAGTAGTGAAATATAATTTAAGTTAAAAATATTGTTAATAAAAATTATAAAAAAAATTATATCATTAAAATAATTTCATTAATCTAAAAATGGATATTTATTGTAGTTTATTTCTTGATTTTCTCCCTATTTGGACACAATGAGTAATTAAAAACAAATACAGTAACATTTTGTTATATATTTTGATTTCAATAATATATTACATGTTTTCATGGAAGAATATCCATTATTAAATTAAATTTAAATAATAAAGTTTTGAGTGTTGGACTAAATTCATCCAATAATAAAAATGGTGAAAACATATTTCATTATCAATTATATTTAACCAATATTAACCAAATTTACCCAATATGGTGGTGTTATGTTTTACTGTTACAACTATTTATGTTGAAAAAATATAAAAGGGAGTTATTAAAAAAATATTTAATTAATTATCATAAATCTGGAATTATTTTCATAAAATTATATATCTATATATGGAAGAAATTATGTTAGGAATCATTGAGAAAACTGAGACCAAAAACTGCTTTTTACAAAAAATAATGATTTAAAAAAATATAGAAGTATTCTTATCCCATGCCTAGTAAAAATATTATATTATTTTGAAATAAAATGTTAAAATACATAATATATAAATTTTATTAAATTCATTCCAAAAATTTATTAATTAAATTTACTGAGTTAAAAACAGGTTGTGTTCACAAATACACTTTTGTAGAAAAATAAATATTAGGTAAAAAATAATTCTTACTGAATTGGAAAATATAATTTATTATAAGGAAAATAATTAGATTATTCATAACACATTAGATATAATTTTACTTGAAAATTTTTATAAAAACGTTACATTGTAAATGGTAAAAACAGTTTTCATTAAAAATCGGTATTTTCATTATGTAATGAAAAATAATTAGTTTTAGAAAAAAATATAAAATATCAATCTAAACAATTTTTTTATACTCATTTAAATAATGGTATTATTTTTATAAAACAGAATTAATAAATATTCCATAAATTAAAAATAATACTTCATCACATAAAAATAAAAATAATTTTTGGGGAAAACATATTTTTGAAGCATAAATTAACATTAAAAATAAATTAGTACTTATTTACAGAATATTAATCAATAATTTTTCATTTTTCATTTACATTATATATATTTAATTATTTCATTAATGGTATTCATAATTTCCAATTTAACATCTTGGTTGTAAAATCGATATATAAATAATAATATTTTGGGGTTCATTTAAACTCAGTGTTTTCTATAGTAAAAGCAATGAAACATAGTGTTTTCAAAAATATTTGGTTGTTACATGTGAAACTCAGAATCGAATAAAGTTCTATATTGAGAAACTAGGAGTATACGTAGAGTTTTAGTGAGAAAAAATGTGTTCCTAAAAATATATCTAGGGAATAAGGTCATTGGATTTGGTAATAAGGGATTGATAGTTACATGGTACACCAACTCCTTTGAGATTGATGACCACATCAGAGTCATGGATTATCACCTAAAATTTCTTAAATACATGTTTCAAGAACATGAAATATTCCATGTGCCCCTCTTGAGAATGTAAATTCTAGTTCCGTTATATGTACGGAACTCGAAGGCATTATATTTGGAAATTGATATCTCTTCGGATGAGTAGTTGGTGAAGATATTTGACCAAAGAGTTGAAGTTCTATGAAAAAATTAACAACTCACCTAGTCGATGTACTATAGAAAAACCACATGTCTAAGAATGTTACATTGGAAATAGAGTAATCCATAAATAATTAATATCCCCACTTGTTTACACTATATTATATGAAATGAGATTCAAGGGATATAATTTCTTAGGTGGGAAAGAATGTAACAACCTCTATGTTTATCAATAAAATTTTCTCCCTCATGATATAATTATGTCATACATTGTAATATTATGTTATGTAATTCACATAAACCACATGATCAAACCAAAACCATTTTATTATACTAATTTGAACAATACATCTTGAAGATAAATATTTCAACATCAATTAATAAAATTAGAATGAGATAAAAAAAATAAAAAACAATATAAATAAAATATGAGAATTTTGATCTACTTGATCCACCAGAATAACCAAACTCATGTCGGATACAGTAAAAATGAAAATAAATATAAATACGAAAATATTAATACTAGTAATTAAAATATATATAACCATTACATATAATATAAGTTAATAATGAATGGATGATATTTGATGCATTTATTGAAATTATGGAACCCATATGACTGTTAAATATATGATTTCTGTGAAAATAATCTTATTGTTGGAATATAACTACTGAAATAAAAATATTATCATTAGGAATAGTAACCTGACCAATAGAATATGATCCTCACTTAGGTAATTTTAAAATAATTTTTAAGTATATTAAAAATCAGATAATTTTATATATAAATCATCATATAATTAAAAAAATTAAGATTGGAAAAAATTAGTGTTTTTATTTTTGAAAACCACATATTTCTTATTAAAATTTTAATATAAAATTTTATAAATTAAAATATATTTTAAATTAGAAAAAGGTATTATAAAAAAAATATTTGAATTTATTATAATTATAATATAATTTTTAGAGACCATACATATTTTTCAAAGGTTATAAAAATTTAACATGATATTAAATTTTGTTTTTTTCTAATAAATATTGGTTTAATTTTGAAATTAAAATTTTCATTATTAGCTTATTAAATCAAAATATTGATATCATTGTTGGAATATATACGCCAAAAATTATTAGGTGGACATTTTAGGTTTTTTCAAAAAAAGTATAATTTTTATTGAATAGTGAAATATAGTAAACAAGAACATTTAACATTATATGTTAATTAGATAATTAATTACATAAGGTATGATGGAAGAACCCTTAGATAAAAATAACATGAGCTATTTACTATATATCTTCAAATTAACCAATAATCTTGGTATTCTTGATCAATAATAATAAACTAATTATTATAATTTTCAAAATCACCCCACTACCTCTTATAAATATCATCCCTCACTTCTCATTAGCACCAAATAACCTATAACATGTAGATTTCAATATTTATACCAAATTCACATCCCAATACTCTCTAATATATCCTACGACTACTATTCTCACAAAATAACATTTCATGGAGCCGTATGGGGTACCCTAAGAAGAGAAAACCATAAGATTATGTAAAACTATCGACTAATATCATTGAATTTTATTCATTTTCTACCAACCCCTTTTGATTTCTATTGACCTAGAAATAGTAACATCAGTATCATAAATATGTTTATATGATATTAATATGGTTTGTTATAAATATTTCACCATAACATAATTATATTTTATAAATAATTTTTTTACAATATTGTTTGTTCAAAACCTCCATAAACAACAAACTTCATTCTTCTTCACCACAATTATGACTAGACACAAAAATAATATTATGTTTAAATAAATTATAATATTTATATTATACATTGTTTCATCTCCTTGAATGAATATTTTTAAATAATATTAAATAAAGAAAATCTAGTTCATGATTGTATGTAAAACTATCAAAATGATATAACCATATAATGGTAATGTTTTTACTAAATGAATTATACCTATGTCGGAATAAAAAAGATATTTGAGACCATTTAAATTAGTATAATGATATTAATAAAATTTAATTTAACTACTATAGTTTTTTTTCTTATTTTTAAATATCAACAATAATTAACCATAAATGATCCAACCATGTAACCATAAAATGAATGACTTCTAAATAATGAAATTAAACAATATATCATATATAAGTGGTTATCAATGAACATAAAAAAATTTACTAATGAAGAAACAAATGTAAAATATTCTAAATAATTTTATTAATGAATTTAAATTGATTATTGATTATTCTACATATAGGAGAATTATCTTTCAACAACCTAAGGTAACAGATTTCTTCAAATGACCCTATTATCAATTTGTAAAGATCATTATTTACCCCAAAAAAATTATCCAATTATTTGAATCAATATAATGATTATCATTTTTATAGATACATATATCATATAAACATATCTTATTCTACCTTCCTTTTATGGGGTAATAAATTAATTAAGTTCATTTATCATATTTTTTCTTTTAAATTTATCCTTATTAAGGGGAACCTATCTATCCCATAATCCTATTATGCAATCCTATTTTACAGTGTTAGTTTACATGAATATTTTAAATAATTATTGGAATATTGTGGGATTAAATATTCATTTTTTCTTCATTTTGACAAAAATAATTTCATATTTATTCATTATTCAGTTTCATAATCTAATTCATTAAACCACCATTTTGAAAATTCATTTTTATACCCATTTTTACACCCCTTTTGATGATGTATTTTACAAATGAATAGAATATTATGAGTCCAATTCTTATTCACATATATATGAACATAAAAAATAATTATTTCATTCTTCTCATGATACTCATTATAAAATACACTTTATTATTTTATGAAATAGGATTGTCCAACTATTTTCAGTACAAGGGTAATTCTTATGTTTATGATTTATTGTTGATTTCGTTTTGTGGACACATAAACATGCACATGTAATTCTGGGTGTTCTTAGATATCTCTATAATTCATTTTGTAATGTTTTTATCTCATAAATACATTACATATGGTATATAGAGTAAACATAATAAATAATGGGATTTAAACTACCATGTGAAATTGTCTTTAAAATTAGTTATTACGTATACAAAATACATATTATATATTATAAAAAAATTCATATTTTTCCCTGATATTCAGATTTCATGTTACATATATTATTATCCCATATTATCATTCTCAAGCACTTAATTTTGTGATGTAATGTTATTCCTTCAGATTCATATAAGATTCTTCATTACCATGTTTACTCTTTCATCGTGATTTTTTCATCACCAATTTTGTCTATATATCCCCCTAGTTATGCTCTATAGTATTAGAATCCTAATGTAATTTATAATTTCATTATGTATATTTATATAAATAATTTTAATTGTAGTATTGTGTTGATAATTTATACACCTTGTCTTCTAATGAAAAATGGCCTTTCAATTATTGGTTATTATTTTTTTGAAATTTATCTTAATAATTTTGTAGTACTGTATATAATAGGATTGGGTAACAATGTATTTTTTCATGGACGGTCTTGTTATTTTTGTGCAATAATACTATATTACATTATTGATAACCCTAGAAATATTTCTATGTATAATATAATATCCTAGAATCATGGTTATATATAGAGTGAGTGGTTTCTAAAAAATTACATCCCTTCATGAAAACAAAATGTCTATGTGGATTTGGAATAGTTAATGTTTTGAGAAATTAAACAAAAAGGGATTACTAGGTATTAACTTGATCAACACATATTATAGGACAATGAGGCACTTCTGCATACACAGTTTCATTCTCTTGAGGGACATGCATTATAAAATTCGTAAACACTTTACAAACTATTTTAAAGGACATGAGTAAATTTTCTATATGGAAAACATAATAGGTAAAATAACCTAGATAACCACAACATAATCAAGAGACTAATAAGTTTTGATATACTTATCATATATATCATATTCATTTTATTTTCACTATTTCACTTTATTATTGTTATTTTTTTATGTATTTTCATTCCAATGTTTATTTTGAATTTCATAAATGACAAAAACCATAACAATGTAATGAAATGTAATGAAATGTGTTCCCATTATCCATTAATGAGAATCTAATTTATAATATGATTGTAGTTCTATGAAATCCTTCATTTCATGCATGTTAAGTATAAATATTCAAAATCCTCCACAACACATGGGGTTTAACTATCTCATTGGACATAAAATTGCACAATTATTACATCCCAATAATATAAATTTACATAATCCAATGTTTGTATAACTATCCTGAAAAAATCATGTTATACATATATTATTTGAGTTTCATGCTATATTGGGAATACAATTCATCTATTTATATAATACAACCTCAATTATCGAGAAAGGGATATCACTCATCATATCCCATTTCATCCTCTAATTTTTTTACAAGTGTAAGGTTTATGATAAATCTCATTTGATATATTCATCTCAAATATGGATATTACTTTCTTATAAGTATGAATATCTAGCTGATATTATTTAGATCATAGAGGGAATTGGGTTTGAATACAATCCCTATGTAATGGAGTATACTTATGTACTCCCTGATGAGTTTTATGATCTTCCACATGATTGTGAGGTTGAGTTATTTATTGAAAATATACCTCAATATCTTAACATATTAGTGAATAACTATTGAATGAACAAAATTGAATTTAATGAAATGATGAATATAATAAAAGATAATATGGAATAGGGTTTTATATACATTATTAATTCAACATGGTGTATGTCAGTTCTTATCATGAATAATGATGGGTCAATGTGACTCTTTATTAGTATCATAAACAATACAATATCTTGAAAATGAAAAATTTTCAGATACCACAAATAGATGACAAGTTTGATCATCTATGTTGGACTTAGTATCTCTATGATGTGGAACATTTGTTGGGATATCACAAAAAAATCATGAAATTAATATACTTAGGATTATATTTTGTTCATAAGGATAAGACACTATGGGTTCATATTGATTCCAATCATGCTCGCTAATTATAAATAAATATTTATGAACATAATGAATAGAGTCTTTAAATATTGCCTTTATAAAATTTTAGTACTCTTTTCAGATTAATTTATGATATACTCTAAAATCTTGGAGGAGAATAAAGTGCATTTTATTATTTAGATAAAGAATTTTTTAATAGATAATTTCTATGCAATGTATAGTAATGATGAGTTATATATTAAATATGTATCATTTTTGGGGAATGATATCACCAATAATGATATATTTGTGGAGAATTCTAAGAGAAATAAAAATACAGAGTGTCTAAGACCAATATCTATAAGTGATATCCAATGATATCTTGAAATCGAAAGGTTTTCCCAATGATTTGAATAAAATTTATAGTAATTATAAATTAGAATATAGAATATGAATCATAAGGGAGTGAATTATTTATAGTTTGATGGATGTTATAATATATTTATGGAATTTAAAATAAGGATTAGTATTTCATTGATCCTCATGCTTCCATTATGTGGGGGAATATCCATAGAATACTATGATGCATCAAATAATTGACGACTTTTTATATTAATTCCTAATTTTAAAGTATTGGTATACACTTCAAGGCATCTAAAAGTTCATGAAAACAACTACTAAACACATGATCTAGAGTTAGTTGTAGTGATATTCACATTATGAATTTTGAATCACTACTTATATGGGTGGAAAGAGTATATATATATGGATTATAAGAGACTCTAATATATATTCATAAATAATGATCATATATGAACATAAGAATATTGTGATGGAAGATCATAGCCTATGACTTCTCAATCAACTACTATTATGTGGAATAAATTTACAGAAAATATTAACTTTATAGAGAGGATCTATAAAAACATGTCAATGATGATAATTGATAAGTATCCAATCTTATTAGACATTAAATTGATTGAAATGAGAATGATGATGTACAAAATATCATTATTCATTTTTCAAATTACTTATTAACCATCCCTTTTGGTGAACATAACTCAATCCTATGTAGATGATTTGGGAATTCATAATAAGTTCTAAGATATTAAAAAAAGGGATATACTCAAATTTAAATTAGTATATTGATGTTGTTATATTCCATGGATGATGAAAATGTGAAACATAATTTATTAAAAAAATAAGGTTTTTAGTGATTCTCAACGCCCACCTCTACCCAAAAAATATTGTTAAAAAAGGCATATGAAGATCTCCAAGATCACTATTGTATGGAAAATATGAACAAATATATCATATAATAAAAATACATTTATCCAACATATCATCATGAGTATAAATAATGGAAAATTTCCAAGGTGATAATTGAATCATTACACATGACTACATAGGAATAAAGAAAATATAACCACAAATTTTATCTTAGAACCTCTATAGACATCAATAATAAAAATTATATATGTGTTGTAGAGGATAATCATACAAATACTTATCATTCTGTAAAAATAAATGAAAATTTATCACTTGATTAACATTAAAGGAAATATATTAGAGAACTAGTGAGGGTATTTGTAATCCCACAATCAATCGTATAAGTTCATGATTCGATATTTACCTCCATCTTCTAGAAGAGTCTAAAAAATTCTCCAAAATTTTAGTTTCATTTTAGTATGATGAGTCAAACATAAAATTATAGCTAATATTTTTCTATTATATAAAAACTAGAATATAAACTGAGATAATGATTTATGGACAACAAAGTTGTATGGGATCAACATATTATTTTGGTAGATTTCTTGTATATTATGTTCATTCACTACAAAGGGATCAATATGAATCCACTTGTTGGAAGAGATATAGAAAAATTTTGTGATGGGATGAAGTTGGAAAAAGTAAGAAAATAGGACCTGAAATAGTCAAGGAAATGGTAAAAATGGCCAAGATAATCCAAAATCATATTTGGGCATCTCATTGTCAATAAACAAGTTATTCTGGAAATCATCGAGGAATCCAAGAGTTTGATCCTTAAGAAAAAGTGTTCTAATTCATATATCAATGGATCAGGATCATGGGATTTTGGAAGAATGGAATGGTACGTACCACGTACATCATCCCCAATTATATTTTTTGATTTTTTCGGGTTCTGGGATTATCTAACTTGACTCCATCCAATCATACCCTATATACACAACATATTCAATGTATCCCTATAGAGAATGTACATTCTAAAGGCCTTACATGTAATGAATTTATAGGTCATACAACCTGAAAATTATCATTCATATGAAGGCCATCCAATGAATATCATGGACCATAGAGATGATGTTTAATTCAATAAGACAAATCTTCTAGTAAATGTACTGAGGCAAAACCATATGTATGATTCAGTGACATGGGAACTAGAGGGAAAAAGAAGCAGACATTATGTAAATACTTTAAACATTTTGTATAAAATATATAATGATGAGTGAAATTTCTTATGGGTGGTGAAGAATATAATGGTCAATAAATTAGACAATGACATTTCTCATTCGATTTTATAATTATTTTATAGTTTGTAATATAGTAATATTAAATGATCAAGAACCACATGATAGAACAAAAAAATTATTATAATAATTTTACCATTATATTTAGAAAATAAATATTGTTAAAATATTAGTTAATATTATTATTTGATAAAAATTGAAAATAAAATTACTAAAATATAATAATTAGTATCTTCAATATTTACGATAGTAATTACACAAACGAACAAAATTACTGAAATTTAACAAAATAATAATAATAATATAAAAACCATCATGGAAATGAAATAATTATTAACCGTGGGATAAAATTGAATTGAATGATGGAAAAACGAAATATGTGTAATTAATGGTAATTTGGGAACCAATATTAATATAAGACATCTTACAATTGTAATAGTTATATGAACATTTGAATATGACCATTGGAAAAGTAATATTATCATTAAGAATAGAAATATGACCATTAGATTAGTTTACTCAATTATGAAAGAGTAAAATTATATTTATGTTTGTTATCAAATAAAAAAATTAAATATTTATATCTTGATACAAGTAAAAAAATGTTTTAAATTGACAATATAAGTGTTTTTTATAAAAATATATATATTCTATTTGAATATTTCCTTAAAAAAATATATAACAATTTACAAGGAATATTATTTTCCTTAAAAGGGAAAATAAATTAATATTAATATATTTATAATTATAGTATAATATTATGAGACCATGTCTTTGGTCTAAATGAAAATCCATTCCCTGATTCACCCCCCTCTTAGGGTATGTAGGACCCTTTTGGACCTAAAAATGGTATTAGAGATAATGGTTGAAAGATAGTGGTTCTCTCCCCATAGAACACGTAGAGGTTTTCGATCATATAGGGATTTTGAACTTTGAAGGAATCCACTTTATATTATGGAAAAATATAATGGATCGCTTCTTTACTTATTTAGGAGTGGATGTCTTTGTAGCAACTATGCATGGATTCTAGGTCATTATTGAATATGGTACTTTATTAGAAATTGAATGATAGGAATTTGTTGATGACTCCAAAGGGTATAACGATTTAGGGGATCCATATCCAATGAATTTTATATGAAAGTGATTTTATGTATGTAATCATGTGAAATGATTGAAATGTTGATAAATTGTTTTATCAGTTACTGCAATGTCTGTGAAGAAAAGATGATGGTACTATGTTATAAGTATAAGGATCAAATAATACACCAAAATGAATCTATCAATTAATTATTTGAATGTGTGAATGTTTTTGTTGATACATTAATGGTCGTAGAGAAATTATTGAATATATAAATATTTTCAGGAGAATCTTGAGAAGGGTTCCACCTTGGTTCAATATTAAATTTTAGTATTGGAAGTTAATGATCTAAATTTGATGAAATCAGATATATTTTTCAATACTCTTATTTCATTTGAGACGAGAAATGATGATAATGATTATACAAAATTGGGGATGTAAAAATATGTGGTATTTGAGGCCATGAAGAAGCTGACTATTGAAGATGGGTAAGATGATGAACAAATAGATGAAGTCATTTCATTCATTTCTTAAAAATTATATTGAGGAAAATGAATGTTCAAAGTGAAACTCCCTCTTTTTTAATTTTGATTTTGAAAGGATAGAAATATTATATCATGGTTCCCTATGAACATTCATAATGTTAATGATGATGATGTTGAAATTCCTGGGAATTAGTCCTCAACCTATGTGAAAGGTAATGAAAATTTTAGGAGTCATTTATTCAAAATAATAATCTACTCTTAAAAGAAGATTATAGTCCCAAAGAATATAATATTGAAAGGTTGGGTGACTGCAAGGATCATAATAAAGATGCTATGGTGGCAGTTGTAAGTAAGTCATCAAAAATAATGAATAATATAATGTTGAAGATGATGTTTAAGGAATATTTGACATTCCATTTTAATGAGAATCATCACTCAATATGATAAATGATTCAAGAGTTGAAACAATCAAATATGAAAAAGTGGTTTATAGTTCCAAAAGTTTTATTCATTAGTAAGAAGAAGAGAAGTCTGAGATGACTGAGTTTATTGAAAAACTGAAGTCTTCAATTCTGGAGAGCTCAGAAAAGATCTGTGAGTGCAAGATCAGAATCAAAAAACATTGAGGTCAAATTAATATTTTGAATAGTAATGGAAAATATCAAATCATACATATCAATGTAAATAAAGAGGATGTTTTAATTGTGAGAAAGAAATTGAATGATCCAAATAAACTCTTGATTTTAGAAAAGCAGGAAAATGAGTATTATTAAAAGGAAAAAATATATTAGAATGAAATAGATGGTATATAGAGTGATTGAAAACAAAAGGTATTAATGAATTATGTTAGAGAATAAGATCCAACTCCATGGTTTAATATTGTTTTGGGTATGAATCAGAATCATTAGATTCAGAGAAACCAAGAAATAACCTGTAGTACAATATTTCCCCAAATTAATTCACCCTAGAAAAGATGATATTGTTTTGAAAAAATGAGGCACTGTTGAAATGTGTGTTTGGTTTCCAAGAGCCAATAAAGGAGAAAAATAAACAGAGGAATCCATAGAGAGCTCGATATTCTAGGTCATCATTTTATGGTCAATAATTCTAGTGTGGAGGATTCTAAAACATAGAAAGATATTTCTCATTAACCTTGAAAAGGAGTGTGCCTAAAAACACTAAATTTGATCATAAGAAACTACTGAATAAATCATCAAATTAGATGAAAATCAAAAATTAGTTTTCAAATCTACAAGATGATGTTGGTCCATCATACTTTAGGGATGATCAAGATCATCATTCCATACTAGGTATAAAGTCAATATCCTAGAAAAAAAGTAATAACTCAAGTTGGTGGGAGAGATTTCATTTAAAGAATCAAATCTCACAAGAATATGGATCATTGATAGGGGGTTTACATCTCTCATGATAAGAAATAAGGATCTTGTGACCAACATTTGTTTTGATACAGAAGGTATTGTACTATTTTGTAATGATTAAAGACTGAAGATTGTTGGATTGAGGAAATAAATGGTTATAGGAAGAGACATGAGACATGTTGATGTCCTAATTGGTCAGTGTATGAGTAACAATTTTCTTAGTGATAGTCAACTCTATGAATCAATACATTCCATTAGATTTTAAATGAAAATATGAGTCCTCATGGAAAACACAATGCAATGGTCTTCTAACAAATTTATGAAAAATAGAACCTTTACCTTTCAAGTGGAGATAAATATAAGTTCTTTCTATACATGGAAGAAGAAAACAAGATACTAAATAAATATATTTTCTTTGTAAGTTGAAAATACATGGATCATCTGATGAAATACAAAGCTTCTTGAGACCTCCCAATGTTATCATGTGATCATACTCATACATACGATGATTTTCCATATAAGAAGACAATTTTAAAGACATATATGGAAAAGGATCAATGATCCACAAATGTGATTGATTTGGTTCATATTGTTGTGTGCAGACATATTCCACATAGAGAAATATATGGGTGGAGATATTGTGTCCTATTCATTGATGGTTTTAGAAGAACGACAAGGGTTTTAGTCATCACCAAAAAATATGAGGTCTTATGTTTCATAAGAACATTTCAAAGGGAATTTAAAAAGTTGATAGGTCTAAAAATATAGAAGATCAGAATAGAAAATAGAATAGATTTAAAAAAATTGAAAAGTGGAGGATTATCCCAAAAAACATGATATAATGTATCATGTTTCATCAATAAGAACACCGTAATAGAATAGAGTAGTTGAGAAATAAAATTGAATTATAGAAACAGGGAAATAATAATACTAATTGAGAAATTCCATCTACAGATGTTTTTTAATAATGTAGTGATGAAATAATTCTACAGATCAAATAGATATTTATTATATACAAAATAAGATATGATTTCAAATGAGACATGGTTTTGAAAAAATAAAATTTTGAGGCACTTTAGAGTCTTTAAAGTTATGTGTTTCATTATCCATAACGAGAAACTTAGGAAGTGTGAATCTTGTGGGGATGTGGAAATGTTTCATGGCTACTCAATAAAAAGATAAGCATATGAATACTGCAATATGTGACTGGTAAAGGTAGTTGATGTCAATGAAGTTACTATAGTATAGAATAATTAGAATCTACAGAAAATAACTTTTCACTCTTAAGAAGATAGTGGTGAACATATAAGAAGATCATGGGATATTCAAGTTACATAGGATAAATCAGTATATGACTCAAATAATAATATAGATTAGAAATAACTAGTTTCTATAAAAAGGTTAAATTGAATAATTGAAATCGATAAATAGGATATAATTGGTCGTTAGATAGTTCTAGTGTAGGTATGAAGGATGGAGACTCTTCATCAAGAATTGTTGTTATCATAGGTGGAGGCTAAATATTTTGAGGATGCATTTTTTGAGGAAATATTTCTCCAATATTTGAATGAAGAGATCAATAAAATTGAGAAGAATCATATATATGAGATTTTTTTGACGCCATCAAATAAGAATGTCATTTGTTTGAAATGATTATTACACAATTACATGAATAAATATCAGAAAATAATTTGAAACAGAGCATTACTTGTTTAAAAAGGGTACTTCTATATATAGGGTATTGAGGATGATGAAACATTTACAAATGTTGCATGGATAGAGTCAATAACATTATTCGTGTCCATTGTAGTGCCAAGAAATTTCAATTCTTTCTAAATGGATATCACATCTCTATTTCTCAATTTTTTTTCGAAGAAGAACATTCCATTGAGATGCCTAATGGATTTTTTATTCATGAATATGAGAATAGTGTTTGTCGATTAACAAAGGTGCTATATATGTGAAATCTATAACCAAGATCATGGTATTCAAGACTATATCAGTTTTTGAAGAATCGTGGTTTTTAGTGTGGGGGGGAATGATTAAAATATGTTTTTCAAAAATTAATGCATTCAATATATGATGTTCTTGAATATTGTAATGAAATAATTTTTGGTGGATCAGATGAATCTCACTACAATAAAATCATGAAATTCATAAAAAGTGAGTTTGAAATTTCCTTGATTTGTGAACTGAGGTTTTTCTATGTTCACAACAGAAGAAAGTAAGAATGGAACATTCATTTCTGAAACAAAAAATCCCTTGGATGTTTTATGAATAATTGGAATAGATAATTCAAATAGATGGAATCTTCGGTGGCTACCCGGATGAAGTTGTCTAGGCATGGTGATGGAAAAGTGATTAATGTCATGTAATATAGGAAGATCATTGGATTTCTGTTGTAAATAATATTGACAAAACAAGAAATTTCGTTAACACATGGAAAAAATAAAATTAAAAAATTAGTCACATGAAACCTGAAATTCTTACTGGGAAAATAATACTTTGGTGTGTTGAAGTCATGGTGGATTTCTATTTTCAATATAATGAAAAATATTAGCAAGAATTATTGTGCTATAAAGATAAAAATTGGGATGGGTAAAAAGATGATATGAAATCAATGACATGACGTGAATTCTATTTTGGTAGGTTGTGTATATATTGGTTAATAATGATATAAGATTTCATTTCATTGAGAATTGTAGAAGTTGAATATATTACGACCACTCAAGCATAGACATAGTTACTATGGATTAAGCAACAACTTGATGAGATGGGTGTTTATGTGATGTCCTTGATTGGAATCCACTATTATAATCCATCTTCTATAAATCTTAGAAAAAATCCAGTATGGCACATGTGGAGAAAGAACATTTACATCAAGTATCATCTTATCAAGAGAAAGTGGACCAAGGTCTTGTAAAATTAGAGTACGTTCTTAGATAACATCAAGTTGTAGAAATTTTAGAAAAGTCCTTACACAAAGAAATGTTTGAAAGATATCAACTGGATCTGAGAGTTCTATCGACTTCCCACACCTGAAAAAGTGTTTGCGGGGGACCCCTCTCCCATAAGTATGGTTCTTTTTCCTGAATATTTTAATCTGTATTCTTTACCCTGTTGTAGATCACAATAAATTGAGTATTGTGTTCATTGAAAATGGGCAAGAAATTATGCTACAAGATGGTGAAAATTTATTAATCAAGACATGGGAAGATGTTGATAGGGTGAACAGTGAAGTTGGGGGAACATTAGATAGGATGATGGATGAGATGATTGATCAAAGATTATATATCAATATAGACAGGGTTTGTGATGAAAGAGGAAAAGTGGTTTTGGATTGAAATTTATTGTTTCGTTGATGAACATGGGATTATACACTTGTTTCTATCACCGATCATGAATCACGTACAGATAGTGTCTGTGTTGAGTAAATCTCTGATCGCTATCATAAATGCAGGAAGTTATTTTTTGGAAGGAAAATGAAGATTCATTAATGTGATAAAAAAATGTGAACAAGTTCAAATAAACCCAAATGGGGATATTTTTATCCAAAAATAACTCATGATGGTGATTTTTGGATTATTTGTTTTGATAGGGTTTAATTTTATTGAAATATATTGGTTATCAAATTAGGCATGAAGCGTCTTTGAAAATGCTGAACTGTACTCGCGAAGTGTGAGTGATGAACTGATCTCACAATGTGATAATGCACGACAATCATAGTTTTCATTAGAACTCATAATAGGTACCAAAAATCATTATAAGCCAACACAATTGAAAATTGAAATATTGCGCATAATAGAATGTGAATCTAATGATGATATATCACAAAAAAGACATGATTGTATTTTGATCTCACATGATACTATTTGTTTTATTTGGAACTAGATATGGTTCATAAAAATCATTGGAAGAAAACAACAATGAAAATCAAAAGATTGCACATGATTGATGTTGAGCCTTTTAGTGAGATATCATTTAGCCCACATGATTGTATTTGGAACTTTTGGAGGGATTACATAGAACACTAATGGATTTACTAGGATCTCAGGGAGGGATATCATGCAGGACATATGATTCTATCTAAATATCATGTCTATATGTTATGCAAATCGTATATAGTAATCTCTTTTGAGACTTAGGAAAGTGAATGAATATAAAGGGAAAATATCCAAATGATCATAGAGATCATGGTTGTTGACGAGCATGCGATGGAAATGATTGTATTTGGTACTCATGATTTGGAAATGCAAGAAGCATGAATACTGACCAGGGACTCATGCATAGTGAAAATGATGACTGGGATCTCACATAGAGTGTGATTGTGGAATCACAAAAGGCACTTATAGAGTGCATATTCTGAAATGGGTTTTTGATGTGCTAACGGTGAATGAAGATTCGCGGAGCATGAATATTGGACAAAGGTTCATGGAGTTCAAATAAGACTTTTGATAGGAGTCGAATGATTGTGAACATGACTTGCACACAGTGGTTCATGGAGTTCAATCATGACTCGCACTCAAGGGTTTATGGAGTGCATGATGTTAATGAGCTGGATTGTTGTACCTGAATTATAGAATTCATGTAGTGGATACATTCCTTCAAATACCCCAATACCCATCCTTAATGATTAGAAATAATTTATTAAAATCAATTTGATGCATATCTAGAGAATTGACTCATGGTGAAATATTGTGATAGAAGAGTCAAGTGAAATTTTATATGCTATTGACATTGCATAACTATTGTTTATGATATAAACAAGGTCCTCCAGAAAGTGCGAATGAGGACTCTCTAAAGAAGACTTGTGGAAGAGACATAAATAGAGTGTGACTAGTGTAATGTTTGAACATGGGTTCATAGTAGGGGTTTTTGGAAAATCTGGTATAGGGTAAAGGATCATGGACATGATAGTTCTCTTTATGGGTTTGCAGAAAAACAAGGTCAACACCAAGGGTTAGTGATGAAAGAGGTTTGCACAAGGGGTTCAAGGTGAATTAGGTTTCTTCTAGTGGGTTGCAGTAAAGAAGGATCATGTACGACATGAGAGGTTCATTCCAGGGGGCTCTTGAAGAGTGGGGTTAATTATAGGTATCAAGGGATTGTACTAGGAGGCTTATGCAAGGTGGGACTCGAATAAGGAACCCGGGGTTTGCACCAAGTGACTCATGTATATTGGGTTTTTCAAAAGGCACTAGGGGTTCTTGCTAGGAGACTCACATAAGGATTTAGGGGGTCACGCATGGGAAGTATCACATAGAGAGACTGACGCATGGTACCGTGGGTTCATGCTAGGGGACTCACACAAGGTGGGACTCATGTAAGGCACCAAGGTCTCACCCCAGGATTCTGCACCAGAGGATACACTGCAGGATCTCACGAATGTGGTGATGTACTAGGATCTCGCTCATGATTATGACACTAGAATATTTCACAATGATATTTTCTCTGACACTACCATGTTAACATTATAATTTCTACATTTTAATTGTAAAGGATAATAAAATGATAAATTATCTATAAAATTCGACAATACTTATAGAAGGATGTTATTCAATGATATATTTAAAAAAAGTAAAAGTGAGACATTTAATAAATTGAAGATATTTAAAAAGTAGAGAAAATGTTTGTGTCATTATTAAAGAGAAGTATGTTCCTATTTTTTTGAAGGTTTACGTTTTGAATCTAAGTGTTTTCACAGTAGTGAATGAGCAACCCTGAAAGAGATTTCATAGAGAATCAACCTATAGTTGAGGATGGATTAATTAGAAAAAATGAATATATCTACAACTATATAAACTATGTGGGACCCAAAAGAGCATAAACTATTATCGAATCACATCCATGATCAGTGATAAAAGGAAAATGTTGTTTATAATATGATTTCATTTCAACATCCACAAACAACATGTTTCGATTTTTTCAACTACATCCATGTATTATCAAACAAATATTATTATGGATAAATAAGAATATAATAATTTAATTATATATTATATAATTTCATCGAATGAATTTATATACATGGTACTAACTAAAATGAATTATGTTTTTTATGGTCTATAAACCCACCTAAATCAAAAAAACCATATAACATTAATGTATTTACTAAATGAATCATCCATTTTATCAAAGAAAAAAAATGATATTTTGGAAGATTTTAATTTTTTTGAGGACATGAAAAAAAATATTATTTCATGTTGGGTGTTGTATTCCCATTTTAAATGATCATAAATAATTATACATATGTGATCCAAGCTAGAAAACGTGAAAAAACTCCCTCAGAACCAAAAATATAAATATTATATTTCATTGAAATGGTTATAAATGATCAAATAAATGATATAGTATATCCAATATATATAGAAACTTCTACTTAGTAATTACTTATTTTATCCATTATAATAATCAATGATGTTATGTGCATGTATTGAATGATTCTGTAGCTGAAAGTAAGTGACCCCTAGACCACACAATTTTCTTTGGGATATGAAATTTCTCTCTATAACTAAAAATATATCTTGATTTTATATTAATTATGTCTTCATAGTTATTTATATATAATTATTATATATATACCAAGGTTAAATATTTTTTCCATTTAGTGGTTAAAACATGATGTTTATTAATTTATCATTTAAAAAAACTAATTTGATAGGATGTTTATATCCCTTAACGTTTTTAAACTATTTTAAAGCATTTACACATATTCATGATTTCAATAGGCAATGAATTATTTTAGGGATAATATTATTTTACTTAAATTTTAAAAGGGTAATGAAATATTAATTATTTGTTAATGATCCTTAATAAATACATTAAAACACTATATTGAAAATTTATTTATATATAAAATTAACTACCATTTATCATGATGAATTAATCAAATGAACCCCATATTTTTGTATTCATTGTTAGGAATTGAGTTATAATTTTAAAAAATAGTCAAATACTTATCCTATTTGGAATCTTTTTGAAACATACATTGATTATGATATGTGACCAGATCATGAAACACATTCATTCCATATGAAATTCTTACATTTTTTCTTAATTTCAAATTCCACTTTTAGGGAACACAAACATGTACATGTTATGATGGGTGAACCCAGATAGTACTCAAATTAATTGGATAATATTTATGTTATTTTAGATGAAATGTATCATATTAGGGAGTAAATATAATACATGATGTGTCTTTTTTGACTATGATAAGATTCCATGAAGATATCATTGACTAATGATTATTTCATGTCTTGTATTTCAAAAAAAATTCAATATTCCCATGATCATATTATTCCATGTTATTTTTTTATGATTTAATATGATTATTCATGGCCTACGTGTTTCATGATTTCATCTTTTTCTTTATGTCTCATACAGAATGATTATTTATCATGTTTACTCTCTTACATTGCTTTTCATCTCATTATTTTTTTCAATGAATTCACATGCATATCCTATGTAGTTTTATGAGAACAAATGGATTTATTTAATCATTAGGGAGATTATGGTAATGATTTTGTTTCAATTCATGTTGATTTTTATATACCTAGTCATCCAAATTAACTGATCCTTTTGATCCTAGGTTTCTCTTTATTGGGTATACATGATAAAAATATTTTTACAAAATCTGTAAAAGGGTTGTCTCACTATATTATTTATATTTGCACACAATATCTAAAAATTTAGTAATAATTTAATTTTGATTTTTTTTTATTAAAATTAATTATTATGTTTAAAAAAAATGAGATACCATAGTAATATTAATGGAAGGTTAATATATTTTTACTAACTATAAAAGTCTAGAATATGTTTGAAAAATTCCATCCCTGTTTTTGGATGAGTGGTGTAATTATCAACCCTCCTACAATTTATTATTTTTTAATTTTGGATACTTTTACACATTAATAGATACATTAATTTTTTCTAATATAATGGTTTCTTCTAAAATTACCCCTATATTAACTTATGATGGAATATCGCTTCCATTATATTAAGATTCATATTTACCTTCAAATTGTATCCTGAAAATGTACCTTTGTTATCATTTATAAAGCCAATATCTTGTTCAAACGACAATGGTATAATTGTTTTAACATATTTCCTCAATTCCCAAGATGATTTCAAACATAAATCTAATTTTCTAGAGGTACATATATTACATACAACTAAATGGGATTAATGGTAAGGGTGGTTTGTCTAATCTTTCATTCATTAAATCATTTATTATTTATGAACCGTATTATTTTAAATTTTTGAAAAATAAATTTTGGATATATCAAATCATGTATCATCATTTATTCATTTCATTCTAAAGATCAAATTTAATTTGACTTTTTCTAGGAGTTAATATTAATATATATTTAATTTTTAATGGATAATTATAACTCTAATCTTATTTAATATAGAAAGGAAATTTTTTCATGGAATTATTTATTCTATGATTTAGCTCATTCAATATAAATGTTTATAATAATTTATTTTGTCTTTCTCTGTGAGAGAAAAATTATATTTTCTTTAAAATCATATTCCTAAATTTATTTTCTTCCCATAAAAGTATTACATTGCTAAGAATAGTTACCATTCTCATTAATAATAATTTTTCTTATATGCCAATATTTTCCCTACCGTCCAATGTTCTCCTTTATATTATGAAACCAAACTATAGATTATCTTATCTAAATTTTATATTTAATTTATCTTGTTTTTAAACATATTGTTGTTTACCACTTAATATGACGAGGGTTTTCAAAAAATATTTTTTAAAATTTTAAAATATATTTTGATTTTGGATAATATATTTTATCATCCAATCATAATTTCAGAAAAAAATATTTAACTACTTTTGAAGGATCCATTTTTGAATATCATTTTTAAAATTTTAAATATTCAATGAATTTTAACTTAAATATTTTGAAGATAACTTTTTAATTTATCTCATTACATCTCTTTTAATGATTATGGTATTGTTTTTTCCAATGGCCCTTTAATATTTTTGTCTCGCCATGTGAGAATAATTTATTAAAATGATTAACATCCATTTTTCAGATGTTTTTCCCAAAAAAATAGCTCTTTGTGTATTTGAAAAAAAATTAGTTTAAATAATTATTGTTTTTATTATAAAAGGAATATTTTATTTTAATGTGTTTTGTAATTTAGAAAAAAAATTATTTTTTTCAAATAAACCATTATTTAATAATATTTTCCACTAGATTTTGTTTTTGTTTTTAATGGTTAACCATTTAAATGTATTATCAAGACAAGATCATTTTACTTTTATAACAGATTTTGAGGAGGTTTAAGGTAGATTAAAATTGGTTGTTTCATCATATTTCTCATTGAGATTTATCAAAAAGACTCCAAAGGTTACATTTAATCAATGTAATAATTAATTGATGTCAATTCTGTTACATTGGGATAAATTATAATCTTCCATATATCTTCCCAATTTAAATTTCTCAATATATATTATGGAATCATTTGATGAAACTCGTCACTCTTCCTTGAATTATTTATGTGATGTTTGAAGTTTGAATATTTGAATATTCCAATAAAACACATGAATGGATGATTATTATTATGATTGTTTGGGTCCTCTATACCCTTCTAGTTAATTGATAATATTTATATCTCATTTGTGTATAAGGGTACACGAGAGAATTTTTCTAAGACAAATTGTATATGAGAATATTATCCAAATGAAAATTGTACATGGGAGGATTATAGCATTCCAAATAGTACACATGAGGATTATCCCATGATCAAGGTAAAAATGGAGGGTCATATATTTATTGTGAATAGTTTATAGGTGGTATGATCATGCCAAATAGCACACATATGGTAATATCAATTATAATAAGTTAGATATTCAATTAGTCCAAGGCTGGTTGTTGATTAATGTATGAGTGGGTAGTCTTAAAAATGATTTCTATGTTTATTTTTATTTCACACTATTATATCAGAATATTATTCCTATGTTATAATCCATTTATCATGTTTATTATCACATGATATTTATCCTTTTTGAGTTATGTATGTTTGGTTTTTGTTGAATACATTTCCTTATATAATGAATTATAGAAAACCATTTTTGTTACATAATATTCTCAATAATATCTTTATCAATTTTCCATGCTTTCATATATTATTATGACCTAAACCTTGATAACTTGTTGATTAGTTTCTCCTTTACTGGGTATTTATACCAACCCATTTCCTTTTTCATATCTTATTTGTTAGGTAGATTAGTAAGACATTTGAAATTTTTTGAAATGAGTCTAGTGTGGTTCAATTAAGAAGAAATATTCAGAAGTATCATAATGTGTTATTTTATGTAGTATATCATAAATTTCATTAAACATTACATTTATGGTATAATGTTATTATATTTTAGTTGAAAATTTTAACATATATAAATGATAAAAAAAATAATGTTTGGTTCATATCACTTACTATCAAACCCAGTGTTTAAATAATACTATTTCAGCAGTAGAACTAGATTTGTGGATTTGAGGCACCGTAGTAATCATATAATAACAATAATAATATAATTACATTAATATTGATCATTAGTTATCCCAATGCCCCTTGTATTCACATTTTATTAAAATACTCTTAATCACTCTAGATTTCAATTCACATAACAAAATAACCTTCACACACTATTATTGTTATAGATATTCATCTCTGATTTATAAATTTCCTAATTTTAGTTTCCCTATAACATTCTCCTTATGGTTCTCTTTTTAATATTTACCTCACTTTTATTTCAGTTTCTTTAAATCATTTAAAAATCACATTTTCTTTTAGATTGGACCATTTTTAAAATTTATTATTATTTTAATGTGTAAGAGTGATAAATAATATTCAATATTTCATGTAAAATATTCATACAAAATAATTTTATCCATTTTCATAGGAATATAGTATTGTGATAATTAAATAGTATTTCATTTTTTATATTATTTTTATGAATTTTTAAATATTCATTAATCTAAGAATATATAATATTAATTTATTTAAAAGAAAAATGTATTCCATAAATAATAAAAATTGAAAGTCATTGTATGACCCTTGATCTTTTCTGATGTTTTAATATTGTGGAATTTAGAAAATAGAGTTAAAAATGTTTGACAATAAAATGGTCAACATATGGTTCACAATTTATGGAATAAAAATCATAATACTATTAATAAATGGAATTAATAGTTTCTTTACATACATGTTATGTATGATATATTAGTATTTCTCAAATGGATATAATGTACAAGTTGAATTTACCCTATATATAATTATTTATTATATTCAATGGGATTCCTATGGAAAATAAATTATCATTCAAAATATATATCTACACTATTTTGAAAGAATGTTCAATTTCATTTCATAAATAAGATGACTTAAAAAATTGACACTTTTTTCATTTTCTTAATAATAATGGTTAAAATTGTAATTTACTTATAGAAGAAAATATCATTGATAATTTGAAGAAAAACTAAAAAATTCTTTTACATAAAATTGTTCCAAAATGATTAAAAAAATAACTTATAAATCAAATCGTTGAATTCCCAAAAGATGTGGGAAAAATGTTCCATGAATATAATGATATATTTAATTCTAATAAAAAAATCCACTCAAATGTAACTTCAAATTTATTTAATAGAAATTTTTATGGGGATTGAAATAAAAAACATAGAAACCTTCCAGAGTTTTTACATATGGGAGGTTTTTTAAATAGTTTAACAATAATGTATTTATATTTTCTTAATAAATAGTGGAAAGGAAGTTTATAACTAAATGGATATTGTTCTAATATATGATAAACAAGAAATGATGAATTCTTCATTGAGGACACCATGGATAGAATATTGGAGAAAATATGATGACCTAACATGATATTACTACACATTAAAGATATCATTTTTCATAGATAAAGGAAAGAAAAAAGTCAAAACATCCTTAGTGATACTAACTATATAATTTATTGATTGTTTTTATATCATATTTTAGTACTAGAAAAATAATAATGATCGATTAATTGAGGTTATTAAATAATCTCACTAATTATATAATTCCCCTTTAAATTTTATGTTTATCCTTCCTTATAAATTAGTATATATGATAAAAATTATTCAATAGAAAGAGTAGAGAATATAATATTCTTATAGTGGTTCATTATTATAATGAACAAAACTTTTTCAACTTCCCTCACACCCAATGTATGTTTAATGATTTTATCGAGATTAATTTCCTAGTGATTTCACACTTGAGTGGAATCTTTTGAAACATTAGACAATATGTATTTTTTTTGTTTCTTAAATTCTATTTTCATTAGACCTCAAAATTATGTATTTGTAGTTGAAACTTACTCCATATCCAATAAAAGTATTATATATTTTACCCATAAGTTGGTAAAGAAATATGACACAAAAGATAAATAAATGAAATGTAAAAATAAAAAACAACATCAGAAAAAATTATCCTTCAGAACAGAAAATATAATGATATTAATTAGAAAACAAGCCTTCAAGATATATTAATTTTGTAGGGAATTTTTTTTATATTTTTTATATTTAGAGAATTAAAAATAATTAGTAAATATAATACAATTTTGCACAATATCTTCCTTTTTATATTTCATTCATTTTTTCGTTTTAAAAATTATTTATAGAAATATTAATAGAATAATAAAATAAAAATAATATGTCTATTAACACTTATTAATGATTTCTTTTTATTTTTATTTTTAATTTATTATTAATATTCTACCTTTTTATCTTCTCCTCCATCGATATTATTGAATATGTATATAAAAATGACAAATTTATATATATTTTCCAACATTCATTTTCATTTTTACTCAAATATAATAATTTTATTTAACCCATAACATTATTAATGATTTAATCATATACATTCAAATTTTACTTATTAAAAATAAAGAGTATATAGTCCTCAATCATTTTAATAGATACGATATAGTGTTTGGAATCATCTAGAAATAACAATTAGAAAATCCCATATATATCCATAATGTTTTCCATAATACTCTTAAATAATATATATTTTTTCATATGTCTAATTCCTGAATACATGCTAACATGAAGTCCAATAAAATTTCAAATATATGAAATTAATTTTTAATCTCGATTTATATTTTTATCAATTATCGATCATTACATCTAATCTAAAATAATCATGAAAATGAAATGAAATCACACATCTCATCCATCAATTACATAATCGCATTCTATATTTATTGTGATATCCTGAAATTTATTAGAAATCATGAATCGTAAAATCAATTTGTGATATCCATGTCTATTTTCCAAAATACATAAATTGAAAATACTATATGTTCATTTCTCATGTAGTATTTTACATCCACAAAATATCACAATGATTATTTTTTAATATTATTATACTACAGTTGGCATATTCCTTCCATGTTTTTATATCATTTTATACATCCCTAAATCATGAAACTCATACAACGAGTGTAACACCCCAGGTAAATAAAGATTATGACATTTTAATATTTATCCATATTTTTGAATAAAATATATTATTACTTTAAATGGGACACTATGTGCGATGACGTACCCAATACGCAACAATGAGTTTCTTGGGAATCTTGCATTGCACTCTAATAATAAAATAATATTATTTTAAATTGTAGTTAACACCTAGCCGTTGTAAGGGCGGGAATGAACAGAACTAACTACAAAATGATTATATATGTTTGTCAAATATTTTTACTCTTTACAATAAATGTTATAGGATTAAAAATTTGAATGAATCCAATTTTAAGCGTAAACATTCCAATATTCTGTAAAAGGTCGATTAACCACCTTTTAATGGAGAACTTCTTTTAAATAAACTTTTTGACAATTTTATATGCTATATTTTTCAAAATAAACATATTATTTATGATTGGGACATTGAAATTTACCTTGGGATAATTTTTGGTATTTTTCTGACAATGTTCATTTTTCAATGAATAGTGAAAAATACTGCATTTTACATCAAAACTGCTTTTTCATATAATTTAATTGTATGGTGATATTATCTTTTTAATTTGTTTCAAAGTGTAATTAGAATATATTTTTACCATGTAATTCAATTATGGTCATTGGGATTAATTTCACTTTGTAATTAGGCATAAACAAGTGCCAAACTTTTCATAAGTATTGTTTCTAAAAAACCCCACTATTTGTTTTGACAACGGGAAGTTTTGTTAAATTAATTAATGAAATTTATGTGTTTGGAATTTGGTAAAATGTATTAAATATTTGGAATCATAAGGTCCAAATTATTTAATTAAGACTCTTTTGTTTTTGGACATTATGAATAGTAACGACGGTAATTATCTTTAATTATCTAGATTAATGAGTAATCGGGTAGTTAAAGATAATAAGATAATGTCAGAATAATAAAAAATGACCACAAAATGTGCCCTAGGTCTACTTTTTATCTCATGGATGACCATGGGATGCCTTGTTCCAAACTTTGGGTCCCCATGGAATCACATTTGTGAGAATGTGACTTTTTATCTTTTTATTTTTAAAGAATGTTAAATGTAACAAAGAATGTATCACCTAAGTAAAATATTTTTGATTTTGTCTAAATAAATGATCTTTTGGACTATAAATATTAATTAGAAAGATAAAAATATTTCCTACAGCATAGTATTTTTTTTATAATTTTTAGACATAAATAAATTAAATTATTTATGACATCATGATGATGTAGCGATGACCTCATTATTTAACGATTTAAATAAAATGGAATGATAATGTAAACTCTATGACCTAAACATGTCCAAAACCTATTGGATTGGTGGAGTTGTAACCCTTATCACCTCAGCTCCGAAACACATCAATGTGGGACCATTAAAATTCGAAACGCATTTGAAAATAAGGTTACATTTTATACCTTTCCAAGAGTATCCCTCCTCTCCTCTTATAAAAGGCCCCCACCCCTACCTCCTTACCCACACTCCCAAATCCTTTGGCTCGGCAAACCCCTGACCCTTTTGTCTCTCCACATCCCTATCTAACTCCTTGAGGCCTCACTTTGGGCAGAAGTCTTCCCAAGGAATCCTTTTAGCTCAAACCAAAGGGAGTTACCCGATTTTAAGGTAATGTCTTCACTTGTGTCCTTTTGTTTTATTTTGCTTCTCCAACCCCTTTAACTCTTTTTATTATTTTCTTTTGTAACAAATAAAGTATCTTAAATATACTAGGATTTTTTTATTAGAAGTATTCTAGCAACACTTACACACACCTTCGTCTAATGGTTAAAGAACATACTGTTTCTGTGGTTGGCGATTTTCTGCCTCACGAAACGATGATTGTTCAACATTCTTCTAACACCATAAAAGATGGCCATTAATATGACACTATATTTATATATGATATATAAAATGTTTATGTTTTACTTAAGATTCTGTATTTTTCATCTATTTCATACCTTTATGGTTTCCATTATGGGTAAACGTGATATCTCCATTGAAGGAAGTGCGGACTACCGCCCCCTCAAGTGATTTTATTCGTTAATACCATATGTGGTACGTATAAAGGATATATTTAATTATATTATATATGATACCATACTGGAATACTATTATGTATCATTATTTTATAATTCCATTAAATATCAAATAGAAATGGAAGTAGTGTTCATGCGTACGTACGGATTACCGTCTCCATGAACGGTACATTTCATTTCTTGTCTCAAAATGTTATGTAATTTTATAAGTACATATATATAATAGATATATATGTGATATATTACATCTAAATGATGTATATCATTCTGGAGTTATAAAATATATATATATCTCTCTCATTTTGTTTTAATTCCATTAATATGACAAAAAAAATTAAGGTAGCGTTCATGCGTACGTATGACCTACCGTCTCCACGAACGGTGCTTTTAATTTTTATCTCCAAATTCTATGTAATAGTATAAAATGAATATATGCTGGATATATTTGATATTTAAAACATCAATACTATTCTGGATATGATGTACCTATAACTACATGGAAAATTATTTTCCAACAAGTTCAATTTTTGACTCATGCACCAAACATCGACAAAAACGTCTGATATGAACTCATATTATTAACATATTATTATAACATTAAAATATGTGATATGAACTGAATAATAATCATTATATGAGGTCCTTAAGAAATTATAAATTGACCAAAGTTTATTATTCAGGAATATAAAGAAACGAACAAGACAAGTCGGGCATGAGGTAAGGGATCCTACTCCTCTCTTTCTTTTTTAAGTACACCCTTTTTTGACATTCCTTTTAAGCTCATATTTCTTGTGATTGGGATGTTATTTTATATTAATCTTACTGTAATTTTTATGTTCATATAATTAGAGACCCTATTTCCTCTCATCAATCCATTTTGGAAGTTATAAGTGGCGTCGTTAGGCAGCTGAGTTTTCATAAGGGGTTTTTCATCTCACTTTTATTCCCGTGAGATTTATGCTACATTTTCCACAATTTCCATTGAGTGGTGTATTTACTACCCATTATTATACACTTTATGTAGTATAATTTCATTTATGGTCATTCTCATTTTCATTGTATGACCCTTCTTCCATGGGGTGTACGTTTCGAAAGTTACCCAACTCGGTAAGGGGACCTTTCACCCTCCTCTTTTTAAAAGACTTCCTTTGTTATGAATTTTAGTTCACATACTATTATTTTGGGATATGTTCCTTTATATCCTTATTGATGTAAATTTTATGTCCAAGTGATGAGATGCCCTTTTTATCTCTCATCAAATCATTTTCTGAATTTTGAATTGATGATGTAAGGCTGTCGAATTTTACCAAGGGAACTTTTTAACCCAATTTCGATTTCTTTGGGTTCAACATGTAGTTATTGAATATGTCATCTTCTGAATATGTGTGAATGACATTTTATTGTTTTATACATAATATCCACTTATATTGGGTGTATTTATATTTGTCACACATAATTTTGAGATTGAATTATCCTTAATATAAGGATACCTTCTTTATAAGGGAACTCATCACATTTGACATTTCTATTGAGACTTCATTGTTGTTATGCACCAATTCACTCTTATATGGTGTATATACTGTCCTTTGGAATATTATATCATGAATCCATTTATTATCATGATATTATAAAATTCTGACTTAATGTTATTCCCCAATTATTGTGTTCAAGTGTCTCTAATTTTGGTAGAACCCCTTTAACCAAAATATCGCTTTAAATGTTTTAATTATTTGTTCTTATTAATATCCATGTTTTCAAAATGGTTTTAAGGATTTATTTATATGGATATTAATATCTGAAAATCTTTAAGGTGGTATGGGACACTTTTATTCAAAAATCTCTTTATTAAATGTTTTAAATCTTTTTTGAAATGGTTTCTTTTTGAATGGATTCATTATTTCAATATACTAAAATGTTATATTGTGATTGAAATATGGAAATTTCATGTTTCCTTTATGCATTTTTTATGTGATACGTTTATGTTATGGTTCTTGGGCATTTTTATGAAAACGGGTGGTTCTGTGATAAACTAAGGGCGGGTGAGCCCAATATAGCTCTCCAATGCATTGGGTAACACCAAGGAGTGAAACGTTAAGGTTTCTCCGAAGAGATTTAGGGAATATATTGTGGTGGGTATTCCAAAGGTAACCAAGAGGGTTACTCCCTATGTAAGAATTTTATGAATTCCTCAAGTTACCATTTATGTCTTATGATTTCTATGATTTATTCATGATTTGGTGAGGTATGTTAAAGTGACTATGATTTATGGGTAAAGTATGATTTCATTCATATGTATATATGAACTCATGTTTCCATTCCATATTGTTTTTATAACCCATACTGAGCTTTTTATGCTCATCCCATGTTTTTTTGAAATGTTTTTCACAAGTCAAGGGAATGGTACATGAAATGATGATAGTGTTAAGGAAGTGTCAAGATAGAATCCATGTTTTATTTTATATATGTTTCTGTTGAGGGGAAAAATGAATACTATCGTTTATGTAACCACTTTGTTTAAAGGTGGAATGTAATGCATGTTTTATGATCTAATTCTCTAAAACTCTAAACTTGAAAATATCCTCAATGTGTAATGTTATAATAAATCAAGATTAAGTAAGGTTTATGGTCGGGGCCTTATAGTTGGTATCAAAAGTCGGTTTAGATAACATTAGAGGTTAGGGTATTATTTAAGCATAAGTGACATTACCATAATGGTTAGGATTTTAGAAAGATTCCTAGTTTTATATAAAGTGAATAAGTAAGTATATCTTAGTGTTTATCTAACTCATTAGTACATGATGGTTTTGTTGATATACTCACACTGACCTTTTTGGTTTTAGTAAATGGCTGGATCTAGCAGGCACCAAAGTAACAGTGGATGTGAAGGAAACTATGACAGTTTTTTGAGCAAGCAACTGAATGATATGGGAGCTGCAATGAGAACTCTTGTGATTATCCTCAACCAACTATATGGAGTCATGATTGACCACCTAAACCTTGGTGATTTCTTTAAGGCATCATATATGTGAGAAACAAATCCCTACGGAACTACAGGTAATTATCATAAAGGTAAGTGTGTTCAAAAACTTATGTGTCAAAAATGTTGAAAGAAACACCTAGGAAAATATTTCAAAGGGACAGAAATATGCTATAGATGTGGAAATGAAGGTCATAAAGCAAGAACCTACCATGGAAAAAGGAAGCATCCATTTAACTCTAGGAAAGGGAAAGAAGTTCTTTTTGAGGGATCAATTGAATGTTTTAAATGTGGTGTGCATGGTCATTATGAAAACACATGTCCTATGAAGAAGTTTCGTGAATGGGATCACCAAGATCATACGAATGTTCGTTTACCAGTAACTAATGTCGTTCCGATTAAGGATGAAGAAACTGAAAATGACCAATCAATGGTATTGATTATTTCATGACTATTGTTTTACTATTTTGGAATCTTAGGATATGATTCATGATTTTGTTTGTAGGAAAAAAGTATTTCAGAATAAGTTGGAAAGGAATGTTTAATGGATCATGAAGAATGTTGAATGAGTAAGATGTCAACATATAAGGTCTTCAAGTGTTATGGTGAAATTCTTAAGAGTATTAAGTCTCTTTTGATGATGGGGTTACATTAGAAGACTTTTTATATTTTGTGTAACGCTGATGTTTAATATATGAAAATTTTATTCAAGTAATAGTAATCTGTTCTTTTGCGGACATAGTTATAAAGAACCATTTGGGTTTATATGATCCTTAATTTTGAGGCAATTATGGGTTACTATATGTTATGATGGAAGTGAAATGCGTGAGATAAAATTGAGGTTAAATTATGTTATGGTTATTTTTGATGATTTTATCTTTTTTTGGGGAATGATTTGAGAATTATATAGTTTTGGAAAAAGGACAACATGCAGACCGTGTGACAACCCATCGCATTGGACAAAGCTGTGGGAATCGAACCCACAACCAAAGTGCAACTGGTATTTATCACCTACCACTGGACAATGTGAAGTCCCTAGTTAGTTTGACTGATACCTTTTAGTTAGATGATTTTATGATTTAAGAGTAATTTAATTTTGGGTTTTCTATGGAAATATATTAACCTATCCTGGAGGATATGTGATTAGGTTAATTAATTTTTAATACGAGACTTTAAGATCAACTGATGTTGTTTGGAGATAAATGTTACGATTTAACTTGGAAGACTATGTGACTAAATCCGTCAAATATTTGGGTTTCAATCTTAGTTTGGTTTACTTTGAAGAATTATATGTACAAATTGTTTATTGAATGGTCCTCCTTGAACATTGGGTTTTGTTGGACAAATTTTGGAGATTAAGAATAGATTTTTTTATAAAGGGTTATCCTTTTCTGGATTATCTCATCGTGTACTAACCTTTTTGGTTTTGGTTTTGGTTAAAGTCTAAAGAAATGGGAAGTATATAGTTCTCTTTTATGGATTAGGTGATTCCCTAGAAGTTGATTATAGTAAACAAGTCTCCTTAAATACTCGTCTTTAGGAGAAAATATGAGTTTGTGTAAGAAATCTAATAAAAGTTGAAAGTCAACATGATAAGTAATTATGTTTACTTATGAATAAATTCCTCAATAAAAAAACAAAAATATTTTCTATTAACTTTTCCTACTGGGGAATCGAATACCGTTTAACACATCACAAGTTTGTGATTTTCTTGTGGTTAACTATCTCCTAAACATGTTTTCTATCACTCTCCATCAGAACATGACCCTTTTTTCCTCCATATCCATATTTTCATACCTGGAATCCTAGTATGGGTTAACTCGGGTGACCTTTGTACTTATCTTTCTTTATTTTAAAGTGATTGTTTTATGGACACTTGTTCCGATGTGGGACGTTCAAGGATGTTTCCAAGCTCCATTTTAAAAATTGTGAGGATGCAATTTCCAAAAGGGGGAAGGATGTAACACCCCAGGTAAATAAAGAGTATGGAATTTTCATATTTATCCATATTTTTGAATAAAATATTAATATTACTTTAAAGGGGGAACTATGTGCGATGACGTACCCAATACGCAACAACGAGTTTTTTGGGAATCTTGCATTGCACTCTAACAATAAAATAATATTATTTTAAATGGTAGTTAACGCCTAGCCGTTGTAATGGTGGTAATGAAAAGAACTAACTACAAAATGATTATATATTTTTGTAAAATATTTTTACTCTTTAAAATAAATGTTAGAGGATTAAAAAGGCAAATGAATCCAATTTTAAGCGTAAACATTCCAATATTCTTTAAAAGGTCGATTAACCGCCTTTTAATGGTGAACCTCTATTAAATCAAATTTTTGACAATTTTATAAGCTCTATTTTTAAAAATAAACATATTATTTAGGATTGGGACATTGAAATTTACCTTGGGTTAATTTTTGGTATTTTCTGACAATGTTCATTTTTCAATGAATAGTGAAAAATACTGCATTTTACATCAAAACTACTTTTTCATATAATTTAATTATATGGTTATATTATCTTTTTAATTTGTTTTAAAGTGTAATTAGTATATATTTTTACCATGTAATTAAATGATGGTAATTGGGATTAATTTCACTTTGGAATTAGGCATAAACAAGTGCCAAACTTTTCATAAATATTGTTTCTAAAAAAACACACTATTTGTTTTGACAACGGGAAATTTTTTTAAATTAATTATTGCAATTTATGTGTTTGGAATTTGGTAAAATGGATTACATATTTGGAATCATAAAGTCTAAATTATGTAATTAAGACTCTTTTGTTTTTGGACATTATGAATAGTAACAACGGTAATTATCTTTAATTATCTATATTAATGATAAATCGGGTAGTTAAAGGTAATAAGATAATATCATAATAATCACAAAATGACCACTAAATGTGTCCTAAGGCTACTGGTTGTCTCATGGCCGACCATGGGATTCCTTGTGCCAAACTTGGGGGCCCCATGGAATCACTTTTGTGAAAAAGTGACTTTTTATCTTTTTATTTTTAAGGAATGTTAAATGTAACAAAGAATGTATCACCTAAGTAAAATATTTTTATTTTTGTCTACATAAATGATATTTTGGACTATAAATATTCATTAGAAGGATAAAAATATTTCCTACATTATAGTATTTTTTTATAATTTTTAGACATTAAATAAATTAAATTATTTATGACATCATGATGATGCAGCGATGACCTCATTATTTAACGATTTAAATAAAAGGGAAAGATAATGTAAAATATAAGACCTACACATGTCCAAAACCTATTGGATGGGTGTATTTAGAACCCTTATCACCTTATCCCCAAAAAAATCCATGTGGGACCATTAAAATTCGAAACTCATTTGAAAATAATGTTACAGTTTATACCTTTCCAAGAGTGCCCCTCCTCTCCTCTTATAAAAGGCCTCCACCCCTACCTCCTTACCCACACTTCCAAAGCCTTTTTCTTGGCCAAAACCTGTCCATTGTGTCTCTCCACATCCCTGTCTAACTCCTCGAGGCCTCACATTGGGCAGAAGTCTTCCCAAGGAAGCCTTTTAGCTCAAACCAAAGGGAGTTACCCGATTTTAAGGTAATGTCTTCACTTGTGTCCTTTTGTTTTATTTTGCTTCTCCAACCCCCTAAACTCTTTTTATTATTTTTTTTGTAACAAATCCAGTGTCTTCAATATACAAGGATGTTTTTATAAGAAGTATTCTAGCTACAATTACACACACCTTCATCTAATGGTTAAAGAACATACTATTTCAGTGGTTGGCGGTTTTCTCCCTCACGAAACGATGATTGTTCAACATTCTTCTAACACCTTCAAAGGTGGCCATTAAGATGACACTATATTTATATATGATATATAATATGGTTATGTTTTACTTAAGATTATATATTTTTCATTTTTTACATACCTTTATGGTTTCCATTATGGGTGAACGCGATATCTTCATTTAAGGAAGTGCGGACTACCGCCCCCTTAAGTGATTTGATTCGTTAATACCATATGTGGTACTTATAAAGGATATATTTAATTATATTATATATTATACAATACTGGAATACTCTTAGGTATCATTATGTTTTAATTAAATTAAATATGAAATAGAAATGGAAGTAGCATTCATGCGTACGTACGGTTTACCATCTCCATGAATAGTACATTTCATTTCTTGTGTCAAAATGTTATGTACTATTATAAGTACATATATATAAGGGATATATTTGTGATATATTACATATAAATGATGTATATCATTCTGGAATTATAAAATATATATATATATATATATCATTTTGTTTTAATTCCATTAATATGACAAAACAATTAAAGTAGAGTTCATGCGTACGTACGGCCTACCGTATCCATGAACGGTGCTTTTAATTTTTATCTCCAAATGCTATGGAATAGTATAAAATAAATATATACTGGATATATATGATATTTAAAACATCAATACTATTCTGGATATGATGTTCCTATAACTACATGGAAAATTATTTTCCAACAAGTTCAATTTTTTACTCATGTACCAAACATCAACAAAAATGTCTGATATGAACTCATATTATTAAACAATTATTATAAAATTAAAATATGTGATATGAACTGAATAATAATCATTATAGGAGTTCCTTAAGAAATTATAAATTGACCAAAGTTTATTATTCAGGAATATAACTAAACGAACAAGACAAGTCGGACTTGAGGTAAGGGATCTTACTCCTCTCTTTCTTTTTTAAGTACACCCTTTTATGTCATTCCTTTTAAGCTCGTATTTCTTGTGATTGGGATGTTATTTTATATTACTATTACTTTAATTTTTATGTTAATATGATGAGAGACACTATTTCCTCTCATCAATCCATTTTGGATGTTTTAAGTGGCGCCGTTAGGATGCCGAGTTTTCATAAGGTGTTTGTCATCTCACTTTTATTTCCGTGAGATTTATGCTACATTTGCCACAATTTCCTTTGAGTGGTGTATTTACTGCCCATTATTATACACTTTTTGTAGTATAATTTAATTTATGGGTATTTGCATCTTCATTGTATGACCCTTCTTCCATGGGGTGTATGTTTCGAAAGTTACCTAACTCAGTAAGGGGACCTTTCACCCTCCTCTTTTTAAAAGACTTCCTTTGTTATGTCTTTTAATTCACATACTATTATGTTGGGATATGTTCCTTTATATCCTTATTGATGTAAATTTTATGTCCATTTGATGAGATGCCCTTTTTATCTCTCATCAACTCATTTTCTTAGTTTTGAAGTGATGTCGTTAGGCTGTCGAATTTTACCAGGGGAACTTTTTAACCCAATTTCGATTTCTTTGGGTTCAGCATGTAGTTATTGAATATGTCATATTTTGAATATGTGTGAATGACCTTTTATTGTTTTACACTTAATATACACTTATATTGGGTGTATTTATATTTTCCCACATAATTTTGAGATTGAATTATCCTTAATTTAAGGATACCTTCTTTATAAGGGAATTCATCACATTTGACATTACTATTGAGACTTCATTGTTGTTATGCACCAATTCACTCTTATATGGTGTATATACTGTCCTTTGGAATATTATATCATGAATCAATTTATTATCATGATATTATAATGTTCTGACTAAATGTTATTCCTCAATTATTGTTTTCAAGTGTCTCTAATTTTGGTAGAACCCCTTTAACCAAAATATCGCTTTAAATGTTTTAATTATTTGTTCTTATTAATATCCATGTTTTCAAAATGGTTTTAAGGATTTATTTATATGGATATTGATATTTTAAAAGCTTCAAGGTGGTATGGGGCACTTTGATTCAAAAATCTCTTTATTAAATGTTTTAAATGGTTTTGGAAATGGTTTCTTTTTGAATGGGTTCTTTATTTCAATATACTAAAATGTTATATTGTGATTGAAATGTGGAAATGTTATGTTTCCTTTATGCATGTTTTTTGTGATACGTTTATGTTATGGTTCTTGGGCATTGTTATGAAAACGGGTGGTTCCTTGATAAACTAAGGGCGGGTGAGCCCGATATAGCTCTCTAATGCATTGGGTAACGCGAAGGAGTGAAACATTAAGGTTTCTCTGAAGAGATTTAGGGAATATACTGTGGTGGGTATTCCAAAGGTGACCAAGAGGGTTACTCCCTACGCAAGAATTTTATGAATGCCTCAAGTTACCTTTTTTGTCTTATGATTTATATGATTTATTCATTATTTGGTGAGGTATGTTAAAGTGCCTATGTTTTATGGGTAATGTATGATTTCATTCTTATGTATATATGAACTCATGTTTCCATTCCATATTGTTTTTATAACCCTTTCTGAGATTTTTATGCTCATCCCAAGTTTTTTGAAATTTTTTTCACAGGTCAAGGGAAAGGTACATGAAATGATGATAGTGTCAAGGAAGTTTCAAGAAAGAATCCATGTTTTATTTTAAATATGTTTCTATTGAGGGGAAAAATTAATACTATCTTTTATGTGACCAGTTTGTTTAAATGTGGAATGTAATTCAAGTTTTATGATCTAATTCTCTAAAACTCTAAACTTGAAAAGATCTTCAATGTGTAATATTGTAATAACTCAAGATTAAGTAAGGTTTTAGGTCGGGGCCTTATAAAGAGTGTCATTTCCCATGATCCATAGATATCAAAATATACTTTCATTACTTCAATAGAAACAAAAAAGTAACAATATAGAATCTATTCATTATATATTATTAAATCCACCAATCAATGTTCAACAACCATTATCATGATATGATCTTTTGAATAATTTATTTAATATAAAAGTTTTAAATTAAAACATATCAATTTTGTGTCATGGATTCCACTATAATGAGTAATGATAGTAGAGTGAACCAACACCCAATTCCAACTTCTCAAATAGGAATAAATATTATTCAGCATGCATTATGAAAATTCAATCATTTGTGAAAGAAATATTCATGAATATAAATTACAACATCCATACAAATGTAAATTATTGACATTTAAATATTTTAAAAAATCCTAATATAAAAATTTCATACCTCATTATATAAATTAATTTTTCAACATTTTTAAAATTCACAAACATGCCAAATTTCATCAATATAAAATGTCAGGATGAATTGACGAATAATCTAAAATTAAAATAATAAGATTATTTTTTTAAATAATAAAAAAATAATAATAAATAATATAATATATAAACAATTATGAGGAAAAAATTAATATTAAAAACATATATAATATTATAAAGATGAACTAAATATTCTGAATAATTTTTGGTAATTAATAATACCAAATTGTGCAACAATATATTCCCATTTTCGAATTATTAGAAAGGAAATACATGAAAGAGTACATTATCTATAAATAAATAAACATAAAATTATTATTGGTAGGTACATTTGATAACTTACTCTCATTTTATTAAATATTAAAATATTATATAAAATGTATCCCTCTTTAAATAAATAATCATAAATTAGAAATTGGCATTATTAAATAGTTCACTATCTAATTTATAGAAAAAATAGTGACTTAGGAAGAAATTTTCATACTACCAGATGATAATAAATATTATAAAATAAATTAAATAATAATAAAATTTTATAAATATTAAAACATGACTAAATGAGCTCCATTAATATATGAATCTAGATAAAACATAAATAAAATAACATAGACAATTATCATCGATTACAAATATCCAATTTATAAAATTTAGCTACGTAGATCCATGAAACTTGTTAAACATATTTATATATTTTATAATACACTTCCATGAATTAGAAAATCAAAAAACTAGTTTATGTCAGAGAAATAGATTTAACACACTCTAAAAATTAACAACGAATCCACTAGAAAATAAGCATAAAAATATCCACGATATTTCGGTGATTGAATGAAATATTATATAATAATTAAATATAAATAATTCATCATATTTCATGTAAATTAAAAACAAATAATTACACATAGCACATGAAAAAATATAGTATATTAACAAAAATAGGTAACCCAATAAATGAAATAATAGAAAAAATAAATAGACATATAGAAAAAATATTTAATAAATTTTGAACCTCCCAGCAATATAAGACTTTATGTTTATATTATGAAATTTATATTACTATGATAAATGTGAAAAAATGAATAAGAGAATGTTAGAATAAATAGTCCAATGAACATTAATATAAAATTTTCTTGCATGATTTTAAACAATTTTTGAAATAAATTGTAGAATTTTAAAGTATATATATTTTTTAGAAATCATAAAATATTTAGTAGTGATGTATTATCTGAATCACATTTAAAATATATAATAGTAATATTTTTGGGTACCATCAATATTTTTTCCACTAATGATAGGAATAATTGATTTTGGTAACCAAATATGGGTAATTTTAAATGAAATTGAATACATAAATTTAGACAAACTGATATAATAATAGGAAACAATAATAACAATAAAATGATATATTTTAAAACAAAAATGTTTAGAATAATGTCTCGAAATAAACTAGTGAAAACATTTAATAGTGTACATTCTTGTACTTTTTCAACAAGACAAAAAAATTCCATATAAATCATTAGCCTTCCATTATTGCTTCCAATTCTATGTTTCTCCTTAAACCCATTGACATGAAAAAATATTTTATTTATAAAAGTTTCATGTTTTGTAAAAACAGTAGTATTTATTTTTATATAGTCTACAATGTATAATAAAACATTGTGTATTCTATAATAAAAGAAACTAAAATATTATCTTTCTCGATTACAGACATTAATTCTAAATTTTTTAAACAAAACAAGTCATTTAAAAAAAATAGTCTTATTAATTCCTTATATACATTCATTAAAAATTGAATTATCATATTTATCTTTAAGTAGATTACGATACTCATAATTTTATCAAAATAATACCTTTAAAATTATTAAATAGATTTTACCTCTTCACTTGGAACCATAAGATAAATATATATTTCTAAACATTAATGTTGTTCTTCTTAATTATATTGAGATTCAAAACCAAATACCTCTTAAGAACACCATGTTGGGTTAATATTTTTGTAGCATTAATTTTTAATAGTTTTTCTATTATTCCTTTCAAATTTAATTTAATATAACTCATGATTAATGTTTCCATATTTATTTCAGTCATAATGTCATACCTCACTTACAGAACCCATCTTTATTTTTTAATGATTTTCCACAAAAACAATCTCATATTATAAAACATAATTTATCATCTAAAAGTTATTTTAATTTCATCCCTATAATATGAAATACTGAATTCTCTATCTAATGAATCAATGTAAATTTCCTTTTAATTTTTCATATCCTTTTACGTAAAAAAATTGAAGTATTATTTTCATTTCTAATTCACTTATTTTTGTAAAAGAGAAAGCAGAAAGGCTTCATTAAAAACACAAGAAAATAAAAAAATTACAAAACTCTAAAGGTAGTAAATTTACATTTATCTCTTGGAAAAATAGTGGACAGATCACCGGTGATGCTGGAAATATGAGTTCGAGAGTGTGCAGAAATCCCCATGTTTGCAAGGCTACCAGTAAGATGATTATATTCATGATAGACATGAGTTATGATGTATTTATTTGAAGTGAGGATATCAAGGCATTTAATCTATTTGGATGCGAGTCTCCAATCAAGATGAATTTTCCCAATTCTGACTGCTTGAATGATTATGGATGAGTTGCTTTCAAACAATTTTCTATCCAAATTGTTTATTGAGACACATACATAGCAGAGATTAGAGCCATAATTTAATCTTCCAAATCAGTGACATGTCTATAAGGACCAAAGATCCCTTCCATGAAATCACAATTATTATCCCTGAGGGTAATGCCATATCCAGTAGTTTTGTGGTTCCCTCATGATGTACCATATAAGTTGAATTTGATCTATCCTCCAAAAGGAGGAGTCCATAAGACTTCAATGGTGAATACTAGTTTTTAAAAATTACCTTAAATTTGCAATCTCTTTAAAGTAGTGAAGTCTGTAACTGTATTATCACAATTCAGATCATGTAGTTTTTTAGCCATTTGCGTTGCCAACAAAATTTTTGAGAGAGAAAAGTTGTGATTAAAAGTTTCATTATCATGTCGACACTTGTTCCTACCCATCCAAATAATGTATATAGTCTCCGCATAAGCTACATGGATAAGAATGTGAATATATTTTGAGAGAGGGACCACTGAAATGTATAGGAGATGGTCAATAATATTCCGGACCAGCAACGGATGAACATGAAAGATATTGAAGACCAATGTCCAGAGGTATGAATCCATCTTGCAGGACAGAAATAAATGGTTGATATCATCTATATGCTGATGAAACAGTGAGCACCTAGATCAAAAAGAGATTCCCAACTTCTCCATATTATTATCAACTAGATGCTTTCCGAGATGGAGGTTCCATAAAAGTGTAAAACAAGAAGGTTGGATTCACTGTTTGTGAAAATTTAGAAATTGAGGGCTAGTTCTTGGCAATAGGTGATTATAAAAAAGCTTGGAATCCAGAATTCCATTTTTACATAGTTCCCATATAATAATTTCTTCATTTTTGAGGAAGTCATATTGTGATATTTTCTCTGCGATTTGAGAGGGCATGGAGTTGATATGTTGAAGATGGAATTTTATAAAGGCTTTATAATCAATATCAATATCATAAATATCAATATTCTCAATAAAAGGAGAGCCTTCCCAGCTATCCTTCTAGAATTTCTGAGAAGAATTAACACTGACCAGCCAATGTGAATGCGTATACATCAATTGGAAGATCTTTTAAAGAAATGGCCATACTAAGGAATGGATATGTGTAATTTTCCCTTCAAGAAGTTTTGAAAAAAATTTATATTTAAGAAAACTAAGGAAGTAAGGTTTGAAATTAATCATTCTCAAAATAAATTGGGCCATAATGGATTGATTAAAGAGTTCAATGTTTCTAATTCCCAATCCCCCTAGCACATTTGGTAAACAAAATTTCTTCCAACGTACAACAATGACTATTCTTTCCAGAATTCTACCACTCCATACAAAATTCTTCATAAGATAGATGATATTTCAAATGATAGAGATAGGACAAAGACACACAATGATAGAGTATACCAACTTTGAGACAATCACAAGCTTAACAAGATAAATACCTCTCACTATTGATAGGGATTTCCCTTTTCCACTTGAGAGGGTTCTTCTAACCCCACTCACCACCTCATTAATGTTGGAGTAACGAGGCCATCCTTAGAACATTGGAACCCCAAGGTAATTAAAAGGTCGGGACCCCAATCTTATTCCAGGATCATGAAGCATGCAATTCTTCCTAGAAACATCAATATTTTTTCCAAAAATAGATAAAAGAGTTGCACAAATTGACTTACTGTACAACGACCTTTTCATAATGTAGAATAGTTTTTTTAAAATTTCATGAATGTTCCTCTTATCCTGATGATTTAAGAGAATAATATTATCTTCAAAAAGTAAGTGAGAGGGGGCACAAATACCTCTGATTGATTTAATTAATTTCATTTCTCTCTTGTCAACTTTGTGAGTAATAAGTCCACTAAGATAGTCATATTCTATTGCAAACATAGTAGAAGACAGAGGGTATCACTACCTCACACCTCTTGAGCACTTGAAATACTTGAATCACTTAGAAACATGAACTTATTTTTACATCACATCTTCAAACATCGGGAGTCTCACTTTATAATTCTCTAATTTTTCATATTTATTAAATGTATACTATCTAATGGGAATTGATATTCCATTCTATTTATCATGTTGAACCCAATAACATTTGACAGATTATCTAATTATGGGGTATCAGTTCCCAATGAAGATTCATAATTCATTATTTCATTGATTCCCCAATTTATATGAAAAATTATTTAACAATCAGACTTCTTTAATGTATCATTTTTTTAATATAACTATAACAAAAATCTCTTACATTGTGGGTTCCATCATAGAATATTATAATTGAATTCCACATATTATAGGGAGTATCACTTTGGTAAACTCTATGGAAATCATTCATTTTTAATACATAAATAATATCATTCATTATAATAAAGATTAAATTGAAATCATATTCTTCTGTATGATTCTATATGTCAAGGTCATAGCTATAATTCTTATAGTGTTTCACCACCTTCATATAAAATATCAATCCAAGATTCTTCAAATAGATAATCACTCTAGAATTCAATAATCTATAACAACCTAGGAATAAAATATATTGATATTAACTCATTATATAAGAATTTTTATCTCCTTTCCAAAATACATACTGATGGAAAATAACAGTTTAATGTCTTTGGAGCCATGGAAACATATTGATCTATTAGTATGAAATATATTAAGCATCTCCCTTATTTATCTCCCACTTTAGTACTTCTACATAAACCCTTTCTTCATAACATAGGGAAAGAAAATATAATAAATTGATGAACCTAGGTGCTCAGTTAGTATAAGAAAGAGATATATATATTTATACTCATATCATCCACATATGATCCTGAGAACATGATCAATAAATTAGAACATCATAACATACATATCAAAGACCAATGTCAAGAGTCATGGTATAAACTTCATCAGTTTATAAGACATAACTCATAGTGGAATTAAGAGAACTATCCATGATTGATTAATATAGGATTAAGTTATGTAATTGTGTAATATGGATAAGAAAATAAAATTCTATGTCAAGGATACCTACAAAGAACTTAATAGCATATTATGCATGGGATATATACTATGTACAAAATTTATTCCTGGGAATGTGTCTCATGTGCACTCTTATTTGGGGCTTGGGATTCGTTCCCATGTACCCTATTATTTCGAGCTTGGAAATGCATCCTATTTACTATCTTGTTTCAAACATGGTATTCCATCCTGTGAAACCTCTTATGTTAGTCTTGGGATTGAATCATATTTACCCTCTAGTTCTGGGATTTGAATTCTCTCTCATGTACCGTCTTTCTCAGGCTTGGGATTCCCTCCCATGTACAATTTTTCAGGTTTTGGATATGACCCATATACCCTATGAGTTCATATAATATTTATCATTGCGTACTTCATTGGAGAGTATTATTTTTCCCACTAGTTAAAAATTTTAATTATACATATATGTTCAACAATATCATAAAAAATAATAATATCATTACCCCTAAAATGAAGAGTGTTTCAGAAAAATTATATCATAACACATTAAATGAAATGGGAATCATAAACATTTCACCATATAATAACAAATGTAAATGAAATATGCTTCATATTCATTTCATCAAATCATAAAACATGAAAATAAGTGGGTTTCAAAATCATATAACTCGTGGAAGAAAATGGGTTTCATAAACATCATTCCATGAAAGCATAAAACATTGAATAATAAATATAAATCTGATTCCTATATTTATTCCACAATAAATCATAAACTATATCAGAGGATACCATCACAGATGGAGAATAATTTTAAAATATCGCATGATATATTACATTAGTAAAGTAAATTTTCTTTTAAATTCACATTATAAAACATTAAAAACATTAAATTTTATTTTATTTAAAAATAAACTTCAACAAAATTTAATATATGATTTAAAATCATTAAAAAAATTTCTTATGGAAAACATCCTTTTTTATTTTATGAAATTTATTCTTGAAACAAAAAACCTTTTAAAAACAATTTTCATTGAAAATATCTATATAGAAATTTTTAATTCATTTTCCCCTGAAAATTTATTAAGGATGCTCGAAAATACATTGAAATCCAATTTCCCCGAAATCATATAAAGGACACATGAAAATCATTTACACCATTTTTGAAATGTAAAACAATTTAGGATGCCTTTTCCTCCAAAACCCACATTCAAAATAATGAAATTATAGTATACATGGAAAATATATTTCTTCAAAAAACTGACCTTGTAAAAAATAATTGGAATCTTTAATGAAATAACGATCATGAATGAAGATGAAACCATACATGTGAATAATCCTTTATCCCCTTAAAAAATTAAAAAGGGGTCGCAATCAATTTAATGACACAAAGATTATATTTTTTAAAATCATTTTTCCTAAAAGAGGAATCAAGGGTAAAAATTTATTCAAAATATTAAATTATTGTTGTAGAATTTTTTTCAAAACCTTTTTATAAAATCTTAGATTGAAATAACATTGATTTTCGACCGAAGAGGGATATAAATTGGGATTTTCTTAAAATGAATTTCATAGTTTACATAAGTACCATATAATGATGAAATTGTATAAATACATTAGGATATTATTATTATCTAGTGGATATGAAAATTCAGGATATTTCATGTGATATGGATCACAATATTCTCTCAATATAAGCATAATCATAAAAAATCATTATAAAACTACAAGATTATAGAAATATATTATTATACCATTTTTAAAATAGAATCAAAACCACCATTAAATAATTACATAACACAAACCCTAAAATATCATAAAAATAATTTTTTCATTTTATGAACTGTAAAATGGACATGTATTTATCTCATAGTAGAATATAAGAGCATAACATGGAATGTTTCTTAATGAAGAAAAATTGAGACAAAATTACATTAATAATTTGGTATCCTTTTAACCACAAACCCCATGAAAGATATGTCATCAAATTTATATTTTGGTACCCATAAAATTATGATTCAAAATAATATAATATATTCCATGTCAGCATATAGGCCACAAAAAAATGATTGGTGAATAAGGAATAAATATCAATGAAATAAATGGGATACTAGAAAACCCTTACATGAAGTCTTGATGTTCATTGAGCAGGCCCAAACCACCATTATAATAAATATACATTTACTATAAATCTACAACATAATTACATTCTTATATCTAACATAATATATGAATTTTACAACATTATATTACCTCATTATTAACTACTCGATGTCTTTGTTATATTTCAGTTAATATATACATTATTTTTATACATGTTTTGACTTATTATTCTCGATCCTCCTACATAGGTTATGATTTATATATTTATATAATCAAAAAAATGATCGAGATATCATATATTTTGTATATATAAATATTTATAATAATATATAAAATTTATTAATACAAAATATAATAAACTATTAATGAATACTGTAGGTCATATGTACTCATTCACAATATTTCCATTTTTTTCATATTAAAAGAAAAGAAGTAAATATATATATATATATATATATAATCACTCCATAATAATTCATAATAAACATAAATCATATAATTTTACCAAACCCATCCATAATTCATTCCTTTTTATGTGTGAGAAATCCCAATACTTTAAGGAGGAGGTAGTTTACACAACCAAAAAATGATGTTATCACATTCCCAAAAAATGGAATGAATAATGATATTTTTTATAAAATAATTATAAAAAAAATAAAGAAATAATAAATAATATAAATATATATATCATAAAAAAATAATATGTCAATGATAATTACCAACCATGAGAGGAGGTAAAGGTAAAACCAACGACATAGTATCCGGAGGTGGTACTCCGCCGTACACACAAACGCAATGTTCAACACCAATTTGATGGTAGTGTTTATCGGTGTAAATAGGAACATTGAAATAAATAAATATCTATAGATTTTTTATTAAATGATTATAATATAATAACTGAATAAGAATTATTGAGGTGGTGGTTAATGAAAATAAAACAAAATATATTGTAGAAGAATGTTACATTTTCTTTGGTTAACTCCTCATTGTTTGCACCAAAGGGTTTCCTAGATTAGAATTGGGTCTAAATAGAGGATTATTGGATTATGGGAGGGATGTTGGGAGAATAGTTTTGTAGTTTTTGGATGATAAGAATGTATCGAGAGGTGTGACGAAGTGAGGTACTTGTCCTTTTTTAGTGGAGGAGGAGTAATGTTCCCATAAATTTAAAAAGGTAAACAATATTGATATGTCTCCCTTACATCTTTTACATCTGATAATTGTTAATTTTTTTATTCAAGGGAGGATATGGATAAAATATTGAAATAAAATTTCTTTTGGACATGTGTCTATGGTATTAGGTGCCTTATGTTAATGTTTAAATATATAAACGCGTTTTTACTTTAATCACTATAATAAATTCTAATTATAGTCAGTATTCTTTTGGGTAAAAATCTAATTCAAAAATATTAGAACTTATATATTATTTTGATTCCAAATATGTAATCCATTTTCTAATATTTCATTCACTTTTTTGGGGGAAACTATTTTAAAAATAACCCTACAAACATGATGAAACAATGAGTTTTTAATGTTAAAATGCTGACAAGTTCGAACTGTTTTTATACCTAATTTCAACGTGAAATTTATTAAAATCACTTAAATTATCCTATTGGACTTTAAAATACTTTAAATATAATTTTTTTTATAAAAAAAATCATATTACTATAAAAATAAACTATATGGAAAGTTGATTTTTTCGTAAAATTTTGTGTTCTGTACTATTCATTAAAAAATCAAAATTCCAGGAAAACCACCAAAACATCCCTAAAGTAAAATATTGATATTAATATTTCAAAAATTAATATCATCTATTATAATATAAAATAAAAAATTATAAAAAAATATATTGAAAATAGGTTATCTATTAAAAATGATAAAATTATCTTCACGAAAAATACATATTTTTATTTTTAAAATTGGATATATTTTTATTTGTGATCTATAAAACAAGTAAGATGAATTTTTAATTGTTGAATAACATATATATATATATATATATATATATATATTCAATAAATTAAATTATCCAAAGTGTTTTAGTTATTTAACTTCGGTAGAAAAAATTATTTCATAAATAATTTTTCAGGAAAATATTTCCTATATTATTAAAAGGATTTTAGTTTCATTTTTAGTTAATTGGTCACCAAATAATTATATTTATTAATATGTGAAAACCATATTCTAATAAATTATCTAAAAATATTCTCGACATCCATCGCAATGGATAATTAATAACTGTAATTTCATTTTTTGAATAATATTAATAGCACATTGTAGTTTGGTAAAACTAGGTCTTCTATGTAGTGAATGATATCCAATAGACTCCGAATTATGTTTAACTGAAGCCAAACATAGAGTTCCAGGTACCAAATCCAAAAAATATGTATTTTTTATAGCACTTGATCAAAATGGTGCTTCATATAAATCAAGAATAACTTGGTTCTTTCATATAAAAGAAGTTATATTTAGGGTTGATTGAAATCAAAAATATTAAATAGTTTGAATTAATTCATAAAAAAAATTCAAAATATATTAAGATGTAAATTTATATCCCCCCTAAAATGAATTTATCCCTTGAAATTCCTTTGGTATTTTAATTTTATAATAACTAAAATTCACATTCCTAAAACCCCCCAATGTAAAATTAAATAATGAAAATTATTTTAAAAATGAAAATTTGAAACTATAACAGTTTCCCAAAGTAAACCATAACTAATTATACACATATGATAACATAATTTTAATGTAAATATTGGACATATAAGAAAAACCCAAATAATTATAGATAGATATATATTTCATTAATCAACAGTAAGTGAATGGTCAATATAAAGTTACGGGCTTCAATAACCTAAATCGTTGATGATTTAAAAAACCATCGGTTTATCAGAATCATATGTATTATTATTATTCTATTTAAATATCCTCAACCTAATGTTTGGGAATATGTTTACTATCTAATAAGATATTAATGTACAATTACATGATTTTTTCCATTACATATGCCCAATCATACCCTTTTATTATGCCTTTCCCAATTTCCACTTCATCTACTGCGGCATGAAATGATGGTGAATTTTTCATTCCTGAATTAATAATATATCCTAATATAGATTTAAAATACATTTCAACTAACTTTTGTTGTCATTATAATAAAATGGTTTTCATAAGTCATCCAATTGTGAGAGTACACATCAATCTCTAAAACATCATTTAAATTTTAACATAAAGAATTTTGTATATAGTTAACCTTATAAAACATTCAAAAATAAGAAAATGAAAATCATTAGAAAAAATGTCACTAAACCAGATTAAAATTGATCCTTTATATATCAAAAATTAGATCATTGTTTTCACATTCTAAACATTTTAATACCATCATCATATATTCTCTTGAGACATGGTAACATCCTTAACCCCCATAAATAATTTTTGAAAACATGGATGCTTCCTTATTCCTATGATTACTAGAAATATTTCTTAAATAAAGAAGTTATAATTTTCACCATTGATTAAATTTACCAATTTCTCAACAAATCAATAATCAGTTCCATGGTAACTAATATTATCCTTATTTCTTTATCCATATTGATCATCTCCCTATCCTTGTTGAATAATCTTTTTGTAAATAATAGAAACACATTAAGGATAACTTCCATTAATAAAAATATCACCTTTACATTATATAAATTTTAGATGTATTCATCACCATTTTACATATCTTTTTCAATCATTAATTAAAACTAATTTTGAAAATAAATATATTTCATAATTTTTATAACATAATATTTAAATTCGATATCATATATACATGAATCATCCAAAGTTATTCTCAAATTATTACTCATACATCATCATATTATTACTTATTACCCCTTTCCTATAATATAAAATATGAAACATGGTTTATGGTTACTCAACATCAACCTAATCATGCTTATTATGTATAATGTAAACAATAAATTTATACCATCCCATGCATTTCACATATAATTTGTGGTCCCTTGACCTTCAGTAGAATAACCAATAATCATTACACTATCAAGATACTCATTATAGTATTTTTAAATAGGAAATAGGCTTTCATAATTCCCATACATTCCACATCTGAAACATTAGCTTTTAACCAAGATTCTTATAGTTCCGTCCATTGACTAAAAAAACAAGCATAGTGTGAGAAACATCAATGATAGTGAAAAACCACATAATCATGAAAAATAGTTTATATTATGACTAAATTATGAAACCTTCTTTAATTTATCAAACCTTTGGAATATCCATAGAGAAAAAACTAAACCTATCCTTAAAATATCCCAAGGGATCCCACTATTTTTTTCCATCCCAGTTTTCAATGGATGAATAGTCCTTTCATTTGATTCCAAATATAGTGACTCGGGCTTAACAAAAATGGATATTACAACATTTTATATGAATATTTTGAACATTTATAAAATACATGCATGATTACCATAGTAGTTTAGTGTCTTTGGAATCATGGAATCATAATATACTATATTGGTGAAAGATCATAAAAATATCCCCTAAAAATATTCCCCTTATGTAATCCTACATAAAACATTTATTTATAACATGGGGATGGGAAGCATTCAAATGGGGTGATATTGGATTCTGTGTAATGGTAAAAATTAGATATATGTATGTATTTAATGAGAGTAAGGGTATGGGAACATGATAATAACATTAGAGGATCTTACCATGCATATCAAAGACCACATTCACGAGTTATGAGATAATGATTGGCAGTACATTATACTTGAATTATATTGGAATAAAGAACATAACCAATGAGAGAAGAACATATGAATAAGATATAGAATTGTGAAAAAATATAGGCTGATAAAATCCTATGTCAAGGCTACCTACCATGACCACCATAACATGTTTTTCATTGGATAATCACTCATGTACCTACTTTAGGCTAGGGATTCCCTCACGTGTACCCTCTTGTTTCATGATTGGGATTCCCTCTCATGCGCCATCTTTTTTTCAACATCGGATAAACTCACATTTACCCTCTTTTTTAATTTTGGGATTCCCTCCCATGTACCCTCTTTTTTTTACTCAAGGGATTCCCTCCGTGTACCCTATTTTATAAGGATTTAAATTCACTCTAGTGTAACCTCTTGGTTAGAACATGGGCTATAACGTGGTTATCCTATAACATCATATAACATTCATCATTTCTCAATTCATTAGATGGAGATATATGTCCCACCCAACACATAATGAATTCATATAAAAATGTTCCATAAGATTATGAAACATTCAACATATCATGACCCATAAAAATATATTGGTTTTATAGACATAGTATCATAACCCATGATATGTAATGGCTATCAGAAAACATTAATCATATCATATCCTTTGTAAAAGAGTCAGGTTTTATAATCATTTCATCAAAGTATAACACATTAAATGATTTGGGTTTCAAAATCATATTACCCATGGGAGGGAAAGACATGACTTAAATATCATTCCATGAAAACATAAAATAATCAAGAAATAATATAAATGGTAATCTTGTATCCTATCCCCAATAAATAGTAAATTATTTCAAATGATTAAATCATTTATGGAGAATAATTTTTAAATAACACATGGATAATTCCATTAGAAAAATAACATTTATCTGAAATTGACATTTTAAGAAAAAGAAAAAAATTTATTAATCAATTTGTTATAAAAAAACTTTGAAAATTGTTAAATTTTCTTTAAAATTATTTAAAATAGTTCTTGGGGAATATATCATTTCTTCTATGAAAAAATGATTCTTGAAAAAATAATCATTTTCAAACCATATTAACGGAATATAAACATGAATCTATTTTGAAAACATTTTTCCTTGAAAAATATAATAGAATCTATAAAACATTTTCAAATACTTTTTCCATGAATATTTAAAAATGAAGCATGAAAATCATTTAAAGAGATTTTTAATGAAAATTTTTCTATAAAAACATTCTCCATGGAAAAAGACATTAAAAACAATGAATTTGTCGAATATTAGGAATTTTTTTATTAAATAAAGTAACATTTATACTTCAAAATGTCTATTCAATGAAATTATTATCATTATGGTAGGTAAACATATGCATATAGTACATACCTTCTGCATCATAAATTTTTAGAATAGTGCATCCATAGTAAAAAAACAGTAAAATTTCTTTTTTAATGATCATAGGATAATAATGGATCATTTTTTAAATAATTTAAGAAATACATTTTTGATGAAAAATAGATTTTTGATTAAATGTATATTTAAATTGGTATTTTCCAAAAAACGATTTATTAATTATCATATGAAGCAAAGGGTGGAGAAATTGTACCAATAGATGATGATATCTTGATTAATCATATGAGAATAAAATTTAGGAGTGATATTGAAATATTAATCAAATTATTTAATCAATGGGGGCATAATCCATAAAAATCATGAAATACGATGAAATTATAGCCTCAAAATGTTACCTATTTATTAAATTGGAAACATAATCCCCATGAAGGATTGAGCATTAGTGAATGTAAAATATAATGAAATGAATGATTTGAAGGATATAAATTTTTAAAGTTATGTGTATACAACTCATAGAATAATCTAGGATGATAACATGTATTTGTATCAAATAAAGAATATAGAGAGAAAATTACTTTACTGATTGGGTCACTTTTGGACTATAATCCTCATAAAAGAGATATAAAAAATTCATATGTAAATACCCATAAATTATATGGGTAGAAATAATATAATATATTCAGTTTTAGTACATACACCACAAGAAAGAATCATGTAGTGAATATGGCATAAATATCCTAGAAATAAAAGGTTGATGAGAAAGACCTGACCATATGTCTGGAGTTTCTTCATAAACATTCAAAATCATTTATAATAAATATAAAGATATTAAAAATCTACCATATAACCATATTTTTATATATAATAAATTATATGATTTGATTATGAATTTATATTTCATGTTTATTAAAAATTACTTGTTAATGCGATATAGTATCCTCTTTGTTCTTCAATGATGATCGAACATCATGTATATTTAATATAAGGAGATTAATGAGAATGATAACACCATAGTTTTGTGAGGTGGTAGTACGACGTACACATTAATGGTTCGTTAGGTACCCATTTTGAATGATGTTTTTGTAGGTGTAGATATAACCATTAACTTTGCAACATATCAGTATATTGAGAATATTTTGGTAACTATATAAGCATGATAAATGAATAATTGTGGATGTGAATAATAAAATAAAGAAAAATATATTATGTAATAATGTTACATATTTATTTTAAATCTCCTATTGGGCTTCACCCAAGGGAATCCATGGTATACATTGGAAAAAATGGAGGTATCTATGATTATGGGTGGTATGTTGGGAGTAAATCTGGGTATGTCTTAGAATGTAAAAAGGTCTTGAGAGGTGCAAATAATTGAGGCATTGTAATAAGTAAAAAACAGATAAATACAATTTAGAGGTCTCTCATAGATATTGTACCTCCATTAATTGTCTATTTATGATCCGAAAGATGAAATGATATAAATATGTAATGAAAAATGCTCCTGAATTTGTGTCATGGAAATTTTCCCCCTAGTTAATGATTATCTTTCTAAACAAGTTTTTAATTTAATTTTTATAATTAATTTTAATTACATTCACTAAATTTTTTGTTAAAAACAATGTTCATATTATTAAAAATTATAAATTATGATTATTCCATATACGAGATCAATTTTTTGAAAATCTAATATCACAAGTGTCATAAATTAATTTAGAAATAATTTGGTATATGGGATAAATCAATAGGTTTTAAAAGTGAAAATGATACAAAGATAGAAATGTTTTACACCCAATTTCAATTTGAAATTTATTCCAATGAACTACATTGGATTAAAGTTTATAAAATAGATTTATATATACTTTAAAACATATGTGAAATAAAATTTTAAAATATAATTAAATTAGATGAAAAATCAATTTTCAACAAAAATTATGTCTTTTTAGTATTTAATAAAAAACATAAACTTCTCAAAAAAATATCAAAAATCATCCCAATGTAAATTTTTAAATTTATATTATCTAAAAAAATTATCATGTAAATTAATAATTTTAAAAATGTCAAAAAAACACTTTTAAAAAAGGTGCACCATTAAAAGATGGTAAAATTACATTTGGGAAAAATACATATTTTTATCCATAAAAATGTATTTATTCATGTGGAATTTTAAAAAATGCATAAGAATAACATAAAATATGTCATTGAATATAATATATATATATATATCAATAAAATCACTTGTTAAATGTTTTTAATTAAATTATAATTGCATTTATTCACAAATAGAGTTTCACAATAAAATATATCCAGTATTTTCAAATGTGTTTTTGTAAGAACCAGGAACTTAATTTTAGGTATGGATCACTATTTGGGTAAAATTTAATGAATATGGATGAATATGGAAATTCTCATTGTACATTCCATGTAACGGATGAGAACATAGCTATGTGGACCACCTAATGTGGGGGCTGGTAGAGGCATGTACATGACATGTACATTAAATAGACACGTCGTGTACTATTATCATTATTTGATAAATAATTATATTGTGGAATTTCATCTCTAGAACATTCTTATTTTTCCCATTTATTGTACAAGAGAGAGACGTATGACCAAGAATCTTCATGCGCCTCCTGTTCCTTTGTTAGAGCACTGATTGAGGCGCCACTGAGTGTGTTGGATTCCTACTGTTGAGTTCTCACATTCCCTAGAGTCTATATTCTTGATTTCTCCTCATTCTCGATTTATATTGTGTTGAATTATTTTTTTATCTTTCTGTATATCTAAGAAGTTCTGGGCTGATTTAAAGGCGGAGGTTCCATTATATTAATAGTACTATATCGAGGTAGTTGGTTTGTTTCCATTCAGAGTTTTTTTGAATTATATATTATTTTCTGACTATTACCCATGATTCAGGTATTTTGTGTTAAGGAATTTAACCATGTTATCATATTACTTTTAATTATTATTAGATTAATGGTTTTCATTAAAATATTAAGCTAGAATGAATGTTTAAGGGACACCTCATGGGTGTTTTTCTTTGTCTGAATGTTTACGGTAATTTGGTCCTGGTTTCATTTGAGGCAGACCTGGTTTCCCTTCTATCTAAGTTAAGCCAAAATTGATTGCTTATTTTCTTCTTATAAAATGCATGTATTATTTTTTATATCTTCTAAAACTTGAAGTAGTTTAAATTACATAGTGTTTCTTGATATCATTATTTATTGATTGTATGAGACAAAGCTATGAGAAACTAGTGTAGTTAGACCATAAGAGGAATTGATGTTGACAGCTTCCCCAAAGTTTCTTATATATTACATTGTGAGACTATAAGGGGAATTTTTGGGGACAACTCCCTTAGAGTGTCTATAGAATACCTTTAAGATACCATAATGGGAATGAATGATGAGTGCTTCCCTGTAGAGTCAGTAGTTTATCTTTAAAAGTCCAAATGGGGAATTAACGGTGAGTGGTTCCTCAGAGAGTCTATATTTTTGTGGGACCATAGGGGTTAAACTATGTGAGCCTTTATATAGGTTTTTTATATAATTATTGATCTAATGACATGTTAATACAAAGGTTTTATATATTGGGAACATTCCTAGATGGTTTCTTGTGAATGATTGATCGATTGTGACGAGTATACCAAGTCGAAGAGTAATCATGGAATCAGTCATTCTGGATTGTTAGATGGTCTTATGAGACATCAATTTTTATTTTACATAGGGGATTAATATATTAGTCTAGATCTCGATATTTCATTATTCAATGGTTTGAATAATTAATAAATTCAAATGAATGTAATTTCAATCTTTAGGAATGTTTTCATTTGAGTAATTCCATGTTTGTTAGTTCATTTTTCCTATTTCTTGACATATATATTCACTAACATTTAGGCATCGATCATTTGGTGGTTTCCTACTAGAATTTGTCTCACACCATGTTTGGGACTTGTCTTTTACCTGAATAGAATATATTGTAGTAGGTATAGCTAAGGTAATTTTCCCTTCTACATCATATACTTGATTGACGCTGGAGATGGATTGAAGGGGACCAAGCTGAGTCTGGAGATGATATTGGAGCTATTTACTATTTTTAGTACTTTGGTTTCAGTCTTATAGTCTAGAATTGTGACTTGTATGTCTATTTTCCAAGATATATATGACATGAATAATTGTATATGTGCTCTAGTTGTTTATTTAATATCAGTCTTCTGCTTGTTACTTTTTTAATGGTATTAGTACATTAGCTATTTTTATTATTCTAATTTTATTTTTTTCTCTTCCAATAAGGGAATATTTTCCTGAAAATCACACACAAGGCCCTCACTCTTATTTTGCAGCCTCTGGTGTTTGGGGAAATGTGCTTGAGGCCATGTGACTAACCGGTATGGGGATATTTTAGGCGGCACTCAGAACCAGGACGTTACAATGTGGTGTTATATTAGGTTCTTTTCATCTTTATCTTAATATTTTAAGCCTATAAACAGGGATATGAAAGAATATGTAGTTGATAATAAGTTGTTCGCAGGAGTAGCTAACTTTTTATATGGAAAATTCAAGTTACATCGATTATTACAATTATTCTTTTTTTTCAATTGTTACAGTTGATTTTATTTCATTGTTGGGTGACTCACATTCATTGTGTTGTTATCATTAATATTATAGAGGTTATATTTCTTTTGAAACCCGATGAGATGATGGTATTCCATCCCATGAATCACATATGAACTTGATAAAGATCACATGTCATGCATTCTTGTCCTTTCATTTTGGGTGCATTACTGATTTCATGTTGTTTTGATAGAGGTTATGTCAGATATTCTTGTTTATGGGATATATAACCTAATATATTACATTCAATTTTGATAGGGTATTAGAATATGTAACGTTTCATTTATATGGACACTAAATATTAGACCCTGAGGTGTTATGAGCCCTCAGTGATCAGAATTTGGTGGATAAAGTATGAACCTTAGTTTATTTCTCTCTAGTTATGATGTCAATAAGTATTCCAAACATTTATTTAAGGGAGTATGGGCTCTAATGAGTTGGAATTTTTCATTTATAGGACAAAATTTTAGGTTTTTAATGGTTTCAGTGGAGTTTGATATGCGTACTATCTGGAATCCTAAACAACACAAATTTTGGTATTATGAACACGTGCCAAGATTAATTATGTTATAGAAATAACATCTTTTCATAATTACACACCATGAACCATATGTGCACATTGTGTAGTCATTAACCATTTGGCTGACTTTATTAGCAGAGACAGTGGGTTGGGGAACGTGTGTAGAACACACTGTGTACAAGGAGTACAAGTAGTGCTAATGTGGCCATGTATTGGGTTATCTAAATAATGAAATTTGTGGATGAATCATATGTTGTACATGAATTGTCCTATTCATACACACAGTGTATATCCAACCATGTCTCTGACCGTGTGACTAACAACACGGGTATCTATAATTTTAGTGGTACACGTCGTGCTTACAATGGATACAGTGTGTAGTGTTACCTAGGGGAGAACTATTTGGTTTAGCCGTGTAGAATAACTCGGACACAAGAAAAAATTATAGTACACTCCTTGTCATGAGAGGATCACACCGTGCATATGGGGTGTTACATGACCAGTTTTGGCAATGGAACATGCCCATGTTGAAACCTAATAGAACATGTCATGTGGTGGGTACACACGATGTGTGGCCCTATTTTAAAAAAAACATGATGTTTTCTTCTCCTATTCCCTTCATTCACATCATTGTTTTGTTAATGTATAAACATAAACAAGGATTTGGGCTTGACCTGGAAGATTCATGCCACCAAGATGTCCTCTGGTTGTACACCTGGTGTAGGGGGGTGATCAGACATCAGAAACGATAGATCATGGGATACCACTAGATCATCCCATCATGACTACCATGGAACCATCTGTTATACATGAGACAGGTAGAGATGTAATGTTACAAAAAGGCTTCATGAAGGTTATATAGACCTACCAGGGAGCACCGCATTCTGCCCCATATATGGATGAGTTGAGGTGGGTTTTTCAGTAGAAGCATCCTCCCACTTTCTCAATGGATGGAGGTCCTCATGAAATAGAGTCATAGTTATGAGAAATATTGTCAGTCTTTGAGCATCTCTAAACACCACTTGGGAGGATGGTGAATCTCACAACCTTCATGCTTCGAGATTCTGCCAACAGATGGTGGGATGTGATATCATAGGTGGGACACCAACGAGTTATGACTTGGGATGAGTTCTAGTGAACCTTCTATGATATTTTCTACCTCGAGACCTTGTGGGATGTCCTACCCTAAGAGTTCATGAGTATGGATCATGCTACTCATTTATTTAGGGAGTATTCTTCTCGATGCACCAAGATATAATGCGCCCCACCAATTTTGGGAGGTGACGAGTTATTTGTGTCAAGAAAGTTTGGGGACAGTCTCATACATGACATCTGATCCCATGTGATCATATTTAGGATGAATTCCATATCATAAATAGTCAACTAGTCATAGATCATAAATCATAATATGAAGGTGTCTATTACTATGATCTAGGGTAGTTCAACATCCAACGATGGTACACCTCCAACTGATAGTTGGAAACGCTACATGGAGCCTACGCGCGGTGATCCGAGTTGATGTGATACTTTTTCCTATAGCAAGCTGGTGTGAATCCAGTGTGGAATGAGTTGGCATAAAAGTCCTCAGTTCCCTAGAGAACCATTTTATTGTTGAGGTTGCAGAAATATGTGATATCTTTATCACCTTTTCCTACTTTTCTCAACAACTTCTATTGAAAGGGGTTCTACTATGACTCCACATTCAAGAGCAGGACCACCAGTTTCTCATCTTCTTGGGAACTGGAGTTATTCGAGACATTCAGAATGACGAGGAGGCAATGGACATGGTATCCAATTAGCTGGAAGTCAGAAAAAATAGGGCAGATACATTCCATGATGATAGGTAGTGTCACAAGGCCATGGTATATGTTATAGTTGTTTAGTGGAGCAGACCCAGCAGCATCAGGATCTTGAACCCTCTACAGTTAGATGTACAATTCTAGTTTCCTCAGTTATATATTATTCACTTTTATGTACAAGGTAATCCCATTGCTTTATATGTATTTTTTTTAGAGACTCTGGGCCTCTGTATCATTACATCTGAGGAAATTATAATGCTAGACACTCTGTCGATGATTAATTTGGCTAGTGTATGGATGTGCAAGGAGTTACCTCTTGAGGTTGTTGGGTTTCACTTCTGGTGGTATCTCAAGGTCTTAGAGATTATAGGGTTTAATTTTATTCTTGGGATATACAGGTTAGTCTCTTTCCAGGCCTTTGTTGACTACAATCTATGTTGGGAGAGTTTCATATCACCATAGAGCAGATCTTATCTATACAAGGGTGAATGAGAGGTCAAGGTGAGTAGAGCTAGACCCAAGCATCATGGGTTGGGAGGAATTATAGCCTAGATTTCTAATTTATATATGGATGACCAAGGGAATTGAATGATGGACTTTAGTCCAGTAGTGAATCATTTCAGATATATCGTTCCAGATAAATTTTCAAGTTTACCCCCATTGCGGTAGGTAGATATCCTTGTTGTGCTTGTGTCAGGAGCGACATCATTTTACATTTCTCTTTATAGGATGTCTCAAATAGAGTTACAAGAGCTCAAGAAGTAGTTAGAGGAGTTATAGGAAATATGATTCATCCGACCCAATTCATCTCCATAAGGATACCCATTACTTTTCATGATGAAGGCAGACCGTAGCCTAAGACATTTTGTGGATTATAATAATTTTATCTAGTTTATGTTTAATAACTAATTTACCATGCCGATGATTGATTATATCTTTGATCAGTGTTGAGGATCCCAATGTTCTCAAAGATTGGCGTGATATCCAGTTATCATCAGTTTCATTTTAGACAATCAGAAATACCTCATACAGCTTTCTGGAGCATGTATAGTCGATACGAGTATGTGGTTATGTTTTTCGGTCACACGAACACAACATAATTTTTCAAGGAACTAATTAAATTATTATTCTAACATTACATGTATTCTATCATAGTAGTCTTTGTGGATGAAATCTTGGTGTACTCACACACTCGACATGACTGTGCCACTCATCTTGAAATCATCATATGTGCACTGAGATAGCATCCATTATATGATATTCTCTCAAAATTACACTATTGGATGGGTAAAAATAAACATCTTCTGTCATGCTATCATACATATAATAGTTTAAGTATACCCAGAGAAAGTGAGAACCGTAGTTTCCTAAAAGAATCCAAATAATATCACTAAGGTTCAAAGTTTCCAGGGGTCGGTGGATTACTAAATATACTTTATACATGACATTAAACTCATAGTAGAACCATTGAAGAACCTGACTAAGAATGGTGTGATGTAATTGTGGACAAAATCCTGTGATTAAAACTTATAAGAGCTGAAGGGGAGGTTTCTTTAATCACCGATAATGATTTTTCCAAATCCATTGAAGAGTTACACCATTTACTATGATGTAATACGTATTGGGTGAGGAGTAGTACTTATGATTGGGGAAGGAGTTACTGAGGTCTCCTCGAGGGATTCATGCAGTATGAGTTGTTTTTGACTGACTCAGGAAGGTTGCACATTCCTTCCAATCTAGGAAACCTTCAGTGTTGATGATCATGGAAGGATGTAAAGCTGAGATATTGTACATGTTCATGGGGTTCCTCACACTATCATTTCATATAGGGACACCCATTTAACCTCACATTCTTGAAATGGAATACAGAGGGCTTTGGGTACACTATTACATCTTAGTAAAATTTACAATCCCTATATAGAAGGCCAGTCTCAGCACATAATTCAGTTGATGGAGGACATGATATGAGCATGCATCCAAGATTTCGGGGGTTATTAGGAGAGGCATATACCCATGATGTATATTTCCTACAATAATAGTTTTTAGGAGATGATTTATATGGAACCTTATGAAGCATTTTACAGTAAGTCGTGCCGATCACACCTTTGTTGGATAGAGGTAGAAGAGGTAGCAGTGCTTGGGCCTCCTATTGTATACAAGAACACTGAGTTGGTATATTTGATTCAAAAGCTAATGGTTACTACACATTCTTCCCATAAATCTTATGCTGATCAATGGAGACCATCACTGGAGTTCGAGGTCAGATATTAGATTCTCTTGCATGTCACACCTAGGTTGGGACACATGAGGAACAGGAGATAGAGAACACATTCAACAATAAATGCCATAAAATTTGAGGGTTTGGAGAGAGAGTTTCCTCTTTCATAGTAGTTTCATTTACATTATAGTTACCAGTCTATGCACGATGTCTTACATGTTTCTTAGCTATGACGTTACTTCTCAAACCCATTGCATAGTTTCAAACCCGAGGAGCATGAGTTGGAGTTTGATGTATCCTTTGAAGAGAACCCTCTACGAATTGTGGATTATAGTATGAAGTTTATCTTTGAAAGGTTTAATCCCCTAGTATGGGTTCTATGGAAACATAAGTGAGTAAAAGATGAGACATGGGAGAGGTAGGCTTATGTGCGATCATAGTTTCCAAAGTTATTTGATGTTTCTTCTGCACCATCCTTAAAAGGGAAATTTATTGATGAATTTCATTAAGGGTGATGTTTGTAAGAAACCAAATCATCATTTTAGGAATGGATCTTAATTATGGGTTTTTTTGAGTTAAAATATTGAATTTTTATATTTTCTATGTACGCTCCATGTACTCTTGAGTACACATCGTGTGACTAGTTGTCATGGGTAGCCTTGTACTAGCCATGTAACGTTCGAGTACATCTCTGTGTGGACTACCTAAAGTGGCGGCGAATTGAGTCATGTGCCCAGATTGTACATTAAATTAACATGACATGTAATTTTTTTAAATTTTATTAATCGAATCGGGGTTACATCTCATATCTATAACTCATATCTTCATCTTGTGTCTTGTATGCGAGAGTGATGTATGACTGAGAATCATCAAGTGCCTCATGTTCCCCCGTCAGAGCTTTGATTGAGGTGCCTCCAAGTGAATTGGAATACCACTAGTGAGTTCTCCCTTTCCCTAGATTCCCCCACTTGATTTCTCCTCTCTCTCATGTAATATATTTTAGAACATTTTTGAATTTCTCGTAGATCTATGATGTTCTAGGCTGGTTCAAAGGCTACAGTTTAACTATGTCAGTCGTACAATTTCGAGGAAGGTGGTTTCTAACCTTTCAGAGTTTTCTTTGAATTGTATATTCTTAAGTACCAATAACTCATGATTTAGGTATTCCCTATTAAGGAATAATACCCTTATTACATCTGCCATATATTTATTGTTATATTACGGGTTTTTTGTTGATATAATATGCTATAATTCTTGTTTAGGGGACACATCATAGATGTGTTTCCTTGTTTGAATATTTATGGCCATTTGGATTAAGTAGATGATGAGGAAGGCCTTATTTCCAATCCTTCTTATTAGGTTAGAAGTGATTTTTTAATTTATTTTTGGTAAATGAAGGTGTTAGGATTTTTAGATTCATAGATTTGTTGTAGTTTAAATACCTTGTGGTAATAGATATCGTTTGCACATGATTGTATTACATAGAGATGTGAGATCTTGGTGTAGTTATAACATTAGGAGAAATGATGTTGAGGGATTCCCCAGAGTGTCTGTTATATTACATTGGGATACCATAGTGGGGATTGACGATGATTTGCCCCATATAGTGTCTATAGTATACTGTTACCAGACCAGAGGGGGAATGGATATTGACTGTTTCCTCAGAGAGTCTGTAATTTATCATTAATAGACCATGATGAGAGTTGACGGTGAGTGATTCCTCATAGAGTATTTGTTTTTGTGGGACTAATGGGGTTATACAATGGGAGATTTTTTAGAGAGTCGTTATATCATTATTAATCAAATGATATGTTAATCTAGAGGGGTCAGAGTGTGAGAACATTCCAAAATGGTTACTTGTGAATGATTGATTCATTGTGATGAGTCTTCCAAGACAAAGCACATGCTTGGAATCATTATTACATGATTGTTATATTGTCTTCTAAGACATATGTTTTTCTTTTACACAGGAGATACAGAGCTTAGGCATAGATCTTTTGGTGGTTTCATACTATGATTCACCTCACACTCTTTTTAGGTCATGTTTTTTCAACCCAAACAGATTATATAGTTGTAGGTGTAGATAAGGGAAAGTGTATTTCTATATTAGGTTGTTTCTTGCTATTAGACCTAGATAGAAAGTGACCAAATTGAGGCTTGTGATGCAATTTGTGTTATTTACTATTTTGATTACTATTGTTTATGTGTTGTAGTCTAGCATTGTGACTTGTTTGGATGTTTTCCAAGACATATATGTCAAGCATCATTTATATACTTGTTCCAGTCATTTATTTACTATGAGACTTCTTATGGTTACTTATTTTATGTTATTACTACTTTTGATGTTGTCATTGTTTTTATTTCGTTGTGTTGCTCTGCCAATGAGGGAATACTTTCTCCACATCACACCCATGCCCCTCACTGCTAGTCGGCAGTCGTTGGAATTCAAGGAAATGATCTTGAGTCCATTTGACTAACTTGATATGGGGAACCATTAGCAGGCACCTAGAACCAGGACATTATAGTTTTATCATCATTTTTTGTTAATTGTTTACAAAATATTTCTTATTACTTAAATATATAAATAATATTTTTATAATCTAGATTATATTATTAATAATATCTTTTCTAATGGCTAGGAGGATTGTAAAATAATAATTTAATAATAATTGATATAGTATATATTTCATTTTAAAATATAGGTCTAGAATGTAGTGAAAGTTATTGAAGAAACTCTACGTTGTGATTGAAACAAGTGAAACATAGTGTTTCATATACTTCATGTTAATCAAAGAGTTCTACGTAGTGCAAGATCTAAATGTAATTTCATATAAGGAGTGAATAACTTGGTGATATCATATACCATAATCTATTTTTAGTATTTTCTGAAATGAATAATATACAACAGTTTAAATTAATTCAAAAAAATTAAAAAAAATCTTGAGGTGTCACATAACCATAGTTTCACTAATGGAATAAGAATTTATAATCAATATAAAACCATATTTAAGATCGCGTGTTAGCCCATAATTCCTTAGATGGGTATTTCTCTCAATATTATTGAGTCTCATAATTTTATTGCCTTTGAGGAGAAGTTTCTAACTTCTGTAGAGAATCTAAGATTCATATCATACCAAATATGTTATAAAAAAGTGAGGTTATTTTCTCTTATCTGATAGAAAACTATATCCCACTTGTGTAATATAATGAGATTTAGGTACGAGTTACATAAGTCATGAGAATAGTTTAATAAATTTAAATCATTCATATAATATATTTTACTCTTTCCTCATCAATTAATAATTTTATATATTGAAATAAAATTATTTAAAGTTCATTAATCACAATACTTTTATTATAGTTCATAGATACAATTAACCACCGCTGTTCAATTCTAGACATACCTAATATAGTCTAGAGGATTTTGTTATGATTAATTCCAATGGATTTCCATAAATGAGTGAACACAGTTGAATCATTAAATAATACGGTTTTTTCTAGGTATTTTGGTCCATTAACAATAGTCTTCACAACTACATACAAGTTCATAACACACTAGTCAATATTTATTTAATTGTGGCTGATAATCAACCCATAACTGAGTACCAGTATCTATCATTTTAATGAAATAAACTCAATATATAAATGTAAATAACATAATTTGAATGACTTCTCTACAACTATATTATATATATATGCATATGAAAAAAATATATTCACGACTTATAAATAATAAAGAGAATCATTGTTAAATTTATTATCTTCAATAACCAGAATAGTAGTAGAAAATAATATTCCGGGTAGCACACCCACTTATTTCATTCTCATTTACTATTTCATTGTATAATTATATCAGTTATGTTATTGATGTAGTGAGATATTTATTAAAGAAATAATATAATTCAATTATTGTTTATCATAACATTTGTTGATGTTTTATTTTCATTATTTTATGAATTTTATAGTTGTTTAGCTATCAAATCAATCGATCTTCTTGAATTTAATTAAATAAATCTGGAAATATAATTACATTGATGAATAATATTTCCATTACAGAATCCTAGATTATTTGATAATTGAAAAGTAAATATTCACAACCCAGAATAAATAAACCAGTAAATTAGAACTCAGCTAAACTAGACATGACCCTAACAGAATTCCTAATCTCTATGGGTTGGGCTGTAGAACATGAGAATCTAGAACAATCATGGGGAAATATTTCTCTACATGAATAACCACAAGAAAAATCTGTATTAGATAAGAAGACGTATATATTTAGTATTCCAATATATAATATAGGAGAATACCACCCAAGAAAGTAAATATTATAATCTATGAATGATCAATAATACCAAACATCACATAATACCATGATCGAATCGCCACCAAGATATTCTAATATTAGTTGAATCACATAGTTTTCCTATCCCCACAAACTACAAGGTTCTTCCATATAGAACATACACTAACAAAAATTGGTTCATTTCAATTTCTTATACTTATAAAAAGTCTATATATGCTCAAAGTCATATGTAGTGTGTAATAAATACAATACCATTTGGATCCCATGAAGCATTCCATATGCAGTCTAAAACTAATAATCCAAATTTCACTAATTTTAAATAAATCATGAAATGTTAATTTATTACACAATTCATAATAATTAAATTCTTTTCAATCATTTCAATTTCAAATATATAATAAGTACGAATATGTAATACCATCAGAAAAATAATCAATAAGCATATCGATAAAAACTTGCTTGCACAAACAATTTCATAAACACAAGAATGTATAATTAATTTTCAATCATAACATCAAATTTATCAGCCATGTGGTTAGTTAGATCGAGGCCCATGGATCCTCCTACATCTGCGTAAAATATTTATATTTTTGTGAACACATACCAGTATCACAGGACTAAGGGGAATATAATTCTACCAGAACTAATAAAATAAATTCAGTTATAAATGTATAGTTTTTTTTCCATCATCTGTCCAGTTTTAGTTATATGTAATAAATGGCTAATGTGCTTGTTTGGGACAAAATACAAAACTACTCAGGATCCCATGTTAATAAGAAAAACAATAAATTGGAAAATAATTAATCTAAGAAAAATTTCATTAATCATAATTCATGTAACCACAAATCAAGATACCAACTTTACATTTTGTTTCAAAAACCTTCATAAAATTGATTTTGTCAAAAATAATTCATTTAAATATAATTATTTTTATTCAAAATTTATGAGACACTTCATACCATTATTTATCTGAAACCATAATTAAAATAATTCATCAAATTACTCATTTTATTTCAAATTATTTTTCTATAAGTCAACATTTATTTCAAATTTCATTAAAAATGAGGATGAATAACACACCATCTTATTTAATTTTTTTTTATAATCCATATTAATTATTTGGAGTTAAATTAAAAATATATTCCAATACATGAAACCAATAATTTGTTTAATTGATGGGGACTATGTTATGAATCAATGAACCTTAATTAAATGATCAAATTTTTTTCACATGAACCCTCCAACTTATGTGATTTGTATCCCTTTAGTTCTATAATAATGACTTGTTTCCTTTATAATGTTTTTTAGAGTTAATAAGGGGCTTGAATGTGAGGATCATGTAATATTATAGAGGTTTCATGAATCTTGGGGGATGATATAGTGCCATAGACATGCCAGTGTAGTCCATCACCATTCCCGTGGGGTGTAAATGATCCCAGAAGATCTAAATGCGGCACTCTTAGTGTGTGAATTTATGTCATATGTATCAATTATATACATTAAAATGATCCATATTACATTTTATGTAATGTGTGAATTTATAACATCGCATCACCAGGAAATTATTTTCCATATAGATGAATAATGTTATTTTATTCCCATGAAATGGAAATTAAAAAGGTGTGTGTAATGTAATAAATAAATAAATTTAATAATACCATGGATATAAAATATTAATAATTAATCAATCATTATATCCATCCTTTAGGGGATGTAATAGAACAATGTATGGCATTAAGTCGTGGGGTCTTTGTATGACATATATATGAATGTTGATTTTGTAACCCATTTAATGTAAATAGAGATGGTTTTATGCCGTGAACATAAAATAAAAATATCTACAAATATTTAATATATTTTAGATTTTTTCAGCATCATTTTATGATAACTAATTATGGACATGGAGGATGAAAAAAATCGTTTTGATGAATGTAACCTGATTTTTAGCTACCCTTCTCAGGTTTGCTCTAAAATCATTCTCAGGATGGATTTATGTCCAAAATAATGAATTTATAATTTGAAAAATGTGATTTGAGAAGGTATTTTCTAACCAGTAAGGTTTCTAATTTTTAATGAATATAGGAGTAGGGGGTCTTGTTTCTAGTGGTGTGAGTGGAACGCATGTAATTTTTTAAAAGAACGAATTCCAACCATAGTCATTTCCTATAACAAGTATCCAATAATTAAAAAATCTCAACTATAAAAATTTAATTTTTCTAAGTTTTCCTAAATATTTGTATTAAAAATGAATTTCTATTTTAATCTTAATTTAATTAGTTTAACACTTGTTAAACTATTATTTACCTTAACCATTGTAAATATTTTTTTTTACTAATTTTAATATTAATTTTAAAAAAAATTAATTTGATCTTATAAGATAGTAAAAATTAAATTGAATCCAAATACTGAATCTATTTTCAAAAATTCCAAGCACACAAGTGGAAAAATATATATTATAATTAATCATGTAGAAATGATTAGAATAAATGTTTTAAAGATAAATTCTTCAATAGTTTACCAATTATTTATATCAAAATTGAAATATATATTGATTTAAATATAATAATTTGGATTAATGGATTTATAATTAAACTAATTTTATATAAAAACCTATTTAATATATAATACACTATCATAAATAAATGTAAATAGTTTTTTTTAATAAAAAAATATATATTTATCACCATTAATCAAAAATGGAATTTATAAAATGAATTTAAAAAAATTTACTGTAAGATAATTTTAGATTATTATTTGAAAAATTAAATTTATTTTATCATTTTAATATTATAAATGTTTCAAAACTTAAGTTTATTAATTTTTATTAAAAGAATCAATAATATTTTTTGTGTAAATAGTATTTTTAAAAATACAATGACTTTACTAAAATTTAATTTAATTTTAATAATTTTTTTTTCTTTATACAGTAAAACTAAAATTAATATTTTTAAACTAGTAATTACTATTCATAATTATATGTTTAATTGATAGTCTATAAAGGGAGTTTTAAATGAAAAATAGTAGTAATATATCATTGTTTGGTAAAAATCAGTGTCATTTATAATGAAATATATCACAATTTTTCATCTATCACAAGAATAACATGGTTTTGTATGTAATATAATATATCATTGAAAATTAATTTTTTTCAAAAAAATCAAAATAAATTGGGTTGTTTCATTTTACCCCTCTTAAATTGAATTTTTCCCTAAAACATTGTAATGAAGATACATAAAAATGTTGATATGTATGACTCATTATCTCATCAAGATCCTTTATATGTTCATCAAACTAGTTGTTTCCCCAAAAAAATATGTTACTTGGTATGTGGTCTTGTATTATATAACTTTTATGTATGATTAAGACTATGCATCGATTATTCCTCATAATAATTATCATTATTTAGTAGTATGACTTATGAGGTCTATAAATTTGAGGGGTAATTTATGTAATTAATCCATTGAGATAGATGGAACACATCATAGACTTTAGAGAGGGTTTTATGATGTTCTAGACGATTGTATACCATCCAAATATTAAAAAGAGATTTAAAGGAAATTATATACATTGTGAATACATTCCCATTATTTATAAACCTTAAATAACTCATCCACTATGAAATTCATTTAATCCCTTGTAACAAATTTATAATTCTAGATCACCCTAGTGAATTTCAACATAATTTTCATCCAAATCTATTCATCAATGACGTGTTGCAGAATGGGCCTCATTTTTTATACCCTTTTATCATCTATCTCAGGTCCCAATAGATTTGTTTCTCCATCATCATTCTAGCATGTTGTATCTCTCCATTTTTTCCATATAGGGAATCATAATGATCCATATGAATTTTGGAGGGAATGAAATTATTGTAAAAACACTAAACTAGAGGAATGTTTAGATCCAAAACACCTTTAAAATCCAATGAAAATTATCTCAACATATCCTTTGGGATTTGAATTGTCCTATCAAACAAACTATCTATCTGGAGATGATATATACTGTTAAAAATGAACTCTACATAAACATCACGTGGAAGATATTTCCAAAACAGTTTGGTAAACATTGGATTTTGATAATACAATATGGAATGTGGTACACCATGCGTCATTACTACTACCTTAATGTATATCATAGCTTTATGATCCAAAGAAAATTGTTCAATGATAGTGATGATATTAGGTGACATAATAAATAGACTGAATACATCCCATATAGAATTATGTCATTTTATTTTTTTGATGACTCCAATGTAAAAATTGATTATGATGTTTTACAATTTCCATTTCAGTATTGGTAAAGGATGTGACATCCCCTTATAGTTTTTCATTTAATCCTTAACATGCTAAAATACTAAGCACTAAGAAAAAAACTCTACTATATCTATCTTTCTACCATACCACCATAATTTCACTTTAATATATTAATAAATATTAATAATTATTACAAAATGAGTTTACGATGAACATTGAGCTTCCTCTGAAAACTCCTTCAAATATGGGCTGAAATTAACACAGGAAAGACTCCTAAACCATATAATTCGATTATTATCTAGGTTTAAATCATGATTATTTCTAGTATTATTGTTTAGTTCTATATGTTCATTTTGAAGCGATTAAATATTTAATTGGGCTGATGGAGGAACATTAAACTGAGAAAGATAATATTTTTACACATCATTAAGTATTTTGGTATCCATCATTTTCAATTATAAAATATTGGATCTTTTTTAATATTCATAACTAATAATCGATAATGAACTTTCAAAGTCCTAGAATCTTACACCTTGTTATCTTTCCTATGGTGGTAATTTATTGAGTTATAATATTCATTAATAGGATATAACCATATTATTTGTCACACATTAAACATCTTCTATGTGAATATATACATTATAAATTTATGATCGATATATATATATATATCACCTTTCTAAATAAATATAATTACACTATATCAGTAATGAAAAAATTACCATAGGTAACTCCAAATCATGAGTTTGGTTATATATTTCATGAATCGTTAATTTTTAAGAGGAATAAGCTATAACCTAATCATTCTATATAAGAAGTCATCTAAATCCATTCCTAGATACACCAATATAGATTAATGATTCTTATCCTCTATAGTATAATTCAATAATAGGCGTACATATTAATATTCTCGTTAGTTAAATGATATTTTCCTAAACACTAATCTATCCAGAGAGACTTTGCTCCCTTTTGAGTTACCTTATTATGAAGAATAGATAATTTTGATAAATTCTCCACAAACCCTCTATTATATCTTACTAAACCAACATAAATACATATCATAGTCACTGTATTTTTCCATGGAGAATATTCAATTACCTATATCATTGGTGGATATTCTGATATACGATCTACCGATATTATATGATGAAAAAAATTAAACCTTTGGCAAAAAAAATCATACTTTATATATTTTAAAGATATTATCTCCTTCCACGGGTTTTTTAGTACATATATATATATATGAATATATACTATAATGATAATAAGATACTGATTAACGTTTACTTTATAGACACTATTCATTAAAAATATGAATATAGTGTTGAGTTAGTATGATCAACTGGAATCGCTATATATTAATTTTTTCTATACCTTTTATGGAACTAAATTTATTCAATATTCACCTTCTTGACCCTCGATTGATGATACCTAGAATGAATTTAAATATTATGAAAATACTGATATCTCTAATGTTGATCAAACAAGTCATCAATATGGGGAAGAGGATACTTTTTCTTCATTATGACATTGTTCAGCTCTTGATAATAAATGTCATGTCACATACACCCATAATTTTTTAATAAGATGAATTAATGAACCCCATGGAGACAGACTTGTTTGAAAGAACACTATTTCATGGTTTTCTAGGAGATTCTAAATTGATTCGTAAAACTCAAATGGGGTTATTATATAGAGAGTCTTTTAAAATATAATGTTCCAAAAATACATTAAAAATTACCCCACCATGGTCTTATGAAAAGTTTTATGATTCTCACAAACCATTTCAGATAGCCAGCCCTTCTGAATGTGAATTTAATCAAATAATATAATAGTGATCTTTATTGGATTTTTTCACTTATCATCACTTTAATATAAGATCGTACGATGGTTTAGAATACAAAATTTTATTCCCTTCCATGATAATTGATGAGGTATTTATATAGATAAATCCAATCCATGCACCAGATAACATCATATTCTACTAAAGGAAGAATGATCATATTCCCAAGTAGCACATTATATCCTACATTTATAGGAGGGATTTCAAATATTTGAGAAGTGATAACTTTACCATTATTTGTTTTGACTGATAATCCTACTTAGAATTGTTGGTGTGGAATCCTATTACCCTTAGAAAATTCAGTAGATATGAATGATTAGAGAGATACAGAATCAAATAAGATAATAAATGTTCTAGATTCGATGGTAATTGTACATCCCACCAAATCATTATCGAATTCCATAATTGAAATAGTGATCCCATGATATTTCACACTGTCTCTCATCTTAATAGGATTCTAATGTAGATCATCACCATTACACATTAGATTTTGTAATTAGTTATAAAAATCCATATACTACATACAATTAAAAATTTAGAGAATGGGTGGCGAATTATTTCCATCCTTCTCTCAATTTATATCATTAGAAAAATTCATTTCATTACATAGGAAATTAATATCTCGATAAACATTCCCTCTATATTTTAAAATATTTCAGGTCCCCTTGGGAAATTTTTCTCCACGTTTCTTCATACACATTGATCATTAAATAAATATCAACATCTATTCTCTATGTTGGATAAATTTTTATTTGTATTCCATTTTCCTCTTCTTATCAAAACCATGATATTGATATCTAACATTAACATCAATGTCCCCCATGATAGCACATCAAAAAATATCTTCATAGCTATAGAAATATCATTTGTATAAAGCCCATCATATTCATGGATTTAACCCACTGAATAATCGATAAACCATATATTTATGTTGGATGGTAATTCATAATTAATACTACAAAGGTAATTTGAAATTTTTTTCATTGGTATTAAAAGTTACTACAACCTTTTTCTTTTTCTACAAGAACTCATATATCATTTTATTGAGAATATAGAAAAATTAATTATAAAAAAATATATCAATTAATTCATCAAAATATATGGAGTAAATGGAATTCTATATCGTAATATTCTTTATATGATAACACTATTGACCCACTTCACAATCTAAAAGATAAACAACCAAAATTAATTTTTAATATTCTGAACAATAGATAATGAGAAATATATTTTTAGTAGAACTGTTCAAATTTTAATCAACTATTGGATCAAAGTATCCTCTAAATGATGTTGGAAATTAGTTCATGAACGATTCAATAGAATATTTTTCACTCATTTTATTTTTAGAATATAAGAATGATTCATATCCTGACAATGTTTTATTGGACTAGAAACATGAGTTTTCATTCCATATTTAAAATCATTTTGATTCTCAGTAGGTAAATCAATAATTTTGTTTTGAAATCCATATTAATAAAGTTCCATTAGGTTTCAACCTTTAACAAAAATGAAAAAACATTGTTTATGAAATAATAATCTTGATGGGGACACATAATCATTGTAAACTTATTTTAGTATATATAAATCCTGAAATTATATTTATTCTATGATACTATATGATTTTACGAGGAAATTATTTTTCATCAACTATTTAAATGTTTCATGATTAGTCATAATGAGTATGATATTTTCAAAAGTGTATCCCCTAGGTGTGTTAGACAAGGCGTGAAATTAATCAAATTTTTGTAAAGTATGAGATTATTAATTCAAAATATGTTTGACCATTTCTGATCTAATATAACTAGGTACCTCTATTCTAGACCCACATTCAAATTTAATATTAAGACATGAATATAATTTCATAAAATATAGTCACTATATCCTTTAGAAAAATTCATGGAAATTTTCAAATAAATTAAATCTTCTTTAGGATTATCCTTATAATTGCCCTTATGAATCTAATTAAGGGTTTTTCTCTATTTTATAAAGGTTAAATAAATATATACATTGATACAAACTACAATGAAAAATTCATAATAGAAATTGTTATAACATCAATTTTTATTAATATTGATTACTTTACATAAGCATGGTCTTGAGGGACATAATTTTTTTTGTCTTTGAAAACATTGTATTAAAAAACATGAATATATGTAAACTACAACATCTCCCACTATAAACATCTTAACTAGAATATTTCATAGACATATCATATGTCATATATTTCTTCATAACCTTGGGATGGTAACAAAATAATATTTAAGAACATATGCTATGTAAGGATAATTAAGGGAGATCAATAAGAAATAAGGAACGAGAGGGTATAAGAACCTAAATATTTCATTTTATAACCATAACCTAAATAAATATTATCTAATCATTTATTCATAAAATTCATAGATGAAAGTAATAAGACATGAATTATAATGTAATCAAAGAACATGGACCATGAGAAAACAATATTGGCATAAGATAGTGATTTGGGACAAACACATTAGTGTAGAAATCCTTTTCACTACTAGTCAAGAATCATTTCCAATGATATAATAGTTGAATGTGTTCGTTACTCAAACAAAGAAATTAGATAATTTTTATTCCTTAAACCATTAAGGATGGAAAATTCCAATACAAAACTGGGTTAACTCCCCATTCGATTCTATTCTATCTCACGAGAAATATTTCATTACCAAATGCAATGAATGTATATATAGGTCCCACCCCTCTATTTATGAATAAAATATTTATGTACGCAAAAAAATTTAATATATCATACCAGATGAAATAAAATTGACTTCATAATCATTTATTCTTGTCAAAACCTGTTTAAAGATACATGTTTCATAGTCAATTCAATAATTCATAATATAATAACCCATAAACAAAATATGTGGGTTTCATAATAATTTTATCATGGTATAACCTATGTAATAGAAATGGGTTTTATAAACATCACTCCATCATAAACATAAAAAATTTAGATAAAGATTAATAATGTTATCCCTAGATCATGAGACTAATAATACATAGGTAACATCATAATATGTCTTAACAGATGAAAAATTATTTTGATCAATCATTTAGAACTTTTTTTCTGAAAATATCTTTTCCAAATTGAAAATAATGAGTCAAAAAAATAAAATACAACTAAATTTTTTTATTATAAATTACCTTGAAAACATATAAAAGAAGAATAAATTACGATATTGGTCTGGATTATAGAAAATATAAATTATATCTTACTTGTTAAAATAAGGATTACATTCACATTTTTAGGAAAAGAAAATTTTGCATTATTTGAGAAAATAAAATAAATATTTCTTAAAAAATTTGTAAATTCCAAAAGGGTAAATTTTTTTAAATAAATCTTAGAAAAATAATTAATAAAAAGTTAGAAACATTTAAAAATATGGTTTTGGGAGAAAATGGATTTTGGAAAAAATATATAAATAACCTTAGGTTTTTATAAATTAATTGTATCAATAATTTAATGTAAAAAATTGTGGGAATGTGGAAATATTACATGAATATATCATAAATTTTCATAGGAGAATAAAATTCATGAGTTTCATGAATGATGGTCGATATTATTTTTTTTATCATAAGCATAATCATAATTAATTCTGATAAATGATGAGATTGTAACAATTAATCATTACTATTTGGGTAACTATGAGTCAATAGTCCCATGATTGAATAAGATTAAATAAAATATAAAAATATCATTAAGATAAATAAAACAAATATATTACAAATATTATGGACTCTATATACACCTTGTGAAGGAATATAGGTGCATAAGAAATCATATTTCTCATGGAAGGCACATTTAGAGCAAAATCCCTTACCATATGTCTTGTTATCTTTTTTTAAAAATTAAAAACTCCTTTATAATAAATATATATTTATTATACTTCAATTATTGAATTATAAAATTATATTTCATATATAATATTATCTGCTTATGACTTTTTATTTTTTATTTATTAACAATTTCATATTAATGTTACGTTTCAGGTAATAACCCTTTTATTATTTGTACATGTGTTGATTTTTTATATTTTGTACTCTTAATATGGTAATAAATTCATCATAACTAGAATTATTAACATGATATATATATCATATAAATTTATTGTATATTTTTTTATAGTAATCTATAAAATTTAGTGATAAAAATGAAATCCTATCATCATAGATATGGGAGGATGTACATACACATGAATATAGTTTCCATTTTATTATTGGATTGAATGAATGAGGTTTAAAGGATATATTATAATTAATGGAATTTTATATTTCATATATGTCACATATTTTTATTATGTCCATCACTATAAACATATATGAATAGGGTGAACGAATCACATCCCGTCGCGAGATAGTAGTCCACCATATAAATGAATGACGTTATTTTATTCCCAAGGAATAGAAAATAAAATGGAATGTGTGATATTATATTTATATAATTTTAATAATATCATAAATTTCGTATATATTTATTAACAACTTCATTGTTTCCATCATTGATAGATGGTATCATAAAAATAAATGACATCAATTCCTGAGGGAGTAGTCCTCCATACAAACTAATGATGAATTCATAACCCATTTGGTAGAAGTGGATATAGTTGAAGTGTAGATATTTGTTGATCATAAACATAAAAAAATATCATTATATGGAAATTACTGAAGTTAGTATATAATCTTGGTATAAAATGAGTGATGTAGTAAGAGAAATATATTATACAAATACCTCATTGATTAATGTTACCTCTTCTTATAATATCCTCATTAGGTTTCTGTAAGAACCTGGTTCTTATTCTTGAGGTACGGGTTTCTTCTTTTCACCCTTCCTTAAGTGTTTTTGATAAAATAAGGAAAATGGAAAAAAATCCTAAATTTTGGCACTACAAGCCATGTAATTTTCCACACGCCGTGTATTTTGCCTGTGTGGGATGAGTACACAGGGTGTGTAGCCTTGTCGGCAACTAAGGCTGTAAAAACTAACTACACACCATGTAGTGGTCCTTTACATGTTGTGTAGTCAGTCGGCAGATGAATCAGTAAGGCAGTGGGAGAAAACGCCAGCTGGGTGATAGTAAATATCGTGTAGTAGGGAATACACGCCTTCTACCCATGTTGACGGATGAACCATTTGGTGGTGCCGCCAGAGGAACTGTTAAATGAGGGAAGTACATGTCGTGTAGTCAAAATTACACACCGTGTACTTTGTTTTTTTTCGCTTAAAATGCCCAGTAGTTAACCCTATCCACAGGAATGGCTTAGAACTAGACGGGAGCTCGAGAGAGGATGGTCGAGCCTTCATGGATCTCCTGATCGAGCGTCGGGAATCCGTTTCTGCTTCTGTTGATCACGTTGGAACTGCGCGGGTAATCCCTCCCATCACCTTGCGTAGTTCTTGCCAATTATTCCTCTAATGGAAGTTATTTTAGGTTGAATGAGAATTATTTTACCTCATATCTACAATTTTCTTGGAAGTTTCAAAAGGTGTTGTTGGGGTATACCGTTCTTGGGTGTTTAAGGTAGGTGGCTTGGTATTTAATTTCCAACTTCTGTGCATTTGGGTGAATTGTTGAGAAACGAACCCATGTTGGGGTGTCATGTGGTTGAGGTCTTGGCTACTTTGAATACCTAGAATTTCATAGGTAATTAAATGTGATAATAAATTATTGTTTGGGAACACTTCTTAGATCCAGGACCCCCCCGGGGGTGCATTTCTCTGTCTAGCTGTTTGGATATGATACCCAAGGGCATGGATTTATAATAATGATTATAGAATTTCCTTGAGAGGAATTGTATGTGAATTGCTTATTCACATGTTGGGCAGGGCTTGGTTACTTGCGCCTGAGGGAAGTGTTCGTTTCAGCCTGAGGGCATTGTTTGTTCAGCCTAAGGGAAATGTACTTCTAAGACTAAGGGCAATATTCTATTTTGCTTGAGGGAAACTTATCATATTCCTAAGGGCAGTGACTTCCATGCTTGAGGGCGACACGTCGTATTCCTGAGGGAAATCTTTATTATGCCTGAGGTCAATGCTTGAGTGCAAAATTCTGTTACCTGATGGTAAATGTTTCATGTCTAAGGACACTAACTATTAACATAGAAATTCTCTGTGGTGGTTTCCTTATAATGAAAGATTTGATGAATATTAAAATGAAAATATAACTGGTAAAGTTAGTTACTTTTGAGTACTGCTTAGTTTATTGCATTTTAATACTGTACACTATTGTTGCATATTTTTACACAGTTCAGCACGTGCCTTTGGTGGGTGCCTACTGAGATTTATTTCTCACACCCTGTTTGGGTCATCTCTTCGGCCCAAGAAGATTACATTTCTACAGGTGTGGATAAGGGAAATGGTCCCTATATAGGTACTTGATTTCTGCTGAGGAGTAGGGAAGCATGGGACCGAGTTTAGGCTCACGATGCCTCCGACTGTTTTGTTTTGATGTACTCTGAATTGTACTATACTTTATTGTTGTGTATCATGTTCTTACTATTTTCTTATAACTTGATACAAGTTGCATCATCTTTTATATAACTATTTGTTATCTTTAACTGCAGTTGTTTATTTTAAATGTGTATGGTTTATTGCTTCTTCTATTGTTGAAGGTTTTTATTATTCCGCTACACTACACTTTGACAAATGAGAGCATAGTTTCCCCACTATCAGACCTGGGCCCTCGCTGCTAGTCGGAAGCCTCTGGTGTTTGGGGAAATGCGCTTCAGGTCACGTGGAGAACCGGGTTCGGGGAACCCATTGAGTGGCACCCGGAACTGGGACGTTACAAATTGGTATCAGAGGAGGTTCTTTTCTTTGACATACTATTTGGAGCCTTAGTCAGGGATAAGATGAGAATGGTAGTTGGTAATAATTTGTGCCCGACCATTGCTAACCCATGTATAGGGAAAATCCAATTTACCTTGACTTGCAATTTTTCTGATTTTTCATTTTTACAGTTGAATTGATTTTCACCGAAGGGTGACACACTTGTATTGTGCTGTTAATATTTTATAAATGGGTTCTATTAAGTTTCAACCCGATGATATGAGGGTATTCAATCTCATCTATCATTTAGGAACATCCTAGAAGTCACATTCCATGCATAGTTTCCATGCCATTTAAGTGAATTAGAAATTTCATGTTGTTGTGATAGATGTTTTTATAGTAAAAGCATGCTACTGTGAAAGCTGCTTGGACAGATACCTGCTATTTGATAGAGTATTATAATGTGATCCTGTTTATAGAATGGATTCCAAACATTGGTTTTTTTGGAGTATGAGCCCCCATTGACCAAAATTTGGTGGATCATTGGTTGTTTATCTGGTTATAACACATATAAGATGACAAACATTGATTTGCGGGGAGTATGGGCCCTCACGGATCGGAATTTGGCACATAGGTGTTATTTTTCAGTAATTTCTTGGTTCTGGAGAAGTTTCTGAGACATACTATCTAGAAACCCATTATACATGCTTTGTAGTACATTAAACATGTTGTGTATGTCCTTCTGTTCGGGAATAAATGATAAAACATTCAGTACACGCCGTGTACCCTAAGTACACGTCGTGTAGTCTCTTCCCATGTCATAGACCATGTGGGCGGGGACACGGGAAAGGGAAGTGCTTGGGGCGAACACACTGTGTACCAGATGTAAACGTCATGTAGTGTTGACCTGGAGTCCACTTGTCTAACTAACAACATGGACGGAAGATACCTTAAGACACACACGCTGTGTCGACTATGGAACACACCGTGTAGTATGACCTAGGGACCCGGATATGTAACTAGCAAACACGGGTCGGTGTAATCCATTTGTGTACCACCATGTGTATATAGAACACACCGTGTAGTGTGATACATGTATCTGGCTATGTAACTAACAACACGGGTTGGAAAATCTCGTCTAGTACACGACGTGTACCTATGGGACAGGTCATGTGGTCTTGTCCGAGGACAGACCGTGTGGACTTAGCCATGTGGATAGGAAGATGGAGTGGTGTATATCCGTGTGCGGGTGTAACATGTCGTGTAGTATCAAGTCGAATAGTCAGCCGTGTCACAAATGACATGGGCAATTGGAAAATTACACCATACATTCCGTGTAGATTTTATACACGTCGTGTAGTTTTGTTTAACAGGAGTCGTGTGGCTTGACCGTGTAGAAGGACCCATCCAGGGGAATAAAAGTCAGGTACATGCCGTGTAGTCAGTATAAACACCATGTAGTCTTATTGTGAAATTTTAAATGCCTTCTTCCCCCTATTCCCTTTTTTGGTTCCTTCGTTTTCAGACTATGATAATATTGATCTAAGTTGTGTGTTTGACCTTGTAGTGTCATGCCACCGAGACATTCACACGTTGTTCTTCAAGAGAGAAGCAATGAGTATACTTCAGAGATGGTGGGCCATTGGCTACCAGTTGATCCTCCAGTAGAGCCAGATGTGGCGCCAGTCGTAATACCGGACACAAGTGCGGAGGCGCAGTTCCGTGAAGGCTTTATGTGGTTCATGAAGACCTTTTAGGGAGCACCGTCGACTGCCACATCTATGGCCGAGCTTACTCGTATCTTCCAACAGTATTATCCTCCTACATTTTCAGGGGATGGAGGACCACAGGCTGTGGAGTCTTGTATGGGGTCGATGTAGACTATCTTCGAGCATCTTGAGACGCCTCCTGGGTGGAGGGTCAAGCTCGTGACATATATGTTGCGTGATCCTGCCAAGAGATGGTGGGATGTTACCACCCAGTAAGAGCATCACAGAGACATCGCATGGGAATATTTTTAGACAGCTTTCTATGACATCTTCCTTCCAGAGATGCTAAGGGAAGATAGTGCTTGACCGTTCATGAATCTAGAGCAGGGTGTTATGTCAATGATGGATTATTCTGCTCGTTTCATCGAAATTCAGCGTTTTGCACCCATTCTGGTGGGTGATGAGACGTTGAGGTCCAAACTCTTTAAAGATGTTCTTTGATATAACATCTGAGCACTGGTGAATGTTTTCAGGTTGCTTATTGTACATGTTATTGTGAACCAGGAACTGATTATAGAAAGGAATCTTTGAAAAGCTAGTGGTGCAGGCCAGGGCGGTTTGACACTAGTTTGTTGTACTATTTTTACCAGGAAAATGAAGTGACAGATGAGTTTTTTCCACTATGGAAGTACTAGCTAGACGATTACTTCAGGTGGCCCGGTCATGTGATACTAGTGTGGTAGAGAGTGGAATAAGAGACCTCAGTGTCCACGAGACCCAGTGGAGTGCTGATCTTGCAGCAAGATGGGTGGTCTGCAGCTCTTTTGCAGGGTATTTCAACTAATGGCGAGGGAGAGGGGTTCTGTGCAGACTCCGCGTGCAGGAGCAAGACCTGCAGCTTCTTACCAGTCAAGCAACTGGAATACATCAGGGCGTGCAGACAGAGATGGTGGTCATAGTTGTGGTAGGCAGACACCCGGATCTCAGAGGCAGTAGGGCAGGACAGCTCAGGGTAGCCAGGATGTGTCGTAGGGCCGCGACCCTGGGTAGACATATGCAGTGCAACAGACCCAGCAGGAGCAAGATCCTGGACCTTCTACTGTCAGATGTCCTATTCTAGTAGCATCTGTATTATCCTCAGTACTTTTTGATATGTTTGCTACACATAGTTTCATATCTATACCCATTGTGGGGATCCTTGGTCTCTGTGTTTCTTCTTCATCTGCTATTATACCGTTAGACACTCTATTGGGGAATAGAACGGCTTGTGTGCGTCAGTTCAAGGAGTTCCCCCTTGATTTTGGTGGGTGTCACTTCCTTTGGAACCTCTATTTCGTAGAGATGATGAGCTATGATGTAATTCACGGGATGGACTGGTGGGATCCCTTTAGAGCCATTGTGGATTTCTATCGTCATAGGGTGAGTTTCACATCACTAGAGGGTAGATAGTTTCAGTACAATGGTGAATGGGATGTTCAGGTGAGTCAAGCTGAACCAGAGCATTGTTGGTGAGATGGATTCATAGACCATATAGTGAGCTTATATTTGGATGATTAGGGGACTTCTTAGAAGGATTTCCCTCCAGTGGTTGATCATTTCAGGGATGTCTTCCCTATATACTTTTCAAGTCTACCTACGGAGTGTGAGGTGGATATCTCTATTGAGATTGTGCCAGGAGCTACACCAGTGTCCATTCCACCTTATAGGATGGCTACACCGAACTTGCAGGAGCTCAAGAAATAGTTATAGGAGTTACAGGAAAAAGGTTTTATCCGACCCAGTACTTCTGCATGGGGTTCGCTAGTCCTCTTTACGAAGAAGGTGGAAGGTACCCTCAGACTCTGTGTGATAATGGGAAGTTCAACCAGTTGATGGTTAAGAACTGATATCCCTTTCCAATGATTGATGACGTTTTTGATTGATTTCGTAGAGCATGAGTGTTCTCAAAGATTGAATTGAGATCAAGATATAATCAGTTGCACGTTAAACCATCTGATATACCTCTGACATCTTTCAGGAGCAGGTATGGTCTATACGAGTATACGGTTATGCCGTTCAGACTCACGAACGCACCAGCAGTTTTCATGGATCTGATGAATCATGGGATCCATCCATATCTGGATACTTTTGTGGTTGTATTCATGGATGATGTCTTGATGTACTCTCACACTCGACACGACCATGCCTCCCATCTTGAGATCGTATTGAGTACACTGAGAGAGCATCGACTATATGGTAACATCTCAAAGTGAAACTTTTGGATGGACCTGATACAATTCCTGGGTCATATCATCTCAGAGATAGGAGTTACAATAGACCTAGAGAAGGTGAGAGCGGTAGTTTCCTGGGAGCAGACAAAGAACATGTTTCAAATACGGAGTTTCATGGGGCTTCCTTGTTTCTACAGATGCTTCATACAAGACTTATACCGCTTAGAAACACTATTGACAAGTTTGAATAAGATGGGTGTGAAGTTTATTTTTGTCATTAGCTTGCGAGATAGCCTTCCAGGAGCTGAAGGGAAAGTTGACATCAGCACCGATCCTGATACTCCCAGAGCATAGGAAGAGATATACAATTTACAGTGATGCATCAGGTATTGGGATAAGAGTTGTGTTGATGCATGGATATAGAGTAGTGTGTACGGGTCTTGGCAGTTGAGGCCACATGAGAGGAATTACCCGATGCATGATCTCAAGTTGGATGCAGTTGTTCATGTGTTGCACTATTGAAGAAATTATCTCTTGGGAGAAAATTTTGTGGTGTTCGCAGACCAAAAAAGTCTGAAGAACATCTTTACCCCGCGTGACTTGAACCTGAGGCTGTGAAGGTGGGTTGACTACCTTCATTCCTTCGATTATGAGCTTCCCTATACACCTGGTAAAGGTAATGCAGTAGCTGATTCACTGAGAAAGAAGACATAGATACATAGAGTACAGGAGGGCAGTGGTGAATGGAAGCTCATGGATTTTCTCTTTGAGATGCATTTGGAGGTGCACGATAGTCAGGGGAAGACCTATATTTTGTCTTTAGCTGTGACCTCTACCCTCCTGGATAGAATGAGTATGAGACTGATATCTGATTTAGAAGGTCTAGTTCTACTAGATTCGGTGACCAGTGAGGACCCTTCTCCTGGTTGGACGATAGGCGATGTTGAAGTTTTTCATTTCCTTGGACGAGTGTGGGTTCCTTGTGATATATGTGAGGTGCTGATGCGGGAGTTTCATGCTTCATCTTGGGTAGTTCAACCCAAAGTTACCAAGATATACTGTGAATTGAGATGTCAGTACTAGTGGCCAGGTATGAAGAGGGATGTATCTGGTTTTGTTATGAGATGTTCCAGCTATCAGTAGGTGAAGGAAGAGCATTAGAGTCCAGCCGTACTGTTACAACAGTTACCCATTCCAGTGTGGAAATGGGATAATGTCGCGATGGATTTCATGACGAGGTTTCCGAGGTCACCTTGAGGCAATGATGTCATGTGGGTTGTTGTGGATAGACTCACAAAGGTAGCTCACTTTTTTCCGATCAGGGAGACCTTCGGTGTGGATGATCTCAGGAAGTTGTATATCCGAGAGGTCGTACATCTTCATGGGGTCCCCTGTTCTATTTTTTAAGATAGGGATTCCTGTTTTAGATCTCATTTCTTGATGATTTTTCAGAGGGAACCGGGTACACAGGTGATTCTGAACATAGCTTACCACTCTCAGACCAATGGTCAGTCAGAGCATATGATACAGGTGCTAGAGTATAGGCTGCATGCATGCGTCCTGGACTTTGAGGGATTTTGGAAGAAGCATATACCCCTTGTCATGTTTTCCTATAATAAAATTTTTTATGAATCTATTGTGATGGATCCTTGCGAGTCTTTATATGGTAGGCCATGTTAATCACCCTTATGCTAGTTAGAGGTAGGTGAGGCAGCTTTACTGGGACCATGTCTCATGAAGGAGACTTTTGAGTAGGTCCAGTTGATTCAGAAGCAGATAACTACCATACAGTCTTGTCATAAATCTTATGATGATTCCTGCAGATGACCCATGGAGTTCGTGGTCGGGAAACAGATTTTCTTATGTGTTTCACTGAGGTTAGGACATAGGCGGATTAGGAGACAGGGTAAACTTGCACTGAGTTTTGTAGATCCATTTGAGATTCTGGAGAGAGTCAAGCCGGTTTCATATCGGTTAAAGTTACCACATACGTACAGATCCATGCATGACGTCTTCCATGTATCTCAGTTGCATCGCTATCATTCAGACTCGTATCACATCATTCAGCCCGAGGAGGTTGAGCTTGAGGTAGATGTGTCCTTTGAGGAGCATCTGATTCGTATCATTGATAGAGGTGCGAAGGTTCTCCGAGGTTGGTCAGTTCCTCTTGTACGGCTGCTATGGCAGCATGGCCGAGTGCAGGACAAAACATTGGAGCGGGATACCGATATACATGCTTAGTGGCTAGAGTTGTTCACGGCTATATCTTCACCACCCTTAGAAGGGAAATTCGTGGATGAATTGCTTTAAGGGAGGAAGTTTGTAAGAACACGGTTCTTATTCTTGAGGTATGAGTTTCCTCTTTTCTCTTTTCTTTAAGTGTTTTTGAGAAAATAGGGAAAATGGGGGAAAATCATAAATTTTGGGACTACACGCCATGTACATTTCCACACGCCATGTATTTTGGCCATTGGGATGTGTACATAGGATGTGTAGACTTTTAAGTGATTAAGAGTGTAAAAAATGACTACACATCGTGTAGTGGTCCTTGACACGCCATGAAGTCAGTTGGCAGATGAAATAGTATGGTGGTGGGAGAAGCCGACAGCTGGGCGACAGTACATGTCGTGTAGTTAGGAATACACGCCATGTACTCATGTCGAAGAATGAATTGTTTGGCGGTGCCGCTAGAGGAATAGTTAAACGAGGGATGTACAAGATGTGTAGTCAAAAGTACAGTCCATGTACTTTGTTTTTTTCACATAAAATGGGCAGTGGCCAACCCTGTTCAAATGATTGTCTTAGACCGGACGAGAGCTCGGGATAGGACGGACGAAACTTCGTGGAACTCCAGATCGAGCGTCGGGATTCCATTTCCGCTTTCATCAATCATATTGGAATGGCACGGGTAAGCCCTCCCATCTCCTTGCGTAGTTCTTCCCAATTGTTCTTCTAATGGATTTTATATGAGGTTCAATGAGAATTATTTTACCTCAGATATACGACGCTCTTGGAAGTTTCAGAAGGCATCATTGGGCTATACCGTTTTTGGGTGTTTAAGGTAGGTGGCTTGGTGTTTAATTTCTAACTGTTCTGCATTTGTGTGACTTTTTGAGAAATGAACCCATATTTGGGTGTCGTTTGGATGAGGCCCTGGAAATTTTGAATACCAAGAATTGCGTAGGTAAATACATGTGATAATAAATTCTTTTTTGGAATCACTGCTTTGATCCAGGACCACCCCGGGGGTGCGTTCCTATGTTTAGCCGTTTGGCCCGGATACCCAAGGGTATGCCTTTATAATAATTATTATAGAATTTCCATGAGAGGAATTGTATGTGAATTTCTTATTTACATGTTGGGCATGGCCCAGTTACTTGCTCCTGAGGGCAGTGTTCTTTTCAGCCTGAGGGAATTGTTTGTTTATCCTAAGGGCAATGTACTACTTAGCCTGAGGGCAACGTTCTATTTCACTTGAGGGAAGCTTTTCATATGCCTGAGGGAAGTGACTTATGTGCCTGAGGGCGACATGTCATATGCCTAAGGGAAATCTCTGTTATGCATGTGGGCAATGCTTGAGGGAAAGATTTTGTTACCTGAGGGTAACTGTTGCATTCTGAGGACACTGACTGTTTTTATAGAAATTCAATATGGTGGTTTCCTTATAATGAAGGTTATACAAATATTAAAATGTAAATATAATTGGTAAAGTTAGTTACTTTTGATTACTTATTAGTTATTGCATTTTACAACTGCACACTGTTGTGGCATATTTTTACATAGTTGGGCATAGGCAATTGGTGGGTGCCTATTGGGATTTATTTCTTACACCCTGTTTGGGGTATGTCTTTGGCCCAAACAGAGTACATTTCTACAGGTGTGTATGAGGGCAAGGGTCCCTATACAGGTACTTGATTGCTAATGAGGAGTAGTAAAGCATGGGACCGGGCCTAGGCTCGTGATGCTACCAAATTTTTTGTTTTTCTCTACTCTTTATTGTACTGTACTGTATAGTTTTGTAACATGTTTTGGCTATTTTCTTAGAACTTGAGACATGTTGCATCATCTTCTATATAACTGTTGGTTATCTTTTACTGCATTTGTTTATTTTAAATGTGTATGGTTTATTTCTTCTGTTATTGATGAATGTTATTATTATTCCGCGGCACTACACGTTGACAATTTAGGGCATAGTTTCCCAACTATCAGACCTGATCCCTCGCTGCTAGTCAGTATCCTCTGGCGTTTGTGGAAATGCGCTTGAGGTCACGTGGTGAACCAGGTTTGGGGAAGCCGTTGAGTGGCACTCGGAACAAGGACGTTACAGTTTCCACAAAAAGACATGCTAGTTATGATTTATATATAAAAATGTATTCTAGGATTATATGAGGGAATTAAAGATGTTATTTGGTCTATTCATGTCCCAAAAAATGTATTTTAATATGTGGATTGGTGAGAATAATGGATGGCTTCTTATAAGTGAGGTTAGTGGAACACTTGCAAAAAATTTAAAGAAAAAATTGCACCCATGTTTTTTTCATCTCTCAGGGCTCCAATAATTGACCATTGTCGATCCAAAAAGATATATGATTAATTTATGGACATCCTATGTTTATTGGAAAAATTTGGGTGATATTATGTGCTTATATATTTAGTTTAGAGCTTATTAAACATATTTTTACCTAAACCATAATAAATTATTTTTATAGTTTTTATTTTCACATTAAATAAAACAAAATATTTTATTATTAGATAAAATAAATACAACTAATTAGAAATATGAGATATAATTTTTTTAAATTACATTCAAATAATAGTATAATATTAATTTAAAATTGATCCAAGAAACACAATAAGAAAATGAGTTTTTAAAAGGTAAAATGTTCAAACATTTACAATATTTTTATACCACAATTCATCGCAAAATTGATTAAATTTACCAAAATTCAAATAATTTATTTATAATTGTAACAAATTTTTTTTAAAATAATATAAAAATAAAAAACAATCTTGATAAATAAATTAATGAAAAAATAAAATTTTAGTTAAAATTGATTATTTTTCACTATTCATAAAAATGGCACTTTATAGTTAAAATCCAATAAATTCACCATATTCTATCATTTAAATTATGATATGAAAAATAATTTTTTATTTATAAAATATATTTTTTGAAAAGGTAAAAATATAATTTTATTAATGTTCAAAAAAATAATCACAAATAATTATTTTGAGAAAATAGTGTTTTTGAAACATATGAATACTTTACCAATAATTATGTATATTTTTATCAAATTATATAAAATATATAAAAACATAATTAAAATTTTATAATTAATTATTAATATTCATATCACTATATTTAACATCTATGTTATAATTATCTCTATTAAATAACTATAATAACAATATATATTTGTTTTTTTAAAACTCAATGATTGTTATAACACATCATAACTAGGTGTTTCATGTGGTGAGAGATTAACATGTCTTTTCATGAAATTTATGATATAAAATAAATAAAATTTCTTCAATATTTCAAAATATAAGGGGTGTTACAATAAACGTGAGTTTTTGGTTAGGTTGGTTCATTTTATTTTATTTTGATATTTCTACTTCATTCCAAATGTTATACTCTTGACACTATATTCCCTAGACCCTCACCGGTAGTAAGAAATATGTAGAATAAAAGGATGCATTCTTTAGGTCATGTGAGGACCTATCTTATTCAACTAAGATATAAACTATATGAGGATGTTACAAAATTTATTTCAAAAAATAATTCATTTCTTTTTCGATACTCTTTAGGAAAGGTAAATTGAAGAATATGATATGTCACAACTTGTTAATGTGATCATGAATTGGGGTAGTTGACCCATGTTTGGGGAAAATTATTGATACTAGGGATTTTATTTCAATTAATAATGATTATCATATTATATTTGTGATGTTATTTCAACATGGGTTATGTAATTATTGTATGATTTTACTATTATATGAGATCTTACAAGTGCGATTATATTACCTGAGGTATATATAAATATATTTTGGTAGGAATATAGTGGAATATATCGATATGATTCATTCTTAGTTGCAACATATTTATAAAATATTGTATATTTTCTATTTTAAATTAATAAACGCCACCCCATTACATATCTGGAAAAACTTAATATTTGAAACTATAGAATAAGATAAGTTTTTGATTAACCATGTTATGGTGTGACCTTGTGACAATTGTTCTGTATTTTCATCAAGTAGTTATGTGTTTTTTATGTATCATATGATCTTATGGGTGTATAGAACCTTGTATGTAAAATAAATTTTCATTATATTTGGATTGAGATTCGGGGTAGTGGTAAAAACACACACCAAAGGAAGTTGAGAAAGAATATTCTTTGGTTCCATGAAACTTGATAGATTATCAGAATCTTGATTTCTTATTTTGGGTGATGATATACAAATAGAATAAGAAAAATTTAACTATACCATAATTGTCCAATATGACTAAATGTTTATATATATAGAATCTTTCCTTATTCCCTAGGGAGAATATCCCACAAGCAGCTGAGCTCAGGATCTAGTTCATCAAGGGAGTCATTAATCATCTTAAGAAACTTATTAAAAAGATGTTTAATCGTGTTGTGTTTATGCTAAATTGTCTAGCCAAGCCCTGATGATACATCATAGAGAATGATTGATAGTAATAGGAGCTGACCATTAAGAATGTTTATATTATGTTCCCATGAAACCTCTATCTGGAGACACTATTATATGAGAGGGATAATGAGTTCATTCCCCTGAAATAGTGGAGCTTGTTTTTGAGGGCCACAAAGGAAATTTTACAAATCTACAATGTTTTCTCTATAGTTTTTAGGATATGATATAGAGTGGTAGAATATAAAAAAGGTTGAGATTCAGTACGAGATCAAGTCACTGGTGAACATATTCTTACATAATATCTTCCTTGACAAATCGAATTGGGCTCTCACCATTGAAGGGCACTTGAAGGAGGTCCTGAGTGTTGGGAATGTAGTCTCAATAAGATGATCAAAGTGATATTATTCATGTATAATAAACATCTATAAGAGAATTTATAGTAGTGTAGTGTTAGGAAGAGTAGCTAGGGTAGTGGATATCAATCATTGGACACTTTATAAGGGTAGTGTATTCTATAGTCTATGTCTAGCCATAAGCAGACACATTGTCCATTCCCTATTTTATATTGTTTTTCTTATGGAAATATAGATCATTTATAAAGGATCTATGTGAGAAATCATTAGTTGAGTGGTGGTATAAAATCATGGTAGGCCACAGATTTTTGGAATGACCAAACTACCCCTTTATTGGATGTTTTTTGCAGTTCCATTAGTTTTTTTGTAGTGGTCCTGGTATCCCAACATATAAGTGAACATATCATTAGGAGGGATCATTTCATTTCAGTCATAATAGATAATTGGGAAGAGGGGTGGGTCTAATTCACATCCAACAATATTCTCCTACTAGTCTAGATGAAGGAACATCAACTATCATAGTATATTTTTTGTTTTATCCATCCCATCCAATATTTTTTTTATATATGGAAATCACAATCCTTTATAACAACTTGGTATTCCAATAAATTGGGATTGTTTTTGGAAATATTATATGGGGTAATGTGCATTGATACATCATTATGGGTATTATTAAAGAGTATCAAACACTGAGTGGAGTATTCTCTTGATGTTGGTTTATACCTTTTTTTTTGAGCTATTTTCTTTTCTAGAAATATTGAGATTTTATTGAATTATTGTTATGTATTGGTTAGATATTCAAGAAAATCACATGGATGATTATCAAAGGGTAGTTAATTTTATATCACTAGAAGCGTCATCTCATTCAATTATGGTGAATGGGATTATTAGTTTGTTTTTGAAAGAATAATATAGAAAATATTTGTGTGTATTATGGACTTTTTAATACAATTTATCCAGAATCATGATGTGTTATATTAGTATAAATTTCCATTAATAGTTGAAAATTTTCATGATGTCTTTCATAATGAGTTATCTAGCATCCCACCCAACAATGATATAAATTTTACTACTAATTTGGTTCTAGGAATCGGAAATGTTTATATCATGCCTTCCAAGATGGCACCAAAAATGTTAAAGGATTTGAAAGTAAAGATGTATAATATTTAATATAATGTATCAATATAACATAGTACATCATCATGGGGTTCTCTTGTGATTTTCTTCGTGAAGGTGGATGAGAATTTATGGTAATGTATGGATAGAAAATGAGGAAACGAAATGATAGTTATGAGTCAATATACCCTTAAGAACATCAATGAGACATTAATTAAATTTAGAGATGCCTAATTGTTCTTCAAGTTGTACTTGAGGAAGAAGTACCATTGGTTAGGGGTAAGACAATATGACATACCTGAGATTAATTTAATGTTCACGGATGACCCCTTTGAGTTTATCATTATGTAGTCTGATTTAGGTAACAAAATGGAGTTCATTATAACATGAGGAACATGTTCTACCATTCGTTTATACTTTAGTTTTATGTGGTTATTGTCAATGAGATCATGGTTTCTTATTAAATATATGTTTCTTACCAATATCGTTGCATTATACAACATAAATTGAGAGAGTATCAGTATTATTTACCATGTAAAACGTTATATATTAATAGAATGAATAAACATCATGGGTTATTTTATGAAGAAGGACATAGTGTATTTGGAACCAGAGAAGGTGGAAACTATGATATCTTGAGAATAACCCAAGAAAACATTCTACATTTAGAAAATTTCTAGTCTACAATGCTATTACTATGGTCTCGTCAAGGATCTATCCTAAATAGAAACACTGATGAACATCATCAACAAGATTTGGGTGATGTTTTTTTGAATATATTCTTTCAATGCATTTTTCTTGGAATTATATAGTATTTTGACATTAGTATTAATCCCCACCATACTTGAGTTATTTAATAAGTATAAAATGTTTAGTGATGCGCTAGGAGTAGTGATTGGTGGAATAATGATACATGAGGATCATGAAATTATTTATGGCTCCATACAATTGAGGTCTTCTTAATGAAATTATCATAATTTTGACTTGGAGACATATTTGTTTGTACATGTATTAGATTATAGAGGAAATATATCATAGGGGAGTGATTTGTTTTTTATATGGAACACAAGTTCAAAAAGGAATATATTTTCATAGAAGGTATCAAACCATTTATAAAAAATGTGCGATGAGTTTCATTAGTAATTTGAATGAAGGTTTGAATATATTCTAGGAAAGGGTAATGTTATAGTTAATACATTTGGTGGGATAATGTATTTCGAGATAAAGCATGAATCTTTTGAAGATATGAAACTAATAAATCTATTTATTGATATGAGTTTATATGTTCCATATTATCGGGGTGGGTGATATTAAAATTGACATATGTGGATCTTATTTTTCTTTATTTTATCAATAGAGAGATGTAATCAAATATGTAGGACTTCAGGTTGAGGGATATCATTTATGGTGGGGAGAAATTATAATCTTAGTCCCTTTGGATCGATGAACTTCCTCATTTCCAAGGTTTTATATGGGTTCATATGGGTTTTGATCAAGAGAAGATAAGGTATTCCATTATTCCAAATGGGAAGTAAATATCAGTATTAAAAATTTATTTTGATTTTCATATCCAAAAATAGGGAATCTCAAGTGAATAAGGATATAATATTTTTTTTTGTTTGGTGCTACATATATCAGCAGGTGAAGGCAGAGTACCAGAGGCCAACTGGGTTTCAAAGTCCTATTCCTATTTTTTTAATGTAAGTGGGATGATATCGCTATGGAAATTGTGATATATTTACCTAGGAATACTTTGAAAACTATTGTTTTTATTTGCGATCAATGATAGACTTATGAAGTTTGACTAATTTCTTCCTATCAAGGATATCTTAACTATTTACTATCATGGTAATATCTATATGTGGGAGTTAGTTTTTTAAATTCTTTTCCATGGAGTATCATTTTATTTTGAGAACATAATTTAATGGTACGATTCAGGAAGGAACCATGTAATATTGAGAGATCATTGGTTATTCTGATCACATATTAACATGCTCATAATAATAGCCAATGTGAATGGATTATTCTATTCTACAGAATATTCTAGGAACTAATGTCTTGTATTTCAATGGTTCTTAGGTGCTTCAGTTTGAACATTCAATGTTTTTTTATAATAATAGCTTCTAGTTACCAATCTAGATGGATCCATTCACGTGTTTTTATATAAAGTAATATCATTCACTATTTTTCTAGTTAGATACAGTCGAGTAAGTTGATTTTTGATTTTTTATCATAAAATAAATATATGAGTAGTTTTATATTGGTAAAAAAGTGAACATTAACTACATAGTGCTATAATAAATCTCATTCTAACCATTATAGTTGACCATATCAGTTTTAGGATGGTCACAATGTTGTTCTTCGTGTGTCTCCAATGATAGGGAAACCCCAAATATGGAAGAAGGTAATTAATGTGCTTAGGTTTGATGTTCCATCTGAGGTAGATGATAAAATCAACCTCATGGAACAAAAATTTCATATTCCACATTGTTAAATTCCAATTAATGACATGTTTCATTTTCCACAACTTCAATTATTTATTCTTGATTCTTATCACAAGAAATATGTTAATGATATTGAACATAATGTCAGTGAATCCTCTCTGGATAATCTATAATAATTCATGGACATTAGTGATATGGTTATTCAATGAAATAATGTTACGATTGAGTGATGTAAGTGGAGTTATGGGAATGATCTAGATGAGACCAAGGATAGGTAGATGGTAAATTGGAAAAGTGGCCAAATATTTTCACTAACACATCTGAGTGATTCTAGGGACAACATCATTGGGATGAGCTATTATATGGTGGTGAGATGGTATGATCAAATATTTTTTCACAAAATTTACAGAGTTAAATGTTTCTTAATTCACTTAGTTATTTAATTTATACATTTTAATAAATTAATGAGACATTTAGAGGTGTTTGGGGGTTTGGATTGGTTGATCATAGAGAAGAATAGATTTGGTATGTAGCATTAGAGATGATTTAGTTCCACTAGATAACTGGTGAAGTTCACACTCCATCAAGAAGTTTACATAGGAGGCTCACCAGTTGTATTGGGATACCCACCGTCTAGGTGGTGCATCCCAATCAGAATGGTTATCTTATATAATACCCCTAAATATGCTAATGGGGGTCTCAATCAATGAATTCCACTAGCCAAAATATTCAACTCACTAGTTCTACTCATTGTCCAGCTAGTGGCATCTTCTTTGCTTGGGATCTTGATGGGGTATAATTGATTTTCTAAACATAAAAACATTTTAACACCTAATTATCCCATTATGATACCATAAAATTGTTTTAGGAGTGCGATGGGTTCTCTGGGGCTCCTAAGGCCTCTCCAATGCTTCTACCTGGTATCTTATCTATGGATTAATATGGAATAATTGAATTGGAAGGTCTAACAAGTTTTTCGTGGTATCCCCTTATTTTATTTTTGAATCCTCTACATCTATCATTGAAAAAGTGTTTTAATCAATATTCATATGGAATCCTTGTGGGATAAATTGATTAGCATTTTTTATCTGTGGATAACCTTTATTCTTTCTTGTGGTGGTTAGTTTAAAGACTCTCACTAAGGTCTTTCACATCTTTCTAGTATGTGAGTCTTTTGTGTTCACACTGGAACACCATGTGTGTGACCCATTCTAAATGAACTTTAGTTTTATAACGTAAATCATTATAACTATACCTCCCATTGATCCCATTGTGTGCACTGGTGTTTAGAAAAGGACTTCAGGCCACCCGAGATATGTGCCTACCCATGACTAAAGGTTGTTGTTTGCAATGTATGAACCTAGAGCCTGAGATGATTTGGAAATGTTTATGGAGTGGATTATTTTATGAATTGGTGTGATATATTATTTGGTATAATTGTATTACTTAATAATTACATGTCATGCAAGTTATTAAATGTTATGAAATGTGAATTTGTATGATTCTATGATGGTATAAGGACTAAAAGACATGTGAAATAGTAATTTTTCTTCAATATAATGTGAAGTGTGATTGTTATAATTATATTGATTATTGGTAAAATGGATTGAAACATTTTTCTATAAATATAATAATATCATATAAAATATCATAGTAATTTAATTTTTAATTGGAAATAATTAACATACATGAATGTTTTCCACATGTTTATCAATTTTTGGTGAATTGGAATAAATTCACTTTTTCATTTAATTGTGAATTTTTAAACCACCTCTAGAATGGTTGTTCACATAGTGGTTGATGTCTTATTGGAATGTAAGTGTGCCTCTAAGAGGGAAATCACACTGGTACTTAAAACTAATTTTTCATTTTTCCTGATCATGATCCATGGAAATATATAAGAGTATATACAATGGGAACTCACATAATGTGTTGTATGAATCCTTCACATTTTCCCTTGGCATGGTATTGTTCTTGGGGCCTGAGAACAACTCGAGAAAGAAAATTCACATAGTAATTGGTATTATACGGTTACTTAATGTAGGAGGTTGAGATGGAAGGGTGCATTATGATTGGGGGTGAGAAAACATGTTACTTGATACATGGTTTCAATGATTCATCATAGGTAGGAGATTTTTCCCATGAGTAGAGATATTTTTCACCAGTCCAAATAAGCAATGGATGACCCCTTGTGTTAATCCAGAAATAGTGGGTTAGTCTATTTTTTATTTATAACATATTAATTTATGAGATAGCTCCACCTATATGGAATTTCTTCTTTGATATGTGATCAATCTATGTGTTAAAATCATTTTTTGATCCCTTAAATTGGCATAGTTTATTTAGCTGGTTTCATGAATGAAATATATCATGGAATTTAATTTAAAATATATTATGGAATGGAATGGTTAATTATATATATTATTTTATTGTATTTATGTTTTATATCCTTCAGTTGTTTTCTTGATTAGTTTATCTTATTTATATTGTGATATCTACTCTGTTTATACTGGTGTAGAATCCCAACTATATACATTAGACCCTAAATGCTAGTTGGAACCCTATAGCATATGGGAAAACATGCTCTAGTTCATTTGGTGACCCATCTTTGTGACATGAGGGATTATCGAGGCAAAGATGTCACAAAAATTGGAGGTATCCAAAATCACCCTATAACGGTTCATAATATGAGAGATGAAGTAATAAAACCAATTAAGGGGGGATTTGAGAAACACTTTTAACAAATCAGTTCATATTAAATAAATCATAGACCAGTAAATGATCTATAATAAAAACAATAAGACTAAGTGAAATATCTTAAATCAAATATCAACATCATTGACCTATGGTTCTATTTAAGGAGATATGATATAATTTAGAAGAACAATGAATAATGAAAATGAACATGAACATTATATTGAAAAAAATGTTAAAGACCTAATGATCCATAAAAATATCACTGGGAGAAATGGAATATCCAAAATATCCATGTAGAGACTCTATGTTGGAGTTACTATTACCATATTTGATGTCTGTTTCAAAAATGGGTTTTAAAATTTAGAATAAAATTTTTATCAATTAATTCCTTTCATATGTTCATTTTATAGTGTTTTTTAAACCATAAACCAACTATTCACCCCATTCTAGGATTCTAGAGGAGCTACATAATTTGACTACGTTGTTTGACAAACCATTCACCAATCATTTGAAATCCCTATATCCCATGTCTCATCTATTGAATGGTGGCCCACTTATTTTAATGAACCTTGTACCCAACTGTGAACCTTATTCAATTACTATAACTAAATGTGAGTGATTTCATGGGAATATCCATGAGGTTCTTTATGAGTATGCTCTAGACTTGAACATGCCTAAAATCATCTAATAACATTTGGATATCACCCATAATAATATGATAAAAACCCCAAATGAAATATGGTTAAATAGTGGATTGGAAGTATCTAAAAACAACATTAATATTAAAAAAGTAACCTTGTAATATAGCTTTCTACACATACAAAAACTCTTTATAAAAACTGGTCTACAAAGAGATTTAAAACAAGACCTTCATCATTGTCTCATGATCCCATATATCAAAAGTGTCTGACTAATGTGTTCATTAGTCCTTGACTAAGGTAATAGACTTATTCCATGACCTATTCACTTGAGAATCAAATATCTAATCTAGATACTCATCCAAAATCAAATAAGTATTCATTTCATGGCCTTGATAACTCCTAAAAAAAGATAGTCTTGTAATATATTTCTTAATCCATGACATTTATCATACATTACGTTTCAAATTCAATTTTGGTGGAAAGTCAAAATGGTATTCCACATTTCAAATCCACTCCAAATAAATAAATGGCCCCTCATATCTCATGTTCAGATTCCTTTTTTTGCTTTCCCATAGTGACCCAGGTGAGAGAGGATAGCATAGATGTCTTTTTCAACAATTTATAAATCTAGAGGCCTTTGAAAATAATATGTATGATATTTATACTAGATTTGAGAAATTAGCATCCTTTAAAAATCATCTATATCATCACTACCATTTTCTCATAGAAGAGGATATTATCCACTTTGGAAATTTCACAAATCTCTAACCAATATAGTGAATATTTAAAATGTCATCAACAGAATGCCTCCAAGGCATCTAATTTAAGAAATGACTTTGGGCTATTATTTTACAAATAATCATTTAGTCTCAAATGATAATGCCACTATACTCAAAGAATCGGTATATAAGAACAATGAATGTACATAAGAATCTATGTAGCCAATTCAATCTTACCATCCATTAGAGAATGATACATAGTGATCAAGTTGATATTGGACCCTATCAACTTCAAAAGGCATCTCCAAAGCTAATATGGGAATTATGGATCTTTTTTCGAATCAATGGCTGATGAAAATTAATTATACACTAATATATTCTTCATATATATATTTTTCTAAATCCATAACATTATTTGTATCATGAATAGGGGTAAAGTGAGCAAAAAGTTTCAATCCATCAGTCAATAACTAAATAGAACCCTCTCCCCATGCATTATATAGGAACCCAAAAGTGATATCCATAGATATCTCATTCCTTTTACCCATTAGTATAGGGAGTGGTTGATGTAATACATGAGTTATTTGACTATCTTCCCTGACTAGATGATAGTTAAAACAATTGGAAACCAGATAAGTGATTTCTCATTTTATAAAAATCCACCATAATCAAAAAAAAATACCATAAAACATCATAGTATTCCGTGGGTGAACAATCCATTGGTTTTGATGAAAATCCATTATCACAAACTTTTTCTAAAGATATAGAATGAGATAAATTATCTTGAATCAATGAATATTATCTAAATAAATATTGATTTTACAGAATGTCCCCTCATCATATAAATAATTTTTGATACATAAATACTCATAATCTAGATATGAATCTTGTAAGATCATCTATATAAGAGAGGATTTCAAATGAATAGTCACCAACATTTGTTATTATCCTCTAGATATCCTATATTCATGTGACCAAGTAGTTCCATGTCTTCTACCACTCTGAAATTTTTTTCATAGTCAAGGGTGTAAACATTATACCGAGAGTTTAAACAAAAATATTCCCCATCAAAGTGGTGTTTTTAATTCCAAAAAACAAAACATTATTATTACTCCACCCATAAAAACTATCATAGATTAAAATATTTCTATGAAAATATATGACTCAAGTTATCTATTTGGAGTAGATATTAATATTTTCCATGAAATTTTAGTAATTAAAACTCCTAATGGTGTTTATGATAACTATGAGATATTGATCATGGGTCGTACAATTTATCTCATGTTTCCATTTTGTAATGAAACCATAATCCACCACCTAATCACATTGTCTGATAACAAAACCCTTAACAAAACTAAACTAATATAAAAATTCCATATAGTCCAACCCAATAACTAAAATAAATGTGACTATAGATGAAGAAAATGAAATTTTAATTCTTCAAATGAAGTGTGATGTATGGAATCCAAAAAAAATATTTACTTATTCCTAAGTGAGGGAAGTCAATTGAGAATAAATCGTAGACAAATGATGTAGAATATAGTAATAATATCTAAAAAAATTAAAATATTTTAAATTAAAAGGACAGTCTTTGTTTACTATCATGATAGGACATATTAGATTTTTTTAGTATCCACTTCCATACCATGTTATGATACAACGTTCCCTAATAACAGCACCTCTATAATTAGAAATTTTCACTTTAACATCTTTGAATAATGTTAGTGATTCCTAATATGTATAAAATGATCGTACATGAAGAACAAGATCTATCATAGTCATTTAGTAAACCTAAATTTTATCAATGAATACCAAAATGAAAAAGTCATTATACTAGTGTGAAAACATGATTTTTTTAATAAACATGTTAGGACAATTGTTTGGTTCAAATGAAATAAAAAGATTCAAATATTGTCAATACCTAATACTAAATGTGGTATCTGGAATATTAGACTCCTTGATCCAATTATTATAATAACTTAACAAAACACAAATCATAGAAAACCACTATATCCCATTATCTTAATTAAATAATCATTTATTCCAGAAATATGTAAGAATTCTGGATTATAACCCAATTGTGCTCTTAGTTATCAATAAATTGTAAGAGGGGCCCATTGATTATTTTATTGAAAGGATGTGGTTTATTAAAAGGGGATACACTTGGTTTAATAAATTCTATATAAATTATATCAACCATCTCATTCTTCAGTTTATAATGATTAGCCGGTTCCATATGATAAAATGGAATAAATTCTAGTTCTATAACTAGAATCAAGTTGATAAGAAACTCCACCTCTTTCTCTGATAGTTTACTAGAAAATTTTACTAGTAAAAATATGATAAATTAAATATCTTATGGTTGAATTTCATTACAAGATACATTCTACTAAATTTTAATAGTATAAAAGGATATCAACCTATAAAAATATAGAAGTTTAGGTCCACTTTTGCATGACCACGGGTCCCATTCACATTTTAAAAAACAAAACACACCATCAAGGGTAGTAATGTACACTCTTCAATGGTTACATACATTTTAGGATTATTGATCCCTAAACAAATAAATTCAATGAATGATATATATGGTATTCATTTTAAGAATCAGTAATTCTTGGACAAGATTGATCAATAATAAAATTAAAACAAAATAGAAGAAATAGTGTCCCTACAATTTCTTTATCAGGGGAGTTAATGAAATATCCATTACATAAAGAAGGATCCCTGTTGGAGGACCAAACATGTCCCCGAGTATGGTTGAAATAAAACATTGAGAGAAATGAGTATCAAATAAAACATTCACTACTGATGAAGAAATATAAATTGTCATTCTCACTGCCAGATGACTAACATTAGTTCTTACTAGAGTCTGATCAACTATTTTAAATTGCTTCATTTATGATTCTTGTTTTTAGAACCCATTTTTTCTTTAAGAATCATTCTATTTTATAGTTCAAATTTTTATTTATAAGCACGTTCTTATACAATGTGTAGTAAATTAATTGAAAACCCTCTTTAAGTGGCCTTAACTTCTATATCATATTTTTATCATTGTTTCCATAATGTAAGCATTATTTGAGGGACCAATCTATAAACAATAGAAAAAAATTAGTGTTCCATAAATAGACACTATATATGATTTAGAAGTAGTTTTATTTTAATTAACACCCCCGCTTTTTCATCTCTCTATCTTATTTAATAGCCAGGTCAATTTCTACCATTATTTACCTTTTAAAAAATCACTATATGTGGTCATATTCATCATAAAGTCATGATAATTAATATATCCTTAATGAAACAAATGAAACATCCAATCCTTCACCTTTTCAATCAACAACACATTGGTTAAAAACAATGAATGTTTAGAAAAATGAAAAATAGCTAGAGTCATTATCCAATCACCATTGTAATGGTTGAGAAACCCTATAGACATAACCAATTATATAGACTAGAGATATAATTTCACCATAAAAAGGTTCATAAATTTATTCTTCTATATTCTCCAATTATAATTAACTAGAACCAAAAAAATCACATCATCTCCTACTAGGCCCCTAAATATTAAAGAGGACATACTTCACCTTACTATAATCTAGGATTTCTAGGAAACCTAATAGTTTTTCAATATTTAACAACCCATCCTACGACTCATGATGATGAGTAAATACGTAAAAGAATAGTGTTTTTTGGATTATTAATCACTTGAGATCGATCTCTAGTATCATCCCATTGTGGATACACCTCCATATCATTAATATTCATAGCTGTAGCTCCATGGTCATAAGCTCTGACCTCATGAAAAAACTTTTATAAGGGTTAGTTGAGTGTCGGGTTGTCTAGTTGTGGTTCATTAGTCACTCCCTCATATAGAAAGATTATAAGTGTTATTGGGGGAATGTTACTACACTACATCATCTAAAAAAGTAATCATTTGTCCAGAGATATATAAAGATAATATCTATCAATTAGAACATAGCTTGGGAGCTGAAATCCAAAATAAATATTTAGTAAATCTCTAGAACCAGATCAATGAATTTGTTAAATTAATGCTTTCAAATCACCCATAGAATCCAAATGTTTATTATGGTGACTTTTAGAAAATAACATTCTCTAAACGGTCTACACAAGTCTTGAGAATCATTACTATTGTCTATGAAGACATCCATAACTATATACTCAAACCCATGAAGTGATCATACATCCCATCTTATGATAATAGTATTTCATTATGAATTCCACATAACTCAGTAAAACAAAACCTGATCTTGACCAGGCATAAAAAAACAAAAAAAACATGATCCCCATGGGCTCGTGAATTTTCTATTATAAAATGAAATGAATTTGTGGAATAGTTTTTGCCTAATAATTACCGCATAAAATGAAAGTATTAGAAAAGAATCCAAAAATAGACAATATTACAATATAGTCAAGAAGACAAAAGTTCTAAGAAAAATGTAATTTACAAGATCAATGAGCAAAAAAAGTCCAAAATATCATGTAAGCTAATGATGACATCATCACCAAGATCTCTTTGTAATAGGTTGATAACAAGGTTTTCCTATCACCACCAACTGCAATGGTTATTCCATAAATAATTTTAACCACCCATAATTGGTACATTCCATTTTACTATACATAGAAAAACAAATTATATATTCATTAAAATGTATATGTTGGTTTTTTAAACCACAATCATAGTAGTATGCCCTATCATTCGGTGAAGTGTATGTATAAAATAAAGCAAACACGCATAGTTTCAAATAAAACATGGCATGATAACATAGTTCCAAATTCATAAAAAATTGTGTTTTTATACATTTCAATGGAATGTGTAAAAAATGGTATTATTATAATTTCCATCCAAACATGAAATTATAATCATCTCGATCAAAATAAGAATAAAAAATATTTTCACACACACTAGAATGTGTCATACAATTTTCATTAAAACACTATGTTTATAGTTCCTAGGTTTGGATACATTAAGGGTCAAAGATACTCACTTATCTCAGTAAAATATTACTCTTGGTGTGAACAGTTTAATAGATCTCAAGCGTAGGGGGAATAAGATTCCACCCCAATAATTGGACTCCCTTTGATCATTATAATTTATTTAGTGTTTTCATTATCGAAACATTTCCATGAAGAGATAATGTATTCCTAGAAGCTTATCCTAGACTACCCACATTACTCTCTAGGCTCCCATTTCCTTAAAATAAATTAATGAATATGAAGGGAATTAATCTCTAATAAATTTCATCAATCAACAATCACAAATCCCCCAGTCAGGTTTTAAACCATCCATTTGATTTAAAATCACAGCATTGAAAATGTTTAATTGAAAATAATTTATTTTAAAATAATTCAGTTCGTTCAAATTCTATATAAAACATTATACATAACTTTTTCATTAAACATTATCAATATTAGTTTTTAACTCTTCCATTTCAATTCAAAATCCTTTTCCTAGCATTAACACTTTATTTTTATATAAATTTTTAAACTGGATGCATCACACACAATTCAAGTAATTTTTTTAGGATTTTATATTCATTCATTGGAAATAAATTAAAAATAATAATTAATTCAAAAATATAAAAAAGATTCAATTTTAGGAAATTCATAATCAATCTTCAAAACTTGAATCATGGTATCAGAAATCACCGAACAATTCATTAACAATTATAGAGAAAATGGTCGTTAACCCAAAAATACTGGATTCATGAAACCGAATTAAAAAATAGAGATATAGAAAACAAATCACATTCATACAACAAATCTATCCCAAAAAAATTAGGATGAGTCACATACCCTGTCATGCAAGCAAATAGATTTGTTTTCGGACATAAAACAAAAATTTATATCCCATAATTCATGTATCATAGTTTAGCCACACAACAAAAAAAAATTTTCCACTCATTGGCTATATTCTTATCTATTGGAAGAGCTTCATGGATTTATGAGACGGTTTGAAAACTGATACCTTGCCACTAAAAAATCATATTTACAAAATTAATTTTTCAAATGTAATGTAAAATAGTTTTCACAAACCCCAAACTTTTATATGGGACTCAAATGCCAGAATCATGTTATTCTGTGAAGAGACACATGGTTTTCCATTAGTGTGCTCAAACAATGGACATTCCCAAAACCCAATAAAAACATCTCATAAGTCTCTCAAAAGGCATAAGTAAACACCCTAAGAAATTATGTTTTAATTTTCATTATTTATATAATAGAAAAAATGAGATGTGACATAAGTAATCTATCCTAGCACATAATGTTGATTATGATTTCTGAATAATCATTATAGACATTCATTCATTGAAATAAACTTGATGAAATCACCAGTTAAAATATTTTTAAGGGAAATTAATTAATGTTAAAAAACATTCATAAATAAATATTATAACATCCAAAAATATCTCCATAAAAGTTTCAATAATATTCAAATTAGAAATCATTATTTAACCATTTAACAAATTATAGAAACAGTGAGATAAAAATGTCCAAAAAAAATTTATATATTTAAACAAAAATATAAATAAAAATTCATATAATGTATTATTTGATCATAGTAGATGGTATATTAAATAATTTTACCTAATATATCATATATTCCAATAATTACATAATCACATTCAATAGGTTTTGGAAGATCCACAACATCTATAAAATTCTAGAATAGTAAAACTATCAATTTTCTGCATGAATATTCTCTATAAATCTATATTATTAACCAAAAAAATGAGTTCAACATGTATATTATCAATAATCCTAATTCTATAAATCATGTCTTCTAATATTCTGATTCTTTAATCCACATCACTCGGTTTAGTTGCCTATGTAACTGTGACTTTCCCTATATCAGGAAACTTATACTACATAAGTAGTATCCAATGATCATGTGATGTAAAAATACTATTATTTCACTTGATATCATATATATAATTGTTATTTTGGAGACCATGAAATAAAAAAATGTAAATTGTTCAACAATAATTGAGAATCATTTTTCAAATTTGGATTATTTAAAAACTTCATATAGAATGTAAGACTCATATTAAAATATTTAAATGTGGTTTCTTCTATTAGAATAAAATAATGTAAGTTTAGTAAACATAGATAAATTATATTTTTAAATTATTATATAAGATTAAATATTAAAGCACATGTAATACAAAATTTTAATCCGTAATAAAAAATACATAAATTGATAAAAAATCTATAGACAATAGTAAAGAATGGTAAAAAAGTTCCATATTTCCAAATATCTATAGTATGAAATAGTCATAAATCAATAAATAAAGCAATTCCCCCACATATGTAAGATTAATATATATAATAGATTAATATAATAGAAATTTTTTATATTTAGACAATAATAAAAAAAGAATTAAATAAAAAATGGAAACATTAATAAAAGTGATCAGCAAATAAAGAAATAATGTTATCTGTTTAACAAATTGTGAGGGGTAAATTAATCAGTAAAACATAAATAAACCAGTAAGGATCCACGAAATAGATAAGATATGAATAAAATTATCTATTATGGCTTCATATGAAAGCAGAAAATTTAAATGAATGAGTGGTTTTATTTGAAATTTTTTTATGATGTTTGGTGATGAAAGATCATATCATGGAACAAAAATGTTTATCAGTCCACAATGGATTTCATGTAAGAATAATATTATACTAAATAAGATTAATTTATGAATGAAAATTTTGAAATAGAATTTTCATTTTCATTTTGGATCATTAATATGAATAACTAATTCTAGAGATGGATTATTAGATTCAATATGAATGAATTGACCATCCCACAAGTTCACTTCCATACGAGTAACCCAATACTATATATGAAAAACCATGTTAAAACATATATATAAATATATATATAATTCAATAACACGTGGATTTTATTTTTAGATTTACCTAAAATAAAATGGATAAATGAATCTTGTTTTAGAAACTACATCATGATAAAAGAAAGTCATGAGAAAGAAATAATCATGTCGCAATATAAATGTCGAACATTAAGAGGAATGTTTTTTATATATTATACTGATGACATTTTGGATTTATCAATATGCGTATTTTCATTAATAGGAGGATGAAACCATAATATTTATGTATATTGATATTATTCTAGTGGATCACTTTATAACCGTCAATGAGATTTATTTGTTATTTTATAGTATTTTGTGGATAGTTGGTTAACTTTATAGCCCTGCCAAAATAGAGGCTATCACATAATAATATAACTAAATTCGAAGATTATTATTTCAAATGGAGGACCACTTTTCTTGATCTGATTATTTCAGGATATTAATAACGTTATTTATATAATTTAAAAAGGTATATATTTAGCTTTAGAATTAGAGAATTTAATTTACCTAGTGATAAATTTTTAAAACACTATCAATTGATAAGAACAATGGCATAGTCTTGATAGTTTAATGTAATGATAATTTATCCAAATCATTAGATTTAGTATTTAAGGATTGATGGAATTATAGAATTTCACATCGATGTTCTATAAAGATAGAAATAATATGATTAATTTACACATATGTTCATTTGAGATGATAAAGAGTTGATATCAATGAATGAATATAATTTAGTACTATATATGGTATGTTCGGTTGATTAAGAAGATCAATGTACATGCCATTTAAAATCTTGTTTTGTTTATGTGATTTTTTTGTAATGTTTTCTAAGAGAAGATGGAAAAATATTGATCAAATAAATGATAACATCAATAAAAAGTTATTATTTTATGAAAAAACTATATTATTATTTTTAATTGAAGAGACCAAAATTAAACCCTCATATTGATAATAAATTATCATATGAAAATTAAGTGAATGAATAAGATTCAAATATTTCTATATTTTCGATATCATCAAACTTTTGTGGATTGGAAGCCACAAAATGTTAAGAATAACTGAGAAAAAATTGTGTAAAAAATTGTGTTTGGGTAATAAGATACATTAATTGATATAAAAGAAACCATCACGTGTTTAAAATTTTTAATAGACCAACATTAATAACCGAATATTTTATAAGTAAAAATATTTTTTTAAAAGTGCATATTCATTATTCAGAAATGAAATTATATAAAATACAATATTTTGTTTGTGATTTTGGATCATTATTGTTGGTCAGAGTGGATACTCAAGAGGGGGGGTGAATTGAGTTCCAATTAAAATTTTTGTTAAAAATATTTCTCTCAAAATCCCCCAATTTAAAAACAAAGTTAAATTGTAGTGAATCTATATAGAGTTTAAATGTTCAATCAGCTTCTCAAAGATTGAATAGATATTAGTTAACTTAATCGGAAGATTAAATTAATTTTTGAAACTAAATTACTAGTTTAAAATAACAATAAACACTTGCTAATTTAACCTTCAAAGTAACTTTAAAATTGTTTGTATTTCAATGTAAAAGCAGTGGAATATGAAATGTATATATATAGTATACTTATGACTTTAACTGAAATGTACAACAGATGTAAACCAGAGGTTCAGCCTCAAGCCGAGACTTAGTCCTGTCAAACAATTTATATAAATTGATCCACACCATGGATAGGGGTAAACAATAGTGAACACACTGTGCATGTAAAAAACCTCTATCACAGTTCTATGTGGGAAAACTAACATTAGCTCATAGTTTTCCAGGTCTTACTCGACCTCTACCACTATCCCCAGTGGGAAACAAAAGAGTTATAGAGTTTGAAATAGGATTTGACGATCCTCCATCTTAGCATAGGAGACAGTGTGTGTGTAAAATAAATAGGATACACACACTGCTCGAAATGTAAATGAAAGAATCACTAAAGTAAGTGAGAATGAGTTTAGAAGAGCATTAGTGAATTGCAGTGTAGCTCTGTACTCGTTTGGTTGGTCAGAAAAGCTTCTGAGTCATTCTCTGATTTTTGTGCTAAAAACAGAGTGTCATTTTCTTTGGTTGATCTAGGTTCAACATAGCAGCCTGAGTGCATGAAGTGTTAGTTGTAGTTCTTCACTCAATATGCATCTTGTGATCTCCTTGAAAAATAAGTTTCTTCATGTATGTCCATTGTTCTTTAAGTATGAATGCAGCCTTACACAAATGCACCACGTTTGAATGGTGATGAGCCTTTGTGTGTGACTTATTAGTTCCTTGGTTCTTGTTGTTTCATCACGACGTCACCACTTATCTTTTGCTAGGTCTTTATCTTCCCTTTTATAGCTTTCATCTCCGGCAAATGGGAATGATTACCTTTTTCATGGGTACTAGGTATGGTTTCCTGACATGGATACAGAATTCATTAAATAACATTAACTTCATTAAAACAATCAAATGTAACCATTAGCTTAATAAATAAATAGTATTGAGAATATAGAGTTTTACTGGTTGTTCAATGATTAGTATCATTTTTGTTGGTAGATATGTATGGTGGATTATGTGCAGTAGTCCTTCCATTAATAGGTCTTTGAATTTTCATCGGTAGCTCTCAGTATCAGTAACTCGTTCTGTCGGTAGACTTATTCTATCTGTAGCTCGGTAGACTTCTATTGGTAGCTCTTAGTCTATCAGTAGCTCCTTTTTATTAGTATATCTTAGTCTATATCGTTAGATCAGTAGATCCGTGCATCGGTAGTTGATTGCACTTGTATAGGTAGATCAGTAGCTCCATGCATCAGTAGCTGATTTCACTTGTATCGGTGGACTTACTCTATAGACAGACTTCTTTATATCAGTAGCTATTTACATATCGGTAGCTCCGTTCTGTTTTATTGGTAGACATGGTATATTCTTACCAGTAGCTCTGTAGTAGGGTATCAGTGACTCTATCTATCGATAGACTAAGTCTATCGGTAGACTGAGTAGCGGTAGCTCTTTATCAGTAGCTATTCGCAGATTAATGACTTTACACTTATCTGTTTTATGCAAAACTCATCTGATTGGGTTAGAATTATTTTAGAATTTATATAAACATAGACAGACATTGATTAACATATTTCGTAACCTATTTTAATATTATTATTATCTTGATAAACATAAATTGGGATTGTCAAAGAATATGAAAGCATAATTGGGATTATCAAAACATGTGAGGTCAACAATCTCCCCATTTTTGATAATCACAACTTATAATATTATCATTTTAAAATAGTGAGTAATTGTGTCAGAGGATATATCATTAAATTCAATTTTCTTAGAGAAAATAGTTTGTTATAGAACATAATATATCAGAGGTAGAATTAAATGTGATAGTATCAGCGATTAAATTAAATGGAATGGTATCAGAGAATTAAATGTAATAGTATCAGAGGCGTAAAGCATGATAGGTATTTTTTTAGATAAAATTCCTCCCCCTTTGAGACTTTCTCCCTAGTATTTATTCTCCCCATGCTAAATATCTCCCCTTTTATAGAATCTTTGTAGTGTATTTCTCCACCATTTGTGATAATCAAAAAGGGGGAAACAACAAGGAGAAGAGGAACAAAAATAATAGAAGAAGTCAAATCCAGTTTCATTTTATATTGCAAATAAGGTACAAAGAAATAAAACAAAATACAACGGATTCCTATCAAGTAGTCTAGCCACTGGTTCAATCCACATCCTCAATGTGAGATTTTTCCTTGGGAGGATAAGAGGATGCAGGTGAGGTGGATGTCGGTGAAGGCTAGGGAATTCTAGAAATGATCATAGGAGGCTGAGCCATAGAAATTTTTCCTCGTCTGTACTGAGGAGTTCTTGGGTGATAATAGGTGTGAGGCTTCGAATGGCTTGAGCAGGAGTCATCTGAATAGGAGAAGCAGTAGTGGCAGAGGCAGGTAAGCCTGGGGGTACAATCACTGACCTGGCATCAACATGCAGAAAAGGCGGCAAAAGATTTCTGAAATCCATAATTATTCCTCCTCATCTCTCCATAGAACATATGAAGTCATCCTTGTTCTCAATAAATTTTTCCAATGCTGGAGTTAATTCCCTTAGTTTGCTGACTTTCTCTCTGAAGGCTTGATTGACTGGAGGTAACTTCAGGTTTTCCAACCAAAGTTTGAAGTGATTGTTGAGGTGATGCATGGTGAAAATCATAGAGAAATAGGAGTCCACATTATCTTTCACTTCTTTATGAGAGGCAAAAACATCTCTCATATAGTCTTCGACTATCTTCATTATTTCTCGAGCTGAATATTTGGTAGAAAGCACAACTTTTCTTAGTTCAGATGGGTCCACAGAGCCACTGGTTGAAGCTTGACCAAGATCCTCCTTCATCATAGCTCGAAACCAATTCAAATCCACAGAGGGTTTAGATGCAACAGAACCAACAGAGAAGGTTACTATTTCCTTGAAGTTCTTGGTCAAACAACTAATAAGATTTTGAACTTGGGAGTCCTGGTTTTTAACATGATATTTCATAGAGGTTTTAAAACCTTCAAACACTGAAACCATCTGACTTAAAACACTTTTAACATTGGCTAAGTCATTGTCTGCTTGGGATTTTGAGCTCATGTAAGATTCCAAAGAGATAACTGATTTCTTTAGAGCTTCAAGATCTGCTTCCATTCTAGATACTTGAGTCTGGCAGTTTTCAACTTCTTCCACTATTTATGCCATGAAGGTTGAAAAATTACAACCTAGAGAGAGTTCAAAATATCTTTCCAACATACACATCTTTTCAGCAAAAAAATGCTTTAGCTCAGCAACAAAAACACTAAAATACTCTTTCATCTCATCCTTTAAGGATTCAAGGTCAGCCTTGGTGATCATATCTGTAAGAGAAACAAAAATAGTCACTCTTTCAGATTCTAAATTGACCACTGAATCAGTCATGATCGATTGGATTAAAGATACTAGAGAAACTTCCATCTTCATTACCTATTCCACAAAGCTGTCTTTAAGATTTTTCTTTAAATTATATAGGTCTTGAATTCTGACCACAAATTTATGTAGTAAATAAATCTCAACATCATAAGTAATCTTAGGTCTATTGAGAGATGCTTTATTGTCAGAATCAGGATAGTCTAAACTACAAACAACAAAACCTGGGTCTTCGGCCAAATCCTCAATATCACCACCTACTTTAACACTTCAAAACTTGGCATGATGCTCCCCCTCAACTAGTGCATCCTCAAGAATAACAACATCATTCTCAGTAGCATTCTTAGTAGATTTCTCAGCAGGACTTCATTTTTCAAGAGAATCTTTAATTATCAATTCCATTTCTGCAACAGGAGGAGGTTCCTCTGGATTAGGTAAAACTTCTTCCCTTTCTTCTACTACATCCTCAGTAGGCACTAATGATTGTCCAATCACTGTACTAAGGCTAAAATCCACTGAGAGATATGCTTCACATTCATGATTATCTTCTTCTTTATCTATAGAAGGCACTTCAAAATCCTTTAAAGCATATTTGTCCTTATCTGATTTTTGTGGATCTAGGTTTTCAGAAGCTGGGCTCGAAGGTAATTCGGGGTCTCCTCCTTCATCAATAGAGGACTCTTCCTCTTCAGAATCATCACTGTATTCTGTCTCCTTTTCATCAGGTCCCAGACATGGATCCCTCACATCCTTCGGTCTTGAAGGATGATCCTCAGGATAGAACTTATCATACACCTTCTTGTCATCAGTGACCCATTCTCCTCTCCATGGGTTCAAATTTATTTTCATGTATTTGAAAACTGTACTCATGACACAAAAATTGTTCTTTACTACCACTGTCTCATCTTGAGACTCAGCTATTCCTTTCACTTTGAACATTACTGAGATCAACATGGAAAATAACAAGGCATTAGTTTTTGACATGGTTCTGATAATATCCTCCATTTGAGTCATGATAAATCTGCATAGATTCACCTTGAATCAATGTCTCAAAATATGTAGTAGATAGATATCCTGATATCTTATATTCGCAAAGTCTCCTCTCCTCGGTATCAAGACATGCTGAACAAACTTGAACATCAATATATTCTCTCCATCCATTTTAGCAGCTACTATGTGTCTTTGATTTCCATTGCCAGATAGCTCTTCCAAAGCAGTATCATAATCAAGGATATCACTAGTAGCTGGCGTAGCTCTCGAGACATATCCAGATACACCTTCGTGTGGATCTTTCAGAAATTCCTCCCACTCATTCGATGAAAATGACATCTCTTTTCCATTCATAAACGAATTTACTCAGTTCTCATCATCAAATTTATCTATACTTACATAGCCTTAAAATTTCTTCACATGCTTCGGATTGTAGGGGCCATTGTTGTTCAAAAAACAATCTACCCATTTTTAATCTTTCAGCACTTTGAGCACTAAAGATTTACTAGGCAGCAACCATTCCACATAGAGTTCCTTTCAATCACAATAACACTATTCTACATGTGAGGATTCACTGGTCGTCTTCCCGATCTTGTTATGCTAGTACTGCCACCTGCTTTTGGCTCAGACTTTTGGTTCGTTCCTTTCGCCTCATCAGCAACATCTCTAACAGAAGGGAGTTTAGTCTTTTCCATCATTGAATCGAGGGATTTAGGGTTCTCGAAGAATTTGGGAGCTATGGTTTGATGGTAAGGGTTTGAGGATTGGTGGATTGAGAAGTAGCTATGACTTTAACTTTATCATCTAGGAATCATTAAATAAATAATTAAAATGAAATAAAGAAAAAACGATTCAGATTCTGGCGGTAGACAGAAGTTTTAAACAGCACACTCATCGGTAGGGTATATCGGTGAGAATTTCTATCAATGAGGATTTATCGGTGAGGATTCACATTGGTGAGGATTTATATTGGTGATGATTCACATCGGTAAGTTAGCTAACGATCAAGGTTAATCATTCCTAGATCATGATTAATGTAAGTTAACCTATTCGAACTCAAAGGTTTGGTGAAAATGTCAGCTAATTGATTTTCAGTAACAATAAACTAAAGAGTAATATCACCCTTTTGGTTATGATCTCTCATGAAATGGTGCCTTATATCAATGTGTTTGGGCCTATAGTTAGATACAGGGTTGTTTGAATTGTTTATTGAACTAGTGTTGTCACAGTTAATTGAAACGTGCGTAAAGTCATATCCATTGTCCAAAAGAGTGTGTTTCATCCACATAATTAATGCATAGGAACTACCGGCATCTATGTATTCTGCTTTGGCAGGGGATAATGCTATAGAATTCTGCTTCTTACTACACCAAGATACTAAGGATTTTCCCAATAAATGACATGTTCTAGAAGTGCTTTTTCTATCCAACTTGCAACCAGCAAATTCAGTATCCGAATAACTCATTAACTCAAAGGATTATCCTTTTGGGTAAAATAATCCAAATTTTATAGTATGTTTAAGACACATAAAAATTCATTTAACAGCAAGTAAATGAGATTATTTTGGGTTAGCTTGAAATCTTGCACACATACACACACTAAACATAATATCCGGTTGACTAGCAGTAAAGTAAAGTAAGCTTCCAATCATACCTCGGTAATTGGTTTGATCCACTGGTTTCCCAGTTTCATCTGCATCCAATTTACAAACAGTACTCATAGGAGTATCACATTCTTTAATACAATCCAAACCAAAATGTTTTAAAAGATCCTTTGTATATTTACTCTAATTCCAAATAATACCATTTTCATTTTGAAAAACATGAAATCCAAGAAAATATTTAAGTCCTCCCATTAAACTCATTCCGAATTCACTTTTCATACTCTTTGAAAAGTCAGTACATAAGGAGTGTTTGGAAGATCCAAAAATAATATCATCAACATAGATTTGAACTATTAAAACATCTTTAGAAGTTATTTTAATAAAAAGAGTTGTATTAGAAATCCCTTTAGTAAAAAATTTGGAAATATGAAAATTTCTAAGTCTATCATACCAAGCTCTTGGAGATTTCTTTAAACCATATAAAGATTTAGAAAGTTTAAAAACATGATATGGAAAATTAGGATTAGTAAATCCCGGTGGTTGTTCAACAAAAACATCTTCAATTATAAAACCAGTTAGAAAAGAACTTTTGACATCCATTTGATATAACTTGAAATTCAGATGAGCAGCATAGGCAAGTAAGATCCTAATGGATTCTAATCTAGCTACAGGTGCAATGGTTTCCTCATAGTCTATACCTTCCTCTTGACTATATCCCTGTGTAACTAATCTAGCTTTGTTTCTAACTATGTTTCCAGATTCATCAACTTTGTTGATAAAAAATCATTTAGTGCCTATTGTTAAAGTGTCCTTAGGTCTGTCAACTAATTCCTAGAATTTTTTTCTTTCAAATTGACTTAACTATTCTTGCATATCCATTACCCAAAATTAATCATTGATAGAATCATTGAAATTTTTAGGTTCTAGCTATGACTGAAAATCTTGATGTTCAACCAGGTTTCATAGAGAAGCTCCAGTTTTGTTCTTCTGTCAAGATTACCAACATCAGCATCTAATGGATGATTCATTAGAATCCTTGTTGATCTACTAAAGGTAAGACTAGAAATTTCAGGTTCATCTATAGGTCAGGTTCTATAGAAGAGGATTTTGGAATTAGTCAAGAACTGTATGTTTTTACAGCAGGTTCTTTAGATTTATCATTAAGGTTCAGAATAGAAAAATCTTCTTCAAGATTTTCAAGAGAATTTTTAGGCTCATGTGGATCAGTTTCAACAAACTTAATGTGAATAGATTCTTCCACACATATGGTTCTTTTATTAAAGACTCTATAGTCTTTTCTAGTTAAATAATAACCAAGAACAATTCCTTCATCACTCTTAGAAGAAAACATATCAAGATTATACTTTGTATTAAGAATAAAAACATTACAGCCAAAGACTCTAAAGTAACTAACTTCAGGTTTTCTATTATTCCATAGCTCATATGGGGTCTTCTTAAGAAGTGGTCAAATTAAGATTCTATTAATAATATAAGAGGCTGTATTCAAAGCTACATCCCAAAAATAAATAGGAAGGTCATACTCATTAAGCATGGTTCTCGCTATTTCTTGCCGGGTTCTATTCCTTCTTTCTACTAAACCATTTTGCTGAGGTTCCTAAGGAGAAGAAAAGTTGTGACTGTAGCCATTATGTGAGCAATAAGATTCAAACTCTTGATTTTCAAACTCACGGCAATGATCACTTCTCAGGGTTTTAATCTTAAGTCCACTATGTTTTTCTATATATTTGGATTATTTAACAAAGTAAGAACAAGCTTCACTTTTGTGAGCAAAGAAGTATACCCAACTATATCTAGAAAACTCATGTACTAGAACATAGACATAGTGATTACAATTTAAACTAGAAACCCTTGAAGGTCCAAACAAGTCTATGTTATTCAACTTGAGAGGTTGAGAAGTAGAAAATTCATTCTTTGATTTAAAAGAGACTTTATGTTGTTTTCCCTTTTGACAGGGATTACAAACTTTGTCATTTGGGAATTCATGTTTATGTGGGTCTCTAACTAAGTTCTTCCTAGTAAATTTTCTAAGTGAATAGATGTTGTAGTGTCCTAATCTTCTATGCCACAGCCATGATTCTTTATGAAAATCATTTAAACAAGTAACATATTGTTTGGAAAATGAATTTAAATGAACACCATAAATATTTTCATTTCATAAAGCATAAAATAATAAAATATTTTTAGAGTTAAAAACATTACAAGAAACATTTTCAAATTTAACATTAAAGCCATCATCAAATAATTGAGAAATACTTAACAGATTATACTTAAGTCCATCATCAAATATAACTTTTGAAATTAAAACTATATTAGTGTAACCAATTTGGCCAAGGCCGATGATTTTTTCCTTTAGAATTATCACCAAAGGTGACATAGCCTCGATCAAACTTTATTAGACTTTAAAGCATTAGTAATCCCCAGAAATATATCTTGAACATCCACTATCCAAGTACCATACCTTCTTTTCATACCTCTTCAAACATGTTTCCTATAAAATATATTTAGATGGAAAATGAATTTGGTACCCAGATCTTCTTGGGTTCAGAAATGTTAGCAATCAAAGCTTTAGGTACCCATATTTGTATTATGGGTCTCATATAATTTACAAAATCAATATATTTTGAAAGATAAACTTTATTTGATCTATAAACATATGAAAAAAAATTTGAAGCATACCAATTTTCAAAACTATGACAGGCATAATTTTGTCCAGACTTAGAAATTAATTAAGTTTTAGTGAATTGTCTCTGTCTAGGTTGGTATCCCAAACCAGTAGTGTATTTAGGTGAAACTTATTTGCCTAACATTTGAGTATGTGTATCTTTTCCCTTTGAGAACTTTTCTAAGTCCATTATAAGTTTCTCATTATACATTTTTAATTCAGTATTTTCCTTTAATAGCTGTGCATTCTTCTACTTTTCTATTTAAAGGAAGATTTAACATTGGCAGTGAGAGCATGATGTTTCTTTAGTAAAGTATACTTGTCTTTTGGTTCATTACATGTTTTTTCCAGCATGTTACAATTTTCATATAATTCATCCTTAGACATATCTTCAGAATCAGAATCAGATTCTGCATCATATCAAGAATAATAGGAATTTAAAACAAGAGTTTATAAGGTTACCTCAGATGTGTTGGTCATGAAACACATGTTGGCCGGATTCTTTTTAGAATCAGAAATTTCAGATTCACTTGTGATTTCTTCTGAATTACTCCAAGTAGCTTTCATAGCTTTCATGTACTTCTTGTCTTTATAATCATGTTTCTTTTTGAATTTTAATTTTGGACAGTCATCCTTGATGTGTCTTTTCATCTTGCATTCATAGCAGACTATATCATCTTCCTTATCAGACTTCTTCCAATCCTTCTTCCAGTGACCCTTGTTGTCATACTTTCCTTTGTAATTTGATTTTAGAAAGAAGTTATTTTTCCTATAAAACATCTTGAATCTTCTGGCTATTTGAGACATCTCAGCATCACTATCTGAATATGAATCTTTACTTTTTGAATTTTTAGTAGGTACATGTATTTTCTCCTTGTATTTGCACTTTGAAGCAGTAGACATGAGAGCCATGGATTTTCTCTTAGGATCATCATCTTCTTCCTTGTTTACATTAAGTTCTTCCTCATACATCATAATTTTACCTATTAATTCCTTAATAGGGAGTGTGATGATGTCGCATGATTCTCTAATGGAAAAAGAAGTGTCCCTCCATCTTTCTGGTAGACATCTCAAGATTTTCATGATTTGTTCCTTTGCAGGAACAACCTTTCCATGTGAGCTCATAGTATTGACAATATCATTGAACCTGAGATACATGTCATAAATAGGTTCATCGGTCTTCATTTTAAAATTTTCATATTTAATAGTATAATTATTTAATCTCATTTCTTTAACATTGGATGTTCCTTCATGAGGAACAGCCAAATTGTCCCATATTTCATAAGAAGTTTTGCAAGAAGGAATTCAATTAAACTCTTCATCTCCTAAAGCAGAATACAAGGAATTCATAACTTTACAATTATTATTGTAAGGAGTCTCTGTAGGTTCATACCATGTTGTTCTTTCAGTCTCTGGAATTTTATATTGTGACTCTATAGCAGTCCAGATATCAAAACCCATACATTCCAAATGAATATTCATCATAAGTTTCCACTGGGAATAGTTGGTTCCATTGAAGAAAGGTGGCTGCTTAGTAGCAGCACCTTATAGTCTTTTATCCATAACTAGATTTTAGAAAAGAAATTTAAAGAGATAAAATTTAGAACTAACAGAAATTTATGATCTTTAAAGATGCAACCAAAATCACCGTTGAAAAATAGAGTATTTCAAAAATCCTTTACCAAAAACAAAACCTCTGATACCAAATATTGGTCGAAGTGGATACTAAAGATGGGGTGAATTGAGTTCCAATAAAAATTTCTGTTAAAAATATTTCTCTCAATATCCCCCTATTTAAAAACAAAGTTTTATTGTAGTGAATCTATACAAAGTGTAAATTTTCAATCAGTTTCTCAAAATTGATTAGGTCTCAGTTAACTTAATCAGAAGATTAAATTAACTTTTGAAACTAACATATTGGTTTCCAATAAGTATAAAAACATGCTAATTTAACTATCAAAGTAGCTTTAAAATAGTTTTTATATAAAAGTAATAGCAATGGAATATGAAATATATATATATAGTATAGTTATGACTTAAACTGAAATGCATAGTAGATGTAAACAAGAGGTTCAGTCTCAAGACAAGACTTAGTCCTCTCAAACAATTTATATAAATTGATCTACACCATAGATCAAGGTAAACAACAGTGAACACATGGTGTAGGTACAAAGACATCTACCATAGTTCTATGTGGGAAAACAAACAAAAACTCGCAACTGTCCAAGTCTTACTCGACCTCTAACACTATCCACAGTGGTAAAGAAAAGAGTTATAGAGTTTTAATGAGGATTTGATAATCCCCCACCTTAGCACAGGAGACAGTGTGTGTGTAAAATAAATAGGATAGACACATTGCTCGAAATGTAAATGAAATATTAAATAAAGTAAGTGAGAATGAGTTTAGAAGAGATTTAGTGAATGGAAGTGCAGCTCTGGACTCGTTTGGTTGGTCAGAAATGCTTCTGAGTCCTTCTCTGGTTTTTGTGCAAAAAACAGAGGGTCATTTTCTTTGGTTGTTCCAGTTTTAACTAAGAAGCCTAAGTGCATGAAGTTATAGTTGTAGGTCTTCACTCACGATGAAGCTATTGTTCTCCTTGAAAAATATGTTTCTTCGTGTATGTCTAGTGTTATTCATGTATGAATGTAACCTTCCACAAATGCAGCACGTTTGAATGATGATGAGCCTTTGTGTGTGCCTTCTTAGTTCCTTGGTTCTTGCGGTTTCATCAGGATGACACCACTTCGCCTTTATTAGGTCTTTATCTTCCCTATTATAGCTTTCAACTCCGGAAAATGGGAATGATTACCTTTTTCATGGGTACTATGTACGGTTCCCTGACATGGCAACCGAATTCATTAAATAACATTATCTGCATTAAAACCATCAAATGTAACTGTTATCTTAATAAATAAATAGTATTGAGAATATAGAGTTTGACTGGTTGGTCAATGATTAGTAGCCTTTCTGTTGGTTGACGTGTATGGTGGATTTTGTGCAGTAGTCCTTCCATTAGTAGATCTTTGAATTTTCATCAGTAGCTCTCGGTATCTGTAACTCCTTCTATCGGTAGACTTATTCTATCGGTAGCTCGGTAGACTTCTGTCAGTAGCTCTTGGTCTATCAGTAGTTCCTTAGTATTGGTAGCTCTTAGTCTATATCAGTAGATCAGTAGATCCATGCATCGATAGCTGATTTCACTTGTATCGGTAGATCAGTAGCTCCATGCATTGGTAGCTGATTGCACTTATATCAGTGGACTTACTCTATCGGAAGACTTCATTATATCGATAGCTCTGTACATATCGGTAGCTCCATTCTGTTTTATCGGTAGACTTGGTATATGATTACCGGTAGCTCTGTATATATAAGTGACATTAGTGTATCGGTGACTCTGTCTATCGGTAGACTGTGTACAGGTAGCTCTTTATCAGTAGCTATTCGCAAATTAATGACTTAACACTTATCTGTTTTATGCAAAACACATCCGATTGGGTTAGAATTACTTCAAAATTTATATAAACATAGACAAACATTTGTTAACATATTTTAGATACTATTTTAATATTATTATTATTATGATAAACATAAGTTGGGATTTTCAAATCATATGAAAGCATAATTGGGATTATCAAAACATGTGAGGTCAACAATTATAATTTATATCCTACAATATTAAACCATAAATATCCATTATTACTATTTATATAATATACATATAAAACAACCATGAGATTATTATATATTAAGGGTTATGATAAATACAATTGAAATGTACAGAGGAATTAATGGCCTTGACTAGTAGGATCATAACATATGAATCCCATTTATATGAGAATTCAAAAGAGATATCATACATAGGTTTTCCTTTAGACCTAACCCAATTTATAATACAACAACTAAAGCATGAAAACCCATTTATAAGAAAATTTCAACTTTATCAAGATCATCCCCTATATGATTTTTTCCAAACTACCCCAAGATAATCTCACCATCACACACTATACTCTAATTGAATTCACTAGTGTTATAATGCGCTACCAATATGGAACATAACATTATGAATTTATTTACTTTATTTATAAGAATATAATAATTATATTTATCTTTTATGGAATTATAATTATTAACTAAAAAATTCAATAAAAAGTAAATTTTAATATAATGAAACATAAATTTTATATTAGTGATATCTATAAATTCAATGAAGACACACTTTTTAATGAATTCAAGAACATTTGAAATATTTGGTTTCCTGATAATAAATTATTATTAAATAATATTTATTAAATAAAATACGTAATATAATTTGACACATTCAAATATAATCGTACTATACTTCATGAAATAGTTACTATCAAAAAGAATATTTTTTCAATAAATGGAGACTTTTCATATACAAGTGTAAATTATTATATATAAATATTTATTTTGTTGATATAAATATTAAATTTAAATTAATCACATAAAATTACAAGAAAAATTATTTTTTCATAATTTTCTATGATGGATGATTTTTTTCTAAAAATATAACAAATAATAAATATAAAATTAACATTATCACAACTTAAAATCTCAAAAGTGATGTAATAAATAAAATAAAGAGTAAACATGACCAACAATATTTTTCCCTTTTAAAAAATGTGTGTTTTATTTTATTTTATTATTTTTATAATCCCAAACAGAATCATCCAAAATGTATATTATATTTTAACTTTATAAAATCAATTCATTATGAACTTGACACACCTTTGCATCACAAATGGTTTTACTTTATCCTGTTCATTTATGAGGTTTTAAAATAAAAATATCATATTTTGGAGAAAACATGTGAAGAACCCAATGTGAATTTTTTTGATTATTTTATCATATAGAGTCTAAAACCAAGGTTTTAATTATATAAATAATCTATCTCTCTTTTCTATAAAAAATAAATAATCCTCACATTACACCCCACTAAAATCCCTTGTATCATGAATTTACTCTTCCCATCCCACTCTAGATCCATCCCAAGGATCTATTAGTCTCAAATTACTGTCATCCAACTCTGTCAGAAGCATCCTCATAAATGGTAAGGGATCAATCTATCTACTTTAACTTCTCATCAACTTCTTTGTATTTAGCCATTTAAATGTGACTTGGTTATTATTAAGTGATTTTATCGATATCCATTCACAATTATATGATTATTCTAATAATGGAATGTCATTTATCCCTTATCATCATAAACAATACAATATCTATTACTCAATTGAAGTGGGAGATTATCCCATTTTCTTCTTTAAGAAATCACAATTTTGATATTATGTATTTTGATTTCAAAATTTTTATATTGGGATATGAATAATCATATACCTCCTAATATACCTATTATTTCAACGTGATTATATATCCCTCTAAATCTCATTTAACCTGCCTCAAATCATTTATGTAACCACATTATTCTTCTAAAATTAGCATAAAAGTTTTCATGACAGGCATTTCTGTAGAGATTACCCATTCAAATTTCCAATCAAGGTTTTTGACATAATGGTACAATCCACCATTTATAAGGGAATTTTATGTATGTTACCAAATATACCTAATCGTGGGATTAAATTTGTGGAAATATAATCCTATGTTGAATTTTATATATTGAACACTTATGTATATAGATAATATTGATGTCATGGGTTGGACTGGAATTATACATCCCTCCAATTCATTTCGGTAATGTTCTTATTTCATGAGGAAGTATTTATGGGATTATGGAGTGAACAAAAACCATGATGGGGATTTTTTTTTCATCTAACGATGTCTTCACATTCAGTATTTCTTTATGTTTATTTCTTGTTTAATGTTGTTTCCACATTAAAATCCTTTATTTTTCATATCATGGTGTGTCATGCCTCGTTGTATAATAATGTGATTTCACCACATTTACGTCTCACTAATGTGACCATTGAATCACATGTATTATATTCATCATTTTACAGTTTGATTATTCCCATATTTTAATTTATAACTCACACCTTTCATATGTAATCCCTTAAGGTCTTCAATATTTTTTTAGAAGATCCATGGAATATATGTTATTGCTACTGTGTTTTAAAATAATTTTTCTATATTTATTTTTCATGTTTTTATGCAATTTACTTAATTAACCCTTGACATTGTTCCTATTTACCATATTTTGTTTCATTATGGGTATCAACATGTAATAAATTGTGAATTAATTTTTATTAAAATTACAGGTTATCGTAGTTGTAATCAGTGAAATGTCTAGTTATTATTTTTTTTAACATTTGAAAACACTAGTGAATTCTATATGGATAAGAAAAAACATAGGAAACCGTCCATTAATTTTAATAACATATCGATTCATTCATTTCTCAGAATATAAATCCCTATATATATTAAATATTTGGATGTTTCTCTCTAATTGTTCTGTCTAGGAGTAATCACTATTAAAAGAGATAATTAAGATGAACTTAATTGTCACTTGGTGTATAGAAATGAGTCCCACTTCAAAAAAGGTTTGAAACACCCAGTGGATATTCTTTGGAAAACACACAAAATATTTAACAATACTTATGAAAGGAACACCTATTATATTTTATATTATAAATTAGAATACTAGTAACATAAATTTGTACCTTGAAATTAATAATTAATAGAGTATATGTATTTTTTATCAATCAATTAAATGATTATTGTTTCCCTTTCATGTGTTTATTCATTATAAATTAGTTATCACTCATTTTGTTTTGGATGAGGTTAATGAGTCAAACAATAATTAATTACAGAAGGACAGTCTTATCAATAATGGTTTCTTTATTGTTTCATTCCATGGGTGTTTAATAGAGCTATTAAAACACCATAGAAAAATTATGAAGTATAGAAATCAGTGAAAATTGAAATTGGGTTAATTTTTGTATACTATGCATATACATCCTACACTATAAAAATTGGTGGGTGGAATTTACAATATAATAATATGATACTCCCATTATCAGAAATTGATTTTATTTTACACATAGAATTATATTACTTGTAGATAAACAACCCAAATTTCACATATATGGATGTCCACCTATGTATATCTAATATTTTTTCATATTCAATACATGTTTAATGTGGGTGATGAATCTTTTTTCAAATCATCATATCAATCATGGGTATTATCTCTTTGAGAGAAATCGTATCATGATCAAATGAAAAATACTAATGTAATGATCATCCATGATGACAATCACATTGTAAGTTAATTGATAGAATTTTTTATTTAAGAATTTATTGTTCTTACATATATCAGTGTGGCTTATTAATTAATTGTTCTTATACCAAGATTTTTTCAAATATCAATTAATCTATTTAGAATATATATTATTGAACAAGAGGAGCTAAGGATGAAAATATAGGAGAATTTGTATAAACTTTTTATAAACCCAATTTATTCACATAGAGGTGAACCACTCATCTGCTTCAAGAAAATTTATTAGTCAACTTGCCTAGGAATTTGTTATCAGGAGATTATAAATAACCTAATAAAGAACAAGTATCATTTAGCACAAATTACGTACTTGTTTGATGAGCTATGTAGAGCCTAGTAATTTTTCTAATTTGAATCTTCAATAGGAATTTTATAATGTAATGGTAAAGGAGGAGGATATTCCATAGACTAATAATCTTTTATGGTATTATTACAATGACTTTGTACAGATACAATTTTGACTCACTAATTATCTAGTAATAATTATGGAAATAATAAATAATGTATTTAGGAATTACATTGACAGATTTTGAAAAATCATATACAGAGGATATTATTATATACTATGAATGAATTGGGAAAATTTGGACAATTTCAATGCAGAAAATAAAGCCTTGAGGAATGAAAACAACAATGAAAAGTTATATAAATAAAAATTTTGTATGGGGTAATTAAGATTTATGGGTCATGTTAACACCAAAAATTAGATAAATTTAGACAAATAAAATATATTAAATTGAAAAATGGACTATACCATCCTCTACGAATATATTTCATGGATTCCATGGTTTAGTATTGTAATATAATTGAATTTTTATATAAAAATCATCAGTTTAAATCGTAGAAACCATGATAACTAAAACATTAGGTGAAATTTTCATAGGATGATTAATACAAATGAAACATTAATGAGATAAAGAAGAGGATAATCACTTCACCTATGTCACGTTACCCACAGTTGGGAATTTTTTTGGATCAATACTTATGAATCCAAATAAGGCTTCGGTTGCGTACTCCTGCCAGATTAAAGAACACAATGCCTATGCCTCCATCCAATTAATGATCCCTGAATAGAACTACTAATAACATGATCTAGAATTGGATGCATTGACCATCACATTGATGATTTGGATACATTATCTACATAGTTAGAATTTTAGAATATATACAGATAATAAAATCCTAAAATATATATTTAGACTATATTATCTAAATAAGTTCCAATAGTTGTGGTTATAGTTTATCAATGATTATTATTGATCAACACATTACCATCATGTGATTTTGAAAAAATTGGGAGTTGCTCTGAGTAGAATGCGTTATATTATCCTATCGATTATAATGACTAGATGGGATCCAATATTCATGGACATTAAAAGGATTATTGTGTTATTTATAAAAGGATCATAATCCAATGTTTCTAAAATAACCTATCAATCAACCTCTCTTGGGAGGATAAAGGTTTCCCTTTAATATGATGATGTACTATAGATGATGTTAGAGAATGTTATAGAATATAAATTTTCTGTGTATAGAATTTTATGGTTTGGAACGTGAATATGTGTCCCCTAAAACCATAATTGAATAGACAATATTTTAATTATTCCCCTAGATCTCCCTAATTTATTCATCAGTAAAGCACTATGATGTACTTAAATGTTAAGAAAATCATTTCATAGGGTAACATGAATTTGGAGATGTTAGAATTTGTATCTCAATGCTTGGTATATGAAAAAGTAAATCTATAAAAATTGAATTTTAATGTTTTGATGAAAACATTACCAATAATATTATGGAAAAAGGTAAAATATAAACATGGATTTCATAATATGACTCACTAGGTAACCTAATGTCATGGATTCCACCTAGAAGATAGTTTTTATCTTTACCATGTTAGCACATTTCAATGCAATATAGTTTGATTTATTTATTAACCAACTCACTAATATATTAAAATGTGAAATTTAATGGATATATAGATTTACACTCTATATTGAATCTAAATGAGGAATGAGATTATGCATGGGGTTTTGGTGGAGGCTCCAACATGTGTTGGACACAAAATAATGCTTCAGTACTGTGTTTCACCCCCAAAAGTATGGTTAGCTTGAGTGAACTACTATAAATAATGGGGATATGCTAAGATCATATTCTATAGGATTTAGATAAATAATGGTATCAACACCATCCCCTTGTGGTGTTTTCATATAACAACCATGTCCATTATAACATTCAATGTGAAAATTATGAGGTTATTTATAGGATGAGGTGTTAGACTCTGACATATTAGGTTGATGTTTGTGAGTGGAAATTGATGGGAATAGATCTTATCCCAGTGACTACAGATAAATAACAAACCATTTAACATCATAAGAAATATGCACAAAAACAATATAATATCAATATAAATAATCATCCCTATGACCTAGAGTTTTATGATGGAGTTACTACATTCCTTTTTTATTTACCATGGACAAAATTAAAGATGTTTTGAATGAAATAAAATGTTATCTTCCATGATACATTGTCTTATTCAAGGTGCTTTATCATATAAAAACAACATTATATTGAATATAAAACCCCCAAACATATCTCTATTGTATGTTGTGTTCCATGTATCCCAATTTATGAAGTACATACAAACCCCCTCACATGTATAGAGTTAATAAATGGTACCATTTTAGATTTATTATCATATGAAAAATATATGGGGAGGATCATAGATCTAAAGATAATGCTCTATAAAAAGAAAAAACCCACCTGGAAAAAGTATTGGGGGAGAAGCCGATGTTTCAGAAAGCAACAAGAGAAATAAATGAGGGGATTAGATGGAAGTACCCTAATATATTTTATTTTATGATTGAAATACAATGGTAAATTTTTTAAATGGTGGAAAATGTAATGAACATAATTTTTTAAAATAATATTTATTTTTTTGAAGAGGAAAATGGCTTATTTTGAAGTTAAATTATAGAAAACACATGAACTAAATATATTATTTTAGAGAATTATAAGTTATATCCAACCAAATATAAATTTCAATTAAGCATCATAACCCTTAATATTATTGCTTTTATATTGTAATTGTATGATTATTATTTATATATTAAGGGTTATGATAAATCCAATAGACAAAAATAATGATATCTACAGCTATATCCAATAGGGTTGAACTCAATGAATCCCATTTATCAATGCTTCCAAGAGAGATTACATCACTTGGATTTCCCCTTAATAAAACCTAAGCTAAGATTATGCCACTAAAGAATGAGTGTAACTATTCATGGGAGATTTTCACTATCATAATGTTCATGACCCAAACTGTGATCTCTAAACCACCCCATGAAAACCTCACCATAATGCACCTTACTCTTAAATATTACAAGGGAATAATAAAGGTTTTGTATCACGATCATAACGTTAGAAATTTTTTTAATTTAGTTTTAATAAAATAGTTATTATAACATTTTTTATTACATTATTACTATTTAATAAAAAGTTTCATAAATATAGATTTTGATAAGATGAAACATAAATTGTATTATCAGGATATATTCAATTTCAATCTATAACATATTTTTGGTGATTTAATTTTTCTGAAATAATTTTTATTTTAATAAAATTTTATTAGTTATTTATATTTAATAGATAAAAATGAAAATATATTATAAGGATGACAAATAATTTTTTTTATAATTGTTCTGAAAACTATTATTATTAAAAAATTACTTTTCAATAAATGGGGTTATTTTAATTATGACTAAAATAACAATATATGGAGAATTATTTTTAGAAAATAAATTTTCTCATTGAAATCATCATCTCAAAATTATCCTATAGAAAATTTTATATAATTTTCTAAAGCCATTATGTTTGGTTAAAAATTAAACACAATATAAATATATGTTAAGTATTTTTTCATTATAATATCCTACATTTTATAAAATTAATGTTATTAGTATTATAAATTTACATAATTATTTTTCCCCATTAAAATAACATGTTTCTAAATGTTATTTGATTACTTTTATAAATAAATAATGAATGCTATAAAACATATGTTATCTTTTATGGTTTTACAATCTATTGTTTATTAACATGACCCACCTCCACGACACCAATGATATTATTTTATTTAGTTTTGTTATTATATTTAAAATAACATTAAAACATCTATATTTTGTAAGAAACCGTTGAAAAAATCCATGGTAAAAACTTATTTGTTGATTATTTTATCATATATAGTCTAAAACCTATTTCTAGAAAGTTATGATGAATTAATCTCTCCATTGATAGGAAAACCCACCGAAAATCACATTCCCCTTCACTAAATACCATTGGATGTAGAATTTATGCTACCCTTGTCATTTTAAGTCTATCCAAATGTTCCCCTATATATTAAAATGTTTTTCTATAGATTTTCGATGCACTCTCCCAAGGTAATGAATCACTCTATCATTTATTCAATTAATACACCTTATTTATATTTATCCTTTTGAATCTTAATTTATTATTCATTAAATAATTTATAAATATAATATTATTATATGATTAATGTCTTAATAATGGGATATAATTTAACCCCTCTAATTTTACCCTTTCTCAAAGCTATTATTGTGTTTAATTAAGGGATCCTCTCCTTCTCCACCTTTTTCATGAATTTTATTTATATTATTCCCTTTAATTTAACATTTATTATGTTTGGAAATGTTTTTTCACAAACCTAAAGTTACCCTTAAGATATAAATTTTATTATTGATCTCGTTCACTGTCATTTACCCCTCTATAAACCATTAAGATCCCCCATTATACTGTCAAGAATATCTTTTTATTTTCCAAGCCATGAATTTGTGTATGGAAATCACATCCCCATTTCCACTCAAGGGTAATAACATAGATATTTTGAATCCTTAATTTATTATAGAAATATATGTTGGTAATAATAAAATCCTAAATCATAGGATTAAATTTTATGAAATATGAACATATGATGAATTATTTATGTGCCTCAGTTATGTATGTATAGAATATGAATGTGTCGGGAGGGTCATGAATTATATACACCTCCAATATAGTTGGGATTTATTCATATCATGATATTTATTGTATGGAATTAGGGACTATGAATAGTCATTTATGGGACCTTTTACACTATTCTATGTTGTATTCTATGTTATCGTTGAATCATACATATGTCATGTTTTGAAGTTCTTTACACATTTCTTTGTTTCATTAATGTTATCATGTTATATCCAACCTAATTGTTGATGATTATGATTATCACAATTTTTAATATATCATTGATATCCCTATTTATCCACATGTATTAATTTAATCATGTTATTCTTTTATTAATCACTTATTAAGATTTATAGCTCACCCATTTCTTTTATACACCCCCATTTTTTCTGATGTGGACATAGAAGATAAATGCAATATAAGAACATGTTATGTTGTTTTTGAATAATGTCACTTTATTTCATTTTAAAATTATTATATCATGTATATAATTACACATATAATATAGAGATCGTGATTTTATGGGGTTTTATTATGTGTATATTCATTAACTAAATAGTTATTTAATGTGTTTGAAAAATATTCATAGTCATTACATCATATAATAAAATTGATAAATATATGATTGAAATATTGTATAGTGAGTAATACTCTGTGCTGACTCTTATTAGGTTGTGTCTCATCCCCTAGACCATGTATAAGAATGGTTCCTTAGAATAGAGTGTTCATGAAAAAATCAGATAACTATTTAAAACAAGTTTATTGGATTCTCTGACATCATCACATCATTAGTGTGTGCTCATTGGGTGTGTTGTACGAAGGTTGAATTAATTAAAATCACTTTTTCTATCTGTGGTTAATAATTTTATATATGAAATCAATATGAAATTTGATCTATGATAATGGAGTTTCAAAGTGAAAATGTTAAATAAAAGTTGGTACAAGATCAAATTATGAGGATAATAAACATAAAATGAATAGTTTTATTCAAAAACACATTGAATCACCCCTTTAGGATATATGTATTTAAGATGGACTAAATAATTGTTGTCAAATAAATAGGGTTTTTTCGATGTTCACTATCTAATATTATATATTTAAAAAAAATCAATCATTCGTCCGATTGAGATAGAATCTTTTTTAATGGAAACAATTATGATAGACAAAGTCGAAAAAACAATGGTTTATATATTATTATTTGAAGGGGTTATAGAAAATATATATATATATTGAATGTAATTTGAAAATAAATAGTGAAATAATTGGTTATGTGAAGAAAAAAAAGATAATAGTAAGACCAATTTCTAAAAAATTTAAATATGAAAAAAAATCTCTTTATACTATAACAATTGAAACATAGAAAATATTTTATATTATTTACGGAAAATTGGTGGAATTGATTTTGTGATATATATCTCCATATAAGAGTTTAAATCTAATTTTGATAAGTCATTAGCAGATAATATTGGATAAATTTTATTTCTGTCAAAAATAAATCAGTGGAACAATAAAAATAATACATATGATATTAAAAAATATTATAATCAAGGATTTGTTTTGGAATTATTAATATATTATTCTATAAAGTTTTTTTAGTGTATTCTTTAGTGTAACAAAGATCGTATTTTAAAAAATGACTCAAGAGGATGGTGATTCTGGAAAAAATATCATAATAACGTATATACATATATCCTATGAAACATTATTATAAAATTAATATAATTTCTAAGCCTTATATAATAATTTTGATTATCTAGAAATCATTTTAGTGGTGGATTATGCATTCTTTATAGATTTGGAGTTGGATAATAAGTGATTGATTTAAGAAGGGGTTTTCTTGAATGAATCCATTTATAGTATGGGTGTAAAAATGAATGGCCAAAATGAATTAATTAAAGAATATTCCAATTAAATGACTAAAGAAACATGATTAAAGAATTAGAAAAAGTGAGTATTATCCCTCTCAATGAAAAACCTGAGAAGAGGATAATTTCTATATGGGAATATTTTTAAAGGAAAGAAGAAGATATTTTATAAATTATACTGATGTATATTATAATTGGGGGGATGATATTATGAGAAGAACCTAAAATTGAAAGATAAGAAATATTTTTAAATCAGACATGATGATAGGTGGTGAGAGGAAGAAATATTGATTCAATAGAAAATAGTAATATAATGATAAATATTGAGGTGGTATTACTCAATGAAACATAACTACTAAATTATGCAGTTATCGATCAATGAGATAAGTAATGACTATATTCATAGAAATTCAAAGGATCATTAGTGGAAGGAAATCTAACACAGCATATTTACTAAGTAGAATGTATTTCATGTATGTCATTGACACAAAACTTTTTGTGGCACCTAAACATAGAAATATTTAAATTAATTATTAGAATAAAATTGAGTTATTTAAAATTTAATAACCATAATTCTTATGTTAATGTGGTGACTTTGATGTAATGTGTAAGAGTCTATAACACTTTGGAAATGGTTCCCCATAATGAAATATACAATCATGGAATTTGAAAAATGTTTTATCATTCATAATTGGATAATTTACCTAAACAACATTCATAAAAAGAACGGAGGAAAATATACATGAGGAAGATTAAGGGATTTAATGATGTACAAAAAATAGGGAATTTGAATATGATGAAATATTCACCAATGATAAACTATTTTATGATTGTCTTTTGTGTATCAATGAAGATAATCCCATAGCATGAATAAGTTTTTTCACAAATTATATTCAATGATAAGGGGATAAACTAGTGTCATAGACCTTATATGGTGGGTTAATCATGGTGTAGGACGAAATAAAAATTCTCCAATGGATGAAACATGAACTTATGGGATTTATATCAAAATATAGTTGAAAACCAAACCCATAATGTTTGAGAAAATAAAAGAAAATATCCTGAGTGAAGTACGTATATATGTATTGTACAAAGAAACCCTATTATTCCTTCTATATAAGTTGGATAAAATGGCTTATTTACCAAGAATATCCATACTCCCAAATATAATGAAATGCAGAAGTACACCACTCTCAATGTTCCAAAATAATATAAGAGATTGATGGATGTGATTCAAGAATAAGGGGACAATTGATACATAGGGTAGAAGTTTTTAAATAAGATTCTTGAAATTTTTTTATCGAAGTAAGAACTAGTGATCATAAAAAATAGAATAAAAAATAGGGATAGGGAAATTCAATTTTCACCAAGATGATTCTCAACTATTAATTGGTATCTGGATCAAAAATAAATTTAATCGATGCCAAATACATTTCTATGTTTCTAAATTACATCATGAAAACAATTGTTATCAATAAGTTATATTAGGGATTCTTTGGGGGTATCTAACTCTAAATGAAACTAGAATATAGATTAAGAGGGATGCATGGACATTATTGGAGGAATAAATGTATTACTATTTTAAGATCTAATTTTGATTAATCATTTAATTATTTTTTAGGATAATAAATTCTAATTCCATTTTATAACATTGTTGATCATCTAAACTCGGTAAAAGTTGTTATAAGTGGTCCTAGAGCGGATGGAATTAATTGGGAGGTTAATGCTAAAAATTTAAAGGTCGGTTACAATATGTGATTTTGATAATGTACAATGTATGGATGTGTGATCCAGGATAACAATTTCTATCAACATATTATATTAACAAGTAGAATTAATTGATAAAACATGTGTGGTAACTATCACACTTTTTTCATTATTTCATAAATTATTTTGTTCTTGTGTACATTGGATTCAGATCATTTGGAGATGGATGATGAAGACTGCTCATAGATAATGCTATGTAATTTTTTTGTAGTAGGAGAGTAAGAAGTAAAAAAATTGATTTAAAAAATTATTTCATAGAAAACGTTCTAGATATGTTGGCTATGGGTGTTTTTGAAAAAATAATAATTATTATTTGATTAAGTCACTCACTATATACATTGAAATATATACAGTTAAAAATGAATGACTTTAGAGAATAAACAAATATCAATAAATACTTCATAACATGGAGTCTTTTTCTGGGTAGAAAATTGTCCAATGTATTTTGACTAAGGAAAACATCTTTATAATGAGTAAAGTATTACAAGTTGTGTGCAAAGAGTACTAAAAATGGTATTAATAACTAACGATTAATGTTGTAAAGCCAATTTTTATGTACTATAAATATCATAAAACTTATAATTATTTCAATCAAATTATTGATATATCCATTTAGTTTTTTATGATAAAAAGATGTATTAAAAAAATAGTATAGATATTTCTTTACATAGGATGAATTATAACTATCTTAAATAAAGAAATTTTTTATTGTTATAGAAGATGTTGAGTTTTAAAACGTTTTTGAATGAAGTATCTATGAATCCCCAAAATATGGTTAATATTTTTTATTGTCTAATGTGGAAGTGAGGAGATAAAGATACTATAACACCACAACCCTAAAAGAACATAGTCAATTCCTTATATATTTACATTGAATTGATTACAAGTAATAAAATCTCAAATGAAAATTCAATTTAGCTATTTTGGAAAACTAGTTTCATACATGGAAACCATTTTACATTTGAAATAAAGAGAAATAACACGTAACAAAATAAAATTCTAATCATACATTAAAATCATTACAACAATTCATCATTATATCAAGTGTAAATTATACTAAATTTGGGTGAACAAAAATGATTAGTAGGGTTAACGTAAAGTGAAATCAATCATGAATTAATAATGAATAATTAATATAGCATAAATAAAATATGGTCAAATATTTCCATATAAATAATCATATTATGAAAACATGACCATGGAATACACTAACAAATCAAATAATCACATGGAATAATAATAATTATTGAAGGAATAGTTTTGAACATCTGCAATATCATGAAATACCCTCAAGATAGCTATAATCATGATAAAAACTCAAGAAAATTTATGTCTGGGTATAGAAACCCTTCTGATTTGTCTTTTGATCTATCCTCATGAAATTTTGTACTTCATGAGAACAAACATTAACAGTTTATGTACAAAATATTTCATTCCACGAGACTACAGATTTTTTAGGTGGATTCCATTTACATGTCCCTACCCATACATTATATTTCCAAAACATTCCCTACATACAAACTGATCAATTATAAATCATAATAAATACTCATTATCAATTATTTGTATTTATTAAATTATATATATATATATATATATAAATATTTCCACAATATATCTTATTACCTTAATAGTGGGAACCATATGAGAAAATGGTTTAATTTTTGGAAATAATAATATCCATTATAAATAATGTGGATATATTTTGGAAATGAATGTTTAATAACCACTCGAAAGAGAAAAACTCAAAAGGAAGGTAACAATTATAAAAAATAATTTAATGAAGTGAATATCCATACTATTCCAGATCAAAATTATTATAATCGATCGAGTGATAGAATAAGGATGTTATTAATAGAAAATATATCCATAGGAGGATAAGTATGAAAAATGGTTTTTGAAAAATGGAAATTCTATTAAAATATAATTATAACATTCATGAGGAATATAATCTATAAACATTCCAATGTGTCCCATACCACATTGAATCATTTTAAAAATATAATTTTTTAAGGATAAAAATTAAATGAAAAGTTTAATACCATGATCGTAAGTAAATTCAGGAAATAAAATTTTAAAGGAGTAGTATATACACCTTGTAAAAAAAGAAAGGATTATAAAATAACAAGAGGTCTCAAAGAAAGAAAATTATGATAACAATTCCATTAATCTTTTTGAAATGATGTAACCGTAGACCACATGATTGATATATCCTTAAAGAGATATGTAAATCTACATATATTTAAGGATACTAAACATAAAATAAATATATGGGATATATATACACCACACAACAAAAATTTGTGCTAAATATGCCATGTATATCACAGAAATAAATATTAAATGAGAAAAATGTCTTCCTTAAACATCTGTTTATATGAAATCATTTTAACCTCAAGTATAATGGATTTGAAAATATTATGAACTAATAAAATAACTATATTAATATTTATAATAGAATTTATGATCTTAATATAATATATTTTTACCAGTTAGTGAATAATACTTTATTATTTTCAATATTTCTGGTGTTAATTTCCTGGTATTTTGAGTATGAATTGATATTTAATTTTTTTATTATAACATAGATCATGATTTAATGATCTATAGAATTTAAAACATGATTTAAATATTATATTTAGTCATTATATATATATTTAGATTAATCCATAATGGTTAGATGTAGGAAATTAAATACGCCGTTCATGGAGACAGTTGGTCGTACGTACACATGAACACTATTTCCATTTTCATTTCATATTTAAGAAATTATATTTAAATGATATATATTTAGGTAATAATTAAATTATAATATTAATTTCATTCTCTTCACATATATTATCTAAAACCATCCAAGGAAAATTCAATTCTATGAGTGAAAAAATAACATCACATTGGGAAGCTAAGAGTCCACACATCAAAAAACAATGGTATCATATACAAAAAAAAACTTCAATAATGAATGCATGTGTTATATAAAAAAATAATATTCATAATGGAATTTTAACAATCAAATATATCATAAATTTACTATACTTCCATCATTTTCCCAACTGTGAATGGTATAAAACGAATAACTAATGACATTAGTCTGTGAGGTAGTAGTCTTCCAGACACATGGATGATGAATGTGTATCCCATTTGGTGGAAGTGTGTAAGAGTGTATTTCATAACATCTCATCATATTTAGGACACTTATTTTATTATATAATCATGATATAAAATAGTTGAATTTGTGGATAACGATGTAAATCAAAAGTGTTTGTAGAATAACATAACCTCTTTTTCTAGTAACTCCTTTTGGATTATTGAAAAATACATACTTTGATTGATTTCATAACAAATTGATGCTTCTAGGATGATGATAGGGATATCATGGAGCTTTTTTTTTTTGAGGCTTTGGATGAGATAAAATAATTCATTATTGTACTGAAGTGAGAGAAGTGAATCCCATTTTTTAGGTAAGAGGGAGTGGCATTCTGGTAAATATAAAAAGGAAAACAGTATTGGGAGGATTAATTACCTAAAGTGCCTCAAATATTGAAAATTAGCCTATTAATATGAAATTATGTTCAAGAAAGACCTTCACCACACAAAAATAATTTTATTTTTAAGGTTTTTTTAATAACTGTTATGTTTCTTTATTTTTACCTTTTTCCAGTTTTCATTAGGGTTACTAATTTCTTAACCTAGGTACATTAACCACTAATAATAAATTAAGGTGATATTTAATAGAAAATGTTGACCAAACTAATTGGAAACAATATATATAATTGTAAAGAAAATCTGATGTTTTTTGTGAAATATTAATAACATAAACTCATGTAACGTACAGAAACACTATTTTTTCCCAAATAATAGTTATAATTTTATTACTATTTAGGGTTCAATATAGTCATTATAAAATATAAAATGGAAAGTATCACAAAATATTAAATATTTATTAAAATTTAAAAAAAAATTACATATGATTTGATCTTTTAGTAGATTTTAAATCTTTTAATAAAATGTCATTTATTATAAAATAAATATACTATCAATTTAAAATTATTTAATTAATTTTAATTTAACAATATGAAGAAAATATTCTAATTTGAATATATAATATTACAAGAAATTTATTAAGATATATAAATATAAAAAATAGTAAAATTCTATTATTCAATCAATTTACTTTTAATACGATACATTTAATATTATTTACTTTCATTAATTATTAAATAATTAATTAACACAGTGGAACCTCATATGAATTTTTACTAAATAAATCAACTCAAAAAATTAAAAATAAATTAATATGATGAAAAAAATCTATTAACTTTCAAATTAATATATTTGACTAATCTAAGGTGGATGTTTTCATTATCATATGGCTTTATTAATGTTAACAGTTTGGAAGGCTCCTTATTTGACCACTTCCTCACCTTATTATATTTTCCAAATTCGTGGAATAAAATCCCTATAGATCTTAAAAGTTTGAAAATTGTTGGTTAAGGTCAATATATGACCAAATATTGGGTTTTGGAAAAGATTCTAGGTCACATTCCTCCGCAAGATTAATTTTTAACCACAAATTAAACTCAATTTTACTTTAATCATTGTAACTAATTTTATATGCTTTTAATAAATTTTATTTTAAAAATTTAATTTTATATAAATATAATATAAATATTATTCTCACTCAAACGATATTTATATATTTTTAGAAATTCAATTTTCAAATGTGGAAAATTTCAGTTTTTGGCTAATCCCACAGACATGGTGAGCATGATGGTTTTTAAAGAGAAAATGTTCAATAGTTCACTTAGTTATTAAATATAAATTCAATATAAAAAATATTACAATGACCAATGTTTCATTAAAATATATATATGATTTATCTTTTGCATGTTTAAAAATTATTTAGAATATATTTTAAAAATAGTAATTATTTAACGAAAAATTTCATTGTAAATTAAATTGCATTATTTTTTTATTATTCATCAAAAATTGAAACACCTCTGAAAAAATCATTAAATTAACCATAATAAATTTTTCAAATTCTTAATTAAAAAATAAATGTTGTTGAAAAAATTATAAATTTGTTAAAATATAGATTTAAAATAGTGGCACCATTAGAAGGAGGGAAACTGACTTTAGCAAAACAAAATTTTCCATGTGTAAAAATAGATTTGTACTTCTCATTGTCTATACAATCTATTTGGTGAATTTAAAAGTAATTTATTAAATATATAATATATAAAAAATATACCATAAAGTATTATGATGTTACATAAACCAATAATCTTGGCCTTTCAGGTCTTAAATGATATCGAAAGAACTCAGTATTGTGTGTAAAACCAGACAACTAGGTCTTGCATGTAATGAAATCTATAAAAAAATTAAATTAAATATAAAGCGATACTATTTCATAGTATTTGGGTGTTTCATTCTCCCCACCTTAAATAAATAAAATCCACTCAATTAAAATAATATCATGGTATTATACAGTTTGATTGTAGAAAATACTATTATTAAAAGAAAAAAATCGAAAGGGTTATGAAATTATATTATTTATTTGACAAAAATTTAAGTATAGTGGTTATATGTAATAATATATAACATGATATGTACAGAGGGTAACATTAGTGGAACGGGAAAATATGGTCTTATAGGAAAAGAATCAATAATTATTGGGAGTGTTTGAGGTCATTGATCACTAACAAATAAATGATCAATGGAATGATGATGGCCTCAAAGCCATAAATAATTGATTATTTAAATGTCCATTGGTTTAATAAAAATTATGGTATTTGGATAACATATATTTTTTATGTTCATTTTCCAATTATTTAGTAATTATTTTATTATATATGAATATGAAAAAATATACCAAATTAATACATTTCTATTTCATAAGTACAATCTAATGATCAAGATGCAATTTAATCAATTTCCATGTGATCATAAATATATATAGTATAATTATTTGTTTTAATCCCTGTAGTAATAAAATTTAATTTCAAAAAATCAAAAGATATATAAATTAATTACAATTTATTATTTAAATCTCAAATATTTCAAATCCCAATATGGTGAATATATTAATCTCTAAATATCAATTGAAATACTACTTCTTCATCATTAATATTTATTCATTATTTTTTTTAATGAAGTATATTAAATCAATGAATATAGAATCACATAGGATAGTTGTAGGTGTGAATCCCTTATCATCCTTCAGTCATGGTTTCAAGCCCCACAACATGCGTGGCTTGTGACATGCTGTCACCTTGCATGCACATTTTCCAATTTCTAAACTACATTAATCTAATAAATATATTATTTTAAAAAATAATGATGGACATCCTTTAAATAAAAATAATCATCAAATGACAATTTAACAAGGGTTTTCAAAAAAAATTACTTTTTAGAATGTCTAGTTATTTTATTTTTGTCTCATCCTTAATGTTTATAAACATATTTACTCTTATGTTCATAAAATATAATTACATTGTTCCTAAATTAATTTCTCATCTAGTATATGAACAAAAACAATGGGATATATTTCAATTAATTTCATCTAAAATAACCTTAATCATGGTAGACTACCATTACATAAAACATAATAATACGTTTTTAAGATGTATAACTTATGAAAAAATTTAAAATCATAATCGAGTTATGGTTTCCATGTGTCATAATTTAATAATTAATAATGTGATTCTATTCAAATAGTAATATAAATAATAGATTCATGTTCCCAAATATATGTTTTTATAAATCCATTTCCCATGGTTCCATCAAAACTTATTTTGATGCCAACTATAATTCCCTGACCATAGAATCACAAAGCAAGTGGCTTATATTATTAAATTATTTCGATTATAAGGAATTATGTCCCAAAGGACCAATCATCTCGGCAGTTCAGAAAACATATATACATAAATCAAACCCATATTACATTGGGAATAAAAAACATATTATATAACTAAATAAAATGCTCATCATCCGTGAATCTCATTAATGGAATTTATCATCATACCATGAGAAAAGGATAAAAAATTAATGATGAGCTCAAATACTCAGTAAAGGTAATATATAGTAGAAGATAAAATGAATTAATAATGAATAATTGAAATTGAAATAACAAAATATGATCAAATGATTCCATATAAATAATCACATATGCTTAAAACATTACCATGAATTATAATAATTAATTAAATAATCACATGGAAAAATAATAATGATAGAATACATAAATTTCGATATCGGAGCTATCAATATAAATCCCCATGATAGATAGATCCATGATATATCCTCAAGATAGTTTAATAATTTGGTTAAATAAACTTTTTTTTCATTCATGATCTATCCCATAGAAAATTTAATACTACACGGAGATAAACACAAAAGGGTTTTATACAAATGCTTTCATCCCATGAGTATAATATGCAACAAGTTGTTTTCATTAACCGATAGCAATCTAGTATATTATATGTCAAAAAAATTTTTTACATATTTATTAATCAATTTAAAACATAAACTAAGTGCTTTTTCGAATATCGTTAATGAGTAAAGGATACAATGGATTCTGGAAGGATGTTCTCAATGACGATGTGAATCTATTTATGGTGGGATTGTTCCTCCGAAAGGTGTTATTAAGGGTTCATGGCTCTAAGTGGTTGCAGTTTCTGTACCAAGGCATTGACGTCTTCCTTTCATAAATTTGAGCTTCTTTCTTTTGAAATTTTAATTTACGACTTTTATTGAAAGAATTTGGCGGGTTATTTTTTATGAAATATGTATTGGGTGATTGAATTTTGTGAGGTTATTACATAGCAATAAAAGTGAATATTTCAAAATATAAAAATATGGAATTTTATAGAAACCACTTAATATTATATGATATTTTCAAATTGAATAAATAAAACAGAAGTTTCTCGCTATAAAAAAAAGTTTCACGAAACTGAATATCAATAATTTCCTTTGTCAAAATAATCATAATCTATAAAAAGAGAGAATAAGAATGGAATAAATAAAAAATATACCTAGTATTTGATAATTGACAATAAATATTTTTTTGAACATAATGACCCATAAAATATTATTAAATAAACCTCTTAGGATAATAATCTTCAAATATAAGTGTCACATACCACATTGAAACATATATATTGTTATCCCAATGATAGAATAGCATTAAATGAAACAATTATTCTAATGAGAATGTGTATATTCGTGATATAACAAGTCAATTTAGTACTATATACAAATTATAAAATAATATATGGGTATAACATAATAAAATGTTTCAAAGAAGAAATATTGTAAACAAAATTTCATTACTGCATTGGTGACTTTGAAACCATAATCCTAATGAAATAAAGACCATAAAATTGATATTTAAATCCATATTAATTTAATTATCAGAATCATAATATACATTCTGGTTCAATATATACATAACACAACAATTATAAATGGTGAATATAGAATTTATCTCATAGAAATAAAACTGAGATGATAAAAGAACTTACCTTACCCTTAAATTTCGTGGAAATCTATTTATACTCATTTATAATGGTTTTAATAATGCTATTAATATATAATAAAATCATAATAATATATATAGTATCATATATTAATCTCTTTAAATATCATTTTAACCATTTTTTTATATTCAAACATTATTTTCACTATTTTGTGTGTCAAAGACATAGTTTTTCAAGTATGTTTTGAGTTGTGATTTTTGTATCTATTACAAAGATCATTATTTAATATTATATAATATTAAATAATTGATTCAAATATTATATTTATTCATTTATTTATTTATTTTAATCCAATAATTTTTGAAATAGGATATGAAATAAACCGTTCATGGAGACGGTAGTTCGTATGCACACATGATCACTATTTCGATTATCTTATCATATAACAAGAAACAAAATTAAATAATATATATAAGTGTATATAATAATATAGATTCATATTAATTTCATATTTTTTACATATTTTTATTAATACAACCTGTAATGCATTCCCTTTAATGCATTACTGAATCACATCGCATTGTGGTGGCGATAATCCAAAAGTCCAGAAATGATTTATCATTTTCCCAGAAAAAAACCATAATGGTTTGAGTAATATAAAAAATTATAGAATAAAAAATACATTTTAATTATATTATTTATCATATATCAAATATAAATCAATAACTATTAAAAACAATGAATGTTGGAAATTGATGAATGAACTATATTAGTCCACGAGGTAGTAGTATGTCCTATGCATGAATGATGGTTGTGTATCTCATTTAATAAGAGTTTGTGAAAGTGTATTTATTACCTAAAACCTAAAAAAAATAGCATTATATTGAGAATAATTTTTTGATTATATATAGAAAAAATAAGAATAATTTAAGTGGTTGATAATTAAATAAAACAAAAGTGCGTGTTGAACTATGTTACATATTTTTTTGGATAGCTCCATTTTGTTTAAACCAAAATAATTAATTAGGTTATTTCATCCTAAAGTTAGGCATGCAGGAATAGGGAAGTTATTTTTTTTTTCTATATTTGGGAATTTTTGGGATGATCAAAAATTCTATATATGTATAAAAAACTAAGGGGAGTGAAATAATTTATAAAATAATAGTACCATGTGTTTTGGATAATAATTTTAAAAGAAACACTTACAACGCGCAAAAACAATTCATTACCATGAACCATACTAACACTGATTTTATTATTTAATGGGAAATATGTTAGTTAAAAATGATCAATTGGTCTATGAATTTTCCATATTTTATATTTATTATCATTTTAAAATAAATAATAATATTTTAAGAACCCGGTTCTTTCGTGAGGTACATATCTTTTATTTGGGGATAAATATTTCATACATTACTTTTTGGCATGGACACTAAGCCAGACCAAGGTTAAATTGGGCTGTGGTGGGGAAACTATAACGACCCAAAGTTTCATTAATGGAAATCCCTCTTGATCTTATTAAATGTCTCTCTATATAAAATTTCTTATAAACTGTCAACTTCTTTGGTTTTATGATAAGAGTTGTGACTATTACTATTATAGTCGTTGAACAGTGATTACATGACTAGTATAAATATAAGGCTTTAACAAACCCATTTTTACTCAGACAAATGAAGCGATGGCCTCATCCAGTATAATTTCACCATACGAAGCCCATTTGTCAGAGCTCGGAATAGAGGTGGCGTCTTTGGGCTTCGCCCTTGAACAAACCCAAGCTGAGCTTCATCATGTCAAGCTCCAACATGACCGTTTACGAGAAAAGTGGAAGTTGATTGAAATTACCACTCGAGCGATGTTATCTGAGCCGCCCCAAGAGTCTGTCACCATCACACACCTTAACCTTAGGTCTTATACGGCTGTTTTAAGGGGTTATGTAACAAATAAGTAATATTATGTTCTTGTACATTATTTTTGTATATAATAATGAATATAATTTCTAGTCATTTTTGATACATTGAAAATTGTTTTTAATGTACAAATGGTGTTTTTAGTTATTATTTAACTAATATATTATTTTATTAAAATAAGGGATTTTTGAATTAAATAATATTTTAATAAAATATTATTATTAATATTAAATTAATATTTATTAAATATAAATTATCTTATAATTTTATGAATACAATTAAAATTTTTTATTAAGGTTTGAAAACCTTTTTTGTCAAAACCCTTGAATTTTCGATAAATGTTGGTTTTTATTTTAAAAGTGAAAAGTAACATATTTATAAATTTTTTTAGATAAAATAAATTTCATTTCTGGAATCAGGATGTCGAAATTATCCAATGGTGAATTTTTCATATTTTTCTATGACAGTCAAATTTTTGGGTAAAAATTAAATTCTGTTTAAATATATAATGTGTTTTATGACATCATAATGACCCAATGGTGGTGTAATAAAATACCATAATCATTATGTACGGCCAATATATTTTTTATCATTAAAATAATGTGATTTTGGGGTTGTTTGACTTACTTTTCAAAGCATTAATGGACCCCTCAAGACATATTCAACACTTTGAATTTTTAAATTAATTTCCATGGGAGTGTGACTCACCTCCACATAAGCAACCCTATTATTTTAAGAAGTTCGGACTTGGGCCTTATAAAATAATTTTTTCCTCTTCCCTTTTCCAAAAAACATGGGAAAAACCATTGGACGGTTTGTGGTTTGGATTAATTTAATGTAAGGGGACCCAAACCTAAATAATAAAGAATTCCCTAACCTTTCCTATATAAACCCACCCAAACTCCCACTTCCTCCTCACTAAAATCCCTTGGAGTTCGTCCAAACTCTGCCCTAATCTTTCCATAATCCTCCCAAGGTGCCCCAATCTCCCAAGAAGCCTCTCACAAGACTCTCTCTAGCCTTTGGAAGCACACTTACAAGTAAGGTTTTTTTATTCCTTTCTCATTTTTTTCAATTTTATTTAAGTTGTATTGCCATTTTAATTTTAATTATGAATGTTGGGGTATGGTTTAAAACCTCCCCCATACTGCCCTCTTATTGTTTTAATGATGGGAGACCCCTTTCTCTCTCATTAAATGCCTCCCATGTAAACCTATTACTATGCCGAAATTCCGAAAGGAACTTCTCTCTCTTCTTTTACATTCAAGCAATACTTTTGTATCATGAATCTAAATTCCATTAACATTGTTTCGGACATGTATCTATATGACCCCCTTACTGTCCATTTCATTTAAATATAATGAGACACCCTTTCTCTCTCATCAAACCATTTTTTATGAATTCTTATGTCACGCCGTTACGCTGCCGAAATCGCACTGATTTTCTAAGCCAATGCCATTGTGTAGTGAATACCATGCCTATTTCTCCATCAAGGTTATTCACCTTTATGCACATTTACTTGTTGTTTATAAAGTTTCATGTATGAATTCCACATTTCTTTATCGTGGAATGAATGATTATGTTTTATGAATCCATGTTTTATGATCCATGTGGCAAACTTATGCATGAAATGAAACGTTTGTGAAGGGTGCACCCTTATAGCGCTCCAATGCATTGGGTAAAGTATAGTATCAGGATACATCATGTACAATGAGTGTTGACTCATTCTAATTCAAATGAAACGAGAGTTTACTCATGCTTCATGTGCAATGAGGTTTTACTCATGCTCCATGTGCAATGAGCCTTGGCTCATGCTAATTCAATGTTAAGTGTTGTTGCCACATTTCCATGTTATGATTATCATGCTTTATCATGCCTTTATGTTCATGTTTCTCTTATGATCTATTGATATGCCTATTTCCGAACATGTATTGTACTCCTCATGTTATTCCATGTGTACTCCCTTACTGGGCTTTATAGCTCACCCTTTTCTTTTGCATGTCCTCAGGTTATCCCATGTAATGCTAAGTACGAGGGAATGTAGTGGTCATGTAAAAGAATTTTTCAATAAAGATGTTTTATTTCATGTTTTAAGTTTTTATGTAATGATCCTAATCCCCAAAGACACTAAACCTCTCAATCTTCTTTGTTGTATCAAGTGAATATTTATGTAATAAATCATGTTTAAGTTGTAATAAAAATGTAGGGTTTTCATAGTTGGTATCAGAGGATAGGTTTAGTTATTTTTGGGATTAGGAAACCCTAGTAAAGCCTTAGATACAAGACTAAGTATAATAAAAACATCCCTATGTTTTGGTAAATACTAATTAAGTGGTTTATCAATCAAATACATCCATTTCTGGATACGATAAGGTAGAGGTGGGTCTGGCACAGATGTATCCTAGGGGTAAAACCTGAAAGCACCGCTTTGAGCTAGACTCGAACGGGAACTGGTGCACGACAACGGGCCTTGCTGCACTCTTGGTTATGACACTCCCGGGGGATATGTTTTGGTAAATTCACAATCATAGTATGAACCCTTATTATGGTAAAAATTCCCCTAAGAATATATGTTAGAAAGTAGATCATGAAAAGCCTAGATTGAAGTCTATAGACTCATGAGTTAAGGAAATAAAAGTTTATTTTTGAGTCATCAACCTTTGTCTTTGGATTACCCTTTATGTGTTACCCCTAACTTTCCTTTTATTCTAGCCAATGGCCTGTAATAGGAGGACTCGGGCTAACAACCATTGTGAAGATAAGTGTGATGATTTTACTAAAGAGATGCCCAATCCAATGGGAAGGGGAGTCGCAAACTTTGTCACGCTTCTCTCTCAGCTAACTCAAGTTTTGAATAGAAACACGGGACAAGAGGAACCTTCAACCCCCCCCTAATAAAGAACAAGTCTCTATAAAGAACTTCATGAGACAAAGGCCTCGTACTTTTAGTGGATCATCTGATCCCACGATCGCTGAAAAATGGATCAACTCCATTGAAAAGATATTCTCCATTCTCCAATGTTCTTAACAAGAGAAGGTTATCCTGGAAGCTTATCATATGGAGGGTGAAGCTGATCAATGGTGGACATTGACCAAAAATACGAAGCCTGAGGAGGAGATCGAGGCTTTGGAATGGAAGGAATTCCGGAAGACATTTTTCGATAAATATTTTCCGTGCAACCTCCATCTTAAGATGGAAAGGAACTTCCTTTCCCTCAAGAAAAAAGATGAAGAATCTGTGGGAGCGTACGAGGAAAACTTTACAAGGCTTGCATGATACAATTTCGATATTTTCATTACCCTAGAATGAAAGGTTGACCACTTATTTGGTGGGCTGAAGCCTATCTTGCGGAAAGCATTAGCGATCCGTGACTTCGAAAGTTATGAAGAAATTGTCTGATGTGCCCTCAAGGTTGAAATGGAGATCGGAGAATCACAGGGGCATCATGGGGACAAGAAGCGTAAGGTGGACTTCAATGCTGGTGGTCCGATGGATAAATCCAACGGCGCTAAGAAGTTCCAGCACCCCACTTGCCAAAAGTGTGGAAATAAGCACCCTGAAAATTGCCTTAAGGGGATGAGAAAATGCTTCAGGTGTGGAAGCGAAGGGAACCTAGCTATTAACAATCGGCAAGAAGGACCCGCGGCTGCGATAGAGGTGAGGAACGCTCCGTTCGAACCTCAATGCATTATTCAATGCTATAAATGCAAAGAACTGGGTCATTTTGGAAATCGGTGCCCTAATCCAAGGGTTATCGGAGGCAACCAACAACCTCCAAGACAGCAAGGAAGAGCTTTTTCCATCACTTCTGCCAAAGTGAACCCCGACAACGATGTGGTGGCAGGTACGCTAGTTATTCATTCAAGAATAGAAAACATACTTTTTGATTCAATTTCTACGCATTCTTTTATATCTTGAACGTTTACTAGAACAATCCCAGCACTACCACAAATCATGGAAGTAAAGATATTGGTGAGTACAGAAAATGGGGCAATCTTTTCATCTCATGAATATAAGTCCTCCCATGTTATAATCTGTGGATTGAATTTCCCGGTGAACCTCGTCATACTCCCTTTGGTGGAATTTGATGCAATTCCTGGCATGGATTGGCTTTCCTTATATAGAGCCAACATAAATTTTTGGGAGAGAGAAATCACACTCCATATGGAGAATCGACCCCCGATTCATTACAAGTGTCCAGAGCAAGATGAATCTCCTTTAGCTCCATCATCTCAAGCATGGATATTACTGCCCTATGAGCACGTGTATCTGGCTCAGATGATTGAGTCCAAAAAAGAAACCAACCTTGAATAAATGCCTATTGTGAGGGAATTCGCAGAAGTGTTTCCCGAGGAACTGCCTGGTCTTCCTCTTAGAAGAGATGTTGAGTTCTCAATTGAACTTATACTTGGGGCATTACCAATATCCAAGACTCCATATAGAATGGCTGCTGTTGAGCCTGAAGAGATGAAGAAACAACTACAGGAGAATCTGGATAAAGGGTTTATATGCCCAAGTGCTTCACCATGGGGTGCACCAGTCCTCTTCGTCAAGAAGAAGGATGGGTCAATGCGGCTTTGCATCGATGATCATGAACTTAACAAAATCAAGGTAAAGAACAAGTATCCTCTCCCACGAATTGATGACTTGTTTGATCGGTTTCATGAAGCACAATACTTCTCCAAGGTGACTTGCGGTCGGGATATTATCAGGTAAGGGGGAAGAAGAAAGATATCCCCAAGACTTCTTTTCGTACAAATTACGGGCACTATGAATTCATAGTAATGCCTTTTGGACCCACCAATGATCCAGAAATATTCATGGACTTGATGAATAGAGTCTTTAGAGATTACCTTGACAAATTTTTTGTAGTCTTTATAGATGATATTTTAATATACTCCAAAACCAAGGAGGATCATGAGGAGCATTTAAGAACTGTACTAGAGACTTTACGCAAGGAGAATCTCTAGGCAAAGTACAGCAACTGTGAGTTATGGTTGAAGGAAGTCTCATTCTTGGGCCATATAATCACAAGCAATGGGATATCTGTGGACCCCTCCAAAACAGATGCAATTGAGGGATGGCTGTGGCAAACATCGATAACAGATATCCATAGCTTCTTGGGGTTTGCTGGATATTATCGACAATTTGTGAGGAATTTCTCACGATTGTCCAACCCTCTTACCAAGCTAACTCAAAAGGGAGTAAAGTTTACTTGGAGTGATGAATGCGAAGAAAGCTTTGAGGAGTTGAAAAGGAGGCTTATCACTGCACTTGTGCTCACTTTACCCACATGTGGGGAGATTTTTGTGTTATTCAGTGATGCTTCAAAGAAGGGCTTAGGCTCTTTCCTGATGCAGAATGATAAAGTGATATCCTATGCCTCAAGGCAGTTGAAAATCCATGAGAAAAACTATCCAACGCATGATCTGGAGTTGGCGGCTGTGATCTTTTCCTTGAAAATCTGGTGGCATAATCTCTATAGAGAGAAATGTGAGATATATACTAACCACAAGAGTCTTAAAAATATATTCACACAGAAAGAGCTTAATATGTGCCAGAGAAGATGGATAGAGCTCATCAAGGATTATGATTGTTCAATACATTACCACCCTGGGAAAGCGAACAAGGTGGCGGATGCCCTAAGTAGAAAGTATCTAGCGATTCTATCAATGATGAGAATTGAGAAGGATCCAATCTTCTTAGACTTGATGAAGATGGACGTGGGAATCATAAATAAGGGAACATCATCAATCCTTTCACAAATTATTGATCAACCATCTCTTTTGTAAAGGTTATATAATTCTCAAAAGGATGATGTGGGAATTCAAGAAAAACTGGAAGCTCTCAAAAAGGGGAAATCCTCAGAGATTAATGTTAATGAAGAAGGAATTGTGCAGTTTGGGAAAAGACTATGTGTTCCATCATATCCGAAGCTGAAGAAGGAACTTTTGGATGATGCACATTGTTAAAATTTCTCTATTCACCTAGGGAGCACAAAGATGTATCGAGATCTCCGAGAAAACTTTTGGTGGGATAAGATGAAGAAGGAGATCGTTGAATATACATCAAATTGCCTGGTGTGTCAGCAAGTGAAGGCAGAGAGGCAGAAGTCTAAGGGGATGATGCAACCATTGCCCATACCAGAATGGAAATGGGAGAACATCAACATGGACTATGTCACCGGACTTCCAAGGACATCCAAAGGCAACAATGCAATCTGGGTTGTTGTGGATCGTCTGACAAAGACTGCACACTTCATTGTTATTCGAGAGGATTTCTGTTTGGATCAACTGGCGCGGATATATATCCGGAAAATGGTAAGGTTGCATGGAGTACCACTATCTATTATGTCTGACCGAGATCCAAGATTCACCTCTAAATTTTGGAAGAGTCTTCAACATTCTCTGAATACTGAACAGAACTTCAGTACAGTCTATCATCCTTAAACTGATGGCCAATCTGATCGGACTATCTAAACACTTGAGGATATGTTGAGAGGGTGCGCAATGGACTTTAAAGGAGGATGGGATCAACATATTCCTCTGGTTGAGTTCTCTTATAATAACAGTTTCCACTCGATCATCCAAATGGCACCATATGAAGCCCTCTATGGGAAAAGGTGCAGAACACCGGCATGTTGGGATGAGTTCGGTGAACGTAAGATGCTTGGACCAGAAATGGTCGAAGAAATGGGGGAGAAGGTGAAAACCATTCAGCAGCATATCAAGGCATCCCAGAGTCAATAAAAGAGTTATGTGGATAATCGTTGACGAGACCTTGAGTTTAAAGTTGGAGACATGGTGTTTTTATGCATATCTCCATGGAAGAAGGTCATGAGGTTTGGAAAGAAAGGGAATTTAAGTCCAAGGTACATCGGCCCCTTCAAGATTCTTGATCGTGTGGGGGTTTTGGCCTAACGACTAGCACTTCCACCTACTATGGACAAGGTGCATTATGTCTTTCATGTATCCCTCTTAAGGAAGTACATACCGGAACCGTCACATGTACTCTCTTCCGAGGTGGTATAATTGGATGATGATCTTTCTTATGAGTAGCGACCAGTGAAGATCTTAGATCATAGAGAAAAAGTTCTACGAAATAAGACAATGGACCTCGACAAGGTTTTGTGGAGAAACCACAAGTTTGAAGAAGCAACTTGGGAGTCCGAGGATATGATGAAGCTGATTTACCCACATTTGTTTTAGTCTGGGAAAAGGAAAATTTCGAGGGCGAAATTTCTTAAGGGGGGAATATTGCAACGACCCAAAGTTTCATTAATGGAAATCTCTCTTGATCTTATTAAATGTCTATTTATATAAAATGTTTTATAAAATTTCAACTTCATTGGTTTTATGATTAGAGTTGTGACCGTTACTTTTGTAGCCGTTGAACAGTGATCACATGACTAGTATAAATATAAGGCTTTAAAAAACCCAATTTTACTCAGACAAAGGAAGCGATGGCCTCATCCAGTAGAATTGACCCATACGAAGCCCATTTGTCAGAGCTTGGAAAAGAGGTGGCATCTTTGGGATTTGCCCCTAACCAAGCCCAAGCTGAGCTTCATCATGTCAAGCTCGAAGGTGACCGTCTACGGGAAAAGTGGAAGTTGATTGAAATTACCACTCGAGCGATGTTATCCGAGCCGCCCCAAGAGTCTGTCACCATGACACACCTAACCCTTAGGTCTAATGTGGCTGTTTTAAGGGGTTATGTAACAAATAAGTAATACTATGTTCATGTACATTATTTTTGTATATAATAATGAATATAATTTCTAGTCATTTTTTATACATTGTATATAGTTTTAAAATTACAAATGGTGTTTTTAGTTATTATTTAATTAAGAATTGTATTTTATTAAATTAAGGGATTTTTGAATTAAATAATATTTTAATAAAATATTATTATTAATATTAAATTAATTTTTATTAAATATAAATGATCTTATAATTTTATGAATGCAATTAAATTTTTTTTATTAAGTTTTGAAAGCCATTTTTTTCAAAACATGTGAATTTTCGATAAATGTAGGTTTTAATTTTAAAAGTGATAATTAAAATATTTAGAAATTATTTTAGATAAAATAAATTTCATTTCTAGAATCAGGACATCGAAATTATCCAACGGTGAATTTTTCATAATTTTCTAAGACAGTCAAATTTTTGGGTAAAAATTAAATATCGTTTAAATATACAATGTGTTTTATGACATCATAATGAACCAATGGTGATTTAATAAAATACCATAATCCTTATGTTCTGCCAATATATGTTTTATCATTAAAATAATGTGATTTTGGGTTTTTTTAACTTACTTTTCAAAGCATTAATGGACCCCTCAAGACATATTCAACACTTTGCCTTTTTAAATTAATTTCCATGGGAGTGTGACTCACCTCCACATAAGCAACCCTATTATTTTAAGAAGTTCGGACTTGGGCCTTATAAAATATTTTTTTCCTCTTCCCTTTTCCAAAAACCATCTGAAAAAAATGGGATGGTTTGTGGTTTGGATTAATTTAATGTAAGGGTACCGAAACCTTAATAATAAACAATTCCCTCACCTTTCCTATATAAACCCACCCAAGCTCCCACTTCCTCCTCACTAAAATCCCTTGGAGTTCGTCCAACCTCTACCCTAATCTCTCTAGAATCCTCCCAAGGTGCCCCATGCTCCCCAGAAGCCTCTCACAAGCATCTCTCTAGCCTTTGGAAGCACACTTCCAAGTAAGTGTTTTTTCTTCCTTTCTCATTTTTGTCAATTTTCATTAAGTTGTATTGCCATTTTAATTTCCATTATGAATATTGGGGTATGGTTTCACACCTCCCCCATACTGCCATCTTATTGTTTGAATGATGGGAGACCCCTTTCTCTCTCATTAAATTCCTCCCATGTACACCCATTACTATGCCGAAATTCCGAAAGGAACTTCTCTCTCTTCTTTGACATTCAAGCAATACTTTTGTATCATTAATCTAAATTCCATTACAATTGTTTGGGACATGTATCTATATGACCCCCTTACTTTCCATCTCATGTAAATATGATGAGACACCCTTTCTCTCTCATCAAAACATTTTTTATGAATTCATATGTCACGCCGTTACGCTGCCGAAATCGCCCCGATTTTCTAAGCCAATGCCATTGTGTAGTGAATACCATGCCCATTTCTCCATCAATGGTATTCACCTTTATGCACATTTACTTATTGTTTATAAAGTTTCATGTATGAATTCCACATTTATTTATCATGTAATTAATTATTTTGTTTTATGAATCCATGTTTTATGATCCATGTGTCACACTTATGCATGGGATGAAATGTTTAAGAAGGGTGCGCCCTTATAGCGCTCCAATGCATTGGGTAAAGTATAGTATCATGATAAGTCATGTGCAATGAGTGTTGAATCATGATAATTCAAGTGCAATGAGGCTTTACTCGTGCTTCGTTTGCAATGAGGGTTTACTCATGCTCCATGTGTAATGAGCCTTGGCTCATGCTAATTCAATGTTAAGTGTTGTTGCCACATTTCCATGTTATAATTATCATGCTTTATCATGCCTTTATGTTCATATTTCTCTTATGATCTATTGATATGCCTTTTGCCTAACATGTATTTTACTCCTCATATTATTCCATGTGTACTCCATTATTGGGCTTTATAGCTCACCCTTTTCTTATGCAGGTCCTCAGGTTATCCCATGCAATGCTAAGTACGAGGGAATTTAGTGGTCATGTAAAGGAAGTTTTCAATAAAGATGTTTTATTTCATGTTTTAAGTTTTTATATAATGATCCTATTCCCCAAAGACACTAAACCTCTCGATCTTCTTTGTTGTATCAAGTGAAGTTTTATGTAATAAATCATGTTTAAGTTGTAATAAAAAGTAGGATTGTCATAGAAACGTTGAATAAAAATGTTCTATGATGGCTGCAAGCTAGGTACACATTGTGTATTGTCCCCTCACAATGTGTATCATATCTTGTTTTTAAAAAAATTGGGATGTACACATCATGTACTTGGGCTACAAATTGTGTACCTTCTTGACATATTTTTCTATAAAAGTTATAGTAACCTCATTATCTTTAAAAACAGACAGAAGCTCGCCAATTTGGATTTTCGAGCAGAATGATCAGAGGGTCATGTTTGCTCTTGTTTCTCTATCTAAACTCTGATTCGAACAACATTATGTGGGTTAGGATCCACTTAGTGAGTTATCGATTCCTTTTCAGTCGTTATTATTGATTTTTTTTCTCTAACTTGTTATCGAGCCTAGAGATTTTATGCCCATATTTTAGATATAACCCCTTCTAGGCCAAATTAGATGTCGACACTAGATGAGGATATTTGTATGAGTATTAGGTAGGTTGTATTATTAAATTCATTAATTTCCAAGTCAATTAAATGTGTTGGATTACTGTTAACCCATCATTACAACATTTATTTGAATGAATATTACATATTTCTATTGTTTAATGTTTCATGGGTAATTTATTTATGGTTTTTAAGGATGTTTAGGCGTTTTTTCCATGATTATGGGCCTCCCTATGAGTGTGTTTCCCTTGGATGACCATTTATTGCTATTTGGCCTAGGATGCCTATGTGGCATGCCTTTTTATCCAATTCATGGGTTATATAAAATGATAATGATTTAATGAATGTATTTCTCATGTGAGATAATTTATTGATATGACTTTTGATATTTCAAATTACACGGTATTATAGTTATAAGAATTTCCCATGTGAGTTTGTTATTGATGAACCTTGTAATAAATTAATTTACTTATGTTGCTTGATATATGACTTGACCACATGAGTTGATTAATTTTGAACCATGTAATACTTTATTTTACATGTGTTTCTTGATTTATGAATTTACCACAAGAATTAATAAATGATAAATCATTGTAATTGTTTAATTTACTTGTATCTCTTTTATGTGAAATGTGCACATGTGTGTATTTTAAAGGCCAAGCCTCCTGAGGTTGTTTCTAGCTTGAGATTAAATTGGATGCTTTTGGTTTTGACCATTTCAAGCATAATAAAATATTTAACTGAATCATAAATGTTTAATAGGGTAAATAATAGTTTTTTGAACCATTGATATAGATTTGAAAGATAGTGAACGGGTTCATGTGACAATTTTACCTTATACCTAGGGTGAGCCTAGGATTTATTGATGGATTCCATGGATGGATCAAATGGGAGGTTATATGATAAGTCACTTGAGAGCCAATAATGTAGTGTTTGGCCTCATAGGGACTATTTTTAAAGGCCGAACAAGTCCTGGAATGAATAATGCAATGGAACAGTTTTTCGGAAAATGATAATATGTCTTTAGAGATACTAGGATCGTATTTATAGGAACTAAGGAAGGATCAATTGACATATAATCATTCCACACCTAGAGTGAATTTTAGTTCCTAATATGATTGTATAAACATTCTCATATGATGTATTGGATTTTTACAGTAGTATTTATACATTAATTCTAACATAGAAATGTCTTGGATAGAATCAGATGATAATTTATTAATAAAATAGAATGATTTACGATGCATATACCAAGACAAATCACAAGATTCGATTCTATATTCACTTATTCTTTTTTAGATGGTCTTTTGAGACATCAATTTTGATTACTTTTATACAGGGGTCACTAGGACTGGTACAAATCCTATGACTTATATAATTCAATGTGATTGAACTATAATGAACATGAAATTAAAATAAATAGAAGGGATTTTTTGACTGTTTAATTTGGAGTAATTCCTAGATTATTTCTTCCATTATTTGAAAATTAATGTCATATATATTCCCCGATAGATTGGTACAATCCTTGGGTGGTTCCATACTATTATTTTTTCCCACACCATTTTTGGATCATGTTATTGGGTCCAAAGTGATTACATTGTTCCAGGTGTCAATAATGGTAAGAACCCATCTACAGGTACTTGATATGCTTCTTAGTAGAAGGAGAGTATGGGACCATGCAAAGGCTTGTGATGCTTCTACATACATTATTATTTTTTTTTCTTTTGGAACTTTTATTGTGTATTAGTGCAGTGTATCATATTTTGGATTTTTTTCCCTACAACATGTAACACACAACATCATATTTTCAATGATATCACATCATGTTATCTTTATTATCAGTCTCTCATTGTTTAATTCTATTGTATGGTAATTTTTCTTCTTCGTTCTTTATTTTTTCCATCATGTTATACTCTTACAATGAGGGAATAACTTCCAGACTATCATGGGTTGGCCCTTACTGCTATTCAGAAGCCTCTGGTATTTGGGAAAATGTGTGTGAGTCCATGTGGCCTAACGGGTATGGGGAACCCTTGAGTGGTATATGTATCCATGATGTTACAAATTGGTATTCGATAGTATCTTATTTGGTTTGATTTATTGTTTGGAATTGATGGATAAAGATAGAAATAAACAAGATTTGGTAATAAGGTAATTAGAGAGTAGCTACCCCACATATAGGGAAAAGCCTAGTTTCCATGAATTGAATTGTATTTTTTAGGTTTTGAACTATTACAATTGATATGATTTCACAGTTTTGGGATGCACTTGTATTATGCTATTTTTATGTATATCATTGGGGTTTTATTTTGTTGCAACCCAATTAGATACAGGTATTCCATCTCAATCCTCATACAAGAACATGTTAGAAATAACATTCGAGGCATTCTTACCATGCCATTTAGAGAGTATTACTGAGGGAATGTTTTTGTGATAAGTGCCATGATAAATATTCATGATATTTTTATAACAGTATTTGTACGTACAATGGTTTGGATTGGATGGATACAAATAATTGGTCCTTGAGGTGTATTGGCCCTCTAGGATCAAAACTTGGTGGACCATGTTTTGGCCATGTGTTGAATCTTGTTATAATGTTCCATGGAAGGAAGCCAATGTTTAATACATGAGGTGTATGGTCCCTCATGGATAGGAATTTAGTGGATCATGTTGCTATATTAAATTCAACAGTTCTACTATAGTCTATACATGGATTCCAATAATTGATTCATGGAGAGTATGGACCCTGATAGAATGGATTTCATCTTACCATTGGGATTTCAATTGAGAAATAAATGATATAAATTGTAATTTAGTATAAATTATAAATATTAATGTGAAAATAGACAATTAATGGGTGTTCTAGGGAAATTCTAGTGTCATTCTATTCGGAATCCCTAAAAAACGGTATGTGTTTCAATGCAAACAAATCACGTGTTCTTGTATTTGAGAAGAAATACATTTCATAATATTTTGTCAGGTACTATGGGTACATTCCATGTGGTAAAATGGCAATGTGTCTGGCCATGTGAAGGGGAACACAAAATGATGGTTTTGGATTGTGCATTCCCTATACTATAGGTACCCAACTTGTAGTGTTACAAAAACAGACACCATGTAGCTCTATCCATTTAAAGGCACAAAGCTAGGAGGGGAGATTTTCATACACACCATGTACCTTTCTTACATGATGTGTACCTAGGATGTTTACATTCCCAGGCCGGTGGGAGTACACGACCTTGTGAGAGCTTCAGAGTACAAACCATCTATGGTTTATACACACTATAAACTACTCTTTTGTTACTATTGAAGGGTCATTCCTTTTTTTTCCAAATTTCTGATATAGACCCATTAGTAGACATTTCTGAGTTTTTTTCTACATAAATCCCAATGGTGAAACCAGTATATCATTCTTAGTTCTTATAAGATGCTTTTTATGGATTTTATATAAAAAGGATAGTTTCTTCATATAGTTATCATTTTTACTTGTCTCATGAGTGTGAGACAAGAGCGTGAAGGATCGGTTGGGTGTTATGACCAACCATGTTGAGACCTATGATCTATGATTCGATTTGAGTTGTATCTCATAACTTTTGATTTTGATAAAAAATATGGTGTGATACATGCCATTATAACCTATGTGGTTGTAAGACATGTTTCTTATAAGGATTCCATGAGTGAATCTTTCTCTTACATGGTGATCTGGAGAGTCCCCTGTTGTATCCCTCACCTGTTTTTTTAGAGGATCTATGTTGTAGTATTTCTCTATTGTTTATCATTCAATGATCTCTAGAAGGATTCATCTTCTTATGTTTTGACCTAGAGGATCCCATATATTATTCCACTATCATTTATATAAATAAAAAGGATACCATAAGGGATGACTTGTTTATATGTATCTAGGAAACCCCTTATATGATCTATGCATTTATGTATCATTCCAAGGATCCTAAGTAGGATGCATCCACAAATAACTATTTGGGGATTTCATTCATGATTTCTCCATTACCTTTTTAAATATAAGGATCACAAGTAAGATTCATATGCTCATGTTAACCATCGAGAATCCTGAGTAGGATTAATCTCAATGTTTGACTTGTGGGACCAAACGAGTACCCATTGTGGAAATCCTGGTGCTCTGTGCTTTTTACTTTGGAATATTTTGTGATGCCAGAAAATATGTTTGGGATTATAATTGTAGGTGTGACTCTATGTAAGGAGTTCATCTTGAGATTGTTCGGTGACACATAATTTTATACCCACTTGTAAGGTTACATTAACTATTCTGGCGATACTCCTCAGAACAATGAGGTGATAGATCATCCGTAGGATATTTCTCTTGGATTTGGCTTAAATAAATGGTCATTAATCCTATTGATTATGTTTTATCATGGATTAGTCTTGTTAGTCGATGATTATGCATCATAAGGGGATTATAGGTGCTAGGTGGAACCCTTAGATCTTGTTTTCTTGATATTTACATTGACCTTTTAGATGTGGGTGTCACTCATGTGTCATTTTCCCTAGTCAAAAATTTGGTTTTTAAAGAGTACACCCTTCTTCTAATGGGTAATCATTGTATCTTGACCCTTGATATGGAAATGAGCATTAAGGTACGCTCGGTTCAGTAGGTTATACATGCATCTTGCATGATAAGTTTATTAGGAGGTTGTGTGAACCTATCATTCCTTAAGATATGGGTGACTTGGTACATTATCATCCATTATAATGGTTCTGTAGATAATTTGATTTTGAGCCTGTTCCTACATGAGCCATCATGAACTATGATTTATAGGGCGAACAACCTATGAATAGTACCTAGAATCTGCCGCTTGATCATCTAAAATTAGGGTAGAATATTTTGAGATACATGGTACCTGTCGAGTGCTCAATGTTAAAATGAGCCATTGAGATTGTTTTAGTCATTGAGCTTTGAGCTATTATTTAGGATTTGGGGTTATCTCCAGAGTAGAGTGAGTTGAGTGTTATGGAACCAAGTTCATCCCACAGCTCGAGAGGACTTTTTGGGAAACATATGTTTTGAATCAATGGTAAGTTTACATTCATATTTTATGAAAATTGTTATGACTTGGGGATCAGGTTTCATGGAATGACATATATACGTTTACGCTGGTTATTTTTAAATGTTTCTTTCTGGGTGGAAGGATCACAATCAAGGTCCATTTAGAAATTGTCGATTATATGTGGATGTTTAGTGATCCTAAGACTGTGATCTCATTTATTTGATGATAATGTCCCATATGTTGTTGTCATTCTGAATTCACCAAATATAGCATTAGTAATACATTGTGCTATAGTTGAAAGCCATTGGGAAACAATCGTCATAAGTTTAATTATTATGAAGTGGATGCATGGTTTAACATGAGTCTTGGTTAATCCTAAGTGTTACATGGGTTCCCGTGAAGGAACTCCTTGGAAAGGCTCATGGATGCAAGCTTCCATCTATGACATTCCCTCTAGATGGATGCCACTCATGGTTTAGTCAGTTTTCGTTTATGTAATTTTTTCCTTATTCCAACATCTCCCTTATAATGTGGAGTATGGACCTTTTGGTGAGTTCTATGGAATCTGGGTTGATTAATATAGGGTTATATCAGAATTATATTCAGGCTCAGATGTCATGGTTTAAAAGGGGAAATGATTTTGGTGGGATGGATCTGAATTACACTTTTTCTCATAGTGGGTGTGTGTTTCCTTGAGAGAAGTAATTGTGTTTCTATTGCAATATACGAACCTTCTACGATGGGTGTTTTTGAGGAAAGTCATCCAGTGATGGAATATCTTATTATCTTTCTTTATCCATATGTATGGTTTAGGTGAACTACTTTGATCGTTGCTCCTGTTTATGGTGGGTGTGGTGTTAATGTCCACAATGCCTTTTGAGGGAAGATTATGTGATCAGGATTTATAAAATCAATTGGGATTCGACTATTTATATATCCCCATTTGTGTTCGAGTATTATTAAATAAAGGACATCACACTGACTGCATTGCTGGAAGACTGGGGGAATTCTTTTTAGGGTTTCCTAAAGGTGGAGGTGTCATGTTAATGATCCCACGTGAGTTTTTCAAGAGTTAATCATGAAGGATTAACATTTCATATCAATCATGGAAACTATCAATGATGATGAAATTGAGGGATTGTACATATACGTCACTATAAAATTGTGTGGGGTCCCATTTTTTATCACTTAAAATAGAGATTCTCGGTTTACTACTTATTTTAGTAGAGGGATATATAGGGTTCTATGTAAGTATATTCTTTTATACAGAACTTACCACCCCTAGACATATGGCTAGTCATAGTGTGCAATTTAGGTGTTGGAGAACATCCCTTAGGAATGCATCCTAGATTTCAGGGGTTCATTGGAGAATCACATACCCCTGGTTGAGTTCACCAATAACAATATATTTTATGATAACATTCATATGGATCTGTATGAGGCTTTCTATGGTAGATCATGTCGATCACCAATGTATTGGCTGGTGGCAGGGGAGGAAGCTATATTGGAACATCATCTTGTCCAGGAGACCAATAAATATGTTTAGTTGATTCAAAAGATGATGTATACTACAAAGTATCATAAAAATGTTATACTGATCACCGTAGATGACCTCTACAGTTAGAGTCTTGGGATTTAGTTTTAAAATATGTTTCCCCAAGGTAGGAAACAATAGGATCAGATGAAACGACATGATTTCTCTTTGTTACATCGAGCCATTCAAGATTTTTTACAGAGTCAAAATGTTCACCTATTAGGGGTAGTCACCTCAAAGGTACTAGGCTATGCATGAAATATTACAGGCCTCTTAGTTGTGACGATACCTTCCAGACCCATCTCACAATTATTTATCTATAGGATGTTTAGTTTTAGGTTGATTTATCACTCTAGGATAATCCTTTATGAATTGTAGATCATAGCATAATGGTTCTACATGGTATTTTTGTTCCCTTTATATGGGTGAAATGGAAGAACAACTGAGTGGAGGAAAAGAACTGGGAGAGGGAGGCCAATGTACAATCATAGTGGATTCGGTTTTTCCCTGATTACATTAACCACCATTGGAAAGGAAATTCAACGAATAATTTATTTAAGGGGGGATGTTTGTAAGAACCAGGTTCTTTCATAGGACACAAAACATTTCTTTCATGTTAAATGTGGTTTGCTATAATTTTTGGATAAGTCTCTATTAGGTCATAGGCCCACTATTATTTATTGGGAAAAGAGGTCGAAAAAGGATAAATGATTGATAATTTCTTGGCACACATCATGTACATCTAGTACACATCATGCATAGGACCATTAGGATGTAGAGACTTTCTTCATTCATTAAAAAACATAGATGTACTTTTCATATACCTTTCCTACACATACTGTACTTGCATGTAATGTATTTATTTGTAAAATGGGTACTAGACTCATTTGATATAAAAATTTATATAATTTCACCCACCATGATTTCTAAGCAGTAGCACTAGAGGGTAATGTTTTGAAAAATTTATCTATACAAACTCTTATTCAAACACTATCTTGTGCATTGGAATCTCTTTGGTGGGTTTTCAATTCCCTATGAACCATTTTTAGTTATTTATTATCTTATCCTAGTTATTGATCTATGAGAGTTAATTCTTGTTTTTTATATCAACTCCTTCTATGGTCGAATTAGAGGTTGATAATGGACAGGGAGATTCATACTAGTACGAGGTATGTGGTCTCATGACTTTCATTAAATTTGAAGATCATTATAGGTGTTGAAGTGCCACACACCCATTTATATGGTGTCACTTTGAATGAACATTTCCCACTTCTATTTCATATTATTTCTTAGGTAATTGATTAAGGGGTTTGAAGCAATATTAAGGTTGGTTACCTTGTTATTGGGCCACCACATTGGTGTGTTTCCCTTGAATGATAATTTATGGTCATTTAAAAAAGCATGACTTTGGTTAATTCCTTTGTTTCCAAATATTGAGTTGTTTAAAAGGGAATTGGTTAAATGAATGAATTTTCCACGTCATATAATTGATGGTTATGACTAATGGTACTTTGAATTACATAATATTCTTATTTATGAAATGACCCCATGAGTCCATTCTTCTTGAACCGTGTAATAAATTATTTTACATTTTTTTCTTAATATATGAATTTCCCAAGTTATATGATTAATTTTTACCCATGTAATACTTAATTTTACATGAGTTTCTTGATATATGAATTGACCACGTGATTTTATAAATGCTAAATCCATGTTATATTTTAATATACTTTTGTTTTTTTAATGAGAATTTTTCCAATATGAGTTTTTGAAAGGACAAGCCTCCTGAGGTTGGTTCTTTCTTCTTATTATATTGGATGCTATTGGTTTTTAACTTTTAAGCCCTAATGAAATATTTAATTGAATATTAAATATTTAAAAGGGAAAATATAAAATAGTGGACCATGGATTCAGATACGAATTCTAGTGGATGGGTGCATGTGACTATTGTAACTTATACCATGGGTGACCCATGAATATATTGAGTGATTCCATGGATTGACCAAATGAGAGGTTATATATTATGACGTGAGAAAGCCACATATATAGTGGTCAGGCTCATGGAAACTATGATTATAAGAAAAACATCTCATGGTATGAGGGATACCATGGACATGTTATATTGGAAATGTTTATATGTATTGAAAGATACATTCATCTTATTTATAGTAAATAAGTAAGGCTCAATTGACATATACTCTCACCATAAATATAGTTAGATCGGGTTCCTGAAAGGATCGTATAGATAGAATCATAGGATATATTTTATTTTTACACCAGGATTTATTTCTTAATTCGATCATATGAATATAAGGCAAAGTCAGTGATGATAATTGGATAATGAAATAAAATTATTTACAAGACTTCTCCCAATCCAACACAGATGCTCGGATTCAGTCTTCACTTATACTTGTTTTGATGTTATTTTGAGGCATCTGATGTGCTTAATATTACATGGGGGCTTTCGGGATTAGGACAGATCCCAAGACATGTATAATTAAAACTTATTAACCATTAATGAACATGAAATCAATATAAATGGAATCCATGGATTGTAGGACATTTACTTTTTATTATTTTCTAACTTAATACTTTAATAATTGTACCCTACCTATGATATGTATTCAATGATAGATTGGAACAGACCATGGGTGGTTGCCTACTGGGATTCATTCTCACACCCTATTAATGTCATGTTTTTGGTCCTAAAATGATTATATTATTTCATGTGTCAATAAGGGTAAAACCCATCAATAGTTACTTGATATGTGGCTTAGGACCAGAAGGTAATTGGACCAAGATGAGGCTTGTGATGCTTCTGAGATATTTTTTCTTTTTTCTTTAATAATGTACCCAGTATAATTTATTACTACAGCTTATCCTGTTTTGGATGTTTTCATAGAACATGTTTGCATGTAGCGTCATATTATGTATGATATGACATATGGTTATCTTTTTAATCAATATTTCCCTATTCACATATATTTTATGGTTTTTACAGGTTTTGTTGTCATTATTTTTCTTTCATTGTGTTATACTCTACTAATGAAGTAATTTTTTCCCCAACATCACACCTATGCCCTTACTGCTGGTCGACAAAATAAGGTTTTTAGAGAAATGCGCTAGAGGCCATGTGGCCGACAGGGTATGAGGCACCTTTGATTGGTATACCGATCCCAGATGTTATAAGGATGATAGAACATTCATTATATTTTAAACCTTTTAGTAATATATCATTTATTATAAAAATAATATTCTTGTCCACTTTGGAAATATTTAAATAATTTATTATTATGAAATTGAAAAAAGTGAAAGAATTTTCATTTATTTAGTTAACACCTATATAATATTATATATTAATATAAAAAATTTTAAATAAAAAAAATTCATTAAATTTACTTCACATTTTTTATATTTATTATCATTTACATTCGATAATTATTATCTATGTAATTATAATATGGGAATTCAATAAGTAGTTAAACTAACCAATTCTTCTCAAAAATTTAATATTAAAGGTAATTTGATCACTAAAACTATTTTTACCTTTAAAAATAATGTTTATAACTTATCAAATTTTTCTTTTTACATATATCGAGGAATTTAAAATATAACAATACATAGGATTCTTTTCATGTCTTTCTCTATACAACATATATCATGGGTCACATTCATGTAATATTATCCTATTATCTTATAAACCTAAATCAAAGTGGTGATATGGTAAAAGTATGGCCATAAAATGTGTTTTGAAAATGTATATATGTTATTTTCCACAAGAGATTAATGTTTAACCTCTATGCATAATCATTTTTACCAGAATTATTGTAATTAATTTTAATTACTCTACTAAATTATTTTTTCCAAAAACTAAGATGATATAATTAATTAAAAATATCATATTTATTATAATAATTTTTATCTATTTTCCAAATTCAATTCATGGAAGTAAAAATAATAAAATTTAATGTTAATATCCTAGATGTGGCAAGAAAGAATGTTTTTAATGTGAAGATGTTAAAATTTTCAATTAGTTTTTATATCTATATTCTATATAAATATCATTAAAATGAATAATATTTTATTAATAGATGTAATATTGATATACTATTACATTAATGTAAATAAAAAATGTAATTTAACTTTATCAATTATTTAATTAAAATGCCAATCTTCAACCAAAACACAACATTTTTCACTATTCATCAAATAATGAAACATCTCTGAAAAAATTTAAAAAATATTCCTCTATAATAATTTTTCATTTTGAATTTATAAATGTAGTTTTTTTTAGAAATACAATTAAAAAATGGTAAAAATATTGATTTGTTAATGGTGTACTATTAAAAGGTGATAGTACAACCTATAGAAAAATACAACCTTTTATGAAATAGATTATATTTTATATAATCATGTTTCCATCAACTATATTGGATAAATGAAAAAAAATATGATGAAATATTTAATATAATAATAAATATATCATATTTTCCTGGGATGTTATATTGAATTCTATTTTCTTGTATTGTGTGTTTTATACGCTATCGAGGGAACTTGGTATGGTGTGTAACACAATCTAGTATAGTGTTGCATATATAGAATGTGGGATATTCTAAATTGAAATTATTGTATCTTAAGGGCTTATTACATATACTCCAATGGAATTTATTGATAAATGGTCAGATTACTTGATAGAAAAATTATATGACACAAAAAATTGTATTCTATAGTGGTTCCCAAGAAGTTTTTATATTCATAGGGGAAATAATAAATGAATAATCATTTGAAAGTGGCAATATTATTTTACTAAAAAATGGGTTGTGAAGATAATATACCATAAAAAACAAAAATCATTATTGACATTATAGTTAAAAGATGTATTACCATTAATTATTATATTGCTAAAAAATTCAATGGGGATAATTTTACAACCATAAGTTTGTGTGTTTGATTTATCTGAATTCTTTTTATTGATAGTAAATAGGGTGACATGAAAATTTTATCAAATGTAGATATTTTTACCATATATGGGAAAGAACCTTGTGAAGGTTTTATTAATTAAATAACTATTCATTTAGATTTAGATTTTGAATATGAAAGATCATGTGTTCATGCTTTAAAACCACTATTGTAGATATATAGCTGAAAATATGATGGTATGAGTTGATATTTCTATATTTCAATAATATGGTTTTTTTAGTTAATGTATTATAGGGGTAATCATTCATTGGAGTGTTATATTAAGTCATGTAATTTTTGATTTATTGTTGTTTAGAACATTTTCTATTCTATCCGGATATGTGATCGATTTAGAATCATCTATAGTGTTATCTTCATATGGACAATAGAAGATTATTTAAATAAGATCAAATCATGTCGCAATGATTTCTATCATGTTTGAATAGATGTCACGTTAGAATGATTTTATTCATTATAATTTTATTTCTTGATAGACCATTCCATTAATGAATATAACATGCCAAAAGGATGGCTACATATGTATAAATGAATCTGGATTTGGATGAATGGGTTCTCCATGAATTAAAAATCATTCTATAAATAATCATATATATGAGTAAATTAATAATATATAATAATAAGCCACACTATAGTGTACGTTTATTATTATAAATAATGATCACCTAGCTAGAATATTTTATTATATCACTGAAATATGATGGATGATTGAATCATGTTGTAATAGGTATATCACATTATAAATGCTAATGAGAAAAAAAGATCATGTTGCAACATATGTGTGTTTCTATGATAGGAACTATTTTGGTAGAATGACATTTTAATGTGGATGATTTGTAAATATTAGGTCACTACATTAAAAGTAGATAACAATACAACATGTTTGAATTTTGATGAGATTTGAGAGGATCATTCCTTGTTCCTTAGGAAATTTTTAATAAAATGTTATTTTATTTTTTGAATCTATAAATGAATCAATGGTCACATTGCAATCAATATTATCTCCCTATAATCATGATTAGAATGAATAGGATTACATAGTAGTTAGAAACATCATGTTGTGATCACATTTTTTATATAAATAATTATGATTTGGATTGATGTTATAAACAGGGATATTTGAATAGGTATTTAAGGAATTGACTCAACAAAAATATTCATGTTTAGAACTCCCTAAATGATTAAAAGACATATCGTAATTCATAATTATTAGAGGAATTGTAATTTATCACAATGATTAGATTAAATGATGGAGTGTAAAACATAATATAAATCTACGCAAATGATATTTATGAATTTAGAGAATATGAGAATCACAAAAAAAAAATTATAGAGAAGAACAAGATAGGAGATTAATGAGTGAAATAAATTCACTATTATATAAAATATGTTATATGAATGCTAAAGAATAAGATATATTTGATTTCAAACCCAGTTTAGAGTATTATATTTTTAAATTTTGTTTTCTAAAAGAATAATAGGAAGAATCTAGATAATATAGAGAATACCTACTATATGATATTTTCTTATCTATATTTTACTATTATGAAATTACATTGAAATAATAAGAGTCATCCCTATAAAAAGTGGTAATTATTTTTTCATGGTAAATAGAAAACTATGTTTTGTCTATTTACAAGGATTTGATCTCATTCGACTTCTGTGGATTAGAATAATATAAATGTTGAACCTAGCATGGAATATATTGTAAAGTCATTGATACAATGGGAATCGGTACCCTACATATATATTAAAGATACCTTCATGAATATATACTAATTTTGATACAGTTGTAACTATAAACTATCAAACACTTAACTAATAAGAAAATGGATGATAATAAGAGTGGGTTACCATTGAAATTTTTTATACCATCCATAAAACATGTAATTATAGTAAAATATGGCACAAAGTTTCCGAAACTATGAATTATATCCCTCTAAAGTGTATTGTTTAATTATAACATCAAAAATCACCAGTGTGTGATCAATGGTTGAATATTGGGGGGAGTGAAGCATTTAAAATCAATGTTATTATGTTTAGATTGCAATTTTTTATTCAAAATGAATATATTATGTGATTGATGATGAGGGAGTTTCATATTGAACATTTTTTTTTAAATGTGGAATGAAGAATAACTATCATTGTGAAAAAATGTTTTAGAAAATGTTTTAATTCAGAAACACTATGATTTACCACCCCCTAACCACCTTAAGGAGAATTTATTGAACATGGTACCATTAACTTCAACGTTCTTGCGTGAACAATACTACCAAATTTGATAAATAAATTATAGATATATAATATAATAATTTATTTAATAAAAAAATATTATATGTAGAATTATAATAATTTACAATGTGGAAAAAATTTATCAAGACACATAATGACAACTAAAATTCAATAAAAATTATTTATAAAAATTATTTAATAAAAATGATAAAAGAAGTGGGTTTTAATAACATCAATCTCATATGGAGAAAAATTTACCTTTTCTAAAAATGGGAAAATAAATTTCATAAAGTATTAATTTTTATTTTTGAAACCATTTTATAAAAAAATTAATTATAAAATATATGTTCAAATGAAAAAAAAACTATTTTTATCCCCTATATAATGAATAAAAGAACAACCAAAGGAATCATGTGAATTTTTCATTTTAGGAATAAGATGAAAAAACAATACTAGTTGGATAAAAATAGAAAACTTGTTATCATTATCATTATGAATATTTCCATTATTCCATGGATGAAATTTGGAATATATATTAATGAAATTTGTGATTGAATAGGATTACAATTTTATAAATAAGTTCCATGGTAATTAATATAACATCGTTAGTATACAAAACCCTAAGTGATAATTTATAAAATTATCATTAAAATTGATTCAGGGTGTCAAAATAAATAATTAAATTATTACTAAATCGTTCCAGTGTGAGAATATTATAGTTTATACACTAATAAATGACACTAAAACTCTAGTACTTTCGTAAACAAATTCGACCACATGAGAAATAAAAATTATATATTGCGGATTCAAATGATTCTTCAATTATATTTCAAATGGAAAAATTTTATAAAATAAATTTATGTTTCTAATATAATTTAGTTTAAAATGAGAATAATTAGATTATATTGGGTTCCAAATCCAAGTAACCTAAAAAATCGAATGGATAAAATCAATTAAAGGGAAAATAAACGAGGTAGAAAATGAACTCAATGAGATTAAATATTTGTTTTATGATATTCCATATTATTGAATATTACTATTAAGGGGTAATGAGAATAATATTAGAATATATTTATTTATTTAATTTGAAATTGATTAATAGTATATATTTATACACATTCAAAAAAATTAATCCATTGTAAAATTCTCTCTACAGAATCATTTTAAAAAAAATGAAACATGAAAAAATGAAACCATTTACCTAAAAATGTAATACAATAGAGAGATATAAAAAATCTCTATGACTTTATTTGAAAAAGCAAGTAATTTTTTATCATTCGAGTTAGGATTTAAAGTAGAGACGCAATGTATATCCATCTTCTAGGAAGAAAAAAATACCTAAATATTATTCCAATATTTTGTAATTATAGAGCCTAAACTATCTATTATAGTTCATTAATGGTTTGACATCTGAAAATCTTACACTGTGATAAAAGGGATTTATTTTTAATTGAGTTATGAGGCTTATTATAAGAATTTTTTTTTGAATAAGATATTGTATTTTATTACTATATATGCATTATATTGGGGTTACAACTTGTATATACTCTAAGATTTTTTATTGATGTGGCTAATGGAAAATCAGATTTCTATTGTACCAGTGGAAAAGTGGAGTTCAATATGCTCTTCATTTCTACTGAAACCAAAATGTAATAAATATACGTAATAAAAGAAATTTTTAAAGTAGATTATTTAATTGATATTGAAATTTTTACAATGGATCAAATTATAATGAATAAATATAGGAATTAAGAGATTCATATAGAAAATATTATAGAAGATATAAATACATTAAGGATATAAAATATTATACCATATGTTGTTTAATAAGACCATCAAAGTAAGTTTATCTTTATTATTTATAGAGATAACCTTTATTAGAATTAAAGAAACTATTAACGCTCATAAAATATGTCCATTTTTTAAGGAATATTTATTAGTGGTCATTATATTATAAATGTTACAAAATTATTGGCGGAATAATTAGTGGAGGATTTGAGAATTTATAATGGTAGTATAACATGATCTATTAAATATATAAATAGAATTATCCCTTATTACTATTCTAATTTCTATTATATGGATCTAAATTAGAACATATTTATAATACTAAATCATGTAATAACATGAATAAAAATTAGTCACTTTAAGAATAAGTGATTATGTTCTTGAATTCGATGAACTTATACACAATTTAAGGCTTCTCTTGTGAAACTCTGCTACAAATTGTAAAAAATAGAAGTTATTTTTATTATTAATTATTAGGATGGGATAATCTTAATCTATGAAGTAACAACAATGAGGATACACCACGATTATAGGGATTATAATATGGGAACTAGGAAATATAAATTTCTTATTAATTTTCTATATGAAATTCTTAAGAGCCTAAGATGAAATAAATTCTATTGATTTCCTAATATATACACTATATAAAATTAGAATACCTTATCCCTTAATGATCAATATAAAATTTTATTTACATATCAATTTCAAATATTTGTATATAAGATTATGTATTTATGGTATTTTGATATTTATTTAACATTCTAGACATTCATGATAAAGATTTGTTTCATATTATGCAAATGATAACAGTTATTTTCATAGAAAAAGTTTCCCATTTAGCAGGGGATTTGATTTATGTTTTTGTAATAATTTTTTTTGGAAATAGGTTAGCATAAAAAATGATATTATATCTTGTAAAATTATATTTTATAATAACTGAAGATATTTATTATATAAAAATTACTACCAAATAAATCATGGATGTGAACTAAGATAAGGATAATATTTTTAGAACATAATATCACTATATATTCTTTATTATTTTAATATGTTGTTTATGAAATGATAGCTTTAATAAGATAATCATGAGAAATTTTTAAATCATATAATGTATACTATTCAATTTTTTGTAATCAGACACGTGTTCAATTTAAATATTACTCCATATAATTGTTGACTCTTGTCAAGGTAAAGTTGTAAAAATCATTTTTCATCAATGGACTATAATAAATTATAACTTTTAGATTCATGTGTGATTATTCAAATGTTCAAATATGGGTATTTGTTTGAAAAAATAATGGGATAAGGGTACATGTTACATATTATCCCATTACATTACTATAAAATTATTCAAATAATTAGATAAAAAGAATGAAAAAAATGTAACATTTTAATATGATCCATACATTTGTAGGAAAGATTTTATGTGATCAAAAATGGTCATTTATTTGAAATAGATATTTATATGATACATTTTGACCCATAAGGATGAAAATATTACATTAATAAACTACATACCCTTGCATGACATTGGATTGGAAATAAAGTATAAAATAATGATATAAAAATCAAGTCGATGAGAATTATTTCATGATACTCCAAAATTAAGAAGGTTAATCTCATATAATAAATGTTACATTTCAAAATAATAAATTGACATAAATCTATTATCAAAACACCTATATTTATATGTTTTTCTATCTACATTTATAAATAAATTCTTCTATTATTTTTATTAAGAACCAAAAGAAATATTTTACCTCAGGTATGAAGGCTATAGTTTTTATGTTTGTGAGGTATAGTAATTTTATAGGCTCCTAGACAAGAAGGGAAAAAATGATTTTTTTTGAAATGTAATTGCATTGTGTAATTGGATTCAAGATATGATATTTTACCTAGGGAAATTATTTTTAATTTTATTTTTGATGAGATTTACCTATAAGTTTTCTAGTGGTTATATAATTCCATTATCGTTTATTTATTTATGTGATTCATAATTTTATGGATTTTTTTCTATAATGTAAATGATATATCCTATGATAAAATTTCATTTGGTTTTAATGAATATGAATTAATAATAGTAGTGGTGAATGATATTTTAAATGGTGTCCTGGAAATATATTATTTTTAAAGTGTTGGATTGAATGTGAGGAAAAAATGGAATGTGAGAAAATTATTTACGGTTTTTTATAGGATGAATTGATATGGGGAAAATAATAGGAGTTGTTATAATTTTTAGAGTGTAAATGTTGTTCACAATAATTTTTTAGGGTGATATGATATTGGTGGTGGAACCAAAATATAATGATAACCACTAGATAACCTCCACGATTTTGAATTTATAGAAGTATGAATATTTGATAATGTATTAAATATAATTTATTTGTTTAATGGATTATTTGGTATGTGATATCGATGTTATAAATGTTTTAGTTATCATTTAAGATCAGGATATGAGGATAGAAAAAATTTGGTGTTTATACTCTCATGTATCTTAATTTTGGAATTCCTTAGCAGGGCACAGTTTACATAGGTGGCATGATAATATACCCAAAATCATTTTATGTATGATGAAGTTGTTGAGGTAATATTGGGATGGTGGGTGTCTAAAAATTTCTAAAATGTGACAGTTACATGACATTTATAACTAGAGATGTGGTGATCATATATATAATGATATGTTGACGGTGAGAGTGATCAATAAGGAATGGTTGGCCTTAATAGTTTCATGGTGTGATGATGAGTAAATGAATTTATGAGAGAAACTAACTAGGGGTGGATACTCATCAATAATTCACAAGAAAGCAATGTTGGATAGTTACAAAAATAATTTACATTGAGAATATTTTATATTCAATGGTGTGACTTTATGTTAAGGAGTATCTTTTCTCTTAGTATAACAATCGGTAATATAGAGAGAGTCCTCACTGGTGGATACTGTTAGTGACAAAAATTCTTCTTCGATGAAATCATATCTCATTTTGTGTTTTGAAAGATATGGTCGTCTAAAGGAATATGATATTATGTTTATTCTATTGAATAAGATTTATTTTTTATAGACTTGATTATCATGAAACATTATATTTTCCCTAGGGATGAATTTTTAAAGTGTTATACTGTTATTTTTTAAGTTAAATTTATTATTTAATAAATTAAAAAATATTTACCAAAATACTCGGAACATGGATATCTTCTAAATTGATGTTATTAAGGAAACTCTAACCCAAAGGATAAGCCCAGAATTAGTCATTTCACCATGAAAAGCATGGGTTTTGTGTTTATGTTTGGATTTTTTTACCAATAATTTTTGGGAATTGAAATTATATTCCAAGTTAATTGAGAATTTATAAGGTAATTACATTTTTATTATTTTCTTTGTTAATACCTATTTAAAACATTATCCCATTATAAAAATGATTAAATCAATATATTAATGATGATTAATGATTCTTTTGAAATTCGATCGAAGAGGTATTGAAGGATCTATAGACCAAATATGATTAACCATGAATTGATGTTAATAGAAAATCTACGTAATCAAATTTATGTGATGGGTTATAAATTTTTATTAGTATATTTATACGTATTTTTTCATTTTTATATTCCTTTTCGATGATTTAATTCATAAATAACTAATTGAGAAAATAGGATGAAAATGTTCATAATATTAAAATTTTATTATTTGATTATGTCTTCAATGTGGATAATTTTTATAGTCAATTAAATGTTTAATCTTTAGATTAATTATGCACAATCATCTAGATTTTATATTTATTTAATAATTATTATATAGACTTGTAAAAATTTTGAAGATAAACCATGTATATATTATTGAATTCATTTTCAATATTCACTAATTTTTAAAATCATTTTTTATTTGTTTTTCTACTGCTTCTTCGATTTACAGCTTATTTTTCATTTATTATAAAATAGTTATTCTTCATAGAAATTTATCTTTAATAGTATTTTTATTTAGTAATCATGATGACATCTATTTAAGAAATTACATTTATGAATGCATGGATAATGACTTTATCTCTTCTAAACTACACATTTTAATGGTCTTTATGTGGATAAACACAATGTTTGGAATAATTTCAATTTCATCTTTTCTCCCTTCATATGTTCTTATTTTCATTTACTCCCACGTTTTCATTATGTATAATCTTCACTAATATCTATTAAAATGGATGATGGTTCACTAGAATGTATAATGGAGGACTATGTGGTGGGGTTGACACTAGTGAAGCAAAGAATTGATGAGGGATGTGACTCAGTATGATGAGGCTATGGGAGAATGTGTAAGAGTTAATATATGATATATAAATTGATATAAAGGTTTATTATTGATTAATAGAAGTAATAAGGTATAATAGTGTAGTAACTAGAGTGTAAAATTATTAAAGCAGTAATTATTATTTGACTTGAGGTGAGGTAATGTCAGTGAAGTCACTCAAACACAAAAATGGAGAGATCAGATCGAATTAAATTTCTAGAGTTTAATCAATTAAAAAATTTAACGTATAATGGGTCACATGTCATTTATCTCGTCTCATATAGAACTATATTTTCAATAGAATTATAAATATCAATCACAGTGTGACACTTGGTCATCCTCTGTGAATTTTAATCCTTATGACATGGGCTTGTACTAGACTCCACATCATGATGACTATATATACTCACATTCCTTATCTAATATTGTAAACACTATTAGTAAAAATTATAAGAATCATGTGTTTCCTATTGAACATAACAAATTAGTCTATGGAAACCGAAAATCATGTTCCATTTCATGAACACCATGTGAGATGAGGGAGATTAAATTATAAAATATTTTAGTTTATAATTCCATTAATTAATTCCAACCATTTTATATATTTTTTTGTATTTATAACATACTATTTTATTGGAATAATTTTGATGTTATTTTTAAAATCACCTAAAACATTACTTTTAATTATTTATTTATTACTCTATTATTAGTTTATTGAATGTCCAGCTAATGATCATTAGTTTTATTATTTTCAATTTGGAGAAGAATCTAGATAAAATGGTGAGGAATAAATTGTGATAAGTTCATAAGAATGTGCCATCCTGAATATTACCCATATGATTAATTTTTTTAATAAATTGGGGATTTTGAGATATAATAAAAATGATTTTGTGCATAATCATTAACCATATGTATAGATAAGGTTCATTATAATTATTCAATAATACATAAGATTCCTTCTATGTTGGAAATTTGAATTGTTGAAAAGTCCAGTGATGTTTAATGATTTATATAATGATATATGAAATTAACCATGCAATGTTTGAATGTATACCCCATGAAAATAGTAAACTAATGAGTTCAATGCTTTGAAAATTTTGGAGAATCACATAATACATAGTGTTGAACAAGAAATTATGTCGAGATAACCTAGTTGATAAATTAGTTCATAAAGGTTTTCCCTCTGTAACATTTTCAATGGACCGGACCTCTACAGTTAATTCCATTATAGAAATCTTGTGTTGTATATAATCTTAGAGTTCATAATGAATTATTTCAGAAGTTTTCAAAAAACAAAATTTCAATTGGTTAGTTAGTCAGTCATTAAGTCATGTTTTTGGTGAGTTAGAGCGTCATTAGGTCATGGAATCAATAGGTTGTAGAGTTGGTAGGTTATCAAATTAGTGGCTCATGCGTTGATGGCTCAACGTCAGTGGATCACATTGGTGGCACTACATCGATCGCTCGAATGGATAGATCATTGTAATTTGTTCATATTATTGGATCAACGTTGGTGGCTCAATATTTTTGGGTTGCATCAATAGCTCAGTCGTTGGTGACTGACGTCGGTGACTCCTCCATCGATGAGTCATTTTCTAGATTTTTCAGGTTTTACTGGTTTCTCCCCTCTTACATTTTAATTGATGTTAATTGTGTTACCTATTAATATTTACCATATCTAAATAATTTTCCACCATATATTAAAATAATTATTGTATATCAAATCTCTTAATATGAAGATGTCTTTGAAATGGACTAGTCACAGGGTTAAGGCCACGAACTAACTTTTATGTACATTGAAATCAGCTTCTGGATTTTAGTATTTGATCTTTTATTTAGCTGAGATCAATCTCCCATCAATTATTTAATTAATTCATTATGTACATAGAACCATTCTTCCTCATAATGTCTCAACCTTTCTATGGTCGTTTTTTAAGATTCCTTTGATCTTCAATCCCCCTGCTCGAGCGACCCCTATATTTGGTGCAATAAGGAATTTTGATCATCTTTTTTTCATGTAGGGAATCCATTCATCCCTATTTACATGTGTATCAAGTGGGGTGATTAAAATAATGTTTCCTTATGACTATGGTTGAATCCAAACCCACTAAAGATGATGTAATCTATAACTAAGATAAAAAACATGTGAAAATAGTAATAAATGTGGGGGAGAAAATAATACTTGTTTTGCTTTATTTATTATCTTTTATCCCTATTATGATTTTTTGTGGAAGTAAACCTTCTGAAAATCATGGAATTTGGAGTTATGTTCTTTTGTAGTGGTTATTTTTGTGAATAATTTTTTGATACACTCTTAAATGGATACAAATACGAAAATCTAGTTAATCACTTACACCGGGTTAAATATATGAATTCCTTGGAATCATACTTGATATGTGATTGTCTCTATTTATCATTGTAAAATTAAATAATGAATGTTGGATAAATATGAATATACCTTGCTTGTTTGGTGTGGTTTTGTGCTTTCTCATTATATTTCAGACCATGTGTGTGTATTGGGTGTTTCATGTGGTGTAATGAAATCTCAATTTTATAGATTCACTGATTGTGGAATGGATGAATGTGTAGGTTGTAGTACTATATCAGGGATGTGTTATGTTTTCTAGGAGTGGGGAATTTGGGTAGTGGGACTATAACTTGGTGTTCAGATGGATGGGTTTCTTGTTTTTTTGGGTGTGTCAGTGGGACAAATATTGTTCTATTTTGGAGGAATGACATTGAAGAACTTGATGAAGTGGGTTACTTATCTAAATTTATCTCCCTTTTTTGTAGTTTTTCATTTGTGGGTTTTTTGTTATGTTTTTAGGAATCTTGACTATTTTTGGTAGTTTCCTAGGTAGGTATGGATTAGGTAATTGAATTGCATAACAAAGAAAGGTAAGTTGGTAATGTCATTTGGTTTGTGATGTGGTTTATGGTTTTGGTTGTTTGAGTAGTTGTGAATTTAAAGGTAGAAGTAAATACATTTTAGCTTGGATTAGTTGGTTGTTTTGAAAGTCTATATGATGTGATGAGTGATTGGTATCTATATATTTACATGTTTTTATTGTGATTTATATATACACCCCACCCGTGATCAACACAACTTTTTAAACACCCCATTGCTATGGGGGAGGGTGTATTTCCCAACATCCCAATGGTAGGATGGTTGGTTGGTTATTGGATCTTCCCAACACCCCCATTTAGAAATTTATCACCCAAGAACCATAAGTAATGATTTAATTGATTGAGGTTAATTACGAGATGTATGGTACTTGTTATATGAGAGGTGGTTTGTTTCCCATGTGTCTTCTTGATGACATGTGTTATGTCTCCCATCTTTCATCATGATGAGGAATGGTTGTGGCCTAACTGTCTGTAAGCAATATTTGTTATGGTTTTCGCTTAGGTGTATGTTGTTAGGATGTCGTATGGTTGTGTCCTAGGTGTCTTTGGGCATGATGTGGTATTGTTGTGTCCAATGTGTGTCTAATAATATAATGACTGTGGGGCTTGTGGAAGATCATGGTAGTGTGAGGATATATGTTGTTCTTAAAGAGTAGTTAACTAGTGGGGAGTGGTGTGGGGTACCCTATCATCAATGAGATTATTATATTACATTTCTTGAATTTTTTTATTTGCTGACTGTGCCTTGGTGATGATTAGTTAGTTAGTTTTCCATGATAGGTGTTGTGCTTTTTTCTATTCTCATGGGGCATTAGTATGCCTCTCCAACTAGTGCAGGATAGACTTTGTCTTGTCCTACAATGTATACTTATATGATCACCCTATGTATATAATACGTTTTCAAGTTTCTAGGATAAATACAGTGACCATTTTAGACCATACAACCTTCGATGTTGGATATTTTTTGTGTCTCTACATATCATGATATTGGTAATTACTTTAGGTATTTTGTTGCAATTTGTATTAATTTCAATAAACATGCATCTAGGTTGTATTTTTTTTACTTTATATAGTGTTCTGAGATTCTGGGGATAGATTATCTTATCCTGTTATCATGTTTTTCATAAAAGAAGAAATTCCTCCCATCGTGAGGGAATATTTACATACCCTTGGTGCAAGTCACCACCCGACGCCTACTGGATGCGGAACTCAGGGTTCATTATCTCCATTTCCTCACAGCCTTCTTAGTAGGGGAATCTTTGAAGTGAGAGGGTCATGATAGAATGGTATCATAGCAATCTTTGAGAGATTGGAATTAGTTTAGAGTTAGGTACAAATAGTATTTCATGGGTTAGTATGGAATAGTGTTATGTGACATTGGAATGTGACATAGGTCTGGGAAGACTGAATAGCTCATTGAATTTTAGGGACCCCTGTGATCTGATGCAAGTAATCTAGGTATATCGAATAACCATGTAATGCTACACTTATTTCATGGTAAAGAATCTTGGAATGTTACATGCAACATAAAGACTATTTTTCTTGCTCAATTTGGGTGATTTGTAAACATAGACGGAATAATGAGATAAAATGAACATAAATACAATTCCATACTACTCAGGATTGGGAGTTCCGTGTTTACCTTTTAATCTCTGGTAACCGGTCAATGCCCACATGAATTGCTGACAGTTGAGGCCCCACAGGATGACCTTATTGATCGATGAAGGGTCAATCCCATGGAAAAAGGTGGTAAGTGTAAAAAGAGCCGTTATGATTTCTTGCGACAGATTCTAGGTATGTATGAAGGAAATGTCTCAGATATAGAGGAAAAGAGTTGGGTTGAGTATATTTTGATCACATTCAACCAGATCTAGGATATGATGGAGTTTTGGGCTCCTTTGGTGGTGATCTAGGTGTGGGGAGTTACACCTCAGTGGTGGGTGCTCAATCTAGGCTAGAGGAAGGATGTTGATGTTTATTGTGATGACATTGAGAAGGAGTTCTTTGAAAAAATTTGTTCTTCGATGGTGAAGGTGGATAAGAGACATGATTTTATCTCCCTTTAGTAAGGGAGTTTGTTAGTGAGGGAACTATGGATCATGTTCAAAAATCTCCACATTTTTTCTTTAGATCCCTTTCTAGATGAAAAGTTGCTTGTCAGATGATGAGAGGAGGAAAGCCTTCATTCTCCCTAATATGCAGATACTCCATTCACCTTGTTGAAAAACCTAGAGGTTCATACAAAGGAAGTGTTTGTTGAGAGGATAAACTCTTATTGAGGATTACCATGATAGGGGATATAACTGAGTTCTTCAAGGGTGAAGGATGTTAGAGGAAAGTTTTAGGCATTATAGAATTCTCTATTTCAGGCAATGGGGAGTCGTCCTCAACAGTTCCCATTTCGTCCTACATGTCACCATCCATTTCAAATGGGCTTGGTACCAAGTTGTTTTTCTTGGGGAGGCCTTGGGCATTTTTAGAGTCAGTTTCTAATTTGACCTCATTATGATGGAGGTAGATAGGCATAGGGCCCAGCCTTAGTTGATGTTTTTGTCAAGTCCAATATATAAACAAGGACATCCGGCTCCTGATCCACTATGTGGGATGGTACAGGTGGAGTCCAACCTCAGGGTGATCCTCAGGTACGTTGACTAGGGATATTTCTGTGAGGTTCTAGAGAAATTAGGGTCAAAGGTGTTATGAATGGGAGGTTTCATGCCACAGAGCCAGTGGTTCTTGCGGTGATGAAGATCGTTTAAGGAAAGATTAATTTTTTAGTACTGTTTCATGTGTTATATTTGATTTAGGAGATTCATACTCTTTCATTCCACCTATAATATCCAATTCTATGGGACTAGAAATTGAGATACGTTCTGTTCCCATGATGTTTAGATTTCTAGTTGGAGGTTAAACTAGCTTGTTTGATGTTTTTCCGGGGATATAGACTTATGTTGGGGCCACATTCGTCAAGTGGTGATATGTTTCATCTATTGATGTAGTCACATGATCTCATACATGGAATTATCTGTTTTTTTACAATGCATTATTGTATCGATTTCATAAAGAGGATAAACTTATTTTTAGACATCTTAGGTCAGCATATGGTTTTTGGTGGGATGCAGAGTTGCCAAGTGGGAATTCGGCGGATGTAGCCTCTTCTTTCTTTGTTTTCCAAGATATCTGTTGGATCATTGGATGATGAGTTGGTGGAATTTTCCAGTGTTTTTGGAGGAGTTTTTGGTTTTTTTCACCAATGAGGATGTGACTCTACACCATTGATGTGGCGTTTTGTTTCGGATAGACTTTTATCCCAATTCCCATTTGATTTTAATGGATCCCTATTGGATGAAACCTTCTTATTTTTGGGAGCTATAGATTCATATTGAGGATCTGATGTAGAAGGGATGTATTCAACATTGTATGTCACAATGGGGTGCACCGATCTTGTTTGTAAAGAAGGATAATGGTGGTCCCAAGATATGCATTGATTACCAGAGGTTGAACCTGGTGACGATCAAGAACCATCCAATGATAAGAAATATTTTTGACTAGTTGAGGGGAGAATATTAGTTCTCTAAGATCTATTTTCAGTTTTTATATCACCAATTAATGGTAAAGAATTGTGACATCCCAAAGACTATATTCAGGTGAAGGTATAGGCACCTCGGGTTTTTGTTCATGTTTTTCAGTGTTATTAAAGAACCAGACATGTATATGGGACTCATGTACTCATTTATGCATGTTTTATTAAACTGGTTCTCATAGTGTTCATCATAGACATACTAATATACACAAGGTTAGAGTTGGACCATCGAACACACCTCAAAACTATCTTATAGGTTCTTCAATGCCACCAACTCTATAAAAATATTTCTAAGTGTTTGTTCTAGACACAAGAGGTGAAGTTCTTTGCAAATTTAGTGTCTCTTCAAAGGATAGCGGTGGATCCATTGATGGCTGAGGCAGTTGTATCATCGGTGCCACCCATGAATGTGGTTTATTTTTGCACCTTCCTGGGAATGGAAGGCTATTAACGTATATTTTTACATGACTCCCATTGAGTTATATCTTATTTTAATGATTCAACCATGAATGAAAAGGCTTTTGTGTGGAGTGACAAGTGTCATGAAGCTTTCTGCTATCTAAAGGGGATGTGGGATAGTGCTCATGTAGTTAGGTTTCCATAGGAAGGGGTGATGTTCGTGGTGTTCTGTGACACTTCCTATCTGGTCTTGGGGTGTGTGCTAATGTATAATTTATGAGTGATCCATTATGAGTCTAGGTAGTTACGTCCCTATGTGTGTAACAAGTTCACCAATGATCTGGATAAAGTAGTGTTCGTGTTTTCACTTATGTTGAGGCGAAAGTACCTCATTGTGGAGAACATTGTGGTCTTCACGGATCACAAGAGAATGTATTATATGTTTTACCAAACATGAACTGAACTTATGGTTGGGGATTATGATGTAGTTTTTCTTGGATTACAACTATGAGATCTTGTACACCTCGGAAAATGGGAATTTCGTGGCAGATAATATGAGCAAGAATTCGAATAGGGATGTGGTTCGAGAATCCGTGGATGGTAGGAATGTGATGGGGGAGTTGGCTGCCTTTCACCCTGATATAGGAATTGATAGTGGAAGTAGATTTCTTTTTTAGATGTCATTGTATTCTTCTATAATGTGGTAGGTGGAGGAGTCTCTGTGGGGAGGCTCTGAGGTATAGGTGATGTGTAATTGCGTTGACCACAGTGGTGCTCTAGTGGGATGGTAAGAAGATGGAAAAAACCAGATATTGTTCCATGGGTGGATATTTTTCATTTTGTAAATTCCAGAGGGAGTTATCCATGAGCATCATAGATAACCCTTGGATATACACCCATGAATTTCAATGTTATAATGAGTCTTCATCGAATGGTTGTGGTGGCCTTGGTTGAAGTGGCTAGGGTGAAGTTGGTGGAAAAGGGCCTAGTGTTCCAGCAGTTGAATGATAAACATCATGTTCCGAATCTGTTATTCTACCCCTTATATGTCCCCATGATGAAGTGGCGTGAAATATCACGGCATTTTATCATAGGTATACCAGAGTCTCATAAAGGCATTGATGATATCTAAGTAATGGTTGATCGACTAATTAAATTGGTTCAATTCGTAGTAATTAAAGAGTTGAGTGCATTGGATGCCTTGGTGAATTGGTATGTCGATGAGGTGGTGCAACTACATGGTGTTCGAAGATCCATCATATCATATTAGGATGTTTAGTTTTACAATTTAAGTTTGTAGGGGATTGTGTTATTAATTTGGCATTCAGTTATTCCTTACCACTGCATTTCTCCCTCAGACAGATGACCAGATAAATAGTATCATCCATACACTAGAGGATATGTCGTGGGTGTGTGGTCTAGACTTTTGAGGATTGTGGGTATGAAACATTCCACAGGTGGAGTTTTTATACGATATTTTCATTCACTTTTCCATTTTTATGGAAACATTAAAAGACTTGTTTGAAAGGATGTGTTGTTCACCATTTTCTGGACAGAGGTTGGGGAGACTGCAATTTTTAGACAAGATATAGTGAAAAATATGACCAAGAAGCTTCATATCATGCATGAGAAGATGAAAGGAAGCTCAAGATTGACATAATTCATATGATTATGGTCAGAGGATTCTTTTGGATTTCATGGTTTTAGACCACAAGTTCATGATGGTTTCCCTTAGATGTGGGCAGTGAATGTTCGGTAGAGGGGGAAAGATTTATCCTAAGATAATTGTATATTTCAAGGTGTTAACATGAGTATGTGAGGTTGAATACTATCTGGAATTTCAACCATAGGTGGGGAGGATCCACAATATCTATCAAATCTTTCATCTTCATCAATATCTACATAATGAATCTCACATCATTTACTATGGAGAGTTAGATATCATGGACAATGTGATGTTCATGGTGCGACCAGTGGTGATCCAAGATCTTTGGGATAAGGTATGTCATGGATGGACCATTCCCATGGTTCATGTGTTTTGGAGGCATGGTTTCATGGATGATATTACTTGGGAGTTATAATCAATGATTTGTTCCTAGTAAAAAGAAACTTTCTGGTTTTTTCTTGGGTTCATTTATTTATAATGTAATGTTTGAACCTTGTTTACTATAATATGAGTTGATTCCCTATTACGTATTTTTTTGATAGAGTTGTGAACATGAGGAGGTAAGGACCTCATTCCAAATTGACATTCATGAATTGAGATAGGATTAAACACAATTGGTCAACCTAGTGTAGCCCAAAGTGGATAATATCATGAAATAGAGGAAGGAACACCCTGATTCATGTGTTCATACAGTGATATATTTTGTGTTTGTGGTGTGAATTGGGATCGGTTTGGGTGGTAGAGATGTTGGAGGAGGTGTTCTGGGATGTCGAGGTTTCACTCCAGTTTTTGGGTAAATAAGGTAGTTTATACTCAAGATCTATCTTATAGGGTGGTTGTTCAAACCTAACTTTTTTGTGGGAATGGTTTTGAATTATTGAGGGTGAGAATAGTTTTAAAGTTATATGATGTAATGTAAAAGTCCTCTCTAGTATAATACTTTATGAAACTCCATTTTTAGTGGTTTTCTTAGAGGTTATAGTGGATTATATCAATAGGTTTCCAAAAATCATGTATTATATTGGTGTGTTAAGGAATTTTTAGGATAAAAAAATTGGTAGGTTAGGTCGTCAGTGTGTCATGGAATCGATAGGTGATGGAGTCAGTGGGTCAGGGCGTTAGTAGGTCATTTCATCTAAAATTAATCATGTCGTTAGGTTTGTCACATCAGTGGAATAGGCATCAGTGGCTCAGTGTTGGTGGCTCGCGTTAGTGGCTCAGCATCGGTGGATCGTTTCAGTGGCTCAACATTGGTGGCTCAGTTTGGTGGCTCAGTTTCGGTGGCTCAGTTTTGATGTCATATTGTCAGTGGAAAAATGTTGGTCGTTCATGTCGGAGACTCAACCATCAGGGATTTTCATCAATGACCTACCCATCAGGGAGTCATTTTCTATATTTTCTATCTTTTTCTGTTGTCTCCCCTATAATGTTTTATTTAACATAAAATGAGTTACCTACAATGCTTGACAATTTCCTAAGTATTTTCCATCGACTTCATTGATAATTATTGTATCATAAATATCTTAATGTGTTGATATCTTCAAAATTATCTAGAAGTGTGGTGAAGGCCAAGACCATCCTTTTATGTACTTTGAGATCGGCTTCCTCATTTTAGGATCTGGAATTTTATTTAGAGGAGATATTTTCTTCCCTTGATTCTCCCATTTACTCTCAGTGCACCTAGAACCTTTATTTCGTAAAGATTCACATATGTGTTATGGTCTTCGCATGAGTTTCATTTGAAGTTCCTTCAAGTTGCTCGTGCAACCCCTCTTTTTGGCGCAAAGACGATTTTTGATCATATGTTCCCCAGAATATGGAATCCTTTCATATCAATTGTCTTGTTTATCATGTTGGGTGGGTATAATAATACTTCATTGTTAATATGGTTAAATAAAAACCCAAAAATATAATTGAACCTATAAATAAGAAAATACGACCTAGGTAAATAATAATAAATTAGGGGGTGATGGAGATGCTTATATTATTTTATCTTTTATCTTTGATCCATGTTGTGATTTTTTTCTGGCTATATCAATTCAGAAAATCATGGTCGTTAGGGGTATTTTAATGTGCAATGGTTATTATTGTTAGTATTTTTGTTGATCCTCTATTAACTAGCAGTAAATATGGAAATATTTTTAATCACATATAATAGGTTAAATAAATGAATTCCATAGAATCAAACATATTCTTTGATCACCCCGATTAATCATAGTGGAAATAATGAACGAAACATTGCTAAAGATTAATATAACTTTCTTGTTTGGTGTGGTTCTATTCTCAGTGAGGATCTCACTGAACATGTGGGTGTATGGGGTGGTGTACACGTTGTAATTGAATTTCCCAATGATAAATTCATTGATTATCGAATGGATGACCTTGTATGTAGTAGAACTGCATATAGGTTGTGTTGCATTTGCTGGGTGTGGGGAATTTGTCTAATGTGAAAAAAATATGGTGGTGTGTTGGTTGTTTTTCTAGGTGTGTTGGGTGTGGGAGTGGGAAAATACTTTTTTGATTTTGGAAGGAATGGCCTATAAGAAAACGAGGATGTGGTTTTTTGTGCCTCCAATTTCTCACATTCTGTGATTTTTTTATGCTGTTGTTTTGTAAGGTATTCATAACTATTTGTTGTGGTTTTTAGTTTCCCATAAATAAAAGGAATAAAAAAATGAATTACATAATAAATAATGATATGTTGGTTAAATTAATTATCATTGTATGTGGTTTAGGGTTATGGTTGTTTGAGTAGTTGCACATATAGATGTGGATGTAAATATGGTTTTGTGTGGCCTGATTGGTTGTTTTGAAACCCCATATGATGGGATGAGTTCTTGGTACCGGTATATATACTTTTAGTTCATTGTGATTTCTATTTTTACCCCACCCATGTTGATCACTAAGTTATGAATAGTAACAATTCTATTTGGGATGGTGTCTTTTGAAAAATCCCGGTGGTTAGATGGATGGTTGGTTACTGGCCCTTCCCTACTACCAATTCTTTGAATTTATCTCTCATGACCATTTTTTAATGATTTAATGGATTTAGTTTTGTTAATAGATGTATTGCAATGGTTTTGTGAGAAGTCGGTTCTTTCCCCAGTTCATTTTCCATGATATGTGGTATATTTCCATGGTGTCTTTGGGTTGGGGCATGGTTGTGGACCAGGTGTCTGCAAGCATGATGTGGTATGGTTTTGGCCTTGTTTTATGTGGATAGGATGTGGTATGGTTGTGTACTGAGTGATTATGGGTAGCATGTGGTTTGTTTTTAACCCACATGTGTGCAAAAAAAATTGAGACCATGGGGATTGTTGAAGAGCATGGTAGTGTCAGGACATTATCTGTTAGGGATTAGTAGTTAACCTGTGTAACGTGGTGCATTTTACCCTATCACCAATGTTCTTATTATATTACATTACCTACCATGTGTTATTTTGTGAGAGTGCCTTGGATAATATGGTTGGTTTGTTTTCCATGATATTTGTTGTGTAATATAATGTTTTCACAAGGGCCTTATTATGCATATCCAACTTTTGAATGATATACTTTACTTTTTTTTTACTGAGTATAATTGTATTCTCACCCAACATACATAAAAATGATTTCGGTTTTCCAGGAGGACACCATGAATTATTCTATACATTAATTCCTCAGATGTTGGATATTATTTATGTCTCTCCTTATAATCTTGTTAGTATTTTCATTGGGGATTTTGTTTCGTTTTTAGTACTTTCATTCAAACATGCTTTTTGGTTGGATTTCTTATTTTAACTTACATAGTGTTTGGAGTTTCATGAGAAAAAATTTATTATCTGCTGATCATGTTTTTCTTGAAAATTTCAATGCCTCCCATATTGTGAAATATTTACAAACCCTTGGTGCTAGTCACCACCATTGGGAATTTCGAATGTGGGAATCGGGGGGTTATCATATCCCTTTATTTACTTATATCATAAGAGGGGCATCTTTGAAAGGAGTGTGTCATGAATATATGAACTATTTGTTTCCAAGATAATGGGATAAATTAAGGTATCCCTATGATCTCTAATTCTATAAAATGTTTGAGGTCATTTATATAGAGTATAAATGATGATATGTAATGGTAAACTCCATGTCTGCACTCAATAGATAAAATAATTTTCATCTCCACGTAGTATAGTCTTTTTAGAAGAAAAATGGGTAACATATATCTACGAGGCATATAAATTGTTTTTTTCCTCTATGAATGTATATATTTTATATTGTGGACAAATTATTAAACATTCTATTACATTCTCAATGGTTTCATGGAAGGAAAGCTGATGAGACATGGTATGTGGTGTCATGCAAAAATTTGAGAATTTGAATAAGAATAACAATAACCTCATTCATTTTCAACAACAACCATCTTATTAATTTTGGTAATTAAATTACCATCATATCATCTTTTATAATGTTCATAAAATTTTTTATAAAACAATGAATCAGTAATGAATATCATGGTAGATTTTAAATAATGGTAATGGAATGATTTAATGTGGGAAGACCTTAATTCATTTACCATATGGGTGTTTTGGTCATCACTGTTAGAATCGATGCATATGAGAGCAAAATGGTATCAAAAATAAATTTCTTCTCACTAATGTTATGGATTATATGATAGTCTCTTAGTTTAATTAATGTTATGTTTTTTTTCTTTATTGTTATAATATTTTCCAAATTTTTTACATATATTTCATGCTCTCTACTCTATTTTTCTTATATTTCAATCTACTATAAATATATTTCTCTATTAATATTGAACTAACATCAGGGTTGAGTTATGGGGTGAGAAAATAATAATTTTTTTGGTGTTTTGAATATTTATATATTCTTATTTATTTTCTCATTCAGAGTCTCAATATAGTAATGTTATACTAGTTAGCAGTAATGAAATCCATCATTTTTGTATACATTATTCTTAATCTCACATGTCATTTTATTTCATCGTTTCTATTAAATATATTTTAAATCCTATTACAGAGATGGTAGAACATTGGAGATTGGTCGATCGATTAACTTTAATATATATTATAGATCTTCTCATGGTTTATTGTTTTCCTGGGAATATCGTTTAGTTGCAAATATCTCACCTATGTTTCAGTAACATCAAATATTAATCCGAAGAAAATAAATTATATTACATGAAAACTCAATGTATGGTCCATTACAATTTAGATGCTTGTGAGATTTAGTTTTGAATAATATTATGTCGCTAAATTTAGTGGGAGTAAGTTTGAGAAATTTACTTAACTAGAACAGTTATAGGGTATTTCTTGTTGACCACATGAGGATTAAATTCAATTATTTATAACAAATTTTTATTTTTATTAATTTTATTACATTGATTATTATTTAATATAAACTAAAAAACATTTTTTTGTTTTTATAAAAATAAAAACCACAAATATAATAATTTAAATAATAAAATAAAATGTATATATTTGAAGGCACCTTATGAAAAATTCCCACATGCAACCACTGTGTTGAAATGTTAACATAAATATATTTTTTATACAGTTTGTGAATAATGTGAAAAAATGTAGAACATTATTGGGTGGCCAAAGTCAATATACCAATTTTATCATTTTTTGGTATTTTTATGCATTAAAATTAAATGACTAGATAATATAAATTTTATTAGATCACCATATACCATTGAAGATACTATTTTATATCCTTCTTGAGAGGAGAGGATTTTTTAGATATTATATTTATAACTAAAGGTATTTTCATTTATTAAGAAAAAATTAATATGGACCATTATTATGAGATTATAGTAGCTCTACATTGGGAACAAGTTGAATTCTCCAGATACTTTCAAGAGTTATTTGAATCAGTGGATGAGAAGGCAAATAATCTCTTACACTCCCTATAGAATTAAATAAATGTAATTAAGAGGTTTAATCTACATTGGGAAACCAATTTTACCTTAACATGAAAAAATCAATTTGATAGCACTTCAAAAGAAAAATGGTTCTTTTATAATCCCATGAAATGAGTAGAACATCAATAAATATCATATCATATAACTCCTCATTTTATAAATAATATCAAAAATAATCTATTGACAAATATCTAGTTCAACTTGATCTATGAATATCCTTAGAGTACGAAGTATAAGATAAATACTCCATAATATATGATAGGAAGATTTTATAAAGTATGGAAAAATAATTCCAAGTAGATTTGTGTGAAGTACCAAGACTACATGATAATAAAATTTAAAAGAAATATTATATTTTAATGGAGTATAAATTTATCAAATTCATTTTAAATTTTTTATTTATTCCCCCAAGTAGATAAAATTGAACAAAAGTCTTCAATAGTGGAAGTTCTTTTTGAAGAAGCTAGTGAATAAGTTGAATATATAGAAGAGAAGCTTGTGTAATGTTATATGATAGATAAGTTCCAAGCCTGTATATATAAATTGGATGTCACAAAACCATGAGAGAAGATTATATAAGATAATAATATTTTTCTACCATAACTTATAGGTGATATTTTTCTCATAGCCATGGGAAGGATACACACTATTAGTCTTAAATAAAGTCTTAGAAAAAAACTGGAACAAACAAATTTTGTCATTTCTATCAAAAAAACTCTATGCAACCACATATTGCTGAAAAAATAGGATTACCTATATGTATATTTTATAAATAGAGTACCTATTATAGTATAACCCATATTTTCTAGTAACTTTTTTTATAATTTGATCATTTAATTTACTTTTTTGTAATAATATCATTTTATAGGTTGCAAGAGGATGATATTTATACACAATATAAAATCCATATGATGTAGAATAAATGAGGATTCATTTTTTACTTATTATTTCATTAATTCCTAGAATTTTATACACCATATTATGATATAAATTCTCCTAAATATTATTTCTTTTACTCGGTGGGTGCATTATGGTCTCTTAGAATTCTTAAATCTGTTATTCTATATATTTTTAATTGTTTGGGAATATTTATCTTAAATAATAATTTATTATAATTTTTCACTCTTGATTTGGCATTAAGCTAATTGAAAATATGTTTTAATGCATTTTGAATGATTGTAAATATTGATGATTTTTATTGAGTTTTATTATCAAAACAATTTTATGTTTTTTTGAATTTCCAAAATCGATGTACGTGAACACAAAACAAAATTTATTATCCATAACTATTATGTATGATAATACCTTTTTACATATTATTCTTAAAAAACTTACTTCAATAATAGAAACATAAAATTTATAGGACTACACTAATTTTTGGTTATTTCACCTTCAAATATTTTGTGTATATGAAATATTTTAGATATGAACAAGGTACTTATTTTATACTACCCCAATAATATTTTAAAAAATTATATGATCTACAGAGTACATGAAACAATATTCATAGTTTTAATGACCCTGAAATATCAGTATTTAAATAATATCATTATAACAATGCCATTGAATCAATGGTTACAAATAAGACATAGTATATTATAACCTATATATATATATAAGATCACGGTCTATAAGAATTTATTGATAAATTCTAATGAAATGTTTACTCTTTTTCTAAATTGAATTTATGATTCATCATATTCTTTCTTCAAATATAGATTTTAGAAAATTATTTGAGATAATATTAAAATTAATTTTATATAATATATGAATGTTTTATTGATATATTTGATAAAATTTATGAAATTTTCATAACAAAATATGTTATGTATAATTTTATTGTTTTTTATGAAAATATTAATTTTTTGTTGAATTGTGAAAAATAATAATTATATATAAAACTATCCTTTCCATTTATGTATTAAAAAATTATTATTTTTTTAGAATTTTATTTTGAAATTTGACAAGTTCCTTTTGATTAAAAATTTACCAATTAAACTTTTTTGAATAGAAATTATTATTATATATTATAAAAACGAAATTATATACTTAAAAATTCAATTTTTTGGAATTAGTTTTTACCATTTTTTTGGATTTATTTTAAATCTATGTTATCCCTCTTTTACAAACTAGATTTGATAAAATAGATTCCATATTATGATTTCAATTTCCTAAACTTTTGTAAATAGGTAAAATTTATATTTCATCATTTAAGATAGTGGAAGTAGTAAATATTTTTCACCTCAATAATGTTAAATAGAAAAATTAAGTATAACAATAATTTGATAAGGTATTATATATATATTATCATCCTTTTTTTAGTTGGATGTGTATAATTCAACCATCCTCATTCCATATCAAATGAAATTTTATCTTCCTTGCATTTATCATTTATACTGACTCTAATATTATTTTATGTAATGAATAAATATTAAATTTCAAACTCTATGATTCAATTACATCAATATATTTTCATAGGGATAAAATGATTTAATATTTGGTTATAAAATGATATTTGAAAATTTATATATAATTTAATTATGGTAAATTATTTTTAGTTTTTTATTGACATAATAATTACCATAAATACATACGCTACAACAACATTGTTCATCTTCAAGAATTTGAAAAAATAAGTAAATTTTTTTATAAGAATATGATTAATAATTTTTGGGTTATTTATGGTGTTATATTAATTTATTAGAAAAAGTGAATGTATTTGTGATATTTTAAATGTTTATATTGAAACTAAATTGCATTATTTGTTAAGGATCCGACCCTAGTATCCTAGAGAAGGGAGTTACATTATTATATTCACACTACATAAAAGAAATAACATCTACATGTATCGAATAGATTATCAATATTGGTAAACGAGATACATATTTTAATTTCATATTACATTTTAAAAAAATAAAATAAACAACATGATTTATTTCATAATTCCATTATTCCCCTTAAGATATCCATGTATGTCAATAAAAAAGTCGTCATATCCAAGGGAAAATTACCCATATGAGATGGGTGAGATCAGTTGATTGGTAAGGGTTTTTGTAATGTGACATATATCATGAATAAATAACCACAATCAATAAAGAAAGTAAAATAATAGAAACACGTGCCATTTAATTAATATGATAAGAATAATATGGTATGAAAAATGTATTATCAATTAATTCCATATAAATAAAAACATGATAATGATTATTATCGATGAATATTCTAAATAATTGAATAATAATTTTTGTAACACCACAAAATTTTTAACAAAATTACTTATTGTTCAATAATATGTACGAAATTAAACAAAAATACTAGAAGGAAATATAACATCCCAACACTTTACAATTTTTTAATAATTTAAATACATTAAATCTATGATATTGTTTTCAATGAAATCCAAAAGATATTATATTTTATTATATAAAAATGACTTTTTTGATTGCTTTCATTACACGCAATATTGAGATTCACAGAATACTATAAATATTATTATATAATTTTGTATTTTTCTCCTAGACGTTAAATTAGAGGTTTTGAATATTAAATAATTAATTATTATATATATATATATTATCTATTAATTGTTTTAACATTCATTCAATATATTTTATTGTCATAAGATGAGAACAAAACCAATTTTACTCATTATACTCGGTAATAATCTAAATCCAGTTTTGTCGAATTTTAATGTGAAACTATTTTGAAACCAATTATTGGACTTTGTATAATTTTATTTGAAGAAAAAATAAAAATAAAATTTCAAGATTTGGTTATGGTGATGTTTTTTAATTTTTATAATATATTTCATTTTTTGATGAAAGGTTATAACACTGAATTTTAATTGAAAATGACTATATTGTACAGTTTATTTATTTAATTAGATTAAATTTTATATTTGATTTTAAATAATCATTAGTTTAATTATAAATTAATTATTTCAAACTATGTCATTTTATTCAATATCATATTGATATTGGATAAATGAAATCAATTATTTGAACATTTTTTCTTTAATACCCTGTTTTCTTATCCCATCTATGGGATTTATTTTTAAATAATTTTTTAACACTTATATGGTTATAATTTAGAAAAATGTATTAAATATTTATAATAAAAAATAATTTCTATAGTCTTTTATGGACGAATTTTTCTTCTACCGAAAATATTTCTGTAAGTAATTTAAATTATTCCCTGTGATTATGGTAAAAATGAGTTTACTTTGTGGTTAAATAGTAATATTAAATGGATAATGACATAAAAACTTGTATAAAATCCATTGAAATCACGTAATAATACCTTTCCAGGTTGTGGATAGAAAATGGATTATTATTGATAGCACGTGATAAAAGGGAGACTACTCAATCAAGTTTACCTTTTAATATTTACAAGAATGCCACACCTCCTCCGTAATAAAAGGGAACTCACAAACCTCACTTACTCAAACCTATCAAGATGATTTTATTATACAAACCATACATTAATAATATCCAATAATCATTCTATTAATCCTTAAATCCCCACATCCAATAAAAAGAAAACCATGTATGTTATTGGTATAAACCAATAAGAATTGCACAAAGACAAGGTAACATTATAGAATAATATCGGTCATTTTATTGCTTTATCCACCAAATAAATTATTATTTTATCAAGATTATATATTAATTTTAATATCCAATATATACTAATATGTAGTTATATTAAGAATATAACCAACACATTCAAACACTTCTGTCAAATGAGATACACAATCATCTTTCTTGTGTATAGTGAACTACTACCTCACCAACTTACATCCTTCATTATTCCATTACCACCATTAACTGTGAGAAATAATAATGTATATATTTTTATATATTCTATAAATGGTATTTATAATTTATTTATTCTTTTTTAATTTTTTTAACCATATACCATCATGCTTTCTATTTTGTGGGAATATAATGACAACATTCGTGGACATCTGGACAATCTCCTACTCAATGTGATGCGATTAATTCAAAAATATAATAGAATGTATTAATGTCTATTATAATAAAAATAATTGATTTATATACCATAAATATTAAACCGTAATTATAGTATATATATCATTAATTTTATATATATAATAAGGACGTGCAGGTATATTTTATGCATACATATGACCTACCATCTCTGTGAGTGATGCATTTCACTCTCATTCAGAATTTTTTGAAATATTATAAAAAATTATATATTGGAAATTTGTGATATTTACATCATGGTTTAAATCCTGTAGATTATGAAATCCTGATTTATATAATAATAATAACAATAAAATACAAAACATGCTCGAAAACATAACATTTAACACACTATATAGTTAAAATAATGAATGATTGTTAAAACGGTAATAAGATATTATTAAAACATAATATATCTCACGTTAACGGTTCTGTTATAAGTTAATAATGTTCTTAAAACCATTATAAATAATTATAAAGGCAATTAAACCAAAATGGAGTGTATGGTAAGGGATTTTGTCTCACATTCTTTTATAATTATTAACTTTCTCTTGAAAAAATAACATCCTTATGAACAATTTCAATTTAAAATTACATTTACCTTAAGTATCCATACTCTTTTAGGATGGATATAATTATTTCCTAATCTCTATACTATTTGAAGATGTGTTGGACAAATGGAAATATATTGTATTTTCTTGGGAAATATTGATAAATCCATATATTTTACTCAATATAGATATTTTATAAGGCACATTGTTCCCACATTAAATATATTATTCAATATATGAGGAATTATTCTAACTAGTTCAACATGTGTGGGGCACAGTTATAAATATCCCCTCGTTGCATTAGTTGTTTCATGAGAAAAATCATTTGGACAATTAAACAGGTTTGTAATTATTATTTTATAAACAATCATTTGAATGGTCTTGTGGGTAAAGGTACCATGTACATAGAAAACATGACTAAAAATAATTAAACATTTAATTTATTTATATTCACATAATTTTATTCTTTGAAAATTACTATCTGATATTATCTATATATGTTTTTCATTCTTAGTTTATTTATTAAATGGTACACGGTATGGTTACTTACCCTACAATATTGATATTTCCTTATCTTGTAATGTTAATGGAATCTGCACTTATTTATTTACCATTCTATTTTGAATATGACCACTGAATCATTACTACTTGTAATTTATATAATCATACTAGTAATTTGATCTCACCCTTATTTTTTCCCTTTTCCTGGTGATATAAATAAGAAATCATTAAATATTATTTCATGGACTCTATTCAAATTATTTTATTAGGTATCATATTTTATTTTTTATTTCCCAATGTAATACGGGAATATTCTATATAGACAATTTCTCTAAAAATTATATATATATCAGTCCTTCTAGATTTGATTCCTTGTTATTAGGCCAATGTAATAATGTATTACACTAGATTTTTCCATCTAGTGTTTGGGAACTACAACTATAATCAAAGGATGTATAGTATAATCCATAGAATCTAGAATTAGTTAAAATAGATTAGGTAACATAAATGATATGTATAATTTGAGGAAAATTATATAAGAAAATTTTTTAATTTAGTTATGATAATATTGTGTGGTTCTTCCTATAAATACATATCTTTTTCAATATTATAAATAGACATGGTTCATGGAATGATGTATATAGGTGTAAGAACTCTAAAATGGATATTTGGTCATGTCACAAGGAAAAACTTGTACAAAACAACAATATTTAATATGCACATTATTTGACACTATGATTGGATATTGTGTATATTGTACATATTTTATTTATGAACCATTATGAAGGATTCAATAGTATACTTATCCTCAATGAAACCAATGCATATGATCCTATGATTTATGATGAATAATTTTTCATGTTACAATTCCAACCATAAATGGAATTTTACATTTTTATTTAACTTTCATAATTTTATGATCCATTCAAGTATATTCCATTTCTTATAAATGGGGATTTCAAGGAGAAACGGTATCAAAACTCATTGAAAAGTTATTGATTTCTCTACTAAAAAACCAATACATTGGGTATTGGAATAGAGAAATTCAATGCTATATTATTTTAGCAAAATTTCATCATGTGAAATAACCATTCCCCAATAGAGTAAATTGTTCCACATTGATAATATCCTATGATGGATCACATTATGTGATAGATCCCCCAACATTTACTCGGAATAATGATCCAATGGATGATGATAAATTGATTATGTATTTATAAAATATATTTATGGAATTATGATTTTATAAAATGTAAATTTCTTCCATTGAATTGTATTTTACCATTGGAAATGTTGATCAATGGTGGTTGACAATCTAGATCACTAGGTTGAATGAATAAATAAAAAAATTGAATAGAGATCATTTAAGGTGACATTCTTGGATATATATTTCCATTATGATCAATAAATTGAGATGAGTATATTTCTACAAAATATAAAAAAAAATATAGGGAAAAAGTGTTACAGATTTTGAATATTCCTTTATAAGGATATCCAGGTATTTTATGGAAAATATATGCAACACGATGTGTCTGATTGGTGACTTTCTTGAAAAACATAATACATGTTTTTGAAGTCCATTATTCCCCCAAACATTTTCATAATATGATGAAATATATTTATTTTCTATAAAGCCCATAAAACAATTCTTTCAGTGGCTTCTATCAACTGTAAATATAGAGTTGAAGAGGTTGACCAAATAAATCATCGATAAAGGGATGAAGGGAATGTAAGTTTTCCCACATGTAATAATTTTGTAAATAATCTCCCCGTGAAATTATTGAATGGATTTGGAGTTTTTTATAATGGTAGACATAAGCTTCACCATGAAAAATAATGAAAAGGTAGGGATGGATTTATTTGTTATTTAGAGATACAAATGAAAAAAGGTGATGCACAATGAAATTGAATTCCAACATAATAAAGAGTATATTCCCCAAAAGATGTAGAGGTATGAAGTTCATGCGTATGATATTGATACAACCAACATTTAATGATTAATGTACTTATATATTTGGATATAAGAAATATGTTGTAAATGTTTTTTTATGAGTGATGTTTTTATAATATGAATAATTAAATATATAAGGATTATATTTCATTAATGTTTCATTGTGTATTCACATTAATATGTTTAATTGTACCATGAAAAGTGTTTCAGTAGCACGTTAATAATTTTTTTCAAACACATGGTTGAGGGAAAGATAACCCAAAACATGTTCATGATGTTGAGATAATGTGTTATAGATTAATAGATGATTGGTATGAATAATATATACTAGAAAATACTAACTATCTCTAGACATATTTTAATTTATGGGATAATAATACTTTTTTGGTTAGTAAATTTAAAAATTTATTAAATAGTTCACAATGAACATTGGATGAGGATATAGATATTATTATGTTTCTTTACAATAATTGAAATTTCTGAAAAGGAAAAAAAGTATAATGATTTTTCGGAATGAAAAAAGAATAATATTAGGTTAATAGCAATGTAACAAGTACGTATAGATATTGATCTTATTTTAGAGTGATATAATTATCAAATCTATGATAAATAACCTGGAAACAATTTTTTCCCAATTATCATAATTTTGATGATACCAAAGACTTTTTTCATAACTATGGTTTAGGAATTCATTATGATAACCATTTATCTAAATATGATTTATATCACACTTTATCAGAACAAGATAGTTATATTTATCTTCAATTTACATGTTTTCACAAATCTTATTCAATTTGAAATCCTATTTTTGTGGTGAGCTTAAAATTTCATTTTGCTTCTTGTTATGAACTTATTTATTTTAATAATATTTATGATTTTCAATTTTAAAAAATTTTATTTTAAAATATGAGTCCCACAATAACAAATATCATGTTCACATTTTGATGATAAAAGTTCATTTTGGTGGGGGAAATGTAACACCAAAAAATTTCTAAAATAATAATTGTTTTCAATAGCATGTAAGTGAATAAGAAAAAAGAGAATAAAATAATATTACATCTAGATAGTTTTTAATATATTTAATATTTAAAAATTTAAATCTATGATATAGATTTTAATGCATACAACACTGAATTATTTTACACTATACGCAGCAAAAAAATTTCTTGATAGCTTGCGTTAAATGCAAGACAACATTTTCCCAAATACTATTAATATTATTATTTAATTTTATTATTGTTTAAGATATGTAAAATTGGATCTTATCCAAAGGATTAAATATATTATATGTATATATATATATATATATTATTCAATAATTTTTTTTAACATTTATCCAATATATTTTATAATCATATGATATGAAAAACCTCAATTTTTACATATCGAGACAAATTATTTCTAATGGATCTTTTTCTAGCTTTAATGGATAACCAATATTAATTTTTTTCAAAATAATTATATTTTATTTTGGAAATAATAATCTCAATATTAAATATAAATATTTAAAGAATAGTTTAGGGTGATTATTTGGTACTTTTCTAAGATGTTAAATATTTTTAAAAAAAAGGGAAAATAATATTTTTAATTGAAAACAAATTTTTAATATAATTTATTAAAAACTTTAGTTTATATTTTAATTTTTAATTATTCTATAATAATTTTATTTTAAAAATAACTAATCAAATTTCTGTAGTTCGAATCAATTTCACATTGAAAATAGATAAAAAAATCATTTCTAACCTTTGAATATTATTACATAAAAACAATCATTTCTCATCATGTAAGTGGGATTAATTTTAAAATAGGGTATTTAACATATCAGATTGAAATGGGTAAAAAAATATTACATCTTTATAATAACTCAATTTTATAATGTATAGTATAGTTAATAGTTTTTTACCAAAAATATTACTGAATGTAATTCAAATTAATTACAGTGAAGATGGTAAAACTGAGTTTACAATGTGGTTAAACATTATCATTAAAGGGTCAAGGAAATATAAAAGAATAAAAGAATAATTGGATTCCAATAATATGAGCATTACACCTATTTTCTATGATTTTGATCATTTTATTAAGAACATGATATAAGGGAGACCTCTCAACAGTGTCTACATTTTTATATTTACAAGAATGTCAATCCTCATCAATAGTAAAATAGAACTCAACCCCTCACATTCTCACATCCAAAAATCCTATTGGATCATAAAAAAAACTATAAAAATAATCCCCCTATAATACATAACCTAATCCAAGAACCATCAATTTGTAAAAAAATCAATCCTAGTATGCCTTTTCGTATAAACCATAAAGAGTTACTCGAAGAAAAGGTAACTCTCATGAACAAGCCCATTTTTATTTAAGTCTCTAGTAATTACATTAGTATTATATATTATTTATATAGTAAAATCATTGTCCTACATATAATTATAAGTTATTAAATTATGTTTAAAACCTATAATTTCACACACTTCCATCAAATGGGTTATGTTATCATCATTCGTGTGTATGACGGACAACCACCCCACAAATCGATGTCATTAATTTTTTCATTACCACCTTTATCATTTGTAATAATAATGTGTTTATATTTTATATTAGGTATATATTTTATTTATAATATGATTATGATTTTCTAAATTTTATATAACACATACCATCATACTATCCATTTTGATGGAATATGATTAAATCATTTGTGGAAATATGGACTATTGCATCCTAAAATTGATGTGATTCATTCAATCATTACATGGAATGTATTAAGGATTTTTTAAATAAGAATTATTTATTTATATAAAATTACTATTATACTATAATAGTAATATATATTCATATATCATTTTATTTTTAAATATATTGAGGAAGTCGAAGTAGAGTTAATGTATATTTGTGACTGATCATCTCTATGAACGATGAATTTCATTTCCAATATCCAATTATTATTTAGAATACTATATTCATAAATTGTGAATATATTTTATATCTACATAAGGGTATATATCCTAGAGATTATAGAAGAATGGCTTTAGTAAGAAGAATAAACCTATCAAGTCAAAACGTACATAAAAATACGCAATTCACACCAAAAATGTTGAAAATAATGAAAGATTATTAACGAAACGGAAATTGTAAGTTATAATAATAACATATATAATATTATTATGGTTCTAGTATAAGTTAATATCTTTCATTAAACCATTATGCATGTTTTTATTGGGTTTTTAACTAAAAGGCATAGTAACGTATAATATTTAATCTCAATTTACAATCCATTAAGAATTATTTTTCATTATGAACCAATTATCTTTTATGTGGTGTATATACATCCAATTATTTAGATAATATAATGAATAAATCCAAATTCAGGGTGTTATTGGTTTTATTTTGAATTATCTTATCATAGGGGTTAAACATGGTAATTACCAAGCAGTAAAATTTATCATTTTAATCTCAGTTTCTTTTGTAATTATTAAAATTATTAAAAAACAATCACCTCATTATTATTATTTTCTAATAAACATAACATTTAATTTTCAATTACATACTCATATGTGATGGGTATAATTATTTCAAAAACTATAACATTTTCACATATGGTTCACACATTGAAATATATTTGATTCGTAGTGGAAATATGGATTAATCTGTATATTTTATTATGTATCGATATTTTAAGGCACATTATTCATGAAATAAATCTATTATTTGACATATGTGGAATTAATTTAACTTTAACACTATGGGTATGGCTATGTTATAGACTACCCCTTAATACATCAATATTCTTATGAGTTTAATCCTTTATCCAATTAAAATGGTTTTTACAAAATATTTCATAACCTTTTTTTTAAATGTATTGATTGTAAAGGTACCATGTACCTTGGAAACATAGAATCCACTAATTAAGAATTTCCACCATTCAATTTCAGTTATTATTTTTTCATGATATTTTTTTATTGAGAATATATATGGATCTAGTTCATTTTTTGTTTATTGATAAAATGAAATATGTTTTGGTTACAAACCCTATAATATTAATTTCTTCTTATCTATTTATATAAATGGCATGTGTGCTCTGATATATACCTTGAAATATAGTTTATGATCCTTGCTTAATTACTAATTCCTCTATAGATACCCTTATTGATCATTTTATGTCACCCAAATATTTTTTCTTACCCTAATATATAAATATGAAATCATTGAAATATCATTCATGGATGTGTTCATTTAATTTTATTTCTAATCATGTTTTAATTTTATTTCCCAATTTAATATGGAAATAATGTATTTCATATATATTTACGTAACTCTTAAAAGAATTATGGCTTCAAAATTTGATTCCATATAATCAATATAATGTAATAAAGTTTTCCACTAGACTTAGGCATCTGCATTTAGGGTTGTATAGTTTGTTTCAAAGGATGTTTTGTATAAATCATGGAATATAGATTTAAGAAAAAATTGTAACAACCTATATTTTCCTGTATATTCCTTGGGCATATATTAAGGTATAATTTTTTCTATTTTGAGTTATTTTTGACAGGAAAATTTCTCAATAACATTTGGGGTGAAATTTTTAAATTTAAGAAGAAAGAAGGGTGGTGCACAATTCTGCATGATATTCCCAAATTGTGCACCACATTCCATCTATCTTTTTGATCCTAGGTAAAGGGATTCACATGGATGTACCATGGTTTTAAAAATCATGCATGATAAAATGAGAAACCATAAACCCACGTGATTTGGCACATGGTAAATGTGCACGGTTAGGGGAAACTATGCACCCCGAGAAGCAAACCCTATGTCCAGATTTAACTGACATGAAAAATTAGAATTTAAATTATAAAACCCCTATATTAACCCCTAATTGTCCCCCTCTCATCACAAAGTGGTTCCTATTATTTTTGGGGAATCAAGGTGGATTCCCTAGGGATCCTAACCATAATTTTTTTAGAATCGTACGGTATAATAATGTTTTTATCCTCTAAAGAATGTGTTTTCTTCCCATTTAAGAATTTATCCCTTTTTTTCTCCCCTCCACGAATGAAAGGGGGATATTAATCCATATTTGGTTCAGGATATGGATCTTGGATTGTGTTCTTTATCATGTTTTTGAATATTCTGTTTGAAATTGGGGAATAACTGTTGATGATGTTTATTACCGATCTTGAGGTAGGTTATCTATTATTGAAACCAAATAGTCATGATTTAAATTATGCGAATGCAATTAGAGATTTTTTATTAGATTTTATGAAATTTTGTTTAATAGATTTGATTAATTACTTTTTTGAATTATTTAATTAAAGACAAATGTTAAATTGGGGTTATTATAATAGTATAATATGAATAATTAAATGTTTGATGAATTATGGGATAATGGAATAGTGATTTAAATAACTATTTTATGAATTAATTATCATATTTTGAGATTATTAATTTGAATAATTATGTGATGAAATAATTTGGGATATTTATTTGATGATGTTGGAATTATTAACTAATGAATTAATTGGGGATATTGAATTGATTGAGTTAGAATAATTAATTGAAAAATTAATTAGGAACACTGACTTGTTATGTGGAAATATTTAATTGATTAACTAATTATAGTAAATTTTGTTATTGAATTAGATTAATTAATTGATTAATTAACTAATCGATTTGATGGATTAATTTGATGATGAATTAATTAATGGTAATTAATGAAATTAATAAATTTTGAAATTTAATTAATGCAATTTATGGATTAATTATTTACTTAATTAATCAATGGAATTGAATGAGATTAAATAATTCATGAATTAATTAATGAAATTTATTGATTACTTAATTAATGAATTAATTAATTTAATTTAATGAGATTATTTAATTTTGTATTTATTAATAGAATTTACTAATTAATTAATTATTGAACTAATTAATGTAATTTAATGGTATTAAATAACTATGGGATTAGTTAATGGAATTTTTGGATAAATTATTTCTGTAATTATTTAGTAGAGATGAATGAGATTATTTAATTATATAATTAATTAATGAAATTGATGGATTAATTAATTAGTGAATTTGTTAATGGAATTGAATGATATTAAAAAATTGCGAAATTAATTAATGAAATTGTAAGATTAATAAATTAGCGAATTGATTAAAGGAATTTAATGAGATTAATTTAATTTTGGAATTAATTAGCTGAATTGATTGAATAATTAATTAATGAATTATTTAATTTAATTTATTTAGATTATTTAATTATGTTATTACTTAATGGAATTGATGGATTAATTAATTATAGAATTAATTAATGGAATTATGTGAGATTATTTAATGGGAGGAATAATTAATGAAATCTTGGGATTGATTAATTTTTGAAATAATTAATAGGATTGGAGAAGAGATGTCAATTTTGAAATTAATTGACTGAATTTGATAGGATTAATTAATAAGTGAATAAATTAATATATGTAAGACTATGAAACCGTTGAATAAGATTAATCAATTAGTGAATTAATTAATGGGATGTTATGGTTATGAAAAAAATTGAATATGATTAATTAATTGAATAATTAATTAATTAAATATTGAGATTTTTCAATTATTGTATTGGATTTATTAATCGGTAAATTGATTAATGGAACCTAGGGAATAGTTTGTTTTTCAATTAATTTTTAACATATAGTGAATCTAGATTTAGAATTAACTATTTTCTAAATTTATTATTGGTATTTCCATATGATTGTATGTGATTAATTAATTTTTTTATTAATTAATTGTGTTGAGATGAATGGGTGGAGTAAGACCACAAGTGGATAAATGGTTGGAATCAATAATCTAATGTGGAACCTGTAAGGTGCATATTTAAATTCTTCTTCGAAAGGTCATGTGGGACATGTAGGTTATGGATATATGTATTTTTGGGCAGTATTATAAGAAATGGATAAGTGCTAGTTTGGATGGTGTTCTTTTTTTTAGAACAATGATTTTGTAAAAATGATGGTTATGTTATTGAAGTTGAACATGAGACATATGTTTCACTAGAAGAGCATGTGATACTTGTGTTTTATCATAGTGAGAATGTGTTGAGGGGAATAGTTGTTATAATAGTTCCTATATTGTGGAAATATAGAAATGTTTTGGAGGAAATTTGGGAGTGGGTAACTGATAAATTGGCATAGTGGACTGATATTTCTAATACTGAATCATAGGGATTCTTGGGACTATATCTTAAGGATGAGATGTTATAAGGTGGGGGAGAATGTAAGAACCAGAATTTTTCTAGTCATTAATGGGACATGATTTCAGGTACACCTTTTCATTGTTTTTAGTTCTTTTTTGTTGGAGAAATTCTTGGGGTGTTTTTGGGTGAATTATGATAATTTTGGAAGGAATAATGGTAGCGCATGTTTGGGGCACAATTTCCCTAAGCCACGAGCCACATCCCCATTAACCGTTTGAACCCTGGAATAGGGTAATCACAATACCACCACCATGTTTGTAAAACCATATGCCCTAACAGGTGAAACCATGCACCCCTACCCCAGAAGAGGCACATGATTAAGGAGAACATTTGGGGGAAACCATATACCCCAATTAAAAAACTATGAATGCCCACAAATGGTTCTAATCAAATTTCTAGGGTCTTGTAAAATCTACATGGGCTCTTGAAATCTGTTCCTGAAAAATCAAAGGGCAGATTATAGATATTCCCCTACGACGTATGTGTTTTCTTTTCAATTTGTTCTATTTTTTCATTTGTATTCTCTCTATAGATGATAGAATATTGTATTCATCTATTGGTACAAGATTCAGATGATAGATTGTGAGATCATGATTTGTTTAAAATTGGATCTAGGATTCATATCTCTATCGTGTTATTCAACGGATTCATGATTATTCCATTTGAAATTGGGGATTATCCACTGGCGATCATTCATCACCATTATTTAGGTACATTGTCTATTTATCTAATCCCATAGGCATGATTTCATGTATGTGTATGTTATTGTAAAATTTGTGTTTGATGTTTATCAAATGAGTTTAATATATATAACTTATTAATATGGTGAAATAATTAGTTGTGCAGAAATGTGACATTCAGGTTATTCGAATTATAGACTATGACAAATTAATTTTTTTATTAATTATGGGATAATGGAATAGTGATTTGAATAATTGATTGTTTAATTTAGTATTGTATTTTGAGATTTTAAATTTTAGTAATTAATTGCTGATATTTAATTTACTAATATAGAAAAATTAATTGATTGATTGATTGGGGACATTGAATTTATTTAATTTTGATAATTAATTCATAAATTAAATGGGATCAATGATTTATTTGGTTGAAATAATTAATTGATAAATTCTTTATGGGGAATTGTTAGATTTAATTTAATGTGGAATTAATTTTTGGAATTGATGGATAAATTAATTATTGAATTAATAAATTGAATTGAATGAGATTAACTAATTATGTAATTAATTAATTCAATTAATGGAACATCTAATTGGAGAATAAATTAATATATATGAATGAGATTAATTAATTGTATAATTAGTTAATCGTTCTGATGGATTAATTAATTGGTGAAATAATTAATAGAATTTGATGAGAATAATTATTTGTGGAATTAATTAATGGAATTTATGGAATAATTAACTAGGTAATTAATGAATGTAATTGAATATGATTAATAAATTGTGGAATTAATTAATTAAATTGATGGATTAATTAAATGGTTAATTAAATAATGTAAATTGAATGAAATTATTTAATTTTGGAAATAATTACTAGAACTGAAGGAAGTTAATTAATTGTGAAAATATTTAAATGAATTTAATGATATTAATTAATTGGGGAACAAATTAATATAATTATTTAATTAATTAATAGGTGGATTGGTTAAAGGAATTAAATAAGGTTAATTAATTATGGAATTAATTAATCGAATTGATGGATTAATTAGTTGGTGAAATAACTAATGTAATTGAGTAAGAATAATTAATCATCAAACTAATCAATGGAATTTATGGATAAATTAATTAATTAATTAATTGGATAGAATGAGATGAATTAATTGCGTAATTATTTAATGTAATTGGTGGATTAATTAATTTGGAATTTAATTAATGGAATGGAATGAGACTAAATAAGTATGGAGTTAATTAATTTAATTGATTAAAATTTATTATTTATTGATTTAATTGATAGATATTACATAATTAAATTGTCCAAAATGAGCAATTAATTATTTCATTAATTAATTTAATTTTGTGGTTTTGAACAAAATTGAATTAGAATAATTAATTGGTGAATTGATTAATGGAATGTTGATATTATGAAATTGTTGAATTCGAAAAATTAATCGGAAAATTTATTAATATAACATTGCGAATAATTAATTATTAAATTAATCTTTGATATATGAAGATTATGGATTTAAGAGTAATTAATTTTTGAATTAATTAATGCAATTTTCATATCACTATATAGGATTAATTAATTATTGAAATGATTGAATGGGATTCATGTGATTAATTAATTTTTCTGTTAATTAATAGGAATTATATGATTTCTTAATTGTTGAGTAAATTAATATGATTGTGATGATTAATAATTTGTTGATTTAATTAATGAGATTGAAAAGATTGATTAATTTTTTTTCAAATTATTGACGTTGGCATGATTTATTAATTTTGGTGTTAATTAACATGATTGAGAAGATTAGTTAGTTATTGAGTTAGATATTGGGATTGGGATGTTTAATTAATTAAATATTTAATTAATGGGATTGAGATGATTAATTAATTTGTGATTTAATTAATGAGACTAAGATGATTAATTAATTGGTGAGTTAATTTATGGGATAGAGACAATTAATTAATTATTGATTTAAATAATTGGATATAGATAATTAATAAATTTTTGGGTGATTTATTAGATTAAGAAGAATAATATAATTTTGAGCTAGTTTATATGAATTCGAAGAATAAGTAATTATTAAGTTAATTAGTGAGATTAAGAAAATTATAAAATTTATTAGTTGTGTAATTAGATTGATATGATTAATTATTTATAAAATTAATTAATTGCATCGATATGATTATTTTATTTATGAATTTATTAATGAGATGATGACTGGTAATAATGGAATTCATATGGAAATTGATATCTAGAGTAGTAATAATGGTCTTTAAATATTGATATGATATTAAATGATAACAATGGAATTCATATGAAAATTGAGATATAGAATGGTAACAATTGAATTCATAGATTGAGATGAGATTAATAATTTGATAACTATTTATTGTTTCACTGCAATTATTTCTTTATATAACTGTATAAAATTATTATTGACTGGTTATTGTACAGACACCATTGGTGATGGCCTACTCAGTTGTACACACACCCTGATCTGGATAACTAATCGGAACTAGAAATTATTAAATGATAATAGAATAGGTTAAGGGAAAGGGATCTAGGTTAGATATATGGTGGGATCGTGCATGGATGAGGGAGCCAGATGTGGTTTAGTTCAATCTCAGGAGTCGTCAGTGTCTTTACTTTTCAGTTGCATTTGACACTGGGCACATATTTTATCATGGCATATCTGTTGTTCAGTCCTAATATTGTATATCCAATTATGGTGATCTTCTAATACTGAATTTATCTGCTCATGTTATATCATTATTATATTATTACCTATTTATTTTCTATGTTTTTTTTATCGTGATAAATAATTAAGAATCAGATGGAGTATCTCCATGATCAACATTAGACCCTTGTTTGCAGTCACCATGCTCTCTCATTCAGGGGGACACACATGAGGTCGTGTGGTAAACATGATCGGGGGACTGAGGTAAGGAACCCTGCCTGACATGTTATAAAAATATATTATAGGACATAATAATAAAGTATAAATTGAGGATAAATATGAAAATCACCCTTTACATTTTTATAGTAGAGTTTTTGTGGATCTTCCAATCAATACATCTCTATCTAGAGACTACAAGTGGTCAAAGACATGGAACAATTATAACAACGGGTAAAAACTCCAAAAAGGTTCATCTGGTCTATCATGATCATAACCTTTTACATGGAAATAGGACATACTAAACTCTTATTTGGACACCCCCTAGGGATACACATAAGATAATTCAACTATTTTTAAAAACGATTATGACAAATTTAAAAGATTGTTATCCACAAAGAAATGAATTTTTATAATTCAATGATTTATGAAGCATAAATTTTTACTGTTAATAATTATCAATATTAGGATCTATACATTATGATTTACAATTTACAATTTAACGAGCTAATATAGTGTATGAAATTTGTTTAGAAATGGAGTTTGGAAGGGCAAATAGTATTAATACTCATAAAAAATGTAAACATTCCCGTCAGAGGAACCCAATAACGCTTGTATAGTAAATAATAGTGTTATCACTATATTATGGAAGCTTAACCATTTGAAGATAAATAACATCATCGAAATGGATCAACTTGTTCTATAACATGAATATCAGTTGATGGATCGCTTTGGTCGATAGAGTCCCTCAACATTTTTTGGGAATATTAATCAAATAGAAGTAGAGAAATGTATTAATACTTTAGAAATATATTTATTCAAGTAGGATGTCATGAATAGGAAATGGTTAAGTTTGCAATATATTGACTCAATAATAATGGTGATCAATGGAGGTCATTAATCCATAACACTATAGAGGAAGAAGAAAAAGAATTTATGGGATTGAAATATTTTATGAATAAATTCATCTATAAATATTTCTCTCATGATCAACAAATTGAGATGAAATGAATTTTATTTATCTTCAAGAGGAATGAGAAAGAATATTTCTAATATAATGAAGTATCCTTTTCATGTTTATCTAGGATTTCAATTGATTACATATGCAACATGAAGTCGATAATTAATTTGTTTTTGATGGAAATTATCAATGTCTCAGAAAGGTAATGGTCAAACAATCATTAACATCATAATATAAACTAGATTTATGTTCTATAAAGGTAGAAAAGAATCCCCCATGTATTTTGGATTCAAAAGAAATAAAGGGAATAAGTGCATGAAAAATAAAATCATCAATAATGGGAAGATGTGAATGAATGATTTCACCACATGTGAAGAATATGAAGAGAATCACCCAGAGAAATACAATAAAGGATTTGGATGTGGTTATAAGTATTTAGATAAGTGTCACTGGGAAAAACATAAAAGAGAAGGATAAAAATAATGTTATTGAGAGTTATAATTTTAAAAAGATGGTGCACAAAAAAACAAACATCCAAACAATCTAGATTATATTCTAGAGAAAAAGCTATGTGACCAAGGTCAAGATTATACTATTGGAAAATCCACAGTAGAATGATTATTTAAATTTAATATTTGTATCAAACAAGTATGTTGTAAAATTATATAACTAATAATCTTATCGTCATATAAATTATTAAATATATAAGGATTGTTCTGTATTACTATTACATTAATCATTTAGGATAATATTATGAATGGTATAAATAATATTGATTCAAGATCATGTTTAAAACATGTGTAAAATGAATGGATGAGGCAAAGGTAAACCATAATAAGTTACTAATTTGGAGAAAATTATGTTTGGACAAAGAGATGATTGATATGGATAATGTAAATTGGATACAACTAACTACTAAGGAACTAATTCTGATGATTTAGATCATAATACATGGATGTTTTTTAATTTTAAACATTTGTAAGATGGTTTATGTTTAAATTTTGACATGGATTTTGAGATTTTTTTATTACATCACCATTTCCAGAAACCTATGCTAGGGAAATACGATGAAATATGTTATGTAATGAAAAATGTATAATAAATGCATATAAAAATTAATAAAGTAAGTATATTAAATTTTATTCATAGTAGTGAAATAAGGATTCAACTACAGGAAAAATGGGCTACATACACAAATGTTTAAATATTATCATCATTTTGATAATAAAAATGGTCATTTCCAAAAATATGGCTATGGATTTATGTTATATGGAAGACTATGCATTATAAAATATTATTAATATTATTATTTAATTTAATAGTTATATTCTTGTTGTTAAATTCATGGTTATGAATAGGATTAAAAAAATTATAAATATATATATTCGTTGTCAAATAAAATACTTTCAAATTCATCCATTATAATTTATATTAATAAAATATGATCAAACCAAATTTAATGCTCAGAATGTATTTTTTATAGTCAATTTTCTCGCCATTGAATTGGGAACCATTTTTACATGAATAATAGAAACTTTTATAAATTTTATTTTAAATAATATAATTAATTATTGAAATATAAATTTTAAAATTATGTAAAGGTGAATTTTTGGGAATTTTCAAATAGTTTTTATTATTGGATGAATAGTTAAAAATACTGAATTTTAACTGAAAATTACATTTCATCTAATTTATTTATACCAATTAAAGATGCTTTAATATGGTTTAAAAATATAATTATTCCAACTATAAAACTAATGTTCCAATTGATTATATTATAATAAATTTTCTTTTTAAATTAGATATAAGAACATTTTATGCTTTTGAACATTTTTACTTTAAAATTAGGATTTCTTATCCCTTCTATAAGATTAACATTAAATTTATTTTGGAAACATCAGTGATTATAATTAAAAAAAGTGGAATTCTTATTTGAAGTATTATTAATTTATATTTTCTATTATGTTAATGTTATTTTTTAACAAAAATATTTTTCAATGCAATTAAAATTAAAAATAGTGAAAAAGATTAAAATAAATATACTTAGTGGATAAAATTTCATATTAAGGGGAAAATGAAACTAAAAAAATTTATGAAAATACATTGGGATCCCATTATTCAACATTTACACATCATATATCTAATATGGATCATTAATTTAATCACATCATGTTAGGTAGACCTCTCTACACTATTTACCATTTTATATTTACATGAATACCACTCCTACTATACAATGAAATGACACTCACCACCCTCATATACTAACACCTATCAATCCCATTGCATCATCCATAACTCTCCCAAATAATCTCTCAAAATTTCACCAGTAATACTAGAAGCCTGACAATTGGTAGAAATCAAATCATATAAGAGATTTTGTATAAATAAAAAAGGAGTTACCTGAAGAAGAGGTAACATTATTCAGTGAGAAATTTTGTATAATTTCATTCTTTTCCACTTAAATTATTCCTATATATTGTTTATGTAATTAAATAAGTATCATTAATATTCATGTATGTTTTTATATTAATGGTATGTCTTATAATATCACATACTTTCATGAAAAGAGATACAAAACCATCTTTCATGTGTATGGCGGACTACTGCCTAACGATTCGATGTCATTCATTCTTCAATTACAACTATTAATGAATGTGAATAATGATAAATTTATAGTTTATATGGGATATATATATGGAAATTTTTATGTCTTCATTCATATGTTAATTTTATATGACACATAACATCATTCATTCCATTTAATGGGAGTAAGATAATATGGTTTCTGGACATGTGGAAAATTTTATCCTTAATGCAATGTGATTCATTCCAACATTACATAGATTTTATTATAGATTGATTTATTAAACAAATGTTATTTAAAAATCATATTGATGATACATTAATTATAATATATATATATATAAATATATTTATTTATGATTTTTTTAGTATGACGAGGAAGTGGAAGAAGCGTTCATCCATATGTATGGCCTGCAGACTCCATGAACTCTACATTTCATTTCCTATCTCAAAATTTTATGGATTTTTTTAAAAAAACATATTTAATATATATGTAATTTACATCATGGTTTATATATTTTAGATGTCGAAATCAAGACGTATTTAATAACAACAAAAATAAAAAGTACAAAAAATAGTCGAGAAACATGAATGTTAGCACCTAAAATTATGAAAATAATGAAATATTTCTAAAAAGTGTAATAAGATATTAAATGAAATCATATATTAAATGAGTATGATTATGGTACTTATTAATAACATTATTAAAACAATTTTACATGAGTTTAAATATTGTTAAACCAAAATGGAATGTAATGTAAGGGATTTCATCTCAATTTATATTTCCTTGAGACTTATTTGTTATTGTACACAAATTTACATTAATATGGTGTATATACTTCCACTATGTCATTTAATATCATGATTAAATAATATTTTATGGTAATATAGATTTCACATTTAATTATCTCATACATGGAGTTTGAATTAAAAATTTCCATTTGGAAAAAGTATATATAAAATCTCACATTCTTTTATGATTTTTAACATTTAGTAGAAATGGTAACCCCATCATAACCATTTTCCATTATAAAATACATTTATTTTAAATAATAACACTCTTATGTGATGGGTATAATTATTTCCTAAGTCCTATAATCATTTTACATATGTTGTACACATTCAAGGATATTTTATTTGATTGGAAATATTGATATCATTATATAATCTACTCTTTGTAGATATTTTTTAAGGAACAGTGTTCATTAATTAAATCACTCATTCAATGTATGGAGAATTGAATATTCAATTATGATACATGGGGTACTGGTTTTAGATATCTCTTAGATGCATCGATAGTATAATAAGATGAATCATTGGGCCAATTAGTTCTATTTTACCCGGTATGTTATAAACCATCTGGTGAATGGTGTTGAAGGTAAATGTGTTGTGTACCTAAGAAACATGGATTCCAATAAGTAATAATTACCTTAATTAATATTTATTTATTATTTTTTCAGTAAATTTTATTTTTGACATTTTTTATGGATATATTTCATTCTCAATTTATTGATTAAATATCATGTGTTCCAGTTACATACCCATCCATGTTAATTTTTCCAATTCCATTTATATAAATGGCATGTGTGCTCAGTTATTTACCTCTCCATGTGGATTATGATCATTAATTCAATACTTATTCTACATTTCTTTCCCTTACTAAGAATTTGAACTCAAACTTAGTTTTTTGTACGTTCCCCATGATAACTTGTTGAAATATTTGGATGGTCTTTCAAGTATTCTTTTCATTTCATATTATTATTTATTATGTTTTATTTTCAATTTCCCAATGTAATATATGTTTCATGTATGCAATCTTGTTTTCCAAAACATATAATCTTATCGGTCCATCAGGATTTTATTCTTTGTAATCACACTAGTATACTTAACTAATGCAATGAGTTCGAGATTCTGGGGTCAGGGAACTACGACATTGAAATCAATAATATATCTCATAATGGTGGAATTCATAACTCAGGTCATATGAATCATATGGGTAAGACCATTCATAAGATAGTGTAATACTTCTGGTAGAAACCTATGTGATTTTTTCCAAAAAAAATTCTCATTAGACTTATCTATCTGTTGAGGTTCGATGTATTTTTTGACACACCAATCATATAATATTTCCAATTCATTTCATATATTAATTTAGTGTAACATAGTCAACATAAATATTATTACCTAAAAATAACATGTGAAATTTTAAATCAAACACCGTTAAATATACATAATCATAAACCAATGATAGTAATATGTGAAATTTTAATAAAAAAACATCCCCCACCAAACTAATCATAAACCTTTGAAATAAATTCTATGGGATTTTCATTAAATAATATACCAGTTATATCCTAATTAAAATAATATTTTGATGTTATTGATAAATACAATTAACATAAATGTGTCATTAAAAAAATTTCGGAAAAATAAAATGTTCATGTGGAAAACATTTTTAATAATAATAGAACAAAAATATATATTAAAAATACATTCAATTGAAATAAAACATTGAAACATATAATGGATAAAATAAAATAACGAGTGTTCATGATGATGGTCAACTCCATTTGTGCTAAACTCGATAAAAATATTCCTTTTCAGTTTTTGATATAATCAAAATGAACCTATCTTTGAAAATAAATCTATGATTCCTTTAAAAAAATTAATAAATACCATCTATTGAAAAAAAAATTATGAAATCAATTTTAGAATATAAAAAAAATTGAAATCATTTTTAGAAAAAATTTACTTGCATGAAAAAGTGTTTTCGAAAGAAGAGAGAAATGATGTCACATTTTATTAAAAATATTTTCTCAATAATATTAAGTACCAAATAGAGTAAAATAGTATTATTACATAAAGAATCAATATTAAACATAAAATAATTAAATATATTTATTTTAAAATATAAATATTAAATAATTCCGCTACAAGAGACTTAAAAACATAAACAATCTTGAATAATGATGAGATTATGAAAAAAAAACATACCAGTTTATAAATGTTTTAATTATAATTCATAGAAAACAAGTAACATAAAATAAGACCTTAAATTCAATAAATATAAATATATTCATGTTATATTATATCCATATTGACATTATTTAATCCATGGAACATTGTATGGGGTAATATGGCATATGTCTTTGGGAAGTAAAAATGAGATGTGAAATACTTACCTTTGATTCGACATCTTTTGTATATGTTTGAACCTCAAAAATAAATGATATAGGTTAATAATACATATATAATAAAAACATAATCATATATATCATACCATATATTATACTCTTATAACATTTTACTACTCATTGGTTAATAATATTTCATTATTTCTATTGATTTGGGAGTTAATATCCTTGTTTTCTCATGCATGATTGGTCATGAATGTTCTAGTTCTTATATATAATATATTGATACATATACCCAATAATTATATTAATGATAGAAATTTCATATTTAATCATTAAATGAAATTTTATAATCTTGTACATGTAAATTGAGTCACATTGGTTTGTTAAGACAGTATTCAATAAATACCTACGAGAGTCAATATAATTCCAATAGTGGTTGAGAGGGTATGTAAGTGTATGATATATTAATTTCAAATAGTTTTTATCATATCCCATATATAAAAGATATTAATTAAAATTATCATTAATAAATTCTATTTAAAGAGTAATCAAAAATTGAATTACATTGCTTCATGAGGTGGTAATCTTCTAAACACATTAGCGGTGTTATTGTATTTTAAAAGGAATTGTAAATATAAAGGTATCTATGATATTGTAATTCTATGATTATAATTATTTTATAAAATTTTATTTATACATATACATACATTAAATCCATAAATATATCCAATTGTGATATGTGTTAGTGGAGAATGAGGTATATTTTTTCTTGAGCCGGTTGCCCACCTTACACAAGATTGACGATTTTGTATCCCATTCGATAGAAGTGGAGCTGGATAAATATTAATCCAGAAACATAATAAAACATCATTATATGAGATATGTTGTTATTATATATAGGAATTGATAATACATAGTTTATAGTTGTAAAAGAAGAAAGAAAATGAATGAAATTTGCGAAGATAATTACCTTTATATAGAGAAACCACATTTTGATTTAATCTTAAAGGCAGTAGGGTTGGAATTTTTAGAATACCAAAATCTATAAATTTTTTTGAGGTATGTTGTATAGGTATTTTTTCTATTTTTCATCAATCCAAATAGTATTATGTGCATTAATAGGTAAGAGGAGTGAGTACCCTTTTATATTTGAGGAGTGATATTATTTTAAATGCTCTATACAATTCAACAAATGGAAGTAAATCCCACCCAATATTCTTGATAAATTATTAGAAATGGATTTTATGGATTTATTTGTTTTGAAACACCTCAAATAAGAAAAAACATGTTTTAAACATGCTATTCCCAAACCATTATGTCTAGTTAATTTTACCCTTTTAGCCTTTTCACTATAGTAACTTATATTTACAACCATGTAATTTATCCATTAATCCTAAAAAAATTATTCCTATTATATAATTTTTACCCATATATTTAATTATCAAATCCAGTTTTTAAAATAAATATTAAATGTGTGTGGAAAATTATTTTTAAAAAAATAACAATTATGAAATGAAAAATCATTATAACCATAAACAAATTATTAATTTGTTATTGTTTTTAATAATTAATATGACAAAAAATTATGTTCACATTATTAATTTATTTTAATTATTATGAATCTAAATATTGAATACATTTTATGAAATTCAAATCGATAATATTGAATAATTTATTCTAGTAAAAAACCCACTCACCTGATAAAAAGTAGTTTCTGAAAATGGAAATTCTCAAAAGTATAGAGAGTTATAATATCAAAATTCAACATCAAGTTTATATACACTAAAATAAATTAATTCAATTATAACAAAATTGAACTAATTATATTTTTGTAACAATTATAAATAAAGAATATTCATTTAAATGACATAATTTAAAAAGTAAATTTTCAACAAAGATTAGTATTTTCACTATTCTTTAAGAAATTAATCTTTTCAGAGAATATTTAAAAAATCACTATAATATAATTTTGACATGGTGATATCAATTTTTATATTTATGTTTTGAAAATAAATTTCATAAAAGCATTAAATATGAATTATAAATTATGTGTCAAATAACAACCAAAGCACCCAATTGAAAAATAGTATATTTAAGAAAACAATTATCTTTCCTTTAAATTATCTTTACATTATTTATAATCAATATATAAATATATTACTTGTTTTATAATTGGGTAAACAATAAAATATTCAATATTTATTTATTCTAAATCATAACCACCAATATAATGATAAGGTTATAATTTTCATATTTAAAAAACAAATTGAATAGATTATCTCGTTTTCGTTGAACTCATTTTTTTCATACGTTACATAATGTCGAAGTGATTTTATTTATTTCCAAAGATTCAAAAATTAATGTCTTGGAGTGTTAAATTATCTTCTAATAATAGTTTTTAGGTTTCATTTAACTATCAACCATGTTTTTCCACATCTAAAATCTCATGGTGTTAACTGCCATCCCCTTAGATAAATTGTGTCCTCACCATTTAATTTTGATAAAAATAATCGTTTATAATTTTTTAATTAATTTTTCGAAAATGAAAAATTTTAATATGGTTTATTAAACAAACACTTCATAAAATATAAATTTATGTAATTAATTAATCCATAATATCACAGACTAGGTTTATAAGTAAGAAACCAGTGGTGGACATTGAAATTTTTCACATCGAAGAAAAATGTCGATAAATATAGAGGGAGATACACATCATTAATCAGATAAAAGTGAATGATATAGAAAATTCAATGCCCACAAAACCATAAATCATTGATGACTAAAAGGTGCCAGAGTTCATAAAAAATGAAGGTACTAGGATACAATTTTTTCTTCTAGATAATTTTCATATTATTGAAAAATTCCATTACAATATAGTCAATGAACATAAGGAATTGTAGATACATGGAATGTTAAATATAAATATTTGGTTATAATTTGATCAATTTAAAATTTACATCATACACTATGAAATGAATGGCCAAATTGAATTTTTATTCCTATTGAAATATAATTTACATTTGACAGATCAAAAGTTCCCTAAAATAATTCTGAATCATTAATTGTGTTTCCAAATATCTTCTATGATATAAATAGTTACCCCAAGTTATCCAATAATACATTAATGTCTAATAACTCATTAGTAACTCACAATGTTAAACATAATCCATTTCCCCAATTGATAACCATTAAAATCATCATAATTATTTTTGACCAAATTCAATGCCCTTGATATTAAATGTATGGTCCCTAGATAAACATTATATTCCTTAGACTATATATATATTTTCTCTTAATTTCACATTCCAAATATGATAATACCATTATCAATATAACACTTATATGAAAACATAAATTATTTTTAAAAAAATCATATATTATGTAATATATTACATTATTTCAAGCCTAAAGTAACCTTCATCAAATATAATAGAAGCCCTAAAATTACAAACCAATTTAAAGGTCACCATTATTTCTCATAACCATATATTTATCATTATTAATGTAAAATAAAGCATGTATTAAGGGTTATCATTCAATAATCACATATTTTATAAAAATATCAACATGACAATAAATAACATTTGTCAGATCCATTCTACATGTGTCTCTAAATATTTATAAACTAACTAGTATTGTAATGTCATTAAAGTATTTATGATTCATAAAATTAGATGATAATTTTTTAAATACATATATAATAAAATGATTGAATCCATTTACAAAATATTATTAATAATTCTATATCATCCTCAAACAACTAACTGCACTTCATCATTATATTAATTAATACATACTTTATTTTATATGTAATTTGAAGTCACATCATCATGAGAAATAAAAAAAATAATCTTAATAACATGTTTATTATCTTCAAGAACATTCCCCATAAGACAAAAATTTGAATAATTAAAATTATTTTCATACTTATATCATTCCACTGTCTATGATACATTAGATAGACCATTATTCTCAAAAAATTTATTAACCAATTTTCTTATCTTTCCGCAGTAATTACATTGATTATGAAATTATTTTAAAGACACAGAATGACTTCCCATTCCAATATTATATTCCCTTGAATTTTCATTATAACATTGTTGATATATCTGAAATTGAATATTTAATCCTCTATGGTCTCCACCACCTAAGCTCTCAGTGAACTATATCCTACACTTTTTTTAATTCCAAGAGTTAGTCAAGGTGAAATTTTTAATCATATTTAAGGATATATAACATGGAATAATCAAAATATCTTTCACCCCAGTCATCTCCTCATTTGATTGATCATAAATATATTGTATATCACATTTAAAGTCAACCAAATTATTTTCGTTTTCCTTGATTGACTAAAACCAATATTAATAGTTTTTGAAAAAATTAATCATAGTATGAAATTACATAATCATGATAAATAATATACAGGATGCATAAATAATGATAAATATATTTAAATCGATTAAACCATTGGTCTAATATATGGTCATTCATGGTCATTATCAATCCAAATCCTATATAATGGTTTATAATGAAAATGTGAATCATTAAAATAATTTTACCAGGGAGTGTCAGAAGAGGGTTGTCGTAAGTCCCATTTTTATACTATGTGAAGATCAAGTCAAATCCTAATGCACCAATTTCATTGTTATTTTACCTATGTATAACTATTCTAGGACCATATCAAATTTTAATATCCAAATAAGGATGTATTTACTAAAAATAAAAAAATATCTTCCTCATTTGGACTTTAGAATGTTTTGATATACTTATCTAAATGTATATTACAGGATTATGTTCCATAATCAATTCTCCGTAAATATTAAACCCATGGATTCTATTAAAACATATATATTACCAACTATATGACCTCAACCATTTTTGCCTAGATCATGTGATTAATATATTAAAATGACACTAAATTATGAAATTACATCCCAATTGAGTGAATAGGTTAATATTCTCTGAAAAATAGATACACATATGGAAATGGAATAATTTTTTTGAATATTAAAATTAAAAAAGTGTTTTCTTTGTGAAGATCATAACTCCCCATAGTGTGTCCCTACAAAACATTCACATTATACTTCTGGGAATCAAAAGAAAAGAAAAACATAATAATGTGGTGATCTTAGATACACATTTAGGTTATGTATATATTAGTTTCTATCATGAATAATTAAGTATAATAAATATGTAATTGTAAATAAATATACCCAAATCATATAAATAATAACTTGAGAAAATTATAGAAGTCATAAAGGATTATCCAATAAATCCATATAAATAAATACATGAGAATAAATCTTATCATTAGATATTATAACATATAAATTAATCACATTAAAATCATTAATTAATATCACAAATACGGGTTGTATGATTTCAAACATCAGAAACATACATTCAAGACCATTCACAATATAGTTTTAATCCTCGGTTCAAAACCAATCTTATTTGGAAAACTGATTTTATCATGATACATGTTGATGCATTGAGGGGCTATGTAATTCATAGAAAAACCCATTACTAAATAAGAATAAATAATTATTAATATTAAATTGTTGAAACATAATAAACTGATAAATTCATATTAGAAATAAATATGAAATTTTAATACTTACCTCAATCAATAAAAAGTCATAAACCATCCAGAATAACATGGTGATTTGTAAAAAATTTATACGCACCCAGTAAAACTGATCATAAAAATTCTAGTTAAATTGTAAGGTTCGTATTTGAAAAATGTAACATCAGTGGATAATTTTTACAATAAAGGGTTTATGTTATTTCATAATATATATAAAATAAAAATACCAATAACCATTTTTTTGTGTATAATAACAATTTAATGTAGATTTTTTTAAAAAAATAACAAAATATTCTAGAAATAGTTTTAATTAAAAATAACCCTTGAATATTTTAAATGATTCTTAAAAAATTTACTAGTTATTATGGTATTAAATATTTCCCATATATTACACATTAAAACAAATATTCCTTCCACATTTTTGGTAAAAACCAATGGGGACTTTTAGGAATAGTAAATGAATATTGCATTCAAAAAAAATTTTAAAAAGAAAAAAATGAGTAAAAAATTCATTAATAAATATTATTTATTATTTTAATTTATTATAAATTTTTTTAATGAATATGGATTTTGATGAAAATGACTTTTTACTGTAGAGATAATTAATGTTAGATTTTTTTATAAAACATTTATCTTGAAATATTAATTACAAATGAGAGGTAAATGCTACTAAAACATAACAATTATCAATATTAATCAGTTTTGGAATATGTTAGATTTATTTTTGGATATAAATATCAAAAATATATCTCAATGTAGACTTAAGCATAAACCATTTGGCACAATGATGAGATTATGAAGTACAAAATTACCAATTTGATAATGTTTGGAACATAAGTCTCGTGAAAAAAATTAATTCAAAAAAAAATAACTGGAAGGAAACATTATTCATTATATAACATATAAATAGAGATAGTATATAAAAAACAAAAAGGTATAATTGGTTAATTTTTTATACTTATCACGGAATTGAAAGTTAGAAGAGAAACCCTTATCTCATGTTTGACCTCCTTCATATGTTACAGAAACTCTTATATAAAAAATATATGTTTATTATAATATCTAAAATAACCATAATTAAAATATATTATAACATATATTATATATATAACATTATACCACCCATTTTATTATAATATTTCACTATGTTTATTTTTTCTATTGTTCATTTTCTTGATTTCTCATGCGTTTTTAGTTGTGACTGTTCAAACTATTGTACATATGAAATTGATAAATCTTATAAATAAATTTTTAAATATATTAATATCATATTTAATATTAATATTCCTTTATTTAAAAGATTTTTATGGTTAGACTTGGAAAATTAATCATGTCGCTCTATTGAAAATTTAGGTCATCTGTACGCAAAAGTGATGATATCATTCCTTTATGTGGTGAAAGGGTAAAGAATTATGTGATATATTAAATCAAAGTATTCTATATTATTCTATAAATTTTATATATATTTATTAAATATCTCTGTATTATATTACAAGTAAATATTAACTAAAAAATGAATCACATCACTTTGTGAGAATGTTTTTCCCCGTAAAACCGATTAACAATATCCTATAATAATTATAATGGAATATAAGAAGGTTTACGTGATATTATAAATATAGGAGAATTATTATATCATTAATTTAATATATATACTGTAATTCCATCATTACATCCTACCATGATATGTTTTTATTGAATTGTATTGGCATAAGTTCTTGAGTCGGTAGTTTACTATTCATGTGATTGACGATTTCATTTACGATTTAGTGGATGTGTAGATGGAAATATATTGTTAAATAGACATAATATCATATCAATATATGATAGAAAGTGGGGTAATTTTATTTTATGAATTTAAACATGATTTATGTCTATAAAAGATGAATGAAAAACAATGATTTTAGCATAGACAATTACCTTATATTAGGGAACCCACTAATTTTATGGCATATTAAAGACCATGGGGTTGGAATTTTTGTATGATATAATGATATATAATGTGGATAAGGATGTTTAGGATGTATTTCTTTAGGTTTGGGATAAGAAAAATGTAACAATATGTGTGAAAATGTTGGGGAAGTGAGTTCAATTTTTAAAATTGAGTATTAGTTTTTTTTCGAAATACCAAAACATATTCAATTATATGAAGTCATTCTCATCCCAAGAACCTCAAAAATAAAAAATATTAGATTATATATATATTATGGTCCATCCACACCTCTAAAAAAATATTTTCCTAAAAAAATTATTTCTTATCATTTATGTTTTCTTAATTTTACAATTTTAGCTTTCACAATGGTTACTAGTACTTTTAGACAAGGTAATTTTCCCATTAGTCCAAAAATAAAATATTCCTCGTTATAAATTAAACCCAAAAATTATTAATATTATAAAAAATTTATATAATACTTATTATTTGTGTGTGGAATATTAATTTTAACCCAAACACATGTAAAGAGAAAACCATCATTTTAACTTTTATAATGTTAATTAATTTGTTATTGTTTATAATATTTATTATGAACAAAATTTTAGTTGTATTTTTAAAAAATATTTATTATTATAATTAATAATATTTAATTCATTTATTATAATTAATCTCAATTAGGTGGAAAATTTTATTTAAAATTATATCTATAGATATGAGAGATAATTTGATTTCCAACGAAAAAATTATTATATGTTTAAAAAAGATTTATATAATGAAATAATTATTAATTTGATTTATATTAAATGAATTATAAAAATTATAAAATAATTTAACTAATTATAATTTAAAAAAATAATAATTCAAAATGGAAAAACTTAATTATAAAAAAGAAAGAGGAGTTTTAAATAAAAACTGATATTTTATACTATTCATTGAAAAAGTTATATTTTTACAAAATTTTGAATAATTCATTCTTAGATAAATTTTACACGCTTATTTTAAAAACTAAATCAATTATTAAAAAATAATTTGTTTTGAAAAAATAATTTTAATGTATGTGTATAAAGGGGGACTAAACTACCTTTTAACATAACATTTTTTTCATAAATTATTTCTTTTTAAAAAATATTTTTATATTTTTTTCTAATTAATACATTACATTTGAATTTATTTTAAATATGTGTAAAAAGAATAATTTTCTAAATTTATTTGGTCATATTCATAACTTCCTATATAATGTATAAGGAATATTGGTCATGTTTATATAATCATATTTTAATTGAGTATCATGTTTCATTTACACCATGTGTTATGTGCATTGAATGATATGAGGGAGACTGAATTAATATAAATGAAATATTTTATAAAGTCTAAAGAATTTACATTCTCTTGTAATCTTGGGTTTTCATGTCATATAAACTATCTAAAATTATGTTTTCTCTATAAAATCTCGAGGTATTACATTATTGAAAATTTTACTATAAATTATTTAAATAGACTTGAAAAAACACTCATTATATCATCTATATAGAAATATTTTATTAAATAATTTAAAATTCATGAAAGCATTATCATTGTCCATTTTAAATGGATATAGCCTACAATATCATCGATTTTACACTTATGGGCCACATTTCATTTTATTATATATTTTTATGATAATTAATGAGTTAAAAACATTGTAATAATAATATTAAACAAATGTAATAATGAGATATTAAAACTATGAGATAATGGTTGAAAAATTATATAGACTGACCAATTTTTTATAGGAATGTTTATACTTATCTTCATACAATATTTAATATATAACAATTATTTTCAACTTGTAAATGAAAAATAATTATATTAAATTAATATCTTATATAATTACAATGGTGTGACTCTACTCTATTATACTAAGACACCACCTCTAATCTCTTCCCCATATATCTTGAGTTACTTTGCATTAAATACCATAGGAAAAACAACTTCATAAATTTCAAAGATAATTTATAATTGCTCTTAACATCAAGAAATTCTATCTCAAATTTCCTTAATTAGAATCTAAAAGTTGTTCTTTAAAGAATTGATAATCAACTAAACTTTGTGTTTTCATTTTACATCATCACATAACTACTTATGTTTTTTCATACCCATTACATTATATAATAATCAATATATATTATACAATATGATATTATTATGTTAATATCATTTACTTATTAATATTATCTTCCATCATATGGGTAATAAAACATTATTCTTACATATGTGGGGGCTACCACCTCTACGAAACAATGCATGTTTTTTCACCATCACTAAATAAGGATGTTCATTATGATATATTTCAAATATGTATATATATATATCTATGTATGTTAATGATATAATTATTATAGTTAAAATATATGATATTACATACATTTTTACATTTCGTACCATTAAAAATTATAATTTCTGTCAAGTGTATGTATGGAGCACAACCTCCATGAAGTGATGTGATTTAATTTTCAAATACACTTTTCATTGATAATTTTATGAATTATAATTATTGTATCAAAAAATATTATTAATCAATGATTTTTTTTCTGGAGATTTTAGAATAATGAACCAATGGTCTATGGTAACCTTACCATTGACATTTTACAGTTATGAAGATAATGATCTCGAAGCACTTTATGTGGTAATAAAAGGTCAATAAATTAAATATATCATTGAAGAAAAATAGATTAATTATAAGTTATTAAATATATAAAAGGTTCTTAATTATTAAAATATATAAGATATTTTTATAATATTATATTTAAATGATATATATATATACAATAAAGACTCAAGGAAAGTGGTATCTTAACTCAATTTTCATTCTATTTGTTTATAAGACATCTTAATTGTGTTTTTTATGCAATCATTGCATGTAAATTAAAATCTATAGTGTTTTTTATTTTACCTTAATTCATAATAATTCACATATGTGAAAAAAATACCTTAATTTGATAATTATCATGTAAATTATTACAATAATTATTAGGGTTTTATATGTATTGAACTCATTATATTAAGAAATAGTTCATGCCATGCACCATTATTTAATTTTATAATGTACTTACTTCACCATGAATTAATTTATAAATATTAAATTACGAAATTTTTTAGATTTATAGATCTATGTCATGTTATTTCTTCTAATGGATTTTGATTAAAAAGTCACCAAAGTGGTATGTGTTAGTAATTTATAATTTTATCTATGAGACACTAGTTTTATAAACAATATTTTTTTTGACTTCTATACATATAATTGGTTATTTTATTTCATGAAACAATTTATAATAAATTGTAATGAGTGTTTCATTTTATGTTATTTAATTAATTGGGTTATGATTCAAAATTCTTTTAACTGGTACCAGTTTTATATTAAAAAATTAACATTTTCCAAGACTTCTTACGTATACATATAAAAAAATGAATTTATTTGATCTATCTCTTGAAAATATTTTTTTATTTTATTCTCTTATGGTTATTTTTGGAAATTAAAATTTTTCTTATCATTTTCCTCTCTCAATGTACTCAAAATTATTAAATAATCTTATTATGGAAAACTAATTTATTTTTATATTTGGTCAAGAATATTTATCTTTCATGTACATATTTTTCATAAAATATATTTAGGTATTTATTAATTCTCTTCGATGATCTACTCTTATCATTTTTATCAATGTTTTAATTTTTTATATTAATGAATAAAATAATTCTTCATCATATTTTCCAATTCAGGTACATTATTATCATAGTTGTGAATGAAAACATTATCTCAATATATACTGCACAAATAGGTTTTCACACATTCGTAACAACTATTTAATTTAATACATCCTTTGTACGTTTCCTTGTATTTTTTCAAAAAAATCAATTTTTCCATATTTGCTCAAATTTATTGTTTTTAATTATATCAGATAGAAAGGGTATTTCCAAAATTTTAATGAAATATTTTAAATTTCATCTTAAATGTATATTTTTAATGTAAATAAAAATGAATTATTTCTGTAAATCACAAAGAATATGATATTATGATTTCTTCTATATTATTTATTTTAATTTCTTAGGTTGATTATTTTAAATGGATTAACAGGAATAGCATTTTTTTATCCATATGTAAACAACACTATAAAGAAATGTATGTTTTTTTGGAACATTTATTATTAATATGGACAATTCCATGTGTTTTATTTATTTATTGTGCTTAGAAATTATTAAGAATGATGTGTGTGAATAAAATAGCTCAGTAAAATAGGTGATCTAAATATATTTTATACAGTGGGTTATAATATTATATTTCTTTATTGCATTGGGTAATATTCATTTTCTTTAATAAAAATAAATAGAGAGATGACCTGAAGGGTTTTTCCTTCTTATGTATCTGGATGTAGCAATTTCTGAATTCAGTTAACACTGGTGTTGAAGATAACGTTCCAAGACACCAAATTTTTTTCTATATGCAAGCTTTTTTATTGATTAAATTATTTAAAATTAATTTTACTTTTCTAATAATTAATGACTATTATGACTCTTGTATCTCACATTTCTTTATTCAATGCTACATATTTTATGATCCACGTTTTTTATGGATAAAATTATCCTAATATAAGATCCTAAACAATGATTATATCACCACACCCTTTATGCTTATTTTTTTGTCACCAAATAATTTGAATTTTTAGTACATTTGTTTACCCTTACATTGAATTTTAACTTTTCCATCTTATTTTTTACATTTACACATGTCATAATAAATTTTGAAATATGAATTTCTCTAGAAATGATTTATTTGTAAATATTGTTGTAGATAGTGAAGACACAATATGGAATTAGAAAAAGTCTAAAAAGTTTGTTGTATGATGCCATGATGAAAACTGTATTATTAATTTGATTTGTTCCCACTATTCTAAAACTATAAACCTAATCAATCACTTGGTTTATTTCTGATCCAATATTTTTATTTGATATTTTATGTTTTGGATGTCTAGAATTGAGTCATTTTTTTGATAAAAAATACCACAATAAAAATATTTTTTTCTACTTAAGATTTGGTTACATGATTGATTATATTATATCATTTAATATAAACATTATTAACTATAGATGCATACATTACATCTCTGTTTGTCTAAACCGTATTTTCAATGAATTTTCTTGTCAGTTTAATCCACATTACAAGAGAACATTCCCATACATACCTTTACACTTAATATTGCTAAATGATTATTTCTTATTTTATTATAGGAAGAAGGACCATAAACATGGTTTCTATAATGAAGTAGTTATTCGATGGGGTGATGTGATGTATATGTCACTATTATAGGCATTGAATATAGAAATTGATTTGAGCCGATATCATCATCTGTACTTCATTTATTATGATCATATTATCCTAAAATGAAAAAGTAAACAAATATATATATGAATAAACAATTAAATGTGTTATTTAATATAACTCATGTCCCTCTTAATAATAAAGGTCATGAGTTTTCCTTCATTCATTTTATTCATTTCTCATTTTAAAATTTCTGTGAAAAATGAAAAAAGAAAGAAATAGAGGGTAGTTTGATAGAATCATCCATTGAATTTACTATTTCACTCATGAAACATGTCAAGAAAATGGATTTTACTGTACGTCGTATAATGGTAATTGAGTAAGGTATTTTTTAAATTTTTTTATTTGGATCTTTATTCTATTTTGTATTAGATTTTATGCCCCTTAGTGTTGAGAATACATTTTTAAAATTATTTCTGCCACTAACCATTATACACTAATTTGTCTTTATTAGAACATAAGGTTATAAATATATTTATGTCCCAATGTGTAGATAAATGAGTGTTTTACAAGACAATGGTGATAAATTCAATTTCCATGAATTAGTATAATTGAAGATGAAATTTTTCATTAGTGAGGAATGACACAAATTTCCATAAAAGGTATATTGTGATGGTTTGAGGTCTTGTTTCTAAGGTTAACCATATTTAAATGTTGTTGGTAAAAATTAACATAATTTTTTTTATAAATAATAGAGGATAAATTATGTTGTTGATAAGGTCTTCTAATATTCTGTTGTTATTAATTTTTTATAACCCTAATGTATATTTAAATAATTTTATTTATATTTAAATGAATTAAATACGACTATATTTATAAGTTCATGGTAATTTAAAAATATTTAGATAATTTAATTAATTTTAACATTATTAATTAAAATTATTAGAATGTCATTTTAAATTATTTAATTATTTTTCTTTTATTTATTGATTGAAAGGATACCTATAATTCCATTTTTTTACTAATTGGAAGGTTAAGACGAGTCTATCTAGAGTATAGAATATAATATTAGGATGTTTTCATTTGTAACAGACATCTTGAATCATTCATTGATGTGTCGACGTAATTTTCTGGACTAATCAAGTAGAGTAATATGTAAACAGATTTTGAATATAATGTAATAATTTGGAATATATTATAGTAATTCTAACTATTCCATGATATGTTGGGTGTCGTATGAGAAAAAAATTAAAAATTTTGGAAATATATTATGTTATGTAGAGACTACTAGAAAAATATATATGTTACCCAATGATACATAATGCTAAACCATATAGCATATGTATTGTGTAAAGGTATGAGCATTTACGATGGAACTGAATCATTGAATTCATAATGTTTCCCTAGACATCATCATAATGTATCATAGTGGATAAAACGATATGTCAAATTCCTATATTTTGAATATAGATATGTTTTCTTAGGTTTATTTTATATCTAATATTATATAACATTTCTACAGATATTAAGTATTGATATATAAAAGTAACAATGTGGATTCTCTTAATTCATATAAATATAAATTTATAACACCCCAATATTTCTATATGTAATTATCCATTAAATTTTTTATAAATAAAGGTTGGGGTCGAAGCCACATTTTTATTAATAAACTAAACAAAATACCTCTTTTAACTAGGTAGAGGGAGACCCATTACATAGCCCGAAGGCCGAGTGGGCTTGTAGCCCATTACATATCCCATAGGCCCGTATTTTTGGCCCAATTTCCATTCTGTGAATAATAACTCGGTTGCTACAATACCCACACAGTACCACCACTCCTATAGTGCCCGGGAGCCGCTATAGTTCTTGCTGATCAACAGTACCGCCGCTGTTATAGTACCGCTACAGTACCTTACCCCAATGGGTTTTGAACCCCCATTTTTCATGTAGTATTACGGGGTGCTTACCACTAAGACACGCCCCAAATACTTATCCCTTAAATAAAAACATTTTGAGTATATTATTTCATATGTGACAACGAAATAAAAGAGAACATTGATATATTTTGTATATTTAAAATCAAAAAGTAGAAAATAAAAATTTTTATGATAGCATTGTTGTTGAGTAAGATAGTATTTATACAAGTAACCACATTATAAAATAGTTAAATTATGTAGATTATTTCTCCTCATGTAGTTATATAATTTCATTTAATGTTAATTTATTTGATTGAGGAAGGGATGTGGAACTAATAGGGTTTTACAAAGACCATTCCCAAGAGAAACTCTAATAATTAAGGTATAATAGAAATCATGGGCCTATAAAGTTAAAGTTTTTAAAATTTCCCTAAAACTCACACTAGAAAAAATAACCCCTCAGAGCTACAACCTGAACTTATATTATTCTTGGGTATTTAATATAGATCATTTTAAGTTACATAGGTTAAAATTTGGAGGATATAAACATGAAATTATAAATAAATATTTCTTTATTAAATTTATATTTAACACAATAAACAATAAAATATAGAAATTAATAAAATATTAATTTATTTCCTTAATAGGTTTTCCCATTATAAATCAATATATTATAATTAATTTAAATCACATAATATATTTAATTTGATAAACTAAATTTCATTTTTTATTCAACATATTAAATTTACTTGGGTGAATTTTTTGATTTTTTATAAAATTGTTGATATGTAAATGATTATTTATAAATTTTGTTTGTACAAATAAATTATATTATATTCCATTATAGTATAATAAGTATTCCTGTAATACTTATTAAAAAAATTACAATTCATAACAATAGTAATATTTATTTTAAAAATATTAATTTTGGCCCATATGTTTTAATTTTTTTCAATGAGAAATTTTGATTATGATTTTAATAAAATTAAAATAACCTTTCACTTTTTTGATAATAAATCTGTTAATTTCATGGAAATCAAAAAAAATTATCATTTTATCCTCAACATTTTTTTATGCATAAAAATTCAAATTTTAAAAAAAAATTCTTAGGGATAATGTGTATTATTATTTAAATTATTTTTTTCCAATCTATTTTTTTTCAAATTAATTTAATTTTTTGATTTATTATTTCAAAATTATGTAATAATATATGTAATATTTATATTCATTAACTATAAATTAATTTTGTTAAATTAGTTATGAAGATAAATCCCAAAATATTAGACGTGAAAAATATAAGAGTGAAAGACATTGAAACATGTTTTAAAAAATTTGTAAAAAAGTTTGGTCGAGGATTTTTTAGACTTACCCCTTCCCCCACTCCATTGTTTTCCTTTAGTCGATCCAGTTGACATTTGAATATTTATATTCCCTTTTATATTATTAAAAAATGACACACCTCTCACCTATGTACGGTGTCATCCACACCACCACATATACTCACAACCAAAGACTCATATATTTATATAAAATGTATACAAATAACCCCCAAGAAAATTTATCCACATTATAGTTATTTTGGCCATCTCAAATTACCACCATTCAATGCCTTAATACATTTATCGAAAGATCTCTTCTACGTTGTAAGGTAAAATTATAAATTATCCTTTTTAAGTTTTCATCCTTTATTTCTTCATCTAAAACATACAATCTAATCCATTAAGGTTAAAATAACTATTTTAATATCGTTATTATATTAAAATGTTATTAGTTTTATGGGATAATTAATTTATATAATATTAACCACCAAAAGAAAAATATAAATGTTTCTTAGACAATCTTAGGGAAAAAACCTCCATTTACATTATGATTGGTTTTTTATAACCATCACTCATGGATAATAAAATTGTGTGTTTAATGAAAAACATAAGTTGTTTAAAACATCTTTTTATGTTTGATAAATAGAAATAATTTCCTTTCTTCAATAGATTTTATGGAAAATAAATTTGTTTTCAATTTGTATATGAGGAAAAATGCCTCCAAATTGTTCCATTATTTCAAATCATAACCATATATATATAAATTTATAATAATATATTATGTGAAAAAATATATCCATAAAATAAATATGTTTATTTAGGTGTATATTACTATTTTACTTACTATCAATATAATATCTATCTCCCATTAAAAATTGTTGATACATTCTGATTATTGTCTCAAATATCATTAATCATAACTAAAACACTTATGATATGAAATTGTGACATATTAAATTATTTAAAAACAACTATTATTGTGCTTTTAGTAATCTATAACTAAGGAATATACTATCAAAATAAGATGGATCTATATCTTTATTAAAAACATAGATGAGACAAAATAAAATTACTAACATCCCATGATGTAAATAAACTATAACTAACAAATTAATGAATGAAAAATTATTATATCTAAGGATTAAAAGGATAATAGGAGTGAGTAATTTTATAAAATAGTTTATTAAGTTATTTATTAATTATATATTTAGTTAGATATCATTCATGTAATTTAAATATTAGGATAATTGTTTCCATCTAAATTTATATTTGTTGAGGCTATTTTTGTTGTTAAAAACATATTTTTTTATTTATATATTATACCTACTGTGTTGTTAAAAATATTTTCATTATTATTATATAAATTGTGGGGTTATCATTTCTCCCCTTTAATATATCCTACCAAATCTTTTTACTCAACCATTACTAAATTTGTAAGATACATCTTATCTCAATTATTTTTCATTGAAATTTCTTCAATATAAACCACTTGTTTTATTTTTTTTGTGTATATACACTACAATGGGTTATTAATAATAATAAAAGGATTAAGAAATTCACTATATGTTATATTTGTAGTGGCTCAATATTTAAATTTTACTAAATACATGAGGATTTTTTATAACATGATTTTCATTCATTGAGTTATAATGATTATTCATTAACCTCATTGTTAGATCCTTGGCTTTGTGGAGGTATGTTATTGTTTAAATTATGGATTTAAACAATAGAATTTTCCTAATTAATTTGATATTGGGTGTATGAGGAATCCTGGGGGTATTTTGGGTGTTTGGGACAAGATGTAAAGGGAAACCAGGCCATTCTGTGCAAGTTTCATGGTTGGTGCATAATTAGTGTAAATAAGGTTGTATGGAGAGCCAAAGTGTAAAACCAAGGATAAAGTCATTTTTCATGGTTGGTATATTGTTTTTCAAAATGTTCATGATTCATTGGTAACTGTGAAAAAAGGACCCCTCAAGCATATAGGTTGGCCCACAACTACAACATAATTTTAGAAAACCAAAAGGCCCTTTAAAAGTGGGTTTTACCAAAATTACCTGTCATGATTTTATGGGTTCTCAAACTATTTATCCCCTCATTTATCTTCTATTAACCATAGAGAGGAACTATTTTAACCAAGATATCAAAAGGGTTTATCTCATTATTTTTTAATATGTTGGGTGTACTATTGGGTGCAGATCAATGATTTAGGCGCATCTAAGACTTCACTTTTCTCAATTTTCCCTATTAGTGCTTTCAGTTTTATTCCTATTATTCTGATGTTATAAATCTAATTTTTTCACACAGATCACATGTTGAAAATTCATATATTTCTTCAATATATATCTAATGCTATGTTCATTGGTACATTCATCGTTAGATTTGTGTTAGGTGGTATACGAGTTATAACACATACTCTATATGCTTATTTGTACAAGTGTAGTTGTGATTTTGGTCCTCTTCTGTTGTGTATTTTTTTCTTTCAGTATGATTTTGTATAATTGTTCTCTAAAAGATGATTTGTTGTAACATCCCATGTAAATAAAGAATATAACATTTTAATATTTATTAAATTTTTTGAATTAGATATTAATTTAACATTAAATGGGATGCTATGTTCGAATGCGTACTTGATACGCAACAATAGGTTTCTATGAAATCTTATGTTGCACACAATGCTGATTCAAACTAAAAAATAATAATATACTATTATTTTAAATGTTAGTGAACTCCTACGCATTATATTGGCGAGAATAGATAGAACTAACTATAATATGAATATATATGTTAATTAAATGTTTTTACATTTATCCAATATATTTTAGAGGCCTAAAATATGAATGTATCTAATTTTTGGCATAAATGCTCTAATATTGATTACAAGTTCGATTTACCGCCTTTTGATGGAGAACCCTCATTAAATATATTTTTGGTCATTTATATATGTTGTACTTGGAAAACAAATATTCTTCTATATAATTGGGACATCAAAATTTACTTTGGATAAAATTTGGGTATTTTTCCAATAAAGTTCATTTTTTATGATTAGTTAAAAATACTATATTTTAATTCAAAAACATCCTTTTATTTTATGTTATTTATATGGTTAGATTATATTTATAAATAGTTTTAAAGATTAATTCAATTATATTTTTACCATTTAATCCTATTTTTTTCATTGGAAGTAATTTCACATTTAAATTAGACATAAACAAGTCTCAATCTTTTGATAGTTATTTGTTTTTAAATACACATTTTTTGTTTTGACAGCAAGAATTAATTTTAAATTAATTTCTACAAATTTTGTATTCTGAACTTGTAAAAAAAATTCCATATTTTGAGTCAGGAGGTCCAAATTTTGTAAATTAGTAACATTTATTTTTAGAAATTATGAGTATTTACTTTAGTTAAATTTTTATTTACCATAGTTAAAGTGTAAATATGGTAAATAAGGGTTAGAAAATGTTTTTATTATAACATTAAATTACCCTAACATGTGTCCTAATACTATTTGATGATAATTTTCCAAGCATGGGCATCATTGGGTCGATTTTGGGACCCCTTGGTGCCACATGGGAGTGATACTAACACTTTATATTAATTAATTTAAAGTAAAGACAAAAATGACATAAACATATATGTTTTAGTAAATCAATTTTTACATGGGGTTATATAAGATATCTCTTAGAATATAATTATTAATTTTTATGATAAAATTATTTTCTACATTATTTTATTTTTCTTATAATTTTTATATATAATATAAAAAATATATTTATGACACAATAATGATGCATTGTTTACCTCATTAAAGAACGATTTAAATAAATAATATTATAATGATTCAAACAATATCAAAAACCTATCCAATAATTATTGGATGATTTTATTTCAAACATTAGTCATTATATTTTCAATTTAATAAGTTTTGGTCCTTTAGAATCCAAAAATCATTATATAATAAAATATTATTTTTAACCATTCCTAAAGAGCCCCTCCTCCCCCTTATAAAAACCCCTCACTTATAACCCATTCCTCAAACTTCTCAAGAACCATGGATCATCCAAAAACTTCTCAATTAAGCTACCTAAATCCCACTCTTCCTCCTATAAGACTTATTTTACGTAGTAGGAAATTCAATTAAACCTTTTGTTTCAAACCAAAGGGAGAAACCCAATTTAAAGGCAATGTCATCTCTTATGTTCTTTTGTTTTATTTTCCTTATCCAACCCCATAAAATCTTTTTATTCATTTATTTTATAAAAACACCTATATCATAAATATACAATATTTTATTTATGATAAGGATTCATACTACACTTACACACACCTCCTTGTAATGGTAAAATAATATATTGTGTCTCTGGATGGTGAACTACCGCCTCACGAAACGATGATTTTTCAATTATCCCCTAACGCCTCTCATGGTGACCATTAAGATGGAACTATATTTATATGTTATATATATTATATTTATTTTTATTCCATTCTTCTGTATTTTTCATTTATAGAATACCTTTATGGTTTCTATAGTGGATAAAAATGATAATTTCATTTGACGAAGTGCGGACTACCGCCCCTCAAAGTGATATGACTCATTCGATCCATACGTGGAACATATAAAGGATGAAGTTTATGAAATTATATATGATATTATGCTATAATTATAATATAACTATTTATAATTATGTTTTTATTCCTTTAAATTTTAAATAGAAATGAATGCAGCGTTCATGCTTAAGTACGGATTACCGTCTCCATGAACGATGCATTTAATTCCTTATCTCCAAATGTCATTTAAAATAATAAAAACATATTTTTAATGGATATATATTATACATAAATCATTAATATAATTCTATAGATAATATAATTTTGATTATTGAGACAACTTTTAATTAAAAAATGTTCATTTTTTACTCAAGTCCTGAACAACATCGAAATGTCTGACATGAACTCAAATAATTAACTAATTGTTATAACAATGTTATAAGTGATATAAATGGATCAATAAAATTGAAAAAGGTTCTTATGAAATTATAAATTAACATAATTTTATTATTCAAGAATAACAATGAACATACAAGACAAGCCAGACTTGAGGAACGGGGTTTCTAATTTCACTTTTAATTCTGTGAGATTTCCGTTGTTCACCACTTTTTTATTTTTTGTGGTGTATTTTGTACTACAATTTCATATATATTATCATTTTTCCTTTATATTCATGTTATTTTTTGATTCATTTGGGGGTTTTTAACTTTTAATCATACGGGTCGATTGATTACAATGTGGTAAGGGGTTTTCATCTCACTTTTTATTATTGTGATATCCATGCTATATTTTCCACTATTTCCTTTTGTGTGGTGTATGTACTACCCATTATTATATTTATTTAGTTATATACTTTAATTTATGTGTATTAAAATGTTTATTTTATGATCCTTCTTTAATGTGGTGTATATTTCGTATGTTACCAAAATGGTAAGGGAACTTTTTAACCCAATTTCCATTCCATGGGCTAATCTTGTAATTCTTAATTATGTAATGCTATGATTATGTGTGGAATCACTGTTTATTTATTTATGTTGTAATTTACACATCCCTTTGTGTTGATATAATTTGGATACAAAAAATCACTCCATTGATAAATTCTCAATTCATCGATATGAACTTGATAAGAGTAATTTTAACTCAATTTCAATTCATTGAGTAAAACATCCATGTCATTGATGTTGTTTTTACAAAAATCTGTATAAATATTATATGATTTATTTAAACTGAATATCCATTCATATTTATTATATTTATATTTTTCACACATTATTTTGTAATTTATTTATCCATATTCTAATGTTATTATTTTAAAATAGGATTTCTTCTCAATTTACATTTCATTGAGACTTCATTGTTGTTATGCACCAATTCACTCTTATATGGTATATATTCTTTCGTTTGGAATAGTATAGTAGGAATCTCTTTATTCTCATGATTTTATAATGTTTGGATTAAATATTTTTCCTCAATTATTTTTATTCAAGCATCTCTTATTTTGTTAAAAACACTTCAATTAAAATATCAGTTAAAACGTTTTGAAGATATATTCTTCTAAATCATTCTCATTATTGTCCATGTTTTAAATATGTTTTTAAGGATTTATTTATTTGGACATTAATGTTATAAAATTTCTATTCCTTTAAAATATTCAAAGTGGTATGGGACACTTTGATTCAAAACTCTCTTTATTAAATGTTTTAAATGGTTTTGAAAATTGTTTGATAAAGCATTGATTGTATATATATCATGAAATGATATATTGTCATTGCAGTGAATAAATGTAATCTTTATTTTATTCTTGATTTATGTGACATGAATATGTTATGATTATTGGGAATTTTTTATGTATACAGGTGGTTATGTGAAAATCCTAGGGTGGGTGAGACTGAGATAGCCCTCAAATGACTTGGGTAAAGTGACAGAGGTAAACATTAATGTTTCTCCTAAGAGATTTTGGGAATATAATGGGATGGATATTAAAATGTAACTACCTATGTAGTTGTGATATATACAATGTTTGTATGTTTTGTATTCCCCATGTTACCTTTATGATTTCTGATTTCTGTGTGTTATTCATAAATCTTATGATTTCATAAGGTATGTTATGATTGAAAATTATGGTTTCATTGAATTGTAATTATTGATTGAATAATGTTTTCTTTCCTTTTTATATAACTCTTAATGAGCTTTTTATGGTCTTACTATGTTTTTTAAATGTTTATCACATGACTTAATGATAAATAAGGTCAAGGTTCAGATCAAGGAAAATTCATGTTGTCTAAAACATTGAACTAGACATGACCCTTTTTCAAGGGTTTTTATTTTATAAAAAATATGGAAACTGAGTAGATGTGTCCACCTTGTAATTTTTTAAGATGTAATGTAAAATTTATGTCCTAATTTTCTAAAACACTGAACCTAAAAATATCATCAATTTGAATTATTCATTTAAATCAATAATTTCCATTGTTTTAAGGTCAGGTCCTTATAGTTGGTATCAAAGGGCTGTTTAGTCAAATTTAGGGATTATATGTTTTTGTTAAACACATGATTAGTCCCTATGTCTATTATTTTAGTTAAATCCTTGATTTATAAATTTTTCTTTTCATGGAATTTCAGTTACAAATGGAAGGAGAAGGATCTCAAACAATATTCATATCTCTTCCTGATGACAATATTTCAATAATTATTGTTAAGTCATGTCCTAGTGATTGTGAATCTTTTTATAGCTTACAACTCACTTGTAAGTAGTTGTTTGAGATATCAAACCCCTCCACTATACCTCGACCTCATCATGGATCGTGGGTTTTATTTAATCAAATCATATTTTCTCAATATTCTCATATTTTCAAGAAAGGTAAACAATATCAATGTCTTTTAAAATAATTTACGTTATCATTTTATTTTGAAGTATAATATGATTTTGAAAATGGTGCTGAATAATAAGACCCTTGAACAACCTATTTATAATTTCCTTTTAAATATATTCTCTCAGCATATACATGTGATATTTTAAAAGGACCATTTATTGAATGTTGAAACTCAAACTTGGTCTAACAGTTTTATAAAAATCATGTTTTATCCGATGTTTTGAAATTATATGTCATACAAGATTATTTTCCGAAACTATTTTTATGTGAACACCCACATAACACAAGTTGTACATGGTGTATGTGGATGAAGGAAGAAAATTATTTTGAAGGATCCCTAAACCATTTTTTCAATGCATGTACCTTATACCTATGTGAACTATATAATGATGAAACCAATGGACACCATGATCACAGAATGTTGTTATTTCTATTGGTAATAGTTTTATTTTACCATATGAAGGTGAAAGAATTTACAATATATAAGAAGTAGAGATAATAATGTATTGGAATGAAAATTAATGGTAACAAAAAAAAATTGAGGTTAAAATATGTTAGCAATATTTTTGAGTTCTGTAAAAAGTAAAACGCCTAAGATGGGTGATGACCTGTTGCATCCGGCTAGGCAACACGAATCGAACCCACAACCGAAGTGCGACAAGGGTGCATCGCCTACAACTTTCATACGTGAAGTCCATATATAGTAAGACTTATTCTTTTAAGTTGAATGATTTTATTGATCGAGAATATGTTGATTTTGGGAACTTATGTTTTACCAATGGATATCCTTCATACAGGAAAACGTTTTGGTGATTATGTGATAAAGGTTATTTTAGAATATTTTTTCACTTTTGGAATCACTGTATTCTTAAGGAAAATAAAATAAAATGGGATTAAATTTGTGGATTAATGGTTGAAACATTATTTTGGAAAAATCTATGATTTAATTATGGATATAAGGTGATTTTAATTATTTATGTAAATGATTAATCTATCATAGAGAATATGTATTTAGATTAATTAAACTTCAGTATGAGACTTTTAATTTAGTCGATGTTTTTGGAGATAAATGTTAACATTTACTATGGAAGACTATTTGATTAAATCCTTCTAAGTTTTGTGACTCAATCTTAGTTGGATTATTTTGGAGAATTGTAATGAAAAATGTATATTGAATGGTATTTCATGAAATTTGGGTACTTTTTATTGAATTTTAGAGATTAAGAGTAGTATTTATTTTAATAAAAAATTGTCCTTTTGGGTATTATCTGATCCTGTACTAACCAATTTTGGTTTTGGATGATGTCTAATAATATGGGAAATATATAGTTCATATATTGAAGATTATGTAATAATCTAGAAGTTTATTCTAGAACTTTATGTGTGACCATGTCATCTTGAATACATACCATTTGGGGAAAGATGAGTTTGTGGTAGATTTTTTTTAAAGGATGACACTCTACAAGAAAAGTGTGTATATTTCCTTACTATCATAGTCTAGTTATTTATAAAATTATTCAACTCTATGAAAAGGATAATTATGTAAAAATGTTATATGCTCTCTTTAATCATTATAATTTTACCCAACCACAATTTTATGGTATTGTGGTGGTTAAAATTTCATGGACAAGTTCTCTATCACTCTATATTAATCTATGAGAGTTAGTTTCTCTTCTGTATCCGGGTTTTTCTGGATTCCTAGTATCTGTTGTCTTGGGTTACATTTTTATTTCTCTTTCTTTCTTTTTTCATAATATTTTATTGACTCTTTTTTTGATGCGTGACTTTCAAGAAGCTTCCAAGCCCAATTTTAAAATTATGAAAATACAATTCGCAAAAGGGGGGAATGATGTAATATCCTAGGTAAATAAAAAATAAAAAAATTCATATTTATTAAAATTTGTTCATTAAATATTAATTATACGTTAAAGGGGATTCGGGGTTTGATGGCGTATCTGATGCACAACAATGAGTTTCTTCCAAATCGGATGTTGCACACAATGCTGAGTCATACTGAAAAATAATAATATAATATTATTTTAAATGGTTGTTAATACCTAGCCGTTGTATTGGTAAGAATAGATAGAACTAACTAAAATATAAATATAAATGTTTGTTAAATTTTATTACATTTATCCAATAAATTTTAGACACTTGAAATAAGAAATATTATTTTTTATGCATAAATGCTCTGATATTTATTAAAAGGTCAATTTAATGCCTTTTCATGGAGAATCCTCAGTAAACCTAGTTTTGTTTACTTTTAAATGTTCAATTTTTCAAAATAATATTTTTATTTATTATTGGGACATCAATATTTACTTTGGTGAAAAAATTTATATTTTTTGATAATGTTCATTTTTTATGAATAGTGAAAAATATTGTATTTTAATTCAAAACTGCCTTTTAATCAAATTTATTTATATGGTTATATTATCTTTATAAATTGTTTTATATTTTAATTATAATATATTTTCACAATTTAAACCTATTTTGGTCATTTTATGTTATTTCACATTGAAATTTGACATAAACAAGTGTCAATCTTTTGATAGTTATTATTTCTTAAAAACACAATTTTTGTTTTGACAGGAGAAATTAATTTTAAATTAGTTTCTGCCTCTTCTATGTTTTAAATTTGTAAAAATAGTTTCCATATTTGGAATCAGGTTTTCAAAATTGTGTAATTATGTACATTTTATTTTTATTTATTATGAATATTTATTTCAGTAAATATTCTATTTACCTTGGTTAATGGGTAAATATGATAAATAAGGGTAACAAAATATTAATTTTATAATATTAATTTACCCTAACATGTGTCCTAATCCTATTTTTTGATACATTTCCGACCTTTTTCATCATTGGGTCGATTTTGGGACCCCATGGAGCCACTTGGAAGTGATAATTACACTTTATACTAATTAATTTAATATAAAGACAAAAAGGACTTAAACGTATATGTTTTAGTAAATAAAAATTTAAATATTGTAATATAAGATATCACTTAGACTATAAATATTAATCTTAAATATAATAATATTTCTTACACCATGGTAATTTTTTAGAAATTTTAGACATCAAATAAATAATGTTATTTATGACACAATAATGATGCTTTGTTTACAACATTAATGAATGATTTTAACAAATAAGATTATAAAGATTAAAACAACGTCCCAAACCAGTCCATTTTTTATTGGATGATTTTATTTTGAACATGAGTAATATTATCTTCAACTTTAATATGTTTTGGACTTTATGAAACTAAAAATAATTATATAATAAAATAATATTTTTAAACATTCCTAAAGATCCCCTCCGCCCCTTCTAAAAAGCGCTCACTTATAACCCATTCCTCCCACATATCAAGACACATAGCTCGTCCAAAAATTGCCTAATTAAGCTCTCTAAATCCCTCTACTCCTCCTAGAATCATTCCCCTATTATGAAGTAAATTTAATTAATCATTTTGGTTGAAACCAAAGTGATATACCATATTTAAATCTAAGGTATTCTCTTAAGTTTTTTTTACTTCTCCAACCCCATAGAAAATTTTCCATTATTTTTTAACAACAATAGTATCCTCAATATACTATATTTTTGTATGTGAATTATTTGAACTACACTTACTCACACCTTCATCTAATAGTTAAAAAACATATTGTTTCTGTGGATGGCTAACAATTGCCTCACGAAATGATGATTGTTCAATTATCAACAACCACCTCTCAAGGTTGAAATTATGATGGAACTGTATTTATATATGATATATATTATATTTTTTTTGTTTTAATTAATTATTATTTTTCATTAATAGAATACATTTATGGTTTACATAGTGGGTATATACGAAAATTTCATTTGAGGATGTGTGTACTTCCGCCCCCTCAATGTGATATGACTCGTTCATGTCATACATGGAACTTATAAAGGATGGAGTTAATGAAATTAAATATTATATTTTATTGTTATATTAATATACATATTTATAATTATATTTTTATTCCCTTAAATATGAAATAGAAATGAATGTATTGCTCCTTTATTCGTACGGCTTACCGTCTCTATGAATGGTGCATTTCATTTCTTTTCTCCAAATGTTATGTACTATTATAAATTCATATATATACTGGATATATATGATATATAAATCATTAATATAATTCACCATATAATTTAATTTTGACCACATGGACGACACATAATGAAATGAAGTTCATTTTTTACTCAAGTTCTGAGCATTGATAGAATGTCTGATATGAACTCAAAAAAATAACTAATTTGTATAACAAGATAATAAGTAATAAAAATGATCAATAAAATTGAAAAATGTTCTCATGAAAGTATAAATTAACTTATGTTTATTATTCAGGAATAACAAGGAACATACCAGACAATTTTGACTTGAGGTGAAGGGTTTTTTATCTCAATTTTAATTTAGTGAAATTTTCATTCTTCACCACTGATTTATTTCTTGTCGTGTATTATGTAATGACATTATATATATATATATATATATTATAATTAATGTATTTATATTCATTGTATTCTATGATTCATTTGGTGGTTATTAACTTTTTTTCATACTAGTCAATTGATTACATTGTCGTAAGGGGTATTCATCTAACTTTTTATTCCCAAGATATTCATGCTATATTTGCCACTATTTTTCATTAGTGTGGTGTATGTACTACCCATGATTGTATTAATTATGTAATATAATATAATTTATAGGTATTTACATCTTTATTGTGTGATACTTCTTTCATGTGGTGTATGTTTCGTATTTTACCTAATTGATAAGGGAAATTTTTAACACAATTCCCATTCCTTGGGTTAATCTTTTAATTCTTAAGTATGTCATGCTATGATTATGTGGGGAATCACTATTTATTTATTTATTTTTTAATTTCCACTCTGATTTGTGTGGATATACTTTTTATATGCATAATCACTCCATTGACAATTTCTCAAGTCATCGATATGAACTAGATAAGAGTAATTTTAACTCAATTTTCATTCATTGAGTTAAACATCCAAGCCATTGGAGTAGTTTTTAAAAAAAATTGTGAATGTTCTTGGATTGATTTACACTTAATATCAAATCATATTGAGTGTATTTAAAATTTTCACCCATTATTATGTAATTTATTTATCGTTAATCTAAAGATACAAGTTTTCTAAGAGATTTCATCTCAATTTACATTCCATTGAGACTTCATTGTTGTTATGAACCAATTCACTCTTATATGGTATATATATTGTCCTTTGTAATATTATATCATGAATACCTTTATTCTAATGATATTATAATGTTCTGATTAAATTTTTTTCCTCAATTATTTGTACGTAGGCATCTTTCATTTTGTTAAAAACTCCTTTTCTAAAATATCGGTAAAATTGGTTTACTGATTTATTTTTCTAAATGTCTATCATTAATGTAGGTGTTTTAAAAATGATTTTATGTATTTATTTGTAAGGAATTTAATTTATTAAAATATTCATTCCTTTAAAATATTCAATATCGTATAGAAAACTTTGATTCAATAAAATCATTATTAAATGATTTAAATGGTTCTGAAAATGGTTTCAAAAATCATTGAATATGTATATATCTTGAAATTATTATTTTTGATTGCAATGTGTAAATGTTATCATTCCATTATTCTTGATTTATGTGTTATTAAGATTTTATGATTATTGGGAATTGATTACGTATAAGGGTGGTTCTGTGATAAACCTAAGGCGGGTGTGCATGAGATAGTTGTCCAATGCATTGGGCAATGTGAGAGAGGTAAATGTTAATGTTTCTTATAAGATATTTAGGGAATATACTGTGATGGGTATTCCAACAACACTACCTATTAATATGTGATATCTACAATTTGATATTTCTTCTACTCTACAAGTTACATTTATGATTTATGATTTCAGTGTGTTATTCATAAATCTTATGATTTCATAAGGTATGTTATGATTGAAAAATATGGTTTCATTGAATTGAATTTATTGGTGTGATAATGTTTTCATTCCTTATTTTATAACCCTTACTCTAATTTTTCTGCCCATACTGTGTTTTTTAAATTTTTTAACGTGATTAAAGAGGAATAGTGTCAAGGATGGGATTAAAGAAAATTCATGCTATCTAAAACATAGAACTAGACATGAATCATTTTTTCAAGAGTTTTTATTTTCTAAAAAAATGGAAACTAAGTATTATAATCTACTTTTTTATTTCTATAGGTGTAATATAATGGTTTTCTCATAATTCAATAAATCTATGAACCTAAAAATTAACTCAATTTTAATTATTTATTTAATTCATGAATATACAATGTTTTAAGGTCAGGTACTTATATTTAGACCCCTCATGATCCACGTGTAATGCATTGAGGTTGATTATAATAATTTAGGTCCACCCATGTGGTGTGACAACATTCCCGAAAATGGTAAATAGTAATGTTATGTATATAACCCACATGTGAAAAACTAGTTCCTATAATGAACATGTTAATATCTTATTTGAGTTGAATAGAGAATATTTATAGTTGGTTCTTTAATTTCTTAATGGAATAAGGTATTGTTTCTATTAGTATGAAATTTGTTGGATGAAATATAGTTAATATTCTAAATGACATATATATTTTACATGAAATGCACAAGTGAGTGGATGAGTATAAAGTGGAAAAAAATTTATGTGGGGAAATTCTTGTGAATTGATGCGTGTGTTAAATAGTTTGAAATAAGATAATTTTATGAGTATGTTAAATAGGAAAATGAATATAAATTGATAATTATTTTAATGGATTACGAATAGATAAATAGAAATAAGATAAATATGATGTGGAATTTAATTGGTAAATGTTATAAAGGGTTATGGATTTATGTTAACCCTCATATAGAATAATAATGAGAAGAAAATGGTATGTGTATCTCATTTTGTATGGTTTTTTATTTGGAATATGTGGTAAATTGTTAACTAAGCTTTCACACATGGATTGGTGGTGTGTATACAGGACTGAGGCTCCTCCCACTGGTTGGGATGGAATGAGACTCTAAACCCCACTCTACAATGAATGGGATATGGATTTATACTAATGCTCTCAGTTCCCTATGGTAAAATTGGGTGAAAGTACCTATACTGAGGTAATAAGTTAATTGTGAAGAACTTTCCAATGAAATTTCTATCACTAATGAGATAGTGAACTATACTTAATCCATTATTCCTGATAATTCACTGGATTATGTCATTAGTTAAATTATGTGAATACCTAACCCATGCAACATGTGATGAAAAATTATTATGTGTTTAATATAATCAAAGTGAAAGGAGTTAACTAATGGATCCAAAGTAGTATTTTATAATTCCTCCTCATTTATTTCATACATTAATGAACTATCTGCATATACATGATATTTTATAAAAACCTTTGGTGGTGTCGAACGATGTTTTACTCACACAATTCTCGGGATGCCATAGAGTACCTGAGTAGACTTCATGGTCGCTGTTATGGAAAAAGGGAAAAGGCCCAATGATAGGGAATTGAATTTGGAATGGTATGTACATGGATTTAGGACCTATTTTGGGATTTTAATGTTTTTCATTTTTTTGTGGATTCCTTCAATTTTTCATGGTTAACATGCCATGACATATATATCATTTGATTGTGCTTTGTATGGTTTTTCGTAAAATATTTGTAAATTAATATTTCTAGATTACTACTTATTATTTCCTTTATTTCAAATGTATTATTCTATGGCCTACTATAGTAAAGAGGTTTTAGTATCCTCACATGATCCTTCAGAAACAAAAACTAACTTAGAAACCTCTCATATTTGGGGAGGCACGCTTGAGGTCAAGTGGTGACCGAGCTCAGGGCACTAATTTAGTGGCCTCTTTGTCATTGACATTAAAATTTTGTATCAGAGTGGTTATTTTCTATTACATTTTTTCTGGGAATTGTAGATAAAAAATCAGTTTTTTTCTCCATACTATTGATCTCATGCATGGGAGTAGCTAACCCATTCTCAAGTGAAAACCCATGTACCAATTTGGGAATTGTTATTAATTATATATTTTTTTATACTTGAATTATATTAAACCATTGGGTGATGAAATTTTTTTTTTGATGTGACTGTTTGTGATATTTTTCTCTTGGCTATAATGACATGAGGTAGTTTATTCATGAATTAGTTTACGCACCGATGGATAAGGGTGGCGTACATCATAATAGGAAAACATGAGATGGAAGTGTGAGACCTGAATGGTAGGATTTGTTTTACCTACATGAAGTTATAATGAAAATGGTGTCTAATAAATATGATCTAAATGTGTAAATTGAAAGAGTGTAAATGAATTATTAAATAATAGCATGAATAATGAAACTTTATAAATGAGTTAAACTGTTTTTTGTGATAATTAGTAATGAGGTAATGGTGACAAAATGGGAATGTTTTAAATTCTGAGTGTAAAAAGGATAAATAAATGTGCATAATGAATGTTTTTAATGAGTTTAAATATCAGTTGTATCATGTTAAAAATGGAAAAGGTTCCTAAAGTATAAATATGCGAGTTGTAATATTGAAAATGGTTTAAAAACATGATTTATAATGAAATACTTTTATCCACATCGGGTTTCTTGCAAAATTTTGAACATGAACCACATCATGAATGGTTGAGGGTATTATTAGAGATTTGATCACATTCATTGGGAAATGTGTTGAGTGGGGTGATTTTGGTAAGTAGTACATTTTCATATTTTGCCTACACCTATTGGAGACTCTTGAAAATTCATGAGGATGAAAATGTTTTGAAATATGAATTCTAATAAGCTTGGATTTCTGAATTGTTTGGTTAATGGAATTCTCTAAATTGTGAACATTTTGGATTATAAAATAGGAAAGTAAATTTTAAGAGAATGTGTATTAATGGAATATTTGGGGAATAATGGTATTTATTATTCTCTGTGTTGTTTATTTGGGAACATTTAGGGGTGGTTTGGGTAGTGAGAGTTCCCTAAGAAGAGATATTGATTATATTAAGGGTGATCATGATTAATATCAGTGTGTAGATAAAGGGGTGTTCTTTATTATGCATTTAGTAGGGATGTGACCTTGAGGTTTTTATATTGTTTCTAGATAATGTAAAAGTGGTGAATCTTGTGGGATGAAATTGATTCAGTAGTATTTTGGACATAATAATGAGTGTCTTGGTTGTGGAGTCATTAGTGATGGGGTTTTTGTTCTGGGTGTTGTGAACCTTGTTGGATCATACCTTGAAAGTTGTGTTTTTGACACAAGAGTGTGGGGTTCTGCTTCATTGTTCCAATGTATGTCTATCAATATGATTGATGTAAAACACGGAGTGAATGTTTACCATGGTGAATTGGATGTTGTGTCTTGGATGGGGGAAGCATATCAACCATTTAGTTGATACTTATCTGAGGAATGATGTATGTTTCCTATAGATAATAACTACTCACAAGTTACCCCTAACCCTGGTTTCAATGTTGTTATAGTTCAATCCATTGGAGAATATCGTGAGTTTTGTTTGTTGTTTTTTATTACTCTTTGGTGTGTGAGAAATTTGTAATGAAATTTATTTATATTGGTGAAAAATGGAAATGGGGGGATGTTTGAAGGTCAATGTTGTTGGTAGATGTGATTGGAGTTATGATGATGAGTTGGCAGTCTTGGGAAATATCAAGGGTTTCCTCGAGGGAGGATAGTTAAGTGTCATAGGTTCCTTGTAATCTAAATCCTAAGATATGATTTAGAGTTGAAATCAATTCATAATTAGTAAAAAGGAGATTTAATAAATTATACAGTTCCTCCTTGGTACTTTTAGAAAGGCACTTGAGTACAAGTATTCAAATATAGGGTTGATTTTGTAGGGTTGTATAATTTGGATGATTGGCCCATCTATTTGGATGAAAAATATTGGAGGCCATGATGATGATTTTGGGTGGATAAGATAAATGTGAATAATTAATGGATGGATGATTTTATTATTAAGGTGAAACTTGAGATAAAGATGGTCACATGGCTGGGAATTTTTACCAAAGGTTTGGTTGTTCGGTGGGATTTCGAAAATGACGTGATGCAAATGAGGATGATAGACTATGAGGCCGAGTAAGGTGAGTCAGTTGTAATTGAGCTAGGATTCATGATGAATGGATTGTGTAATATGATATTGGTTTCAATGTGCGGTCGCTGAATCTTTTTGGACATTGAGGGATCTGATGAGTTATAAATGGGTGAATTGCTAGTATATCCCGAGTCTTCTTGGGATGGGAGAATAAGTGGGCGGGATAAGGACTTTTCATTATCTTGGTTTCCAAAGTAGGATTCATGGTTAAATGAAAGACCGTTGGTTTTGATTAGGGTGTTGTACCATTGTGTCTTGGTTGTTAACAGCCACAGTCAAGCTAGAATAACTCGAGTAGTGTGGTGGAAGTTGTTCCAAATTAAATTTTGTTCAATGGTTTCTTGGAAGATGGTCATTGAGTGGTTGTGAGTTGTTGTACACAATTGTGCATGAGTGATTGTGGTTAGGGGCTAATGATATATGTGTGAGAATGGAAGCCTAATACTCTTGGAAGGTCAAGGTATCCCAATGTGGTAGGTGACATCATTGATGGATAGATCATGGTTGTGTTCATGGAAGGATTCTTACCATACTTTTTTCTAGTTATCTATATGCTCGACATCTTATCATAAGCCTAGATGTGATGATAATACTCTAGACTTATGATAAGTGACATGAATTTGTTCTTTTGGTGTGGCACATTAAAGAGTTTACACTATTGGGTAGGTATATGGTGCAAGATTATTGGACGTACACCATCGATCATCTATGGGTGAGGTACTCGAGATGGACTGGTTATCGATCAATGTCATGGTTTCCATTCTCAAAAGCTTTTAATTGGTATTAGGTGATGTTTATTTAGTTGTTTTGGGAATATTTTGACATCCAAATCCATGCTTTAGGGTTTCAATTATGATCTATGAATGTACTATTGTTCTTATAATTATTTGATTAAAATGATGGTAATGAAACTCATAATGTGGGGAGTGATAAGTCAATAATGGATTCGTATAGTAGTTTGTGGAGTTGACAAAGTGGTATCATGATTACAATGAGAAACCTGTGAGGAAAACATTAGGTCTATACGAGAGGCCATGTGAGATTTCATTGAGGTGATTGATTGAGCCATGAGTTCATTTCAGGATAAGGGTGGTTCCAAATTAAATTCGTGATGCCTTCATAAAAGTATTCAAAATGCATGGTGATACATGAAAGCAGTTTGTGGAATGTGAGGATGGATTCTAGAACTCCATAAAAAATTGGGCATGAAATACGGTTGGTGTCTTTGGGTGACATTGGAATGCCTTGAAATTTGAAGGAAAAATTTCCATGTGATGATGTTTCATGTCAATAGTAAAGCTAAAGATCTCTAAAATGAGCCACACAGGGATAGCTCGACTCGACTAGGTGAAAGGAAAAAATGTGTTGAGTCATGGATGACCATTGGATGGTGAATTAGAGAAAAAAAATTATATTTAAAATTTTGGAATTGTATTGAGTTAGAACATAGCTGTATTTATTCACTATACAAATGGTAGAATTTACTATGTTTGGAATATTTATTGGTGTTGTGGGCCATAATGATGGTTTTGAGGATAGTGGATTCAATGACAATGGACTTTTATAAGATGTATGGGAATGAACCCAGTATGTTTTTTTAATGATAGTGATAGGCCAGAAGTTAGTAATCACCTTGGAGAGGTTAAAAAATAATTTAATGCTAGCATTGGAAGAAAGATGTTCTGGAACAAGCCATTATGAGGTGGGATGACGTGATATAGTGAAAGGATTGGATGTCGTAAGTTGTTACAAACCTGTGGTTTAGTGTTTGTAGTAAAAAGGAAATTTCAAAATTATAGTCAACATAAGTGAAATTGAGTTTCTCTAAGTCCATGAATGGATGGTGTGGGTATGTCTACACAGGTGGTTTCGATGGAAAGTCTTGTTTCCAATATGGGGTGAATTCCATGTGGATGTTCTTGCATGGTGAGTTGGGAATGCCTCGGGTATGTTTTGATAGTTGAGTTGATGTTCTGGTGGCCTTTTTTTGAAAGCGTAGGTTCCAACCACTAGAAGTTGTGGGTATGGGGTAAGAAATAGTTAGTGGTAGGGATTACAACATTGGAAAGGTGGTTGGATGATGATGTAGCCATTGTTTTAAGATGAAGGGACTTCATTAAGAACCATTTTTTTATTTAACCTTTATAATGAGTGTTGACTCAGGGTTTACTGGTAGAGTCTCATGAGTTGTATAGTTGTTTCATTGATGTTTAATTATATAATGGGATCTTCAGGCCTGAATTTTGTGATCGATGTATGTCGGGAATTTTTTTTTGGAAAATCATGTGTTTCATCAAGTGTTTCTAATATTGGGTCATCGATAGATTATGAAACATGGTATGTGGGAACTATATATGTTGGTTCATTTGGGATTTTGGAGAGGATTGAATCAGTTTCATAATAGTTGTCTCTTACATGATGATATAGTTGTATACATTATGTTTTTCATGTGTCACAACAATGGTGTTACCACTTTTACCCATATCATGTTATTGATGTAGACGATTTTGAGCATCTGATTAATGCATCATTTGAGGATCACCTGGTTCACATTTTGGATAGTGGTGAGAATGTATTGGTGGAGGGGAATTATTTTTCTTTTGGTTCAAGTTTTGTGGAAGCATTTTAATGTTCTGGAAGAAACTTGAGAGATATAGATATGGGTATGCGGGCCCAGTGGCTAAATCACTCTGCTCCAGAAGCTCAGTGATTCATGGGAGTGTGTCTAGAGGAAGAGGCATTATATGTTGGGGAGGTTATAAGATCCCATGCATTATAGAGGTATATTATTGTTTTAATTTTGGTTTATATCACTTAAATTTGGATAATTAAATTGTTACTAGGTGTACGTGGAACATAATGGATGTTTTATGGATTCATGCCACAAAATAATGAGAAATTAGGCTATCTTGTGAAATTTTCATGGTTGGGGCATAGTTAGTGTAAACTGTGAGTGTGGGAGTGCCAAACTGTACTACCTTGGAAAGAGGCATTTCACACTACTAGAACATGGTTTGACAAACCATGGAATATTACAAGCAAACTATTGGAATTTGACCCCACTAGTAAAATGGATGGCTCGTAGTTGGATGGTGGATTGGAAAACCATGAATCCAAACCATTCAGCCAATTAAAAGTGGAGTTTTTACTAAATATCACTATTCGTATTTTACCAAATTTCCTCCTCTAAATTTATTGGTTTCTCATCTAATTTCACACCTCATTTCTCCACTATCAACCATAGTAATGAATTCTTTCTTCATAGTCATACCAAGGGTCTATCTACTTTCATTCTATGCCATTTGGAGTGTCATTGGGTGAGAATCAATGTTCCGAGTGATTCTAATGCTTCTCATTCCTTTATTTTATGGACTAGGTATTCAAGATTTGTTCTGATGCTTCCAAAATCCTAAAAATCACTTTTTCTAGAAGATCATAGGTTGTGTATTCAAAGGGTGATTGAATATGTATCTAAGTATAAGGTTAAGGGTGTGTTCATTTTTGGATTCGAGGTAGGTGGTCTAGATGTTATTTCCCATAGTGTCAATGTGTATCTGTGTATGTATGGATGTGATTTTGGTACTCTCTTGTACAAAATTTGTTTCCAATAGTTTTATTTTGTAAAATCGTTTTCTAAATGATGATTTGGAACCCTCATTATCCTAGTGGAATTTTTTTAGGATGACTAGTCCAATTTGGGGCCACCTATGGGGTTCCCCAACATTATCGGACTTGGTAATTAGTAATTTTTTGTATATATTTGACATGGGATGAATTATATCCCATGATTAACATATGAATCTGTTAGTTCATTGAAAAGGAAATACTGATAGTTGTTTCTAGAAATTGAAAATGGAATAATGTATTATTTGTTTCTATATGAAATGGGATTGATGAAATAGAGTGATTACGCTAAATGACTTATGAATTTTAATTGAAATATTTAAGTGATTTGGAGTAGGTAAAATGATGACCTTTTTCAATGGGTAAATTCTTTTGAATTTACGAATGTGTAAAATAAATAGATATATTGTAAATTGATAAGTATATTAAAAGGAAAAATGTAGGAAAATTGGTTATTTTTTAATGGTTTGAGGCTTGAGAAAGGGAAATGGGTTAAATTATCTATGAAATATATTTGATAAATGATCTCAATGGTTAATTCTTGATGTTAACTCAAAATTTTAATAACTACGGGAAGAAAACGGTATGTGTATTTTGTTGTCTGAGGTTTTCGATATGATATATGTGCTAAATGGATATATAAGAAACAAAATATATATTCCTAGTGTGACATAAATGAACGAAACTCCTCTCATTGGTTGGGTTGGACAGAGGCTCTAAACTACACCCTATAATGGCTAGTTTGGGGAGTTGAACTACTTATCTTGGCCCCTAATAGATTCATTAGAAGAAAATACTGAGACAGAGGCAACATGAAATGAGTGATTTATTTTTTGGTGAACTTTTTATCCCTAGTGAGATTGGTAACATGACTTATTCCCTTAAGCATGAAAATTAACCATCTTCTGAATTTGAGAAAATGATGTAAATTCTCAACCCATGTAATTTTTGATGAAAATGGTTTAATTTATTAAAATGGTTAATGTTAATATTATGAACTAATGAAACCCAAGTTGTCATTTGGTATTCCATTTCATTTATTTCATACTTTCATTCACTATCTTCATAGACTAGATATTTTGTATAAACTATTGGTGGTGGCCTACTATGTTTTACTCACACCATGATTGGGCCGATGTTGGGTACTCGATCTGATTTCACTATTTTGGGTTATGATAAGGAAAAATTACCTATACTAGGTATTTTATTTGGTCTTGGGATATTAATGTATGAGGTTACAGATATAGATTCAAGACCCATTTTAGGGATTCATATTTTTTCATTATTTTGGGGTTTTCATAACATTGGAAGTGTTAACATGGCCTAACATATTTATCCACTGGTTGTGGTGTATACCATGTTTGGGAAAATATATATAAATACATTTTTCTAGTTTGTTACTTACCGATTAAGTTATTTTACATGTTATTTTTTTGTGAATTTCTCTATTATAGAGGGTGTAGTGTCCCAACATGATCCTTTAGACCCTCTTTTCCTATCAAAAACCTCTACTGTGTAGGGTTGTGTGCTTGAGGTAATGTGGAAACCCATCTCGGGACACTAGTTTTGTGGACTTTGAGTCTGGGATGTTACACCCATTCAAAAAAAATTGATTAATTTAATCTTATTATTATATAAGATTATAATTTCACTATTAAATCTATGGATTGATAATTTTTTCATGAACTATCTTATGGAGGATTATTAATTCTATGATTAAATTATTTTTAATTAATTTTTCTATGTAAAAAAAAAGGTATTTGGGTTATATTGTTACTTTTCATCCTCGGACCCAGTTGGGTCCTTCCCACCATATGGTACGATGAGTGTGACACTCCAAGCCCTCCCCAAATAGGTCACGGTTTAGTTACTACAACTAATTAGATATATCACACCTGTGGTAGATCATAGCCTAGGGTACACATACTAACACACACAGATCTATAATCTCATACACTGATGAATATAAAGTTCTACATATACCAGTGAATTCAAAACCTTTCTACCTCATATGAGTTTGAAAAAATTACTATAAAAATAAATTCTAAAAATTAAATACAAATAGAAAATGAAAAGGTTTTCAACCTTCTATGAATTAAGAGACTACTATCTAATGAAACACCTAATATAACCCTTGATCAGTCAAACCAAAATGATGCTCAACCTACTCCCACTTCTCCCAAGACTCTGCAGAAAGGATTTTAATATCTGTAAAACATTACATGTCTGGGAATATCCCATGTAGGGGTGAGTACAGAATTCTCAGTCAGACACCCTGATATCACTAGACATAAATAATTAAGAGTCGTAAACTCAACAATACACTTGTATGTTGATCAATATATGTGATATAGTGTTAATCAACCAAAATATTCTCAAATAGACTCTGAGTATCAATGTGTTATCAACCATTTCCAGATATCAGATATATCTTTAGTCTTCAAGGTATTTATCATCTAAGTGAAATAACTCCACAATCAAAAATGTCACTTATAACTTTTATCTGAGATATTGTGTTCATTTGGTATGACCAAAGAAGTTCTCACTAGATATTTGAAGATATGAACACCCAAATACATAATTATACATTTGGAAACTTGTGGAAACCACAATCCCAAATAGATCATCCGACATGATAAGGAGTCCACACTGCAGGGATGGTGGTCCTGTTGATACCATAAAACCTTCCTAGGATAAAGAAGGAATGACATTGGATCCCTCACTAGTCATATAGATAAAACACTGAGAGACATCTTATTAAAATCCTAATGTTGATATCACAATATTATGACCCTGATGTATTTCCAAATGGTACCATCCAATGGATGGGCCACGGAATCACACTCTACTGAATCGAGTATATATTAATGAAATGAATGCCTCCAAATTTCCATAGAGCAATTATATATTGTGTGTGTCTATAGGTTTCATGACATATAACTATAAACCCAAACCCACCCGTATCTAATCTTTTGTTTCACTACCCATGTATGAGTACTTCATCTCATAGGCATGTAATTTTTCATGTCTGTGTACCTAGACATGTCTAATTAAAAGGTAGTTTCCATAATCTCTTATCATGTTTGAGTGTATGCAAATGTTTGTGCCCATATATCTTATATGAAAATCATGGAGATTCTAGAACTTTATCACATGACATGTGACATGTGTCGCACAATATATGGTATTATTCTCCTTTCATATACTCTAGTTTCGCCGAAGGGGGACTACAATGTGTGTGATCATGGATCTATACATTATGTATTCTAGATTTTCATTGAATTACCAGGTCGTTCTAGGTGAATTTCCATGATACCTCTATCACTATCCCTACCATAATCATGCCCATAAATCAAATACATGTGATAAATGAGTCCTACAGTTAGTTTCCAATAAAATCCCACATTCGATGTACTAAAATCACAACTATCATGGGACAATGACATCAATTCACATCAAGGTATGAATTAGGAATCACTAGTCAGAACACTCACCATTGATCAAATGATTTCATCTACATAATTCGATCAAATCATTGGAGACAAACCTACATGTGTTTAATAATCTATATCAATAAATAATAGTTAATTAATTAATAAATAAATGGTATTTTTTAAAATTGTTGACTTAATATCATTTCATTGATGATCGAGTGAAAAAAATCTGGTAAAAATAAAAAATAATAAAATGATGAATGATGTTTGGAAATTGTTCCAGTTTTCCATGATTTGATTCCACAATTATGAAAATCAATGAGGAACATAATAGAAAATAACTACTCTATATAATCCAATGTAAATAAACCCACACCTGTATCACTTTCGAGATATGATCCAATATATTTATTGATTTGATTTTTTTCATCATGGGGAACTCAAACCGGTAAATAAACCATGGAATAAAATCATTACCTCCATTATGGTTCTATCACTAACGAATAATGGTATTTTTTCATCACTAGTATGATCCTTTAACATCATTGGTGAAACAATCCTCAGGAAATATATCATGATACTCGATCCATTATGGAATTTTATGATCTCATCTAATAGATCCTCTCACAATAACAGGGTTACATGGATAACCCTTCTAATTGGTTATAACCATATTTATATATATATATATATATATTGAGGATATTTAGGTTATGATTTTAATTAAAAAATAATGTAATTGTATTTAAAATTTTAAATCATTTCACTTACAATGAAACCCAGAAAAAGAACCCCTATGCTAAAAAATATTATGTAATGACTATGATGAAAGCCACATTGTAGACTCCAGAGAAGATTCATATTTTTCATTAGAATAATCTTTCAATATTTATTCAGTTATTATAATGGAAATTTGAGTTCATGATATAATAGATTGAATATTCTAATTATATCAATACTGAACAATTTTGGACCTTGAAATCACATTTCATCATAATTCCTGGCTCAAAAAATATTAATATTTATAATTCTAAGGATTAAATGATAAAATAAATCTGTTATAATCTTTCCTCATTAGTGATTTCCATCTTAAATATATAATTCCTACTCAAAAAGAAAAGGGTATTGGGTTTACATCTATGTAAACCACTTCCATGTTCTATCTTGAAGATTCATATACTATCATCAATCCCACACAAAGGAAATCAATCAACAATAGATGATCCTCTCTTATAGATTATATATCTCTAACAGGTATACTAAAATGGTAGATCTATCCACGATTTCCTACTTTCTATAGTGTTTAATGTGTCATGAGTCATACACATACCTCCTCAACCGCAACATTTTGTAGTTGTCATGTACCAAGTACCATAATTATAGTAGGGAAAATTGTCATGCCACCTAATTGACCATATATATTATCTAAAAAGGAAATATTAATATTAGATATAACATTAACATCTAGAAAAATCTATACAATTCACGTCATGGTGAGTCATTTCGAAACACATGGTCTCCTTTCTGAAACTCTAATTCCCTCCATCATCAGTCCTCAAAAAATTATTACTACTCTAGAAGGTCTTTATCTACTCTTGGATTATTTTGACCTTCTATTTCAGAGATCACACAACCCTACGACCTTGTGTCATGACTCATCAGGTTTCATCTAACATAGTGGTGTAATGTACAAACTCTCCCACAACGCCTCAAATGGTGTCTCACAGATGGTGGAATGGTGTTCTTTATAATATGAAAACTCCACCATGGGTATGATATCCTCCCCACTATGTCTACTGACCAATATTTATGTCCACAACATTTCCATTCATACCTTAATGTTGTACTCATTCTTAATATCAGTCTGAGGGTGAAATTACATGTTCATATAGAACATAGACCTAAATTATTTATTTAATCCTCTAAAAAATGATGATGTGTAGTGATCATCATTTTCTAAAATTATCATTAAAGGAACTATGTTATGCCAAATTATCTCCTTCATTGAATGGTTTCCCAGGCACTCTACTGAAATCTACTATCAGATAGAAGGGAAGTGGTATGACTTGGTGAGACATTCAATGATCACTAAGGTCGAATCATGTCCTCTATACATATGTGGTAGCCCTGTCCTGATGTAAAATTTCATACCATCCCACTTCCACTATGGAAGCTAAATTGGATGAGCAAAACCTTATTGAACCTAGTTCTCATGCTTCACCAGATGATAAGTGATGAATCAAGAGTTAAAATTTATAGTATACTTAATCATAAGTAGCCACTGAAATTGAAAATGAAGGTCTTGCTATTTATCAGTCACATAGAAATGTAATAACAAGGGGGTTGTATAAAAACCCCTCAAAACATACTCATATAATAGCATATGTTCTATCATACATCCTTTTAAAAGGATGATGTTCTCCCGAACATCATAAAGTCTATCAGGAGCATGTCCAATTGATGTTTGGGAGCATAAAGTATCACAATTTTTATCTCCCTTATATATCTCCCTAACACCCTATTCATGTAGAGGGGTAATAGTCATCAACTATTGCTATGTCACAAAATAATCATCCACTGTATATAATTTCAATGAGGAAAACTACTCTAATTCATCATTTGGTTACAGGGGATAAATTTTTAAGGACATCAAAACACCCTAAGAGGAGAGGGGTGAATCAGGGTTTCAAAATTTTATTTAAATGTGACGGATCTTGTTCTCACATTGGTAGGAACTTGTTAAACCTATCTGAATGGGATGTGCATAACACAAACAATCACATGCAATGTAATGACACATCAATTTAACTTGCTTCGCCACTAATGGTTGCATCCAATGAGCATACACCGATAGTGTGTCAGTCATACCAAAAACAACTAATATTCTAAAGTTGTGGATTGAAAGATTTTATCACAATCAATCTATTATTGGTGTGATGTCTTTACAATGTTTTAGTGATTGCAGACTATATCACTCAGATCACTTATGTTGAATCCCCCTTACTCACTATGTTAGATGAATCCTGATTCAGTTTATCAGCATGGAGGTTGCTTCTATGGTTTATCATTAAATCATGCATCCTCATCTATAAATGGATGCTTGTTGAAGTCCCTTAATCACCCACGTATGTAATTTATTTTCAAATACACTAATAGGTTATTGAAACTAATTTCGCAAACTGATTTTGTCAATTTCCTGGATTTCTTGGGGGATCTGCATACTGTGTTATGGTTATGGTTCGAGGACCACCTACTCCTCGTACCATTGTTGTTTCCATGTATATTCCATCTCCTCTGTGAACTACCCTTCTCCACATTCTGCCTTACTCTACATACTGCTCAGCTTCTCTACGTACTTCCCTTCTTCGCATGCTCCCTTGCTCTGCCGCGTACTACAAGAGCTTCATCCACGAGTTGCACATTCCTCCGCAGATTTTTTTCCTTATGCGGATGGCTCACTCTATGTATCATATTCTCCTAAATAAACCACTTATCACTTTACCATATTTCTTCCAAAAATTTTAATCCCCAATCAAACTAACTAATGGAAGGGATTACTGCTCCTTATATAGGAACAAAACTCTTCAATTTTCACTAGTCCTATTTACGAAAATTTTAAATGTGGTGCATTCAAAAGTGTATACATAAATCCAACAGTTTAATTTTGGACTCCCCCATGTACCTTTCTTGTTTGGAGAAAGACAACAATCCTGGGAGCCATCAACATTCCGTGTACCGCACACCTTCACTATGAACCATCGCTACAAATCATTTTCAGTACTGTGCACTACTCCTTGTACTGTTCCCAATGCCAGGTATGATGCTATGTATCATTCCCAAAATGTGGTATGTGTTCTATGTTCTGAGGTATTTGGTTCTCTTACTTTTTTTATTTTCATTATTGTTTCTTATACCATTCACTTCTACCTGAAAACCCATTGTTTTCTAACCCCAAAAAACCCATTTTTGAGGCCTAAAAATTATGAAAACACAGAGAAACTACACCACATTCAGTATTGATTACTTCATAAACTATATTACCCCTTTTCTAAAAATCTTCCTAATAATATGATAGATTATTGGAGAATAAGAAAGACCATACTCAATTTCTAGCAACGAACAGCATTGGTTCTGAAAATCTTATGTTGAGAGAATCGGCCACTATATTCCCCATATTAGGGGTATAGAATTTTTCAATTTAATAATCTTGAATGAAATAAATCCATGTTATATATTTCAAGTTTTAATATATATATATATATATATATATATATATATAAGATATATTTTAGACATCCAATGTCACAATAGAAGATAAACTGCTCACCCATGACGAAGTTTCACCATATCATCAAAGAAAATACTATCACTACGAAATAAAGATCTTCTTTTGTGTTCTATTTCTCATGTATTTAAAAAGGTGGGGGCATAGTTAATAATTTTCTGATTCATCATCATAACACAAAGAATTCCAGTCTCTCTGACCTGAAATAACACTACGTACAGGACCCCATTCTCCTAAAATATCATGCTTGGGGTTCTTGTCCACCTCAGTAGAAACACCAAAAATTTATGATGTAACCTTTCCATCCAAAACAATAATGACCCTTCTATTTTAAATCATTCAATGGTGTTTTTAGTTCATCTATATCAAAGACCCTGAGGGGGTGAATAATGGTTTGACTATTTAAAAAAATTCCCTATGGATCTTGTTTCGTTGTTGAACCAAACATGCTTCTCTGTCTTTCCCAATGAAAAGTAATAAAAAAATGTAAATTATTCATAGGAAAAAAATTAATTATTTCACCCTCACTAGGATACATTCATGGAGAATACAATTGTGATGTATCATTGTACCAAATCCACTTAAAGTTCACTACTGTTTACAATGTTCGGTGTGGACTCACTATCCGTCTTGTTTTATAACTAAACAAAATTTGAATGCACATTGCTCAATCAAATGATGTGTGATCACTACATCTTCGAAATATCCACTCATAGTTTATAGACATGTAGGTCCCATCATTATCTCTAATGAATGCATCCTCCACTATATGTATATTCTTTATTAGTGACCCACTTTCATCCACTAATGAATAGCACTTCACCATAGTATTATTGGGAAACCATAAATCATTCACACAACACCTACTCCATCTTGGAGACAACATTAATTAATTGCACACAAGATTTCACATTTTTTGTGAAATACCCCATATATGGAATTTCAATCATACATGAAACTCAAATCTTAATCACTTCTTTTTTAGCTTGCACACAACACAAATTATTTCATATAACTCCCTTTGATTATATTTCAAACATGAACTAGTTATCATATTCTCTCTACCTTTTAACCACTAATTAATGAGGGGGTCACCTATTATTTTTCATCATCTCCAACACCTTCGCATAAGATTCAATTTATTGCACAAGATCATCATTGATCACATATAACACTATCTGATGTCTCATTGGGTTCTCATGTTTGCTTAATGTAACCTCATCACTGACGCACATTTCCAAACATTTCACACATTTCATGCCTTTTCCATTTTTTAAAAAATTAATTGGAAAACATGCCTTGAATCTTCTGGTCTCGAAATAATTCCATATTATATTTAAAAATAATAAAGGGATAATCTGGACATTAAATCCTCCCCACCATAGGGATTTACGTCTCGGAAAGCCAAAACAAAATGCTACTCAAAAACTTGTCGGTACTGGGAACGGATCTGATCGCCCACTCCCACGTGTTGTCCTGGAGATTCCCACACTGCCACTAGACATGCACTAAGGGAATTAAGACCCACGAAAGATTATCTATTGTCTATCCACAATCTCCACATGGTACTTAGTAAAGGTATCTCCATCCTCGATGTTTATCTCACCCCAGTCGATCACGTGTGATGGGTCTTGCATGTACCTCCTCAGTTGTGACATGTGGACAACATCATGTACCATATGCAGTTGTGGCTTTAGAGCTAGATGGTACACCACCTCACCAACTCTACACAGGATCTGAAATGGTATGATGAACCGCATAGATAGTTTTCCACCCTAGCCAAATATCTGCTACCCTCGCCGAGGTGACACCCTATTGAAGACATGGTCCCCCTCCTCGAACTGAGGAGATCACTTTTGTCTATCAGCATAAGAATTATTTAAGCTCTGTATAGTCTTCATCCACTCCCAGATTATCTCCACCTTCTCATTGGTAGCTCGAACAAAATCTGGACCCATGATAGTTGACTCTCTATGATCAATCGAACAAAGCGGTGACCAGCAGGTTCTCCCATATAATGCCTCTAACGGTGTCATGCTAATGGTGGAGTGTTAGATTTTGTTTTACACCAACTCCACCAGTGGTAGGAGGTCCTCTCTACAATGACCAAATTCAAAGATACATGCCCGCAACATATCATCTAGAACCTGAATGGTCCTCACTGTCTGACCATCCGTTGGGGGATGGAATGATGTGTTCAAGCATAGGTGAGTCCAGAAAGCCTCCTATAATCCCTTCCATAATCGGGATGTGAGACAGGCATCATGATCTGAGACTATTTTCAATGGGATTACATTATTCTGAACTATCTCTTAAACATATAGGCATACCAATATCTACATGGAACTATTCTATATGGTAGCTATGAAGTTGGTTGACATGATGATTCGGTCTACGATCACCTAAATTTGATCATGCCTCATGGACATCTATGGTAAGCCTATCACAAATTCCATCGATATTCCATCCCACATCCACTCTGGAACATCCTAGGGTGATCAAATCCCGCTGGAACCTGGTGCTCAAGCATCTCCTACTGGCATGTAAGTTATTGAGAAATGAACTCTAGTACTGCCTCCTTAATGCCTTGCCACTAGAACTATTGTCAGAGATCCTTGTACATCTTGGCCACTCCAGGATGTACAACCAAGGTGGATGTATGAAACTCCCTCAGGACCTCCTCCTAGAACGTCACTGGTACAAATTTGTATCCTAAGAAAAGAACTAAATGCTCCCCACATTGCGAATATCAATCAGGGGTATGCCCGGATGATAACCCAGCATGTAAACCCTCGCAGTTGACATCCCCAAGTTGTGCCTCCCAAAATCGTTGAAAAGAGTATAGGGTTGAAAACCATCAACTAAAGGTAAGCTACATCCTCAATTTTGACTAAGGATAACTATAATGAGGCCTACTACTCTGACGCCTCACTCGATAGATATGATCTCGATCTCCTGATAGGAGAATCTTCTACCTTTTTCCCCTTCCCAGGAGTATAGATGATCTAGAAATCATAGTCTTAGAGGAACTCTGTCCAACACGTCTATCATAGATTCAGATCCTTCTACGAGAATGTGTACATGAGGCTCTTGTGGTCAGAGTAGATGATAACCCACTCACCCATAAAGTAGTGACTCCACATCATCAACGTGAAGACTATAACTGCCAACTAGAGATCATGGGTCTCATAGTTCTTCTCATGCGGTCTAAGCTGGCACAAACCATAAGCAGTCACTACATATCTCTTCATCATGAAATATCCAAGCCCAGACCCAGATTAGTTGCAGAAAAATTTGTACTCGACACACTCCTCTGTAAAACTCATCATCAGGGCACTCATCAAACTCATCCTCAACTACTCGAAAGCCTCTTGGAACTTCCCCATCCACATGAAGGGTTTCTCCTTCCTGTTATGGGTTTTCACTGGTGCTGATATCTAGAATAAATCACAAATGAATCTCAAGAAATATCCATCTCACCCAAGGAATATCTTCACCTCTGTCATGCTTTGAGGTGGATCACATGCTAACACTTCCTCCACTTTGGCTTGGTCCATAACTACTCCACATGATGAGATGACATTTCCCAGAAAGTGTTCCTCCTTCATTTTGAACTGGCACCTAGAGAGATTCCCATTAAGCTGGTTCTCTTGGTGTATGTCTTGGACCATCCACAGGTGTCTCACGTGCTACTCCTCTAACGCTGAGTACACAAGGATGTCGTCGATCAAGACCACTACGAACCGGTCTAAATATAGCAGGATGATTCAGTTCTATAAGTCCCATGAACACTGTAGGGGTATTTGTCATGCTGAAAGTCATCACTATGTACTCATAGTGACTGTAGCGGTATCAGAAATCCATCTTCAGTATATTTTTGTCATGTACTCATAACTTTTGGTTACCTGACATAAGGTCAACCTTCAAGGACCATAATGCCGCTCTTAGCTGATTGAAGAGGTGATCGATCCTTGGAAGGGGATACTTATTCCTCACCGTTAATTGATTCAGGAACCGGTAATCCATAGACAACCCCAAACTCCCATATACCTTCTTGTCAAACAAAACTGGGGCCACCTAGGGTGAACCATTGGGTCTTACGAAACACATTCCCTAAAAATCCTCCAACATCACTGTAATATCTCAAAGCTCTGACGGAGACATCCAATATGATGTTCAGGATATCATTGTATTCTAGGGGTGTAAGTTGACATAGAAGTCAATTTACCTGTGGGGAGGTAATCCTGGAAAATCTTTGGGAAATACATCCTCATACTCGGTCACTACTACTGGGAACTGGAAGCTCACAACATCTACTACTCCAAGGGTGTGTATAGAAAACTCATAAATGATCGACTGCACCCTCCTATGAATGATCCCATTTTGTGCTTCCTAGGTCACCTTTTCATCAATAAAGGAAAACCTCATCCAATTGATGTAGACACACCACACTCTTTACCTAAAGCAGTCAATCTGGGCATGAACTGAAGATAATGATTCCATACCAAGAATGACGTCCTAAGGCCTCGACATTGCCACCATGTGGTTCCAACTGAGAATCATACCTCCAAGGGTAAGATCACGGATTCTTCAAAGGTGTTTGATCATCGATTATCCTCTTATAGGTGTATCCATTAGTATGGGTCAAGTCAACAACTCTACCAGAACCATATGGCTTCTCACAAGACATGTGGTAAGGGAGGAATGACTAAAATATGTGTCTATAAGTATGGAAGCTATGGTAGAAAAGACACAGATCATACCTCGTATCATCCCTGGAGTCCCTGGGTTGTATGCCTCGACTTCCTACAGATGTTCCTACCCCTGTCCCTAAACTCCCTGGCCCTTGTGCAGACCTCCTGGGGTGGTGTTGGATGTAGATCGAATCGTCTGCCACCACCTCCCACTCTCCCTACTCATCTGCCATGTCTACTTCCTATATGGTCTATATGATTAACTCTTTGCCTCTACCTTGGTGATCAATCCACCACTTCCCTATCAAGAGCTCAATAGGTCAAATAGTCTCTAGAGAGTTTTCCCCTACCGTCACACGAGTAGCATCGCCTATCCCTAGGATGAATGGATCTAGCCTGAGAGCCATGGACTGTCAGTCCCATGTCCTCGGTCCTACTGTGATGTCTCCCACATTCTAATCCCTAGGCCTGACATTAGCTCCCTAGTCATGAGGTCTCTCTACCAATCTACCTCTTGCTGACTATAATTAGTTGTCTCTCCTTCGCCAAGATGATCACGATCACCAAATCCCACTCGATCCCTCCTTCATAAGTAGATATGCATAGAGGCACGACACTAGATCAGATGCACCATCCTATACCTCGCTTGAATGTCTATGCTCTGAAGTAATGATCCCTGACCATATCCATCGAGTGACTAGCAAGGTTGGTGAAACTCAATGTATAGTCACACACCATAAAACTTCACTGGTAAAGATGAAGATGCTCTTTGATACGCACAACTCTCACCGTAACCAATTATAACACATCCCTATAGATTCGTTAAAACTCCATCCACGAAAGTGTCTCCTCGTCGTGAGTCTGTGTGGTTAGACTCCACATCATCTAGAGGAACCATAGAGAAGTCTCTCTCCTAGGGTCACCATTTGGTAGGATGGTGTCATCACTAGACATAAAACTTTGGCCACCATGTCAATCTTGTCCTCAACTGCCAGAGGGTCGGGCTCACCTCAGATCCTAGGGGGTGTCTGTCTCTAGAAATCATGGAGCATGCTCAGCCTTCCCCCCTAATCGGTCAGTACTACAGATATAATAGGCTGCTCTATTGGTGGTTGTATAGCAGGCGCACCACCTAGTTGTAAGGCCTAGGGAACTGGTCCCTTTATCAAAGCCTCATCCCTGAGAATTTCATCCTCGTGATCATGTTTCTAAATCATAGTGTGTTTGAATCGTGGAGGAATCCAATAAGGAAAAAAGATGTACCATGGTCAATGAGTATATCTCGATAGCTGACACAAATGAAATGGAAAACAGCACCCATTCCTATATGATCCATGTACAATTATTTTAATTCCTCGCAACTTTTATTTTCATGTACCGAGTCAAAATGCAGGTTATCGGAGTCCTGGTGTAAGGATACGTCAGCCGCCCGCACCAACACTAGAGTCTCTGGCCTAAATGATGAGCTCAAAAAACTTAACAATGCTACCCTAAATAAATATAACAGACTATTGGAACTATGGTAGAACCGACCTTCTATAATACCACTCTGTCACGACCCGTCTTTGTGGGGCCCACAACAGGACTCCCTAAGCCAGCCTCCAATAGGCCAGGGGCAGGTGCCTAGCACTGAGTAGTCATATTACTATCATGGGAGGCATTTCCTACATACCGATACACATCCCCACATATCCAAGCACATAAATGATTAAATGAAAAAACCACTAAGGAAAAAATGCATGCATACATCTAAACCCAACCAAACAGTGTAGGACAAAAGGTAATGTACTGAATGTAAATCGTCCTATAATACAAGCCCACCAAACACAAGAGCCTGCAAACTACAAATTCCATACTGTAAGTATAGAGAGGTATTGGGACTGTTTTTCATAGTCATAGGGACAACTCAGCCTGTAGGGAACCCATAAATCCAAGTCCTGACCTGGTTTTCCCTGGACTCTGTCAAAAGACTGCTCGTCTGCACAAGACACGACACATGAAGGAAGAGCCTGTGCTGGGGTGAGTATAACAATAATTAGTAGAGGACCCCTAAAACCATAATGAGATACAAAATGTAAAGGTACATTCATCACTACACATAGTATGACTACTGATCATATAATAGGAGAAAACAATCAAGATATACTCAAAACCTAGACTCGTAGTCTAGAGACAGGCAACATAATCACATACTACCTCTTGGGATTTCGTTCATAGATTCCACGAAGAACTCATCTGAAAGAACTCACTCCATGATTCTGATAGCTCTGATTTCATCTGTATAAGATGTATTGTTCATCAGAAAATCCATGAGAGATAGATAAACTCATTCTAGGATAACGCACTCCTGGTTGGGGAAAGATCATGATATACAGATGTGGATCAAATCTATGGCCCTAGTAGATATTGCGACTCATTCAGATTTACCTACTAGGTAGAGGATGGATTCCCTATGGAAATAGTCATGTCGATACCAGACACTACCTAGGGTCAATAATTGATAGAGTATCTCGCTTTGGGCCTCTCGGAGGGAAACCTGACTCTATATTGGAATGTCCTGCTTTAGGGATCATACTCCTGTGAATGGAAATGATACATGACCATCAAGGGAATGAAAAAAAGGGGAACTAACCCAAACATTTAATGTCCAAGACAGTTGGACAAGAGGATCAAGCCATGTATTAAAAATGTACAGGTCATGTATAAGGGTCACACACCATGTCCTCTGACCCAGGTACTTCTCATGTACAATGGCACGTGCCGTAAGGCTTGTTGTATAGAAAAAAGTATACATGAAGTGTAAGAGAGTGACATGCCATGTTCCTCTATACATGGAGGACTCTGTGTACACCTTCCATATGCCCGTACATGGCCTCATCCATTTTGTTACAACATGTGTAGTTGGTACACTAGGTAACCCATGCAGCAGGCCAGGTTTGGTCGTGTAGTGGAGTACATAACAGTGTACTCCACCCCATTTTGGTGTATCTTTTGAGATACACGATGATTCCCACATAACAACCCACATTCCATGATCTTTTGAGAACACTCCATGTCAACACTTCATGCATCACAGAACCCTAGCTATTGCTGAGCCAATCCCACACATCGTGTTCTTCAAGATACAAGTTGTGTTCTTTGGGAATTTCCAAAACCGACGGTTCTTCACTCCATGCCTTCTTTGATTCTCCTAAGATCCTTTCAGTGATCCGATTGCCATGAAACTCCATGTTTGTGATCGCCTCGACATCCCAAAGTCATGTCTATTTCTTTCGGGCCTCCGATCATGCCCGAAAATGAGTATCGATCCACTCATACGATGAACGGTCGAAGAAGGGTCCTTCTCGATCATGTCTGATTCAACTTCTTCCATCGTCGTCGCACCTCCGCTAGGTCTTTGCAATGTCAGATCTTCAATTAGGGATGGTTTTGTTGTGAAACAGACACACAACCATCTGTTTTTTCAAATCCCCAGAAAGAGCATGATGATTATGAAGAAAATAGGAAGGAAACCCCAACAAAAAAATTGAGAAACTAACCTCCATTGTCGTTCATCATGGAATTTTTCCTCTACCTTTATAAGGATTAAACAGGGCAGGAAAAACGATAATCTCACAATTATCACAATCATATTCCTAAATCAACATCCCAATAAGAAAAGAAAAATAACAACATCCCGCAAGAACGTGTGATCCTCTGATCAACATGTTCATGGTTTGAGCTTCCTTCATTGTTTAATCCAAAAACGAGGAAAATAAGAATCGAAATAACAATCCACTACCTTGATCTGATTCAAGAACAATCTCCATGTCACGTTCATTTGAGAGGTTTGTCGAATCTATGATGTTTCGATCAATCACGTCATTGTCGTCTGTCAACGGGTTCGCCTCCAACAATTCCCAAGGTTATGAAACTAACACAGTGAAATTTTAGAAAGTATGTATTTAAAAGGGAGGAATTTGGTCGATGTGAAAAAAAGGAATCATTTATGTAAAATAGGATGTTAATTTATTTTAATTCCATTAAAACATCAAAAGCTAACTCCTGCAGTAGTCCCACATCGGTTGATGCCTGGCCCTGTATTAGGTAAAGTCACTACTCTGAACGCAACAGTTCCCTCAGATTTCTGATCTGAAGACCCTTTTTAAAGGTATTCCCCTTTTTTAGGAAACCGACTCACGGTAGCTGTTTAATGTCTAATATAATTCAAACATTTATTTCGGGCACTCGAGGCCTCGCAATCGCAAGCCATATAAGTTTATGGTCTCGAAATAATTCCATATAATAATTGAGAGTATTATATAGAAAATCTGATAGATTACAATTTATATTTTATTAGTTATTTTACACTAATGGCCCTCTATGATCTACTTCCAACTATTCATATTCTGAATGATCTACATTTCTGATGTCACGATAGGAGTTAAGAGTTTTTCATAGTCTTTAAACATTTTCTACATGTTGAATGCATCTTCTTGAAATTCATCAATTATTTTGGATTGATTTTTACTTTTTTATTCAAATCACCAATCTCTATTTTCTATTCCTCGCCATTTAGATTATGATTACTAACTATTATAAAGTCTGATGGTAATAAAGACATGATATTCAAAAAAAATGCATTAACTCATACATCTTTGCATCCTATTGTTTCATGTAGTTTCTAGTTTCACAAACCACATTGTTGGATTTCTTTGTCTTGGATCTCCAATCAACTATCCCTTTAGGAGAGACATCTTCTTCAGCTACCAAGACAACTCTTCCTTGAACTTTTTCTTTATCAGTTTCACTCACTTTACTTTTCATAGTGCTACTTATTAAAACCACCATAACATTTCCTTCATGATTTTCACAGTTCTCTATATCTTTAAACTTTTAACCCTTAGATTCATCCAAACTTTCACATTCTTGTGAATAAAGATTTTTTTTCTTAAGGAAATTTATTTTATCTATTTCTTTCCCATTGCTGATATGAAAATCTTCTTCATGGAAACTTCAACATTACACAACTAAAGAAGGAAAAAGGAATATTCCCTTTAAAAATTACTTTTCCACTTTGATTATTTTAGGGGAGGAATGACATCACCTAATCTATCTTTTATTATTCATGAGAGTCTTCAATGTTGTGCTTCTTTATGACCTCGAATTATACCTCTTTAGATATCCATATTTCCACAACATCATTATCATCATCTCTCATTTCAGATTCTATAAGGGTATTATAAATATTATCATGTGTCTCCTCTTTCAGATCATTGTTTTCCAATACTGAAACATTTGGATTAAATTGATGTGGAAGATTCGTCAAGATGTGACTCAATGTATTTATACATTCAATAACATATCCAAGATCTCTCATGTCTGCCACTACAACATTTACCATATTAAATAATTCATTAACAGAATCATTCGGGGATAGGATTAGATCTTCATTCTTGTTCCAATGAACATGTAGGTTTGACTCTTCAATATTGGAATCTCCTTAATAAATATTCAATATCCTTTCCCATATATCATGTTATGCTTTTAATTACATCACCATTATAAAGATTTCATGGGAAAGGGATAACCCTAAATAGATGATTCCAACAGACTCGGCATCCAATTATCTTCTTTCAGCTTCTAATAAAGCACCACTATTGATATCGGCTAAAATACATTGCATTGCTTCTACAAACACATCCATTCTGAATGATCAGAAGTATTGTTGAATTTGATTCTTCAATAGATAAATATTATTCCCATTCAAGATCGCAATCCCTTTCTGATTGATGAACTCAATTGAGATATAATAAATGATATTAAACATTACCTTTGATACAAATTGTTTTTCGACTAGGTCAAAAACCCTGGGTGGGGGAAAATAAAGGTATTCAAGATTAAATAAACTACCACTTTTGATTTTGTTTCACTGTTAAGAAAAGCTATCTTCTGTCTCTTTTACATAGCATGGTGTGAACCAATAATAAAGCATGAACATTACATACACAACTTTACATGGTTTACCCACACTGGGTTATGCCCAGGGAGCATACAACAGTTATAAAATGATGTAGTAAATCCACTAAAAGTGCACTACTATTTAAAATGAAACGAAGTGGACACACTATACCTCATATTTTATGACCAATCATAATTTTAAATCTCACTACTCTCTCTAAAAATGTGTCCTAAATACTTCTTTTGAAGATCCACTCATATTTTATAGACATGTAGTTCTGTTCATTATCTATAATAAATGCATCCTCTATAATATTTAGATGCTCTATTTATGCCCCACATTCATCTGCTTATGTACAAAACTTTACCACAATATTATAGGGCAACCTGCTGTCCTTTTTTTCCACAAGTACAATGTCATTCACACAACATTCATTCCTTGCATTCAAGATTACACATTTTTCATGAAACACCCATTACATAAAACATCAATATTATGCACAACTCAAATATTTCAAACAACTTTCTTAGTTTGCATGAAAAAAATTATTTCTCATAACTCTATTTTCTTTAAATTCAAATGCGATCGAGAGCTCATATTCACTTTATGTGTTGATATCTACTGAATGAGGTGGTCACCACTTATTTTTAGGCATCTACGACCCATATGTAGAAGATTGGAAGTGTCACAGATGTTCTTGTTCAGGCATGCAAAATCCCATTTGACATTAAATTGTGTGCACAAGTTTCATTCGTGCAACCACATATTTCGTAATCATTTCCAAATCATTTATGTTATTCAATCCTTTACCATTTTTTGAAAAAATAATCTCAAACCACGCCTTGCACGCATGTTTCAAAGTCACCATTTTCTTTTCATGGTTCTTTGTTAACATTGATTTTCAACAATACCTTTTGAACATTAAAATTCATTGTGAAACCCTCATTTACTACATATAATATAAACCAAAAAATTCATCCATTTTACCTTTAAAGATGTTTCCCTAATAGGTGTTGATACCCTAGAAAAATGAAGAATTTTTATATTGTTTTATCCTACCTACAAATCAAATATCCACACAAATTCCATGATCTTGTGAGGTTCCCAAGATAACAATACCTCATGATTCACTTGATAAACTGCATATCTATCAATCGAGATGAAATGTCCCATAAATTGGACCTTTATTATCCAAAATTGATTTTTTGAGAGAATTCCATACATTTGGCGCTCTTACTGTATGTCCAAGACCATCCAAGAGTGTCTTGCATGCTCCTCCATGGATCCCAAGTACACTAATATTTCATCAATGGGGACAACCATAAACATATCTAACAAATTATGGAAAATATAGTTCATGAATCCCCTGAACACTATTATATATTTTTTAATACTAAAAATAATTTCCAAGTAGTCATAATGATCATAGATATTTCAGAATTCCATCTCAATTATGACCATGTTTTATACTCAACGATGGTGACAACCTGGTCTGATTTATTTCCATGAGAACCATCACACCACTCTCAAAAAATTTAATAGTTCAATAAACTATTATAGTGACTAATTTTTCGTAATGATCATCTGGTTCAGGTGATGGTATTCTATAAACAAAATCATGCTCACATCATGCTTCTCATAGAACAATATCATGGATTCTCATGGGAGGAACTATATCTTACAAAGATGTTACTCTACACGTCCTCTAACAACACCTCCACCCTGTAATACATTTCCAGATCTATACGATATGCTATCATATAAACCAGGGTAGTCCCATGTTGATTATCCATGAAAAAACCTATATCTATAAGGGGTGAATAGTCAAGAACATCCTCTAGAAATACAACCTTGTTCTCTTCCTCAAAAATATTAAGATGAATTCACATATCATCCACTACTAAAAGGTATATCGAATCAAAATACATGCTAATTGTTTGCATCCCCCTATGTATGAGCCCAACCTACTATTTCTTGGTTTCTTCAAACCCATGAAAGAAAAACTCATTCCATCATCATAAAAATAATGCAACCTACACATGTAAATGTGGATATTGGCATGAACTATGGATAACTATTATGTACATTATATGATATATTAAGTCCTCATCTCTCATAAAAATAGATCCCATATAATGAACTCTCTTCTATGATCCAATTCAAATTTGTGGCAGAAATGTGTGACTATTGAATACCCTACAGTTAGAGTATCGAAGTAAAATGGTTAATACAATGGATCTGCTATAATATCAAGGTCTTATACAAAAGATCTATAAGAAGGTTCACAAATATGTCTATCAGTACACCAGATACTGTAGAAGAGACACATATCATATATATAATCCTCCCAAGACCATCCGGGACATAGGCTTCCACATCCTATCGTTATCCTCATTCATAACCAACATCTACATGAGCATGGAATAGTCCACCTATGGTAGGTAGATGTTATATTCCAAACCACCTTCAACCTGTTGTTTCTATTCTAACTCTTCAGCCACATTTTGTAACCTACAGAACTCTATGCTCTTTCCATTTTATATTTATACGATTTCTATCAACTATATCCCCATTTACTATTTGTCGAGTCAGGAAATCTCGATCAAGATTTCCTCTACCATTGTATTAGACAAGAAGATTATATTAGTTGGGTATAAATATCTAGGGTCCCTAAACTATAGACCATTTTCCACATTTTTTCTCCTAAAGCATCTCGTAGCGTCAGACCCTTATGATTTTCTTCAGTTACTAGAAACCGAGGTCACATCTATAGTGTTCCCACTACTATCCCATAAAATAGATTCCACTCTATTAGTAATCTCTACCCTACTAAATCCCACTAAAGAATTTTTTTTATAAATGGGAATGAAAACAGATACCATTATTGCTGAGATATCTTGTTGTAATCAATGCATGAATTAGAATGGTCTGAAAAATAGATCTCAAACCATATCCAATGATTCTAATGTAATGTTACTAAACCTCAAAAGAACTCTTCCATCATTTTTTTGACCTACTATAATTTCATGATATCATGAATCCACACTAATCACAACTTTGCTAGAAAAAACACCTCCATGAAGAGATGCTCAAAATATGACAAGAAGAGAGTTGTATCATCATGTTCCAATTTAAGGAAAATCCAACATCACATAAAGGATACATGATAAATAATTTCAGTTAGGAAACCATTTGATCTATATGTGTCGTCTCATGGTAGAAAACTTATGTAACCTCATCAAGATATTCCTCAACAATATTGGGGTCCGGATCACCTCAATACAATGGTGGTAGTTTCCCTTCAAACTCATGGATCATTCTCAACCTATACACAACCCAAGACAGCACTAAATACAAAACCATCATCTCAAAAGTTGGCTAATAAACTAAAACTCCATTTGGATATACCTCCACTTATAGAGAACCCTGTCCTAAAGCATGATCCCCCGAAGGATTATACACATGATCATACTGTGGAATCATGGATGTAAATATTTTGTAGAGGAATTACGAATTAAAATGAAGACATAATATATGGAGAGCTAACTCAATAAGTAATTTGATAACAAAACACATTTATATAGGATTCAAATATAAATGTTTTTCCCTACAACATTTTTCTATGTGGAATCAGTGAAGACGATTTTTTCTGCCCCACCAACACGAGAATCCTTATCCTAAATTCCAATTCGAGAATATTTTTTTCACTTTTTTATTAAATCCCAATCCCATCCTCACATCTAGAAAAAACTCCAAATATTTCTTAAGGATGAACCCACGGCTCGGATACAACTTTCTCAATTCCAGAATCATTAGGGTCAACTAAGATGGAAGTAATCAGAGTTTGACTACCATTAATCACCTTTAATATACCAGAGGCTAGTGAGAAGCATGGAGATATCATATACCACACATTAGAGTCCTTATCCTAGGTAAATCACACACTTACACACATCCCCATGACCATATAATGATGAACGTAAATTATAACCAATACCATTTAATTCATAACATATACACCACATATGAGTATAAAAATGAGCGTGAAACAAATAATCTGGAAAAATAAAATCATACCTATAATTGAAATGGTGTCCAAACTACTTAGACGGAGGGGACTACTGAAAAATAAAAAACTTGGCAAAAAACTCAATATACCTAGAAAAAACATTACTTTCCTACTCCTGATCCTCAAAATACTCCATTGTAACTCCTATAATCTACATAATACGCTTCATGTGCAGCTAAAGACCCTTCATGGGAGAGTATAAAAATACTCATTAAAAGATCATAAAACTACTAATCATAATGTGGAAAGAGTAATGGGCACATCAATATGCATGTACATCAATTATGTTATAAGTATTAATGATAATCAAACTACATATAGAAAAAATATGATTCTCAAAATGGATTGAAACATTTATAGACAGAGGATTTTACACAAGGATTCTTGTAACTCTAACCAAGGAAAACTCACTCTAGCATACATATTATCACCGATGGAACTCATCTAATAGGAAATCCTCATTGGGTATCGATAATTATGTACTAATTAGATCTTCTATGATCTAAACATCCAAATAATGCATCACACACAGGGAAATTGGAGGATTGAAAACCCTTATTAGATCAACACTTTAGAAAGGGGATATAATCACTATTCATAGTTCTTAGACTAATAACACATACACGTTCTAGGATGAATATGGTAATATAGAGAATCCCACAAGAGTCACCTAGAGTGATACACTATTTTCTATATGAGAAAACCCCAATATTTGATATCGTAATCCCATTCTGAGGACATAATTTTACATTGTACCCTTATAAGGAAGGAATATGGAATCAGAATCAACTAATGTTATGACATTATAAATAAATATAGGCCTCAAAACTACCTAATAAGATGAAAACAACATGTATATATGGTACATGACGTGTACCTCTATAATCGGACCATCTAATGTCTGTGTTATAACACCCCAGCCCCACTAGACCGGAGATGGTGCATTAATTTTCACATTAGAATGGTTAGAAGGAATTAAAATCCCAAAGGAATGAAATGTTTATTAGACTTGAAGAAACTAGATACATAGATGTGACACAAATTACATTGGAAAAGGTTACAGTATACAATACACAACAAAAATCAAAAACTACAACCACGTGATCTCAATAAATGACCTTCTCTTCATCTCCTGTTGAAGGTAAAAAATGAAAGGGGTCAGCTCAAATGCTTAGTAGTGGTTAAAAATAGAGGAATCATGAATACAATAAATAGTTAAAAACAATCAATCTGACATAATCAATATGGAATGGTGAATATACAAAAAACTAATGTCATTAATAAACTGACAACGAAATTGCATCCAAGATTTTGTCATAGTAAAAAACTCATGGATAATATTGAAAAACTTATAATGAATAAAGATAATTATTATTAATTTTACATCATTTATCTGGAACATGAAACTATAATAATATAAAAACAGTTTAGTTTTATCGGTAGAAACCAGTCTGATTTTTTTGGAAACAAACTTGAAGGGTTTGTTTGCCAACTGATTTGTCTCATGAGACCTATCGATTCATTGAGGGGATATAAATGGCCCCACCCACCACTTAATGTTCAAATAATTCTTTATACATTGATTCAATACAAGAGAAATATGCCTTTTCAATATCCGTATAGAGTAGAGTATACAGATTTATCAATATTTCTTTAACTAAAATAACATTCCAAATAAACATTGTATGTAAATGGTATAAGGTTTTTACAACAAACATATCCATGATTTGAGATTGTGGATATTTAATATAAATATAATTTCCAATAAAATTTATCTCAAATGGGCAGTAGGTACACCACATAGTAATTATTAGGTGCCCATACAAAGTTAGTCACAACCAAATAGAAGTTGAGACAAAGTCTCTTACCGTAATGTAATCAGTCGAATAATATGAACAGAACATAATGAACATCAAATAAATCATTGAATAAAATTAATATAAATAGAATCATCTTATATTATATCAAATGGTATTACACCTATACCACATATTTTAAATAAGTGGTGACCAATGAAAATCTCACAAAAATGAAAGTGAGATGAGAAACCCCTTGCAAACATTTCGGCATGGTAACTAGTGTTCTTGCAAGGGTTTAACGATACGTAAAAGGTTATCCCATTATTTGTATATAATATGGGATGTATAGGGTAGCTTAGAATATATACCCCAATATTAGTTATTAAAAATAAAAGAGTACAACAAAGGGGAGATTCTTGAACAAAAGTGAGAGAGAGGATCCCTTACCTTATGTTCAAAGGTGTTTTTGATTGTCATTATTGACCTGAATAATCCAATTTAAATTCATTAATTTATAATTCTAGAACCTAATAAACATGTAATTGATATGGTATAACCTTATTAAATTTCATTAATGGCCTTTTTTATGGGTTTAAGAGATTCAATTTTATTGTTTGGGAATCATTTTCTTACTTGGTGTCATGATTTGTTTACTTGTATTAATGAATGGATGTTGGTTTGAAATATGGTTAAACATCTATAATTGATAATATACATTATTAGTGACATTAAAGAGATATAAATGAACATAAAATGATTCTGGTTATATACCATGAGGATGAATCATTTGATGAGTTAAAAATAAACTCTTGAATTTGGCTTGGCAGTTTTGTGCTCAATAAACTTTTTTTGTATTAATATTCAATATTATATATGTTTAAAGATTATAGAACATTAATAAAGATAAAATAAATATATAATGACCTGTTTCAACCAAAAATATTATTTCATGTCCAGTAATGAAGGAACAATTGAGGAAAAAACTTCCTCTTCCATGAAGGTTATAAATTGGAACCTCATGGATGTTGATTTCGTTTATAAAAATAAAAGGAAGGGAGTGAGAATATTGACAATGTTTCTTCCATTAACATGATATAAATCAATTATATATATGATAATGGAGTTATCATGATCATTTGGATAGATTAGGTGAGTAGATGATAACAAATGGAGATAAATTCAAATGAAACTAAAAGAAAAATAAAGGTGGTTTACCTCTTGAAATGACTTCCTCGAGAACCTCTTTAAGTGAAGGTATTTGGGTAATTTGGAAGGACCAAGAGATTCCTGGTTATGGGGAGTGACTAGGTAAGGGTATTTGGGCATAACATTGATGAGATTAATGGTTTAGGGGAGTGAAGAGAAGAGGGAGTGGTGAGGGGTTTTTATAGTGGAGGAGAAGAGTAAATTTTGAGTATTTAATTCCTTATTTTATTATTTCTCTCAAGACAACAAATAGTGTTGTTTCATGTGACCCCTAATAGTAATACATGCATGTGAGTTCTAACCAAGTGGCCTTAGATCACTTATGATGTCATAAATAGTGTATTTAACTGATAATTTGTATGTACGGTATTTTATCATATTTCCCTATTCATAAATAATTCTAGAATTTCAAAAAAAATCCCAAATATTTACCCTAACCATTTTTTGACAGGTAGAATTCCAAAATGAACTACATTTTTCAAAAATAATTTTTAAAATATTGTTATTTTTATTTTTAAATATAGTATTAGTTAATTCAAAAACTAACCATCTGAAAGGTGCAATCAGTTTTATTTCTCATTGAAAAACTAATTAAGATCACATTATCTTATTTCCTTAAAAAAATAAAATAATATTATTATTTACTATTCATGAGGGTCATATTACTATTAATATTACTTTTCATAAGTGTCTGTTACTATTCACCAAAATTCAAGTTTAATCTATCAGACCTCAAATGACTTACTAATCACAACTCCAGATGACCATTTATCGAAATTCAAAACGTAGAAGTGGAAAATTTATATTTAATGGCTAGGTTTTGACTATATCCTAAATAAACTAGTTTTATTTCAAAGGCACACAATAATGTATAGAATAAATTTAAGAGAAACATACCATAAAATGATTGGGGTGCTACATTATTCCCTCCTTCGGAAATTTCGTCCTCAAAATTTTATGCATAAAGCCCACCAAAAAGATGTGGGTTATTCTTTTTCATAACATCCTCAGGGTCCCATGTTGCTTCCTCCATATTCTGGTATTTCCAAAGAACCTTTCATAGACATGTTGTCTGATTTATCAATACCTGCTCCCTTGTGTCAAGAATCCTGATAGGATTTTCACAGTATGAAAAATCAGGTTCTAGTTCTATCTCTTCATATGTGAGTACATGCATTGGGTCTGGCATGTACTTCTTTAACAATGAAATGTGGAATGCTCCATGAACTATAGAGAGATTTGGAAACATCACTAAAAGGTAAGCTACAGCTCTCATTCTATCTAGAATTTCTAGATGGTCCAATGAACCTGGGGATTAGTTTCCCTTTCTTACTGAACCTTAATACACTCTTCCATGGAGATACTTTCATAAATAAATGATCCCCCACTTGGAATTCCAATTCCTTCCTCCGATTATCAGCATAACTCTTCTTCCTACTTTGGGCTTCTTTAATATTGACTTGTATTTTCTTCACCTTTGTCATGGTCACTTCAATAATTTCCGGGCCTATAAGTTTCCTCTCACCTACTTCTTCCCAACAGGTTGGAGTTTGACATTTATTACCATATAATGCTTCATATGGAGCCATTTGAATACTAGAATGGAAACTATTGTGGCAGGAAAATTCCACCAAAGGAAAGTATTGATCCCACATACCTTGGAAGTCCAGAGAACATGACATCAATATTTCTTTTAGAGTTTGAATAGTCCTTTCATATAGTCTGTTGGTTTGGGAGTGATATGTGGTACTCATATAAAGCTTAGTATTCAAAGCGTTCTGAAGATTTTTCCATAATTTTGACGTAAACCAGGGATCTTGATCAGAGAAAATTAATAGTGGTGCACCATGAAGTCTCACAACATCATTAATATAAAGTCTTTCCAAGCTCTCAAGTGGTAAATCCTCTCTTATTGGAAGGAAATGTGCTGATTTAGAGAGATGATAAACAATTACCCATATTGTATCATTCCTTCTAGGTTTCCTCAGTATTTCGGTGACAAAATCCATCATAATGTTATCCCACTTACACATTGGAATATGTAGAGGTTACATCACCCCTTTGGTATGTTGTCTCTCCGCCATCACATGTTGGTAAACTAGACACCTTGACACGTAGTCAGCAATTTATCACTTTATATTATCCCACGAAAATTATTCCTTCAGATATCTTTACATCTTTGTGCTACTCAGGTGTTTATAGAAATTTTAGCTATGAGCGTCATCTAATAGTTCCCTTTTTAGATCAGGTACTGATGGAATACATAACTTCTTCCAAAATTTCATAACTCTTTCTTACACGAAGTCAGCCAGTCTCCCATCCTAGACTGCATTAATTTTCTTGGGAAGATTCTCATCATCAGATTGATAACTTTTTATCTTCTCTTGTAAAGATGGTTTAGCAATAATTTGAAAGCGGAGTGATGTTTCCCCTTCCTTAACAATTCTTATATATATCTTTAGTAGATCCAAGAATATAGGATCTCTTTCAATCTTTATTTGAGTCAGATGGCCTTGATCATTCCTTCTTAATGCATCTGCCACCTTATTGGCCTTTCCTGTGTGGTAGTGTATTAAAAAATCATAATCTTTGAGTAACTCGAGCCATTTTCTATGCCTCATGTTGAGTTATTTTTGTGTGAAAATATATTTCAAACTCTTGTGTTCCATATAAATGTAAAATCTCTCTCTGTAAAGATAATACCTTCATATTTTCATAGCAATGATTACAACTAGTAACTCATGATCACGAGTTTGATAATTTTTATCAGGAGTCTTCAACTGTCTTGATGAAAAAGTAATAACTTTATCGTTTTTCATAAGGATGCAACCCATCCTATTCTTTAATGCATCACTGTATACTACAAATCCATCACTTCCAGATGGAAGAATCAAAATTATAGCATTGACCAATATTTTTTTCAATTCATCAGAGCATTCTGTACATTATTTTGTCCACACAAACTTAACTCCTTCACGTGTGAGCTTGGTTAGCAGGTTACCCTGTCAGGAAAAATTCTGAATGAAACGCCAATAATAACCTGCTAAGCCAATAAAACGGTGTACCTCAGTTATGTTTGATGGTTTGTTCCAATCTTGTATTGCATTTTTCATTCATAATATCAACTAGGATTCCATCCATAGAGACAATATGGCCCAGAAAAGAAACTTATTAAATCTAGAACTCGCACTTGCTAAACTTCCCATATAATTTATTTCTTCTAAGTGTTCTCAAAATAACACTTAAGTGATTCCCATGGTCTTTATATATTGTTGAGTATATGAGGATGTCATAGATGAATACCACAACAATGTTATCAAGATATTCCTTGAAAACTCTATTCATTAAAGAAATGAAAACAGAGGGTTCATTTTTCAGTCTAAAAGGCATTACTATAAACTCGTAATGCACATACCTGGTCTGAAATTCTATCTTAGGGATATCGTCCTTCCTTACACACAATTGATGATATCCAGATCGAAGGTAAATCTTTGAAATTCATTTAGCTTCATGGAGTTGATCAAATAAATCATCAATTCGTGGTAGAAGATAATTATTCTTTATTTTAATAGCCTTGAATTCCTTGTAATCAATGCAAGGCCTCATGGATCCATCTTTCTTCTTGAAAAAGTGGACAGGGGCTCCCCATGGAGAAACACTAAATTGAATAAATCCTTTTTCACTCAAATCCTCTAGTTGTTTATTTAGATATTCTAATTCCACAGGGGCTATTCTATAGGGAGTCTTCGATATAGGTCATGCATCAGGAATTAAATCAATAGAGAACTAAACTTCCCACTCTGGAGGATTTCCAGGTAAATCCTCTAGAAATACATCAATATACTCTTTCACTATGTGCATATAATCAATTTGAATATTTCTTTCATATCCCATAGATATTGGTTTATCTTCATCTCCAATTATTTCATTCAGTAGAGCTACTGGGGCTGGTTCTAGATAAGAAACAGGTGGCAAAGTATATACCCTAAATATAAGGGATTCTATACCATTTTCAAAAATTGCCACTTCCTTCTTCTTATAATAAATATTGGCATCATAATTTAACAACCAATCCATACTAAGAATTATATAAAATTCAGTCATTGGTATGATGATAAGGTTAACAACTAGAGAACATTTTTGTGTCTATAGGGGGACTAGCCAAAATTCCTTGGTTCAATGATACATCTCCTAGGAGTTTTGGATGAAAAATCCTTTATTAAATCAAATTGGACAAATCTAATTTTCTTGGAAAACTGGGAAGATATAAATGAATGTGATGATCCAGAATCAAATAATGTTTTGGCTAAGTTTGAGGAAACAATTAATGTTCCTTCCCCCATGTCATTAGAAACCTCAACCTCCATGGTTGTAATCACAAAGGATCTCCCTTTCTCTCTTGTCCTTTTCCGAGTTGAGTTTCCTTGAAGTGTAGGACACTCATTTGCATAGTGTCCCATATCTCTGCAATTGTAGCATTGAATATCATTTAATTATTTCTTCCCCTTTCTTTCATCAGATCAATTACTCTTTTCTCTATAGCTATAGAAGACTCCTAGTCCTTTGAAGCATTTCCTGATATAATTCTTTCCACAGTTCTCACATAATGGGAATAGCTTTGTTACCTTGCTCTTCTTTGGTGCTTCTCCTTTTCCTTTGTTATCATAGTACCACTTCTTACCTTGGATTCCTTTGAAAAGATTTGATATAGAAAATTCCCTCTCTGTTTTGATGGCACTTGATACAGTTTCATCATATGATCAAAATGATTGAGAATCTAGTGTCCTTATAATACATGGCTTAAAACCTTCAATGAAATGATCAATCTTGTCTGCCGAGTCACGTACGTAATATACGACATACTTGGCCAACCTTGTGAAGGTAGACTCATACTCTGCAACACTGTCTTCTTCCCTTATTTTTAATCTAAGGATCTTTCTCTTAATTTGAGCTCGTTTCTCTTGAGAGAAATATTTTTCAAAGAATATTTCCTTAAAATTTCTGTATTCCATAAATTCTATTTCTTCTTCCACTGAGGTATTTTGAATCAGGGACCACTATTCATTAGCATCTCCCTTGAGACAATATAACACCAGTACTACCTTTTCATTTTTATTACATCTTAACGCCATGAATATATTATCAAGGGACTTGATCCATTTCTCATCAACCAATGGCTTAATAGTCCCACTAAAAGAGAGGGTCTTCTACTGCATAAAACGATCCAACACTAGTGGGGAATGTTTATTCATTACAACCTTATTATGTTGTCCCAATATGGTCATGATCTGATCTTCTCTAACATTGAATGTGTTGACTTTGTCATTAGGGAGATCCCTACCTTTCCCACGATTATTGATTCCCCTTCTTCTGTTGGATGCCACTTCTAAATAATGGGATACACTAGATTAGTTTATGAATATCAAACATAAAATCTCTCAACATTGATTGAAATTCTATGCATTGTTAATCTTATAAACATGGTTTCTCAGAAGAAAAATTTTCATTAAACTCCTTCATTATGGTTTGTAAAGAAAAAGTGAATTATACTAAGAAAATCCCCAGGGAGTGTCATAACCAAGAGGGTAGAAAGACCCATTTTCATGCACCAGTTCCCATTCGAGTCTAGATCAAAGCAGTGTTTTTGTGTTTTACCCCTAGATACATCTGTGCCAGAGCCGCCTCTACCTGCTTGTATCCAGACAGGGTCATATTACTTAAAATATCCACATAATCTATTCCTTACCAAAATACCAAGATGTTATTGTATGTTTATACTCAAATAATACCTTAGCTACTTTTTCCCAACTATAAATTTCCTACTCTAGTTTCCATGTCTTCTACTAAACATCCTTTGATACAAACTGTAACATCGCGACCCCTCTAGACTGGAGCTGGTGCATTAATTGTGATATTGGTGTTTTTAGAAGGAATGAAATTCACAATGGAATGGATAGTTTAGTTGTTTTGAAAAACTAGATACATATATGTAACAAAAATTACATTCAAAAAGTTTTCAATATATAATACATAAGAAAACTAAAAACTGAAACCACATGAACTCAACAAATGTCCTTCTCTTCATCTCCTCGTAGAGGTAAACAATGAAAGGGATGATATAAAATGCTTAGTAAGGGTTAAAAATAGTGGAATCATGAATAAAATATTAATTGAATCATATTAAATCTGATGTAATCAATATGGCATGGAGAATAAATGAAAAAATAATGGCATTAATAAACTGAGAATGAAACTACATCCATAGATTTTGACATAGTGAAAACCTCATCGGTAATAATAATAACTGATAATAAATAAATAGAATTATTATTAGTTGGATGTCATGTATCTAGAACATGAAACCATAATACCATTAAAATGGTTTAGTTCTATGGATAAAACCCATTCGATTTTTTTGGAAACAAATTTGAAGAGTTTGTTGCCAACAGATTTGTCTCACGAGACCAACCGATGCATCGAGGGGCTATAGCGGGCCCCACCCGCCACTCCATGTCCAAATAATTCTTTATAAATTGATTCAATACAGGATAAGTATTCCTTTTCAATATCCTAATAGAGTAGAGTATACAGATTCATCGATATTACCATAACTAAAATAACATTCCAAATAAACAGCGTATATAAAATGGTATACAGTTTAGACAACAAACATATCCTTGATATGAGATTGTGAATATTTAATATAAATATAATTTCAAATGAAAATTTATCTAAAATGGGAAGTAGGTACACCACATATGGATTATTAGGTGCACCATACAAAGTTTGCCACAACCAAATAGAAGTTGAGACAATTTCTCTTACCACAATGTAATCAGTTGAATCATATGACCAAAACGTAATGAACATCAAATGAATCATTGAATAACATGAATATAAATATAATAATGTTATTTTATATCAAATTGGAGTACACTTATACCACATATATGAAATAAGTAGTGAACAATTAAAATCTAACAGAAATGAAAGTGAGATGAGAAACCCCTTAAAAACATTTCTGCATGGTAACGAGTGTTCTTGAGAGGTCTTAATCAGCGGTAAAAGGATATAGAATTATTTATATATCATAAGGGTAGTATGGGGAATGTGAGAAAACATACCCCATCATTAGTTATTACATATAAAATAGCACAACATAGGGGATGTTCTTGAACAAAAGTGAGAGATAAGATCTATTACCTTATGCTCGAACGTGTTCTTGATTGTTCTTAACGACCAAAATAATCAAATTTAGATTCATTAATTAATTATTCCAGAACCTAATAAACATGTAATTCATATGGTACAAATTTATTATGTTCATTAGTGGTCTTTTTGATGTGTTTAAGAGATTAAATTTTATTGTTTTGAAGAATTTTCTTACTTGGTTTCAGGATTTGTTTACTTGTATTCATGAATGGAAGTTGTTTTGAAATATGGTTAAACATCCAGAATTGTTATAATACATTAATATTAACACTAATGAGATATAATTGATTTTATAATGATTCTGGTTATATACCATGAGGATGACTCATTCAATAAGTTAAAAATTAATGCTTGAATTTGGCTTGACAGTTTTGTGCTCAATAAACATGTTTTGATTTATTATTCCATATTATGTAATTGTATATATTCCAGAACATTAATCAAGATAAAATGAATATATTATGACTTGGTTCATCCATAAATATTATTTCATTACCAGTAATAAAGGAATGATGGAAGAATGAAACTTTGTCATCCACGAAGGATATAAATTGGAACCTGATGGACGTTGATTTCGTTTATAAAAATAAAAGGGTTGGGAATAAGAATAATGATGATGGTTCTTACATTAACATGATATAAATCATGTATATAGATGATAATGGATTTATCATGATCATTTGTACATAGGAGGTTAAGAGAGGATAACAAATGAATATATATTCAAATGAAACTAAAAGAAAAAGAATGGTGTTTTGCCTCTTGAAATGACTTCCTCGAGAACCTCCTTAAGGGAAGGGATTTTGGTCTTTTGGAAAGATCAAGAGATTCCTGGTCATGGTGAGTGACTAAGGAAGGGTATTTTGGTAAAAAAATTGAGGAGATTAAAGGATTAGAATAGTGAAGAGAAGAGAGAGTGGTGGGTGGTTTTTATAGTGGAGGATAGTGGTAAATTTTGAATATTTAATCCATTATTTTATTATTTCCATCAAGACAACCAATAGCATTGATTCATGTGACCCATAATAGTAATAAGTGCATGTAAGTTCGAACCAAGTGGCCTTACATCACTTATGATGTCATAAATAGTGTATTCAACTGAAAATTTGTATATATGGTATTTTATCGTATTTCACAATTCATCAAAAATTCTTGAATTTCAGAAAAATCCCAAAAATTTACCATAACCATTTTTCAACATGTAGAATTCAGAAATGAACTCCATTTTTCAAAATTAACATTCTATATATTTTTAATTTAATTTTTAATTAAAGTCATAGGTAATTCTAAAAATAACATTCTTAAAGGTGCGGTTAGTTTTTTTCTCATTGAAAAACTAATTAAGATCTCACAATATTATTTCCATAGGAAAATAATATAATATTATTATTTAATATTCATAAGGGTCATATTACTATTCATATTACTATTCATAAGGGTATGGTAATATTCACCAAAATTCAAGTTTGTTCTATCAGAACCTAAATGACTTACTGGTCACAACTCTAGATGACTGTTTTCCAAAATTCAAAACATAGAAGTGGAAAATTTATATTTAATGGCTAGGTTTTGACTATATCCTAAATAACTTAGTTTAGTTTCAAAGGAACACAGAGATTAATAGAATTTATTTAAAAGAAACATACCATAAAATTTTTGGCGTGCTACACGTGCATTTGTTCCTCTGGCTTTGCTCATGAACTCAATGTTGTTCCTAGAACATGGAAATGTCAAGTACATGGCAATATAAAACTACCAGGTCAAGCTCATGTACTATGTGTTGGGTCATGAGTCTATCCATGTTTGTTCCTAGGTTTTCTTCTAGATACATGATGAGATTCTAGAATAGATAAACACGCATTGTGACACCTGTAAAATTTCATGTGATATTTTTTCTAGATATAATACATAGTAAATTATACACCTATATTTTGAGAACATCCTCCATTGATCCCACCTCAATAATACTAAATAATAGTGGATCTAGGCAAACAGATTCATTCCATCACTACTCATCAGAGTTTGGCCATCAATCTGGTTGAATAAAAACTAATTTTGCTTGATGAATTCAACTCAATTAATATCCTTAAGAATGATGAATGATGATAAAAATAATAAATAATAATAATTCAAAATATAACCCAGTAAAAAAAAGCTACATCCAAAATAGGATTGACATACGTATGAATTAGTTTGTTGATACAATTCGTGTTCACCATAGAATCATCGAACCGTTAAATAAATCATCAAAAAATAAACTACCTTGTGCATAGATAAATCCCTGATGAATAATAGTATTGTTTCCTCATGGGTGAGATCCACTAACTCCAATTTTTAAAAAAAATCTCTATTCAATCGATCATGATCCTTGCTATGTTTTCATTCACAAGGTTCTCCTCAAATTTCTCCTGACAATCCTATAAATATGTAGTTGACATGAAAAATTGTATATCACTGTATATTTATCAGGAATAATAAGGGTGGGTTTTTAATTTAAAAATTACATAATTTTATTAATTTTATTTAATTTTTTTCACTAATGGTTGCACTGAAGATAAATACTGGACATATACAAATATTAAATAATTCCTCACGTAAAACCCATATTCCATACTCAATATCCATAATATATTTCCCACATGAATCTATATACATGATTTATTCAAGTATTATAGGAAAACAATGAAAGAATTATATTACATATTTAATACATTTATTATATCAATATTGAGGATCTCTGAGATTTACAATCTATCATCCTCTCATTTCTTGGATTTTCTAATATTATTAGATATATTCTAGAAATATATAAGAAAAAACATTATCATTAAATTAAATTTTTAATTTTACCCTTATAAAAAACATATATTATATCATTTCCTATTCTAAATAATATTTCTTCTTCTATCTCTATGGAAAGAACCCTTTTTAATTAAAATACCCTACATTGATGAATTTTGATATAATAAAATTATAACATCCTTAACAAAAATTCTAATTACCTCTAAATATGATTTTTCATATATATCCATATTTAATCATCTTACCAGTGTTATCATTTGTTTTTTAGTCCAAGTTATAATTTTTCCCATGTTACCTTCACATTTCACTTTTTCACTTTTCAAATAGAAACATTAAAATAATAATTCATTTTATGGGTTTTTTTATCAATGTTATTTTGAAATACATAATGTTTTATAATTTTATGATAGTGTTTTTAATCTTTCACTATATATTTTCTCCCCATAAATTTTATGTCTCTTTCATTGCACTCTTATTGAAGATTTATTTTAAATGTAAATATTTTCAAAAAGTTCACATCACCTTACTAGAAACACTATGTATTTTTCAATGAGTCGTTATGGATATTTCTTCCCAGATAATGATTCTAAAAATTCATTACTATCAATATCTCATAAGCTCTATTTATAAGAGAAACATATAATTTAATCATTTTATTAAATTTATATGAAATCATTTATAATGAGTCATTTATGTTCAATATTTTAACATTTATCTCTATAATATTTATTTCTTATGGACTTAATATTTATGAATAATTTTCTAAATTCCCCAGAATCCAATTATAAATAATACTAATTTTACAGATATTTCATGGATTAAAAAATGATATTTATTTTTTATTTAAAATTTTTAATATAATAATATTAAAATTAGGTTTTTTTATATCATTCAATATTATTTGATATTACTTATGTTATAATTAATTCATGTTATTATTAATCCATCATGTATTCTTCTTTGAATAATTTATGATGGTGATGTTTTTATTATGTTTTGATGAAAATTATTTAATTACAATGTGGGATATTAATTATTATTATCATCATCCATTATTCATTGTAAGGGGTCTTGTTTTATTTTCCATATTATTTATTAGGAATGTTATTGGATTTTAGCATTCATTTATTTCAATACATATGTTTATTGATTTCTAAGGCTTGTGGATTATGAAATGTATTATAATTCATTTCTATAATTTAGTGAATTCATTGAACAAAGTAAATTATAGGTGGGTCCCAATATTAAAAAACCCATAATTAGATCAATATGTATCATGAGATAAGGTATCTTGGTAATTTGGAATATACATTATTTATATATGATTTCTTCACACAAGGTCCTAAAGGTAAGATTATGATGTAGGAAATTATGCATTATATCACTGTGAAACTAGTTATTTCTATCAATATGACTAAATATATTGTTATATCATTCAAGGATATATTAAATATTTATGAAATTATATATATGTAATATCTAAATATTTAATTTTTATTCTAAATTATTCGTACCCTAGTTATTATATTATATATTATATTTTATGTTATCTATTACCAAACATTATAGCCCACCCTTTTTTTTCAATCCATACAGTACATATAAGTGAAATTTTGTTTGATTTCATTGATATAATACGTAAAATAAAAACTTTATATCCGTAATTATAAATTTTACTTCTATGCTGAAAATATAATATGTGATTCATTTATATATCTATTGTCATGGGGAAATTAAACCATACAATATATGTTATTTGATCCATTGAATCATGTACCATTGTAAGGTTGTGACCCTTTAATCTGGGTTACTATTTTTAGGTATCAACAATATGTATCAAAGTAATATTATTAGAAAAAATGGAAAATATATTTTTGGATAAAATTTATTAAAGAACATAACTCAATGGAATACTAGTATAATTCATAGTATAAGATGACATTATGAAATTATGTAGAAGTATAAAATGTGTGATTTCATATAAATTGAATCCATATCATGATAGTACACGTAGATTATGGATCTATAATAGATAAACCTATACTTAATAACCTAGTAAGGGCCAGTTTTTTATGAATATAATGTTCACCCGGTCATGACATATAAGCCAAATTCCACACCAAATTTGACAATATTTGAGGATACGATTTTCATAATTAACATTATATTCCTAAAATCTTAAAGGGGGTTTGAAAATGTTTATGTCATATAATATAATAGGGATTGACCATGGGTAACCTATTTTAAAAAATATAAATTTATAATTTAGGCTACACACGGAATTTATGAATTACATCTTTTATTTTTTTGTTTTTATTTTTATGTTTTTGGTAATTTTATCATACAATAAAATTCATTTATTTTTTTAATTAAAAAAGGATTGAAAATAAAATTTAATAATGGATTTTATGGGAATTTAGATGATTTTATGAATAAGATTCCAATTGAGATATGATATGGAATATAATTTTTTTGTTAAAAACAAGTAACTATAAAATATGGATAAAATGTAATGATTTTTTACATACCAAAAACAGTGAAAAATAGAGGTATGGAGTCTAAATGAAGATAGGTGATAATAATGATGATGAAAATAATATTAAATTTATTATGTTTTAAGAATGTGGGATGAATTGGACCTGTAAATGCCTTCATGGAAGTGAAATATTTTGTGAGTGTGTGTGAAAAGAGGAAATATAGTTACTATTTATAAGGAAAAATAAAGAGTTTCAATCATATGTTGAAGGAAATATGGTTTATAATAATGTAAAAATAATAGTTCAATGTCAAAAATGTGGGGAAAATTTCAATTATCTATTTATATTACATAATATATTGGATAATAAGGATGATGAGAATCATCAACCAACTTGAACAATTTAATAAGGTGTTGATAATGCAATAAGTACCACTAAAGTTGATAATTATAATTAATATAAAATTACACTCTACTATAGAGTCTTTTATGTATTATTGGATTATTATTTTAGGATCTTTATTATATACAATAAGTTTTCTATGACTATTAACACAACACTATAGTTATTTTATGTAGAATAGTAAGAGAAAAGACCTAGTAATATTCCGATATTATCAGAAATTTATGTTTAGGAAAATATTCCTACTAAAAATATAAGTAGGCGAATTTTATTTTCGTTGGGAAGTTGATTTTTTAACACTACATAAAGGAAAAATTATATTTTAGATTATGTAAATTAAATTCCATATCAAATTACAATTTTTACCAATTTAAGGGTGATTATAAAATACCTTGTAAACAAAATTATATAATATAGGGTTTGATAAAAAATAATGATGGACTATTGGATCTAATGGTTGTTAAATAAAAATTAGGTATATTCCTATTTTGGAGGAATATATGAATTTTTTAATACCATTTTATTATAAAATAAATACAACATTTAGTATAATATGATAAATAAATTACCGAGCGAAAATGAACCATGAAGTATTATTATTTAAATATTAATGAAATATCCTTGATACTGAATTGAAGGGTATTAATATGATTAATTTAATTATGAATTATATATAATGGTCCTAATAAATTTATATGTATTGACTAATAATCCATATTTTTTTAGTAAAGTCATTATTTTATTCAAAAATATATTTTCTATGAAAATTGGTTTTATTGATTTTTCTGGAAGATCAATATATATGATTTTTGGGACATTCAGAAAATATATACTGTGAAATGATATTCCCTTTTGTGATTATAAAATAAAAATTATAATATTATCAAATTTTGATACATTTCTATAAAGAATTATATTTCATTTGATAATGAAAACACTGATTTTGAAGAAAATAAAATTTACTATTAAATACTATAACAAGAGAAATTTAATTTTTCATTATTTTGAACATTTAATAAGATTGTTTTTATTAAAAACATACTATTAGTTTCTTTAAAATTATTTTTATACTTGATATATGTTTGTAAAAAAATTATTTTAGATGAATATTATAGGAAAATATAGTTTTCATCATTTTTTTCAAATTTATTTTTAAATTAAATTCTTTCAATTTTTTATATTCATTATTAAAAAATGAAATCCATATTTTAAATAGGGATTCTCATTTTTTTGAAAATATTTCTCTTATATTTAGGTTAATTATTTACTGTAACATTAGAAATTAATAATAACTAGTTAAATTTTTCATTTTTTAATTAATGTAAAAAATAAAATATAAGGTCTCAAAAAGGCTCTAAAACATACCTACACTTCATTTGATTATTATATCTCATTCCTAATCCAAAAAAGTAAAATATATAGCATTTTTTCCCTTTTCCATGATTTTTTGTTTTATATGATTCTATATAAAGAAAATTTAAAAAATGGAATTCCCTTTGTTTTATTTTGTCTGATATTTTTATATATTTACAAAATGTAGATATGATCAGATTTAATTATTAATTAAAAATAAAAATTAATTTTCATCATCATAGTAGTTTATTTCTAATTTTTATTGATTAAATAACAACATTAAATTCATATAAACACTACACAATTCTTCTACCAGTAGTTAAAAATTAGTAAAATTATTTTAAAAACATTAAATGAAATATTATTTTAGTTATTTATAGTTTAAAAATGTTATTAGAAAAAAATTATTTATTAATAAGGACAATAGGAATTTTATTAGAATGATATTATTTTCATATAGTTTTAAAATGAAGATAATGGAATAGTTCCAAAATTTACATTCGTGTAAATTTTAAAGAAATAATAATAAATTAAATTATTTAAAAGTCTAAACTATCTTATGTTCAGTCATGTAAATGGGATATGGTTTGTGAAATCAATAATATTCCATTTATGTGACTTTTGTTTCTTTATAGTAACTGAATTAACCCCTTTACAACAAAAAACATTGATATCCCATTAATTTTCATAATGGTTAATGGAGTTCTAGAGAAAAAATATAAGGGTAAAACATGATATAGACTTTTGAATATTTATTTTTTAGGTGATTATTTTTAATTTTATTATAATTATATTATAATATTATAAATGGTGATCTATTTGGATATAAAATTTATTTTAAATCAATTTCATATTTTGGAAATTTCCAAAAGTTCTCCTCCCCTCTCATAAAAAATGAAAACTCTTATAATCATTTATTCAAACATTAAAAGAATTTATTTTTGACCAAGGCCTATCCAAATACCATACCTATATCACTTCTCACATCCAATATTCCTTTTTAGAATAAATACAAACAATGAAGAATTTTTCTATAAATCATAAGAGATTATCTGAAGAAGACATATAGATATTTACCATTATTTTTTTACCTCATATTCAAAATTATTAAAATAATATTTAATAATTATTAAATAATAAAACTAGTATCTTTTATATAATAATATTTTATCATATTAATTTCATAACAAATATACTCCTACTAATCCATAAAATGAGAAATGAAACTACAATTCATGTGTACCGGAGATTACCACCTCTCAAATCAATGTAATTATCTCTCTCTCACATATACATAAAAAGTATATTAATTATGGATTTCTGATATATATATATGATATTAATTAAAAAAATCCATTCTTAGAAGATAATATATTATTAAATTTCATACTTTTCCATTCCCTGAAAAATGATAATGTTGTTCGGGTGTGTGTGTGTGGACTATGACATACACAATGTGATGTTTTTTTTCTATATGATCAAATCAATTGGATGATAAATATAATTATATTTAATGAAATAATATTATATTTCATATATAATTATCCATATTATAATATAAATAAAAATTAATTTTTAACCATAACTATTGCTGAACAATGCAAACGTTACACTTGTATAAGTTCATCCTTATTTCTGTATGATTGTAACATGGTTCATTTTTTGTATCCAATATATTGAATAAGTATAAAATTATAATTGGTATATTAAAATTATAATTATTTCATTGTTATTATTTTGGATATTATTTAACAATAAACCCTTGGACCATGGTCAAAATATTGATGCTTTGGTTTTTAAAAACTTACTAACCAAATGTCTTCAACATACCAGACATGGGCTCAGTTAATTAACAAATGATTTGTTTTGAAATAAATTAAAATAAATCTTTCAATGATAAGGTATTATAACTTTAAAATGTTCTTAAATAATTAAATAAATTATATGATTTTATTGTATAAATGTTTTTGGACATGTATATAGAGTCTAGACATGAGGTGATGATTTCATCTCCATTTACATTAATTATAGAATAATATATTGTTATGAACCAAATTTATATTTGATGGTGTATATAATTCTCATTTTAAATCATATATCATAAATTATTCAATGTTAATTATATTTTAATTTCAAATTTTAATTTTATCATCAATGGGGATTTAACATGAATGGTACCAAGGGTTAATGATTTTCATAACATAACTTACATCCATTAAGTTATAACTCATTCTAATTAACATTTTTCTGTAATTATTAGGGATTAATTTATCACTATATAATTTAATTTTTTTTATTTGAGACAAAATTTAATTTTATTAATTTCACATAATCTTTCCATTTATTAAATCTAAATTCAGTGTTATGATCTTCTTAAGGGTTATTCCTCAAAAATATGATTTTATTGACTCAGAATATTATGATACACACCAATATGTATTTATGAGTGGAATTTATTGTGGAATTGACTTATTATATGATGAATATATTTATTTTTATGATATTTAATTATTCATTTTATGTTATTATTTCATTGGACTTTTGATTGAAATGTCACCAAATTGGAAAAATATATTTTTTAACATCTGATTTCTTCCTGGGATTGTACACTTCCAATCCTCATTCTGTGAAATCATATAATATTATTTTCATGATACAAATATATTTTCCTCTCCCCAGGTCATGGTTTTTTTCTTATTAATTTCATTTTTCTAGCTTATTTATTATGTAAATTGCCAAGAATATGTTTAAAAAACATAATGGTAAGGAATCATCTTTTTGAACAAGAATAATTATATTCACTATCCTGGTTTTCTAAAATATTTTAAAAAAACAATTATTTCCTATATATATATTAGTGACTAATGAAATTATAAATTCCCATTAAAGTTTTTTAAATGGGATTTAAATGATAATGAATCAATATTTTTAAAATTAGTCACATTTTACTCCCTTAATAAAATATTTGAAAAGAATGTATATTTTTTAACATTTACAAAAAGATATTATTTTCTAGTTGTGATGAAATTTATTTTAAAATCATATTCCATTATAAATTTGAAATATTAATCTAAATGAAAAATTTATTCACAGTACTTTTTAATATTTTTTTTAAATTGATTTTCATTTTAAAAATGGAATTTTATATAAAATTTTATTAATAATATTATACTATCATTTCTATCAATCAATGTCTAAAACATCTATTTGAAAAAAAATCCATTGAAGACATTTAATATTGGTAATATCCTAATTATTTATCTAGATTCATTATGATATTTAAATTGATCATGATTATTTTCGATTGGTAAATCAAAAAAAGAAAGAAAAATTAATATTATTATATTGAAATGATAAAGACTATAAATTTTTAAGTGCACTGTGTTGCATTTGTTGTCAATGAGGCATGATGTTGTCATAAGATGAATGGATGTCAAGGAATGTCAAGATGTGAATGACAAAGGATGTTATGGTGTTGGTGAGGAAAGGAGAATGACCATGGTACTAAGATGCATGTCACTTAGGAGATTCACTAAGTGACATAGGATGTTGTGGTTGAAACATTCTCTATGTATATCAGACGATTGAAGAACTGATCTTAATGTTTCAATACTTGTATCAAGATGATACTAAGTTACACCACTTGAAGAATGGATGATGATCGAGAATCATTACATCAGACGATTGTTGAGCTGCTCTTTAACTTCCAAGAACTTGTATCAAGTAGATACAATGTCACAACATTGTTTGAAGACCATGCATTGTACTGACAATGCATGAGGAGATGAAGAAGATCCATCCACAATCTCTAAGTGGATGAAGTGAGCTAAAGAAGTCCATGCACTATCACTTAGTGCATGTGAACATGAAGAAGATCCAACTTGATCTCTGAATAGATCAATGAAGTTTATTGAAGAATTTATGTGATTCAAGAGTTCGGTTGAAGAAGAAGAACCTTCGAGAATTCGATATACCAAAGTAATGAATATATGTTGAGGAGATTTGTGGAATTCTACTGAAGAAGAGAAGGGAAGAAATGAAGAAGAAGATTTGATGATGAACCTTCAAGAATTTCACTCCTAAGTGAAGAATAAACGTTGAGGAAGAATTGGAGGAATTATAATGAAGAAGAAGAGATATAGAAGAAGCAATGGCTTAGTGAAAAAAGTGGAATTTGGCATTGGAAACTTGGTTACATTGTTTTTATACAAAGTCCCTAAGTCTCTACTCTAGAAAAAAGGAAGCCACCAAGGGCCAGCCTTAAGGGTTCAACCCAGGGCACATGTGGGACTTGGTCACCACGCCCAAGGGGATCCCATGGGGCCTGCCCGAGAGAGGTCGGGGCCGTGTATAAGCCCCGAGGCCACGCGGTGATGAAGCCCGCGCAGCGTGAGCGCGAGGAGCGCGCCCGTGTGTGCATAGTGGGTGCCAGTGGCGCGCCCGAGTAGCAGAGGTGGGCGCAGAGCGCGCCCGCAGAGAGAACACGGTGCAGGGCGGAATTGTGAGGGGAGAAGTTCAATTGTGGGATGGATGGCAGCGGATGTTTGATAAACCGCAGAAAAACCGGCCGCGGCTTCGATGTGGGATGCGGAATTTTTCCACGGAGCGAATCCCAGCCGCATGATTGATCGTGCGTGCGATCCGAGCCGCTCATCTAATCGCGCCATTCGCGATCTGATCCAGGCCGTCCGAGGTTATTTGATCGCCTGATCCGACGGCTCCCCGTCCGTCTTCAATCTTGAGCTCGCCCGAATGCCACCCGCAGCCTCCATTCGAACCAGAGGCCTCTCGATGACAAAATTCGAGCTCCCGACCACCTTTGAAGGAGCTGAATGTTCCATTGTGCTCGTCTGTCCATGAGGAACTCATCCATGCATAAAAGTATACATGCATACGTGAAATGGGAGATTTCGATGAATGTCGAGTCAAACAACGTTGCCGAGGCATCGGGTGTTCGTGCTTTGCATGAATGGGCCTAAACAGAGACATGCATGCGTTCGAAAACGCATGCACGTGAAGGAAACCGAAAAATAGAAAACCCGCATTAAAACAGAGAAGAAGAACGAGATACGCGGAAGATATTTAACGTGTTTGAGGTTTTCAAAATGCTGCAGATCTCAGGGGTTCGAGTTTTGGATTCCGTGGACTCTATTCACACTCCTCGCCTATAAAATGAGAAGTCCAGCACCCTTGGAAATGCTGCTGATCCTTTGAGAACTCGAGAGTCCCGCGAAGCCATCCGAGCTACGCGAAGTACCTCTGCGCAGCCTCTTGCGCGACTGAGAATCCCGGAGCCACTCGAGGCCCCGAATAATTCCCCTGCGCGCTACCCCTTTGCGCGACAGGAAGGAGAGGTTGGGCAGCGCGACCTTGCGCGCTCCCTCTGTGCACCACGCCCCCTGCGCGGTAAGCACTTGTGCGCCCGAGGTGTTGCACCGTGCACACCCGAGGCAGTGGCCCTTGCACCAAGACCCTACGCGGCTATTGGAGAAAAGGATTGGCCGCACCCTTGTGCGCCTCCTTTGAGCTCAAGTGGAGACGACCACCTACGGACAGTGTGTGTGCTAAGTGCAAAGAAGGGAAGTAGGTGTTCGGGTGATGTGAATTACACACCTTGTGTGTGTGCTTAAGGATAATACAACCTAGCCAAGTGAGTGCACACCTACGGGTTGTGTGCAAGAAGGAGTGGAAGGCCACCACATTTGTGTGTGTGCAAAACAGGAGGAAGGCCGAGGCCTTAGTGCCTTGTGTGCAAAGTGAAAAAGAGGAGGCCGTAGCCCTTGTGTGTGCACACTTTGAAGAACAAACTAAAAGAACACTAAAGTGTGTGTGTGCAACAAGAAGAGGAGGAGGCCAAGCTTACTTGTGTGCATAAGAAGTGTGTGCAAAGAGAAAAGAGGCCGAACCTAGTGTGTGCACTAATTGAAGTGTATACACTTAGAAAAAGAGGAAGACTCTCACACTAAAGTATAACACACATTTATGTGTGTAATCAAAATGAATTAAGTGTGTGAAGGAAGTGAGAAGGTGTGTGGTAAAAAGGATTACACCCTTTGTGGGTTTATTGCACCGAGAAGAAGAAGGGGAGTGCATGCTTACATGCATGCACGTGCACACGTGAACAAAGATGAATCAGGTTGTGTGCATTTGAGAAGACCAAGAACAAGAGTTCTTGAAGAATATTGAGAGGCCATGCAGTTAGTGCATGAGGAAGCAGAGATGCCATGCACTCAGTGCACGAAGTTGTGATGAATTGAGACTGAAGCCAAGCTGAAGTGAAAGATATTATTTGGCTGAGTTTTCAGTAGTTGAGCAAGACCAACTAACCTTATCAGAGGTTGTTGAAGTTTCTTGAAGAGAGAAGCCAGGTCATCCTGAGAAGAAGGAGATAAATCCTGAGCAAGACGAGGAGTCTTGTTCATCACAAGTGAACAGAAGAAGAGAGCAAGGCCATCAGCCTTTATCCCAGGCTGCTGAAGATACTTGAAGAGCTGAACAAGAAGAAGAGCTACTCGTGTGACTCGAGGAGCAAGGAGAAGCCCCCTTGTGAGACTCAGGGCGGAAGAAGTCTTCAGTGGGATTCTGGAGAAGGCCAGTGGGACTCTGGGAACACTGTGAGACGCAGTATAAAGACCCTCCTTTGGGACTCAGGAGAGATACAGTGGGACTCTATATCGGCCATTGTAATACTAACCGATTATAATGGAGAAACCATATTGGGGTGTATAACCAACATGGCAAGGACGTAGGCCTTTGGTGCCGAACCTTGTAAATCCTTGTGTCCTGTGCCTTTACATTTACTGCATCACTCGAGGAAAGGCTGAGAGATACAAGAAGAGTGGATCGAGGCTTTAACCAGCCATAGAGGTTTAATTTATAAGGAATCAATTAGTAAAAAGTTTTAAGGGATCACTGATTCACCCCCTCCCCCTCTCAGTGATTCACACTGATCTGGGCACTACAATTGGTATCAGAGCAGGTTACCTCTAAAAGATCCAAGGGATTCTTTATGAAGTGCATATTTGAGGAAATGAGCGACCAGCCTCAAATAGAGATATCTGCCAAGACTCAGAAAAATAGAAAGAAGAAACAGGCCAAGAATATGAATAAAGCCTGTCTTAGCTGTGATAAAGTTGGAACAATGAAAGATCTTCAAAGTGCAATCGAATATCTTCAGAAGAGAGTCCCCAAGGAAGTGGCAATATGTATAGCTACAGGCATCCTTGATCTTCAAGAAGAAAAATTACAGCTAGAAGAAGAAGCCAATACAATGGAAGATCAGTTGGCTAAAAGGGTTGGCATAACCAACACTCTCAGAAAGCTGGTGAAGGCTAAAGATGAAACTGTTTCTCTTTGCAATGAAAGATATGAAGACACTGCTAAAGAATTTCAAAGAAGCCTTTCTGAGAAATAATTCTTTAATGTAATAATCAAAGATGTTTACCATGCACTAGAGAAGAGGCATAGAGTATCAATGGTTGTTAAAGATGCTCAACTTGAAGACAAAGTAAAAAAGGGTGAAGGAGCTTGACAACTCATTGCTTGAAATGAATAAGGTGCATGAAGACCAGATAAAGCAGCTGGAAGAGTAATGGGAAGGAAGGCTAAGAACAATTGAGTATGAGAAGAACTCCCTCAATATGAAATGCTTAGAACTGGAGGTGATATTGAACAATCAGCAATCACCCAAAGCCAAAGCCTCCCAGTCAGCTGAAAGGAGAAATGTTGCTACTCAAGTATGCATTGAGCAGGATGATTCTAAAAGAAAGACATCCTCTAATAAAAGGGAAACAACTTCTAAAAGGAAGGTACCATCCATCCCATCTTGAACTAATGCTTCTAATTGTGTTTCCACAAAAAGTGCAGGATGGAAGAATAATTCCAAACAAGTATGGATAAAGACAATGAAGAAAGAAAGCTCTCCTGAAGCAGCAAAACAATTCAAGACAACTACCCTACAATCGGAAGGAATCAAAAATTCAATATTTGTGGGTCAATGTTGGTGTTGTAACAAGTATGGGCATTGTGCAAAGGATTGTTGGTACAATCCACTGAATTCCAAAGCACAGAGGAAGCCCATGCCTAGGGGGATCAAGCCAGAAGAAAAGAAGCAGCATCCACAGGTCCAGAGACATCTGTTTACTGAAAATAGATTTGGACTACTTGACAACATCTGGGATGATTGCAAAAGTGGTCAAAAAGATACATGTCAGTCTCCAACTGTATCCAGAGCTAAAAAGAAGAAAAGATCACAGAAACTGGCTCAGAAAGAATCCTTGGGAAGCAAACAAAAGAAAGGTGACAATGCTCCCAAGAAGATGTTGAAAAAGGAAGAGAAGCCCTTGGATTTGAAATTCAAGAAGGGTGATGCATCCATAAGGACCACCAAGAAGAAAACATGCTTCTACTGTGGAAAGAAAGGCCATACCATGGATGTTTGTAAAGAAGCCATGAAATTTAATAGAGGCAGACTGGACTCAAACAAACAATCAATCCAGAAGAAGCAGAAGGGATTGGTTGAAAATAAGTTGCCTAAGAAAGGTGGCTTAACAATATCAAAATAACCAAGTGGAATTTCCAAAACTGAGGCCTCACTTCCAAATGACTTGTTAGTCATATGGCCTAATCAGTTGCAACTTGCCAGAGAACTGCAAAGAGCTGAAGATGAAGCACTGGAAATTGCTAAGGCAAAAAGGAAACAAAATATTTCACATGAAGATGTGTTGAGATCCACACCAGCACAATCATCATTGAAGATCAAATGTGCAAGTGTGAAGAATGGTGAAAATGGGGCATCTCGGTTGAGAGAATCTTCTCAACCTTGTTGTTCACATTGATGAACCAAGGAGGTTCCATCTTATTCCCTAATCACTCGTATTTACATGTGCTAACATTGCAGGGAATTGAAGATGATGATCATTCTCAATTGGAGGATGGTTTGGAAAGAATGGAGTGCACCCCTTGAGGGGGAGCCAATCTGGAAAAGATGGTATTCTACGATTTAATACCATCTTGAGAAAAGATGAAGGTATTCCAATCATACTTGCATCCCTTGTTTCTTAATTGTATTGATCATGACAATTAAGGGGGAGTATTGATTGAAGGAAAATGGTTGAAAGGGTGGTCTTTATCTTTGCACTGAAGTTTCTAATGTGTTTGGTGAAGTATGTGCAGGATTTAGCAATTCATTGTTATATTTGAAAAAATTTCAAGCCCCTTGAAGCATGATCTCACATGTATAGTGAATGTTGGACAGCATTGAGTACCTTGGTTACATAACTCTTGTTTTCTACACCGGGTTAGACCAAGTAGACTTAGAGTTGATTTACTAAAGGTTCTTTGCTAAAGAGAACATGTGACATCATCCCTCTCTTAGTGATTTTCAAGAAGATGTTATTCAAAGGGAGGAAGAAATATTTTGAAGAGAACCACACCACACCTTTGCATTTGATTGCCAATAAGGGGGAGAAAATATTGGCACACATATTGACCCATTCATATGTGCTGAAGAAGTGTATTGACAACAAATACAAAGGGGGAGATTGAAGTGCACTGTGTTGCATTTGTTGTCAATGAGGCATGATGTTGTCGTAAGATGAATGGATGTCAAGGAATGTCAAGATGTGAATGACAAAGGATGTTATGGTGTTGGTGAGGAAAGGAGAATGGCCATGGTTCTAAGATACATGTCACTTAGGAGATTCACTAAGTGACATAGGATGTTGTGGTTGAAACATTCTCTATGTATATCAGACGATTGAAGAACTGATCTTAATGTTTCAATACTTGTATCAAGATGATACTAAGTTACACCACTTGAAGAATGGATGATGATCGAGCATCATTACATCAGATGATTGTTGAGATTCTCTTTAAGTTCCAAGAACTTATATCAAGTAGATACAATGTCACAACATTGTTTGAAGACCATGCATTGTACTGACAATGCATTAGGAGATGAAGAAGATCCATCCACAATCTCTAAGTGGATGAAGTGAGCTAAATAATTCCATGCACTATCACTTAGTGCATGTGAACATGAAGAAGATCCAACTTGATCTCTGATTAGATCAATGATGTTTATTGAAGAATTTATGTGATTCAAGATTTTGGTTGAAGAAGAAGACCCTTCGAGAATTCGATATACCAAAGTAATGAATATATGTTGAGGAGATTTGTGGAATTCTACTGAAGAAGAGAAGGGAAGAAATGAAGAAGAAGAGTTGATGATGAACCTTCAAGAATTTCACTCCTAAGTGAAGATTAAACATTGAGGAAGAATTGGAGGAATTCTAATGAAGAAGAAGAGATATAGAAGAAGCAATGGCTTAGAGGACAAAGTGGCATTGGCATTGGAAAATTGGTTACTTTTTTTATACAAAGTCCCAAAGTCTCTACTCTAGCAAAAAGGAAGCCACCAAGGGCCAGCCTTAAGGGTTCAACCCAAGGCACATGTGGGACTAGGTCACCACGCCCAAGGGGATCCCATGGGGCCAGCCCGAGAGAGGTCGGGGCCATGTATAAGCCCTGAGGCCATGCGGTGATGAAGCCCGCGCAGTGTGAGCGCGAGGAGCGCGCCCGTGTGAGCATAGTGGGTGCCAGTGGCGCGCCCGAGTAGCAGAGGTGGGCGCAGAGCGCGCCCGCAGAGAGAACACGGTGCGGGGCGGCATCGTGAGGGGAGAAGTTCAATTGTGGGATGGATGGCAGTAGATGTTTGATAAACCGCGGAAAAACCAGCCGCAGCTTCAATGTGGGATGTGGAATTTTTCCGTGGAGCGAATCCTAGCCGCATGATTGCTCACGCGTGCGATCCGAGCTGCTCATCTAATCGCGCCATTCGCGATCTGATCCAGGACGTCCGAGGTTATTTGATCGCCTGATCCGACGGCTCCCCGTCCGTCTTCAATCTTGAGCTCGCCCGAATGCCACTCGCAGCCTCCGTTCGAACTAGAGGCATCCCGATGACAAAATTCGAGCTCCCGGCCACCTTTGAAGGAGCTGAAGGTTCCATTGTGCTCGTCTGTCCATGAGGAACTCATCCAGGCATAAAATTATACATGCATACGTGAAATGGGAGATTTCGATGAATGCCGAGGCAAACAACGTTTCCGAGGCATCGGGTGTTCGTGCTTTGCATGAATGGGCCTAAACAGAGACATGCATGCGTTTGAAAACGCATGCACGTGAAGGAAACCGCAAAATAGAAAACCCGCATTAAAACAGAGAATAAGAACGAGATACGCGGAAGATATTTAACACGTTTGAAGTTTTCAAAATTCCAAAGATCTTGGGGGTTCTAGTTTTGGATCCTGTGGACTCTATTCACACTCCTCGCCTATAAAATGAGAAGTCCAGCGCCCTTGGAAATGCTGCTGATCCTTTGAGAACTCGAGAGTCCCGCGAAGCCATCCGAGCTACGCGAAGTACCTCTGCGCAGCCTCTTGCGCGACTGAGAATTCTGGAGCCACTCGAGGCCCTGAAGAAGTCCCATGTGCACTACCCCTTTGCGCGACAGGATGGAGAGGTTGGGCAGCGCGACCTTGCGCGCTCCCTCTATGCACCACGCCCCCTGCGCGGTAAGCATTTGTGCGCCCGCGGTGTTTCACCGTGCACACCCGAGGCAGTGGCCCTTGCACCAAGACCCTACGCGGCTATTAGAGAAAAGGATTGGCCGCACCATTGCACGCCTCCTTTGAGCTCAAGTGGAGACGACCACCTACGAACAGTGTGTGTGCTAAGTGCAAAGAAGGGCAGTAGGTGTTCGGGTGATGTGAATTACACACCTTGTGTGTGTGTGCTTAAGGATAATACACCCTTGCCAAGTGAGTGCACACCTACGGGTTGTGTGCAAGAAGGAGTGGAAGTCCACCACATTTGTGTGTGTTCAAAACAAGAGGAAGGTCGAGGCCTTAGTGCCTTGTGTGCAAAGTGAATAAGAGGAGGTCGTAGCCCTTGTGTGTGAACACTTTGAAGAATAAACTAAAAGAACAATAAAGTGTGTGTGTGCAACAAGAATAGGAGGAGGCCAAGCTTACTTGTGTGCATAAGAAGTGTGTGCAAAGAGAAAAGAGGCCTAACGTAGTGTGTGCACTAATTGAAGTGTATACACTTAGAAGAAGTGGAAGACTCTCACACTAAAGTATAACACACATTTATGTGTGTAATCAAAAGGAATTAAGTGTGTGAAGGAAGTGAGAAGGTGTGTGGTAAAAAGGATTACACCCTTTGTGGGTTTATTGCACCGAGAAGAAGAAGGGGAGTGCATGCTTACATGCATGCACGTGCACACGTGAACAAAGGTGAATCAGGTTGTGTGCACTTGAGAAGACAAAGAACAAGAGTTCTTGAAGAATATTGAGAGGCCATGCAGTCAGTGCATGAGGAAGCAGAGATGCCATGAAATCAGTGCATGATGTTGTGATTAAGTGAGACTGAAGCCAAGCTGAAGTGAAAGATATTATTTGGCTGAGTTTTCAGTAGTTGAGCAAGACCAACTAACCTTATCAGAGGTTGTTGAAGTTTCTTGAAGAGAGAAGCCAGGTCATCCTGAGAAGAAGGAGATAAAGCCTGAGCAAGACGAGGAGTCTTGTTCATCACAAGTGAACAGAAGAAGAGAGCAAGGCCATCAGCCTTTATCTCTGGCTGCTGAAGATACTTGAAGAGCTGAACAAGAAGAAGAGCTACTCGTGTGACTCGAGGAGCCAGGAGAAGCCCCCTGTGAGACTCAGGGCGGAAGAAGTCTTCAGTGGGATTCTGGAGCAGGCCAGTGGGACTCTGGTAACACTGTGAGATGCAGTATAAAGACCCTCCTATGGGACTCAGGAGAGATACAGTGGGACTCTGTATCGACCATTGTAATACTAACCGATTATAATGGAGAAACCATGTTGGGGTGTATAACCAACATGGCAAGGATGTAGGCCTTTGGTGCCGAACCTTGTAAATCCTTGTGTCATGTGCCTTTATATTTACTACATCACTCGAGGAAAGGCTGAGAGATACAGGAAGAGTGGATCGAGGCTTTAACCATCCATAGAGGTTTAATTGATAAGGAATCAATTATTAAAACCCTTTTAGGGATCACTGATTCACCCCCTCCCCCTCTCAGTGATTCACACTGATCTGGGCACTTCAAATTTCATATTGATTAATGATATGTGGCCATCATTTTTTATAATGGGTGATATCTATATGGATTATATGATATTTTGTGACCCATTATAGATTTTTAGTGATCCTGCTATGGCTTATTCGATGGGTTGAGTCCCCTGATAGCTTAGTAAAATGGGTAAGCCACAGAAAATCGATAAGATGGGTAAGACCCATTAATCACTCCAATGCATTGGATAATGACCAAGTTCTATGTATAATTATTTTAGAAGTTGATCACATGGTTATTAAAATATTTAGGGGTTCCATTAAGGGATCTATAAAGATAATGTTCAATTATACCAACACACTTTTATTATTCTTTCTAAGGGTTCAAAATGAAATAATCAATTAGGATTGACTTCATATTTATCGTTATTATTGATTCCTATTACTAATAACTATGATAATTATCTATTCCATGATTCATTTTTTATTATATAGGTAATTTAGGGGTATAAATTATCTTATGTAATGATTATATAATTTGACTGTGTCATCATAACTTTTACCTCATAATACACTCACTATTTAAACTTAATTGTTATTTTTAAGCTTAACCTTACATTGAATTTGAGAACACACTAATTATGATTTCATTTTCTAATTGATGTATTGAAATATTTTATGTATGTTGTTCTTAATATGGTTACTATATTGGAATTAATTGTTGAAGATAATATTGATTTTTTTGAATAATTAGTTTATAAATCCTAGTTGGTGAGAGTTTTTCCTAATTTTATAATACACAAAACCTAAAAGTTCATTGGGTTTATAAATGAAAAAACATTTATTTTTAATTTTTTATGGTTTAAATGGAAAACATTGGGTCACATTTATTGTTATCATAATGAGAAATGTAATTTCTTTTGTACTTAAAATGTTAGTGTGGGTTTGGGGCTATTATAGTTGGTATCTGAGAATAGGAGTGACCTTAATCCTCAGGATTTAAAAAATGTGAAAATTGTGGTAACCTTGGATATCTTACAAAGTTATTCAGGAAGAAAGAAAATACACTAAGGATGGTGGTGAGAGTTCCTCGTGTGATTATTTATCACCCTTGGAGTTCTATGATATGTATTAATTATATGAAATTGGTAATAATTCCATGATCTTATTGTTTTCATCATAGTATGGTTTTGAATGCTTTGGATATTGAGATATTTTCACATGAGGGTATCTTAAGAGTTATATATACCATCATCGGTTTATGATTTTTTGGTTGATTATAAGTTCAAATACCTAGAAACCACTTTGTGGTTAAAAATGAATGAATTATAATGTAACTAATGGTATTTTTTAGCTATTTTATTTGGTTGAGGTATATGTAACCCTTACATTTTTCATGTATTAATATATTAAGAGTCATGTTTGATGTATGTTTTGGAAGAATATGTAATCTTAATGTATATTTTTTGTGATTCATATTATTTTTTTGAATAAAATAGCATGTTTTGATAGATTATGCTATCAGATAATATACTTGTTTGGTTATATGAATTTATGTGTGAATAATTCTATTTAGCGATAAAGATTTCACATATCATTGAAGAATGTGGGATTACATCCTTATGATTTTAGGATTTATGATTATCCTTAATATATATGAATTTTTAGTGTAGTTAGTCATGTAATGATTTAGTTTGATCATTTAGTATTACTATTGATGTTTGATATTAATTTTGTTTTATTTAATTTGAAATTTCACTGATTTTTGGAATTATATTATTTTTTTGTTACCATTTTAGTATTCCATAAGGACTAAGGATTAGTGGTATATTTTTTATCCTTTTTTTAGAATATGTTATCTGTTATATTTTCATTCAATTTATATAGGAATAGAAAAAAATAATGTCGATTACTTATTGTTTGATGAACTGGATGAGATTATGGTGGAAATTGATTAATTAAAGAAATTATACTTTGTATGTAAGTATATTTCCTTATTTTTATAGTCTAGTTATAAATATAGGTCATCAACTCCATAAATGGGTCGCAAAAGAAAAAATTTATCATATTAATTACATTTTCAATGAATTGATACTATTTTTAACACCACTTTGGTTTAGAAATTAATGGTCAATAAAATTCTCGTGGTTCTTCAAATTCTTGTGATCAATGATCTTCGTCACTATATATAAATTTTGGGACACTAGGATTTTATTACATGTCCATACCTTCTTCTCCCATTAATGTTATACTATTTGGAATCATAACTTCTGTTATTTCATGATTACCTAAATACATCCCATTCTCTATTTTCAGTAGGATGTGTAATTAACACATTTATCAATGTGTAAACTCAAAAAATAAATTTTCAAATTATTAAAATTTTATTACAATGTCTAAGTTCACATTGTGAGGAAACTATTTAAAAAATAAGAGTATAATCTAATATATCGATATTTTAAAAGAAACACTATTATCGATTGAGTATTGACCTTAACATTAGAAAAACAATGAAATATTATTATTTAAAAATGAACATTATAACCATTCTATTTATTTGGTAGATATGAATAGGAATAATATAATTATAAATTATATTTAATTTTCTAAATAAATTCTAATTTATTGATTAATAAGAACTCACTTTTTAGTAAATTCATTTTTTTATTCAAGAATATATTTTCTAAAAAAAATTGGTCATTTTGATGGAAAAATATAATTAATTTTTTGATATTTTAGAATATATATTTTAAAAAATCGAAATATTTTTTAAAATTAAAATATAAAAATTGTAATTTTGTTATGTTTAGATAATTTTATAAAAAAAATTATTTTTGAAGGAAAACTAAAAAAATTATTCATTTTCATTGAAAACTATATTTTCTCTTATAAAATTGAGAAATTGAAATTAATTTTTTGTTAGTTTTAAAACATAATTACATCCTTTTGAATAAACATAATCTAATTACAGTCTTCTAAATGAATTTTATACATGGATTGGGTAGAAAAAAATATTCTATACCTAAATAGATTTTTTTTCTAAAAACCAGATTTTTAACATGTTATTTCATATAAATATTAAATTAAATATTTCTAATTATGTGTTTTAAATTATTAATGTCAGATTCCATATATTGAATCACATGGTACACATTTCTTAAATTGGACCATTTTTCGGTCATTTTATATTGAAACCATATTAATTATTATTATCATGGTAAATGGAAGGTCGTGTAATTAAAGTTAAAAATAAAATCATAATGACTATAAAAATTATTGTGAAACTTTTATTAAATATAATCCATGATTAAATTTCACACCTGGACTTTTGATATAGTTTTAATATTATTATTTTATTTTTCTAAAAGAAATTTTATCATGTTTTAGGCTGATCACGATTAAATTTTTTAATTTTTTCTGATAATTGTTTTGTATTAGGATTGATGGGGCCCAGCGCACGGACATTTGAGAAATGCAGGGTAATCATGTGGTCCCCCATATTTCAAAACTTATAACTCATTAAAATGATAATGAAATAAAATTAAAGGAAAAGGTAAAATAGAAATTAAATAAATGTTGTTATAATAAAAATATTATATTTATACAAGAGAATATTATCATTGTTATTATCATTATAGTTAATAATATTAATATTAATATGGGTATTAATATTATTAATATTATTATTTTGGTTTATAATATTTATATTATTATTGGTGCTAATAATGTCAATATAATTATTTATATTCTTAATCCTATTATTTTTATCGATATTAAGAATATTATCCTTATTATTATAATCATTAACCAATTTTTATAATTATTGTTATAATTTATATTATTTTTAGGTTAATTTAGTATTTTATTAGGGTTGTTTCTAACATTTTTACCTCTCCCTCTTATTTATAACTTCCTCTACCCTCATTGTGTTGGCCCTCACCTGGCATCTTCCCTGTGCGTTGTATCCCATGGATGGTGCCCTACTCACCTTATGGTGAACTCCCTTATTCCACAATCCGGTAATCCTTCCTACTCACATGCACCATCAACCAATGACATACCCTATGTGGAAAAACACCACTATCATGTGCACAAACCTTTTTGACTGGAACCCACAGGTGACCCCTCTTCCAGCACGACCCCCTGCAATCGGTGCCATGTCTAGTGCAACCCTCCCTCCCCATTTTCTTGCATTTTCCACTCCAGAGACCCCTTAGGGTAAAATGGTTTTTAGGTTTTGCTTTTGGTTTTCTAGTAGTTTGAGTATTTGTTTTTTGGGTTTAATCCTTGGTTATTTTTGGTTTAATATATTTTTTCAAAGATCCTTTTTTTCTTTATCATGGTGAAAATGAGGTGTGGGTGTTATTTCATGACATTATTGATGGAATATCAATGTAAGGTAGGTGTTTCCATGCCCTAACATATTTAGGTGACATAATTTTCCTTTTAAATAATATTTAATGTTTTGAAATAAAAAATGGTATGTTGTAAATTTTACTTTTGATATAATTTTACAAGTATATATGATGAATTTTATTTTTATAAAGAAATGCCAATGTATTGCATATGATTTTTTGTGAAATTGTTTTGAAATATTTAATTAATATGTTAAGGTATGAAAATTGTGTTTTTTTTCAAAAAACACATCAGGTGCGAGTGTCAATAATGTAAGGTTTTGAAATGAATATAACCTATTTTAACATATTGATTTTTATTGCAAAACTTGGAGTATGTTTTAGGGGTGATAATGGGGTTTTAAAATGGTTGGAATGTGCAATTGTTTTAATATGTTTCTTTATGTGAAATTTCAGTGTTTTGAAGTGATGTCTTTGGGTTTGCATGTAATATGTTTTATAAATAAAGAAGTTTTTTATTTAAGTGTTGTTTGGAATGTGGAGCATGGTTGGAATGGTTATTGGTGTTTTTGGTAGGTTTGATATATATATTTAGGCCATTTGAGTTGTAGATTTCTATAAGGGGATTTAAATTAGAATATAAATCGGGTTTGGGGTATGTTAACCTTTTTGTGCATTTGAGCATAAATTGTGAAATTTTTGGATGGTTTGAAATACCTTTTCGTGGTCTTTGTGGTGTGTGTATATTAATATTGAGATATTTATGGGAAAATTAATCACTTTGGATGAGTTTTCTTTTATGTTAATTTTATGTATAATTTTTAAAATGATTGGAAATTGTAAAATTATTGTTTTTAAAATAATCTGATGTTTAGGTGGTTTTATGAAGGGACTTTGCCATTGTTTTTTTTGTCTTCATTTGGGTGTTTTCATGGGTTATAAAAAGGGGAATTGGGAATTATTTATAAGTGATGACAAATGTTTTGAAAGTTGATATTCAATTTTGTGTGTGAATGGAAATGTGATTTTTTGAAATGAATGGTGTTTTCTTTGAAATGGTTAGTCTGTGGTATGAAAGATGTGGTGTGTGTATGTATGTTTAATTTCACTTGAGCATAAGGGGATACCTTAGGTACCTAGGTGGGAAGACTAGGACTAGTATGCTCGATGATAAGTAAGGGGTTCTTCCTGGTTTGGTATATCAGGACTGACGATACCACACTAATTAAACATTTTTGATGATTAATGTCCACTAGGATATGGGTGTGTTCCGTAATAGTTGAATGTGGTAGAGAACATAGATTTCTGTGGTTTATATGACACATTTACACCAAGATATGATGTCCCAAAGGCCCCACTCGAGCTAGATTACCCTTAGAGGATTTACCCATGGTTCTCTACTATCCATGAAGTGGTGCCTTCCATCTGCATACAGAAGACCAATTGAGTGTGTGTGTGTGTTCTTTTTGAATTCTATCATTCACATTAAATTAGTTTTTGTTAAATGGGTTTTCATAAAATCTTCATATTTAACAATTTACTTCAAATTGTTTTCCTTAAAAGTGTTTTTAAAGAATGAATTTAAATTGGCATCATAAATTTTCTTACTGACATTATGATATTGAACCATTTTATTGGGTGACATGTTACCAGTCTCTTGGATCACAACCTACATACACCTTTGGGTTAATTTAGATCATGTTCTTGTGTATCCCAGGTTAAGGCATCGGGCTTAGTGACTATTTTCTAGGTAGTTGATGGCCTTCTCATGAAGGTTGTTGTTGGAAGATTTGGATGTGGATTGTCGTGTTTTTTTGGAGGTCTATGTTATTGTTTTAGTATTTCATTATTGTAGTTCCATTATGGGTTGATTTGAGTTGTGAACCAGAAATCTGATCATAGTTTAAGGTACTATTTTTTGTATGTATTTAGTTTAATTTTATTTATCATTCTTGTAGTTTTGTGTTTATTATTTTGGGAAAATCATTACCTAACATAACATTTTGATATCCCCTAAATAAAATTCAAGATAGAGAAGAGCGAAGACTTTCAGATCTTGATGTTCTAACAATGAGTAAGGTACATGCCTGACACACGTCATGGTAGGACTCAAGTTACCAAGGGAGGTTGAGGTTTTTCTAAGTCATTGTTTCTAGTCGTTAATAATATTTGGGGGAAATAAAAATGGTGTAGGTTCAATGGTCTCATAAATATCATAGGGCCTATAAATCCATACAGATCCAAGAATAATGCCCTAGTAAACTCTCTGTGATGGTTGAGTGATTGGCGTATGGCCACCAACCATATGTCCACATCACCCAATGGCACTAATTTCTTCATTCATTGTTATATTACCCTTTGGGTTTTGGAAATCATTTTGAAAACATTCTTTTTTAATTTCTTAAATCTGAATTTTTAAGTAGAAATGTCTCGATTTGCAATGTGGTGGAACATGGGTTTCAACCATTTGACTAGTGGTTTTTCAAAGAAGAGATGTGGGTCAATTTTTGTCACGGAAAATGGAATGAATTTTGTTTTAAACATTGTTATTTACATGGGTTTCCACATCCATGTGTAACTCCCATGAGGTACCCTTGGGGATTGTGTGTCCCACAATCTCAGTGATATTTTCAGAAGTGTTTCTAAAGAAATGGTGGGGTGTTTGATGATATATAGCTACTTGGTGTGTCTTTTTGTGTTTTGAGAATCATGTAGTAAGGTGTTTTGAGTTTTGGAAACCTGTCATTTTTTGGGGATTTTCCTTGTTTGTGTCTCATCGGTAAGTTGATTTAAGGAGGTGGTTAGTATTCTTCTTTGATAATTGTTTCGGGAGGTCTTTATAGGGGGTTTTCCTGGGAATTAGGTGTTTTCTCATGGTATTCATGACTAATATACCAATTTATTTTGTGTTATAATTATTTTTCTTGGATAGAATTTTCCTATCAAGAACTAATATGCTTTTGAGATGCAGCCATGGTGATTCTCCGTTGTTTGGCCCTCCAGTCAAAAAAATAAAATACATTCGTTTTGACTGCTATTATCATGTTTATCCTTTAATCTGATCAGTTATGTAAATCCTCACACAATGGGAGAGTGGATGTGTGTGGGTGAATGAAGTTTTCATTTCATTAATTCATTTTATGGTCAAATGGTAATGTTTGACATTGTTATGTTTGGAGAATTTTTTGGAACCGACTGGTAGTTATCGGTGCATGATTCTATTTAAAATGACCCTCAGTCTATTCATTGGTTTCTTCTAAGGAAGATGTCATTCTAGGCCACTAGTGTATGAATCTAGTCATAAGAGGCTATTTTGGCTGCTTGTCGAAATCTCATGTCGTCTAAGGCTCAGTTCAAAATCCATTTTCATGTAGTTTTTCATTCACAAAAAAATGATCATGTTCTGTGACACTTGGAGGTGTTGTGTTCTTGTTTGGTCACATGGACGAAGGTTTTGGGACATTCCAATGGCATATATCTTTAAAGAAATGTATTTTACCTCATTAAATTTTAAAAAACTCCCTTGTATAGGAAGGTTTCTTTTATGTGTGGTTCTTATTGAGGTTTCATATTTGAGTAAGATGGGGTGATACTCATGTACATTCATTTGTTTCATATTGGTGATGTTCTATTTCAATTTAAGTGGTTGTCCAGGGGTGTTTTTCATAAGGGTGATTAATCAATTGTGGTATGTTTTCCTATTGCACCAGAAGAAGAGTTTTCATTCGTGGGTTTCTACAGCCTGACTGTGGGGCAGGAGTGGCTTCAATCATCTGAGCTCTAGCTATAGGTCAGAGAGTGAAGCTGGTACATAGTCCGAAAAAACTGAGGGTCATGATTTCTTGGGCCTAATTCCTATTATCTAGGAAGAATATGGATATAGATTAATCCTTTGACATCATTAACCAGTTTTAGTTGTTACATTATTGTGTAAATTGGTGGGACAACCTCTTTTCTACATGTGACCTGTTTGAGTGTAGGGGTGATCCCATGGTTACGTGAAGGCTAAGTCTATCCACTTCCTGAGACCGTAGTGGTTGTGTCTCACCAGGTGCATGCCTCTAGTTAATGGCCCTTACATGGTCTTTTTTTGGGAAATAAATCTTATTTATTTTGGGGTAATCTATGCAATTGAAGTTGATTGGTTGTCTTGGGCCATGGTTTTAATGCTCTGGTAGTTGGTCCCTTCCCTCCCCTCCCCTTGTGGTGGGGGTGTTTGGTCACTATTGGAAAATTTCAATGTTTGTATATTTTTTTCATCAGTTCTAATAGTGGGGAGACCCATGGTGGGTCGTTCTCAAATTTATTTAGATTGATTCAGTGTTGGTGTTTTTCATAATAGCGGGGAGTCCGTTTGGGCCACCCAATATCGATCTTCTAGTTTTGTTCCCAAAAATGGTTTGGTTCTATTTATTTACATTAGACAAGTGTTGTGGTTTCTATTTCGCAGTACATGATTTTTTTGGGATAGAAATATTGGATTATGTGGGTGAAAATATTTTTTCTTTGATCGATCATCATGTGGTGTTCTAGCTCTTTGGGGTGGGTGACACTTAGAGGGAAATAATTTTGTGTGTATCTTCTATTTTTCATATAACTCTCTATCTCTAAACATAGTTCATTTGACATTTTATTATCGTATTTCATTGGGATCCAATTTGAACCTTAATGGAGTATATGTTTTGTTTGGTCTATGCCTTCTTGTGACTTTCCTGGGGTAGAATAATTCATGGTGGGGAGAATTATCACACCCCAACTTTCTAGATTAATTTATTTTTATAATTTTATTTTTCTTTGTGATATTTTTCATGTTTCAGGCTGAGCCCAATTGAAATTTTTTGTTTTCAGATATGTTTATGTTTTAGGATTGATGGCGTCTAGTGCACAGTTGGTTGATCAATGTGGGGTAATCAGGATATTTCCCATCATTAAAAATAAATAACTCATTAAAATGGTAATGAAAAAAAATTATAGATTAGAGTAGAATAAAATTTTAAGAAATATAATTAAAGTAATATTTGTATTTTTATAATTTATAATATTATTATTATTCTTATTAGAGTTAATAATATTTATACTGGTATAGGTATTAAAAATGTTCATTTTTTATTGTTCTTAATAATATTTATATTATTGCTGGTGATAATAATGTTATTATTGTTATTCATAATCATAATCCTATTATTATTATTGTTGATATTATTAATATTAACATTATTATTAGAATCATTAACCTCTTATTTTTATTATTATTATTATTGTACTTTTATTTTTTTTAGATTCTTTTTATTTTTATTATATTATGGTTTCATTCCACCTTTTTTCATCTATCTCATGTTTCTCTCTTCCCATTCCATCTATGAATCGTGCCCCACATGGACTCCTCCCCATTCATTGCATCCCATTGTCAACACCCTGCCCACCTTCTAATGCTCTCCCTTGCACCACCCTTCGCTCGTCCTGCCTGCTAGCATGCACCATCGACCAGTGACATCCCCTATGTGGCACGACACCACCAATTGGTGCATGAACCATTTCATATGGAAGCCACCATTGTATCCTTTTCTAATGTAACCCCCAGCCCTTGATTCCATGTCCAATTACACACCCCAAACCCATTTTTAGTGTGCTCTCATATCCTATAATCCATCCAGGCAAAATCCTCCTCAGGTTTGGGGTTTTAGTTTTCCAATAGGTTGAGTTGTGTTTTTAGCATTTAATATTGGGTCATTTTTTGTTTGATATCTAGTTTTATGGATCCATCTTTCACCTTTGTGGTAATAATGTGGTGCAGGTATGATTTCATGCCATTTTTTTAAGGAATCTCCAGGTATCGTAGGTGGTTCAATGCCCTAACATCTTTAGGTGATTAGTTTTCTTCATAAATATGTTTAAATGTGTTCTAATGATAAATCGTGTGGGGAGAATTGTATTATTGATATAATTTCACATGCATAAATGATGTATATTATTTTATTAAAGTAAATTACTATATATTATCTATGAATTTTTTTTTGGAATTTGTTCGATGTGTTTAATTATTTGGTAAATGTCGGAAAATCTTGTTTTCCCAAAAATGGTTGAGGTGTGAGTGTCATGAATGTAGGATTTTAAATAGAGGATAAAATTTTCTGGAATTTTGATTTTTATTTCTAACCATTATGTATGTTTTAGGGATGAAAATCAGATTTTATAAGTTTTTGGATTTGAAATTGTTTTAAAATATTTTTATGTGAAATTGGTGTGTTTTGAATTGATTCCTTGGGTTATGAATGTAAGATGTTTTATAAATTGAGTAGTTGTTTATTTAAGTGGGTTTTTAAAAGAGGAACATGGTTGGAATTGTTTTTGGGTTTTTAGGTCAGTGCGATATGTATATATATATATATATCTATATCTATATATTAGAAATTTAATTTGTATATGCCTATATGTGGATTTTAATTGAAAAATAAATCATTTTTGGGGTATGATTGATTTTTTGTGGATATAAGCATAAATTGTGAAATGATTGGATAGTTATAAAATGTGTTTTCATGGTCTTTAGGGTGACTATATATTCAAATGGATATTTTCAAGGGAAATTGAATAACTTTGGTAATGTTTTCCTAGTTGTCTATTTTATGTATAATTAGTGAAATGTTTGAAAATGTGAGAAGATTTTTTTTTAAAAAAATAGTTTAATGTATGAGGGGTTTTATAAAGGGGAATGGATGTTGTTTTGGTTTGTCTTAGTTGGGTGTTTGTGAGGGTTATAAAAAGGGGAATTCAGAATTATTTATAAGTGAGGAAAAAAGTATTAACATTCAACTTTCAATGGTGTACATAAATGAAAATGAGTTTCTTTGAACGGAATGATGTTTTCTTAGAAATGGTTATCCATTGACATGAAAGATGTGGTGTTTGTTTGTGACCATTAAGTCTATCACAAGAAAAAACCCTAGGTATCTAGGTGGGAAGACTTGAAATGGTATTATATATGATACGTATGTGGTTCATCCTGGTTTCTTCTTGGAGGATTAATGATGCAATACTAACTTAACATTTTTGATGACCAGAGACCACATAGTTATGGGTGTGTTCCCAACTAGTGTCTCAAGCATGAGAACGTAGATCGTTCGGGTTCCAATGCCATGTTAACACTGAGATATGATTTCTCAATGTCCCCACTAGATCAATATTATCATTAGAGTATTTACCCACGGTGCTCTACTATCCATGACGTGGTGCCTTCCTATGGCATATGGAGGACCATTTGAGTGTGCGTGTGTGTGTTCCTTATAAACTCTTCATTTAACATTGTACAAGTTTTTGTTAAATTTTTTTCATTAAGTGTTCCTTCTCAGACTTTTATCTTGCTAATGTTTTCCTTAAACATGTTTTAAAGGCATGAATTTAAATAGGAAAGTCAAATTATATCATTGTCATTATGGAATGAATCCTTTTTATTTGGTGACATCATACTGGGCTCTTAGCTCACAAACTAGATACCCCATTGGGTGCATGTAGATCATGTTGAAAATGTATCCTAGGTTAATGGATCAGTCATAACAATGGTTTTCTGGGTTGTATATTAACTTCTCGTACCAGTTGGTTTTGGAATCTTGGGTATGTGTCTTATCTTGTTTCTTGGAGGTTTGTAATTGTGTGTTTTTTTTCATTTTTTTGTAGTTACTTTGGGATTTGAGTGGAATTTTGACCATTAAATCTTGTCATAGTTTAAGGTAATGTATGGCTATCTATCATTAGTTTTAATTTATATATATGTTTAATAGTTTTGTGTGTATTATTTAGAGTAAATCATTCTCTAACATTAGATTTTGATACCAGGGAACTTGTGCCAACCCATGGGGATCGAAAACGCCCTTCGTGCCTTGCCACATACTGAGTCGGGGGCATGGTTTGATGGTGACCTGCCCTGGTTTTTGAAATTAAATCCCATTCATTATCATCCATATACGAAATATACAACCTTTTGATTCCATTTGACCAGTATTTTGACTGTTATATCATTTCATATAAGTAAAAAATCAATAATTTCAATATCTTTATTGTATTTCCTTTAAATTTATTAAAAATGGTAAACTGATAATATTTTCTGTTTTAAATATTAATATTTAAAAAAAATTATATTCATGTTATTTTATTTCTAATTTTATGTTAGGAAATTATTACAGAAATCTTTATGTTACATTGGCACAGTGTTTGTGAAAGTAAATGAAAAATTAATAAATTTATTTCAAAGGCAATAAAAATAATATTTTTTATTTTTTATTGTTTGAAAAAAAAATTAAAAAAAGGGTCATATTATAGTTAGTTGGATACATTTTAATGAAATTACGTTGTTTTATTGTATCTCTGAAAATAAAATTAATTGAATTGTTACAAATGATACATTGTTTATTTTTTTATAATGAATGATATTTAATGAAATTATTTAAAATTAATAAAGTTATTTTAATATTCTAATTGAATTGAATATGTATGTAGACAAATACCATGAGAAATTTATTGGATCTTGTTTCTTTAATATCATTAATATGAATTGATTAATTGTTAATAACATTGATATTTTAACATCCCAGTTTTGAGTACCGCCCAATGGTTCCTCATACATGGTTGGTCACATAGACTCGTGTGAATTTCAATGAATGATAGAGGCTTCTGACTAGTAGTGAGGGACTTGGGTGTGATAGTGGGGAATATATTCCCATATTGGTAGTGTAACACAATGGAAACATATAGTAACAGTAGGAAAATATTAATAAAATGAAACAAGTGCAAACAACATAAGACTGATAGTAATTTAACAGGTGGAGAAAATATTGAAATAAATTATACATATCACAAGAATCTAGGAAATAATCCAAAAAATTAAAAATGTTGTAAATACAATACTAAACCTATAGTGCAGAACAATAAAACTCTCGAGCATCACAATCCTCATTTATGTCCATTGCTCTACAAATCCAACAACAATCAAGTACTAAATGAAGTTGGATGACTTCCTCTATCTGTACCTGCAACCATATAATCTATTTTGGTTTAAAAGCATGACCCAAATAGGGTTTGAGATGAGTCCCTGTATGAAACCACCAAATGATATTTTCCTAACCGTCAGTGAATATATATATCAGGTAAAATGAAGAAATGAAATAATACACTCAGAAGTCCTCCAAAGTAAACTATCATACTGTTTTCAATAACATCCATCTGCATTTACTAATTTTTCAAATAGTTGAACAATGTAACCATAGGATCAAGTCTAATCTCTATATCCCCTTTCAATATAATAACAAAAAGATGTCTCAAGAGACAATCTAAACAATTAGGTATGACTGATTCTAAGCTTGTGCTTTGTCCTGGCAGACTCTTCACAAAAATTCAATCATTTAAAAGAATCCCCTAATAATGTTCTCACACACTAACTTCTCTAGTTTAACATGTCATAAAATCAATAAAAAATGGATCTCTGGGAAAGATCACATAGAAAAACCCCTTTGGTCCCACATGGAACTAATCATTTACAAATGAAATCCTTGATTGCTCTAACAGTCAATACCCCTTTGGTATGCAAATAAACAATATAATATAATGACCCCCCAGAAGATCTCATAGTCAATTCTGTATTGTCAAAAATTCATTAAACAATGACCCTCTAGGTAGATCTCATGGTCTAACCCATCCTATCTATGACCTAACATAATCTCTCATAGTCAATACCTTTGGTCAATTAAATCTACAATTACGGATAAATGACCTTTACATGGGAATCTCTAACAATCAATTCCCCTTGGACATACTTTCCCAATGTGAAACACATGGATCACAAATAATTTGCAACTCCATCAATATAACATGGGGCATGGAAACAAAGGAATCTTATTAAGAGATTCTAGACCAAATGACCATAATCAATTAAACATGGGTAACCCATCCATGAACAAGGTTTTAAAATATATGCCAGCCTAATTACACTTTCTCAACCAATAAACCACAATAGGTATTAAATAAGGTTAAAATACATAACAAGAAATACCCTAACAAGGGGTATTCAGTGAAATTAGAATATATAATACAATGACAACCAAAGAAAGTCACAACCCATCTACCTCGACGTTCTACGTTGAACTCTATCGAATTTATGACCTTGAATCCACCTATACTGATGTAGATCTATGAAAAGGGTTAAAACAATCAACCCCCAATAACTCAACATAGTAGATAAATCAGGTAGGGAGGCTCTAGGGGAAGAGATAATACACCAATGAGAATCCAATGCACCCCATGGAACCATAATCGGATCTTAGATGGAGGATCAAGAGCAGATCGAAGATCTTCAGCCATACATCTCTCTCTTGCATTAAACATGGGAAGAAGAAGGTGTTTCTGGATGTGAGACGTGATCCCTCACTGATATAAAAAATAAATAAGAAAATTACATGGTGTGTTCATTTAATGTACATGTTGTGTACTCACCTCAACTGGCCCTCGATTTAGGTGGTCTTCTAGGTCACTCACGCAAACATGTATTCAGCCATCACACAACTAGTAAATGGCTATATGTCGAAACTGGGTACACTGAGTGTACTTAAAATTACACGGTATGTACATATAAAATTTTCCATTTCATCGTTTATTCTCAAAACAACACAAGCATAGAGATCCATACAAGAAAAAAAAATATTCAGATTCTTACAAAGACCCCCCCTGAAAGAAATTCTTCCCCAAATTGACCATCCATGGGTGGTGATGAAGAAACATCAAACAACTCTAGACACTGGTATCGTACATTGGTATACCTCTCCCAAGTCTATTTATGTACTCTCTCATGCATACATATAACCAATATGATAGGACCATACATTGCCTAATGAACATTCATGCTACAATCCAAAATCCAAATAGGGTGCTTTATGAAGGATGCATCCACCTCCAACTCAACCTCATGTGGTTGAAAAAATTGATACAGGATTGAAATGTAATGCTGTAGATAAGAATAATGATAGACATCGTGCATATCCCACCACGTCTAAGCTAACTCAAACAGATAATAAATCATCCTGACTCTCTCCAAAACCTCGAAAGGCCCCACGTATCTCGGTGAAAGCATATCAAGTCTCCCAATACACATGTGTATCAATATATGTGTGAGATGTAATAAAACATGATCTCTAACCTTGAAATCAAGAGGTTATCTTCTTCATTTCACATAAGATTTATGGAAATAATGTGCAATATCCATCCTATTCCGAATCAAATCCACCTACTCAGTGGTCTCCTAGACAAGACGAGGTCCCAACAATGCTTCCTCTTCTTCCTCCAACCAAAAAAGGGGTGATCAGCCTTTCCTACCCTACAAAGCCTAATAAGGTTACATCTGAATTTATTCCTAAAAACTATTATTTTAGGAGAACTCCACTGGGGGTATGTTCCTCTCCCAAGAACCCCCGATATCCAAGATGCATGCTCTAATCATGTCCTCTAAAACCTAACTTGTACGCTCGGTCTGGCTATCTGTCTATGGATGGAAAGATGTATCGAGAAGTACCGTTGTACCCAAAGCCCATTGTAGTCCATTCTATACACGAGAAATTAACCAGGATTCCCTATCTAAAATGATATAGTATCTAGCATAATGAAATTATACAATCTCTAGAATGCACATCATTCAAATGTCATCAATAGTGAAGGTTTTATTGACTGAAAATAAATGTGGATCCTTCATGAGTCTCTGAACAACAACCCAAAAAACATCATTCCATCAAGGAAACCTTGGTAAACCCATCACGAAATCCATCACACCATCATTCCACATCCACATGGTAATGGGTAACTGTTGTAAAATACCTTCTAGTCATTGATGTTCCTCTTTCTCCTGCTAATAGGTGGAACACCTTATAAAAAAACTAGAAACATCCCACTTCATGCCTGGCCACCAATACAGAATGTGTATATCTCAATACATTTTGTGGACACCATGATGAACTATCCAAATTGAGGAATTAAAATATCACAAAATATCCTCATGTATGTCTACTCACATGCATAAACACACATGGAAATTTGAAACCTCATATTTTTCTACGGTCCACCCTGGAGTAGGGTCCTCTCATGAAACACTCTCTAATAGGACTAGGTTTTCAATATCTGATATCTTCCTTATACACACTCAATCCCGAAGTTTAGAGGTAAAAACTATAAAAGAAAGTAATGTCTTACCCTATCTGTAGTGAACCCCCAAATGTATATCATAGAGTAGATCCATGAGCATCCACTCACTTCTATCCTACAGAACTGCCTGAATATGAGTCCTCCAGCTGAATGCATCATCCACTACATTACCTTTCTAAAGTGTGTAGGAAATCTCAATGTCATAAGACTGAAGGTACTCAAACCACCTTCATTGTCTCAAATTTAGATCATGTTGAGTAAACTTATACTGGAGGATTTTGGGGTTAGTCTATAAAACAAAATTATCTCTCAAAAGATAAAGTCTCAAAAAGCACAAGTCATGAACAACTGCAACAAACTCAATATGATAAATAAGGTAATTCCTGTTACGCATCCTCAACATTTGAGGACCATATGCAATGACTTCTTCCCCATCATAATCATTTCTCCAAACCCGATACCAGATACATCTCAATAAATGGTGCAGTTTTTTCCTGGATCTAGAAATATTAGTATCAGGGCAGAAGCCAATCTTCCATTCAACTCTTGAAAGGCTGAATCATTGGAATATGTCCAAAAGTTCTTCACACCCTTCTTAGTCAGGCCCGTTAGTGGGACTGATAAGAATTAAATTCTAGTATAAAGAACCTATAGTAACCAACCATCCCTGAAAAACATTGTACCTAAAAGATGTTCTTCAGATGCTCCCAAGAAACTACAATCCTCACCCTCTCTAGGTCTACAAATACCCATTTATATGAGATAACATGACCCAAGAAGTGAATCTGGTCCATCCAAAAGTGTAATTTTGAGATATTAGCATATAATTGATGCACCCTCAGTGTACTCAACAAAATCTGATGATGGGTGGCATGGTCGTGCCATGTGTGAGAGTATACTAGGATATCGTCTATGAAGACTACCACAAAAGAATCCAAGGATAGAACACTCGGTTCATCAGTTCCATCAAAACTACCATTACATTCGTGAGATCGATCAGCATAACCACATTATCATATAGAATATACCTTCTCCAAAAGACTGTAAGAGGTATATCTAATTGTCTAATGTGAAAATGAAGATAACCAGATATCATGTCAATTATCGAGAACACCTAGACTCCTCGAAGCTGATCCAAGGGATCATAAATCATATCTAAGTGATATACGTTATTTACCATCAACTGGTTCAACTTTTAATAATCCACACAATGTCTAAATGAATCATCCACCTTCTTCATAAATATGATAGGTGAACCCCATGGATAAGTGATGGGTTAGATGAATCCATTTTCTTGAAACTCCTCTAACTTCTTCTTCAGCTCCTATAACTCATGTGTAGACATCATATAAGGTTGAATGAACACTAGTTCCACTCCTAGCACAAGATAAATAGAGAAATATACCTTTTTATCCAGAGTTAAACCTAAAAATTAATCTAGAAAGATATCCCTAAAACGATCCACCATTGGAGGAAATCCAATATATGAAGTCCTCTGTTCATCCAGGTGTAATATAACAATCTAGGATGTAATTCCTCTCATACCATGATGGTTGAGTCTAGATCTACTCACTTGGACATCCCATTTTTCATTTTGTAGAAATGAACCTTCCTATCGTGATTTTAATGTCACCTTGTGGAAATAGCTGTCAATAAAGGGATAAAAGTAGACTAACCAGTCTATTCTGAGAATGACATCATAACCTTTCATATCTAAGATATAGAGATCCCATAAGAATTTCACCCACCATCCTCAAAAGGGAACTCTTTTCACTGACGTGAACTAGCCTTCGTATGCCTCAACATAGTGTCTAGTATCATAACATCATCAGATGTAAATATACAGATCCCAAGGAACTCCACAATATATACAAATATAAAACTATGGGTAAGCCCCTATTTTGAAAAAGGAAGAAGATAAAACTGAGACAAATAAAATCTTACATCTCATCATAGAGTGTCTGAGATCTTGCTTCAGCTGGTTCTACCCCATTGTATTGGTCTGAACTGTACAACAACCTAGTGTGAATACCCTGAGTTGATCTATCCTACTATTGTTGATAACCTGTATCCTCACTATCAGATCAACAACCACCTCCAATTCCCTAAATGAAGAGAAACCGGTGGCACTTATCCTGAAGTAAGAGTCATAATAGAACCCATAACACTAGTTGTAGGTGAGAAGACCAAAAAAATGCTAAATGTGACCCATCATTCTACAAGACCGATAGTAAACTAGGTTCTTCAGACAATGAGTTCTTATATGGACACTCTTCCCGCACAAGTAGAATATCACCTAGATACCTGAAAAAACATCACGTGAAAGCTCTCTAAGACGCTTACTTCAATGTGATGAATGATTATAAGCCCTCAATTATTTACAACCCTGGCTCATAGCTACAAACTCCCTCATATTGCACTTAGTAATCAGCACTTGGTTCACTATAGTTGTCATTGGAGTCATCTTAAAGAGATTCACCTGTGATCAGATTTCATACCTAAGACCACCCTCAAATCGCCTTTCCAGAGATTACTCGTCACCTCTAAGAACATGTGTGATGCACTGAAGCTCTATGAAATAAGATGAGTAATCCATCAATGAATGGGAACCCAACTCCAAATTCATGAACTCTCAGGCTTGGTTGGCCCTCAATGTCTCAGGGCATATGTATTCATAGAAGGTCCTCTGAAATACTACCCTAGAAATATCTGGATGATGTCCCACAAGTGAGATAACATCCCACCATCACTTGGTGGAATCATGTATCATCTTTGTTTAAAGTATAACCCTCCTCTCAGGATCTGTCTCAAGATTCTCAATGATAGAAACCATGGCCCTAACCTTGACTCTACAGTTTGTGGTCCTCCATCCCCAAAAAAAGTTGGAGGATGCAACTTTTTGAACACTTGTGTCAGCTCTTCCATAGACAGGTCAGGATACGGTGATCCTTATAATTTTTGTATCATATTCAAAAATCATTCATGAAACAATGAACAATCCTCTTCATCTAGTATAACAATTAGTGTGAAGATGGAGTCAAGTGGAGGATCTACTGGTAGTCCCTGGCCTAATAATTCTAATGTCTGATCAATGCTCGGTATCTGGCATACCACCGGTGGACGTCATGGTGGCATGACACTACAAGTTCAATCAAATTATTCTTTTTTTATTATCAAGGAATGAAACACAGAATCAAAATAATGGAACATAATAAAGAATACATTTAGGTATTACCAAATAGGGTTACACGGTGTGTAGAAAAACTACACTGCGTGTTCCCTTACATTTCAACATGGGCTTGTACCTCTACCAAACCTGGTCATGTAACACCCATACACACAGCATGTTCCTCCTAATACATAGCGTGTATTTAAATTTCCCAAATTGTTCATGTAATTATACAGCTCTAAGATACACAGTCCTCCCTTCAATAAACTATACAATGTGTTTACCCAACACATGGCGTGTACTACTTGTGTTCTAACCTCCAGTGTATTAGTCACATGGCTAGATATAGTTTTAAACAACAGAGCATGTACAGTCTAAACACGGCATGTTTTAAAAAAGTTCCCCAACCCCAATATTGGCTCACACAGTCAGTCATATGGTTAACCACTACATGGTGTGTACACCCAATACACAAAGTGTACTTAAGAAAAGTGGTTTCTACTAGAACATAATGACAAATGGTGCGTGTTCATAAAATCACACACCGTTTTTCTAGGTTTACGAGATTTAAGGCTTTGAAACTTCTCTAAAACCCTTAAATCTTTAAACAATTTCCACAACTTGAAAAATTCTAAACCATGATATCCCATACTCTGCATGAATCAATGTTTGGTATCATTTTTCACATTACAACATGACAAAATTCAATTAAATTTAAAACATGATCCACCCAATTCTGATCCATGTGGTCTCATAACACCTCAGGGACCACTGATAAGAATCCTCCAAAATGAAAAATTATATATTCCAATGCCCTTTAAAAATAGAAGTTATTCTATCATGACATCTATCACAACAACTTGAAAATCTTTAACTACATCTATCCCAACATCATGAAATCGGGAATTAATCCTGAAAGGAATGAAAAAAATGTATGGCATGTGATCCCTAGAATATTCCTATATGATTCGGGAGATGGAACACCATCATGTCATAGGGTTACAAATGAAATAGTACAAGAATTATATAAATAATAACATCGTAAAACAATGGAATCAACCAACGGTGAAATAAAATAAACTGCCACAATTACAAAAAAATAAAAGAAAATCATTGAAATATTTGAGGTAACATTGATTTTCTCTATAAATGGGTTAGCTACTCCCAAGAAAAACTTATTACCAACTATCAAATCCTTCTTATCCCTATATATAGGCTCTTAACATTAATATAGAGTAGAAAAAACTCCTCTAATACAACTTTGTAACATCCCAGTTTTGAGTGCAGCACAATAGTGACAAGTACCCGATTGGTCACGTGGCCTCAAGTGCATTTCCCCGATTTCCAGATGCTTCTGACTTCTAGTGAGGGTTGTGTTTGTGATATTGGGGAAACTATGACATCATTTTAAGAGTAACACAAAAGAAGAAAATAGTAATAGTCACAGAAATAGTAATACAATGCAACAAGAGTAATCAGTGGAAGACTAATAGTAATAGAATAGTTGGAGCACATATATAAATATATGATGCATTTCATAAGTATCTAGGAAAGTATAAAAACTAATCACAATTATGGAAATACAATACTAAACCAACATAAAAAAATTATGCCCCATAGAATCACATGAATTAGTTTGGCCACATTCTCTCTATCTCCAACAGTAATCAAGTACCAAATGAGGAACGACGACTGCCCCAATCAATACCTACAACCATACAATATATTTGTTCTTAAATAATGACTAGAATAGGGTTTGAGATGAATCCCAGTAGGAATCCATGAAAATATTTGTGCCTAACTGACAGGGAATATATATAGCAGGTAATATGCATAAATGAAGTAATAAACTAAGACATACACAAAAGTAAAAATTATTATAGTTTCAAATTACAATAATTACATTTATTAATTATTCAAACTATTGAATAATTTAACCTCTAGATCAAGCCTAAGATTGGTTTCCCCTTGAAATAGAAGAACAAATAGACATCTCAAAACCCCATCTAAACATTGAAGTAAGACTGATTCCAAGCTTATACTTTGTCTAGGATAACTCATCACAAACATACAATAATTTAAAAGAAAACCTCTAGGATGGTTCTCATATTCTAAAACCTCTAGTTTAACATATCATAAAATAAATAAATAATGACCCCCTGAGAAATCTCACCTATTCAAACACCTCTGGTCCGACATGGAACTAATCATTTACAAATGACTTCATGGGTAGCTCTCATAGTCAATATCCCCTTGGTATGAATAGCAAAAAAACATAATATAAAAATCCCCTGGAAGATCTCATAGTTAATTCCCTATGGTCCAACAATCATTTATCAGTGACCCTCTAGGTAGCTTTCAATGTCTAACCCTTCTGGTCTATGACCCCATGGTTGTTGTAACATTCAATACCTTCAGTCAATGATAACAAAAATTATACATAAATTATCCTACATCGGGAAGCTCCCATTGTCAATTCCCCTAGGCCATACTATCCTAATATGAAACAAATGAATCTAAAATAAATAGAAACTCCATCCTAAGAACACGAGGAATATAAAAAAATCTTTCCTAACAAGATATTCTGGAGCAAACGGCTATAATCAATCAAACATGGGAAACCCATCCATTAACAATATATTAAACCTTATGCATAAGCAATAACCATTTCTCAACAAACAAATCATAACAGGTATTAATTATAGTTAAAATCCATAACACATAATACCCTATCAATGGTTTTCTGCCACTAGTACCATATATAATACAAATACATACAAATAAAGTCACAAACCACCTACATCGATATTGTACAATGAACACTTTAAATCATAGACCCTTAAATCTATCTAGAACAACATAGATATAGCAAAAGGTTAAAAAAATCAACCCTTCAAAAGCCAAGAGAGAGAAGAAATCAAGAAGAGAGGCTCTAAGTGAAGAGCGAAGTCACTGGTGGGAATCTAATGCACCTGGTGGTATCTCAATCAGATCTCATATGGATGAATGGGAGAAGCTCTCATATTTTTTGACGTACATCCCTCTCCTGTATGAAACATGGGAAGAATAAGGGGTTTCTATATGTGAGACATGATCATGCACTGATATAACAAATAAAATGAAATGCACATGGTGTGTTCATTTAATGTACACGTCATGTACTAGCCTCAGCTGCCCCCCACATTAGGTGGTCTACGAGGTCACCCACATGGCCATGTATGTAGCCGTCACATGGCTAGTACACAGCTACAAGTGGAAACTAAGTACAAAATAAATACTAAAAAATAAATGATGTGTACATATAATATTTCACCCATCATGATTTTTCCTCAATACTAAACAGAGATAAATATCCATACCTGAAAAGAAAATACAGGTTCTTATAGATATCATTATAATTTTCCAAATTATTAAAGGATGGATAAAAAATTATAAGGGTCAAATGTTATCTAAACCTATCAAAATTTTAAATGATGAAATTATTTAGGATCTTCTTCATCCTAATTTAAAAAAGTATCAATTTGGATTCATTTTTATATCATAATTAGTTTTTAATGATATAATATTTTTCGAAATTCCAAAATTTCCATGATTCTCTCTTATAAAAAGAAAGAAAATCATCAAAATTATTGACACTTAGAAAGCCTTTTGGATCATCCATGATAACCCAAATAACGTTCTTCTGTCCCACATATCATCCTAGAGGCCTTTTACATCATAAATAGAATCTCAAAAGTGGTTTTATGAAGGGTCTTCTATATTTTATGTGTTGACATTAATTGTGTGTTTTCTTGGCTTATAAAAAATAGAATTGGGAATTATTTATAAGTGATGAAAAATGTTTTGGAAGTAAATTTTCTATTGTGTGTGTGAATGGAAATGAGATGTTTTTAAATGTTTGATGTTTACTTTTAAATGGTTAGTCTTTGATAAGAAAGATGTTTTGTGTCTATAAATGATAAATTTAACTCGAGAAAAAAGGGATACCCCTGGTTTCTAGGTGGCTAACTAGGACAAGTATGCTCGATGATAAGTAAGAGGTTCATCCCAGTTTTTTCTAGCTAGACATACAATACAACAATAACTAAACATTTGTGATGATTGATGTCCACTAGGTTATGGGTGTGTTCCCTACTAGTGGCATGTTCATGAGAACATAGAAGGATGTGGTTCATATGCCACATTTACACCAAGATATGATGTCTCAATGGTCCCACTCAAGCTATTTGACCCTTCGAGGATTTACCCATGGTGCTCTACTATCCATGAAGTGGTGCCTTCCATCAGCATACAGAGGACTACTTATGTGTGTCTGTGTTCTTTGTGAATTCTCTCATTCACATTAAATTTGTTTTTGTTAAATGGGTTTTTGTAAAATGTGCATATTTAACTTTTGACATCTAAATTTTTTCCATAAAAGTTTTTTTTAAAGAATGAATTTAAATAGGCATGTTAAATTGTCTCATTGAAATTATGATATTGAACCTTTTTACTAGGTGACATCCTACTAGGCTTTGGGCTCACACACAGCATACACCTTTGGGTGTCTGTAGATCATGTTTCTTGTGTGTCTCATGTCAAGGCATGGGGCTTAGAGACTATGTTTTGGGTATTTTATAGCCTTATAATGATAGTTTTTGTTGGATTATTGGGATGTTTCTTGTCATGTTTCATAGAGGTCTATGTTGGAGTTTTAGTATTTCATTGTTGCAGTTCCTTTGTTTTTAGATTTGAGTTGTGAACCATAAATCAGATCATAGTTTAAGTTCATGTTTGTTTGTATGTATTCAGTTTAATTGTATTTATTTGCTTATATTTTTGTTTTTATTATTTTGGTTAATTCATTACCTAACATAAATTTTTATAACGGGCCACTTTTTCCAACATGTGGGGATCAGGAACTCCCTTTAGGATTTGCTACGGACTAGGTCCGAAGTCAGGTCGGATGGTTACCCGATTGGGTTTAATAAAAAAAGGTTTTAGAGAAGGTTTTATTTTTTTGATCATATCCCTTGAGGAAGAGTCAGGATAGACCAGAGTTATGATTTTCAAAAATTGATGTTCTTACAATGGGTAAGGTTCCTGGCCGACACACCTCATGGTGAGACTCGAGTTACCAGGGGAAGTTGAGGTTTGACTGAGTAATTGGTTCGAGTTGTTAATCCTGTTTGGGGGAAATGAAAAGTGTGCAGGTTCAATGGTCTCATCAATATCAGAGGGGCTAGAAAGACATGTGGATATTGGAAAAATGCCCTAGTATTCTCTCTATGATGGTCGAGTGATTGGCGTATGGCCACCAACCATATGTCCATGTCACCCGTTATCACTAATTTCTCCATTCATTGTCTTCTTTCCCTTTGGTTTTTGGAAATAATTTTGAAAGCAATTATTTTTAATTTATGAAATCCGGATTTTTAATCATAAATGTCTTGATTTTCAATGTGGAGGAAGATGGGTTTCAATCATTTGACTAGGGGTTTTTCAAAGAGGAGATGGGGGTTAATTTTAGTTTTGGAAGATTGAATGAATTTTGTTTTAAACTTTTATATTTACATGGGTAATCACATCCATGTGTAAGTCCCATGAGGTACCCCTGGTGATTGTGTATCCCACCATCTTAGTTTTATTTTTGGAAGCGTTTTTAATGAAATGGTGGGGTGTTTTATGATATGTATCTATATGGTGTGTCTTTTTGTGTTTTGGGAATCCTGTAGTAGGGTGTTTTGATTTTTGGAATCCTATCATTTTTGGAGATTTTCCATATTTGTGAATCATCAGTATGTAGATTTAAGGTGTTGGTTAGCAGAATTCTTTGATAAGTGTTTCAAGAGGTCTTAGTAGTGGATTTTCTTGTGAATCAGGTATTTGATCAAGGTATTCTTAACCAATATAACATTTTTCTATGGTTTTTATTATTCTTGCTTAGTGTATGCTTGTCAAGAGCTAATATGATTTTTATATGCGGTTAGGGTAATTCGCCATTGGTTGGCCCTCCAGTTGATAAAAAAAGGACATTTATTTTGATTGCTAGTTTCATGGTTATCCATTTTTTTAATCCGTTAAGTAAATCATCAGACAATGGGAGAGTGGATGCATGAGGGTGAATGCTGTTTTTATTTCGTTAATTCATTTTATGGTCAAATGGGAATGTTTTACATTGTTATATCTAGAGTCTTGTTTGGAAGTGGTAATAATTTATCATTGTTAGCTTCTATTTTAAATGACCCTTGGTCCATTCATTGGTTTTGGCTGAGGAAGATGTCATACTAGGCCACTGGTTTGTGAATGTGGTCATAAGAGACTATTTTGACTACTTGCAAAAATATCATGTCGTCTAAGACTCAGTTTAAACTACCTTTTCATGTACTTTTTCATTAAAAAAATGATCATGTTCAGTGACACTTGGTAGTGTTTTTCTCTTGTTTGGTCATACGGAAAAAGTTTGTGGGACTTTTGAAGGGAATATAACTTGATAAAATTTTATTTTTCCTCATTATATTTCAAAATACTCAATTGTATTTGATGGTTTGTCTTATGTGTCATTCCTCTTGATGTTTATCATTCAAAGTAGCATGTTGTGATACTCATGCACCATCATTTCATTCGTATTGGTGATGTTCGGTGTCAAAAGTAACTAGATGTCCAATTGTGTTTTTCTATAGGGTTTTGCATCGATGGTGTTATGGTTTCTTATGGCACTATAAAAAGAATTTTTATTCGGTGGGTTCTACAGCCGAACTGCGAGGTAGGATATGCTTCAATCAGCTGAGCTCTAGATATATATCCCAGAGTGAAGCTATTGCATAGTCCAGAAAAATTGAGGTTCATGAATGCTTGGGCCTAATTCCTATTATTTAGGTAGAATATGGATATAGTTTAATCCTTCGGCATAATTAACGTATTTTAGTTGTTACATTATTGTGGAAATTTGTGGGAGGACATCGTTCCCACATGTGACATGTTTGAGTGTAGGGGGTGATACCTTGGTTTCATGAAAGATAAGACTTTCCACTTCTTGAGACCCTAGTGGTTATGTCACACTAGGTTCATGACTCTAGTTAATGGACCTTATATGGTCTTTTTTGGGGAGTTAAATCCTATTTTATTTTTATAATCTAAGGATGTGAAGTGGTTTGGTGTTCTTGGTCCAGGGTTTTAATGCTCTGGTAGTTGGGCCCTTCCCACCCCTCTCCTTGTGGTGGGTGTGTTGGGTCTTGGTTAGGAAATTTCAATGTTTTTTTTATTTTTTCCATCAGTTCTAATGGTGGGGATACCCACGGTGTGTCTTACTCAAATGTCTCTAGAATGATTCAGTGTTGGCCTTTTTCATAATGCCAGGGAGTCCATTTGGGCAACCCCATGTCAAAATTTTGATTTTGATCTGAACAATCGATTGGTTCTACTTATTATCATTGGACAAGTGGTGTGGTTTCTATTTAGTACTACATGATGTGTTTTGGTTAGAAAGACTGGATTATGTGGGTGTGAAATTTTTTATCCTTGATCAATCAACTTGTGGTGTTCTAACTATTTAGGTTAGGTGATACTTAGAAGAAAATATTTTTGTGGGTATCTTATGTTTTTCATATAACTCTCTATATCAGAACTTGGTGCATTTGACATTATTTTCTTGTATTTCATAGTGATCTACTTAGATCCTTAATAGAGTATCTGTTTTGTTTGGTCTAAGCTTTTTGTGTCTTTCCTTGGGCAGAATGATTTATAGTGGGGAGAATTATCACATCCAAAATTTTATGATTAATTTATTTTTATTAATTTATTTTTCTTTGAGATATTTTGCCTTGTTTCAGGCTGAGCCCAATTGAAATTTTGTTTTTCTGCTGATAAATTTATTTCTTTGGCTTGATGGTGTGCAACGCATGGTCAGTTGATCCAAGTAGGTTAATCGCGATGTTTCCTATCATTAAAAATAAATAACTCATTAAAATGGTAATGAAAAAAAATTTATGACATGAGTAGAATAAAATATAAATAAATCATATAAAAATAGCAATATTATTTTTATAATAGGGAATATTATTATTATTATTAGAGTTACTAATATTTATACTGGTATTGGTACTAGTAATATTATGTTTATTGTTGGTCTTAATAATAATTATATTATTGTTCGTGATAATAATGTTATTATTATTATTCATAATCACTATCCTGTTATTATTATTATTGATATTATTAATATTAACATTATCATTATAATCATTAACCTCTTATTTTTACTTTTATTATTTTTATTATTTTTATTATTTTTAGGTTCATTTTATTTTTATTATAATATGGTTTAATTCAATCTTTTTTTTTCATCTACATCACATTTCTCTCTTCCCCTTCCCTCAATGCATCTTTCCCCACATGGTCACCTCTCCGTGCACTACATCCCATAGTCAGCACCCTGCTCACCTTCTAGTGATCTCTATTACACCACCCTCCACTCGTCCTGCCTTCTATCACACTCCATCGACCAACGACATCCCCTATATGGCACGACACCACCAGTTGGGACATGAACCTTCTCGGTTGGAACCCACCAATGGTTCCTTTTCCAACACAACCCCTCATATTGAATCCATTCCCAAATCCACACCCCAACCCCATTTTTGGTGTGCACTCATCTCATATAGTCTAACCAAGTAAAATCCTCCTCCAATTTGGGGTTTTAGTTTTCCAATAGGTTGAGTTGTGTTTTTTGGGTTTAATCATGGGTCATTTTTTATTTTATATCTTTTTTTAGGTATCCTTTTTGCTTCTTTGTGATGATAATGTGGTGTGAGTATGATTTCATGCCCTTTTTTAAAGGAATCACTAGGTTTCGTAGGTTGTTTCATGCCCTAGAATATTTAAGTGATTAATTTTCTTCTTAAATAGGTTTAAATGTGTTCTAATGATAAATCTTGTGGGGAGAGATATGTTATTGATATAATTTCACATGAATACATGATGAATATTATTTTTATAAAGCAAATTCAATAATATTATCAATGCATTTTTTTCTAAAATTTTATCAATGTGTTTAATTATTTGGTTAATTTATGAAAATTGTGTTGTTCGAAAAATGCTTGAGGTGCGAGTGTCATAAAAGTAGGTTTTTCAATAGAATATAAACTGTTTTGCTGTGTTGATTTTTATTCTGAACCATTAAGTATGTTTTAGGGGTGCGAATGGTATTTTGGAAGGGTTTGGATGTGAAATTGTTTTAAAATACTTTTCATGTGTAATTGATGTGCTTTGAAGTGAGGCCTTGGGGTACACATGTAAGTTGTTTTATAAATAGGGAAGTGGTATATTTAAGCAGAGTTTGGAAAGAGGGACATGGTTGGAATTGTTTTTGGGGTTTTTTGGTAGCTGTGATATGTATATATGTATAAGTATATATATATATAGGTAATTTGAGTTGTATATGTTTATATGTGGATTTTAATTGGAAAATAAATCGTTTTTACTGTATGTAGCTTCCTGTGGATTTGAACATAAATTGTTAAATGATTTGATGGTTAAAAAATGTGCTTTCATGGTATTTGGGGTGTGTTTATATTTAAATGGACATTTTCATGGTAAAATGAATTACTTTGTTAATGTTTTCCTTATTTTCTTCCTTAGGTATAATTAGTGAAATGTTTAAAAATGCGAAAAGATTTTTTTGAAAAAAAGTGTTTAAAGTATGAATGGTTTTATGAAGGGGCATGGATGTTGTTTTGGTTGGTCTTAGCTGGGTGTTTTCTTGTGTAATAAAAAAGGGGAATTCAGAAATATTTTTAAGTGAGGAAAAATGTTTTGAAAGTCAATTTTCAATGGTGTATGTGAATGCAAATGAGTTGATTTGAATGAAATGATGTTTTCATTGAAATGGTACGTCTTTGACATGAAAGATGTGGTGTGTGTGTGTGTGTGACCATTAACTCTATCACAAGAAGAAACCCTACATATCTAGGTGGAAAGACTTGGACTAGTATTCTATATGATACATATGTGGTTCGTCCTGGTTTCTTCTTGGAGGATTAATGCTACAACACTAACTAAAAATATGTGATGATTAGAGACCACAAACTTATTGGTCTGTTCCCACCTAGTGTCTCATGCACGAGAACATAGATCGTTCTAGTTCCTATGCCACGTTTACACTGAGATATGATGTCTCAAGGTCCTTACTAGAGAAAGATGATCATTAGAGGATTTACCCATGGTTCTCTACAATCCATGATGTGGTGCCTTCTAGTAGCATATGGAGGACCATTTGAGTGTGTGTGTGTGTTCTTTAAAAATTCTCCCTTTAACATTAAATTAGTTTTTCTTAAATTGTTATCTTCAAGTGTTCTTTTCTAACTATTATATTGAATTTTTTTCCTTTCATGTGTTTTAATGTCATGAATTTAAATAGGAATGTCAAAGTATATCATTGACATTATGGAATGGATTTTTTTTAATTGGTGACATCATACTAGGATCTTGTCTTACAACCTAGATAAATCATTTGGTGCATGTAGATAATGTATCTTGAGTATCTTAGGTTAAGGCATCAGTTATAACCATAGTTTTCTAGGTTGTTGGTTTTTTTCTCGTACTAGTTTTTGTTGGTAGCATGGGGATGTGGCATATCCTGTTGCTTGGATGTTTTTACTTTAGTTTTTTTCCTTTATTTTATGTAGTTAATTTGGGTTTGCAGTCGATTTTTGAACATCAAATCTGATCATAGTTGAAGGGAATGTTTGTCTGTCTATCATTATTTTTAATATATTTATATTTTTAGTAGTTTTTTGTTTATTATTTAGAGTAAATTGTTCACTAATGTTACATTTTGAAACTTGAGCACTTCTTCCAACCCATGGGGATTGGGAACGCCATTTGTGCCTTAATGCAGATCGAGTGAGGCACGTGGTCGGATGGCGAACTAACTTAGATTTTGAAATTAAATCTCATCCACAATCTTCCAAATGTTCAATATACAGCATTTTGATTCCATTTGACCAGTATTTTGGCTGCTATATTATTTCATATTAGTAAATAATCAATAATTTTAATATCCTTATTTTATTACAACTAAATTTTTAAAAAATGGTAAAATAATAATATTTTTTGTTTTAAAAGTTAATATTTTTAATTTTTATCATATTAATGTTAATTTCTTTCTCAATTTTAGTTAGAAAATAATTACATTAATTTTTAGGTTAAATAGACATAGTGTTTTTCTAAGAAATTGAAAAATTAATAAATTGACTTCAACGACAATAAAAATAATATTATATGTTTTTTATAGCTTAAAAAATTTAAAAAAAAGATCATATTATAGTTATTTGGATACATTTTGTTAAAATTTCAATGTTTAACTCTATCTTCGAAAATAAAATTAATCGAATTGTTTCAAAAGTTACATTGACTATTTTTTATAATGAATAATATTTTATGAAATTATTTAAAATTCATAAAGTTATTTTAATATTCAATTGAATTGAATATATATGTAGGGAACATACATTTGACATTTATTAGACTTTTTTCGTTAGTATCATTAATATAAACTGATTAACTATAAATAACATTGATATTGTAACATCCCAGTTCTGAGTGTCACACAAAGGTTCATCATACCTAGTTGGTCACATATAATCATGTGAATTTATTTGAATACATGAGGCTTTCGACTAGCAGTGATGGACTTGGATGTGATAGTGGGGGAACGATGTCGTCATTGGCAGAGTAACTCAACAGAAACAAATTGTAACATAAAAAAATTTTAATACAATACAAAAATTGTAAACAACGAAAGACTGATACTAATTTAATTGGTGGATCAAATATATAAATAAATTATACATGTCACAAGTATCTAGGAAAGAATCCAAAAATGTCGCAATTCTAGAAATACTATACAGAATCCAAAGTGCAGAAAAATAAAACTCAACAGCATCAGAATCCTCATCTGGGTCCAATGCTATACATCTCCAACAACAATCAAATACCAAATGAAGAAGGGTGAATTTACCATATCTATGTACGAAACCATATAATCTATTTTGGTCCAAAATCACGACCCAAACATGGTGTGAGATGACTCCTAGTAGGAAACCACAAAAAGATATCTGGCTAACTGTCAGTAAATATATATAGAGGGTAAAATGTGGAAATTAAATAATACACTCAGAAGTACTCCAAAGTACACAATCATACAGTTTCCAAAAACATTCATTTACATTTACTAATTATTAAAACAGTTAAAAAATGTGACCTCTGAATGAAGCATAATCTCTATATCCCCTTGAAAAATAATAACGAATAGACATCTCAAAAGACCATCTAAACTATCAGGTAAGACCGAGTCTAAACTTGTGCTTTGTCTTGGAAGACTCGTCACATAAATTCAATCATTTAAAAGCTTCCCCTGAGAATGTTCTCACAAACTAACTTACCTAGTTTAACATGTCAGTAGATCAAAAAAAAATTCCCTCTAGGAAATCTCACATAGCCAAACCCCTTTAGTCCCACATGGAACTAATCATTTACAAATGACCTCATTGATAGATCTCATATTCAATACCCCATTGGTCTTCATACAAACAATATAAAATAATGACCCCCTAGAAGATCTCATAGTCAATTCTGTATTGAAAAACAATTATTTTTCATTGACCCTCTAGGTAGCTCTCATGGTATAACCCCTCTGGTCTATAACCCCGCAAAATCATTAATTGTCAATACCTCTAGTCAATGATAGTGAAAATTATACATAAATTACCTTAACAGGGGAATCTCTCACAATCAATTCCCTTGGGACATACTTTCCCAATGTGAAATATTAGGATATCATATAAATTGCAACTCTATCCATATTACATGAGGCTTGGAAACATAGGAAGCCTTAAAAAGAAATTCTAGGCCAAACGTCCATAATAAATTAAACATGGGCAACCCATCCATGAATAAGTTATTAAAACATATGCCTAACCAATTACATATTCTCAAAAAACAAACCATAATAGGTATTAAATATGGTTAAAATCCATAACACTCAATTACCTAACCATGGGTATTCACCACTTCTAGCATATATAATCTAATGAAAACCAAATAAAGTCACAAAACACTACCTCTATGTTGTACGATGAACACTATTGAACGACTTCCCGTGAATCCTCCTAGAATTATGTATATCTATGAAAAGGGTTAAAACGATCAACCCTCAATAACTGAATAGAGTAGATAAATCAGGTAGAGAGGCTCTAGGGGAAGGGATAATTCACTGATGGTAATCCAATGCACCCAGTGGCGTCTTAAATAGATCTCGGATGGAGGATCGGGTGGATTTCTAAGATCATCATCCATACATCTCTCTCTTGTATGAAACATTAAAAGAAGAAGGAGTTATTGGATATGAGATGTGATCCTTCGCGGATATAAAAAATAAAAAAGATAATTATATCTCGTGTTCATTTAATGTACACACTGTGTACAAGCCTCAACCGGCCTCGATTTAGGTGGTCTTCTAGGTCACCCACACAGACATGTATTCGACTGTCACATAGATAGTACACAGTTATAAGTGGAAACTGGGTACATGGAATATACATAAAAGTACAAGGTAAGTAGATATAAAATTTCCAATTTCGTCAATTTTTCAAAAAATAAAAAGAAGATAAAGATCCATACCATAAAAAAGATATGGGTTCCTACAAAGAGCTCCCCTTAAACAATTCATCCCTGAATTTCCCTTCCAAGGGTGGTGATGATGAAACATCAAACAACACTAGCCACTGGGATCGTACATCAGTATCCCTCTCCCAAGTCTATTTTTTTAATCTCTTGTGAATTCATAGAACAAATATGAGAGGAACATAATGGCTCTAATGAACCTTTGTGCTCTGATCGAAAATCCAAATAGGGTAATCTACGAAGAATGCATCCACCTCCAACTCAGCCTCCTATGGTTGAAAATTTTAATACATGTTTGAAATGTGACACTATAGCTAATAATAATGAAAGACGTCATGCATGTCTCGGTATGTCTAAGCTAACTAAAACTGATAGGAATCCATCCTGACTCTCTCCAAAACCTCAAACGGCCTGAAATATCTTGGGGAAATCATCCCATGTCTCCTAATCCACTTGTTCCCAAACTTATGTGTGAGATGTAATAAAACCTTATCTCTGACCTAGAATTCAAGAGGTCATCTCCTTCATTTCATATATGATTTATGGAAATAATTTTATGTATCCATCCTATTCTGAATCAACTCCACCTGCTCAGTGGTCTACTGGAAAAGAATAGGTCCCAATAATGTTTCCTCTCCTACCTCTAGCCAAAAGAGGGGTGACCAGCATGTCCTAACCTGCACAACCTAATAAGGGTCCATCTAAATTATTTCCTAAAAATGTTTATTTTATGAAAACACCACTAGGGATATGTTTCTCTCCCAAGAAACCTAGAAATTTAGGATGCATTCTCCAATCATGTCCTCCAAAACCTAAATCGTGTGCTCGATTTGCGAATCTGTCTAGGGATGGTAAGTTGTACCGAGATGTACATGTGTTCCCAAATCCCACTGTAGTCCATGCTATAAACGAGAAGTAAAAAGGGATTCCATGTCCTAAATTATATAATATAAAACCTGAGGAAACTAAGAAATCTCTAGAATGTACATCCTACAATGCTCCTCTACACTAAATGTTTCCTTGATAAAAAAGAAATGTGAAAACTTCTTGAGTCTCTAAACAACTTCCCAAACAAAATCATTAAATCAAGGTAACCTAGGTAAACCCATCACAAAATTCATCACAACATAATTCAAAATCAACATGGGAATGGGTAACTATTGTAATATCTCTTCTAGTCATTGATGTTCCTCCTACACCTACTGATAGGTGGAACACCTCATAAAAAACTAGAAATATCCGTCTTCATGCCTGGCCACCAATACGGCTGGTGTAAATCTCAATACATTTTGTTGACCCCATGATGAACTGTCCCAATTGAGGAGAGAAAATCTCACAAAATATCCTCATGTATGTATATTAACATGCATACACACACATAGAAACACAAAACCCCATTGTCATCTACGGTCCACCTAGGAGTAGGGACCTCTCATGAAACACTATCATGCAGGACTAGGCTGTCCAGATCTGATAGCTACCTCATACACACTCGATCCAGAAGAGTATAGGAAACAACTATAAAAGAAATAAATGTATTACCCAATCTATCATGAACCACTAAATTTATCTCATAGAATATATCCATAATCCACAACTCACTTGTGGCCTCCATAACTGCCAGAATATGAGTCCTCCTTCTCAATGCATCAGCCATTGCGTTGCCTTTCTCAAGTGTGTAGGAAATATCAATTTCAAAGGAATGAAGTTACTAAACCCACCTTCACTATCTCAAATTCATATCACGCAGATAAAAGTTATACTTGAATAATTTGTGGTTAGTCCATACCAAAAAATTATCTCCCAAATTATAATGTCTCAAAAAGCACAAGGCACGCACAATTGTAGCTATCTCAAGATCATGCATAAGGTAATTCTTCTCATGTGGCCTCAACTTCAGAGGCACATATTCAATGAATCCTCCCCCATTTATAATCACTACTTCCAGCCCGATACCTGATACACCACATTAAATGGTGTAGATTTTTCATGGATCTAAAAAATTAGTATCGATGCAGAAGCCAATCTCCCTTTCTACTCCTAAAATACTGAATCATATGAATATGTCCATAAGTACTTCACACTCTTCTTAGTCTGTCCCATTAGTTCGACTAATAAGCATGAAAATTCTATTATAAAGAACTTTTAGTAACCAGCCATCCCAGGAGAACTTCGTACATCAAATAAGTTCTTTGGATGCTCCCAAGAAACTACAACCCCCACATTCTCTGGATCAACTAATACTCCTATATTTGAGAAAACATAACCCAAGAAGTGAATCTGATGCATCAAAAAGTTTCATTTCGAGTTATTAGCATATAATTGATGCTCCCTCAGTGTACTCAATAAAATTTGAAGATGGGTGGCATGGTCATGCCATGTGTGACTGTACACTAGGATATCATCTATGGAGACAACCATAAAAAAATCCAAGTAAGGATAGAACACTCGGTTCATCAGTTCCTAGAATACTACTAGTTTTTTCATTAGATCAAATAGAATAACCACATTATAATATAAAATATACCTTCTCCAAATGGTTGTAAGAGGTATATGTAATTTTATAATGTGCAACTGATGATAACCGGACACATGTCAATCTACGAGAACACCTGGGCACCTCAAAGATGATCCAAGAGATCATAAATCCTAGGTAAGGGATATTGGTTATTGACCATCAATTGGTTCAGATTTTGATAATTCACACCAGGTCTAAAAGAATCATACACCTTCATCGTAGATAGGATAGGTGAACCCCATGGAGAAGTGTTGGGTTAGATGAAACTCATTTCTTGAAACTCCTCTAACATCTTCTTGACCTCCTGTAACTCATGTGTAGACTTTCTATAAGGAATAATGAACACTGGAGCCACTCCTAGCACTAGATAAATAGAGAAATATACCTCTCTCTATAGAGGTAAAACATAAAATTCATCTAGAATGACATATTTATAACGATCCAACATTGGAGGAAATCCAATATCTAAAGTCCCCTGATCTTCTAGGTGTAATCCAGTAACCTAGGATTTGATTCCTCCCATCCCAAGAAGGTGGAATCTAGCTCCACTCGCTTGGACATCCCATTCTCTCTTGTGTTGAAATGACCCTGCCTATGGTGATGTGAAAGTCACCCTACGACGATAGCAGTCAACAAAGGGATAAGATGAGACCAACCAATCTATTTTGATAATGACACCATAACATATCATCTATATGATATAGATGTCCAATAAGAATTTCACCCACTAAACCTCATGAGTGAACTGCTTTCACTAACATACACAATCTATCATAAGCCCCAATAGAGTGTCTAGAATCATAACATAATATGACGTAAAGATCCAGATTCCAAATCTATCCACAATAGCAACAAATAAAAAACTATGGGGAATCCCCTATATCGAAAAGGGAGGAGGCTAAAACTCAGATAAATAAAATTCTACACCTCACCATAGAGGGTCCAGGTTTTTTCTTTAGCTGGGTTTGCTCCACTGCGTTAGACTATACTATACGACGACCCATCCTAAATAACCTGAGCTGATCGACCTTGATATTGTTGAAAACCTATATCCTGACTACCATGTCCACGACCACCTCCAATTCTATGAATGACGAGAAACTGGTGGTACTTATCCTAAAGGCAGAGTCATAACAGAACCCATGAAACTAGCTACACGTGAGAAGAACATGAAAAAATGCTGAATGTTACCCATCTTTTAACAAGACCTATAGTAAACTAGGTTCTTCAGACAATGTGGTCTCTTATATACACTCTTACCGCACTGGTATAATGTCACCTAGATACCTGATGAAACATCTTGTGGAAGATATCTGTGACGCATAATTCTATCTGAAAAAGGAGTACAAGCCCTGGATGCTATAAAACCCTGGCTCACAGCTCCAAACTCCCTCAGATTGTGCTCAGTAATAAGCACTTGGTTCACTATAGTTATCGTTAGAGTCATCCTAAATACATTAACCTTCAATCAGAATTCAAACCTATGACCACCCTCAAATCGCTTTTCCAAAGATTACTTGTCACCTCCAATAACATGAGTGTAGCACAAAAGCTCTGTGAAATGAGATGATTAATCCATCACTGAATGGGAACCCTACTCAAAATTCATGAACTCTTAGGCTAGGTTGGCCCTCAAGACCTCGGAGTAGATGTATTCATAGAAGGTCCTCTGAAACTCTTCCCAAGAAATATCGGGATGACGTCCTACATGCTTGATGACATCTCACCATCTCTTGGGGGAATCACGTATCATCACCATTGTAATCTTAACACTCCTCTCCGGAGGTGTATCTATATTCTAAAAGATAGAAACCATGGCCTCCAACCTTGACTATGCAACATGTGGTCCTCCATCCCCAAAAAACGTGGGAAGATGCTGCTATTGGAACACCCATGTCAGCTCTGCTATAGACAGAGCAGGATACAGTGCACCATGAAAATTCTATAACTTCCTCGAAAAGAATTCAAGGAACTATGCATCATACCCTAAATCTATTATAACCACTGGTTTGAAGACATACACAAGTGGACGATCTACTGGTAGTCCCTGACCTACTAATTCTGTTGTTTGTTCATTGTCTTATATCTGGCGTACCACCGGTGGACGTCATGGTGGCATGACACTACAAGGTCAATCACGTAATTCATTTTATGATTATGATGGAATGAAACATAGAATTACAATAATGGAACATAAGAACACATTAATGTTTTACCAAATTGGGTTACACGGTGTGTAGAAAAACTACACTGTGAGTAACTTTCTATTTCAACATGGTCATGTATCTCTGCCAAACCTAGTCATGTAACACCAATGCACACAGTGTGTTCCTCCTGATACACAGTGTGTATATGAATGTCCCAAAATATTCACATAATTATACATGGCTATGTTACACAGTCCTCTCTTCGATACACTACACTGTGTGTTCACCATGGACACAACATGTACTACTTGCATTCAAATTACCAGTGTCATTGGTCACATGGCTGGATACATAGTTATAAACAAAACAGCATGTACAATCTAGACACAGTGTGTTCTACCTAGAGTTCCCCAACCCCTATCTTGGCTCACACAGCCAGTCACATGGTCAACCACTACATGATGTTTACTCCCAGTACACAGAGTGTACTTAAGAAAAGTTGTTTCTTCTAGAATTAGACGTCACACGGTGTGTGTTCATAAAATCACATGCCGTTTTGTATGGGTTTCTGAGATGTAAGCCTGTAAAACATCTCTAAAACCCTAAAAACTAAAAAAATTCCAAGACATGAAAAATTCTGAACCATGAGTTCCCATACACCCCACGAATCAATGTTTGGCTTCCTTTTCACATCATGACTTGACAAAATTCAATTAAATTTATAACAAGATCCACCCAATTCTGATCCAAGAGGCCCATAACACCTCAGGGACCAATTTTGGAATCCTCCCAAATGAAACATTACATATTACAATACCCTATAAAAATATTTGTTATTCTATCATGACATATATCACAACTACATGAAAATCTAGAACGACGTCATTCAAAACATCATGAAATCATGAATGAATCCGAAATGGAATGACAAGAATACATGGAATGTGATCACTAAAATGTTCCTATATGTCTCTTGAGATGGAACACCATCATATCATAGGGTTCCAACTAACATAGAACCAGAATGGTATAAATAATAACATCACAAAACAATTGAATCACCTAACGGTGAAATCAAATAAACTATAACAATTGCAAAACCACAAAATAAAAAAATTGAAATATTTGAGGTCACATGGATTTTTTCTATACAAAGGTTAGCTAATCATGAGCACAACTTATTACCAACTATTGAATTCTTCTTATCCCTGTATATAGTCTCCAGACAGTATGGAAAAGAAAACAAGAACTCCTCAGATACAACATTGTAACGTCCATGTTTTGGGTGCTGCCCAAAGGTGACTCGCACCCGGTTTGTCACGTGGCCTCAAGGACATTTCCTCAATTTCAAGATGCTTCCGACTAGAAGATAATTCATTGTTTGGGATAGTCAGAAAATTATTCCACAATTGGAAGAGTAACGCAGTAGAATAAAATAGTAAGAGTATCAGAAACAGTAATACAATACAACAAGAGTAAATAGAGGAAGACTGATAGTAATAGAATAGCATGAACACATATATAAATATATGATTCATGTCTTAAGTAACTAGGAAAGTATCCAACCAAATCACAATGATTTAAATTTAATACTTAAACCAAATTAAAGAAAATGTATTCTCCATATAATAACAAGAATTAGTTTGGTCACATGCTCTCCATCTCCAACAGCAATCGAGTAATAGATGAAGAACGACGACTATCCCAATCTATACTTGCAACCATACAATCTATTTGGGTCCTAAATCATGACCCAAGCAAGGTGTGAGACGAATCCTAGTAGGCAACCACAAAAATATTTGTTCTAAACAGACAATGCATATATATAGTAGGTAGTAATCATAAATGAAGTAATAAACTAAGTAGTACTAAAAAGTAAAAAATACTACAGTTTCAAATTACATTAAATTAAATTTATTATTTATTCAAAGAGTTTAACAATGTACCCCTGGGATCAATCATAAATTTATTTATCCCCTTACAATATAAGAAGAAATAGATGTCTCAAAAGGCAATCTAAACATTGAAGTAAGACCGAGTCCAATCTTCTTCTTTGTCTTGGAAGACATGTCCCAAACATTCAATAATTTAAAAGCAAACCTCTAGGATGGTTCTTACAGTCTAACCCCTCTAGTTTAAAATATCACCAAATCAATAAATAATAACCCCCTGGGAAATCACACAGTCTAACTACTCTAGTCCCACTTGGAACTAATCATTCACAAATGACCTCATGGGTAGCTCTCATAGTCAATACCCCATTGGTCTGAAAAGAAACAACATAATATAAAAACCCCCTAAAAGATCTCACAGTAAATTCCCTATGGCACGAAATTCATTTAACAATGACCCTATAGGTAGCACTCAATGTCTAACCCTTCTAGTCTATGACCCCATGGCCATTGTTACATTCAATACCTCCAGTCAATGATAACAAAAATTATACATATCGGCCCTAACTCGGGATGCACTCATATTCAATTCCCCTAGGCCATACTTTCCTAATATAAAACACATGCATCTAAAATAAGTAAAAATATATCCTAAAAACATGAGGCATGGAAGAAAAGAATGCCTAACAGGAAATTCAAAACAAATGGCCATAATCAATCAAACATGGGAAACCCATCCCTAAACAAGGTATTAATCCTTACACATAAAAAATAATCGTTTATCAATAAAAAATAATAATATGTATTAAATATGGTTAAAATCAATAACAAAAAATACCCTAACCATGGGAATTAGAAACTTTTAGCATATATAATCCAAAAAAACAACTAAAGGCACAAACCACCTACTTCGAGATTGAATGACGAACACTCTAAAACTTCAGCCCTTAAATATCCCTATAAATACATTGATCTATGAAAAGGTTAAAAACGATCAACCCTTGCATACTCATGAGAGAGGAGAAAAAAGGAATGGAGTCTCTAAGGGTATTGAGAACCCACTAGTGGAAATCTAACGATCTCGGTGGCGTCTCAATAAAATCTCGAATAGACGAATGGGAGGAGCCCTCATATTTTCAGCCGTATATCGCTCTCTTGTTTGAATCATGGGAAGAAGAATGTGTTTTTAGATGTGAGACATGATCCTACATCGATATGAAAAAAAACTAAATGCACACGGTGTGTCCATTTAATGTACACGTTGTGTACTAGCCTCAACCGGCCCTCACTGTAGGTGGTTTACTAGGTCACCCACATGGCCATGTATGTGGTCATCACATGGCGAGTACACAACTACATGAGAAAAATAAGTACACAACATATAATAAAAAATACACCACATGTACGTATCAAATTTCCCCCTTCATTTTATTTCTAAAAAAAAATTTAAGATATATATCCATACCTGAAAAAAAAGATTTGGGTTCTTATAGATATAATTATAATTATCAAAATGGTTAATTGATGGATAAAAAATTATAAGGATCCAATGTTATCTAAACATGTCTAAATTTTAGAGGATTATATTATTTAGGATCTTCCTCATAATAATTTAAAAAATTATAAATTTGGATTCATTTTTACATCGAAATTAGTTTGTAATGATATAATATTTTACGAAATACCAATAGTTCCTTTATTCTCTCTTATAAAAATGAAGAAAATCATCTAAATTATTGACACAAAGAAAGTATTTTGGATCATCCATGATAACCCAAATAACTTAATTTCATCCCAAATAGCATCCTAGAGGCCTTTTCCGATCATAAATCCAATCTCGGAAGGCTTTATTATGTTATCCTTAAGAAGTTGTTTGGGGAAGAGGTATTGTTTTAACAAAAAAAAATGGATTGGTGTAATGTTATAAATTAAGTAAAAAATATTCGACCATTATGAAATAATGACACCAGTATATTAAATATTATTTTATATTTTTATGTAAACTTCATGACCATTTTCATTCTCCTCTTCTATTAAATGGAAAATGAATCTATCATTCATTTACATGGAGGACTACCGCCTCCCAAACCAATTTAATTCATTTTCTCTCACTTCATATTAGTGATGGTTATTGTGATGGATTTAATGTATACATATGATATATATAAAATACAAAATAATTTTAAAATATAATATATAATATATTTTCTTACCTTTCCATTCACTAAAAAATGAAAATTCCCTTCGTGTTTACCTGTAGACTACAACCTCCACAAATTTATGTGATTAATTGTTCATCACATCCTTACATATATGAGACATATAAATAAATTTAAATAGAAAATATTGTAATTGGGATTAAATTATCATTTTTTAATGACAAAATAATATTTATATTCTTTATATAATAATATTTGGGAAACTGAAACTTTATTCAAGCATACGTATGACTACAGTCACCATGATTGTAATATAGTTCATTTTTAATATAAATTTTCATTTGTGGTTTAAAAATTATAATGTATTTATAAAAGTTATAATTATTACATGATTAATAATTTTTAGATGGTGGAATAGTGTATGATTTTTCCATTGTCAACAAGTAAATGATGTTTTCAAAATTATATACCGAACATCCTCAAAATACATAACATCGAGGTAATTAATAATGTATTTAAATATTACATTAGAATTAAGTAAATAAATAGATTAATGATAATATATTAAACATAGAATACATACTCAATAATCAAAATAATTTTTATTATATTATTATACTATTGTTAAAGGAAAAATATTGTTTGTAAGGACTCGATGCAAGGGAGTTCATCGCAATATACTTATATTGAGGAATATTTTTTTCTATGAAAATATTATATTTTATAGGGTATTTATACTATCCAATTTTTATTTTAAATATTTAATCCTTAATTATTCATATTATTTAAGTTAAAATTTTAATTATTTCATTCATGGGATTTAACATGAATGTTGATGAGTTGTAAAGGGTTTCTCAACCTAGTTTCCATTCAGTGGGTAATATCCCTTTCTCATTAACATTGATAAGCCATAATTATGTGTGATTTTTTAAAAATAATAATAAATATTTCCTCTTTTTTTATTTAAAATGTTTATACATAATCTTTAAATTGATTAAATCTCAATTCAATTATAATATATTAATATGTTTTATTCATCTCAAATTCCCAATCATTGAGACATACATTTATGATATACACTAATATAATTTTTTGAGGAGTATTTACTTCCCCCTTTATATGTTATATTTTGAATATTATTATTTTCAATATATATAATTTTCTATTTTCTATTATTTATATCATGGGGCTTTTGATTAAAATGTTACCAAAATGGAAAATCCATTATGATACAATTTCCGTTTATGGTGGGATTATTGATGTTAATGGTTCCTTAGGGGTATAAAATTTTCAAATTTTTCTGAACCACAACATTTTAGTTATAATATGGTTATGAATATGGTTTTTATGTCAATTTCCATTTCCAATATTAGTGATTAATGATATTTTTAAATGTTTTTTTGTGACACTGATATTGAATCATCAATTGGATTGGAAATGTTATCTTCCATATGCATTTTTTCAAAAATATTTAAAAAATGTTAATTTATAAACCAGCAAGATTTCCAAAATAAATTTATCAAGATCATTGACCTTATTTTAAAATATTTTTATAAGATATTTCTTTACATTTTCTAAATGGGTCACATGAAACTCCATTTAAAAATTTTTAATAAGAATTCATATTTTTGACATTTATAACGTGAAAAAAATATTCCCAACGTTACAGAAATTATGTTCCATAAATCAAAATTTTCATGATTTGAAGGATACTTTGAATGAATATTTATTCAATTGTTTTTAATAATTTTAAATTTATAAAATGATTTGGGAATTTAAATTGGTATATTACAGCAAAATGATTTTACTAATGTTTAAATGATATTTCCATTCATCAATACTTTCATCCCTTAATGTTACATTAACTCAAAATGGGTTATATTATAATGATACCATCACTATTGATTATCTATACATATTATTATAAATTACATTGAGCCTTTTACTTTTCCACAGTTGAATACAACAATGAATGAACAATAAATATTTTCATCTAGAAGAGTGAAATAATCTAAATATTTTATGCGTGAATTATACTTGTTTATTACTTATGACAATCGGATTTATTGATATAGATTATATGATTGGTTGAGACCCCATATAACTCATGGGTGAGATTGATATTTCAAATATGATGGAATTATCCACATTACAGATCATGATAATGGGTGATTCAAATACATATTATACAATGGGTGAGACACTTTATTGCTCTCCAATGTACAGGTTATTGATTATGTTCCCTATAGAATTGTATACAAAGTCTTCTGTATGGTTATTACAAATTTTATTTGTTATATAAATATAATGTTTCTTGATACCAACACATTATCTTAATTCTTACTATAGTTTTATAATGAAAACTCTGATCACGATTGATATCAAATGGCTCGTGATTATTGATTCTAATGACTAATACATTTCATAAATCATTATTCGAGGATTCATGATTTACAAACTTGGTAATTTATGCATATATATTCTCAAATTTTATGATCATGATCATTGATTATGTCATCATAACCTTATTATCATATTATTCTCATTGACGCCATTCATTTGTTTATTCATATTTTTACCATTGCTGAGGATTTCAGATCACACCTCTTATGTTTTCTTTTTCCCCATTTGGAGAAGAATATTTTTATGTATATTGTTCCTATAAATCTTAATAAATGTGAAGGACATGGTGGGATATGATGTTTATCATTATGAGCGAGTTATTTATGAATCCATGTTGTTAATTTTTGTCATAACATTCTAAAACTGTAACCCTAATAGTTCATAGATATATAAATTACCCAATATTTCAATTAGATTATGTAATGCTTAGATAGAAAAAAATTGATCCCATTCATTTATATAAAAACAAGAACTGTGATGTTTTTAGCAATTGCTCTGGGAGTGAGTGTTTTAGGCCTTCAACTGTTTCCTAGTAATAACCAAGTAAGTGGGGTTGATGTTAAATTATAAATTATTTCTTGAGTCATGTATATCATATGGATACCGTATTTTTATTTCAATAATAATTTATAATAGAAATTTATATGGATCAATTTTCATATGTGCGGGGGGAGCACAATAAACAATGAATTACTTACACAAATATCTATTAAATAAATATTAAGTTAAATTGATGTTCCTCATGGAAAATTTATCTACATGAATAACATTATATATTTTATTATTTAAATTCCAAAACATAAAAAATAAATATATTTTTATGACATAGATATCAACTAAGCTGATATAAAATGAACCATATTACAAAATCAATAAAATATGAGAAGAATTGGGGTCTAGTCTAGGGAGTTTTCTATATGATGATCATTTTTCTATGATTGGAAATGTATTTGAATCAAAAAGGATTTCCCTAGACCAAAATCAAGACCAACTCTTTAAATTATGGTATAAGTGAAATCGTGTTAGAGATAAATTCAGTCTTATCAAAATTTCAAGGGGATATGTGATAGTAAATTCCCCACCCATGATGTCCACCATAACATATCGTATTTTAGTTCATACTAATAGATATTGGGCATTATGAAAATATAAATTAAAATTTTATAAAAATATAATTAATAAGAAATTAAATGTTTCTTATTTACATTTAACAAAAATGAAAATGGGATATATATATATATATATTAATATAATATTCATTTTTTTCTCACATAGAATATTCCCATTAAAATACATTATAACGAAATAATTTTTAGTAACATTTAAAATTTTAATTTGATAAAAGGAATAGAATTTTTGGATTGACCATTTTAGAATAACATTTGCGTGAATTATTACAAATTTCTTGAAACGGGTGTTTTTTAAACATTTAATAATATTGTTTTGGAATATACAATACATTTTATGGAAATATAAAAAATTATGTAAGAAATTAAAACTTATATGAAAAATTTATCACCAAATATTCATTTAAGAAGCATAATTATTTATTTAAAAGTTCCATGTTGGTTTAATAAAATCATGTTTACCATTTTTGAACATAATTTATATTTATTATAAAAAAGATTAATTTTTGTATGTAACTTCAAATAATTCAATGATTGGAAATCGGTTTTTGATATTATTTAAAGCCATATAACAATTCCTTTATTGTAAATAAATCAATCAATGTTATTAAAATCGATATAAAATATTACTTTATCTAGTGCATAATCTTTATTGATAAAATACACATTAAATATGGTAATTACGCATAATGTCAATGAATTAAAAAATAATAATCAACATTATAAAATTAATTAAAAATTTATTTCATATTTATAATTAATAGATTCTAATTATTTAATAATGACCATTTTATTTCTAGGAAATAAACATAAAAAACATTGGAAAAAATTACATACCGCGGTAAAAAGACAAGTGAAATATAAAATAGTAAAGGACAGAAAAAGTGTCTAAAACATGTGAAAAGTTGTATAATTTAGGATTTTTAAATAATAATTCTACTCCCACTACATTTGTATTCATTATTTTATCCAATTTTCCATTGAATGTAATTTTTCATTTCATATTAATAAAAAATGTCCCCCTTCTCCCTTTTAAATGGAACTATCACCACCCAACTTTTACTTAGACACCATGAATCATACATTCGTGAAACATATTGCCAAATAATTCACCAACAATATAGTACATGTCATATATGTTCTATTCTTATCATAATAACACCTATAAAATCCATATTCCAATATTTAAAGGAGCTCTACCAAGGACTATAGAAAAATTCTTGATTATTCTTTTTAAATATATTTTCTTTTATTTCATCCTATACAACTTCTAAATATAATATAACAATAATGAAATATTCAAAGCAGTATAATATGTAAAATTAAATGATTTTATTCTTATGGGGAAAAATTACCTTCCTTATCACTATTAGAAAAATGAAGATGTAACTTTAGTAACCTGTTGATTACCACCACCATAAATGACGTTATATGTTTCTAATTACCACCATATATTGATGGATAAATGGTGGAGATTAATGAAATATATTATATTTCAGACATTATTTGATTTAGAATATATAATTTATTTCCTTTCTTCATTACATTTTTAGAAAATGTATATGACTTATGTGGGTATGTGTAGACTAGTTCCTCCACATAGCGATATATTTTTGTTATTCATTATCAAACTACCTGTAGGATTATAATAATTATTTTAATAGTATATATGATATTCATAACATTATTTAGGCTAATTATGTGTTCTTTTAATAATATACTTACTATTAAGTTAAAATAAACTCACTTGTCAAAAATTTCTAAAATAGGCTCATTGTGGAATCCTTCATTACTAATCAAAACAAAAATAATTTTTAAATGAAATTTAAACATTATAAATAATTTTATTGAATCGATTACATTATAATTATTTATCTCATAATGATGAAATGAGTATAAAAATATTAGGGATTGATATCACTATTAAAAAATTACAAGAAACCTAAAAAATACTATCATCTGATGTTGCAAATAGATAATAATACCATAGGAATATATAATAAATGATTTTAAAAAAATATTAAAATGGTATAGAAATTAATTCCTTACTGTGATAGGTTATTATTATGGTTATATTAATTACATAGTTGGTTAAACATAAAGAATTGATGGTGAGAATTAATGTAAGGGTATCTGTCTTAGTTAACATTAATTGAGGTATGTTTTCATGTTTTGAACCTATTCTTATTTTACATGGTGAAATTCCCACCCCATGGGACTATAATATAATTATTAATTTTAATTCAATGGATTTAGATGTGAATCAGCATACCCATCCTTCCAAACACTTTTGATATGAGCATTAAATTTTTTTAAGGGATTCTATGTCTCTGTTTTTGTTCGTTAACACTAATACTATATCCACCATTTGTTTTCTTTAGTGTGTTTCATATACTTCCGGATTGGTGTATTTTAGAATTTATAAAGTATTTACACATCAATATTTTCTTTTCTTTTTGTGGGACTTCATATTCATGTATAACTAATGTCTTATGTTTTTTCATAACTCAATATCGTATCTCATAGTTATAATTTTTGTTATTGAACAACACTTTTCTATGTTGATTTATTTTTTCATGTGGTGGTATAAAATAATAATTCTACATTCCTTTTTTTGGATTTACAATTATTTCTGATAAAATCTTATATTAATGATTTTTACTTCATTTATTATTACATTAATAAGGGATTATGTTAACAAAAACAATACTTTTTATGGTTATAATATTACTTCTATAATTTCATTCACTTATATTATTCTTTTTCCTATTTCCAATTATATTACCTAAAATAAAATTTCAAAATTGAAAATTAATGTTCATGTCCACTTCCTTGATTAATTTACTTGTTATGTAATTATAATGACTTTATGAATAATTTACATTCTCAATATATGTTTGTTTTCTCCAAGGTTCATATTTTCTTTTCCCATTACGGTTATTAATTATATTTTGTACCCAAATTATTTGTTATGTCATGCCACTATCATATTTCAGTTTTCCTCATTTCAAAATTTTATCTTGATATATATTTTCTAAATATAGGTTTTTGAACAAATAATTTTAAAATAATTTTTTCCCCTTTCGGGTCATATTTTTTATCTTGCACCCCACATTTCTTCAAGATACCGATTATGTATTTTTAATGATCGATTATTGAATATTCTTTTTAAATGTTAAATTTTATGAAATATATTCACTATACTTTTTCAATAATTTATATACTTTTTAATGATTCATTATTGAAATTTCATTCTAAATAATGATTTTTAAAATTTTTCCTTTCAATCCAAAAAAAGTGACATTTTGAATGTGAGGTACAATATATTCTTATCATGAGATAGTTAAGAATTTTATTATAAATAAAAATATTGTTTTTTTTTCAATTACATTTTTATGAATAAATTTATTGCCTTTAACAGAGTTATAATTTCTAATTAACCTTAAAAATTATGAATTATTCAATTTTAAAGATAACTCATTTTACGGAGATTTAAATAATCCCAAGTGAAGGATATTTCTTCTTGTTGTTAAGAGTGATTTATATAATAATTCTAAAAGGTTTTTTTCATGTTAATATCTATTGATGTTCCTTATACTAAAATTTTGGTATGTCTTTTTTATTTTATTAACACTCATTATCTCGATGAGTTATGATCATGTTGTTGAGATTATTGACTATAGTATGTGTTAATATCTTATATAACAGTTTTTTCAATATGGATGTATATTGATTACAAGGGAAATTTTATTAAAAACAATGTTTTTATTCATTACATCCATAATATTAATTAATTTTATAGATTTAGTTTTAGTCAGGGATCATATTAGAATTCACCTTGATGCAACAGTTGTTCTTATGAGAAATAGTATCTGGGTATTTTGTGTTTTCCAAACCTATTTATGTATGATTTCTTGTAATGCTTTCTTCAAATTAAGATTATGATGTTTTCAATTATCATTTCAATAAAAATGAAACTATATATTTAGAACGTGATAATATTTATATTTCTAGATCAATAATGGACATATTTAACATTTATTATATTACTTTTATAATCCATATTTTTTTTTCATTCTCTGTTATATTATTCATTATCTGATAATTCTACGATAGATTCTATTATATGTTATCCCTTATTGATCATTATTTTTTACCCAATTATTTTTGTTGATATACCCAAGGTACTCAAAATTAAGCATTTTTTGATTTCATGGATATAATGAAAGAAATAAAACATGTATCATCATATTTTTACATTATATTTATTGTTTTAAAATGTAATTGCAATATCAGGAATGTATCTAGTATAAAAAGACTATTATACCATGTGATACAATGTGATCTTATCCCTTGTATGATTCACCAATGAAAGATAGTGACCAGTAGCTCTCAATTTCTAGAATCGTGTCCCAGCATTACATAGATACTATGGAGAAGTTTAGAATATCTCTAATGGTCAACATCTATTCAAATTGGTTTTCATCAGGGTTATTCACTATATAAAAATTTTAGATGTCAATCAGAGCTCACCCCAAATCTACATCCTTAATTCCATGGGTGTCCACATTAATGGAAAATAATTCACCATTAATGATGTAATAACACTTTGATGGGTAATGTTAATGTGGGAAAAGTATAAGAAACCCCTTAATGTTCAAGGATTGAAATATTTATAAATTCATTCATTAAAAGACATACTTATATTATTTAACAACCAATCCATTCTTTTAATATTTTGACAAACAACTTTTTCGTAATGTGGGATCTATATAGAACAATTAAATTCCATGAATAAACCATAAAAACAATATTTTAAATTCAAAATAAAACTTTTAAAAATATTATTTCAAAACTATAACATCATCACCACCTCATGACATGTCCCATATCATGTCAGACACCCTTCAATTTTTCCATATCAAATATTTTTATTTGAAATTTGAAAATAGAAAACATTTATTGGATTCTACAACATATCCATCGACTGAATCCATCAACATGTCATGCATTCAATCTGAATACAAACCAAAGAGTTCGTGAAAAATGCATCACAAAAACTATAGACCTTGAAAACAATATTATCATAAGCCCCGATCAGCACCCCTAGATGCTGAATCAATCATTGTAATGAACATGGGATGAAACCAAGACTTTAGGATCACTGATAATTATGAACCATTTTCTTCATAGGTGAACCACCTCACCCGCAACTGAAAACTAAACCATCCTTCATCATCCATATCATACCAGAACGAAACATTGCAAAATGAATTAGCATACACAACCAAAAATACAAACAATACATTAACCCCAATGCAGGAACTTCCATATCTATACAGATAATAAATTCTAAGGAACCACTAAAAAACCAATAAAACATGGAAAAAATATTTAACTGGTCCATGTCTACCACATATGAAAAACATGGGCTCCACCACACTATCAATGTGCTTCATTGGATAAAAACCACTTTAGCATTGATCGAATCCATCATATAGAATGCCTAATTGAAGATATGATAATTATTAAAATTCCACCTTGAAACCTCTGTAGTAGACTAATTATGATATCATAAAAGTAAAAAAAATAACCCAAGAAAGATTTTAATGTGGTAGGCCATCCACAAAAAAGTTCATCATCAAGTTTTCAACCAACCCGAACAATCAAAACAACCACAAAAAGGGTATCTTATCCTAATACCAATAAATAATATAAATCAAAATTGAAATAGAGAACCAAAAAAAGGATTCTAGCAAACATAATACAAGCTTCAAGGAAACCCTTGAGACTAAAACAGAACCATCCAAACCTTCCCAGGAAGACAAGCACATAAAACTAGAATGGTGTTAAGAACATGGTATCTAAGAGAAATGACAAGATTAAGTGGAGAGGGTGTTATAAAAGGGAACCAATACCTCAAAATGGAATGAAAAATATCATCCTAATAAAGGATAATAGAATCAATAATAAAACCATCATATGAAATTCATAAAGTAGAATGAAAGATGAAATGTTGGATTAAGGAAGAGGGCTATAATAATGGGGGGCCAATTTTAGGAGAGAATCAAACCTCCCTCCTAAGTCACAACCATGGGAAAATCTAGCTTATGATATATGAAAGAGTGTATATATTATTTGAACATTTTCATTAAATATGATATAAATAAAAGAAACATTGCCAAACATCATAGGATATTTACAAGAATAATAAAGTCCTAATTCCATACACAAATATACTACTACCTGTCCCATGTACACATTGTTTTATACCAATTAGAATTGATGAATGATAGAGAAAAGTGACACATATTTAAATTATTTTTCCCTATAATTTAAAGGATCAATTCTTTGGTCATTGGAAAAAAATTTGTGTGGTTTTCTATTTCATTATTTTTTTGTAATATTTTTCTATTGTTGAAAACTATTTGTTAATATTATCTCATCTATAATTTTATTTATTTCAACCCATTGTAATTATCTTTCACCATTCTTAGAGAAATGGAATTAGGGTGTATCTAAAGGGGAATATTCTATGGATTTGTTAATGTATTTTAATATATGTACCTTCTCTTATTTGTTCATGAACTGAGTTATAAAATTATGGTGTTAAACCTGTTAGATGTGATAATTATCCTCGTTTCCCATCACTATATTCATTTTCTCATTAATCATAATATTTTAATTACTACAATAACTATTTTTACCATTATATTATGGATATGGGTAGTATAATAGAGAGGAATATTTAAACAATTTTCTAAATATAGTTGGGTTCTCCCATTGGTTCTTCATTTTATAAGAGATGTTTCTTGGGAAGCAAACTCTCAATTGATGGTTGGAAACAAAAAACATAACTAGGAATAAATGTTTACCTCACATATAACAAACAATATTATAGTACAAAAATATTTAAATATTGTGAGGATGAGTGTTGAATGACATTGAATAACTAAATTGAGTGAGATCACATTTAGTAGTACATATTCAATAGAATTTTGATTCTTTATTTTTGGTTTATCCCTTGAATGTTGATTATCATCCCTATTAACTATTTTATTTCATTTCACTTAATTTCATAGAATTTATTTCCCTTAAAAAAGAACCACTTAATATTTTTTCATTCATAAAAATAAATTCTATAAATTATTAAAAAACTAAAACAAAATATTGTGTTATTGACTCTAAAGGCTCATCAATACATGTGACACTTGTAAAACACTATCCTTCAGTAGGAAGATACATATTGTTTTTACACTTATGGAACAGTTTTTCAATTTCCATTCCTACTTGAAATGTTCGATGCTAGTGCGCACACCATGTATTTAAAAGAAAATATCACGTTTTTAGGATGTAATACCTGGTCTACACATAAAACCCAAAAACAGATAATGAAACGAGACACAAAAACCATGTACTATACTTGAATGGTTTTGTAATAAGACTAAACACATAATTGGATTTGATGACACATTTCCCAAATAATTTAATGGCCAAAACCCCATTTATTTAGTTAGAGTATGTCATATACTAGTTATTGTATTCTATTTTGAAAACTTTTCCCCCATATGTAATAATTTGGTACTTGAGTAGTCAATATTGATCTATTTTACATATAGTACATTATTGTATATATATCATAATTATTAGGGTAATTATCTTAGGAATTTAGGATATATATATATATATATATATATATATTCTAATATTAATAAATACATTTGTCGTGTAGTGGAATGATATTCAATGTAGATATGGGGTTCGTATACCATAGATATGGTCTATGGACAATGAATTAATCCCATGAAATTGTTCAAGAATTTGGTGAAACCATAGTGGATTTATGGATTTGGAATTCCATAAATGGGTTGTGGGTCCTTTAATTAGGAATGTGTTATGTACCCTCATTATCCTAACAATATGTGAATCCCCAATAGTATATGCGAGTTTGATATGCCTCTCTACAATGTGGTTCATTTATAATAACAATATATTTTAGTGTTTTACCTATGATATAGGTTTCATGTATTACATATATAAGGGTTTGTATCCCTATTTATGGATGGTAATGAATTAATAAGGTATAGGTAACAATTACTAATTTAGAGTGGTGCCATGAATATTTATGTGATATAGTTGTTTGGGTCTTGCCTGTCTTTTGAAACATTAGCGATTATGGTCTCCTAATAGATATGAAATTTCATTACTAAATGTTTTCCTAGTTTCTTGTGAGATATGTTTCTTCTTAGTGATATGTTTTGAAGATATAGTTTCATCCAATTACATTTAATTTCTCGAAGACAGATAAAATCTAATTTATCAAGTTTACTTCCTCTTTTACCCAATCCTTAATAGTATATAACTATTTTTCATCTTTATGTTATATTTTAAAACAAAACAAATTTATATATTAATATTATCCTTTTTGTGCTCCTTAGTAATGAATTTTTCAAATGATTCTCTCATTAAATGTAACATTAGTGGGATGGAGATAATTGTTAATATCATTGATGGTGTATGGTGGTATTTAAATTTTTTGATTAAATTCCATTATTGATCCAAGAGATCGTACTTCACGAAGGTGTATTTTCTTATATGAAATATATTTCCATTTCATGTTGTATGATTCATATGTAATTTTCTTTGGTGATTGTCCATAAATAATTTTATTAAATAATTTTTTTCCTCAACTTGCATTTGTTGGGAAATGCATTCCAATTTATTAATGGTTATTATTGATCATTCTCTATGTATTTTATTTTATTATATGTTACTGGTTTATGTAGATTAAGTAATTTTATGCTTTTTGTTAATTGTATTGCTAGTTTTAATCTCCTAAACTATATTTCAAGGTCGTTTCATAAAACACATTAATTACCACAATCATAGGATGGGAAAAAACTGTGATTTCTTATATTAGAAATGTTTTAGATTAGTTAGGTCCCATGAACATATTTTGTATAATTAGTCATTTGAGGATTGGTTTTGGAGTTCAATGTAGTGTTCTCAAGTTTAACATAAGTTTAGTTATATTTCTATGGATACTAGTATTGGTAAAATGACCAAAATATCCTTCACCTAGTAATTAGAAGAATTTGTTTTCATCCTAGAATTAAAATGAAATATTTTTTCAAGTAAATAAATTTCTCATTACATCAAAATATTGTTGTGTTCTTACTTTTCCACAATATATCATATCACCTAGATATATTCAAGTAATAATATTGTTATACTTTAAAATAAATGTTATCACAAATATATAGTTATCTAATATTTAATGGATGGGTTGTAAGGATTCAATTTCTACAACTATAGTTCTATTCATTATCCATTTAGAGATAATTAATTAATTAATTTAACTAATAAATATGTTTCCTTCCAACATGTTGAGGGTGCATCTTCAATGATTTTTTCAAAGTAATGATCTTCTTGTATACAGGATGGTATTTCCCACTAATCCAGATAGTAATAAATATAGGTTGAATGGATTATATATATTCCAATGATTGATTTAAGATGGTTTTAAAATCAGGATAAATACTAAGGTTATATAATATTAGTTTGATTCATAGAAACATTTTTTCTATTTGGTTCATAAACAACATATAAATCATATTTCATACACTATATTCTCCCCTTCATAACCCAATGAACTATTAAACAACATTTTCCAAATATGATTATGGTATTCGACTATAATATTTGGAGTTCAACATCATTTTTAGTATGTTAAATCCAAATATTGAGAGTAGATTTATTTCATAAGGTGGTTGATCATAACTAGAGTATTGTAGTCATGAATCATTACTTGTCGAGTTCTATTCATAGGTTACACAATAAATGTGAACATATAATAGTAATTTCAATCCCTGGTTTTTATGTGTGGACACTAGAGTTATATTTTAGATGATTTTATTCCATTATGAATCACCCATATATACTGTAGTATTATAGGGTGATTCATACATTAATAATATTTTAGTTGTAGTGTACCGTTGATTTGGGACTAGATAGTGTTTTTCCCTGACAATTGAAATTTGGTTTATTGGAATAACTCCATGTAAGATAAAATTAATATCATGTACCTTCCTATTTTAATATTGGGGTCCATTTATATGGTTGTTCAGAAGAAGATATATAGGTGAAAGTGTTGGTAATGGTGGATTATTTACATGACCATCTCAACCACCACCCCTAGTTCTATATATATAATGCATAGTTTTGATGATTAATCTATGAATTGTTTTGGGTGATGAATGTATCAAGATAAGAATTATGTAATTAATTTTACAGTCTAATATATTTATTATTCATTGAAACTATTGACCATTTATAGTAGAATAAACCATTCCATTTTTCATATATAATTGTTCTGAATTACCAAATTACAGTGGGACCTTTAGGAGTACTCTCTATGTATGTGATACCTACTTTTTTATTTTAATCATTAACACTTCTCAATTGGTAGTGTGAGAATCCTCTCAGGTATAAATATATTTTTTTTATTCTGTCATGTTTGTATGAGACCCTGTAATATCATCCTAGTATTTTTATTGGATGGTATGATGTTTTTATAAGGTAGAATACTGTTATGTATATGAGTTTATGTAAGAGTTTGACAGTGAGTGTGAACCATTCATAGAATGTTTTAGTGCCTACATTGCCAAGACATTGGGTTAATTATCTTCTTTATTCATGGAAATTATGGATGTCAACAATTTATTATTTGGTATCAAAAATAATCTTCAAGGGTTGATGGGATAGTTTGGATATTTATTGAAAAACATTTTTCACTCGACAACATGTTTCCAATTCAACAAAGTGAAAGGTCCAATAATTTTATAAAACATCATACTCTAGTATATATTATGTTATTATTATTATAAGAGAAACGGTTATTTATTGGTATAATTTTGGAATAATAATGAAAATCTAGAAGTCATATTGTTCCCATTGTGAATAAACAATTCTTCACTAGGATTTTTGGGATAATGTATCTTTTTTTGTTATCATTTATAACACAATACATAGATTGGGATTAAATAAGAATTTTCTATATGTTATTGGACTCCCTTAATAGAACCTATCCTATGGTTTATTCTCAAGGGGTATGATGTAGATTGGTATGTTCCATAAATTTTGTAATTATATGAAGATAGAGTAGATTGTTGGGATGTATTTCTTTGGTGTTCTTGGTTTGGAGGAAAGATAATGAAATGGTATGTCTTTCATCAGTTGTCATTACCCACACATCATAATGTTTTAATGGGGAATAATTTGGTAGTATATTTCATGTGAACTTCTAGGTCCATGTGTTTATACACATTTTTCCTATAAAATTATACTACATAAGTGAAGTATGTCATTTCTATATAAAGATGGATAGTTATTAGTTCATCGTCTCATCTTAGGTGATGAAATTAGTTGTATTTATTTAAGGTCACCTAGTAAGGAATAAAACCTTGATGGTGTATGTAAAAATAAGAATTGGTGTTCATTGTGTAGGGACTCTATTTATAGTAAAGATGATGTTTCACAGTGCGTTGAGGTTTTTTACATGAATTCTATTGGTTCCAGACCTAGGGTATGGGGAGAATAATGTGGGGTCATCTATAGGTGTTAGGATTCTCCACATTGTATTTTGGTAGAATGGTTCTCTAATGAGTTAAGGGTTTGTAATATGATTTTCAGAAGGTTTTTTCTTTACTAGATGTGTTCAATATATTCTTTATTAAAAATAAAACACAATACAATCATGTTATAATTGAAAATGATTGAGTGGATGTTTTGAGTAAAATGTGCCCTTGAATTTTTGTTACGGATAGAATATAATGTACTAAACCATTGTTTGGTCAAGTCTTTACCCTAATACATGTTGATATTGGTATAGATACCAGTTATAATAATGGTAAGAATCTATGGAATATAATCAATGGGAATACCCCTATGATCATATAATGTCAATGTAAAATCATTAAATGATTCTTCCCGTTGAATAATTTAGGGGACAAAAAATTTTATTGTTGTTATCTTTTGTGTTTATCTTTAATGTTGGGGATCATAACACTCCCTCTTTTAGAAAACATTATAAATAACATTTCTAAAACTCATATCCATGGTTCATGGTTTTCTTAACAGGCTGTAAGGGTAAAAAGACATTGAGTATAGAATCTTTTATATTGTTGCATAATAAGAGCTTACATGTTTTAAATCATGTCTTGAAAAGACACAAAATAAATGAATCCCATGTGGATGATGAATGAAATAATAGAGGAAATGGCATTGATTGATTTGGATGGTGGGTTACCATTGTTAATATATATCTTGGATCCCTATAAGTATATTAATAATATGAAAAAAACTTCCATACCATGTTGTAAACGATAATTTTTTTTGTTAAAACATATGATTCATTTTCAAGTACATAATGGTTTATAGGTTTGGAGGATATAGTGACTCAAATGTGTCTTCAATAAAAACATCTGTGTTTTTAAAATTTAATGTCTTGAGTGTTCTGTACGAGTATAATATTAAATTTAAAGTAGCTATTATCCTTATAAAAAATCATTTTCTCATTAATCATATTATATAGTCATTTCAATTTGGTAAAATTTTGATGAAGATATAATGTTGATTGTTTTTAAAGGATATTTAATATTTACAACATAAAAAATATATATCCTTTAAATGAATACATTTATATCAACTAAATGATATCTTTGATCATAGTTTTAACATCATGGTTGACTCCATAAAGGGTTGTTTATCATTGAAATAGTATGGGTTAGGTGTTCAAAATATGTGTTCTAAACCATGATTTTTTCATATTTTAAATTAATTATTGAATTTACATAATAGTGATTATATAAATTCATATTTTCATTTCTCCTACCCAATTTCCCATACCATAAATATCATCTCATTTACTATAATAGAACTGAAAATAGGGATATGATCAATAATTTTCCTGATAATAGACATAACAAATCATGGAGGATTTATGATCAAATGACTTTTAATTGTAAATAAAATGTGATTTAATATTTAGGGGTTTATTTTTATGTCATGATCTATGATTTATGACACTATATTTTTACATATTATTAAAATGTTTACATTATTTCCCCCATGATTTAACTCCACATTCTGTCACAGAGATTTCATAATAAAAATATCATGATAATTAATAATTGAAATATTTGAAAAATATTTGATTATGATTTTACATAGAATTATTTTTAATATATAAGCATATTATAATTTCATACAGTACTTAATCACACGATTATTCTTTTTATTCTTGATGAATATTTATTATATGGTCTTAACCTGAATTTAAACCATCAAACTGATTCTATTCTTGAATATGTTATTATATTTTTGAGAGTGTGGAAATCCTATTTAAATAATTTTGAAAAAAATTCATACATTGATAGATTCATTTATGATTATTTGGAAAAATGATTTTCTCTTTTTGATATATTGATAACCATATTTTCAATGAATTAATTTCATGAATCCAATTTAACATAATATATTTCCCCCGGTCTGGAAATATGAATTTAATTCTTCTAAACCATGTTTTTAATGATTCTGAATCATTTAATGAATCCATGGGTTGTTGGAGTCACAAAAACATCTATTCTTGTATTCTATTACATTTTTTATATCATCTATTTTTGGAAAAATCATTTTTTTCAGCCTTTAAGATAGTCAGTGGTAAAATTTAATTGCAATGTGATAATTGTGTGGTGGAATAACAAGAATTTTGTGGTAGTGTGGGAGGACGCACAATGGCTATAACGAAGTAGTCATAACATACATAGACATTACTTCACATTTTTGGAATACTTGAAACATTATTAGAACAGATTCGAAAAGACTGTTTCAGTTTATTGCCATTGGGTAAATGGCAAAATATGTACTAGTACATAAATGAGCTAACTTATCTCCTAATAGGTTCTTCTTTATTAGAACCCTTCTTAAACACATAAAACAATATATTTATTATCATATCATGGGGAAGGAAACATAAAAAGGTATGATATTAGATGCTCAATAAAGGTAAAAAAGGGAGAAAAGTAATAATAAACATGATAATAGGGGTATGATAATGTGATCATGAAATTATAAGGTTATAAACTACATATCAAAAATAATAAACTTAAATTTTCATTTAAATGTTTCTAGTTCATAAGGCATGAAAATTAATGAAATGATGAACATAAGCCACAAAATCATAACCTAGGAATAAAATATGATATTATGGTAGTCAAATAAGTATACAATATTTATAAGGCCCCAGACTTAAACCTTACTTATTATTGAATTAAATGAATAATTCACATTGAAGATCTTTTCAGGTTTAGAGTTTTAGAGAATTAGATCATAAATCATGAATTACATTCTACATTTAAACAAAGTGGTTACATAAAAGATAGTATTCTTTTTTCCCATCAATGGAAACATATTTAAAATAAAACATTGATTCCTTCTTGAAACATCCTTGACACTTTCATCATATCATGCACCTTTCCCTTGACCTGTGATACTTTTTCAAAAACATGGGATGAGCATAAAAAGCTGAGTAAAGGATATAAAAGTACAAAAAAGAAAACATTAGTCCATGTATGAAATCATAATTTACTCATATAACATAATCATTTTAACATACCTCATTAAATCATTAATAAATCATAGAAATTATAAGACATAAAGGTAAATTTGGGCATTCATAACATTCTTACGTAGGGGGTAACCCTCTTGGTTACGTTTGGAATACCCATCATAGTATATTCCCTAAATATCTTCGGAGAAACCTTAAGGTTTAACCCCTTCACATTACCCAATGCATTGGAGAGATATATCGGGCTCACCCGCCCTTAGTTTATCATGGAACCACCCATTTTCATAACAATGCCCAAAAACCATAACATAATCGTATCACATAAAACATGCATAAAGGAAACATAACATTTCAACTTTTCAATCACGAGATATCAATACAACACATTGATATAAAAACGTTATGAAAACCATATTCAATACCAAAATAAAAGAAAAGTAAAACATTGTATTTATTTTTCATTCGAAAAAAGTTATGGCTTGTAGAGGAAGCCGAAACTCAATTAATGGTCACGGCGGTAGAGAAGTCATTATCGTTGCATACGTACGATAAAAACACATTCCCTTTTGTCATTTAGTAAACGAATCATATAAAAAGATTAATTTTCAATAAATGTAAAAGTCAAAGAGTTTTATACACCGTATAAAATAAAGTTGTGTATAAAACAAAATATACCTCAATGAAAGGAGATTGAGACGATGTCCCTTACAATGATGGTATCCTTGGATTAAGGTTAAATCAATTACATAATTATGTGTGACAAACGAATACACCAAATATAAGTGGATATTAAGTGTAAAAAAATCAAAGGTCATTCACACATATTCATATAATGACATATTCAAGGAGTACAAGTTTATCCCAAAGAATCAAAATTGGGTTAAGAAGTTCCCTTGCAAAAATTCGACAGCCTAACAGCGTCACTTCAAACATCATAAAATGAAATGATGAGAGATAAAAAGGGTATCTCACCACTTGGACATAAAATTTACATCAATAAGGATATATAATAACATATCCCAACATTAAAATATGTAAATTAAAAGAGCCATCAAAATAAGTCTTTTAAAAAGAAGAGGGTGAATAGTTCCCTTACTTACTTGGGTATCTTTCGAAACATACTCCCCATGAAAGAAGGACAATACAAAATTGATGTAAATACTCATAAACAAAATTATATTAAACAAAGAGTAAAATAATGGGAAGTACATATACCACTCAAAGGAAATGGTGGAAAATTTAGCATAAATCTCACGGGAAAAAATGAGATGAAAAATCCCTTATGAAAACTCGGAAGCCTAACGACGCCACTTAAAACTTCCCAAAATGGATTGATGATAACAAATAGGGTCTCTCATCATATTAACATAAACTTTACAGAAAGATTAATATAAAAGAACTTCCCCCAACATAACAAATAACAGCTTAAAATAAGTGACATAAAGGAGAGTACTTAAAAAGAAAGAGAGAGGTTGGATCTCTTACGAAAATTCGGCAGCCTAACGTTGCCAATCAAAACATCCAAAATGGATTGATGAGAGAAAATAGTTTCTCTAATCATATGAACATAAAAATTACAGCAAGAGTAATATAAAATAACATCCCAATCATAAGGAAGATGAGCTTAAAAGGAATTACATTAAAGAGTGTACTTAAAAAGAGAGGGGTAGGATCCCTTACCTCGTGTCCGACATGACTCGATCATTCTTTAATCTCCTGAATAATAAAATTTGGTCAATTTATAATTTATTAAGGACCTCCTTTTAATATTATTTTTCAGTTCATATCACATATTATAATGTTATAATAATTGTTTAATAAAGTGAGTTCATATCAGACGTTTTTGTCGATGTTCGGTACATGAGTAAAAATTGAACTTGTTGGAAAAGCATTTTCCATGTAGTTATAGGTACATTATATCCAGAATAGTATTTATGTTTTAAATATCATATATATCCAGTATATATTCATTTTATACTATTCCATATCATTTGGAGATAAAAAAAAATTAAAAGCACCGTTCATGGAGACGGTATGCCGTACGTATGCACGAACACTACTTTCATTTTTTGTCATATTAATGGAATTAAAACAAAATAAGAGATATATATATATTATAATTCCAGAATTATATCCATAATTTATATGTAATATATTACATATATATCAATTATATATATGTACTTATAAAAGTACATAATATTTGGAGATAAGAAATGAAATGTACCATTCATGGAGACGGTAAGTCGTACGTACGCATGAACGCTACTTTCATTTCCCTTTTTTTTGTATTCAATGGAATGAAATAATTATTATATAAAGGTATATTATAATTCCAGTAGGATATCATATGTAATAACCTTAATTCCATCCTTTATACGTCCCACATATGGCATTAACGAATCAAATCACTTTGAGGGGGTGGTAGTCCGCACTTCATAAAATGAAGATATCGCTTTTACCCATAATGGAAACCAGAAATGTATGGAATAAATGAAAAATACAGAAGCCTAAGGAAAACATAAACATATTATATATCATATATAAATACAGTGACATCTTAATGGCCACCTTTGAAGGTTTTAAAATAATATTGAAGAATAATCGTTTTGTGAGGCAGTAATTTCCCATCCACAGAAATAGTATGTTCTTTAACCATTAAATGGAGGTGTGTGAAAGTGTAGCTCTAGTAATTTTTATAAAAACATCATATTATATTTAATATACTAGTTTTGTTACAAAAAAAATTAATAAAAATAGTTTAGGGGTTTGGAGAATCAAAATAAAACAAAAGAACACAAGGGAAGACATTACCTTTAAATCGGGTAACTCTCTTTGATTTGAGCTCAAAGGCTTCCTTGAAAAAAATTCTTCCCAAAGTGAGGCTTCAATGATGAATAGAGGGATGTGGAGAGATGAAATGGGCAGGGTTTTTCCGAGCCAAAGGCTTGAGAGGTGTGTGTAAGTTGGTAGAGGTGGGGGCCTTTTATAAGAGCAGAGGAGGGCCACTCTTGGAATGTTATAAAATATTACTTTGTGATAAAATTATTTTCGGATTTTAAAGGTCCCAAAAGGATATATTTCGTGTATAAGGTCATATGGTTTTTAAATAAACCCATAAAATAGGTTTTTGACAAGTCCAAGACTAAGATTTTACCCTATCTTCTTATTTTATTTAAATCTTTCATTTATGAGGTAATCACTGCATCATCACAGTGTCATAAATAAATTAATTTATTTAATGTGTAAAAATTATAAAAAAAATATCACAATGTAGGAAATATTTTTATATTTATAATGAATATTTATAGTCAAAAATATGACTTATATAACCCCATGTAAAAATTGTTTTAGTAAAACACCACATGTTTGTGACATTTTAATTTTAACTTTAAATAAAAAGGTATTAAGGTAATTTTCCAACCAAAGTGGCTTTATGGGGTCCCCAAGTTTACCCAATGATTTTCTTGGTCTGCCATGACTCATCCAATAAGGGTAGGACATCTTTCTAGGTCATTTCCTATTATTAAAACATTATTTTTACCTAAAATTACACTAATTACCTCTAATCGTGATTAAAACTTAAGAGTTACTATTCAGAAAAAAATTATTTTAATCTCATTAAAGAAAATTTTACTTCGTAATGACAACCATGTATGTCAGATTTTTGAAAATCAAATCACAGAAGTGGTAATGTTTCATTTAAAAAATCAATTTCATTAACTACCACTGAGTGGTTTCACTATTCATCAAAAATTGAAGTTTTTCAGAAAAATACCAAAAATCGACCCTAAGCTATATGTGATATTCTGAATTCAAAAATGATGTATATTTTACAAAATTAAAAAAAATATAAGTTGCATTAATTAATTTAATAATTAATTCCCGCTGTCAAAACAAATAGCGTGTTTTTAAGAAATAATATCTATTAAAAGATTAGCACTAGTTTAAGTCCAATTTCAAAGTGAAATTAATTCTAATGACCACCATTGGATTAAATGGTAAAAATATATTCTAAATACACTTTATTATCAATTAAAAATATAATCTATCTATATAAATAAATCATATTAAAAGGTGGTTTTGAATTAAAATCCAACATTTTCACTAAAAATGATCTTTATCGGAAAAATAACAAAAATTTACACAAGTAAATTTTGATGTCTAGATTCTAAAGAAGGATTTTATTTTTTCAAATACAACATATAAAATTGTAAAAAGTATATTTAAAAATGGTTCTCCATCAAAAGGCGGTTAATCGACCTTTTAAAGAATATTAGAAGATTTATGCTTAAAATTGGATTCTTTTACATTTTACACCTCTAACATTTATTGGAAAAAAGTAAAAATATTTGACAAACATATATAATAATTTTGTAGTTATTTTTGTTCATTCCTTCCTTACTACATCTAGGCATTAAATACCATTTAAAATAATATTATTTTATTATTATAGTGCAACGTAAGATTTCAAAGGAACTCGTTGTCGTGTATTGGGTACGCCATCGAGCATAGCTTTCCCTTTAAAGTAATATTAATATTTTATTCACAAATATGGATAAATATAAAAATTTCATATTCTTTATTTACCTGGGGTGTTACATCCTTCCCCCCTTTTGGGAATTGCTTTCTCGCAATTTTAAAATTGGGCTCGGAAACTTCTTTGAAAACCCCACATCGGAAAATGAGTAAATTCAACTATCACTTTAAAAGAAAGAAAGGGAAGTACAAAGGTCACCCGAGTTAACCCATACTATGATTCCATGTAGGAAAACATGGATATGGAGGAAAAAAAAGGGTCGTGTTCTGAGGGAGAGGGATAGTAAACGTGTCTAGGAGAAAGTTAACCATAAGAAAATCACAAACCTGTGATGGGTTAAACGGTATTTGATTCCCCTGTAGGAAAAGTTAACAGACAACATGTTTGTTTTAAGTTACTCTTCATTGAGAAATTTATTTTTGAGCTTAACTAAATCATAATGAAATATACCTACTTGTCACGTTGACTTTCAACTTTTACATGATTCCTAAATCAAACTCATATTTTCTCCAAAAGATGAGTATTTAGGAAGACTTGTTCGCATTATGAGTACTTATAATCAACTTCTTGAGAATCACCTGATCCACAAAATAGAACTATATATTTCATATGTCTTTAGACAAAAACTGACACCAAAACAAAAAAGGTTAGTATGAGATCAGATAATACCCAAAAAGTGTAATCCTTTATAAAAAGGAAATCTATTCTAAATCTCCAAAAATTTTCCAACAAGACCCAAAGTTCAACGAAGACCAAAAGTAAACCAAACTAATATTGAAACCCAAATATTTGAAAGATTTAATCACATAGTCTTCCAAGTTAAATCGTAACATTTATCTCTAAACAACATCTGTTGCTCTTAAATTCTCATATGGAAAAGTAATTAACCTAATCACATATCCTCCATGATAGGTTAATAATTTCACAGATACCCAATATCAACTTAATCTTGATTCATAAAATCATCTAACTGAAAATAATTAGTCAAACAAACCAGGGACTTCACGTAGTCTAGTGGTAGGCGATAAATACCAGTTGCACTTTGGTTGTGGGTTCGATTCCCGCAGCTTTGTCCAACGCGACGGGTTGTCACACAGTCTGTGTGTTGTCCTTTTTCCAAAACTATATAATTGTTAAATCATTCCCCAAAACGAGATAAAATCATCAAAAATAATCATAACATATTTTAACCTAATGTTTATCTCATGCCTTTCATTTCTATCATAACAGATAATAACCCATAATTACCTCAAAAGTAATGATCATATAAACCCTAATGGTAACCTTTATAATTGTTACCTAAACTTCCACATCGATTGGTCATCTCGTACATGATGCATTACAGAACATACCAAGGTTCAAGTGGTTGATCATGACTCCTTTATAGTTGGTTTAGAACAACCACGAGTTTCCTCATTTAATCCCCCATTTCATCTAGTCTCTTAATCAGAGAACCACCACAGTTTCCTTCAAACCTATTGTCTCTTTAGTGCCTGCTAGATCCATCCATTCACTAAAAACAGAGATGTCAGTGTGAGTATATCAACAAAACCATCATGTACTAATGAGTAAGATAAACACTAAGATATACATACTCATTCATTTTATCCAAAACTAGGAATCTTTCTGAAATCCTAACCATTAAGGTAATGTCACTTATGCTTAGAGAATACCCTAACCTCTAAAGTCATTTAAACTGACCTTTGATACCAATTATAAGTATAAGGCCCCAGCCTTAAACCTTACATAATCTTGAGCTATTACAAGATTACACATTGAGGATCTTTTCAGGTTTAGAGTTTTAGAGAACTAGATCATAAAACATGCATTACATTCCACATTTAAACAAAGTGGTAACATAAAAGATCGTATTTTTATCCATCAACAGAAACTTCTTTAAAAAAATAAAACATGGATTCTTTGTTGACACTTCCTTGACATTATCATCATATCATGTACCTTTCACTTGACCTGTGGAAAACACTTCAAAAAAACGTGGGATGAGCATAAAAAGCTCAGTAAGGGACATAAAAATATGGAAAGGAAACATGAGTTCATATATACATAAGAATGAAATCATACTTTACCCATAAAACATAATCACTTTAACATACCTCATAAAATCATGAATAAATCATAGAAATCATAAGACATAAAGGTAACTTGAGGCATTCATAACATTCTTACGTAGGGAGTAAACCTATTGGTTACGTTTGGAATACCCATCACAGTATATTCCCTAAATCTCTTCAGAGAAACCTTAACGTTTAACCCCTTCACATTACCCAATGCATTGGGGAGCTATATCGGGCTCACCTTCCCTTAGTTTATCACGGAACCACCCGTATTCATAAACAATTCCCAAGAACCATAACATAATCATAGAACATAACTTAAGCACAAAAGAAACATAATATTCCCACATTGTAATAACAATATAACATTTTAAGATATTGAAATAATGAATCCATTCTAAAAAACCATTTTCAAAACCATTTCAAACATTTAATAAAGGGATTTTTGAATCAAAGTGTCTCATACCACTTTAAACCATTTAACATTTTAAATCATTATTATCCATGTAAATAAATCCTTAAAACCATTTTGAAAACATGGATATTAATGAGAAATATTTATAAGAATAAATCATTAAAACATTTAAAACGATATTTTAGTTAAAGTGTTTTTTAACAAAATGAGAGACACTTGAATACAATAATTGAGGAATAACATTTAATCAGAACTTTTTAATATCATGAGAATAGAGGGACTCTTGATATAATATTCCAAAGGACAGTATATACACCATATAAGAGTGAACTGGTGCATAACAACAATGAAGTCTCAATAGAAATGTAAAATGAGATGAAATCCATTATAAATAAGGTATCCTTAAATTAAGGATAAATCAATCTCATAATTATGTGTGACAAATATAAATACACCCAATATAAGTTTATATTAAGTTTAAAACAATCAAAGGTCATTAACACATATTCAAATGATGACATATTCAATAACTACATGTTGAACCCAAAGAAATTGATATTGGGTTAAAAAGTTCCCTTGGTAAAATTTGACAGCCTAACAGCGTCACTTCAAAATTCAGAAAATGAGTTGATGAGAGATAAAAAGGGTTACTCATCACTTGGAAATAAAATTTACATCAATAAGGATATATAAGAACATATCCCAACATAATAGTATGTGAATTAAAAGACATAGAAAAAGAAGTCTTTCCAAAAGAGGAGGGTGAAAGGTTCCCTTACTGACTTGGGTAACTTTCGAAATGTACACCCCATTGAAGAAGTGTCATACAATGAATATGTAAATAACCATAAATGGAATTACATTAAAAATGAGTATAATAATGGGCAGTACATACACCACTCAAAGGAAATGGTGGCAAATGTAGCATAAATCTCACGGGAATAAAAGTGAGATGAAAAATACCTTACGAAAACTCGGCAGCCTAACGTTGCCACTTAAAACATCAAAAATGGATTGATGAGATCAAATAGGTTCTCTCATCATATTAAAATAAAATTTACAGCAAGAGGAATATAAAATAACATCCCCCAACATAAAAAATAGGTGCTTAAAAGAAGTGACATAAAAGAGAGTACTTAAAAAGAAAGGGAGGGTTAAGATCCCATACGAAAATTCGGCAGCCTAACGGCGCCAATCAAAACATCCAAAATGGATTGATGAGAGAAAATAGGGTCTCTCATGATATGAAAATAAAAATTAAAGTAAGAGTAATATAAAATAAAATCACAATCATAAGAAAGATGAGCTTAAAAGGAATGACATATAAGAGTGTACTTAAAAAGAAAGAGAGTAGGATCCCTGACCTCAAGTCCGACTTGTCTTGTTCGTTTCTTTACATTCCTGAATAATAAAATTTGGTAAATTTATAATTGCATAAGGAAATCCTTTAGAGATTATTATTCAGTTCATATCACATATTATAATGTTATAATAATTGTTGATTAATGTTAGTTCATATCAGACGTTTTTGCCGATGTTTGGTACATGAGTCAAAAATGAACTTGTTTGAAAAATGATTGTCCATGTAGTTATAATTAAATAATTTCCAGAATAGTATTAATTATTAAAATATCATATATATCCAGTACATATTCATTTTATACTATTCCATATCATTTGGAGATAAAAAACGAAAAGCACCGTTCATGGAGACGGTAGGCCGTACGTACGCATGAACGCTACATTCATTTTTTCTTTGTCATATTAGTGAAATTAAAAATAAATGATATATATATATATATATATATTATAATTCCAGTATAATATATATGTTATATAGGTCACATATGATCATTAATTTCATTCTTTATACATTCCATGTATTGCATGTACGAGTCATATCACTTGAGGGGGCGGTAGTCCACACTTCCTCATATTAAATTATCGCATTTACACAACATGAAAAGAATAAAGGTATGGTTTAAATATAAAATAAAGAAGAATATAGTAAAAATAAATACCATATATATCATATATAAAATACAGTGACATCATAATGGGCATCTTTAAAGGTGTTAAAAGATTATTGAACAATCATCATTTCGTGAGGCAGAAAATTGCCAACCACAGAAATAGTATGTTCTTTAACCATTAGACCAAGGTGTGTGTAAGTGTAGCTCGAATCCTTATTATAACAACATCCTAGTATATTTAAGATACTGGATTTGTTACAAAAGAAATGAATAAAAAGAGTTTAGGGGGTTGGAGAAGCAAAATAAAACATACGGACTCAAGTGAAGACATTACCTTAAAATCGGGTAACTCCCTTTGGTTTGAGCTCAAAGGCTTCCTTGGGAAGGATTATGCCCAAAGTGAGGCTTCAAGGAGTTAGATAGGGATGTGGAGAAAATCAATGGGTAGGGGTTGGCCGAGCCAAAGGCTTTGGAAGTGTGAGTAAGGAGGTAGAGGTGGGGGCCTTTTATAAGAGGAGAGGAGGGGCACTCTTGGAAAGTAAAGAAATGTTACTTTATTATAGAATGATTTTCGGATTTTAATGGTCCCACATTGATGTGTTTAGAGTATAAGGTGATAAGGGTTCTAAATACACCCATACAATAGGTTTTGGACATGTGTAGGGCTTAGATTTTACATTATCATTCCATTTTATTTAAATCGTTAAATAATGAGGTCATCGCTGCATCATCATGATCTCATAAATAATTTAATTTATTTAATGTATAAAAATTATAAAAAACATACTATGATGTAGGAAATATTTGTATATTTCCAATGACCATTTATAGTCAAAAATCTGACTTGTATAACCCCATGTAAAAATTGTATTAGTTAAACAACTCATGTTTGTGACATTTTAATTTTAACATTAAATAAAAAGGTATTTATGTCATTTTCCAAACAAAGTGGCTCCATGGGGTCCCCAAGTTGACCCATGGATTTTCTTGCTCGTCCACGACTCATACAATGATGGTAGGACATGTGTCTAGGTCATTTCATATTATTAAAACATTATTTTTACCTTACACTACACTAATTACCTATAATCGCGATTATAAACTTATTAAGTTACTATTCACCAAAAAATTATTTTAATCCCATTGAACCACATTTTACTTCTTAATGACAACCATGTATGTCAGATTTTTGAAATTCAAAACACAAAGGTGGAAAATTTTCATTTAAACAGAATATCAGTTTTTATAAGTACCACTTAGTGGTTTCACTATTCATCAAAAATTGAAGCTTTTCAGAAAATTACCAAAAAATCACCCTAAGCTATATTTGATATTCCGAATTCAAAAATGATGTCTATTTTACAAAATTCATAACATATAAGTTACATTAATTAATTTAATAATTAATTCCTGTTGTCATAACAAATAGCGTGTTTTTATGAAACAATATATATCAAAAGATTGACACCAGTTTAAGTCAAATTTCAAAGTGAAATTAATTCCAATGACCACTATTGGATTAAATGGTAAAAATATATTCTAATTTCACTTTAAAACCAATTCAAAAGATAATCTAATCATATAAATAAATTAGATTAAAAAGAGGTTTTGAATTAAAATACAACATTTTTCACTATTCATTAAAAATTGAACTTTTGCGGAAAAATACCAAAAACTTACACAAAGTAAATTTTGATGTCCCGATTCTAAATAAGAATTTTATTTTGTCAAATATAACACGTAAAATTGTCAAAAAGTGCATTTAAAAGAGGTTCTCCATCAAAAGGTGGTTAATCTACCTTTTAAAGAATATTAGAATGTTTACGCTTAAAATTGGATTCATTCGCATTTTTAATCCTCTAACATTTATTATAAAAAGTAAAAATATCTGACAAACATATATAATCATTTTTTAGTTAGTTCTATTCATTCCCGCCATCACAACAGCTAGGCCTTAACTACCATTTAAAATAATATTATTTTATTATTAGAGTGCGACGTAAGATTCCCAAGAAACTCGTTGTTGTGCGTTGGCTACGCCATCGAGCATAGCATCCCCTTTAAAGTTATATTAATATTTTATTCATAAATATGGATAAATGTGAAAATTTCATACTCTTTATTTTCCTGGGGTGTTACATCCTTCCCCCATTTTGGGAATTGTGTCCTCAAAATTTTAAAATTGGGTTAGGAAACTTCATTGAAAATCCCAAATCAGAACATGAGTCAGTAAAAAAATCACTTTAAAATAAATAAAGATAAGTACAAAGGTCACCCGAGTTAACCCATACTTGGATTCCAAGTATGAAAATATGGACATGGAGGAGAAAAAAAAGGGTCATGTTCTGATGGGGAGTGATAGTAGACATGTCTTGGAGAAAGTTAACCATAAGAAAATCACAAACTTGTGATGGGTTAAACGGTATTCGATTCCCCAGTAGGAAAATTTAATAGACAACATTTTTGTTTTAAGTTACTCTTCATTGAAGAATTTATTTTTGAGCTTAACTAAATCATAATGAAACATACTTACTTGTCACGTAGACTTTAAACTTTTACTAGATTCCTTAATCAAACTCATATTTTCTCCAAAAGATGATTATTTAGGATGACTTGTTCTCATTAAGAGAGCTATAATCAACTTCTAGAGAATCACCTAATCCACAAAAGAGAACTATATACTTCCCATGTCTTTAGAACTTAACCAAAACTAAAACCCAAAGTTCAACAAAGACCATTCAATAAACAATTTTCCATAAAATTCTTCAATTTAAACAAAACTAAGATTGAAACCCAAATATTTGAAAGATTTAGTCACATAGTCTTCGAAGATAAATCGTAACATTTATCTCCAAACAACATCAGTTGCTCCTAAATTCTCGTATTGAAATGTAATTAACCTAATCACATATCCTCCATGATAAGTTAATCATTTTCATAAATAACCCAAAATCAACTTAATCTTAATTCATAAAGCCACCTAACTATAAAGAATAATTCATACTAACCAGGGACTTCACGTAGTCTAGTGGTTGGCGATAAATACCAGTTGCACTTTGGTTGTGGGTTCGATTCCCACAGCATTGTTCGACGCGACAGGTTGTCACACGGTCTTCATGTTGTCCTTTTTCCAAAAATATAAAATTCTTAAAACATTCCCCAAAATGAGATAAAATATTCAAAAATAATCATAACATATTTTAACATCAAGTTTATCTCATGCCTTTCATTTTCCATCATAATATATAATAACCCATAATTACCTCAAAAGTAAGGACCATATAAACCCTAATGGTTACCTTTATAATTATTACCTGAACTTCCACACCGATTGGTCATCTCATACATGACGCATTATAGAACATACCAAGGTACAAGTCGTTGATCATGACTCCTTGATAGTTGGTTTAGAACAACCATGAGTTTCCTCATTGAATCCCCCATTTCATCCAGTCTCTTAATCAGAGAACCACCACAGTTTCCATCAAACCTATTGTCACTTTGGTGCCTATTGGATCCATCCATTAACTAAAAACAGAAATGTCTGTGTGAGTATATCAACAAAACCATCATGTACAAAAGAGGAAGATAAACACTAAGATATACTAACTCATTCACTTTATCTAAAACTATGACTCTTTCTGAAATCCTAACCATTATGTTAATGTCACTTATGCCTAGAGAATACCTTAACCTCTAAAGTTATCTAAACCAACCTCTGATACCAACTACAAGGCCCCATCCTTAAACCTTACTTAATCTTGATTTATTACAAGATTACACATTGAGGATCTTTTCAGGTTTATAGTTTTAGAGAATTAGATCATAAAACATGCAATACATTCCACATTTAAACAAAGTGGTTACATAAAAGATAGTATTCTTTTTTCCATCAATGGAAACATATTTAAAAAAATAAAACATGGATTCTTTCTTGACACTTCCTTGACACTATCATCATATCATGTACCTTTCCCTTGACCTATGGAAAACACTTCAAAAAACATGGGATGAGCATAAAAATCTCAGTAAGGGATATAAAAATATAGAAAGGAAATATGAGTTCATATATACATAAGAATGAAATCATACTTTACCCATAAAACATAAGCACATTAACATACCTCATAAAATCATGAATAAATCATAGAAATAATAAGACATAAAGGTAACTTGAGGCATTAATAGCATTCTTACATAGGGAGTAACCCTCTTGGTTACGTTTGGAATACCCATCATAGTATATTCCCTAAATCTCTTCGGAGAAACCTTAACGTTTAACCCCTTCGCGTTACCCAATGCATTGGAGAGCTATATCGGGCTCACCCGCCCTTAGTTTATCATGGAACCACCCGTATTCATAAAAAATTTCCAAGAACCATAACATAATCATAGAACATAACTTAAGAACAAATGAAACATAATATTCCCACATTGTAATAACAATATAACATTTTAAGATATTGAAATAATGAATCCATTCTAAAAAACCATTTTCAAAGCCATTTAAAACATTTAATAAAGATATTTTTGAATCAAAGTGTCCCATACCACTATGAAGATGTTAACTTTTTAAACCATTAATATCCATATAAATAAATCCTTAATACCATTTTGAAAACATGGATATTAATGAGAAATATTTATAAGAATAAATCATTAAAACATTTAAAATGATATTTTAGTTAAAGTGTTTTCTAACAACATGAGAGACACTTGAATAAAGTAATTGAGGAATAAAATTTAATCAGAACTTTTTAATATCATGAGAATAGAGGGATTCATGAAATAATATTCCAAAGGACAGTATATACACCATATAAGAGTGAACTGGTACATAACAACAATGAAGTCTCAATAGAAATGTAAAATGAGATGAAATCCATTATAAAGAATGTATCCTTAAATTAAGGATAAATAAATCTCATAATTATGTGTGACAAATATAAATACACCCAATATAAGTGGATATTAAGTGTAAAATAATAAAAGATCATTCACACATATTCAAAGGATGAAAAATTCAATAACTACATGTTGAACCCAAAGAAATCGAAATTGGGTTAAAAAGTTCCCTTGGTAAAATTCGACAGCCTAACGACGTCACTTCAAAATTCATAAAATGAGTTGATGAGAGATAAAAAGGGTATCTAATCACATGAAAATAAAATTTACATCAATAAGGATATAGAAGAACATATCCCAACATAATAGTATGTGAATTAAAAGGAATAACAAAACAAGTCTTTTAAAAACAGGAGGGTGAAAGGTTCCCTTACCGACTTGGGTAACTTTCGAAACGTACACCCCATTGAAGAAGTGTCATAAAATGTATATGTAAATACCCATAAATGGAATTAAATTAAAAAAGGAGTATAATAATGGGCAGTACGTACACCACTCAAAAGAAATGGTGGAAAATGTAGCATAAATCTCACGAGAATAAAAGTGAGATGAAAAATCTCTTACGAAAACTCGGTAGCCTAACAGCACCACTTAAAACATAAAAAATGGATTGATGTGATAAAATAGGGTCTATAATAAAATTAAAATAAAATTTACATCAATATTAATATAAAATAACATCCTCCAACATAACAAATAGGTGCTTAAAAGAAGTGACATAAAGGAGAGTACTTAAAAAGAAAGGGAGGGGTAAGATCCCTTACGAAAATTCGGCAGCCTAACGGCGCCACTCAAAACTTCCAAAATGGATTGATGAGAGAAAATAGGGTCTCTCATAATATGAACATAAAAATTAAAGTAAGAGTAATATAAAAGAAAATCACAATCATAATAAAGATGAGATTAAAAGGAATGACATAAAAGAGTGTACTTAAAAAGAAAGAGAGGAGTAGGATCCCTTACCTCAAGTCTGACTTGTCTTGTTCGTTTCTTTACATTCCTGAATAATAAACTTTGGTCAATTTATAATTTCCTAAGGAAATACTATATAGATTATTATTCAGTTCATATCACATATTATAATGTTATAATAATTGTTTAATAATGTTAGTTCATATCAGACGTTTTTGCCGATGTTTGGTACATGGGTCAAAAATGAACTTGTTTGAAAAATGATTGTCCATGTTGTTATAAGTAAATAATTTCCAGAATAGTATTAATGATTAAAATATCATATATATCCAGTAGATATTCATTTTATACTATTCCATATCATTTGGAGATAAAAAATGAAAATCACCGTTCATGGAGACGGTAGGCCGTACGTACGCATGAACGCTACTTTCATTTTTTCTTTGTCATATTAATGGAATTAAAAATAAATGATATATATATATATATATTATAATTACAATATAATATATATGTTATATAGGTCACAAATGATCATTAATTTCATTATTTATACATTCCATGTATTTCATGTACGAGTCACATCACTTGAGGGGGCGGTAGTCCACACTTCCTCATATGAAATTATCACATTTACACAACATGAAAAGAATAAAGGTATGGTTTAAATATAAAATACATATGGATATAAAAAAATAAATACCATATATATCATATATAAAATATAGTGACATCATAATGGCCACCTTTAAAGGTGATAAAAGATTATTGAACAATCATCGTTTCGTGAGGCAGAAAATCACCAACCACAGAAACATAATGTTCTTTAACCATTAGACGAAGGTGTGTGTAAGTGTAGCTCGAATCCTTATTATAACAACATCCTAGTATATTTAAGATACTGTATTTGTTACAAAATAAATGAATAAAAAGAGTTTAGGGGGATGGAGAAGCAAAATAAAACAAAAGGACTCAAGTGAAGACATTACCTTAAAATCGGGTAACTCACTTTGGTTTGAGCTCAAAGGCTTCCTTGGGAAGACTTCTGCCCAAAGTGAGGCTTCAAGGAGTTATAGAGGGATGTGGAGAGACAAACTGGGTAGGTTTTGGCCGATCCAAAGTCTTTGGAAGTGTGGTTAAGGAGGTAGAGGTGGGGTACTTTTATAAGAGGAGAGGAGGGGCACTCTTCGAAACTAAATACATGTTACTTTATTTTAGAATGATTTTAGGATTTTAAGGGTCCCACATTGATTTTTTAGAGGATAATGTGATAAGGGTTCTAAATACACCCATCCAATAGGTTTTGGACATGTTTAGGTCTTATATTTTACATTATCTTTCCATTTTATTTAAATCGTTAAATAATGAGGTCATCGCTCCATCATCATGATGTCATATATAATTTAATTTATTTAATGTCTATAACTTATAAAAAAAATAATATGATGTAGGAAATATTTTTATCTTTCCAATGACGATTTATAGTCAAAAATATGACTTGTATAACCCCATGTAAAAATTGTTTTAGTTAAACAACTCATGTTTGTGACATTTTAATTTTGACATTAAATAAACAGGTATTTATGTCATTTTCCAACCAAAGTGGCTCCATGGGGTCCCCAAGTTGACCCATGGATTGTCTCGGTCGGCCATGACTCATCCAAATAGGGTAGGACATGTGTCTAGGTCATTTCATATTATTAAAACATATTATTTACCTTAAACTACACTAATTACCTCTAATCGCGATTAAAAACTTATTAAGTTACTATTCACCAAAAAATTATTTTAATCCCATTGAACCACATTTTACATCATAATGAAAACCATGTATGTCGTATTTTTGAAATTCAAAACACAAAGGTGGAAAATTTTCATTTAAACAGAAAATCAGTTTTTATAAGTACCACTTAGGGGTTTTACTGTTCATCAAAAATTGATGTCTTTCAGAAAATTACCAAAAATTCACCATAAGCTATATTTGATATTCCGAATTCAAAAATGATGTCTATTTTACAAAATTAATAACATATAAGTTAAATTAATTAATTTAATAATTAATTCCCACTGTCAGAACAAATAGCGTGTTTTTATGAAACAATATATATCAAAAGATTGAAACTAGTTTAAGTCAAATTTCAAAGTGAAATTAATTCCAATGACCACTATTTTATTAAATGGTAAAAATATATTCTAATTTCACTTTAAAACAAATTCAAAAGATAATATAATCATATAAATAAATTAGATAAAAAAGAGGTTTTGAATTAAAATACAACATTTTTCACTATTCATTAGAAATTGAACTTTTTGGGAAAAATACCAAAAATTTACACAAAGTAAATTTTGATGTCCCGATTATACAGAAGAATTTTATTTTGTCAAATATAACACATAAAATTTTCAAAAAGTGGATTTAAAAGAGGTTCTCCATCAAAAAGCGGTTAATCGACCTTTTAAAGAATATTAGAATGTTTACGCTTAAAATTGGATTCTTTCGCATTTTTAATCCTCTAACATTTATTGTAAAAAGTAAAAATATTTGACAAACATATATAATCATTTTTTAGTTAGTTCTATTCATTCTCTAAATCACAACAGCTAGGCGTTAACTACCACTTAAAATAATATTATTTTATTATTTGAGTGCAACATAAGATTCCCATGAAACTCGTTGTTGTGTGTTGGGTACGCCATCGAGCATAGCGTCCCCTTTAATGTTATATTAATATTTTATTCACAAATATAGATAAATGTGAAAATTTCATAATATTTATTTACCTGGGGTGTTACAATAAGGCCCCGGCCATAAATCTTACTTAATATTGAATTAAATGAATAATTCACATTGAGGATCTTTTCAGGTTTAGAGTTTTAGAGAATTAAATCATAAATCATGAATTATATTCCACATTTAAACAAAGTGGTTTCATAAAATATAGTATTCATTTATTCCCATCAATGGAAACTTATTTAAAATAAAACATGGATTCCTTCTTCACACTTCCTTGACACTATCATCATATCATGCACCTTTCCCTTGACCTGTGAAAAACATTTCAAAAACTTAGGATGAGCATAAAAAGCTCAGTAAGGAATATAAACGTATGAAAAGAAAACATTATTCCATGTATGAAATCATACATTACTCATAAAACATAAGCATTTTAACATACCTCATCAAATCAGGAATAAATCATAGAAATCATAAGACATAAACGTAACTTGAGGCATTCATAACATTCTTACATTGGGAGTAACCCTCTTGGTTACGTTTGGAATACCCATCACAGTATATTCCCTAAATCTCATTGGAGAAAGCTTAACATTTATCCCCTTTGCATTACCCAATGCATTGGAGAGCTATATCGGGCTCACCCACCCGTAGTTTATCAAGGAACCACCCATCTTCATAACAATGCCCAAGAACCATAACCTAATCATATCACATAAAACATGCATAAAGGAAACATAACTTTTCCACTTTTTAATAACGAGATATAAATACAACACATTGATATAAAAAAATTATGAAAACCATTTTCAATAAAAAAATAAAATAAAAGTAAAACATGGTATTTATTTTTCATTCGAAAAAATTTATGGCTTGTAGAGGAATCCGAAACTCAAATAATGGTCACGGTGGCGGAGAAGTCATTGTCATTGCATACGTACGACAAAAAAACATTCCCTTTTGTTGTTTAGTAAACGCTTCGTATAAAAATATTCCTTTTTAATAAACATAAAAGTAAAAGTGTTTAATACACCTTATAAAAGAATGATGTGTATAAAACAAAATGTGCCTCAATGAAAGGAGATTGAGACGATGTCGCTTATAAAGACGGTATCCTTGGATTAAGGTTAAATCAATTACATAGTTATGTGTGACAAACGAATACACCAAATATAAGTGGATATTAAGTGTAAAACAATCAGAGGTCATTCACACATATTCATAGAAAGACATATTCACGAAGTACAAGTTTATCCCAAATAATCAAAATTGGGTTAAGAAGTTCACTTGCATAAATTCGACAGCCTAACGGCGTCACTTCAAACATCAGAAAATCAGTTGATGAGAGAAAAAAAGTGTATCTCATAAAATGGACATAAAATTTTCATCAATAAGGATATATAATAACATATCCCAAAATTACAATATTTAAATTAAAAGACCCAACAAAATAAGTCTTTTAAAACAAAGAGGTTGAAAAGTTCCCTTACTAACATGGGTATCTTTCGAAACATACACCCCATGAAAGAAGGACAATACAACATTGATGTAAATACTCATAAAAGAAATTATATTACATAAAGAGTAAAATAATGGGAATTACATATACCACTCAAAGTAAATGGTGGAAAATGTAGCATAAATCTCACAGGAAAAAGTGAGATGAAAAATCCCTTACGAAAACTCTGCAGCCTAAAGACGCCACTTAAAACATCCAAAAATGGATTGATGAGATCAAATAGGGTCTCTCTTCATATTAACATAAAATTTACAGAAAGAGGAATATAAAAGAACATCCCCCAACATAACAAATAGGAGCTTAAAATATGTGAAATAAAGGAGAGTAATTAAAAAGAAAGAGAGAGGTTGGATCTCTTACAAAAATTTGGCAGCATAACGGCGCCAATCAAAACATCCAAAATGGATTGATGAGAGAAAATAGGGTCTCTCATCATATGAACATAAAATTTACAGTAATAGTAATATAAAATAACATCCCAATAATTTGAAATATGAGCTTAAAAGGAATCACATAAAATTGTGTACTTAAAAAGAAAGAGAGGGGTAGGATCCCTTACCTTGTGTCCGACATGACTCGATCGTTCTATAATCTCCTGAATAAAAAAATTTGGTCAATTTATAATTTCATAAAGACCTATTTTAAATATTATTATTCAGTTCATATCACATCTTATAATGTTATAATAATTGTTTAATAAAGTGAGTTCATATCAGACGTTTTTGTCGATGTTCGGTACATGAGTAAAAATTGAACTTGTTGGAAAAGAATTTTCCATGTAGTTATAGGTACATCATATCCAGAATAGTATTGATGATTTAAATATCATATATATCCAGTATATATTCATTTTATACTATTCCATAGAATTTTGAGATAAAGAAAATTTTAAAATCATCGTTCATGGAGACAGTAGGCCGTACGTACCCACGAACGCTACTTTCATTTTTTGTCATATTAATGGAATTAAAACAAAATGAGATATATATATATTATAATTCCAGAATGATATCCATAATTTATATGTAATATATTACATATATATCCATTATATATATGAACTTATAATAGTACATTACATTTGGAGATATAAAATGAAATGTACCGTTCATGGAGACGTTAAGCTGTACGTACGCATGAACGCTACTTTCATTTTTTTTGTATTAAATAGAATGAAATAATAATTATATCAAGGTATATTATAATTCCTGTAGTATATAATATGTAATACCATTAATTATATCCTCTATACGTCCCACATATGGCATTAACGAATTAAATCACTTTGAGGGGGCGGTAGTCCGCACTTCCTAAAATGAAGATATCGCGTTTACCCATAATGGAAACCATAAAGGTATGCCATAAATGAAAAATACATAAGCTGAAGGAAAACATAAACATATTATATATCATATATAAATATAGTGACATATTAATGGCCACCTTTTAAGGTGTTAAAAGAATATTGAAAAATCATCGTTTCGTGAGGTAGTGATTCACCATCCACAGAAACAGTATGTTCATTAACCATAGACGGAAGTGTGTGAAAGTGTACCTAGAATCCTTATTATAAAAACATCCTAATATATTTATTATACTGGACTTGTTACAAAAAAAAGTAATAAAAAGAGTTTAGGGGTTTGGAGAAGAAAAATAAAACAAAAGAACACAAGGGAAGACATTACCTTTAAATCGGGTAACGCTCTTTGATTTGAGCTCAAAGGCTTCCTTGGAAAGGATTATTCCCAAAGTAAGGCTTCAATGATAAAGAGAGGGATGTGGATAGATGAAATGGGTAGGGTTTGGCCGAGCCAAAGGCTTTATATGTGTGTGTATTGTGGTAGAGGGGGGGATTTTATAAGAGGAGAGGAGGGGCACTCTTGGAAAGTTATAAAATATTACTTTATTATAAAATGATTTTTGGATTTTAAAGGTCCCAAAAGGATATATTTATAGTATAAGGTGATAAGGGTTTGAAATCCACCCATCCAATAGGTTTGTGACAAGGTTAAGACTTATATTTCACCCTATCTTCTCATTTTATTTAAATCATTCATTTATGAGGTAATCAGTGGATCATCACGGTGTCATAAATAAATTAATTTATTTAATGTATAAAAATTATAAAAAAATACCATTAGGTAGGAAATCTATTTATCTTTTTAATGAATATTAATAGTCAAAAATATGACTTGTATAACCACATGTAAAATTTGTTTTAGTAAAAAACACATGTTTGTGACATTTTAATTTTAACTTTAAATAAAAAGTTATTAATGCCATTTTCAAACCAAAGTGGCTCCATGGGGTCCCCAAGTTGACCCATGGATTTTATCTGTCGTCCATGACTCATAAAATAATGTTATGACATGTTTCTAGGTCATTTCATATTATTAAAACATTATTTTTACCTTAAATTACACTAATTACCTCTAATCGCGATTAAAACTTAAGAGTTACTATTCAACAGAAAATTATTTTAATCTCATTAGACAACATTTTACTTCTTAATGACAACAATGAATGTCGGATTTTTGAAAATCAAATCATAGAAGTGGTAAAGTTTCATTTAAACAAAAAATCAATTTCTTTAACTACCACTTAGTGGTTTCACTATTCATCAAAAATTGATGTTTTTCAGAAAAATGCCAAAAATTCACCCTCAGCTATATTTGATATTCCAAATTCAAAAATTATTTCTATTTTACAAAAGTGAAAACATATAAGTTTCATTAATTAATTTAATAATTAATTCCCGCTGTCAAAATAAATAGCGTGTTTTTAAGAAACAATATCTATTAAAAGATTAACACTAGTTTAAGTCCAATTTCAAAATGAAATTAATTCCAATGACCACCATTTGATTAAATGGTAAAAATATATTCTAAATACACGCTAATCTCAATTAAAATTATAATATATCTATATAAATAAATCATATTAAATGGAGGTTTTGAATTAAAATGAAACATTTTCACTAAAAATGATCTTTATCGGAAAAATAACAAAAATTTACACAAAGTAAATTTGGATCTCCAGATTCTAAAGAAGGATTTTATTTTTTCAAATACAACATATAAAATTGTCAAAAGTATATTTAAAAAGGGTTCTCCATCAAAAGGTGGTTAATCGACCTTTTAAAGAATATTAGATGATTTATGCTTAAAATTTGATTTATTTTCATTTTACGCCTCTAACATTTATTGGAAAAAAGTAAAAATATTTGACAAACATATATAATAATTTTTTAGTTATTTTTGTTCATTTCCTCCATTAAAATTACTAGACGTTAACTACCATTTAAAATAATATTATTTTATTATTAGAGTGCAGCGTAAGATTCCAAAGGAAGTCGTTGTCACGTATTGGGTACGCCATCGAGCATAGCATTACCTTTAATGTAATATTAATATTTTATTCACAAATATGGATAAATATAAAAATGTCATATTCTTTATTTACCTGGGGTGTTAAAATATTACTTCCATTGTAGTTAGGTCATTGCTCTCAAAGACATATTACTAAAGAAATTACTTTACTCACTCTGGTTAACACACTCTTCTAGCCCTATATTACTGAACCAAGTTCACTCCTTCTTCCAACCATTTATTACTGAATTGAGTTCACTCCTTATTCCAGTCCTGTAATACTAAAAAAGTTCATTTCTCAATCCATCCATGTCTATCTCATGTGATAAAAATCTTTACAATATGAAATTTATGTAGATATAGGTTCCACTCATATCATAATGAAATCATACATACATGTGCCACAAAATCATAAACATTTATCATAAAGTAACCCCTGAAATGAAATGGGAATCATAAACATGTTATCATATCATATCATATCATAAGACTATAATATACACGTTTCTCAATCATTTCATCAAAATAATATCTCTGAAAACAAGCGGATTATAAAATCATATAACCCATGAAAGAGAAATTAGTATCATAAACATCACACCATAAAAACATAATCTATTCATTTAAATAATATGAGTAGAACCATTGAATAATTTCCCCAAAAAGGTATGAATAACACCAAAATATGTCATCTTAGAAGGGAAATAATTTCCAAATAACTCTTAAAAAACATCATGAGGATTTTATCCATTCTCCTTTAAAAATTTCAATAAAAAATATAAATTTTTATTAAACCAATTTTATAATTATAAACGTGGAAATTTATAATTGAATCATTGAAAATATTTTGGATGCCTTTTTCCTTGAAAATATTATATATTAGAAATATATACATTTAAAAAATTATTCTATTAAAAAATATATTTGACAAAAATTATTAAAAATTTACATATAAACATAAAAAATTGTTTCATAGAATTTTTTTGGGGTAAACATGTACATGTTTTATGAGGTAAAAAAACATTCCTTTTTCATAGTAATCAAGATAAAAATGCCTCATTTAAAAATTGATATGAATATTCCTTTAAAAACATTGGTAATGGGATAGAATGGAAAATATTTCTTTTAATGATCATTTTATATTAGTATAATATTAATGGAAACATTTTTTTTGAAAAAATGGTATTGAATGACCACAAAATTTGACAGAAGAGAGATGTAAATTCAAACGTTCAGAAAAACATTATAAAAAATATTTTGTATTAATGATTGTGAAATTTGTAAAAATATAAAAATATATCATGAATAAATAGATGGTAATGATATTCATGAGTTTTTATAGATATATATCATAAAATTTCATCAAAGGAAGCATTATCATAAACAGTCTCAAAAAGTGATGAGATTATTTCAATAAATTCTTACTATACTGTAACATTGAACCATATTACTCATTTAAGAAAATAAAAATTTTGGATGATTAAAATAAAATTAAAATAAATAAATTTATGATATAACTTTTCCAAGTTAGTATATACACCTCCAAGAAAATTATTGGTGCATAGCATGGCATGTGGCTCAAAGAAGGTAGATTGAGACAAAACTATCATATAATGTTGGAATCATTAGAAAGATAAACACCATGAACGGATGATCATAAAATGGAAATTTAATTACCCATTAAATTAATTATAATAATAATATAATAATAAATTCATGTGCAGTATATACACCTCACAAATGGAATGAGTAGCGAACCTGGCATATATCTCACAGATATAAAAAGTAAGATGAAATCCCCTTACAATGATTCATACTTGTCTCTTGTGTATTTATATTCTAGATTAATAATCAAAAGATAAGTATTTACTCAAATTATATCCTTTGTAATGCTTATTATTACTTTTACATCAGTTATTACCATGTTGTTTTCAACTACCTAAACAATTATGTTTAATTCTAGTGCTTTGACTAAATTCAGTGCATGTGTTAAAAAAAGTTGGATGGATGAAAATGGTAAATGGTATTTTTTTAACTATATAAAGAATAATAATCCATAAATAAATATAATATTTTAAAATTAATTATACTTCATAAACAAATAAATAGATATGGTTTTGTATAATTAACCAATGTTACAATCATGGAGATGGTGGGTTGTATATATGCATGAGTAATGTTCCACTTTTTCAATGATCAATGTGAAAAGATGATAAGTAAGACTAATATTTCAAGAAATATCCTTATATCAGAGATAACATATTATTTAATCACATATACTTATATATATAAGTATTTTGATGTAAAGTGAATCACGTCATGTGAAGGATGTTGTAGTCCTCATGTCCACGAACGATGTTATCATTTTTCTGTGTAAAAGGGTTATTATGAAAATTGAATATATTATATTTCTAGAAAGGTAATTATTTAATTAATATATTATATTTTTTCTTAATTTCACATATGTTTAATTAAATCCTTCCTTCGTACATATCATGCATCATGTGAATGAATCGCTTTGTTGTGATGGGGTAGCAGTCCACCCATCCTCAAACCAAATTATCTTACATACACCAAATGGAAAATATATTGATATGTGAGGTTACAAAAATATTAGATATCATATATATTATATACAAATAGACTTTCCATCAAAATTACCAATATTATAGGCAGTAAAACAAGAACAAACAATCAGCATTTTGTGAGGTGGTAGTTTTTCGTACATTTATACAATATGATCGATACACATTATATGGAAGTGTGTCTATGTTTAGGTAAAAAATTGTCATAAAAACATGAAAATATATTTATATTATTGGTGTTATTATTTAATAATATAATAAGATGTTTTTATGTGATGGATAAATTAAATAACATAAAAATACTTGATGATGAATTTTGCCTCTTATGAGGTTACTCTTTTTGGTTTTCACCAAAGGTCTTCCTTGGACTAATTTATGCCCCAAGGACTGAAAATTTTATTAATGAATGTTTCTCTTGATGTAATTAAATGTATTAGTATCTTAAAAGGTTATATAAAACATATTCACATCCCTGGATCTAGGTTTTTTTATTTTAATATATATTTATGAATTTTTACCATTGGTAATATAGTAGTTGAACATTGATCACATGGTTAGTATAAATATCAGGCTTTAAAAAAATAAAATTTACTTAGAAAAAGGAAAATACAACCTCATCTAGTAGAATTTTTCCATAGAAAGCCCATTTGTTAGAGCTCTGTAAGGAGGTATCATCACAAGGCTTCACTTTGGACCAATCCCAAGCTGATCTTCAACACATTAATCTAGAAATAACTCGCCTATAGGGGAAGTGGATGTTAATAGAGATTACTTCACGAGCAATGTTATCTGAGCCTTCCCAAAATTACGTCACCATCATAAACCTTTCCCCTATATCTTATGCACAATATATAAGGTGTTATGTAACAATTACCTTGTATTATGACTATGTCAATTATTTTTATATAAAATACATAATACACATTCATTTTTTTATTGTTACATTGTAAATGGTTTTTAAAGAAAAAATAGAATTTTTAGTTAATAGTAAATTAAGAAATCTATATAGATGCATTAATGGATTTTTATTTAAATAATATTTTAAAAAAATATTATTACTTAATTAAGTTTCATTAAATATTAATGATGATATAATTTATAAACAATTGTAATTTTTATTATGGTTTGAAAGTTGTTTTGGTCAAAACCGATGAATTTTTGATAAATGATGGTTTTTATTTTAAAAGTAAAAATTAAAATATTTAGAAAATTATTTACAAAAAATGAGTATTATTTTTAGATTCAGGTTGTCAAAATAATCTAATGGTATATTTTTCATAATTTTCAAAGACGGAGTAAGTTTTGGGAAAAAACTAAATATCATTTAAATATATAATGTGTTTTATGATATCATAATTGCTAAATATTGAAGTAATAAAATACATTAAAAGGAATATTAGAAAAATATGTGTTTTACCATTAAAATTATGTTATTTTATATTTGGTTGATTAATTTTATGGTTTCTTAGTGGACCATCCAAGAAATAAATTTTTTATCATAAAAAAATGGTTTCCTTTAGTGTGTGACTCACCTCCATATAATAAAGAATAATATTTTAATGTGTTAGGAAATTTTCCATATAAATAATTTTTTCCACTGCCCTTTTGAAAAAACCAGTGGCAAAAACCAATTTACGGTTGGGGATTTTGAATATTTAATTATATAGATTCTCAAACCTATGTTTCTAAAATATCTAATAATTCCCCTCTCATTTCCTATATAAACCATCCCAAGCTCCCACTTCACATCACTAAAAAGTTTTTAGAACTTCCCTAATCTTCCCTCCTCTCTCTAGAATCCTCTCAAGGTTCCCAAAGCTGTCATGAATCCCCATCTCAAGCTCCTGAAGTCACACAACCAAGAAAGGAATCCATACATTCTTTCCTTCCTTATTTTTGTCCGTGTATCAATATCTTGTTATGAAATTTTATTTTAAATTACAATTGTTGGGGTATGATTTAGAACCACCCTTATACTGCCCTCCTTCTACTTAAATTTTTAGAGTCTTCATTCTCTATCATTAATGCCTCCCATGGGATCCTGTTACCATTCTGAAATTTCATAAGGGATTTCTCTCTCCTCATTTATATTCACACAATTGTTTTATATTGTGAATATAAATTCCATTAACTATGTTGGTATATTATGTTCCATGACCCCCTAACTGTCCATTTTATTTATAAATGATGATAGACCCATTTCTATCTCGTCAACCCATTTTATTATTTCTATTTGATGTTATTATGCTACTGAAGTTACTCCAAAATTTCCCATTTCAAAATCATCATCTTAGTGAATACCATACCAATTTCCCTATCATGTGTATTCACCATTATAAACATGTTATTTTTGATTGATAAATAATGTTTATTTATTCCACATCTCTTATTCGTGGTATAAATTTTGATGATTAATGAATTTGTTGGTATGATCTATGTGGCACAGACTTATGGATGAAATGAAATGATTAAGAATGGTGCACCCTGATAGCACTCCAATGGATTAGTTAATGAGTAGTATCATGATACATCATGTGCAATGAGTGTTTAATAATGATAATACATGTTAAATTAGGATTCAATGCTACAAATTCATGTGGGATGAGGGTTTACTCACGGTCTACATGCAATTACCCTTGGCTCAAGCTAATATCTTGTCAAATGGTGTTTCCAGATCTCCATGTTAAGTTAAACATTCTATATCAATCCTTTATGTTAAGGTTTCTATTATTCTCCATTGATATGTCTATTGATTAAAATTTTATTTATTCTTGTAGTTATTCCTTGTTTACTCTTTTACTAGGCTTCATAGATCACCTTTTATTATGTTTGTCCCTAGGTTATCCCATGAAATGCTATATACGAAGGAAATTTGTTGTCAGGTAAAAGAATTTTTCAATAAAGATGATGTATTTTATGTTTTACGTTGTTATTTAATTTTCCTAATCCCTAAAGGCACTAGACCTCTCGATATTCTATGTTTTCTCCAGTTCAAATTTTAGGCAACAAATTATGATTAAATGCGGGATAAATATCATGGTTGTTATAGTTGGTATCAAATAATAGTTTTAGTTATTTTGGGATTATGATTATAAAATTGTAGTGAATTATTTAGGGGTATAACTATGTATAATAAAAACATACCTAAATTTTTATGAGTATAGAGTAAGTAGTGTATCAAAAAAAAATACATCCCTATCTGGATACGAAAAAGTAGAGGTGGCTCTGGCATAAAAGTATCTAGGGGTAAAACCCAAAAACACTGTTTTGATCTGGACTTGAACAAGAATTAGTGAATGACATCGAGCCTTACTGTACTCTTGGTTAGACACTCCCAGGTGATATTCTTTGGTAAATTAATAAACATAGTGCCAACCGTTATTAAGAGAATAAATAATTTCACCTAAGAATACATGTTGTCGTATAGATCTTGGATAACATAGATTGACGCGATAAATTCATAAGTTAAGGGAATAAATGTAATTAATAAGATATCCCTTTTTATCATTGGATTCCCCTAACGTGTTACCCCAATATTTCCATTAATTCTACCCAATTTCCAGTAATATGAGGACTCAAGATAACAATTGATGCAATGATCAATGTGATGACTATTCTAATGAGATGCCCAATCCAATGGTAGTGGGAATAAGAAAAATTTACATTTTAATCACTTAGTTATCTAATGTTTTTAATAGAAACATGGGTCATGAAAAATGTACACACCCCCAAGAAAGAACAAGATGAATTCGAGAGCTTCATGAGACAAAGGCCTCCATCATTTAATGGATCATCTTATCCCTCAATTCTCAAACAACAGATCAACTCCATTGGGATGATTTTATCCATCCTTCAATATTTTTAACAAGAGAAGGTTCTTCTGGATTCTTATCATATAGAGGGTGATGTAGTTCAATGGTGGACAATGAAAAAAAAATACAGAGGTGGGGGAAGATATCAAGGCATCGAAATGGAAGGATTTCCAAAAAAGGTTTTTTGATAAATAATTTCCACCCACCCATCGACTTAAAATGGAATAAGACTTCTTTTCCCTCAAGAAAAAAGACAAAATATCCATCATAGTGTACAAGAGAAAAATATCAAGTCTTTCATGATATTCCTCTGGCTTTTTCATTAACCTGAATACAAGGTTTACAACTTCATTGGTGGGAAAATACATAGCCTACTGAAATAGATAGTGATCAGTGACTTCAATGGCTATGTGGAAATTTTCTGATGTTCCTTCAATGTCGAAATAGCAATCGTAGAATCTCAGGGGGATCATGGGGATAATAATTGGAAAGAAAAATTTAATTATGTGGTTATTATGGATAAATCCAATGGGGATACGAAATTTGAGCACCCCAATTTCCAAATGTGCGGAATGAAAAACCCAAGAAATATCTTGAAGGGGTTGTAGAAATGGTTTAGATGTGGAAGAGATGGGCGCATGACCATTGATTGATGACCAAAAACCCCTACTATTGCGATAGAGGATAGGATCACTTCATTTGACCCAAAATGCATTTTTCATTGCTTCAACAACAAATAACCTTGGCACTATTGATACCAGTTCCCTAAGATAAGTGTTTTCAGAGGAAACAAACAACCTCCAAGGTAGAAAGGGAATGATTTTTCCATCACTACCATCAAGTCAAACCCTGACAACGATATGGTTAAAGGTAAACTATTTTTTAATTTATGAATACCGAATGTAATTTTTTATTTGGGTTCTATGCATTCTTTTATATCTCTATAGTTTAGGAGAAAAACCCTAACACCACCACGAATCATGGAATAAGAGATGTGAGGGAGAAAAAAAAATGGGGAAATTATTTTCTCCCATGAATATATCTCCTCTCATGTCACAATATGTAGATTGAACTTCCTGGTGAACCTCTTCATACTCCCTCTAGCTTAATTTGATGAAATTATTGGGATGGATTGGCTTTCCCTATGTAGAGCCAACATAAATTACTCTGAAAAGGAAATTAGCCTCCTTATGCTGAATCGACCCCATATTATGTAAAAGTGAATGGAGGAGGATGAATCTTCTTTAGAACCATCATCATATGCATAGATATTACATCCCTATGAGCATGCATATCTTGCTCATATGATTGAGTCAACAAAAGCAACCATCCTTGAAGACATTCCAATTGTGAGGGAATTCACTAAAGTGCCTCCCAAGGAATTTCTTCATATTCCTCCTATAATATATTTTGAATTATCGATTCATCTTATACCTGGGGATATTTCAATATCCAAGACTCCATATCGAATGGATGCTATGGAGCTTGATGAGAAAATAAACAACTACAAGAAAATCTAGATAGAGGATTTATACGCCAAAGTGCTTCACCGTGGGGTGAACCAGTCCTCTTCGTCAAGAAGAAGGATGGGTCTATAAACCTTTTCATTGATTTTTGTGTGAACAACAAAATCTTTGTAAAGAACAAGTATCCTCTTCTATAAAATCATAACTTGCTCGATCCACTACATGGAGCATAATACTTCTCTATGGTGGATCTGTAGTCGATATATTACCATGTAAGGTTGAAGAAGGATGATATCACCAATAATGCTTTTCGTACAAGCTATGGAAACTATGAATTCGTATTGATGTCTTTTGTACAAACTAATACTCCCACAATCATCATGGACAGGATCAATAGATTCATCAGAGATTAACTCATCGAATATGTGTTAGTATTTATAGATGATAATCTAATATACTACACAACCAAGGAGGAGCATGAGGAGCATCTAAGCACTGTACTAGAGACATTGTGAGAAGTGAAGTTCTATACCAAGTATATATAGTGTGATTTCTGGTTGAAGGAAGTATCATTATTGGGTTATATCATCACATTCATTGGGTTCTATGTGGATACCTCTATGACAAATGCAATTGTGGGATGGATGAGGCCAATATCTGTGATGGATATCCATTGCTTCCATGGGTTAGATAGATATTATCGCTGATTTGTGAGAAATTTGTCAATATTTTCAAACACCTCTTTCGATGATAACATGGAAGGGAGTCTTGTTTTCAGGGAGTGATGAATGTGAAGATAGATTCAAAGAGTTGAAAAAGTGTCTAGTCACTGTGTTCATACTCCCACTGCCAACAAGTGGATAACTTTTTGTGGTATTCATTGATGCTTCGTAGAAGGTCCTTGGCTGTGTGTTAATGTAAAATGAAAAATTAATTCGCTATTCTTCAATGAAATTGAATGTTCATTATAAAAACTATCCAACACAACATCAGGAGTTGGCTTCAGTAATAATCTATTAAAAAATATGGTGACATTACCTCTTTGGGGAGTACTGTAAAATATATACGGATCACAAAAGACTCAAGTATATATTCACACAGAATGATCTAAATATGTTACAACGAAGTTTTTTAGAGCTGATCAAAGACTATGAATGATCAATCCATTACCACCCTAGGAAAGAAAACAAGGTGGCATATGATCTAAGTAGAAATGACCAAGAGATTCTATCATTGATGAGAATTTAAAAGGATCCAAACTTCTTAGATTTGATGAATATGGAAATGGGAATAATATATAATAGAACATCATATATCGTTTCACAAATGATCTCCCAATCATATATTTTGGAAAATTTAATGGATGCACAAAATGAGTATGTTGGAATTCATAAGAATGTAGAAACAATCAAAGAATGGAGATACAGGGAGCTCAATGTTCATGAAGAAGGAATATTGATATTTTGGTAAAGAATATGTCTTCTAAAAAATTTGGAGATGAATAATGACCTTTTGAATGATTCACATAGTTTGAATTTCTCCATTCACATAGGAAAATCAAAGATGTACAGTGATCACCAATAGAGTTATTGGTGGGATAACATGGAGAAGTAGATCGCTGAGTACACATGAAAGTTCCTGGTACGTCATTAGGTGAAGGATGATAGGTAGTAGTATAAGGGGATGATGAAACCATTACACATACCAACATGAAAATTTCAAAATATAACCAAAGAATTTTTCATCTGACATCTGAAGACATCCAAGGGAAACAATTCTATCTGGGTTGTTATGGATCTTCTTACAATGAATGTACACATCATTACAATTCTGATGTATTTCTAATTAGATCAAATAAAATAAATATAAATTAGAGAAGTGTTAAGGCATCATGAATTACCACTATCAACTGTATCAAATTGAGATCCATGATTCATCTATTTGTTCTGGAAGAGTCTCCATCATGATCTGAATATTGAGCTAAACATCAGTACGACTTATCATTCTCAACATAATGGCCAGTCTGATTGGACTATCCAAACACATGAGGACATGTTGAGATCATGATCAATGTATTTTAATGTATGGTGGGATCAACATATTTCTATGATTGATTTCTCTTGAAATAACACTTTCCACTCAAGCATCCAATTTCTCTTTATGAATCCCATTATTGGAAGAGGCACATAATACCGATAAGTTGGGATGAAGTTGGCGAGTGAAAACATCTGGAACTAGAAATTTTCAATGAAATGGTGGAGAAGGTGAAGACCATCCATCATCACGTTATATATTCTCCTAGTCCATAATATATCTTTGCTGGTAATCATTGACAAAACCTATAGTTTGATGTTGGAGGTAGGTTATTCCTCTATATATCATAGTGGAAGAGAGTTTTCAGATTTGGGAAGAATGGAAATCTTAGTCCAAGGTACATAGGAAATTTTCATATCCTTGACCATTTTAGAGTAGTGGAATGTCAACTTCCACTCCCACTTAACCTATCTCAAGTACTTGATTATTTCATGTATCACTCTTGAGGATGTATATACCTAATCCATCACATGTAATCAATCCAGAGGTGGTACCATTAGAGAATGGACCCTTCTATGAAGAGAATCCAATGAATATCATATATTGTAGAGAAAAATTACTACAAAAGAAGACAATTCACATCTTCAAGGTGTTGTGGAAAAATCCTAAGATTGAATAAGACATATGGAAATCAAAGGAAGTGATGAATCAGAGTTACCCTCTTCTGTTTTAGGGTGATAAAAGATAATTTTGAGGGAGAAATTTCTTAAGGGGGGCGATTATAAGGGATAAACCTTTTATTAGTGAAAACTATCTTGATCTAATTTGATGTATTATTATGTACAATGGTTATATAAAACATATGCACTTACATGGTTTTATGTATTAGGACTAGAAAATACCATTATTTATTGTTATCATTTCTAATATAGTTGTTGAACAGTGGTCACATGATTAGTATAATATAAGTCATTAATGAATTCGATTTACTAAGACAAAGGATGTGATGGCCTCATCTAGTAGAATTGCTCTATATGAAGCCTATTTTTTACAGCTTGGGATGGACGTAGCATCACTGGGCATTGTTCCTGGACAATCCCATGATGAGCTTCAGCAATTTAATCTTGAACTAAATCACCTAAGGGAGAAGTGGAAGTTAATAGACAGTTCCACCCGAGCGATGTTATCTGAGCTACCCCAAGTGTTTTTCACCATCACACACCTTTCCATTAGGTCTTATGAGGGTGTTATAATAGGTTATGTAACCAGACCCTTGAAATATTATTATGTGCATTATTTTTTATAGAATAACGAATACACATTCATTTTATAGTTTTTACTTAGATTGTGGGATTTAAAGAACAAAAATTATTTTTATTTAATATTCAATTAGTAAATATATTTATATGAATTGATATGTTTTTGAATAAGATAATATCCTAATAAAATATTATTACTAAATTACTTTTTATTAAATATAAATCAGCATATAATTTTTATACAATTTTAATTTTTATAAAGGTTTGAAAGCGGTTTTTTTCAAAACCCATGAATTTTCAATAAATGTTGGGATTTATTTAAATGATAAAATTAATATATTTAGAAAATTATTTAGATAAAATGAATATTATTTTTGGATTCAGGACGTTGAATTTATCTAAGTATTAGTATTTCTTAATTTTCTAAAACAGTCTAATTTTTGGGTAAAAATTATATTCTGTTTAAATAAATAATGTGCTTTATGACATCATAATGGCCCAATAGTGATGTAATAAAATACTATAAATGGTATATTCAACCAATATATGTTTTAATCTTAAAATAATGTGATTTTCTATTTTTTTTAAAATTTGGTGCCTTAGTAGAACCTCCAAGATTTGTAAAATATTTAAACATTTAAAAATGATTTTGATGAGAGTGTGACACACCTACACATATGAAAGCCAAATATTTTATTTATTTTGGCCATGTTACTTATAAAATAATTTTATCCAATCCCCTTTAAGAAAAATGTTGTCAAAAATTAATGGGATGGTTTGTGGTTCTGAATATTTAATTATATTGACACGAAAACCTAGGTTTGTGAAATATTAATGAATTCCCCTCTCATTTCATATATGAAACCTCCCATGATCCAATTTATATTCACTAAAAACCCTTAGATAATATAAATACTCTTCCAAACACTTTATAAATTACTCCAAAGTTTCCCCAAGCACCCAATAAGACCATCCTCAAGCTCTTGAAGTCGCACACTCATGTAAGGGATCCTCACTTATCATCCTTCTTATTTATTTCCTAGTTTCTGTATTTTGTTATTCAAATTAATTTTAAATTAAAAATTTTGACGTATGATTTCCCAACTCCCCTATATATCCCTCATTTGGTTTTAATGATGAGATAGCAGTTTCAATATCATTAATGCATCCTTTGTACACCTATTACCATGCTGAAATTCTGTAAGGGATTTCTCTCTCATCATTTACATTCAAGCTATTATTTTATATTATGCATCTAAATTAAATTATATTTGTTTTTATATTATGTTACATGACCCCCATATTGTAATTTTTTTGTATAAATGAATATATAACCCTTTCTATTTAATCAAACCGTTTTACAATTTCTATTTGACATTTTTATGTGGTTGAAGTTTTACCAATATTTATAATGAAAAATTCATCGGGTAAGTTAATACCATACCAATTTTTATATCAAGATTATTTACCTTTATGCACATTTACTTGTTTATTAACGATATAGATTTATGTATTCCACAGTTTTTTATTCATGGAATAGGTTATCATGTTTAATGAATCCATGTAGTATGATCTATGTGGCACACACATATGCATGAAATGAAATGATTAAGAACAATGCACCCCAATAACGCTCCACTACAATGGGTAAATAATAGTATCAAGATAATTCACGTGCAATGAGTGTTGAATAATGAAATTTAATGATCAATGAGGGTTTAAAAATTCTAATTCTAATGCAATTAGGGTATAATCATTCTTTATATGCAATGAGCCTTGGCTCATACTAATATCATGCTAAATGTTGTTTCCACATCTCCATGTTAGGATAATAATTCAATATCATTCATTTATGTTCATATTTTTCTTATCCTACATTGATATTTATATTGACTAATAGGTACTATATCTCTCATGTTATGCCTTTTTCACTCCCTTACTAGGCTTTATAGATCAACTTTTTCTTGTGTAGGTCCCTAGATTATCCAATTCAATGCTAAGTATGAATGAATTTAGTTTTCATGTAATATATTTTTTCAGTAAATATGTTTTATTTTAGGTTATAAGTTGTTTTTTAATCTTCCAAATCCACAAAGAAATTATACCTCTCGATATTCTTTGTCATATCAAGTGAAATATTTATGTAATAACTTATGTTTAAGTCTGAAATAAAGAGTAGGGTTGTTATAAAGAATATTGGATTATGATAGGGATTTATAGGAGTTATTATATAATATAATTGTAAAGGAAAAGTCTATTAATATCTTTGAGAAAGTGGTATTATAGAGTTCATTTTTTTAGTAGAGGAGGAGTGGCAGTCTTGTATATTTTTTGAAAAGGAATTCCCCCAACATTTTATCCATGGAATATGGCTAAAATATTGATCCCAAGTCAATAAATGTTATCATGTTGTCTAAATATTTCTAGAAATGTCCTTTTGGAATTTTTTTGGGCTATTTATCCCATTAGGATTAAGGTTTCATCCTTAGTTAAGATAGATTTTAACTTAATCAGTGTAATTTATTTAAATTGCATTCACTAACATTTTTGGTCAAAACAATGTTTAAATTATTAGAAATTTTAAATTATTATAATTCTAAATATGGAGTAAATTTATTAAAATTCTAATCATATATGTGGTAGAAATTTATTTAATATTAATCCCACAATCGGGTAGATAATGGATGTTATTAATGAAAAAACATTCAAAAGTTTGTTATGTTTTTATAAACTATATAAAATATAAATTAATATCAATGAAATAAATTATATTAATTAATAAATATATTATCTATTTAAACTTTAAAAACAATTTAAAATATAATTTTTCCTTATAAAAAATTTATATGAAAAAGCAGTTCTGAACTAAAATTCAGTATTTTTCTTATTCCATTAAAACCCCCACAGAAATATACCAAAAATATACAATAACCTAATTATTATGTTCATAATTAAAATATTATGTTTATTTTGACTTATAAAATCTTAAAAATGTTCCATAAATTGGATTTAATATGGGGTTTACAACAAAATTTGACCAAACATCTTTAATAAAAATACTGGGGTTTGAGAATAAAATTTGGTTTGTTCTTATTGAAGGACTATAAAATCTATTATATAAATATAAATATTATTTTATTGAATATATATAATAAATAATATATTAATGTTATCACTAATTGTAATTAATTTAAATAATTAGGGTAAAAAACATTGTGATAATAAAAATAATAATATTTTTCCTTTATATTAAATCATTTTCCATAATCATTTCTAATTAATTGCTAACCTTTTAATTCAATTGTATTTAAATAAGACACATGTTTTAATAATATATTTAATAATATACATAAATGTTAACATAACGTCTAGGACATATATCATTATATTAAATAATAATATTTTCAATAATATATTATATATTTGTAACCTTTGGACTTTCATGTTAAGAAAACCATCCTAGAATGTCAATCATGCATGTAGTGTATAATATCATTGTTGTTTAATGTTGAAAATGTTAAAATTTAAGTACTTTTTAGTTCATACTGACATGGGTTTTCATATAACTGACACCAAACATAATTATTCAACATAAAAACAGACCCATTTTGAATTTTTTGTGAAATAAAAAATATCAAAAAATATTATTTAATTTAGAAAAACATATTTCACAAAATCTCATAGTTTTACACTAAACCCCCCCCCCCCTAAAATGAATTTCAACATCTAAATTCTTCTATTTTTATGAATGTTTTAGTAATATTATGTTCCTTTAATATAAATGTTCATCATAAAATTGATGTCTATAAATTCCATTGAAAAAACAAGATGGAACCGTAATGGTAACCTATAGTAACACATATCTATGTATACACATAGGAAAATGTAGGGGTAATGAAATAAATTAAAACTGAAGAGAAATATAACTATCAACATCTTTTTGAGAGTACAAGAGAACTTGGCCATGAAAAAGTTAACAATCACAAAGCCATAAATTTGTAATTGTTGAAGGGACTATTTTATTCGTTAGATAAGATGGTACTGGGATAACCATTTTAGTTTGTAGATCATTTCTATAATTTTGACGAACTTTCACAAGAATTTATACTTACATGATTTTATTACTTTTAATGAGTAAAATCTTACCATTTTGTTATTTCTTCAGATTTTTTCACTCATCCTCATTCAAGATAAATGAAGGTGATTTTTCATTCATGAAAAATAAAGAGATCTTGAGATCCATGATAAGTTATCACATTTATATTAAGATACTATCAATATATTATTTTTAGAGTAGGATAAAAAATGGGAACAAATCCCCCTTTGGTGTGATAATGCATTAATCTCACAAACATTATCCAAGGTTTAACACAAACATTTCAAGAATTTTTTATCATAAAACCATTATAAAGGACACAAATCCAAAAACTATATAAATAATATCATGAAATCTGTTTGAATTTGATTCTATATGTATCACAAAGTTTAACTTGGTTTTCATATTTTAAGCATGTGAATATGATCATCATGTATTCTCTTGAAAAATGATAATGACATAAATTACCATAAATCCTTAAGAAAAAAATTCATGTTTCCTTATTTTAAAGTATGTTAGATGTATTACTTCAACCCTATAAGTTTTATACATTTACCATGATGACATAGAATACTTTTTCATTAAATATATAAATTAAATACTTGTTAATCAGTGTTGTACAATTTAATTTAACTAAATCAATCATCTCGTTATCCTAGATAAACCAAATTATCTCAAAATCCTGAACACATAATGGGTTACCTTCCCCTAATAAAAAATATCACTTTTGTAATTATTTATCACTATTAAACATATCCCGTTCAATCTGTGATGAAAAAATAAATAGAAAATATTTATAAATTTCATGATTCATTTAAAATAATCATTGGATTCAAGAACAAAAATATATCATTAATCAAAAATTCTTACTGAACCATTACTCTATATTCTTAAACTTATTATTAAATATGTTTTTCTTATAATATTAAATAAGAATCATTTATTAAGGTTTATAAATATAAATCCAATCATTCTTCTTATGATTATTGAAAACAATACTATAAGAATATCACAAACCTTTCAAATGATGTTTGTAGTCTCTTTATCTTTAGATGTATACTCAACCCTTATAACACCTTCCGGATTATCATTTTGAGATCTCCACTTGGGAAATAAATTTTGATAATTCTCATAATTTTTAATTTTGATGAATTCAATGAAAACCATGTTCCATCAGGTTCTCTCCATGACTAACAAAAGAATGTACTGGGTGAGAAACACATGTCATTGAATATAACCGCAAAATCTTTAAAAACAATTCACAGTATTTATAAATCATGACATTGAATTAATTAATATAAGGAACATTATGTTTATCCAAGGATATTTATAACCAACATATTTTTAAATACTTCATGATAATTCATAAATATTTTTTGAATTTACAATGAATATCTCTCAGGATTTTCAAACAAGGTGTGAATCAAGGCCTTCTGTCTTGTACGAGATTAGCATAAGTATGTTACAAGACATGATTTCTATGTTTTTACCCCTAGGTATGTAAGTTCCTGATCCACATCCACATTTATCATCTATATTTTTATGTATTCTTAAGAAACCACTCACTCTATCCTTTACCAATATTACAAGAAATTTTCCTAAATGTTAACTCATCCTTATACTTACCCTTATAGACATATATATACACATCCTTTGAAATATACCAAGGGATCTAAATAATGTTTCCTCCCATAGTTTCCAAAGGATAACTAATCAATCACTTTGATACCAACAATAACAACACATTTATAATGTATATAATCATTACATCAATTTTTTGGAATTCTTAAGACATTATAAACACTAATTCAAAAAGAGAATATTTGATTCATTTTTTAAAAACATTGAAAAATAAAAAATGGTACATAAATGAAATAAATCATCTCCGACTAAGTACTTCATGAGAAGAAACATTCAATGAAAAATAAAACATAATAAATATCTTTATAACTTGGGGAAGGAAACGTAAAAAAGGGGTGTGCTCAAATGCTCTGTATGGGTAAAAGGGGAAGACATGTATCCATAAACAATAGCATATAAGTATATGAACATGATCAAAACATTAGAAGGATATAACCTGCATATTATTGATCACAAATAATAATTCTTGTAAAAATATTGGGATCTCATAAGACATTAACATTTAAAAAATGAAGAACATAATCCATGAATGCATAACATAGGAATAAAACATAGAATTAACAAAGAAACATAATCATAAAAACGATTTCGGAAGTAGTCAAGGCATTTCTGCCTTGGCTATCTTAGTGGGCAATATAATTTACGGAAATAGGTTCACAACCCATTCCAGCCCTATATTACATAACCATGTTCACTCTTCGTTCATGCTCTATATTACTAAACTATGTTGACTCCCCATTCTATCACAATAATACTGAACTGAGTTCATTTCCCATTCCAACCATGTTATTATCATTAGACATAAATCATTACCCAACGTGTAGGAGGGAGATATAGTTCATGCCCACATCATAATGAAATCCAATATACATGTTCAAAAATATCAAAAACAATAATCTTACCCTAACCCATGAAATGAAATTTGTATCATAAATTTGAAATCATATCATAACATAAGAAAAAATATACTTGTATCTTAAACATTTAATCCAAATAATAACCCATGAAAAGAAGTGGGTTAAAAAAGTATATAACACATGAAATGGAAATGGGTTTCATAAACATATTACCATAAAAACATAATCTATTCATATATAGAATATGATTTAATACATGAAATCAATTTCCCATGAAAAAATGAGTAACAACATCTGATATCATCTCCAATGGGAAATAATTTTGAAATAACATTTACATAAAAATTATATAGAATTTATATATTAACCTTTAAGAACTTGTTCTTAAAATATGAAAACCTTTGAAAAAAATTTAATTAATATAAACTATAACACTTTTAAAGGAACCATTGAACACAATTTGAAAGCCTTCTTTTTGGAAAACCCATTGTAAAGCATCAAAATATTATAAAAATATATTCCCATGAAAATATATTTTTAAAATGTATTCCACAAAAAATTAACATAAAAACATGATAAAAATTCTTCAACTTATTTATTATGGGTAAATTCTTACATGTGGTATGAGGTAAAAAAATCCCATTTTTTGTAATTAAAAGTTTCCAAAAATGCCGTATTCAAAAAAAAGATTATTCTTTTGAATAAATAGGTAAAATAATAATGGGTAAAATTTGGTTTTAATGATCATAGGATAATAATATAAATGTCTTTTATACCCTTTTTAGAAAACATTTTTTTGATGTAACGCAGTTTTTCTACAAAAGTTGGAGGTAAATTGGGACTACCTTAAAAACAATCTTAATAAATTATGTATTATTAAGTGGAAAAAATTGTTCCCATAAATGAATATATCTTGAATAACTAGTGGAAAATAATATTCATCAGTGTTCTTGAGAGATGGATTATAAGATTTCATCAATGGAAGAAAAATCATAAAACATCAAGAAAAGTGGTGAGTTTATGCCAATAAAATCTTACCACATAGAAACATTGTACCATATTCATCACTTAAGAATATTAAACAAAATGAAGCATAAAATAAAGTAAAAATAATTATATTCATGAAATAAAATTTTGATATTAGTATATACACCTCATACAAAACTATAGGTTCTTAACATGGCTTATGTATCAAAGTTGATAAATTGAGACAAAAGTATCTTACCACCATTGGGACTTTTGAAATCATATACCTCATGAATGTAAGATCATATAATGGATATGTAATTAAAAAAAATTTAATAATATTAATCATATAATTAATTCATGGGATGTTTATAGACCACTAAAATTGAATGAGTAGTTAACATGGCATGAATCTCATGAAAATAAAAAGTGAGATAAAATCCCAAAACCATGATTATGACTTGTCTTGTGTGTCTTTATATTCAAAAATAAAATATATGTTAATTAATTAATTTTTTTAGATAATATTTAATTTTTACTATTACCGTTACATCAATTAATACCATTTTGTATAAAATTATATAAACAATCTAGTTTATGTCATGTGTATTAACCAAATTTGGTTTATGTGTTAAAACAAACTATGGTTTGTTGAATATGGTCAAAGTGGTACTTATAAAAATATATATAGAACAATAACGATGATTAAATTAAAATATTTATTCATTAATTATACTATTAAAAAAATAATTAAATATGGTTTTGAAAAATTAATCAACGTTATAAGCATGGAGATGGTAGGTCATATGTACGAATGAGTAACATTCCCATTTCACAATAGACATTAAGGGATAAATCTAATTAACAATAATCATTATTAAATGATAATTATTTCATTAATACAATAATATTAAATCATATATAATTAAAACTTGAAATATTATGATATAAAGGGAATCACATTATGACTAGGAGGTGGAAGTCCACATGGTCATGAAGAACTTTATCACTTTTTATATGTGTGAAAGTGTAAAAAAATAAAACGGAATATAATATATTTCTAGAAAAGTAATTTTGTCATTAATATAATATATATATTTTTAATTGCACATATTTCTTATTAAAAACTTATTTTATATTTTCTATGTATCGTGTGAAGGAATGACATGGATTTGAGGGGGCAATAGTCCACACTTTCTCAAGTGAAATTATCATATTTCCACCAATTGAAAAGTATAATTATGTATGTGATAAAAAGATTAAATAATATTAATGACATTATAAATCTAATATATGTTATATATAAATAGATATTCCATTATAATTCTTACCATGAGAGGTGGTAATGGATGAACTAACAATCATTATTTTGTGAGGCGGTTGTTCACTGTACATGTAGACAATATCTTTGTTACGCATTAGATTAAAGTGTGTGTGATTGTATGATAAAAAATAGCATTAATAAATTATATTATATTTATTATACTATTTGTTTATATAATTTTGGAATAAGAATAAATTATGTGGTGGATAATGGAAACACTATAAAATAATTTGAGGAAGAATTTAACCTCTTATTCAGGTAACTCCTCTTATTTTTCTGAAAAGGTAATCCATTGAATGATTTATGTCTAGAAAGAGGTTTATATGATGATTTATGGGATTTTTAGAACATATTTGGGAAGATATTTTCGAATTATTGTGTCTTGAGATATGAAAGGATGTTGGAGGAGAGGATGCTATTTATAGTGGAGGGGGAGTAACACTCTTGTAAATTTTTGTAAATGGAATTACACAAATGTTTTTAACATGTAATGTTGATCCAATAATGGTATTAATTCTGGAAATGTAATTATATTGTCTAAATATTGATATCAAATTAATTTTGGCCATGTTTCTAGATCATTTTTTCCATTAATATTAAGGGTTAGTCCTTAGATAAGCATAATTTTACTTGAATCGGTGTATTTATTTTTAATTACATTCACAAATATTTGTGGTAAAAAAATATGACGAACATATTATAATTCATAAATTATGATAATTTAAAATATGGAATCCATTTCCCTAAATTCCAATCATAGAGGTGGTAGAAATTAATTTAATATTAATGCAGTAGTTTGGTCGATAATACGAGTTTTTAAAATAAAACAATTCAAACATTTTCTGTAATTATATACACGATTTCAAAGTAAAATTGATATAAATTTACTAAATTCTATTAATTTATGATAATATTATTTAATTAATGTTTTATACAAATCAAAATATAATTTCTTGTTATTAAAAAATTTGATTAAAAAGTAGTTTTGATATAAAATTTAGTATATTTCACTCTTCATTAAAAAATAATACATTATAGAAAAATACAAAAAATGGTTACTATACTAATTATTATGTTATTATTTCAAATATGATATTCATTTTGACCTATTAAATCTATAAAAAAGACATAATTGGATTTAAATTGGGTTCTCCATTAAAAGGTGGTAAAATGCCTTAATAAAAATATTGGCCATAAAATTTGTGTTTTCTTATCTTATTTCTATTAAATATTTGAGTTTAATATAAAAAATGTTTTGTTGAATATATAAAATATAAATTACATTTATAAATCTGAATAATTTAATTAATTTAATTTATTATTCTCAAATATAATTGTGACCATAATAATAATAATATTTTCTTTTATAATGAATCAGTTTACATATTCATTTCTAATTAATTAGTAACAGTGAACTCATATTATATTTTTGTAAACCACATATTTTTATAATATAGATAATAGTTACCATTATAATCAACATGACACAGGGGTTATATATCAATATAACGAATAATGATATTTTAAATAATATATTATAGTTTGGTTACAGTATTTCATGCTTGTTACGCAAGCTATACAGATTTTTCGATCATGCATGTTATTTGAACTATCAATGTTATTTTATATAGATCATGTTATAATTTATGTTGGGTATAGTCTATAATAAATTGTTATAGTTTATAATGAATTCCAAAGATAATCTATTAATATAAGAACTAAAATATATTTTTTGGTTGTTTGAAATTTAAAATATGAGAAAGACTAAAATTATTCAGAAAAAAATGTTTTACAAAATTTTAGGGGGCTACAATGGCATGGTGTAGATATTGTGGGATTTTTTGAAGTATGTATGAGATGTTATAAAAATTTGGGTGTTTAATTAGGTATAAATAAAATCGACAAGGATGTTTGGTATAACCACCATAAGGTCAACATTAGTGAGCGGAGATGGATGTTGACATAGTGGATTGGTGGCGGTGCCAAAGGTGTTTGGAGATAACGAGAATATAGGATTGTATAGATATAACTATGGATATGTTGTCATATCAATTAAATGATGTGATTTTCTTCAGGTCACATGTCATGTATCATGATCCATATGGTAGCATGGCATACTTGATAGTTTAAATATCCCATGGTGTATGATTCTACGTCACATAACATGTATGCTATTTTATATTAGATTGGTGTGTATTATAGTATATGCCCTGATAACTAATTTTACCCAAAAAATATTACATGCTTTATAGACATTGTGAGTAAAATAGATGCACCTTAGGTAGTTTTGGATGTTTATAGTTGAATATGATGTTGTTCATACATGGTTTGGGTCTGACCAAGCATGTAATGTAAATTACAATAGTTCAAATATTCAATGGTAGTGTCTATGTTGTATGAACTGCAATATATTCCACATAATCAAGTAGTATGGATTGGTATGTAATATAAATATACACTTTGATGAAATAGTGAGTGACTCTTGTTATGTAGAATATTTTACAATCCATGAAGGTAAATTTAAAATTTACATGGATATGTAAACATATTACCCATCTAGTATAGAGGATCACATTTTATTTCCTTGGTAGTGCCTAATTTTTACTAGGGATTATATACTGTTTTCAAAAATTTATCATTTGGTGTAAAATTTGACTCTTGAGTAGTGAATTTTGGGTTATTTTTAATATATGATATAGTAATTTATGTTTCACAATCTGAAGGAGATTTTGTTATTGAATTTAGGGTACATTTTTATCTTGTTCTTTATAGAGTCAATACTGGATTTGGGTTGAGAATTTTGGTGCAAATAAAAGGTCAGTAACTCATAGATATGTTTTGAGTATAGGGAAATAGTCCCCATATGTATTATGATGTGAGGTTACCTTACTCCCATGGTTATAGGTAAAATTATATTCATCATTGGGGTGAAGTCCCCCTAATGTTATGGTGGAATTAAGTAACCACCCCTTCCATTGATTCAAGGATTAATGAGTTCTATCACTTGGTTATGTGTCCTCCATTTAACAATTTTTTAAAACCACCTTCATACCTATAATGTTTTTTATCCCAATTCTACATAAGATGTTATTATCATCCATGTGATAAAAAATGACTCATCCTCTTGTAAGGGGAATTTTTTCCTATGAGATAGGTTACTTATTCTTCATTCATTAGGTTTAGGTGCAACTGAATTGATATTCATACCTAAACAAGAGAAAAATATCTATTATAAATCCATAGAGATAGAATATTAATACATTTGGTAAGTTTATTTGGGTGTTTTGTGTCATACAATGCGTCAAACATTTTAAAGGATTTATATATATGAAACGAATTCGTACTGTTGAGTTCATGTTCGTCCAGTCTTCCATTACTATGGATTTTTTAGTTCAATGAAAAAAATGACTCATTATGAAAATTATTTGTGGACACTAATTATCTTTTTTTAACTTTGGATGTTTTTAATATTATACATATTCTGAAGGTGTAGGTTTCATATTGATTTACATAGTCTTGTTTATTAGGTAGCTGATTATTTTCTCTTCTTTTGTGCTCTAAAAGGTTTATTTTATACTCACCCTAAGGATATCATTGTAGCCACACATGTTGTGTTGTTGAAATTGACACGCATTTTAGAGGATACATTTTTGGGAATGGAGTTAGAATAAATTTTTATACTTATGTATAGTGTAATACATGGAAATATGGTATAAATCATAATTATTATTGGTCAATCAATATATTCTTATATCGAGAAAGTGTCTTCACTTATATGGAGTATATACTGACTACTAATGTTAGATTATTCATTTTTGTTTTCTATTAGTGTATGTACCCATGGAATTATATTGTATAATTTTTAACTCATTAATATTTTTATTATATATAATATCACAAATTTATTTATTTTTTTATGTTGATCATCGGTATTTAATTTAGTTTTTGATGTATTGTTTTTTGATATAATAAAATTCCACCTATATATTTTTATCTCTTTATGGTGTTATTCACTAACCCTAGTAATATTTAAAGAGGGATAGGGGTGGAGCACCTGGTTTATTGTCTGCCCAATAGGGATACTAGTGTTAGGAATCATGTCAAAATATTCCTAGAAACAATAGGTTAATGTGGGGAGGTCTATTGACTATAGACAACTGATAACATAAGAGAGACTATCTGAGAAACTAAAAGCCTATGAAAAAAATTATATAATCATAGTGTGTTCCCTAGGGGTGTATAGATACATATTATTTCGGATTTCATTAGTGTTTTTCTTTATTAAGAAAACTTATTAGTAGTGTCTATATATTATCGAGGCCCATGTAGGTAAGAAACTACACAATGATAGTACAATGGGGTCCCTATGAGTGGGAAACTACTATGTTCATGGATATAGTAACATATTGGTTGTTGTATTTTAGTGTTTAATCTATGATACATGGTAATAATAATAATTTTGGTATGGAAAATGATATGGTTGTGAGATATGGATTGGGAATGGATGGATGGTATGATTTTTTAATTTACTATTTGATAATTTTTTTACTTATTCCAAACAAAGGTTAATTACTATACTTTTCAATATTGTCACATAAGAGTTTTACAGAAGAACCTAATGAGTATATTTATATGTTCATCCCTTCATTATAAAACCATTATTTAGTTTACTAGGATATGATTTTTTCTAGTGTTACGAAAGCCTAGAGTAAATAAGTTTTCATAGTATTGGTATTTTTATCCAACGATTGTGTGATTACATACATAGAACAAGACACAATCACATGACCTTTTAGAGGAACGAAATATGGGACCCACTAAAATTTTTGAATTGTCAAGGAGGGGATATGGAAATCATAGTTTTTAAAAATTTGTATCATAGTGAGTATTATAGGATTGATATTGGAGTATAAAATAATTTGGATTTCATGGGTGGGAAAGACAACAATATTACATAAACCTAGTGTGTAATGGTGACCCATGAAACCAACTTGATATAAAAGGTCCCTTATGACATAATTTAAGACATTGTATCCTAGGGATCAATACTTAATTAATAGAATAATAATTTTATTTTATCATGTAATGTTCTTATTCATACATCATGTAGTTCTCAGTCATGTTATTTCTGGTTTTTTCTGCTTAATTTCTTTCTAGGAGGAGAATTATATGAAGTAAAATTTTTTACATGTGGTTGATGAAGTATAGAGTAATTAATTCAACGAATTTATATATTTGGGATGAGGTGTAATTATTTTCATGTAGTTATACCTTTGTAAATATTATACTGAGAAGATGGAAATGAATGAGCGAAAAAATTATTGAGTTCTAAGATTTATGGTTCTAAAATTTATAATCTATTTATCACTAGTCATGAGACTGATAATTTTTATTATTAGATTAAGGAATTTTTTGAATGACGTATTGCGTATGTAAGCCATGTATTCCATTATGTATGATCATTATTGTGTGGATAAGTGAATTAGTAGTGTGTGATTTACAAGATTGATCATTATCATTTTGTTATTGTATATTATTGCTGTAAAAAAAGAGTTTATATAGTTTCCATAAGCTCAATAAGTGATTAGAGAAAATTGTGATATTTTTAATGATGTATTATTCTTGGTAGTTTAGTATACATTTTATGGTTTTGGAGATAAATTAACTAAATTTGATAAATATTTAGAAGTTATGAGCTAGCTTTTTTAGAAAGAACTGTCTTTAGGGGGTTATATACTGTTGGAAATATTTTCTCTATGTTTTTTTAAATAGATAATAGAAAATGTATATGATAAAAATAAATTTTTAAACAATTATGAGTTCATTTTTATGGAGTACCTGGTAGGGAACATCACGTTTTGGTTTTGTTGTGAAATTGTTTGATTTCTAAGTCAATGAAGGTTCAAGAGAGGCCATAATATTCTATTGTATGAAAAATATCATTTCTCTAATATGGGTAGTATGAAAAAATATGGTCTAACACTTATTTTGATATATCTATTTTATAATTATTGGAATTCTCTATGTTGTTTCCCTGTATTTACATGGTGAATAGAGTAGACCTGATTAGAGTGTGACTATAGGCTGACTAAACCATCAGTTTCATCAACTTCATAATTTGATGTTTCCACAACCATAATTGGATTTATAACTAATAATACCATTGTTATAGGGTGTTGAAGGAATATTGAATCATTGAGGATCTCTATAGAGGGATAACCTGGAAGGATTTAGATGCATCTCACAAAATTAATATTGTGGAGTAATTTCAAGAGGTAAATCCATGATATGAATTTCCAAAATTGCAATGATCGACAAGTTTTGAAGAGGTGTGTAGTTGTGAGTAAGTTATTAAGAGATAATTAATATATTAAAACCCAATTTTCTTATGGATATAACATTTTGACTTTATTTATATGATTGATATGTTGTACTCTATTCAGTATAAATTTATTTGTTATTTATGAGTTTGATTATATATATTTTATTTGGGAATCATGTGGTCATTTAGAAAGTTTTTTTAGTGTATAGATTGATTCACTTGTAGGATATTATACCTCACATATATAGATTGATGTTTTGTGGATTATAAATATATATGGATATGTTTCCTTTTATTTTGAGAGATTATTTGTATTTATTCTTAGATGATGTTTAATGTTGACCTCTTGATTTTGGGATTTATTTATAATCAAAAATATCTATTGTTTATATAATAATATATCATAAGTAACCTGAAATAGTCAACAGTTTTAGATCTTAATTCTTGAGTTATTTTTGGGAGGTTTTATAATAATTTATAAAAATAATGTTGAAATAATGTTGGGGTTTTGATAGATTATCGAAAGTTGAATCAATTTATTGTGGTGAATCATTATTCTCTTCCTAGAATAGATGAAATATTTGACTAGTTGAAATGTAAAATATGGTGTTCTAAGATTTAATTATTTCTTCGATACAATTAAATAAATAATAAACTTTATAAAAATCCTAATATGCATTTTTATTATTGGTGTATACATTTAATGTTTGAGATGATATTGTTTAGAGTTAGGAATACAGTGATTCTGTTCATCAGGGGTATAAAAAGGGTGGTACCACCCTATTTAATTATTTTTTGTTATCTAAATTGATGATATTTTGTATTACACAAACATATATGAAGGCCATTCAATTCATATTACGATGATGTTATAAATTATTAAAAAACATGGGTTGTATAAAATGTTATATAATTTATTATTTCAATGTAGTGAGGAATTTTTTGAAATTATATTATATTGTAGTGTGGTATAGTAGTCCTACCATTAAAGATTCTGGTTTTATTTATTAGTTTATGTTTTGTGTTTGAGTTGGTAAAGTGAATATTGATATTAAACCAGAATGGAATAGAATATGTTGGGTTTTATTGGTAACGTCTTGATATTCAATATGAGTAGGTCAATGAGAGGGAAATTATACATACCTTTACCATTCATATATAAATATAAAATATCAATAGTATAATATTAATAACATTATATTACAATCCTCTCCACAATCATTTAGTCCTAGTGATCATGGAAAGCTGATCCTATAAAAAACTAGTGAATAATTGAGGTACATCATTTCCCACCATGTTCATCATAATTAGAACCATCATATACATTATATAACTAATAAATTAATTCATAACCAAGGGAAAGGAAACAAAAAAAAATTAAGATCAGATGCTCAGAATGGGTAAACAACTATTGATATCAATGATCACATGAATATAATATCAATTTAAGGGCATGAAAACCTAATCATAGAATTTTAAAATCATACCCTGTACATTGTAGATAATAATTATGATTCGTTGTTTTGAACTTGGTAGTCTATAGAATATAAATCATAATAGAATCTATGATCATGATCCCTGGGAGAATAACATTAGTATAAGACTTAATATTGTCACATTCACATAAGTAGATAAAATCATTTAAGTAATATTCAATTTCCAAATCCAAAACTATCATAATGGAATAGAATCCCATCCTAAAACATCACAGTAGTAAAGGATCACTCCCATTTCTATCATAGTGGGAAAACTACCTTACTAATATAGGTTTAATCTGATTCCATTAAAGTTAGTCTCCTATAATGTTAGTCAATACCCAATAAATATTGGGGATATATAGGTCTCACCCATTATTGGTTATAGCATGACCATCGTCCTTGCATATTTTGTAACCACCATCATTGTTTATAATGTAACCACCATAATATTTTTATATCATAACCACCTAATATAATAAAAACAATAAATATATTTTGGAAAATATAATAATATATTAACCATCATAGAAACCATTAAAATAAATGGGTTTCATAAACATTTCATAGTTGCATAACATACTGAAAAGAAACGACTTTTATAAACATTTAATGATTTCGTTATAACATATCCCACTGAAAATGAATAGATTTCCTAAAAAAATCATAATAAAAATAAAATATTATTAGAAATAATAATGATGGTATCCTTTGATCATATCATACAAAAATAATAATTAACATCAAAAGATGTTATCAATGACTAAAAATTATTTTAAGGATTAACAAAACATTTCCTGAGGAAAATTTCCTTTTCACTATGAAAGATATATTTTCAAATATATTCATTTACCCAATATTATAAAAAACAAAATTTAAAAAAATGTTTTAAAAAATGAATTTAATCTTGAAAACATTTATCATTCATGATGGCTGTAAATTCTATTTAGGCCATATATATAAAAATAAATCATTTCTATCACACTTCTATAGAAAACGAAAAAATTTCATCTTTAAGTAAATTAATATATGATTCCTTCTAAACCTTTATTTTTAATTCATAAATTTATAAGAATTAAATTAAAAAAATTATATAATAGTAAAAAATTATTTAAAAAATTATTAAATTATATAGATAGGGAAGAAAATTGTTTTCGACCAATGGTAGAAATAATGTTAATATTTATAAAAAATATTTTCAGTATCATTAGTTTTTGATGTGAGGAAAATGAATGAAAAACCTAAATTTTAATGAAATAACAAGAGTAAAATAATATATATAGGTCTATTGAGAGTTATATAATAGTATTTTATCAGCATAAATATTATAATATAACATTTTGAAAAACAACAATATTTTAACAGATAACCCATACAACATCATTAATGTATTTATAATGAGTACCATGAAAAAAATATCCTTGGATGGATATGTAAATAAACATAATTTTTAAATGAAGAATCATAAAATATATTAATGGGAAATATAGGTACAAAAAAATATTAAAAAATGGTCTCTTGGAAAACTATCCTATATTATTAAAAGGTAAACAAAAATCTCATAACCAAGGAATGATTTCCTACATACATGTTGGAATGTTATTTATAATAAATATATATTTATTATAAAACTATCATATAAAAATAATCAGATATATCTTATAATACATGATTTTTATATAACCTTTTTTCACCAGTTTATCAATAATTTATTATTAAAATAAAATTTTCATGTGATATCTGGTTTGTTTTTTAACTTATGATTTTGTTTGGTAGTTTGCATTCATTTATTTAGATATTGTATTCATTATCTCGACAATTTAAATCATTATATTTATGTGATAAATATTAATTATTCACATGATCATATTCATTAAAAAATCATAAATAGAAAAATTAATTACACCGTTAAGGGATATGGTTTTTCATTTATACACAGAAGTGATATTTTCACATCCCATTTAAAAGAAAGAGGGTAGAATATGATGGTTTAATAAAAAATATATAATTAAACCATTTTAAGGATACGAAAATTATTATTTTATTAAAAAATCATATATTTATAAGAGTTTAATGAATAATTAAATGTTATGTGATAGATAAAGGAGATGACCAATTATTTGGAATAAACCCTTTAAATCCCATGTTAATGGATTTGGGGATGATATTTAGAAAAGAAAAATAAAATTTAATGTGGATAGGGGGTGTCATGAGATAACATGTCATAGTTTGTTCAGGATAGAAGGGTAAATAGTGTGTGATGAAGATAAAGAAGTGGTGACACAAAATAATTGAGGGTAAAGGCGGCCTTGGAATTTGATAGAATATTAAATTAATATAGTTTAAATATGATGTTACAATGGATAAGAATTGATAAAATTTATCTATAAGTTAAATATGAGTCAAAATAAACTTATTTAAAAAAATATATAAATTTTGGAATAACATTGTTACCAATAACATTTTTCAAATCCTTCGTTAACCATTTTGATAATTTATATAATATTATGGTTTTCTAGAGTTTAATGATCAATAATTTAAATATAAAATTAAAATGACCGATAAATTGACCAAACTTTTTTCATAAACCCATATCTATTTTATTCTTTGGAAGATGATATTTTATGAATTCTATTTAATTTAATAAAATATTTTTTTATAAAATATCATTAATGAAAATTTTAAAAACATTCATTTAATTTGACATTAATGTCGTGAATAAAAGCAATGAATTATAATAAAATAATTTAAGATAACACTAATATTAAATATTAATCTAAAAGTCCCATGTAACACATTAAATCACTTAAATTATATCAATTTTCATATTTTTAAATGTATTATATATTTGTTTTTAAATTAGTTAAACATTGTATCGGTGTTGCATATGTAATTCTAATCATTATATAAATACAAAAAATTATAAATAAATTTATATCACGAAACTAATTTCACTAAAATCAAATATGAAAGTCGGATTAATTCACAACAACCATTTGACCTGGTATAAAAAAGAGAAATTTAAAACTACGTGGGTGAAAATTTGTATTTCTCTTGAATTGAAATGGTATAAAGGAAATTTCAGGGGTAATTATCATTTAAACATATACAATCAATAAATAATGTTCTATGTGTATAATTTCATTCATTAGAAAATAATTACGAGGAATAAATATTTCCTTATCACAAAGTTCTTACCGAGATAACCTGATTTATCTTTTTACAAGGTAATAAATGATAACACTATTACTATTATTATTAAACAAAATTTGATTGTACTAATTATAAAAATTTGAATGTCATGATTCAAAATATGGAATTAGTATTCCGAAATTAGATACATAAAATTTATAGAAATTGGTTTTAAATTATGCGTGTTAAAGGTGATGAAAAATGCATTTTAGAACAACACAAATTTCCGGCATAAAAACACATTTATTTGTATCCCAATACTACATAAAAATGAAATTATTATAAAAAAATTTATTGAGAATAAAATTTTTAAATTTCATTAAAATAGAGTCTCTAATATTTAGAAATATAATTAATAAGATAAAAACACATTTCATGCATAAACATGTTTCTTTAGGAAAATTTTATTCTTAATATAATAATTATTTTATACAAAACATATATATATAATTGATTACATAATAGAAATTGATTTTTTTTCAAATATATGTAAACTAATTATACCCTTAATAAATTTTAATAAAAATGGAACTCTATAACAATTTTTCTAAAAAATCAATATTTTTTACTATTTATTAAGAAATCATTCTTTCCATAAAATTCAAAAAAAAATTAAATCAATACTAATAAATGGATTTAAAAAATTATGATAATTTTTTAAAAAATATTAATGATTTAAATATCAATAAAAAATAACTTACAAATAATTCAACAATATTTTTTTGATGTAAATGAGGTTTTCTTAGAATAAAAGGACCTTTCTAAAAATTGAGTTATTATTTACAAAGAATTTGTCAATAAATTTATTTTCTATATGAAATGTATATATTTTTCTTAAATTAGTTCATTTTATTCATACCCCCCCCCCAATTTAATTGATAGATTATAAATGTAATAAATAACGATATTTTAATAATATATCATAGTCCATTTAAACAATGGTATGAATGTTATGTATGATATATAAAAAACTGAAATTAGTTAAAAAATATATTTTATATAATCTATTAGGGTTACAAACCCCCAATAAAAAGTTTAATCCTCACAATTTCAACTTATTCCATAAAAATAGAGGGTTTGATATTTTAAAATTCAATTGTGGAAAACCCACATCATAAAATGGATTAATATAAATTCCTCTTAAAAATACGAATGAGAAATATCAAGGTTATATAGAGTAACAAATAACTATGTTTCCAGATAGGTTAACATAAATTGTAAGTTAAAATATGGATATGGAAGAAAAAACTAGAATCCATGTACTAATAAATAATTATAGGGTACATGGTTAGGAGATTGTTAACTACTATAAAACCATGGATTAATTCAGGGTTAAAGGTCTAACAATTCTCCATAAAATAATTGAATTTAAAAAAATCAGATCATTTTCCTAAATTTAGGTTATTATTTTTATATTATTAATTATAAAATATATATACTTACATGAAAATTAGATTCTCATCCTTTAAATGATTTCCACTATAATATCATCTTTTCTCCAAACGATGAGTATTAAAGATAGATTTTTTATTCCTCAAGAACTCAGATCAAATTATAAAATATTACATAATCCAAAAAAGAATAAAAATATCTTCCACCAATATTTTCACAGTAGATTAAATCAAAATATTTATCACATGCAAATTGAATAGACTGTATTAAGAATAAATTGGCAGGACCCCCTCCCACCAAAGATGCCCCTCCTAAGCTGGAAATGGTGAAAGAGAGATAATAACCCCTGAGTCCCGCCTCCAGTAGGCCCCGGGGTGGCAACTAGCACCAAGGGTATGAGTTTTCACAAAAATGGGAGGCATTACCCTTTTTATTATTTAGGATCGGGAAATAGGACAATTCAACCACCAAAAAGGAAAATAACAAGTGTATATAAACCCAAACCAAGACCACATGCATGATTAAACAATTTTATAACAAGGTACAAGTACAAAAAAGCTCAAAAGTACAATAACAAAAGAAAACAAGAGTACAACAACTGCAACAACTCCAACTGTCCAACTAGTAGGGTCCTGCACGGCCATGGTATTCCTCCAAGAAACCTGAAAGTAAACGTAGGGTGATCATACAAGTATACTAAGTAGGGAAACCTAAAGCACTCGTTCACAAGTGGGGAGACATCCTAATGTCCCGTGAGAACAACAGAGGAAACTTAGCAAGGAATTCTATCCACCCAACCTCAACAGTCAGACTCACCAAAACACAATCACAACAGGTAGTAGTAGTATATAAGGATAAGATTATTGGGTACCCCACACCATTCCCCATTAGTTAGCTGCTCGTCCTAATGGAGAACGTCCTGACGCTGCCACACTCTCCCCAACCGCACACACCGGGACCTTACAACCACGTATCCTGCCCGCACACACCTGGGCCTCACCACCACGTATCCCACCCGCACACACCTGGGGCTCACAACCACGTATCCCGCCCGCACACACCTGTGCCTCACCACCATGTCTCCCACCCGCACACACCTGGGCCTCACCACCAAGTATCCCGCCCGCACACACATGGGCCTCACAACCACGTATCCCGCCCGCACACACCTGGGCCTCATCCTGATGGTTCTTGGAAAATAGTAAGCATGCCCGAAAAGTCTTGGGCCAATCCACCCCAGTCGAAACCTACCAGAAGAGTCTTAGGTGTAAGGTCGCCTCAAGCCATCACAGCCTAGGGAAGAAGGAGCAGGAAGGAGATAGTAACTAAGGGTAAAACACCCTCTCCCATGAAATGGGAGTGTTCGGCACTAAGTGCTCAACATGGGTGGGGTGCGATAAAACACAAAAGATACAGATATATATATATATATATATATAAACCACTCAGCCCAACCTATGGCTTCTAAACAGAGAAACTGAGCATGTGCCTCGGCACTGCTACCACGAAGCATGCATACAACAAACAACCCCAACCCCATTTAGGATTTCACGTTTTAACAGAATTATTTTATTTAGTTCCTTAACTACTAGGCAACTATCCACAACCAACCACATCGATCGTTCGTAAAACATATCCCTGTCATCCACAAATAATGTTAGGAAAACACAAGCAGCACAACAAATCCCTTCTTATCCACCAACAAACCCATATATTATTAATCCTGTTCTATTACCACGCACCACCATTCATTAACTCTTCCACTTTTTATTTATTATTCACAACCCATTGTTCGTTCAAATTAAACCCATCCCTGCAGCCCCACTTCCAACCACCACAACCAAACCAAAACCCATACATCATTATCCATTTAATACAATTTATCGTAGCCCCGCTTCCCATCACCATCATAGCATTCACACCAACCCACAACCAAGTCAACCGCAGCCCCGCTGCTCACCCGATCCACAACAACGCACAAAACACCCCCATCACATGCCATGTAACCAAGCCAACACCAACATGTTCATTATTCCATTTTGTTTAACCAGGGTTCTCACACAAGGGTTCTAGATTTTAATTAGCCAACTTTACGTGATTAACCAGATTCCACATTCCACAAGGTTCCATTCACAAAAACGGTCTAGAAGATAGGTCAACATTTAATTGCGCAAGAAAAGGCCCCCAATGACCATGATTTTCAGTAGGCATAAGCCTATTCAATTCATAACATATCAATAGGATAAACAATGATAAACATAAAAACTTTTCCTCTCCCCGTTCTTTAACCAGTTTTTATCTTTATTAAACCGGTTCAAAAGTGTTTCACATAAACAAGAGAACACCCACCCCGCATGATGCACAAATTAGAGAGACGAAGGTAAGATCCCTACCTCAATAGGTTCTGGTCACAATGCTCCCCGGATCAACATTAGAAGATTTCCGTCGGCATCCGTCACTTCCATCGAGTTCTGGAAAAACCTCCTCGTGTGGAATTCGGAAAGGAAAAGCCAAAGGAAAGAAAACGAATCCAAGCTCGGAAGTTCCGCCTCGTCGTTACAATCCCGTGGCCACTGACGGATCGTAAATCGGAGCTTGGACGAAGAAGTTATGGAAGTAAGAGCCTTTGAGTCTCTTGAGAGAGCTCTGATCAGAGGAGAGGGGAGGAGAGGTGTGTGTTGAAAAGGAGGAGGGGACCCCTCCTTTTATAGGCGTGAAAAGAAAAAGTACATGGCATGTAATTTATGGTACACGGCGTGTACTCTGTTCTTTCACACGGTCTCCACACAGCTTCCAACACGGCTCCGCGGCCGATGACTGGTCAACACACGGTTTGAGGGTAATGCATACCCAGGGAAGGACTACACGGTCTGTAGTTTAGACACTCGATGTGTACACATTTACTTCACATGGAAAAGACACGGCCTTCCACAGGGCACACGGCCATTGAAGGGTAACGCGTACACGGGGAGGGTCCAGACGGTGTGTAGTTTAGGATACACGGAATGTACCCATTTACTTCACATGGAAAAGACACGGCCTTCAACATGGGGTATACCCGGCAAGGGGGTACACGGCGTGTAGTTTCAAAATTCTTGAAAGTGTGGGAAAAGTCTATTTTACCCTCCAGAACACTTCATGGCCTTTTCTTTGACAAAGGAATGGGTCGGAGAGGTCTGGGCCATTACATCAGATACCTCTTAACACATTCTCGTCCCCGAAAATTCAAAAACTAACCAAGAGGAACCATACAAGATACCTCTTAAGGCCCTTGTTATAACAGGAACCCAACCATCAACCCTAATTATAGGTGTTAGGAATTCCTTCTCCTATGACGAGATATTATCCGCCTTAGGCGGCACTGACTCTCCTGCACGGGTTCAATCGCATCCTCATTAATGCGTCTCGATTAAGAATCAGGTCTTCCTACTTCCATACATTATTATTACCATCTTGTACTGCCCCCAAAACCACACAACCCACACACTGCTCGAACACATGGTTTGGGGAAAATTACTTTTCCTATGTCGAGATATTATCCGCTTTAGGTGGCACTGACTCGCCTACACAGGTTCAATCGCATCCGCATTAATGCGTCTCGATTAAGGATAAGGTTTTTCCCTTCCCCACATGCCCGAACATGTTACACACTCCCAGAGAACAAGGAAACAAAAGGTCTCATAACCAACAAGACAAGAATTCCATATAACAAAGGTACAGAGTACAAAAACAAGTCTCATAAAAACAAGGAAAAACACCAATCAAAACAACTCCGGGTAATGAGCGTGCATCTGGGTTTCCCGCTCCCAAGTGCTCTCCTCAAGGCCGCCATGCCTCCACAACACACAAACCAACAGAATGGTTTGTCCAAGGAGCAACTTCTCTTTACGGTCCTCGATTTTTACTGGTCGTTCCTTGAAGGTCGTATCGTCTCCTATATCTAACTCTCCCCAGTCGATAACGTGAGAGTCGTTGTGTAAGTACCGACGAAGCTGGGAGACATGGAAGACGTCATGAACCTTCTCCAACTGAGGTTGCAAGGATAGATGATATGCCACCATTCTAACTCACCTCAGCACCTCTAAAGTTCCGATGAACCTAGGGGAGAGCTTACTCCCCTTCCCGAACCACTACTGCCCTCGTCGAGGGGAAACCTTCAAGAACACATGGTCTACCACCTCGAACTCCAAATCCCTCCTTCGATGATCAGCATAAGACTTCTGTCGGTCCTGAGTCGCTTTCATCCTCTCATGTACAAGATGAACTTTCTCCATGGTGCCCTGCACTACTTCTAGCCCTAGAGCACCTGTCTCGCCAACCTCTACCCAGAAAATGGGTGAAAGGCATGGTCTTCCATACAAGGCCTCAAATGGTGCCATTCCAATAGTTGAGTGGAAGCTGTTGTTGTATGAAAACTCTACTAAAGGCATTTTTCGTACCCATGATCCTCCGAAATCCAGAACACATGCTCACAGAATGTCCTCCAACATCTGGATAGTCCGCTCCGTCTGCTCGTCGGTCTGGGGCTGGAAAGTAGTGCTAAGGCATAGCTAGGTGCCAAAAGCATGTTGTAACCCCCCCCCCCCCCCAAACTCGTGAGGTAAACCAAGTATCCCGGTCTGAGACAATAGTCCTCGGAACTCCATGTAACTGCACCAACTCATCTACATACCTCTGTGCTAAGGTACTCACCAGGCCCGACTCCTTAATTGCTAAGAAGTGAGCTAATTTTGTCAGTCGATCCACCACGACCGATATAGCGTCATAACCACCCTGAGCTCTGGGTAGTCCTGTGACGAAGTCCATCTAGATTTCATCCCACTTCCACTCAGGGACATAAAAGGGATGCAACAAGCCACTGGGAACATGGTGTTCAACCTTCACTTGCCGACACACTAGGCACTTACCCATGAACTCTGCCACTGCTCGTTTCACCCCAGGCCACCAAAACTGTTCCCTCATGCCTTCGTACATTTTTAAAACTCTTGGATGTACCGCCAAGGCCGAGATATGGAACTCACAGAGAATTCCCTCACTAATCGCCTCTGGAACAAACAACCTTCCATGGAAAAGCATCCGTTGTTGGTTTCCCTCTGACCATCCCTCTGAAGTGTTCCCCTGATTGACATGATCCCGCATTACTTCCACCTCAGAGTCCCCCCACTGAGACTCTTCCACCTGCTGAAACAAGGAGGACTGCACCGTCATCTGAAACAAACAACCTCTAACACCTTCTACCCTTGCATCCAAGTGCAAGGCGACCAACTCTCCCATCGCTTTCCAAGCATTAGTGGATTCACAAACCTCTTCCTTATGCGACTTCTTGCTCAGGGAATCAGCCACAACATTTCCCTTACCTTCAGTTTATGAGATCTCGAAGTCATAGTCTTGGAGAAACTCGACCCATCTCTACTACCGTAAGTTCAGGCCATGCTAGGAGAAGATATAACGTAGTATATTGTGATCTAAGAAGACCACGCAGCGCTCCCCAAAGAGGTAATGTCACCAAAACTTCAATGAGAACACTATTGCTGCAAGCTCCAGGTCATGGGTGGCATAGTTACGTTCATGAGGGTGAAACTGCCTAGATCCATAACAGATCACTCCCTTCTTCTACATCATCACACACCCCAGAACAAGGCCTGAAGCATCACAAAACACCTCATACAAAAACCCTTCCCCTGGGAACCTGATTACGGGAGCACTGATCAACTTCTCCTTCAGGTAGTCAAAAGACTCCTTGCACTGCTCACTCCATAGAAAGACCTAGTTCTTCCTAGTCAAAGCTGTCAAATGAGAAGAAACTCAAGAGAATTCCGAAACGAACCACTGATAGTAACCTGCTAACCCCAGGAAACAATGAACTTCTGCCACGCTCTTGGGTACTACCCAAGAAAAAATTGCCTCCACCTTAGATGAGTCCACTGAAACTCCATGCTGAGACACCACGTGCCCAAGGAAGTGTACTTCTTGTGTCAAGAACTTACACTTTGACAATTTCCCATAAATTTGGTGGTGTCAAAGGACTTCCAAGACTACCCTGAGATGATCAACATGCTCCTCCTCTGATCTTGAGTAGATCAAGATATCATCGATAAACACAACGACGAACTAGTCCAGAAACTATCAGAAGACAATGTTCATAAGTCCCGTGAACACATCTGGTGCATTCGTAACTCCAAACGACATCAATAAAAACTCAAAGTGCCCATACCTGCACTTGAAAGACATCTTCGAGATGTCACTGTCCTTTACCCTCGGCTAATGATATCCCGATCGTAGATCAATCTTAGAAACCCAACCTGCTCCCCTCAGTTGGTCGAAGAGATCATCTATCCTTGGAAGGGGGTAATGGTTCTTGACCATTACCTGGTTCAACCTTCGGTATTCTATGCATAACCTGAGACCACCATCTGCCTTCTTCACGAAAAAAACTGGACCACCCCATGGCGACAGGCTGGGTCGAACAATACCCTTCTCCATCAGATCGTCGATCTGAATTCGCAACTCTCGCAACTCCGAAGGTGTCATCCGATAAGGGGCCATCGAAATTAGATGGGCACCAGGCTGTAAGTCTATCCCAAACTCAATTTCACGTGGGGGGGGGGGGGGGTAGATTCACAACCTCCTTAGGAAAAACATCGAGGAATTCCCCCAACAACCTCCGGGACATCCACCGTCTCTATATCAGCTGGAACCACTGATAACCCGCCTAACAAGGAAAAGAGAGGCTCCACACACCGGCTTCCCACCTGATAGATTCTCCCTCTAACAAAAGATACACGCTGCCCATCCACGTCGGAGAACATGAATCTTCTCCAGAAGCAGTCAATAATGGCACTAACAGAAAACAACCAATCGATGCCTAGGATGACATCGTATGGCTGCATTTGTAACAGAAGGAGTTCCCCACTAGATCGATGTGGTCCCAACATCAGAACACATCCCTGGCAAACACAAGATACGCTGGTCTGGCCTCCAACTGGTGTACTCGGTACCAGTGGTATGGAATGTCTCTCTACGTCTAGTCCCAAAGCATGGGCTAGACTAGGTGGAACAAAGGAGTGTGAGGCTCCTGAATCGAACAAAGAAGAAACAAGAGTGCTGAACAAACAAATCGTACCTCATACCACTTCTGGCCCTGCTGGAGCTACCAACTCTATTGCGTGCAACTGTCCACACCCAGCTCCTCTGCCTCTCTGATGTCGTCCACCTCTCCGACCACGCCCTGGTCAAGGTCCATGAGGAGCACCCTGAGGTCGGCCTCCTCCTGCAAGGTCTGCCCTCAGAGGAGCATGGTCCTACTGCTACTGGAAGGGTCTCTCCGGCAACTGGTGCTGCTGAGGTGGGCGCTGAACCTGCCCACCTCCACCGTACTGAGCTCGGGTCGGGCACCGACTCTGAACGTGCCCGAAACCCCCACAAGAAAAACACTTCGGTCCAGGGTTTATGAAAAAGGCACGAGGTCCCGAAGATCTAAACTGGAACTGATGGGGCTTGCTTCCCACTGGCATGAACCTGGAAGGTCCCATCGCAGGAGACATGTTGCTGACTGCCTTCCCCTTCGATGAGCCCGGCCGGAACCCCTCACATGGTTCACCTCCTAGCGAGTGCATCCTTTATACAACCTCTGCCTTCTTATATACCACCAAGTACGTCGGAAGGGTTAAGGGGGTAATAGCATACTGAAGCGAAGGGCGAAGTGCCTCCTCCAAACGTCTCGCCCGAGACTCCTCGTCTAAAAAGAGGTCTGGAGCAAAGCGCAGGAGATCCTTGAACATGATCCCCAACTCTCGTACTAGCATACTCCCATGCTGAAGGGAGAGTAACTCCTGCCGCTTCTCCGCCTTGATCATGGAATAAAGGAATTCCTCTCGGAATTCCTTCTCAATGTCAGCCCATGGAACCTCTGCCTCTATCCTCCCTCCGAGGTAGACCGTCCACCACTGTCCCACTGCACCTCTCAAATGACTGACTGCTAGGAGAACCCAGTACTCCCTCGGAGCACGGATCAAGGTAGAAGAGATCCCAAGCTCCTCAATCCATCCCTCTGCCTCCGTATCCGAATTACTACCCTCGTACTTCTTGAGGGTCTGCCGCTGGAAATAACGAAGAGTCTTTTTCCAATGGCTATCTTCCTCCTCTCTATCAATCCTCAACTGATCGACCGCTGGGATCAGCTGGGCCTCAGCCGTCTGAGCCACCTGGGGATGACTTCTAAGTGCCATAGCTGTATGGTAAACAAGGATCGACTAAGCCCAAGTAGCAAGGAATTCTCAAGGTTTCATTTTATTATTTTAATCAATTTCTTTCCCAGAACACCCAAATCAAGTAAAACACAATCATGATGATGCATGTACCTTCCCTAGGGTCTATACCCTACAATAAATGTGGTCTCACTTGGTTTTCGGTAGGCTCAGATTCCTTGCATTAGATCACAGGGGGCCCTAAAATCCTGTGTCCTAGCCGGTCTTCCCTGGCCTATGTCATGCACCAATACTAACGAACATTGTTTCCCTACCATCCCATGAAATCCTCACTGTGCCTAACTCCAGAATCCATCCTATCTCTCAACCTCTCCTCTGATACCATTATGTCATGACCCCCTCCCACCAAAGATGCCCCTCCTGAGCTGGCAATGGTGAAAGGGAGATAATGACCCCCGAGTCCCACCTCCAGTAGGCCCTTGGGGTGGAAACTAGCACCAAGGGTATGAGTTTTCACAAAACTGGGAGGCATTACCCTTATTATTATTTAGGATCGGGAAATAGGACAAGTCAACCACCAAAAAGGAAAAGAACAAGTGTATATAAACCCAAACTGAGCCCACATGCATGATTAAACAATTTTATAACAAGGTACAAGTACAAGAAAGATCCAATGTACAATACCAAAAGAAAATAAGAGTACATCAACGACAACAACTCCAACTGTCTGACTAGTAGGGTCCCGCACGGCCGTGGTAGTCCTCCTGGAAACCTGAAAGTAAAAATAGGGTGATCATACAAGTATACTAAGTAGGGAAACCAAAATCTCTCGTGCACTAGTGGGGAGACATCCTAATGTCTCGTGAGAACAATAGAAAAAACCTAGAAAGGAATCTTATCCACCCAACCTCACCAGTATCACTCAAAAAAACACAATCACAATAGGTAGTAGTAGTATATAAGAACAAGTGTATTGGGTACCCCGCACCATTCCCCATTAGTTAGCTCCTCTTCCTAACGAAAAACGTCCTGACGCTGCCACACTCTCCCCGCCCGCACACACCTGGGCCTGACAACCACGTATCCCGCCCACACACACCTGGGCCTCACCACCACGTATCCCGCCCGCACACACCTGGGCCTCACAACCACATATCCCGCCCACACACACCTGGGCCTCACCACCACATATCCCGCCCGCACACACCTGGGCCTCACCACCACGTATCCCGCCCGCACACACCTGGGCCTCACAACCACATATCCCACGCGCCCACACCTGGGCCTCATCCTGAAGGTTCTTGGGAAATATTAAGCCTGCCCGAAGAGTCTTGGGCCAATCCACCCCAATCGAAACCTACCTAAAGAGTCTTAGGTGTAAGGTCGCCTCAAGCCATCACAACCTAGGGAAGGAGCATGAAGGAACTAGTAAATAAGGGGAAAACACCCCCTCCAATGAAATGGGAGTGTTCTACACTAAGTTCCCAACATGGGTGGCGTGCGATAAAACACAAAAGATATAGATATATATATATAATAACCACTCAGCCCAACCTATGGCTTCTAAACAGAGAAACTGAGAACGTGCCTCGGCACTGCTACCACGAAGCATGCATACAACAAACAACCCCAACCCCATTTAGGTTTTCACGTTTCAACAGGATTATTTTATTTAGTTCCTTAGCTACTGGGTAACTATCCACATCCAACCGCATTGATCGTTCATAAAACATATCCCTACCATCCAAAAATCAAGTTAGGAAAACACAAGCAGCATAACAAATCCCTTCTTATCCACCAACCAACCCATAGATTATTAATCTCGTTCCATTACCATGCTCCGCCATTCATTAACGCTTCCACTTTTTATTTATTATTCACAACCCACTGTTTGTTCACGTTAAACTCATCCCTGGATCCCCGCTGCCAACCACCAAAACCACACCGAAACCCGTACATCATTATCCCTTTAATACCATTTATCACATCCCTTCTGCACATCACCATCATAACATTCACACCAACCCACAACCAAGTCAACCGCAGTCCCGCTGCTCACCCGATCCACAAAAACCCACAAAACACCCCCATCACATGCCACGTAACCAAGACAACACCCACATGTTCATTATTCCATTTTGTTTAACGAGGGTGATCACACAAGGGTTCCAGATTTTAATCAGCCAACTTTATGTGATTAAACATATTCCACATTCCACAAAGTTCCATTCACAAAAATGGTCTATAAGATAGGGAAACATTTAATTGAGCAAGGAAAGGCCCCCGATGACCATGATTTTCAATAGGTATAAGCCTACTCAATTCATAACATATCAATAGGATAAATAAAGATAAAAATAACAACTTTCCCCATCCCTATTCATTAACCATTTATTATCTTTATTAAACCGGTTCAAAAGTGTTTCACGTAAACAAGAGAACACCCACCCCTCATGATGCACAAATTAGAGAGATGAAGGTAAGATCACTACCTCAACAGGTTCTGGTCACAATGCTCCCCGGATCAACATTAGAGGACATCCGTCGGCATCCGTCACTTCCGTCGATTTCTGGAAAAACCTCCTTGGGTGGAAGTCGGAAAGGAAAAGCTGAAGGAAAGACAATGGATCCAAGCTCGGAAGTTCCGCCTGATCATTACGATCCCATGGCCACTGACGGATCGTAAATCGGAGCTCAGATGAAGAATTTATGGTAAGAAGAGCCTTCGAGTCTCTTGAGAGAGCTCTGCTCAGAGGAGTGGGGAGTAGAGGTGTGTGTTGAAAAGGAGGAGGGGTCCCCTCCTTTTATAGGCGTGAAAAGAAAAAGTACACGGTGTGTACTTTATGGTACATGGCGTGTACTTGGTTCTTTGACACGGTCTACATGCGGCTTCCAACACAGCTCTACGGCCGCTGACTGGTCAACACATGGTTTGAGGGTAACGCATACGCGGGGAAGGACTACACGACATGTAGTTTAGACACATGGCGTGTACACATTTACTTCACACGGAAAAGACACGACCTTCCATAGGGCACACAGCCGTTGACGGGTAACGCGTACGCGGGGAGGGTCCACACGGCGTGTAGTTTAGTTTACACAGCGTGTACCCATTTACATCACACGGCAAAGACACGTCCTTCAACTCGGGGTATACCCGGCAAGGGGGTACACGGCGTGTACTCAAACTACACGGCGTGTAGTTTCAAAATTATAGAAAGTGTGGGAAAAGTCCATTTTACCCTCCAGAACACTTCATGGACTTTTCTTTGACAAAGGAATGGGCCGGAGAGGTCCGGGCCATTGCATAAATACACCATTAAAAAGTAAAAGATTCAGTAATTACAGTAAAAATTTAAATTATTTCATTTGAAAATTGACTATCCTTAAATTATTTTAAAATATTCATGACTAATATTTAATACCCCCTATTATTAGGATTTTGTCAAAAATTCTTCTACGAATAATGATTCATTTATCTCAAAATAAAATCAATCAATCCTAATGAATCTTGTTAAAAATGTTTATTACTATAAAATATAATAACTCAAATATTGATAAAGACTCAATAAAATCATATTTGTATCAATGTGAAAATAAAACCATGATTCGTCCAACAAAATCCTATAATGTTCTATTTTATCTTAATTACATAATGTACCCAAATTAGTGAATTTCATTCAAAATATCATTAGTCCAAAAATATTTTTATAGTCCCATGGTAATCAATAAAATAAAACATATTTTCCAAAAATCAACATATTTATTATATATGACATCCATAAAAAAATATCATACTGAACAAGATATCATGTAGAACATCATTAAGAGTTTAACCCTTACCAACCATTAGTTGTGGGTTAAATCCCCACAACATTTTCGAATGTGACAGGATGTGATTTTTACTAAAAACTATATTAATATTAATCTTATAGTATCCCTATATATATAATATATATATTTAAAAATAATTATAATTATATGTTCTCATATATTCATATAAGGTTATCAATACTGTTAAATATATGAAAATTGAATCTTTCTTAAATTAATTCTTATATTTGAAACTAGGGGTTACATATACATTAACACAATAAAATTAATCCCACAATATCAGTAGTTATATAAAAATACAATCACATATTACAAAAAATGGATTTAAAAGACACTGATTCTATGAAAAAACATAAATGTTGAAACACTTTATGGTGCCTGTGACTATTAGGTTAATGTTATATAAATATATATATAAATCCAAAAATAAAAAAATCATATATTCTTCATGATTCTTGTAACCAAAATATCATTGATCTAATTCTTGATTTATAATATATAAACTCATCAATAAATTCACTTCAAAGATTGTATTTAATATGTTCTTACATTGTCTAGTAGTTAATCCTTGGATTAGAAAATTTTCAGAGATAACTCTCACATTCTACACACATAACACATTGAACTGGAAATGGTACACTATAAAAGACTTTATTTTCTAGCATAATTTTTTTGAATTTTTTTCTCAGCTATTACTTTCATTATGTCATATTCTTCACTAAAAACAACTTCCAATTACTCTGAGACTATACTTTGGGTTCGTAATCACACATTCTTGACAAGGAGGCAGATAAATAAATTTTCTAGGTAATAATAAAACTAGATCTTCATCAAATTATGTATTTTAAGAGACTCACTTATATTGGGGTTAATAATTATATAAAATGAATGATGAATAAGAATAATGAGAAGATAACACATTCCAACACCCATTTAATTTATCTTCTCATAATGAAAATAATTTTATTGCCCGTCAGTGCTAACATGAACCCTCCTCGATCTATTTCATGACAGAACCCACAAATCATCATTTAGAAAACAAATTTCATAGTAAGGAATCAATCATTGATAATTTTTATGAATTATGAAACCTTCTATTTAGTATATGAAACCATAAGATAATCCTCATATTTTCATGATCATTACCAAAACATTATAATTTCATTTTATAAATAAACATATCCCTAGGGTTCTCAATAAAATTTTCTCATCCTAGTTTCAAAAGGATAACAAAACCTTACTCAGATACCAATTATATTGACCCGTACATTTCATACATAGATATTTTATCTTAATAAATAAATATTCAATAAATAACATGGTGATCTACATGATAATCATTTATATATAGTTTTCTTATACTTGAAAAAATAAATAAATGGCTCATAATATATCTACATTGTCTCCCACCGAGTTCTTCAAAAATAGAACCCTTTTTAGAAATATCATACATATTAATTTTAATTTCTATATTGGGAAATAAATCATAATAATGGGTGATCTCATATGCCTAGTAAGTGTAATAAAATGAGATATCAATAATTATTTTAGTATAATATTTTTTTTGATAATATAATCATAAAATTTTTAAATAATGCGAAGAATATAATAGATCATAATATTGATTCACTACATATATCATTCTATATCATAATAAATGAACCATGATGAATAAAATAAAAGAATCAATGTGTTCAAAAAATTGGTATCATATATTTTTTTGGTGTAATAAACATAAGTATATAAAATCACTTTCATAGTACTAAAGTATCATTTCCAATAATATCATACTATATTTGGTTCATGCCAAAAACCATCATGGTAGTCATGGATCATATTCAATATATTCAGTGATGAATCTTTCCCATACTAAACTCAGTTCACTCCCCATTCTAATCATTCTTATATAATGAGAAATCAATATTACACAATGAATTTTAGGGATATATAGGTCCCTCCCATAAATGTATATAATTTTACAATCATCCTTGGTTATAACATAACCACCTAGCTTCATTATAATGTAACAACCACACATAGATAAAACAACACCACCATCACATAATGAAAACAATAGATATTTTTTTCATAAAATCATAAAATATTCATCATTTATGAACTTATAAAAATAAATTAGTTTTATAGAAATATAATCAAAACAAAAACTTTTTTAAAGAGAAATTTTTCATAAATATTCCATCATCTTGTCATTTTAGAACCCAGGGAAAAGAAATCGTTTTTATGAACATCTTTTTATAATAAACGCAACTATCCAATGAATGAATAAGGATTTCATCATTTTATCTTATCCTTAATAATTCCTATGAAACATCAATTGATCTTGTAAAAGTAGAAAAAAAAAATTTAGTGCCACTAAGAAATTTCATGAGGAAATTTACCATTTTAATTTGAAATTATGTTAATAAAATATGAAAATTTCACTATTATGAAAGAAAATATTTCTTTTTGAAAATAACCATGGAAATTTGAAATGGTAGCTTCAAAATAATTAAAATTCATGATTATAGAAAATTGTATTTGTAACATACACTTTAAAATAAAACATTACATACTCACTTTTTTACAAATAGTTAAAATGTAATTCACTCCAAAAATGAAAAGAATATTTATATTGAAACTTTATTTAAATATTAAAACATGTGTGAAATGAATTAAAAACAATATTAACAGAATACTAAAAAATGATTAGTTTTTTATGAAGCATGGTTATATATGAAAAATAATATGATCGAAGTGAGAAAAAAGAGCTATTTTTATTAAAAATATATTTTTTATTTTGTTATGATGGTAAATAAATTGAAAGGAATACATGTTATCTCAATAGATAAACATATTAGATGAAAATTAATATGTTTTTTGGTGGTATAAATTAATACTTCGTCATAAAAATATATCCATAGAAAATTCTGATATATAATGATATTGTAACAGAAAACCCTTTCAACTTTGGTTACATTTGAATGATATATTTTGGGTGATATTAACTTCCTTTATTATGTATTCATTGGTTCAGTAGTTTTATCCCTTTAATATGGATCATTATTACATCATCACCATTATTTAAATGATGATATAAATAAAATAACAACTAATTATTAATTTTTTATAGTCATTCAAAAAATATAGAGATACAAATATACCCCATTCAAGGAGACAGTTAGTCATACGAATGCATGAGCGATATTTTCACTTACAATTTTATAGAAAGAAGGTTAATTAATGTGTATTTATAACCATTATAAAATTTTAGTATATTTATTAACACATAATTTATAATTTTGATTAATTAATGTAATTTATAAGTGGATAACGAAAAATTAAAAAGAAAGAGGCTTATTATAGAGATAACATATTCTATGAAAAAATTTATTTATATGCCTTATTTGGGTCACAAGGATTGGTAATTTCGGATGAAAATAGCCTCTATAATGTGGAAAAGGGGGTCTATAAAAAAACTAGGTGGATTTTGGTCTATGTAGAATTCTTGAAGTGGTGTTATGATGAGGAAGGAGGGGTGGCCATTTATAATAAGGGGAGGGTAAACCTTTTAATTTATTTAAATATTAAATTTATATAAATTAATTTTGATATACAATGGGCTCATAATCAATATTATTAGATTTTAAGTAGATGATATGTATAAATCCATTCTTCATATAAAATATCTGCAATCTTGGATGGCATTATTAGCCTTATATATTTTTAACACTTCATAAACAATTTTGACAATTACATATAATATCTATATTTTCTACCATTTAAGGGCTTATTATGACAATATAAAATACCTAAAGAACGGTAAAAGGACCACGGTTAATGTTTAAATATGAATCTCATTTATTTTGATGAATATATTTTTTTATAAAATTTATAAAAATATTAAATGGAAAATAGTTAATAATTTTATTATAAAACTCTAAAAGACCCATAAATGGGCCATGGTTAATATTTAAAACCATATCCCATTAATTGTATGAATATTATATTAATATTAAAATATTTATGAAATTATTTTTTGGAACTATTAATATAATATTACTTAATATACACCTATAAAAAGATGTGATTCAATTTTTTTAATAGAAAACTAATATGTCATATTCAACTAAAAAAATTGTGGAACAAATTTACTAACTCAAATTACATTACTTATAATACTTTTGAACACAATTATATATATTTTTATTTTTTATAGATATAACATTTAATTTTTGTATACATATATATATGTTCATTATATATGTAGTATAAATATTAAAATAAATTTATATAATGAACATAATTTCATTATGATCAACATACAAATATTTATTCATTAATAATGTGTTTTTCCCATTATGTGGATGCATTAGAGATATTTTAAACTAAGAGAATATCATTTTTCAATGTTCATTAGTTTAAATATTTTATATGTAATTTATGAGGTATATTTTAAATTAAATATATCAATTATTTTCCAATGATGATAATGGTCAAATTCCATTCATCTAATAAAGAATTAGATAAATTATTTTTCAATATCACTTAGATTTACCCTGTATTGATAGGATTTTTCAAGTATTTAGGTTTAAATCTATACCATAGTCTATATTCATATTTTCCCAAAATAAAAGGGTCTGATTTTGCAACTTCCCATCGCTTGATTCCAAAAGTGGAGTCTTTTTATTATATTTAATACCTATATGTGGTATTAATTGATTTAAAAAATTAGTTAATACATTTTGATGAAATACACTTTTAAAAAGAATATATTTTTATGATTAAAACTGGACTTCTTTTTACGAGATTCTCTGATAAACTTTGGATTATTAAGAAAAATTTTGATTGATTATATAATTTATAAATTTCATAAAACAAATTCTATAATAGTGAATATTTTAATGATTTGTGACAAAAAAACATGACGTGTATAAAATTAGTTTTCAAGGAAAATTCTATTTTAACTATAAAAATTATTTTATTCTATCATTAAATATAATATTGATTCCACTGAAGTAAATTTAATTGTAAAGAATATAAGAAAAATAATTTAACCTTGAGATAATTTTAAAAACAATATAAATTCTTAAATACAATTTTCAATAAATCATTATTTTACACAAATAATAGTAAAACCAATTATTTATGAATATTCTAAAAAAATAATCCAAAGGTAATTTTAATATGATGATATCAAAAAATGAACATTGAATATATAATTTCTATAATTTATAATAATTAATCAAATATTTTCTGACAAAAAAATTACTTTTTCAAGAAAACATCTTTTTGATGAATAAAAAATTAATAAAAATGACCTCTTATTTATTAATAATTCATCAATAAATATCTATTGATATGTCAATTCAGACATATTTCTTAAATTAGTTATTCTAATTCAAAGACAGCAATTTAATTTCTAGTTCATAACAATAAAAAAATAATATTTTAATAGAATATTGCATTTCGTTTGCACACCTCTTTTTGTGAAATGGAATATTTCATATATATTAAATTTATATGAAGATATTTTACATAAAATATCAAGGGATTAGATTATATGTTTTTAAAATGATAGTGTAATCATAATTAGTGCAACAAGAATACATATCTGAAATGGATATACCAAATATAAATGTTTGGGAAAATTGAATTATGAATTGTGATAGAATTTATTGATTTTTTAGGATAATAAATATTAGAAATTATTTCATGGGATGGAATTTGTTCATTATAGTATGTGAAATGTGATTTTTAATGTGTTCAATAGTTCATTTTTGTGTTTATATCTAGGATTTTTAAATATGTATCATACAAAAAATTGGTGATTATTATAAAGACTCTAATTTTTAGACCAATTATTTCACCTTCCTTCCTTTTCATTAAGTGTTATGTTTGTTGAATTTTGTGTGAGATATTGAAATATTTTTATTAAATGTTTTGAACCTCATATTATCATCTTTTTTCTCTTAGAATTATATATTTAATCTCATTATTTTAGTTTTTTTATATTGAGGAGATTTTGTGGGGTGTTAGAGGGAAATTGGACGTGAGAATCCAAAGGGGATCAGTGTTGAGATGATTGGGTGCCTAATGATCATGAACTGAGTACCTAGTGGGAGTTTAGATTTTTTTGGTGGTTCAATTTGTACCAAAATGTACATGGTGTCCTTTTACAGTGTAAATTTGAGATTCATGGGATAAATAAAATCAATTAATTTTATATTGTATATTTCATCCCCCACTCACACCAGCTTTCCATAAATCATGGTATCAAATGGTTCATTATTCTCCAAATCATTATCTCTTCCCTTAGAATCTCTCATTATCATCCCTTATTCTTTGGGAACCCTCACATCACTATTTTTCCTTGTCTCTCCAAGGAATGAACATTATGTTACCTTTTGATAGAGATTGGTTTTTCCTAATTCTAATATTATATTATCCAATGAAGATTCACATCACTGAGGATTTATTAATGTTCTCTTAATCTAAGGTTGGTGGAACCTTTTGATTCCTTCGGTTTTCATAACCCCAGTTAACTAAAAGATATCACCATATGTGTAAAAAAGGTATTTCTAATGCTTCACTTTCATGGTTTCTTTCCCAACATCATTAGTGATGTAATCCTATTTTAACATCCATATAAGTTTTCTTTAGGGGGTTTTTCATCGTATTTAAATTTTCAGATTAACGATTTACATTAGTAAAAAATAAGTTGGGTTTTCATATTTTATTAAAATCATGTCTCCTATGTGTGGTAATAAAAGGGGTATGGATTATAGTGATGAATAATAAAATAAACATTTTCATAAAAAAACGTCAAAAAATGTTGGTTATCACTTAAAACATTACTGGAATTGGTTATTACCTATGTATTCAATAAAACATATTCCCAGGGTGTTATTATTTGGGTACACCCTTGTATATTATAGATTAATAATAAAAGTTGCAAATTTATCCTCATATATTGTATTTTATTGGATAATGATTTGGGGTTCCCAATAGTGAATATATAATTTATATTTTCTTATGGGCATTCATAAAGAAACTAATGCCTAATTTTTTATGTTTGGGGCCTCTGTTATTCAAAATATTTTAGTTTTCCATTGTGAAATTTAATTTTATATATGACTTGACAATGATTTAACTGATACCATGTATGAAATCCTTTAGACATTTGATTTCATAATTATATTTACGTGATTATTGTTATGATTCTAGAATGAATATAATGTTTGGATACTTCATATTGATAATTCATATGTATTTCCTTGTTTTCTATATAATTAATATAAAGATATTTAAACCTGTTTTATAGGATTTCTCTCATCACATGTGTGCAACATTCACTTTAGAATACCATAAATACATAAGAAACAATTATTCCCAAGTAGTAGATGGGACTCATATAATGAAAGGATCATATATATGAATATGATTATTTATATGTATATGTATAATTGGGTATGTATGATTATATACACATTACTTCTATTGATAATATATGTTCCTATAAAGTGATGATTATTTATTTATAATAACATCATGAGATGGGATAGGTTTCCCCCTAGGACGGAGTGATTTATTAATAGTTTATCCTTTAGGTGAAGATAATAGAAACATACATACATACATACATCCATATATACATACATACATACATACATACATACATACATACATACATACATACATACATACATATATATATATACATACATACATACATACATACATACATACATACATAAAACATACATACATATAGTCACAAATAAATTGTTTCTTTTTTTTCCACTTAAAGATAGTTTTAGTGAGATATTTCTGAGTGATAGGGTCCTCATGGTAGATATGTACCTTAATTGGACTCTGATCATGCCTTAATAGTCGTCTTGTTACTGTGATTAAATTTTTATATTTTTTTGGTGTGATCGTTATTTGTTTTTAATTATAAAATGTTTTACTTGTTTATCAAGATTTATTATTTAACATGTTTACTAGTTAATCATGATCAGATTCCCATTTATTAGAATGTTTTATTGACTCTATATAGTTTCTTACTATCTTGTTATTTTTTATTTCATAATTTCATAGATGAATTTACCCTTTACTAGCTAATGAAAAATGGTGACTTCTATGAGTTAGGAAGTACAAAACCATAGTTTTTTTGGATTGAGCACATATTGACCTAGGTTTTATAACCTAAGAAAACATAAATATCGTTATATAAGGTCTAAGGGTACTATTGAACAGGTTTTCTATGCACTTGGTGTCCATAGGGATGATGGAAACATTTATATTTCATGGATGATATATAGATCAATTTTTGTGTATCTATCTATATATGTTTTCTTAAAGAATATAAACTTCAGTATATCATTTTTATTAACATAAGTAATGTATTTGTGGTTAACATTATGTGATTTTGAAATTAGTTAAATGTACGGAATACTATAGAGTGTCATCACCTCCCTTGGGAAAAATTAGTTTAAAAATATTATTATTGGATAATAAAAACAATAAAACACTAAGAATTTGTAATGTAAAAAAATCCACATTGTAGACCACATATATACAAGTCAATTACACACAAACCTAATAAATATTACTAAAGATGATAATAAAATAAACAAGTAACTAACCTAGAAAAAGATAAGTGAAAATGGAATGTACCAAATATTTGAAACATTATTATCTTAATAGAGTAATGTAATGAATACATGGTGATAATGTTTTTAGAATAGTGTACCAATAAAACCCTTGATCATTGTAGAAACTCCCCATCGATTAATGTGACTTTTTATTTTAGAAAGGTAATTCATATTGCTTAAATAATGGGTAACCTAATACCTTGTTTAAAAACATAATTAAAACTACCCTATTGAATATAGTGATAGTCTAAACCTAGTAATCATAATAACATTATAAATCCATTTTAGTGGTCAACATCAATGGTATGAGAGATATATTAAATAGAAATAATAATTGGAATCCACCAATTAGAATATCATATATTAATATAGATTTTTCAATAAAATCAGTACCCTTATATTACAAAACTATTAGATTGAAAAATATATAAAGGTTCTTAGTTACAAAAGGGGGTGAATTTTAAGTTAAAAACATTTTTTTAACCTCATGGAAATCCATTTTTTAACAATTTTAGATAGATATAATTCGCTTTATACCTCTTTTTATATACATAAAAAATCAGAATGTCCCTGATTTTGAAAATAAATGAGATAAAAATACCTTGGACCCAATTAAAACGTTTATTGTAATGAAATAAACATATATGTTTACTCAGAAGAAATTATAAATTAATGAATATATAATCCTAGATCAGAGTAAATACAATATGTACATGTATAATAAGTAACACTTTCTATTTAAAAGAAATTTCAGTGGAATTTTGAAACTTGTAAAAAACAAGTAGAATAATTGAAGTAAAATCATCTAACCCAAAGAAAAGGGTGTCTAATGACTTTGGATAAATGTCACTTGATATATAAAAAGAGAAAAGTATGTCTTATTCGACAAGGGTAAGCCCTCAATCCTCAAAGATCAGATTTATCTTCTCTCTTTCTATCAACCGCAAGCCCTCTAGTATATTGGTAATCAGAACCTCTGTATTCATCTAGATAGAAGCCCAGTTTTGAAGAATCAGATGCAAAAATAAAATAGTAAAGAGACATCCGGATGTGGTTTATTTAAAATTTAAACTCTCTAACAAAATTAATACGAATACATGGAACAAGAAGTTCAAAAAATAGTATCTTGATATAAAATGTAACATCATGTAGGCACAAACATAATAGTCACATCACATTTATGTCATCAACCCTTTAAAAATTATTAAGTGACCATGTATTTATTGGTTTGAAGTCCAATAGTCATATTAATTTCAAAAAGTTTTAATTTTTATAAAATATTAGAGGGTCATGCACACCTGACACTTAAAACGGTCATAAATAACAGATTAGATGAGATTGTTTTAGTATAATGAAAAATATAATGGGAATCATTTTCATTAAAGGAATGCATGATTCTAATTATATGTATGAGTAAATGATGAAAATAAAATTTCTAATTTGTTATGTGAAAATAATAAATTGGATTCTTAATGTAATGATAATAAGAATTTAGAAATTGATGTGAATAGGATTCTAAAAATGATGATTATCAGATTCTAGAAATAATGAGAATCAGATAATAGACATAAAAATAATTGCATTCAAGAAACTATGTGATCGTAGTCAATAATATGAGAGAAATGGATCTGTGAAACTATGATAACCTGATTAAAATATTTGAGATAATTTGATTAGAGAAATTGTGTGAATTAGACTAAATATCTTAGAGAATCCAATTTGAGAAACCATGTGAATCAGATTTAAAAATTTCAGAAAATCAGATTTTATATATGGATCGGATTTTCATTATTTTAATTATCTATCTGTTCTAAAAAAATATTGATATACTTTTTAAAAAAATTACTCAATAGATATTAAAGAATATGAATCTAATTATTGTCAAATTTATATAGCTTTAGACAAAATTTCATTCTTGATACTTATAGAATGTATGATTTTTTTAAAGTATATTTTTTCATGATTTCTAAAAATATTAAAGAATTAGGAATGTCATAAGGAATATTTTGATTCAATATCCTCCCCCATTTTAGAAATCAAAAAAAACATTTTATGAAAATATTTTTAAGACCAAAATATTTCACATTTTAACTTAAAATTAAAACTTATCTTCCCCTGAGTTTTTGAATCTTAAAATAATGAATAAACATAACTCTACTTAGTATATAAAATCCCCATGACGATAATATTGATTTTTTTAGGTATATATTTTCCATTATTAAAGAAATATATCCCCATTACATAAGGATATCTTCTATGATTTTCTTAACCATTCTCCCACTTAGACTAAACATTCACTAAAACATTTTCCACTTTTGTGATTTTCAAAAAAGAATTGTGAAAATATAATGTACCTAATAATGATTAGGAAATAATATAAATGAAAAAATGTAGAAAAACAATACATTATATTGAAAATATTTTACAAAAAAATATTCCAAAATATGAAGAAGAAAAAAATTAATCATTCTTCATCATTACTGATCTGACAATAGACATCAACTTCTTCAACCAGTTGGGGTCTTTTAAAGATTATTAAACAATCTCTTCCATATGTAGATTAATTTTTTCAAGGTTATGGATATTTTCTTTACAACATTGAATATTATTTTATTCATATTTTAGTTTTTCAGCCACTTATTCTTTGTATGAATTTAAAATTTTAACATCTTCTACAGGGGAGTTTAGTTTCCTATATAAATCTTCATATTCTCATAACTGAATTACTTTTTAATCCTTAAAAATTTCTAAATAGGTTTTTGATAGTTAATTGAGAGAGTCCTTGTATTATGTTATGGCCTTATTAATTTAATCAAATATATCATCACAAATATTATGATAATGATTGATCTACATTGACACCATTCTCATGTATCTGTATGATTTCTTATGATAATGGTAATCATCCATGATGGTTTTGAAAGGTAATTTAAACTTGATCATCTTATCCAACTATATGGTCATGCCATCTGATTTTTGAGCAAATTATTCTTAAATTATTTAACATCTAGTATAATTATTTTTAATTTATGGAATGGATTTTACCGACATCATCAAATACTTAACCACAAAATCATATCCCAAAGAAGATGACGTTTTATTTGATTCTGAAAGATTTTTCTTATAAGTTATAACATCTAACTGATATCCATTTTTTTCTATAGTATTATTTTTATATTCTTTGTACTATTTTTCATTCATATGATATTTTAATAATTTTGTATTTATCATTATCATCATCATGAATTTTTTGAACTCCCCTATCAATGATATTTTATTTTTTAGCTAAGTAATATTTTTGGATCTGAATATCATATTTTTGAACTGTATTTCTTAATAATGTAATCTTTCAAGTGTAGTCTTATGATGATCGCCTAAAGAGTTTTTTAGATTTACTATATCTCAAAATGTGTCCAATTTTTTTGAATCGCATCCTCACTTTGTTTCTATTCATTGTCTTGATCTCTTTTTCAAGATTGTTCATCCACACTCAGATCCAATCCTAGAACCACTTCTTTTCTTTTATCTGTCGAGGTTTTCTCTACCACTATGTAACCCTTTTGATGAGGGTAATGTTTGGATTCTTGAATGATGGATCCTATAATAGTAATATCCTATGGTTCCAATTATATATCATTCAAAAAATCATAACAATCCTTTGATTTCTATATTTTTTTAATTAGACTCTTCACTATATATTTCTTTAGTTCTTCATTTTATTAATTTTTTATCGATTTCTCTTTAGACGTATTTATCCCAAACACTGGGTTTCCTTCATTCCATCCCCCCCAATTATTTCCCCACTTTTCAAATATTTTATATGTGTATTATTTTTTCTTCTTTGACATTATTGGTTTGTAGGCTTGATATTTTCTTTTTTTAGAATCAAAATATCTTTCTAAAAAAATTATCCAAATTTAGTAGACAGTATAGATATATCAAAAAACTCTTTAGATTTATTGTCAAAAGAATATTTAAATATTTCAATTGTTTTGTCATCTAAAAGAATAATCTTGAAATTGATTGGCTTTGACATCTAGGAAACATTACAATAGTTCAAACAATTAAATAACATCAAAGACATATTTGTTAGAAACAAGATGATTTGTGACTTGATTAACCCATCCATTAACCTATCGATCATCAAAAAATATATCTCATCTTTTTTATCTTCTTTATATTTCTATGAAAATCTATCATGAAGACATCTATTATCGGGACAGTATCCTTTTCACTTTTTCTCAGAATGAGGAACACTTTCATCCATAAAACTACGGTTTAATAGTTGGAGGGGATATGAGAATGTTTCAACATCATTATTGACTAATTGAATAAGGATTATGTATCCTTTTTTCTTATTTAAATAACCTTCTACTTCTGGTAGTTTTTGAGATGGGTAGAAAGCTTATAAATTGAAACAAATAGAGAGAATACTAGCTTCTTTCTTCAAAGACATTGAGTAGGATCTCCTATAGAAATTTAGTTTTACATTGTCTCTTTACCCATCTATAAATAAATGTAAATACTAATAGAATTTTATGTCTAATTTGGGATAGACTAGATCTTGATCTCCCTTTTTCTTCACAATAAAATTTGATTTCCATCCTTGGAAAATTAGGATCTGACATAAGAATGATTCATACTTGAGGTATATGTTTTGATTAAATAACCATTCTTTAATGATAATCCAATAATTAAAAACCTTTTACAGTAGCAATTAACTCTGAAAAAATAGATAGAGACGTCTAGACCTAAGGAAAAGTGATAAAATTGAACTAGGAAATTTCAAGGCAAGAAGCTAATCTACTAGAAAATCATTGATATTTGATGTGGGATAGAGGGTCTCGTCCATAATATAGGAGACCAAAGTGATTTTTTTCAAGATTAATATATTAGTTGAAAAGATATTGAAATGATGTGGGACTTTGGATTAAGCTGAATAAGGTTTTATAGATTTTGACTTTTGAGGATTTTAAGGAAACACGTAATATTTATTAAAGAATGAATTGGATGAGTTTATTTTAAGAAAATTACATCCAACTGTATAAGAAAAAAGAAATAATTTGTAACATTTAGAGTTCTTTGAATATTTATAATTATTGGTATAATTAATATTAAAGAACTGAAATTTCATTAATTTTCTTTGATATGAAAATTGAAAATCTATGAGATTATTTTTAATAAATTCTGAAAAACATTATTATATTCCCAAAAAAATCTGCTTCCAAATTTTTTAAAAAGAAATTAAACTGTACCCCTACCAATATGAGTAATATAATTTTAGGGGAATGTTTGAAAAAAAGTGTAATTGAATGATTACCTTACAGTTATGATTCGTAACATTTTTCAAATGTATTCAAATCTATCTAAAGGTAATGGTTTTATTAAAATAATAGCACATTGTTCTTGGGTTAGAATTAATTGTAAAATAATCTATCCTTTATGTGTTGATACCTAAGAATGTGATGCATAGTATCTATGTCCTTTTCAGGGGAGTGATGTGAATAGTTTTCACTAAGGTAAATAGTACATTCTATAATCAAGATTGATCATCCATTAAACTAAGGGAAGGTATGTCTTGGTTGCTATGGTCTTCTAATTCAAGTGTGTTAACATTCTCATAATGATGGGTTGAAAGAATGAATTCATCCTTGTAATTATTTTCTAAGAATTTATCATTCTAAAAACTCATATGATACACTTCATGAAATAATTAGAATATTAATTTAATATTATGCTTAAGACATTTAACAAATAAACCATTTAAAATCATGTATTTTCTAAGAATAACAATTTTACCAATACCAATAATCATTCAATAAGAATTAACTTTGAAAATGACCCTGCCTCATTTAATTTAGATAATATTTACAAATAATTTATTTTTTCATGTCATATTCTAGTAACAACCATTATCTGGGTACTATATATTCTTATTGTTGGTACTCCTTTGTTTTCTGAAAAACAAAAGAGTTGTATTTTCAAAATTCACACTTTCTTGGAACTGAAGTTATTAGAAATTAAAATCAATGGAATCCAAAATTGTTGATAAAATTAGTATTTAAGAAATACTAAGAATTTAATTTTATTTAAAGAAACACTTGTGTTCCAATGTGCACCACTTTTACACATATTGTAGAATGTGGCACTTTTGGGAACAAAAAGGTTATTGCAAAAAATTAGTTTTGGGTTTGAATAACCAATTATCGACTGATTCCTAAAAGGATGAACTTGATTGTGCATTTCATGAAATTATTTCTTTCTATAATTTATTTTTGATAAATGTTTTGTTAACAAAAAATATATTATACATTATTTTGATAACAAAATTCTTATCCAAAAAATTATTTATTCTAGAATTTTGTTTTATCTATAAAACTTTTTTCTCCAAAAAAACATCTTGAATATCATTATATTGTATACCCTTTTTAAAATTTACTTCCTAATGGTTTTCTAATATATATTAATAAAAAAAGTTGTCTATTCAATATCATTGGAATGATCTGATATTACATTTTTAAAAACATTGATTCAAACATTTTTGTTTTCTAGTTTCTTTCCCAAATTTAAATTTTTTTTAAGAAATTTATAAAATCTAGAAACTTATTCAAAACATGTTAAAGTACCATCATCTTCTATGGAATATTCTACATCCAAAGAATAAAATTCTTCTCATTAGGGTAGTTATAATTTAAATTAATATTGGTTATGGATTCAGTAGTGTGGAAATTTTCCATAAAATATTGATTTAAAAAAGGTATTCTTTCATAAAGACCAAAATTCTTATGATTTGATGATTCGCCATTTAATGATTCATCATATGAAACTCTACCAATTTTACTATAGGAATTATTTTCCTTCAAAAATTTATTTCCCTTAGACATATAATATATTTTCTAATTCCCATTGGAATATCAATCTTTCATGTCCTTTCTTTAATGCTTAGGACAATATGGTCACATTTGTCCAACTTTATTACATTCAAAGCATGTGACTTTAGAATCATTCTTATCCTTAATTTCCTTTTTCATGAATATTTTTTTAAATCCTTCATTCCAATAATCATGTTCATCCATTGAGAAAGATTGGATAACTCATTTTCTAAATGATTAGATTCACTTGAATCCTATTAAACCACATCTTTCTTATTTATTGTTGACATAACAACTTTATAAGGATTTTTGGGTATCATCTGATTTGACGTAGTATAAAAAGAAACACTTATGTACTTTTACTTTTCATTTTATATATCTCTTTGTAATATGTGCTCATGTTGTATTAGAGTTCGAATTAAATACTCAAGAGTTATAATTGTGACCTTCTATGTAACAAAAATCACAGTTCACATCGACTCCCATTGGTTAGGAATGATATATATATTATTAGCTACTAGGATATAATCATATAATCCTTTCTCTCTTATTGACTGTTGACTATTTACAATATTCATGAATCTATGTTGAACATTAGCTATTGGTTCTATATTGGAAAAAAAACCATGCTAATCTAATATATGAATGGATCTTCTTTTCTTGATGACATTAGATGTTACAAAATATGTAATCTCCAATTTATTCCAAATGCTATTTCCTGCTTCACAATATTATATCTAGAAATATTTATTTCTGGTCATTGAAAAAATCAATGTATGCCATACCTTATAGTTAAGTTTATATTCCAATATCTCTTGATTATTAATGAGTCTAACTTCTGTATATGAAATTTTATAATCTCCATTAATAATAACAATATTATAAACACTAGTATAGATAAAAAATTTCTTTATTATATCTCTCTAATATTCAAAATAATTATCATCAAAGACATGTGGTCTTATAGGATTCAAATTGCCTATGGATCTAACTTTTAATCATACCCTATTTAGAATAGTAGAATATTCATTTTCTACAACACAAGTTATTTTAGAAAATATTTACAAATAGAAGGTTTATAAAAGAAATTTATAAAAACATTAAAAAGGAAATATTGTTCATGTAAAATGAGCCCTGAAAACCTGGCTCGGATACTAATTGATTGGTTGGATCAAAATATTTATTAAGATACTCAATTACCATATAGAGTGAATTGTAAGTTTGAAAAAAATCATTTTTAACCATAATGAAATATTTTTTTTAAATGGTCGACAAAAAAGATTCGACTGATCCCCATTTGGATATACCAATAAAATTGGAATGGCCTAGAGTTAGATAATAAAAGAAAAGAAAACACATTGGGTCTGATAATGATGTTTGTTGTAAAGAAATAATCACGCAGGTTTACATGGAAGAGATTATACCTTAATTAATATAGTTTCATATATCATAGTTAATACTATAAAAACATTTTTAATAAGAATCACATTATATATATAATAAATTGTACCAGAATTTATAATCTTGTAACAAAACAAGTAGAATAATTGAATTGAAATCATTTAACCCATATAGAAGTGTATCAAATGAATTTGGATAAAAGTCCCTTGATTTATACCTTAAAAAATGCTTGTATTACCCACACCAGGTTATTATCTCAATCTAAAAAAGTTTAGATGCAGTATATCTCTTTCTATCTATGTAATCCCTCAGTTAAGTAGGTAATTAGAACATCTTTATTCTTGTAGTTGGAATCCCTCAATGATGAATTAGAAGCATGAATAAAATTATAAAGAGACAACCATATAGGGTTTCATTATGATTGAAAATCTCTAAATAAATTAATAAAATAATAGGAAACAAGAAATTAAAAATTTAGTATCATGTGTGTAAAATGACAGCATATAGACACACATATACATGGTAGTCAGAACACAACTATGGAATCAACCATTTACGAAGGGTGAAGTGACCAGGTATTTATAGGTGTGGAGTCCAATGGTTATCTTCATCTCAATGGTCATATTTTCCTAAAATAACATAGGGAACTGTACAATAATCATTTATAACATTGAAAAAATAACATATTAGATGAAATTATTTTATTATAAGGAAAAATATCATTGAAATAATTTTCATTTATAGAATCCATGGATCTGATTATATGTATATGTACATGAAAAAAATATAATGACATATCTATTTTTTGAAATGCATGAAATTAGATTCAAAATATAATGAGAATGAGATTCTATAATTGATGAAAATATGATTCTAGAAATGACAAGACTCCGATTATAGTAATGATGAGAATCATATTCGAGAAATGATTAGAATTGGATTCAAGAAACAGTGTGAATCAGATTCAAAAATATGATAGAATAAGATTTGAGAAAAAGTGTGAAAATTTTTTCAAAAATAAGAGAGAATCGTATTTAAGAAACTGTATGAATCATATTGAAAAATATGAGAGAATTATAGTTTTCAAACTATGTGAATAGTATTAAAAAAAATGAGAGAATCAGATTTTAAGTATGCATTTGATTTTCATTTTCTATAGTATTTAGTTTTTCATTCGAAATGTTTGTTGGAAATAGCTTAAAAATAACATAAAATATATTAAAGGACATGAATATTATTATTATCATATCTTCATAAGATGTGGAAAAATTTCATTAATGAAACTTATACAATGTAAGAAAAAATATTAAATGAAATGTGTTTGTGATTTCAAAATGATAAAGTATTGAGGATTGTCCAATAAAATCATTTTACTCGGCAAAAATCAATCACCTACTAACTACCCCTTAATACTAACTATGATAGTTTGATAAAAAAATTGAATCAATTTTTTTTTAAGTTTTATTTGTTATCAATTAAAGATGAAACATGAATGATATCAATACGATATAATTTTGTGCAACAATGAAGGGATTTTGAAGTTCCCTATATTATAAAAAAAAGCACATGGAATTCATAAGAATGTTATATTGATTATAATTTATTCTTTTAATTTATTATAATACCAGATGATTTGAATGTTTTATTTAAATATTTATATAACAATATCATTTATACATCATTTTAAAATATAGAAATCGTTGGAGTATTTGTGAAGAGTTAATGTAGATACTTAAATTAGAGATACATGAAGATAGAATCATTGTAAATGGTTATTTATTGTCTAAATTTATTGAATAATATTGTTTAATTTATATATTTTTTCTATTTTATTTTATAATATCCATTATGGTGTCTATTATAAGTATAATGTTATATATAAATGCTCTGTGATGAATTTGAAAGCTATGTTTAATGATTTTTCAGGATGATCATCAAGCCAAGATATATTTGATGATTGTTGAATATATGTGTGAAATATCATTTCAGTAAGTTTTTATCTTCACTTGAGTAGTTTAGAACCACAAGTTTGGATTTAAAAATGTGATTAATTTTTCATAGTGAAGTATCAAAAATATTAGTTGAGTGCTACAAATTGACTATGGAAATTGTCCTATGTGAAGGAAATTTTATCCTCAAACATGGAATTTGAATTAGTGTAGGGTATTCATCCCTGTGTAAATTATTTTATGATACTGGGAGCAGATCTCAAAATATAAAATGGAAATAACCATTTAGTGTAAACCATTTTAGTAAAGTGATAGGATTTTTTTTCGAGTAATATTCCATTTGAGTACTCATATGGAATTTATTGAATGTGTATTAAATTTGAATGTAAGAAAATATTATTTATAGAATATATTTCTACCACATATATGTCATATGAGTTTCCGATTTGTAATTTCATTCTATTGAAAATATTTTTCTTCTATTTAAGATATTTTACATTATAAAAATTATTGTTTTTTTCATTTTAGTGGGATTTAATGGGATTTCATAGTATAGATATAAAAATTTCTCTTTTAATCCTAAATCAAACACCACAATCATAAATTGATAATGATTAATGATGAGATAAGGATTAGAGAAACTGAGGGAGAAGCCGGTGCAACTAAGGTATGTTGTCATATATCCATGCCTATGTGGATGTCTCAAGTGAAACTACAATTCATGGATTTTATGGATTATATAAAAGATAGAGAATATCATGATAATTAAAATATCACATGATCATCATTTCTGAGTCTACATCCATTTCTTTGTTAAAATTGAATGAAGAGAACACTAATGATTTTTATGCTGATGTGATGATATTTTATGATGATAAATGTCAGTGATGATATAAGTTATAGAATCCATGTCCAAATGGAAATGTAAATATTAAATATGGGATGAAGAAGGAAAAAATGTGTGGGGATCAGAATATGTGTGCACCAAAAAATCCGTGAGTTAATGATAACTAAGGTGTTACAGAAATAAAAATTATAAAAAAAAATATTAAGAGAGATATAGTGAGATATAGTGATTGATACTCTTCAAAAATCTAAATAAACAAGCATACATTTTGAAGTCAATGTGTAATGAAGAATATATAGTGCTACAACATTAGTTTCATACTGAAGAAGTAGGGGATGAATAAAAGTATTTTTTCCATGGATTCAAATTATATATAGATAAAGTAATTATGATAGAAATACATAACCCAACATGTCATATAGATATGTAATTATGGGTTAGTTTAAATGTGGTACTATATATTATATTTCTAGTTTTTATGTTTAGATATATAGAATGTAGTTATTCAATGAAAAATATAGTGAATCAAGAGACAAACCATTTTATAACCCGAAGTGAGAAAGACAATAAATTTATACATTATATGAGGATCCTAATACAACACAAATGATCTTTGTTTGTTGAAGTTAATGTTAATTTTATTTTTCCAATTTACAGCAAACTCACAGTTACATTGTTCCGAGTTAGTGCATGGAATAGGATTTCATTGTCTTACCTTTGATCATTTGTTATTTGATAATATGTTTGATGAAATGTGTCTATGGGATAAAAATCACCATACAATAAGGAAATAATTCTCAATAAGGAATAAAAAAATAGAAACAAATAATAGTGTTCTCTTGTGCTACATATTTTAACTTACATGCAGACTAATAGAACGGAATGATAGAGTAATAGATTCAATAACAGAAAAAGTGAAGAGGATAAAAATTGAAAAAGATTAGATTGGTTATAATTACTTCAATAATGATTCACTCCATACTCATAAAAGCGTTGTAAAAACTCATTTTTTGTCCTAATAATTATATTATATCTGATAACACATCTATTGGATTATTGTATTGTAATAATTTTTTTGAATTTCTCTACTAAAATGATATATGAAGTTAAGATTTAAATAATCCAATATGATTCCAGTAAAACCAACCAGGGATGATATATCTATAAACATAATAAGTAATAGAATGAAAATAGCTATAATGGAGGTGAGAAAGTCCCCATCAAACATGTGAGAGAGAAACTACTCACTACTTGTTAAAGGTAATAATATTAGTGTTCATTCGAATTTTTACATTAATAGTCTTTCTATTAACGATATATATTATGGGAAGAAACCCATCATAATTATAGAGAATGGATGACCAATTTCCAATGAAAATATATTGACACATGATCAGGAATGGTAGAAGGTTTTTAGAAGATGAATTCACCACACGGGAATCATAAAATAATTGTCCCACATGTAGATGATGAACATTATATTGAGATTAGGTAACAAAATTTTCTTTTCAAAACTTTTTTCTAAATAAAACAAACATCTGTGTGGAGATCACAATTCTAAGTATTCAGAAGATAAATCAGTTGGTTATTTGAAACATATCCATGGTAATAGTCCTAAAGATATTATATCATTCAATAGTGAATTATTAGAAATATATAAAAGGAAATCACTCACAATGAAGATGATAATGAATAGATCGAGAAGCCATTGAAATAAATCCTAATAAATTGTATTAATATCTCATATAAAGAAGACTAATGAATCCCTATGAATGATGATCCTGAATAAAGATAACAATTTTTTTTTAAAATGAATGGTCCATTATTATTCATGATAGAGAAGTATCAGTGGAAAAAATGAATTATGAATCTATTTATATGAATTAATTATTTTTATTAAAAGTGATGTACTTGAATTTAAGTCCATTATTATTAAATACGTTGAACATATACAACAATACATGAGAAAACCAAAATATTTTCTCCTTTGAGAAATGGAAAATCAATGGGAAGGTGTAATGAGGAAAATAGAGATTGAGAAAAACATTCTCAATATAAGATTCTTGGATCATAATGTTAAATAGAAATATATGGAAACAACTCAAACCATGTCATCACAACCAGTGGAAAAGAAATTTTTTACCACAATAACATATATTGAGTATTATTATACATATAGACTTTTATATAATTTAAGAAACAACTTTTGACCTTCTATTGTTCAACATATATAATGTATAATATAAATGTACCATCTCTCTATGAAACAAATATGTGTTTAAAATCAATTTTCATGATAATTTCAAGATTTAACTCCAAAAATATATAAAATTATATGAATAAAAGAGATGAGTGGCCTAAAATCATGTCTTAGGTGAAAAAAAAATATTTTTGTAATAGATTATTCAACAAAATACACCACCATATGATATAATTGGACAAAAATATCAAATGATATTTTCATGAAAAATTATACTCCATAACATAAAAAATTTAAATCATTATTTGTTAGTTGTTGTTTTAATTGTAACATATATTGGAACAAGATAGGGGAATATGGTTAAAATAGATAAATTAAAAAAAAATTACATTTCAATGGAGATAAATACACAGAATTATTAACATCAATAGATTTTATATTCAAATATACTAGTCTCATAAAGATAGGAAAATATTGATGTTCCTTGTGGTGTTTGAAATAGTACTTGTTTCAGTAAATAATAAATAATCTATTAATAATTTTATAATAATAATAAATCAAATGAAAAATAAATACCATAGGAATAGATATAAAATGGTAATATACCCTTGGGAGGAAATCATTATAAGAGTACTAAATAATATTCTCTAACAATGTAGGTAAATAATTCATGTAAGTTGTCTATTGGAAAAACAAATAAGTGTACTAAAGTGGTAAACATTAATCATATTAAGTCATGTGGAAATTCTATACAAGATTACCCATCACCAAAATAATATATAGTCTATTGTTCAGTTATCCCAGAAACAACTAGAGTAAAGAATAAATATAAAATAAGGATTGAGACAAAGGGAAATATAATGTTTTACATGAATAAGAAATCATATTTCATTAGATGTGGTCCAAATGGTGTAATCTAAATTATAATAAAGATATGTGTGGGATGTTGAAAAATTCATGACATCACTCAAATGGTTTTCTAGCTATTAAAATATCCATAAATGAAATCCTTAAGGACTAGAAATATACACCTAGTCAAAAGTATGCATTGATTTATCATGTAAAAAAAGATATCACACCAGGATAAAATAAAATAATCTATTATATATAAAGAAAAAACCACTTTTAAAACTAGTTGTGATAGCATGAAGGGTCCCTATATATTTGGAGCTATGTTTGATTGGAAAAACTATATGATAATAAAGCTTCAATATTCCTACTCATATAAATGAAAAATGTGGTTCTATATTATTTATTTTTCATTTTTTATATTTTTATCATCCATGTAGCTAATTTATTGTGATGATATTTGTAAATTAGATACATAATTGAGTGAAATAAATTAGAATGGTAATTTTAAATCAAAAGAGGACATCTTTTAAAACTGATCACATAAAGGATATTCTAAAGAGAATAAATTCAGGATGATCATTCTTAATAATGATTTAGATGTTTTCAAATATGGAAATCCACTTTATCTAATCCATCTATTGAATTCATAATATCATGCATTACAAAATTATTAATTTTGAGAAATATATAATTTTTATGTAAAGATTTAGTGAACCCCAAAAGAGGGAGTTTTTTAAGAAGCCTTTAAATAAAAACAATGCATAATAGTATTGAATTTCTGTAAGGGTTAAGATATTTTTTTTTAAATGGTTTAGAATTATCATTCCCTAATCCTTGTCTTTCAAGAATATACCTTATTATTTATGGAAAGGAAATTATTTTTTTCATGTAGAAGAAAACAATTTGAAGAGGAATTACGACTGACTTCTATTATTAAATAACTCCATATGTACCATAATGATTTAAACCTCCATAATGTTGAATGTGAAAGAATTATTGATGAAATTAAAAAAAGGGATTCAGTAATTAGTGTCTGACTTGTATCATACAAAATAATTGTTTAAAAACATTTATTAGATAAATGATGATGAGATAGTATTGTTTTCTATTGATAAATATTTATCTTTATATTATAATCCAAACATTTATGTAATCTACACCGAGAATAGATAACATAAAAATTAAAAGGTATTCATAATTGAATATTTCTTTACATTGATGAAATACAATCCACATACAATAACATTGTAACTATTATCATGATTCGGTATAAAAGAAAGTGAATGCTACTGATGACGATAAAAAGGGGAGTTTGTAATGAAATGATTTCACATGTTGACATGTCTTTTTATAACATTTATATTAAAGGAATATACAAATTTGGTTATTTTTTAACCATCCATCTGAAAGAATTATTTCTTCGATGAGTGATGTAACAAAAATAATGATAATATTAGTGGAAGTTGGACCATTGTAAAAGATTTTGTGAATTACAAATATTGTTAATAAGTTCCATAGAGCTCCCAAGAATTGTATCATGATTATAATGTGTTATAATCGATTTCTGATAAAACCACATAATCTATAAGTCATGTCTTCATATTCACATGAAAATGGATTTGATGATTGATGTTCATATACAGAATCTATTAGAGTTGAAAAGATGGGTTGAAAGAGATGATTCCATTGGTATCTCTGCATGATACATTAATGTAATAATGAATATTTGGAGTATAAAAATGTAGTTTTTCATTTCATATATGGGTTCAGTTAATGATAACTTTAGAGTATCCATCCATATATCTATAATGAGTATAATATTATATGGGAATACATAGGGAGGAAGTTGGAAACTATGTTTAACAGTTGTCTGAGTTGATATTCAAGTATAAATACTTTTTAGTTTTTTGTAGTATCTATTTAAAACATCATTAAATTAAATTTCAAACAGATTAACAGATATGAGTAGCCCTATATATCAGTTTAAGAGGTGATAAGTTCGAATAAGTGATGTGTACAATATAATTGTCAGATAATAATAATTGAAAAAGGAAATTATCTAATGTGATGTATATCATGACCCAATGTATGAAATTGTTTTCTTTTTTTCTCAATTATTTCCCATGCAAGTCAATTTTTTAGATTAATATAGGATTTTAAATTCAATTAATGACATCATAATACAACATTAGAATTTTGGTCAACCCATTGGATATTTTTCTTTTGAATATGATATTTGAGATCCTATATTACATTTCCATAATGGAAATGTAATTATGATTGAAAATGAAATTATCACCCATAGAATAAAATTAAGACGTATGTGGAAAATTTGAGGAAAACATATACAATTATAGTTTGTGTATGATTATTGTGATCCCTGAATGATATTTTACTGTGAAAAAATATTGATGCTCCATATTATGAGAAATTTAAAGGTGAGACTTATTTCAAAAAATAAAATTTCTTTTATATTTATAAAACAAAAATCATGATCATATATGCACCAAGATTCATGTTGAGGTGAAATTTGATCACAATTATAGAGAAGCTATTGGCACTAAGAAAACTTTCTAAATAACTATTCCTATATAGAATTTTTAAATGAATTCAAATGTCATGGTTTTTAGGAAAGACAAAAAATAACAATAATTCAACGATAATTAAAATATCACATGATTGAAAGAACCTATTCCTTTTCTAGATCCCTAAGAGTAAATTAAATGAAGTGAATTATAATGATTATTATTTTACTGGATACTAATTTTAGGAACTAGAGGGTAAATGATAGTAGATATTCAAGAAGTATTTTAATAGAAACTCAAATATAAAATAAGAGGCAATTGTGAAAAAGGGGTTAGGGGTCTTAATCCATATGCACTAATATTTTTGGAGTTAATGAAAATGAAGATTTCTAGTTATTTTGTTAAGTATTAAAGAATAAGAAGAAATAGAGGGATAAAACCAAACCAACTCTCATGAAACATAAATATTCCAAAACAAGGTTGAATAAACAATAAGATACAATATTTTAATATTACATAAAAATTGACGTATTATGAGGAGGAGGATGAGGAGAATAATGATATTTTATCCTTCAGTGATAATAACATTTAGGCTGATTAATTGAATGATCAATACTACATCCCTCATTTTTTATAGATTCATAAAGAATGTGGTGTTCATATCTTCTATTGCATATTATATTTCATTATGGGATGTTTGGAATCCCTATTTCAGTGATCTATTAAAGAGGTTTTATATATATTTAGAAATCCCATCATATTTCATTAAGTGAACAAAAATATGTATAAATAATATCTAAGATGGAACCAATCCCTCTAAAGTGATCTATCTTTAAAAAATATTAACATCAATCTATTATTTAATGGGATAGAATGACCTAAAACTCATTGTGCCTAGTCAGTTCTAGGATAACAATTACATGGGCATACCATGAATCCTTCTTAATTTGATAATAAGGAAAACAAGTGTGTAGGGATAAAATCTACCATACACAAGTGGTGAAGTTAGATACAAAGAGGTGATCCCTATTAAAAAAATCTATGGATATATTTTTCTACATATATCCATAAATGTAAAAAAAATTATGGTTTAGAGATGGAGAGAATGTCACACCTACTGAATTATTGAAGAGGTTTGAAAGGGAAAATGATTGTTTTTTTAAAAAGTATATCAAAAATTATTCACTCCCCCATCTAAATATTGGAGGAATCCATGTTTGATCCTAAAAAAAACTAGAAAGAAACTTGTTTAGTCTAAAAAATTAATAATATTCCTCGAGGATTTGATAATTTAAATTCAGAATAGAAATTACAATGTATAGATATCTCCTTAAAAATATCCATCCCCCACTATGTCTAATAAATTATAGTGTTTCTCGATGTATCAATATTAAATTGTGTTACTCTCCGACTCCCATAGATAATATGAAATATTTGTTATATAACAATTGTATTATGTTATAAATCATATATCTTTTTAATGTTTATAGAGTAATATTTCTCAAAACGTATCTATAGAATATATTTCACCAAATAGTTTAATATTTTTGTTACAACACCACCAATATCTATCAAAAACGATGATGAAATGTGGAATAGGTATTGTGGCACAGAACCCATCCACTAAAAATCGCACCAAATACATTTCATAGTCATCCATGGAATATTAAAATCACTATGTCGTTACAATGTCTCCATGAAATACTTTACACAATAATCATATAATCTCCACTACGCAGGAAATCATGTTATGGAAAAAATTAATTTCATGAAATCCCACATATTGTAATCCCATGATTTTTCATTTAAGAATACAACATAGTTTCACCATTGCATCATTTCCACTATATAGTTGTTGTTTAATCCCTCTAATATAGTGTACCTAGTCTCAAAGTGGTTGTGGATAATTTATCACTAAAATTTCATCTTATGGATCCATGAAGAAAGGAAGTAAGATACAATAAATTCCCCATTCACATCAACAGGGATGAAGCTCCATCGATGAAGATCATAGTTATTCTTTGACATATGATGCATAACGACATGTCAAACTATTAAGAAGGTTCGTCAATGAGAATTATATTATGGAGACATATGTAAGAAAGAATCATATTTTTTGGTGGATAGTTCCATGGATGTTGTTTTATCCATACATTGAAAATTACACAATCTAGATACCACATCATTAAAGTGGTGGTAGAAACGACTTCACATATGAGACTCCTGAGAAAGTCCATGCCAGATTTCATCACAACCAAAACTGAACCTTGATTTCATTTCCTTGTGACACTACCCATGCTAGGCTTACTATTCTTCATGTTTTCCATCACACTATTTTCCAGAGAAAAGTCTACTTTTTTCAATATCAAATAATATGATTTTCCTTTGTAAATGTCATATATATATATATTCTTATTATAAACATTGATCTTGAACTACTTCCAATCGAAGCATATATAACCAATAATTATTATGCAAAATTGAATGTTAATTAATTATATTATTAAATATTTATAAAAATTATGAAATATATTTATGATATTACCCCCCCCCCCCCCCACACACACTTCCATACATATAATTTGGTATAAGATCTTAACTAAATCACAAAGGGCCCCCATTTTACCTATATTAAAATTACATTAGAAATAATATAATAGAATTATAAATAAAGAACTAACATTAAAGAATCATATATAACATGGCTCCTCAACTAATTAGTTTTTTAAGAACCATGTTCAATTATTTATTTTACTCATTAATTTATATGTTTTTGTTCTTGTTATAACATCAAAGAAGATTTCTAAATTAATTATTAACAGTATATGACTTTATGATATACCTTACCATTAAATATTTTTCTCTGATCACTGAAGATCAAAACAAGAATAGTATTATGTGCATATGTCATGTGAATCATCCTAACAAAATAATTTCAATGGATCTAAAATATACACCCTCTAAATGTGAATATGAATTATGTAATTTTTGTAAAGAGCAATTAGCCTCAAAAAATAAATTAAACTCTGAAGAATATTGCATGATGAACAAAATAAAACCCTATACAAAATATGACCTATTCAAAGAATGAAATAACAGAAAATGATCCAAAATCAACTTAATTTCTCATTAAATATGTTTAATAAATAAAATTAAATGTATCATATTTTTCATCAAATTAAGGTTCAATCACTATTTTTCATTAATATGCTTTCAATAATTTTCTTTCTTTTTTTCAGCAATGATATTTTCTTCAAAGATGCAAATAATGCAGTTCTGTAAATATTATATTAATCAGCTGCCACCAATAACAAATTAAACACCCCTTTTTGTTTTCATAATGAAAAGCATCCCCCTTAACCATAAATACCATCCTCCATAAGTATTTAAATATCATGAAAACACTTTGATTAAGGGTATTGTGGATAAAAATATCTTGTAATGTGCCTCTTCTTAACTCGGTCATTCATAGATTTTGTACATAAATAGAGATACAAATTCCATATATGTTCCAATGATATAAGGGTTGGAATCAAACATTCATAATTTTTATTAATGTGAACCTATACATTAGTTAGTTTGAAAAGATTCAGTGTATGTTCTAGTAGTTTTATATATACTAATATTTTCTCAATAATTGGGTATCAGATGATGTATAGGGAAAACATATAAAATCCACTCCGAAATTAGAAACATATAATGGCATCAATCACTGATAGAATATATAATAATATTAAAATAATCATTGTGATTTTAAAAATTTTGAGCATGAAAAAAGTAAAAGAGAATTACATCAATAAGATTCATCTAGTTCAATCAAGTCATTATTCTATAATTTTCCATCATGTTTTCTATACTAATTTATCCAACCTTTTACTGATTTATTCTTAAAAATAATGATATCAAAAACATGTAATCATGAAATTCCTCTTCAAATTTCATATCATAGTTCAAAAATAATGAATACATTCTATGTTCTGGATGGTATTTTTCCAAATACAAATCTACTTCTATTTCATAATGAAGATTAATTTCCCTTCTTATTTTTGTTCTTTTCCAACATTATATTGACCCAATTTAATAAAAACAATCTAAATGTGTGTAAACTATTCATATAATATCAAAAATATTAAAGGGATTTAGAAAACATCTTAAAATATATACTAGAAATATATATTAAATATTAATTCTAGAGAAAATAATAAACAAAACCCATGTTTCCTCCTATAAAGAACATTTTTTAAGCTCATTTTTCATGATCTTACCTATTTTTCTCATATGATAACACTTTTAAGAGATTTAACTAAATTATACTAATCCATGAATAATTTTGTAATGTATCTAGTGTATCACCACATCCACTCCTGGTTGAAATCGTCTAAAACATTTATTAAAGAAAAATTTAAATTATGAAAAAACTAAGATAATGAAGAAATAAATTATGGTCTACCCAAATTGAAAAAAAAACTGTGTTTTTACTTTTTTATACTCCTATTCAAAATAAAATACAATAATATCAGTTCTAGTAGTTGATACCTCTTATTCCTCGTATAATTTAATAAGGGATTCTTCTTATTGTTTCCTATAATAATATTCAAGGATTTGTTTACAATATTCATTATTTATTCATCTAGTTCAGCAAGTTATGAAGGTTTAATCTTAATTAGTTTTATATTATACTTCTAATGTGAAAGTCGCATTGGATTTATCCATTATTTTAGATTCACCATTCAGTACCTCAATGGACACTTTATTATCTCATGAAATTCATTATATGTTCTGAGATGCTTCAGTGAACCAAAATTAATGATCATACATTAATGCCTTATTATCATTTGAATGTCTATTTGGGACAAAATCTTCTTGTATTCAATATAATTTCTATTTTTTCAATAATTATTGGTGATAGATAAATGATTAGAATGGAGAATTTATAATATTTTGTCATTATTTAATCTACAAATTTCATCACAAAAAATTTACCAATGTAAAAAAGACAAAATAAAATAAAATAAACTAATATAAAATCACAAAATAAATAAAATATTTTGAAAAGACTTTTCATATCTAAAAAATTAATGTGTCTTCACCTAATCCATAGTAGAGGTGATATAAATTTAATAATATCACCAATATTCATCACTTATCTATCACAAAATATATTTTAAAATTTATAAATCATGAGATGATAAAATGACAAACCATAAGTAAGTAGTGAAGTAATACATTCTCCAGGGTTAAAACCACTATTTCAAGGGGAAAAACTATAAATAAATAAATAATACCACACATAAGAACAAAAAAACTATGAAATACCATAGAATATACAAATTTATATAGAATTAAATACGAATTTCAAACATCAACATCATTCAATTAGAAGGTAAAATAAATTTCATGATAAACATAATGATTTCAAAATTAGATCCCCTACTTTTAGAAGACAGTCTCTATCCTCTAAACTCTCCTTTTCTCATATGAATTAAATGTTTATAATTATATCGATAGGGAACTAAAATCCATGCTTAATCACATAATGGAAATTATACCAATGGTCATGGTGGGAGTCATAACCTATTAGTATTTTGAAAAATAACTCATATAATATAAGGAAACGATCATGAATAATTGTAGGTGGGAGATATATAAAATAATTAATAAGTGTAAAAAACTCCCATGTGAAAATAATACTATAAAATAACTAATTCATCTATCCTCTTACATCACAATAGACAACAAAAAGTAATTACAATCACATGTTATCCATGAAAGGTGGAAAATAAAAAAAATAGAAATACTTGTAAAGGCTCAAATAGACTCTAGAAACAGTAAAGCTATAGTCCTCCAAAATATGATGATTTTATTAGTATCAAAATATCACCTTAATAATCAAATGTACTATTTCAGGTAAACTAAACATGTGACCCACCTCTAAAGACCATTCCCTAGAGGATGTGTTGGTTGCATGTAATCTGATAGTACATATAAAGATAAAGTTCCACATGAAAATCACTTTCTAGATAAGGGTGACTTATAGTTTTGTGAATACTCACAATATTATACACATTCTTAAGACCAATTCATTCTAGATTGAAACGTTGAATGAGATTGTGATGTGTTTCAAACAATAATGTCATGTATTCATCATGTTGCATCCAAAGGAAATGTCAAACGAGAATTGTTCTATGGACTTGACCTAGTGGAAATGTCCAAAGATGCACAAATCTCATTTATTCACCCAAGTATTTTCTTTCTAATATTTTATAATTTATAATATATATATGTATAAAAGGATCCAACTAAACATAGGTAGGATCTTTAGAAATTGGTGTGATGATTTTCTTCATGCAACATCCTATCTTCTATTACATGACAAAACAATAGTTATCATGGACTCACAAAGGTAATAAATTAGATAAAATAACCTCATGTGGGAAAAAATTCCATTTCATTTTGTAGAGTAATTTCCATTAATCTTCTCTTATGTATGGTGTTATTCACAAAAAAATTAATCTTTCATCATTAAACCTCAATTTGAATTCATCTCCAATAGTTTCACACAACATTTCTACTTGACTCCATCAATTAAGCTTGAACTAGAGACCCTTGTTTGTTAAACTCTTCCACAAAACATAGTAATGACGTGAATAATAACATCTAGGTACCAAACATGATGTTACCTATATCTATATTACAAAAAATAACCAATATGTGCATTCTAAGAGTAGGTACCATAATGCGCAATACTTCATATCATAGGGACCCTAACATTGGTATCATTATTGACCACTACTCCACGAAATAGTATACATTGTGTCCTACCTAAAGAACATAATATATGGTCACATAATACCTAGGGGTGGTATATTTAAGGGAAATAGTTCACTTCTGTTTGTTGAGGGTCCCTATTCCAGATCATCCACCTCCATGAAATGGATTCCTTTCAAAATTTAGTCACTCCACATTCAAGCTGCATGAAATAAAACTTATGTGTTCTATTCCCTAGTCATACGATGTCAAACTACTCAAAAAAATCCTCCAAATATGGTGTAAAACTATTAAGATACCCTTTGTTAAGAACATAGGATGTCCCATTGATGACTGACATGGGATGTCACTTTCTCTCCCACCATGGGAAGATCATCCTTCTAAGGGACACATTAATGCGTAATCTACACTACATCTCTAGTTGATGACCCTTCTACTACATGAGAATACACAGCACACAACATTACACAACATGGATTTTTCCAATAATAGGGACTCATACTACAGAAACAAACTACATGGGTCGTGATAAATTTCTTTTAAATAGGGTATGCATGATTCAACCTTGAGGTTCTATTAATTATATCTAAGCTCATGTGTGGAATCCTTCCTCTTAGGAAAACACCTCAGAATCCTCCTCATGAGGGAGTTCAGATCCAAACATAATGGTGTGAAATCTTCCCTCATTGTGATGCACCTCTAAGTCCACCTCAAGAGGTATTTTTGATCCATCCACCCTTGTGTGAAATCTTCCACCCAACGGAAGAAGCTCAATAATCAACCTAAATATGGAGTTTTGAGATCAAACATGTATCTGAAATGTGTTAAACATGCACCCATAATGTCTCCACAAGGCATTAAAAGTGGGCGCAAAATTTCCTTAAAATACATTATATCGGGTCCCATCAAGGCCCTAGAATACATTAATCATAAACACATCATGTCCTAAAAATACATTAAACATGAACCCATCATTTCCCTATAATAATTTTGACATGCCCTAATATTTTCTCTCAATTCATTGAACATATTCATGTCGAGTCCCTATGAGACATTAAACTAGCCCTATACCATTCCCCATTTGAAATTACCTATGTTCTTCTCTCCACAAGATGTTAAACATGTTCCCTGGCCCATAAAACATAACTCCTTAGAACATAAAATTACTAAGGTTAAATGCCTCAAAATCATTATTTCCTAGAATTAATATTCTTTTGATTGATGTGGGATTTCATAGGTTCTATGAAAAAGATTCCTCATTAGAGATTCCCTAAAAAGAGATATTTTTATAGGTTACCCATTGAACCTTCAACCATAAATCCCTAGATAGTCCCAATGAGATTACTGTACATACTAAATGATCCTACCCTTTTGAGATGAATGTAACATAATTAACCATTTTTTACTTGAATATAGTGTTTGGAATGAGTGTGAGGAACATGAATTTAATCTATGAGGTAGTCATAAAACAGGAAATGATCTCCCTAGAAGAATCCATGGAAGGAGACACTAAAATCCAATTATCATGTTTTGAATATGGGGTATACATCGCAGATTATTGTGATGAAAGACACCCAACTTTGGAAAGTGGTGATGCATCAAAATGAATGCACAAAAATTGTTGCCCCAGCACAAGTGTCCTAAACATAAATATTTAACACGATGTGAATGTTTTCTCCTCAAACATGGGAGATAGTGCCATTCAGTAGGAATTATATTTTCTTGTTACCATATTCAATAATTTAGAACTAGGTCCCATAATGAATATGGTGAGCCTAGCATTAAATTCACCTACGAATTATGGTACTTAGCACTGGGAATCCATTTCCAGCGAAATAATAGGTGATAATCCATCTTAATATTTGGAATAGTAGATGTCGTTGGGGAATAAAGAATCACTTTTCCTATACCATTTCTGATGTTTATGTCCATATTTCATAAAGGAATAAAGCTTCAGGAAACTTGAAACCTATCAGTCACAAAAACCACATCAAGAGAACTATTAATGTAGCATTCTAGTATAACCAGGCCTCCTCAATGACACCAAACTCATCATTGGTTTTTGGGAACACATGCCCCCAGTCACCATATGAGATCATCCATAGGTGTGTAATTCATTTCCATATTCTCTTGTAAAAGTATAAAGGGGTCATCTCGACTAAGGACATGGCCCTGCAGGACCTAGAGGAATCCATGCCTCACCAACACTACTTCTCCTAATAACCGTGTAGGGGGTAACCACACCTCTATTTTAACAAAAAAACATGTTAGGAGTCTATCAATAAAGATATCTAATGATTTTATCCCCTACACCGAGGATATATGGGATCCTTGAGTCTCTCCTATAGTGACTACCCCTCTGGATCCACCCAAGAGGCCTCCTACTAGGACTTTTGGTGAAAGAAATTGTAGATCCCATTTGATGAAGAAAATTTAAATATTACCCCCTCTCTATCATCCCCAATCCAATGTAATCGACACCAAATTCTGGGTAGGACCATTTTAGTTCTAGAAAATTGGAATCCTATAACACTACTAGGTATCCAGAAACTACCACAGTATCCTTGATGTTCTCTGTATGATGTGAAATGGTTCTGTTTTCCCCCATTGAGATTGAAATCTCAACTACCTCAATGTCTTACCATATTGACTATTTAATTATTCAGCACCTCCAACAGGCATTACAGGTCATCGCATGATGAGGAGGACCAGCATAGAGGTCCTCCCAACACCATCACCAACCAATGTGGATTCTTTCCTATCTTGATTGAAAGTCAATATTTAGTTAATCCCTATGCTACCACAATTCAGAACATATATCCTCCCCATGTTCTCAACAATCAACACAATGTTCATCCCTGTGATCCAACAAACCAAATCACCTATCCTTCCTTCCCTCTGAACAATGAACAAGTATTTAATCCACATATACATATTGATTCAAGAATACTACCTCCACAATCTTTCAAAAACTTGCAGAAAGTCTCTCCCCATGCTACCAATAGTAATTTAATAAAAGGACCCACCCTTGTTGTTATTTATCATGGAGGAGGCCCTCCCAACTCCAATAGTATCTTGGGTAGAGTTCACCCCCATGCTGAAGTTATACCCTTACATGAATAAAAGTATTGGGACATTATAGAAAATACCCACTATCGATGGCGGAACCCATGAAAGCACCACATCACTATTTCACTCATTGACATCTCAGTATCAAAGTGGATAGGTAAATTAATGATGGAGGATTCACCCTAGATGCCAAATTCTAGGGAAAGGGAATGACAATTGAGACTCTTCATCTCAGAATCTGAGGTACAGAATATCCTCATATTGGTCCCCAGATTCCTACGGGTGGAAGATGTTCTAGCTCCCTTATAGGGGCTCATAGATAATATATCATTGACACTTCTACTTTCCCTCCACTATACATCCACAAAAGAGGTTTAGTATGTGTCATGAGCAAGTATGACACCATCAGAAGGAGAGATCTCTTCTGAGCCATAAATGGATGCAGTACCCCTCATTCATGATATAGTGGTAAACACCCAATCCTAAAATGATGGGATGATGAGGATAGAAAATCCCCTGGGAGACATTCAATGAAAAAATTGGAATTTTAATTTTGTAGTGACTTCCCTCCTAAAAAACTAAAATATGACACTGTCTTTGTCAGTTCCACAATACACATCTATTCCTTCAATATTTGGGGTTTGTAAAACTAATTGCATGACCTTACCCTAAGAAAAATGGAATATGGGAGACTATACAATCTTACTTGTTGTCAATGGTGTTCTTCCACATACAACTCCTAATACTGACATCTCAAATTTGGTCATGAATTACCATGTATTTTGTTTCTAGAAAATCATATTGTAGATTTATCACTGACTCGATGATCATCAGTTGGAAAATCCTGGAATTCAGGATCACCTTGATTCCATCGAGAATCACCACCGGAGGGTCGAGATCATGACACTTCCCATGGTTAAAAACCCCAAATCATATTGTTACAAAAAACCCCTTCAAAATACTAGAGTAAAGATCCTAACATTGCATTGTTCAGTTATATAAAGATCATCTATGCATGTACATATTAGAGGATGGGGACTGTATTATGATAATAATTTGAGCATTATACTTCAATTTCCCTTCTTATCCACTAATGATGAATATTCCCCTCTAGTTATCAATGTATTAGACATGGTTTCTCCTAACATACTATAGGGTAAAATCAACAAGGGAACTGATATAGAGGCATGACATGGAATACCTTCCTCACGGGGTGGCACAATATAAAAAATACCCTATATTTATCATCCACATTCATCAATAGAAACCTGCACATGGTCTCTAAGATCCCTCTGATGAGACATTGTTGCCTCTTCGCCAGTGTGCTCAAAAAATCATGGGACACATCGAGCCCTATTTCCCTTCAAGGTTTCAAACAAAAGAAGAAATAGAGCCCATGGTATTTTATCTTCTCCAATAGGATGATGAAAAAAATGTCTTGTAGAAAAAAATCATTATTTAGTGGCACTAGATTTTTGGAAAATCTCTTTAGGATCCCATATCTATCCCACTGGGAATCAATATAACCTTTCCTAGATGTGTCATTTTGACATTGGTTTCCTTACTAAACTATTTAGGGAATAAACTATAGGATTTGCGAAGAGAACGAAGTATGAGTTGAAATTTTTTTTCTGAGCATTTAGATTACCCACCTTGTGGAATTGGTCACACTACTCTCCCAGTTGATGATTCTGTACCATGGGTTGATGATCCATTCAATGAATTTATGGCTAGATATCCTTTCCAAAATTATTTAATAGCCTCTCTAACATCTCTCCATGAGGCACAAGAAATATAAAATATGGATGTTCTTCATAATGGAATTTCTTACCCAGTTTGGGTCGACATCATTTGAGCACGATAATAGTTTTTATGTCCATGATTTTTTTCATTATGTGGGATTGGTGACCCACTGTATCACTTATCCCACATTATTTCTATGTGTGGAAATTTTTTGGGAGCCCCAAAATAGAAACAGTCTGTCATGATTTGATGTTTCATCCAGATGATATAAGGACCCACATTTTTCTTGTACAACTGGCGGACTATAAGGTAATTTTATGGTTTTGATGATCATCATAGAGGGTTTCCCAAAAATAACATCTCCACCATGAACATGATATGTATTGTATACATCGAAAAGTGAATAAGAGGCCTGATAAGGGAGTCTCGTAATTTTTGGCCCAATGTAAATGCCTCACTTTTTCACTTGAGACACCACTATACTGAAAATGGATACTCATGATGTGCATCGGGAATATGAAGAGTGACCTGGTTTATACCCTCATCATCCAGAAAATCCCAAGTGGATTAGAAATGTTCTTCAAAAATGATCAGGGTTTGAAAGAAACCATGTGTTATCCTGAAAATAGTAACACGTGTTTCCTCTTCCTTCTCCCATGGGGATACCTCCCAGAGTACAAATTATTATCGTCGTGAATGCTGAGGACCCCTGATAATGTTTATTTGTTGGCTTCTTCATTGAATGATCTTTTTCATCTGATACAACCATTCTAGAAAAATTCACATCCATTACATAACCACCAGGCACCACCTCTATAGGGACAACAACCTTGATGAGGGAATGTGTCCCTAGCCCCCTCAAATTCCAGGGTTAAAAAGAGCCATCACCGTATTAAATAAATTTCGATGATTCCTTACTTGATACTCAGTTATTGGGAAACAACATTTGTGTTCTCGATAAGATAATTCTAAACATTCTAGAATGATGATTCTCCCTAGATTATAGACTCATAGGCCACCCAAATCCCTAATCAAACCATAGTAACCTATGATACACCATTAAATAATACTATGTGCACACATATTGGTTCCATGAAAATGTGGATCATGGACTAGTTGTGATGGGTGATGTTTCAGTATAGGTAAAATATGTATCAGCCGATGTAGATGATTAAATTGAAGGATTCAATGAATTGAAGAAGGATTATACCCACATGAAATAGAAGTATGATGACTAGTTCTGTCACAAGAAAGTTTCTCACATTAATTTTATTATTTGTGGCCACATAGGAAGGCTCGAACCTCATATGGTTGTCGCAAGTCCTCTGGTCTCCACATCTATATTTTATTTGTATCCTTGTATGTATCGAATTAATAGGAACTGATAGAGAAAAAGAATCAAGAGACCCTTTCTTCTACCACTGTGGTCCCACACTCTAAATGCATTCATGGCTTCTAATTTAAGAGATTCACCAAGAGTGCATCCCATTGCAGAACAATCAACAAATGATGAAAATGTGAACATATTTGTGAACACAATATTTTCAATAGACTACATCATGATGCCCAATAGTGAGGAATTCCTTGAATACCCCTTAGGTTTATTCATCTTACTCCTTCTATGGAAATTCATAGGACACACGAGCCACCAGAAATCTCAAGCTACTGCTCCAAACAAGATACATCATGATAATGATACCCAAAAAATGTTTTTTAGAGGATAATAGTTATATTTGTATCAGTTCACTCTGTCAGGTATGCCTCCATATACGACCATGACAGTTGACCATGAATCTCAGTTGTGACCACACCGTGATCAGCTGTGTCAAGACATAGCTAAACCTCCAACAATAAATATTCATCTTGATGTTGTCCAGAGCAGCCTAGCTAGTCAGTAGTAGAATAATCCATCACTGGTTATAATTTAATAGTTTAGCTGGTAGTATCTTTTTCACCACCATCCATGGAGTGACCCTTATTGGGAAAAAATATACCCTTTGATAATAAGTATAACGTGTGAAAGAACATCCTCATAATACCTGTAAGGATTTAAATAATTGAGTCTCAAAATTTATCAAAATAAATATGTGATGTCCGTATAGGATAATTTAAAATATCCCTTTAATTCAATGAATAGGATGCGAAAAAATTGGACAAATTTGGAGAGGAGGAAGAGAAACAAGATTTTTGATCCATCACATCATTTACCAAGGTAAAACAGTGTTTCCTAATGTATGTGAATATACACCCACTATATATCACTTGTTAGATTAACATAACTGAGATCCAAAACTTCCTATTGGATAAAGGCTCTAGGATTAATATGTCCTAACCCAAATGCTCCACAAGCAAGGAATGAAAAAATATAATATGAATCCCTAGAACAAAAATATCAAGGTTCTAATAAGTGAAATAAGAAACATAATGGCACGGTTCAGATGAGGACCTAGTTTGTGAAAAGATATCATTCATTGAATTCTAGTTAGTCTCACATGATACCTCCATAAATGTGATGTTGGGTAGGCCCTAGATTCATTTTCATGTGGAAGTCCCTTCCTCATATGACTTGTGACTTATATTATCCCTTAACAGTCGTGTAGGAGTAATTCAGGGTGATACTTCTCCCTTTAAATACTATGAAACCTGCTATCTAGATTTCAGATACTACAAGAAAGAAGGGTAGTAAGTTTTTAACAATGTGTGTGATTGCATTAATATTGTCAATAATTTGAATCAAACTATAGTCAACTAATGTAAAACCATGTATGATTCCCTTTCTCTCCAAATACATTGGTTAGGGCTACATAGGTTGACTTCATAGGTTGTTCTTTCATCTTATTGGAATAGGTTTTTAGTGTCTCTAAGAAAAAGGATCAGTAGTATATTACCGCATACTCATAAAATGGGTTGTCCTGAAAAACAATGGAATCTCATACTCTTATAAGATATTGAAAATTTCACCCTTTTACAACCAACTTTGGGCATTATAAATTCTTCCAAAATGTAGGTATGACCTGAAAATATCCAACCAACCACCACATCTTTGAAATAGTTGAAGGAAAACATGGTGAGATTCCAGATTGAATTTGTTTAACTACTTATGCTACCATGATTTCTATAGAGTAAGAACTCTTTAAAAGGTTTCCATGCTAGCCCAATAAAGCACTAGTATTTTCTAGGAAACATCCAGCTAGGAGGAACCACACCCACCTTATAATTCTCCATTATCATAAGAAAAATTGGATTTGGATTATGTAATTCATAAATATGGTGATGGTATCTCCACCACTGTTGGTGAGCTATTATATGTAACCTTGGTACCAAAGACGTTATGAGGCTGATGATGATTAGCTCAGCCAAACCTCTAGAGGAGTTGTAGAAGTATGTGTCATTTAGGAAGCTATAACACAATTTCTTTTCTGGGACTGATAAATAAGTGATATGACTGGACCCTCAAGTCCTCATTCACCATATTGACCTTCGAGTGACTCATCAAGAGTTAAAAAAGAATGTCAAAAAGATACACCACTCCCAAGGTTCTATGTTCAAGGTAGATGTGTATTGTCTTATCAAAGAGAGAAACATTAGGGATGTCCCATAGCACAAATGGAATTCCATTATCATCTTAATGAGGAAGAATAATGGTAAAATCCAAGTCTATGTTAACTTTCAGGACCTCAACTACAACTATGAAAATGATGATTTTCCTCATCAAGTGATAGAGGTGTTTATTAATGATACAACCATGTTATAGGATCACCCATTTATAGATGGATATTCTGGGTATAACAAAATCAAGATTTCCCCATGGATGAATATTACAAAACTTTCATGGTACACCATGGTAACTTCTACTATCAGGTGATTCCCTTTGTCTTAAATAATTCATTTTCCACTTATCAGTGGTCGATGATGTACATTGTCAAGCCATTTCACTATGTGTTTGTATAATTCTATGTAGATGACTTGTTTTCAATTCATTGTAGTTATAGGAAAATCACCATGGAATTGGAAAAGTGTTCATCTTCCATTTTATTTTTACCTAAAGATGAACCCCATGATATGTGTTTTCAGGGTTACCTCTGTAAAGTTTATCAACATCAACATAAGACATAGAGTCGTCGAGGTCGACCAAGAGATGATCAAGGCCATCATCCAAATGCATCCCATGAGAATGATCTGAGTGTTTCGGGGCCTCTATGGACACATAGCATACAAAGGATAATTTATAGAAAATATGGATGTCATTTTTAGTATTTTTTTATGGCTCATGAGGAAACCAACATTTACCAATGGGATGAGGATTACAAGACTGAATTAGAGGTAATCAATTAGTATCTATAAAAAACTCTTTTTATAATGACACAAGTTTTAGGAAAACCTATAGGTCTTTCTGTGACTACCCTGGAATAGTCGCTCATTTTCCTTCTAGAAAAAAAATAATTAAGGAAGAGAGAAAAATTTATATTATCTTAGACCAATGCTCATTAACATAGAGATGAGATACTCCCCTATCAAGTAGAGTTACCCCATAGTGGTTTTCCTGTTGAAGATTTTGTGGAATTATCTATATCATCGTGAGATATAGATGGAGTCTCGAGTGGAACTATTGATGTATATCTGTGTTCTCTCCATGAATACATGATTGTTGGCACACTTGGTAGTGGTCCTTTTTCTAGTTCACTTCAGATTTGTGCCACAAAATTCTTTCATATGAGTTGAATTAAAAGACATATCGATTGAGAATCTGACCACATAAAACATACCCCTAGTGTTTCATTTATAATATGAGGAGATCCAATTAGTGAATGATGTTTTGATTTCTTGGAAGATACAATTCATTGGTGCCTCTTAGAGCCTTACCAATAGAAGGATTAGTGACCCCAATACTAAAAGAGTAGTTCTAGGGACTATCCCCATCACAACAACATAATCAATCCTAGATTAATTGGTCTTATTTTCATATGGATACTCCAAATATGAGTTAGAGTATTAGGATCTTATCACTTGTCTGGAACTAGATATTGAGATTGACGCCCCAAATTTACAACTAATGGGAGAATCTGAGTACATAGTCAAATACATCAATTTTGATTGCATAATTAGAAAGTAAAAACTTGTGCCCCGGTTGTAGCACGATAATCCACTGATGTCCCAATTCCCCTCATTGAGGAATGTGACTAATTTCCCTCAATTTCAGAATGGTAGATATGATTCCTTAGAAGATATAGGCATGTCTCTGGAAGAGATCAACTCGGATGACCTGATTATCCATGTTGCACAATAGAGGTTTAATTTACCTACAATTTATTATGACAATGTCCAGAAATAGGAACAACAATTTCTTACCAATTCTTCTAGTCAAGGATAGAAATGTCCTCCCATTTCATAAGAAAAAACAAATTACACAAATCCATTCATTTCCTATGTCTGACGTGGAATTCTCATACCATAATGAGTGGAGTGTGATCACAACTATCGGCATGTAGCTTAGTTTACCCACCAGAGTGGGACAAATAGTAAGAAGAATATCTAAAAAAAGTTTTTTTACAGAATTATCCTCCATTTCATCCAATGAGTTGACATATCTCAAGTTCTAAATGATATTCATTCTGGGTCATGTGGAACCTAGCAAGTAGAATTAGAGGTCTCCAGCTATATTTTGTGGTTGATATATTTTATATTCACCATTTTCCATGATTACATAAATTATTTTAGAGAGGTTTCATGCATGGTAGATTCATGACAATATTGTTCATTGACCACCATAGCTCCTCTAAGAAATCATGTTTTCTTGGAAACTATAGTATGCAGATAGGATGTTGTTGGGCCGTACCCACCAGAGACAACTCACAAATGATGGATCATTCTAATCAAAATAGATATATTAACCAAATGGACAGAAGTGGTTACCCTTAAGGAGTTGAAATTTTAGTTAGTGATCAAATTAATGAGCTCTCACATCATCCATGCATTTTTAGTTCCTCGGTCTATTATAACCAATAATAGAACTAATTTAATTAATTTGAATATAATGAAAATTTTGTATACTGAACTGGAAAATGGGTAGATAAATGTGTGAAAAATTACCCTCTACAACTATATGAAAAAGTTGGTGGTCTAAAATATAATGATTTAGTCATACATGCTACATAAATACCTAGGTTCCTATCAGATGACTACACAGAATTCCGCACAAGTGACTCCATAATCCATGGTTTTTAGAATGGTGTTGGCCCTACCCACTAATGTTTAGTTTTTATAACTATAAATTTCTATAAATGTCCAAAATATTCCAAAATCATTGAAAAAAATTCAATCTATTAGATTTGGATTCTCCTATATTGAAGAGGATCTAGGCCCTACATAATCTATAGAGGCACTAGAATAGGACACCATGGGCATTTATCTAGAGGGTTTGACTCTATTTCCTTCTCCAAGTCGATATGGTACTATCTCTTCAAACGTCGATGATACAAATAAAAATTCACCAATGTTAGAACCCATGATTAAAAGACCATAATCCCTTCATAAGTTTTATTCCAATGGATCATAATTTTTGGTCACTAAGGAAGAAGAGTGTATCACTCCTCCCACCAAAGAAATGTTTATCAAGAAATACATCATTTGAGTAGAATCCATATTGTCTAATATTTATGAAATTATTCTAAGAGAAACCATATTTCCAGGATGTATGACCTTAGACTATTTGAATTTGTTCAGACCTTTATGATCATAATCTAAAAACAACCCTTGGAATAACGAAGCATTTCTATAAACTATTTGAAATTAGACTACCCATATGACCTTAAATTATTTTTATCCCCTCTTTTCAAAATTGTAATTATTTAAAATACAATGAAGAATTTCTTCAATGCATGATTTTCAGATATTTTATTACCCCATCAAAAATTGGGATGCCTCTTAATGATATATGTTACAAGAATCCTACTATTCATACAATTAGTATGCCTCAAGTGATAAGTATAAGAGGGTAAAAAACATTACCCCTTCGGAAATCAACATGCCTCATGTGATATGAGACAAACAAAAAAATATCCCCATCACACGATGATAAAATGAAGACATACCCCATTTCATAAAAATAAGATTCCCGTTTCAGAGTGGATTCCCCACTTATGTCTTTGGTTTCGTACCATTCCATGTTTGAGAACTACATGACATTTGGTTCCCATACTCATGGGATACATAGATAATCCCATAAATTATTTCATCTGATCTAGATGAAAATTTATCAACTCGTAGGCCCATTTTCCACAATTTTGTTCTAAGAATTACCTATTTAAACTCTATGCACTTCTCACCAAATTGCTCATTTGGTGTGTGATCCTACATGGATTCATTCAAATAGGGATTTACCCCATTAGTTCTAAGAAGATTCCATTGAGGCCAACAACATCCTATTACAAGAATAATTACGTTAAACTATTTTCCAGCTTTACAATGGGCCAATAATTACAACCAGTGAAATATGTGAGATAAATTTCTGGAACTTATGTTGTACAAAATCCAATATTCCCTCTATTCATGTCTGGTACCAATATTTTCAAGCTATAAAATTCCCCTAAATTATCTTTCAATAGCCCAATTATTATGAATTGAATATATTTGTCATCGTCTAGTCCATACAACCTTAAACAATTTTCAATCAACATTATGGTTGTTTCATGTGGTCCAAGGCCTCCATGGATCCATTCAAGTCATGTTTTAAAACAATCTCATCATATAATCATCCTTGTAGTCCCCATTACCATGGTACAAGCATTATGATATGATACTATATTAAATAGTTCCCTGATCTATGAGCTCAAAGTATGATCCCTTGTCTAAACACTATTACAATAAACTATATTCATTCACCCATCATTCATATATTTTTTATCATCCTTAGTGTCTCAAGAAACCTATTCCTCTAACATATTTACCAAACTATGTGTGTATTGATTCACATACACATGGTATACATATTGATTCATGTTTTTTTTAATTTTCCCATTCATATTTCCACCAAAATACTATTTGTTACTTTATGTGCTATCACCCATAAATACACCCATATGCCTCTTTTTATGATTAAGACCAATTCATTTATCCTTAATGAATAACGGGATGATATGCACTCACAATTCCACATGACGATGAAGAGAATGGAAATCTCAATGCAGATGTCCCGCCAATATCCTCAGTGCATGATGCTGCATTAGAATTTTAACCCATATAAACCAAGATGCCTTATAATGTGAGATGATTTACCTTTTATGAAATAATGATGCACTATATGACAAATATTGGATTAATAAACACTAAAATCCTCATTAAATCACATTAATTTATATCCTTACCCAATATAAATTCTGGATTTTTCATACACAAATATTATAAGAATCTTTATCCTCTTTTAAGAGGGTATCCCCTTCATCGACCTACAATGGGGACTTTCCTTCCCCAATGTCATGATATAGTATTTGGGAATTTATTTTTTACAATTTTCATGGAATAGGGTCCTAGTGAACTTCCATTAACATCAGGTTATTACTCTTTTATTCCATGGAAGACTATTATTGGACACTCATTCCCCCATTTGGTTAATGAAATGTGAACTAAAACCAAAAAATTTCCCCCAGGGTAAGAGACCTAGTGAATTTGAAAATAGAAATACTAGTAAGATTAGAATGAATTCAAATTAAAAATCCTAATTCCCTATGAACACAATTTTATACAACCTCCTTACCCAGTACAATGGATGTCTGATGACGTGTATGATATGTATAGGATGATGATTACAATGTTATGCTATTGGGAATCAAGATTCATTATAAATTTAGTATGTGATGTCATAAAATACACTATAAAAAATTGGAATTCATATTATTATGAGTTTATTTGATATCATTACTAGAGAGGATGTCACAATACCAGCATCGGTATCCAACAACACCATGTCAGAGTACTCTATAAGGCATGATTCCCTTTATCTTGGGACATGTAATGATTTACTGGTATTTAAAATCAAGCCAATCCCATCTATAGACTAATTTATAGGAAACTCCCCTCCTCTAATTCAATTTTTCTTACTTTCAAAGATTTAGATATTCATCATCTTCCTGATCTGATCAGACACTCGAATGAAATGGTATCATGAAACACATTCTCACATACCATTTTACAATCATACCTTCATGTATTATATGAAATAAAAGAAAATATTGTGATTAAAACTCATTTAATGGTCGATCCTACATTTTTCCCATCATTAACTAATGTGGGTATTGAACTTTTGTCTCATTCATGGTCAAAAATTGTTCATCATACATTGGTTAGTTACCTCTCTTATTATCCATGTCATGAAAGTTGTAGTCAAACTCGTAGGATTTTTCGGCAACGTTTTACCCTCATTTTTCTCTCCCCAACAAAGAGTTGGAACATTGTAGAACTCTTAATTTCATACACCGATCAAAGCTCATGGGTTTTTAGGATTTAGGAGGTGATTTTTCTAGATCATGGTTGAGGAAACCCATCAGACCATAGTCTAAACACTATGGCCATAAACTAGATTTCCATGTCCAGTTATGATGACATTAAACTATTATCTAGTCCACTATGGAATATTGTGTGTTGTGTGGGGTACCATGGACCTCAATTCATATAGGGTTTTTACTCTTTCACACAACACATATCCCTTTTGGATGACCAACATTTGATCCCAATAATAACGTTAAACAATGTACAAGTTATCTAAGATTATTTTTACAAGAAACACATGACCTCCTGGGAAAATCCATTTGTGTTGGGTTGCGTTCCATATATTTTCTGCTTATTCCTTCAAGAAACATGACCCTATAGTCTAAGCTCTATGAACAAAAAATAATGTTCATGGTTCCATAATGTTTTGATTAAATTTTATCCATTGTCCTGAACTCTATGACCTTAAACTAGAAGAACATTTTGTATGATCCATGAAATTAAATAATTTATAGCATACACCTAATTTTTTCAAATCATGGTGCCTCCGGTAGACCTACTTTCATATCAAGTCACTATTGTTCTATTTTGTAAAAAACATTTTAGGGTGGAAATTGGTATCAACTCTATAATAGTAAACTAATATCCAAGATCCCTTGGTCCAAATTCTATGAAATTAAACTAGGATTTCATGTACATTAATCACGGGATTAAACTATGATCATGAATATTTTGGAATATCTCATGGGAAATAAGGGACTCTTATGACCCATGACCACATAGGGTATTCATTCTACCATGATGAACATATCACTTTTACGATGATCACCCTATATTCCATGATCTACATTCTAAAAAAAATTCATGGTACAATTATCATGATTGTAAGCTATGTTCTTACAAGACATGTCCCACATATCCTACGCAGAAAGGTCTAATAGTCCCATTTATTCAAAAAGTGTCACCTCTCCCATATTCCAAACATATCTCATATGAGAGAAAATTTTGGTCCATGAATCACGTCCTTAAACCATATATAACTCTCCCAATATCACTTATCTTTTTAATATTTCTACAAAGCTTATTTTTTCCATATATAGGCCACTCAAAATGGTCCCCCATTGAGCTACCCTCCTACAACTCCATCTACATTGGCTGGGAAGGTGTCATTCAGGTTGGTTCAAACACGTCTTTTTACATGACATTAGACTATAAACATACCCCCATGAAATTGACATGGGATGCCCTCTTGATTAGATATGATGATGAAATTGTGGGATGTTCAATGGATATGTCCCAATAATCGCATCCCAATAACATGAATTTAATATTATGGATACATATTCCACACCATAATATATTATAATACGTGACTATCATCCTCAATGCTGGATGTAAAACCATTGAACATGTTAGGACCTTGCACGAGGAGCCCTTTTTTCCAAGTCAACTATTTAATTTTTCATCTACTTTGACCATCACTCAGCAGATGAGATTACTCTCCATGTAGATGGTTAGTTTTACCTTTTTTCACAGTAAAATTAACACCCGAACGGAATAATTACTATAGGGTTATAGTACATTTTGACATTCTTCAATTCCTCCTGATGCTTTCTGTTTGCATTAATTTAGATCCTAATACCCCTCCATGAATAATCATGCCCCCTATAAAATACGACATACCTATCCTTAATGGATCAACAACCATCATGGTCACACACATAAAAAGACTTCAAATGACATTTCAAGAAAGGTCCATAATTTCAAACATGGTGTGTTACTAAATATTATTTTTTTGTTCCCATCCATAGAAAAACAATAATGGATATTTTACTTCAAACATGGTTAGTTGTTATCCTCCATCATCATCCCACCACCTTTGTGTTTAAATATTTGGCATCGTGACTCAGACACTACATTCCCATTTGTTCGTAAAGAATTCAAAACCCCTTGCATTTTTGTATTTCTGCACTAACCCATTATAGAATGAATATTGAATATTCAAAGATACTAATTCTCAATCCATTTCCCATATGGATTAAGAACTCTAGATGTTCTACAAGTAAATTTTGAACCTGATTGATGATTTTATGACACTCTCATATAAATGGGAGATCAAATTATTGTCCCTTTATTTATCACATAGAGCATGAACTACATGAGCTTAGGGATTTATTGTTTGTTGTATCAGAATTATGATTTCAATGAAACATCCAAATATGATGACTGAAATATGTTAATGTATGCATTAATATTAATTAAATAAATAATTATTAGATGGTGAGGGACACACACACAATAGAGCCTCACTTAAGTCTTGAAAACAAATTCACCTATTGAACCACCCAATCGATTAACTGATCCAGCCCATCTAGCATATAGAAATAGCCTTTAGTGTCTTCTTCAGCCTCCCATGAAATTATTCCTACTCCTTGGCAATATAACAATGTTCATCAGCTAAAATCTGCACTCGTTCTTACTTATCCCAGAACTTACCTATCTAAGGTACATCCATCTTAACTAGATCCTCCACCTCCACCATATAGGGATTAAATTGGTTGTTAAACTCTTCTTGATAATTAAGGAATGTTGTGATCTCATTAAAAATCACCACCTAGTGTTGAATTTCTTTTTTAGCCTCTTGGATCTTCTAGATTCTACCATATTTCTCCTTATTTCAGGCAACATCTGGATGTTAGAAATACCCATGCACCCCTTCAGCGATGTTGTTATAGACCTTTGCATTGAGAGTGAAAGTATCTACCCATATGGTGCTTAGGTTCTGTAGCCAGTAGTGAGGGGACCCCATCTAGATCACTAGGTATGGCTACATGGTCTAGGTGATGAAATGGTTCATAGTCCTTCATTCCCTTGGATAGACTATGTGGTTCCCTATAGTAAAGTTTGAACCTGAATCATTGATCCCCTGGAGTGGTGTGTGATTGTATTTCGTGAAACCCTCAAGGAAATAAGTAGTAGTATCCTCATCTAGGATCCCCTCAGTGAGTTCATGCTCCCTTTCAAGAGAATTATCATCTTCAAATAAACCTTCCTATGAAGAATCGCCTCCATCATCCTCAAGATCCACCCCACCATTGGAATCACATGAAACGATGGAATTATACCATTCGAGTCCAAGGAAAGGACATTATGAATGAATATCCCATCAAGATATGACACAACCATCATGAATGGTTTCATAGATTCCACAACCACTAGCTGGGACTGGACCCGCTCAATCACTACTTGAAATAAGATAACAGTAGTTAGATTGATCAATAATAAAATATTTTAAATTAATAGAACATGTGAGGGTGAAAGTCTTAAAAATAATGATCAATTGGGAGAATTATGGTCTTAGAACATTGACTGGAAGTTCCACCATTGAATACCCATAGATTCTAGCCAACCCCTCAATGGCGGGTACCATACCTACAGTGTTGGATAAGAAATTGATTCATGGGATAAAATAGAAACATTAGTTCATTAATATCAATAACAATATGATTGTTTTAAAATAACTAGGTGTATTTATATTTCAAATTAAAAAAAGTATTACGAATTTCAGTAATGATCATGCCTAGGTGATCTACATTGACAGAGGTAGACACCTCAATTTGGATTATATGGTGTGATCCCCTGTATATGATTGGGAGGACTGGAGTCTCCAAGAACACAACTCTATCCTCCTCAATGATCCCTCCAGATGTAAAAACCACTTGCATAGTCCCCATTGAATTCTCTCCAGTACCAGATGGATCATCCTTGTAACCTCTAATAGGGATCCCTTTTCATTTTTTGGATTTATCATATAGAAGTGGTTTTATTTTAAAACCTCTAAAAAATACGTAGGGAAGGACTTCAATGAAGGATAGATTTAATTAGGTTACATTAATGAAGTCAACTAGGTAAAAATCTTTTATATTAGTGATATCTCTACTCTCTCAGGACTCACATGCTTAGTAGTTTAACCCTATGATTCCTCATCGCTGAACACTTTTGTGTCATCATATACTAAGGCCTCTTTACTTAATTCATTATTTGGTGTCACATTAAATATCTAAATCCATGAAATATTACCCACAATAGTATAAGAGGTTATGATGCCCCAATAATTTGCTTGATATTTAATCCATACCCATTAGGTATTCAATCCTCTTATGGAAGGTATCCTTGAAACTAATCCTAGAGAACCCCATCCCAGGTATCTCAATCCCATCCTAGGTTAGAATTCATCATGGACTCCCCCTAAATGAACATTCTAAAACGCCCCCCATCCTCCAAAATATATGGTAGATAAGCCTCATTGATTCACTCGAAAAGATACTACAATTATATCCCGACATCTCCATGGATCTACTACCACCTTCTTAAGATCCCCCTTCTTTCTCTGGGGACCACATCTAGTGAGGCCCTTCACTCAAATATGTGTGGGTACATCAATACCTTGTTATTCCCCTACTACATCTCCCACATGAGATTTCCTTAATTTCTGTCTCACCCCTTAGTGAGAATCATTCCTTCCAAACATACGAATGTAATTTGGATCTATCCTTCATATTTTATATTAGTGAAACCTGGATTAAATTATGAGTTTTTCATGAGTCTTATGTCATTCTCAAATAGAGAAGAACCTAATATAGGGACTATGGGATTCAATAGGGGTAACTAAACATTGCTTGATGTTTTATAGGATGGTAAATTGGAAGATCATTTATTAGTTTCATTAGATACTTTTTAGTTCCAATCATTGCATCCTAATAAATTTAATGAAATATACGGGGATTATTTTCATATTTCCTCTTGGAAAAAAGTTGGAGCTTCATCAATTATAATGATCAGCATGTCAAATGTATATCCATATAAAATTTAGAACAATAACCATTTATAGGAATTGTAGTATTATTTTAATTATAAAAATAATTGATATTGGTATATGGTATAATATAGAATGATGATGTATAATGGTTGTGTAGTATGCTCATCTCTTGAATAGGATTGTATGAGGATCCAAAATTTGTTAACACATCACTAAAAGTTTATTCTTATGAAGATGGTATTCATGTATAAGAACTATATCCATTATGGCGGACAAAGGGGATGAATTTTGGGATAATCTTTAGATGGTGTCAAATTTATTTTGATACTGTAATGAAAATATATATGCTTTGATTAAGGGTTGTTAAGGAGACTAATTAAGAATTTGTTGAGCCTAATAATCCAATTTTTAATAGGGATCCTATGGAAACATGCAAGAAAACTCGATACAAGGAACTCTCTCAAAAAATAGGTCACACATAAATATATGGAAGGAAAAATATCGGTCAAATAGTCAAAAATACCCAGAAAAGCCGTAGAAAATAATAGACCTCCAACCTTAGCTCTTTAGTAGAGTTCCCTTCTAGTATCAAGTCTTGATTCACCTCAGTTTTGGATAAGTATGAATAATAGATGAAGAATGATTAATTATGACACATGAACCTAAATACATGTAGTGCATCTATTGTTCTGAAGAATCATGAATGGATAAAAGAGATTTGATTACTCATTGATGTTGTTACAAGATGACCAAAGGTAGAATATATAGATATCAGATAACTTATTGATAAGAAAATCCATAATAGATCGTTTTAGGGTCTCAAAAATGTAGGAAAATTCTATTCTGCTTCAAAATTAGAGGCTACTTACTCTTTTATTTTTTTTAAAAATTATTGAGAAGTTACATGAAGTATGAATCATTTAAATAATGTTTATTTTCTTATTTTCCCCTTTTGAAAAGAAATTCCATTATCGTCGGGAAAGCTCTGGACAATCCCATTACATGTCGTGACATGAGATTACATGACATGTAACCCCCATTTACATCCTTTAATCATCCTACAGTCATCCTTAAGCCCTTATTCCTCTTCTTTACCGAGAACAAACCATATGCACCATGACCTTGCATTGGTTCAAAGACAAAAATTATTGTAAACAAAATTTATACTATAAAACGAGAGATCTGTACCTCCAAAAAATAGGGACCCTATAATGTTCCCACTTATTAGAATTCGTCTGTGAATTTCTCTCTGAAGTGTGGTCAATATTCATTTGAAAACAACACTTTCAAATGATCACATATGTGAACCTTCCTCTCCTAGGATACACACATTAAATGACCATGCTACCATAGAACACATACTATAGGAACCGATCAGCCTTGAAGAACCTTCATGATCCAATCAACAATATGAATAAAGTGATCTTCAAAGGGTGCATCAACCTGAAGCACAACCTCCTTGAGCTGAAAGATTTGAGATGGGTCTAAGTGATATATGTGCATTTGGATTACATGAAGGACATCATGGATGGATTTTTACCTTTGATGTAACATCAACTGATAATAATCAGACCCAACTCTTTCCATAATCTATAATTGCCCGATATATCTCTGTGTATTCTTACCATGTATCTTGATCAATATTTTTCCCATCCTTGGTGAAACATGCAAGAAAACTCGATCCCTAAACTAGAACTCTAGAGGTCATCTATGGTGATCAGCGTAAGATTTCTGAAAAGACTATGTTGTACCCATCCTCTTCTGAATCAACAAGACCAACATATATCATTATTGAATGAGACGCAGTGCTAGTAAATCTGCCACTTCTCCCCTTAAATAGTGCATGGGTGATCGGCATGTATTACAATAAAATTCCTTGAATGTTCAATCTATATCATAATTTGATAACTATTATTGTATGTCAACTAAACCAAGGGAGTTTTCCTATCCTAAAAGCTTCCAGAATTTTGGATTCATTCTCAATCCATGTCCTCAAACCCCTATATTGTATGCTCTGACTGACCATCAGTTTGAGAGTGGTATGCTATGATAAGAATCACCTATGTACCCAGTTCCCACTAAAAACTCTGTATGAGATGAGATTTAAATTGGGAGTAACAATACAAAACTATAGTTCACCAGACCATATGATTTCATACCACTTCATGGAGATAAATCATTCTGATCTCAACAACATTGAAGGTCTCCCTGATTACTAAGAAATGTATGACCTTCATAACACTTTCTACAAAAACCCACATGAAAAATTTTCTCAAGCAAGCCTGGGTAAACTAGTCATGAATTCCACCATGATATCATCCGATTTCCACTTTGGAATAGGCAACTGATGTAAAATCCCAACTGGTCATTGATTCTCTATCTTCACCTACTAATAGATGGAACACCTCATAATGAAACCAACTACCTCTCTTTGTATACCCAACCACATATATAAACGTTACATGTAATGGTACATCTTGGTGACCCCATGGTGTACTTACCTAGATAATGAATGAAATTACCACATCATATCCTCACATATATCCACTAGAACCAAAACACATCCATGGTTACGCAAGATCTCAACCTCCCCTACCATGCAATCAGGAGGAGTGCCCTCTCCAACTACAATCTCCCATAGAACTATACCCTATAAATCTAATATCTTCCACATCCTAACTCTTTCCATTAGGGTATAGGTAATAGGTAATGATTATAGAATTTTTTACCCCTATCTTTCATGCACCTCCACATGCTTCTTATAAAAATATGCTATAAGACTCCACTCGCTACTGGCCTATTACTCCTCATGTATCTGAGTCCTCTTACTCAGTGCACTGGCCACTATATTACATTTAAGATACATGTAAGAATGACCAGGGTCAAAAGACTATTTTTACTCCACCCACCATAACTGCCTCATATTTAGATCATGTTGTGTAAAAATATACTTGATGATTTTGTGGTATTTGTACACCAAAAAACTCTCCTCGAGAAAATAGTGTCTCCAAAAGTTCAATACATGAAAAACTACTGATCACTCAAGATCTTGTGTCATGGATTTCCTCTCATGAGGTCTCTGTTACCGAGACCCATATCCCATGACTCTATCTCCCTGCATCAGCACTGTTTCCAACACTTCACCAAAAGAGCCATAGTACATCATGTAACTCTTTCCATTCCCCAGAACAATCCAAATTTCTGACAATTTCTAACTTCCCCGGATCTCCTGAAATGCTGATTCATAATAATATAATAATAAAAACACTACAAAATTCTTCTTCAAGCCCGTTAATGGTGATTCTATGAGTAAGAATTCATGTATAAATTTTTTTAGTCTCCAGATATCCCCATGAAACATTATATTTCAAAAATGTTCATTGAAGCTTCCCAAGAAACTAAAACTCTATACTTATCAAGCTCAACTAATACTCCTATCTCAGATATGGTGTGACCCAGTAAGTGAATTTGATCCATCAAAAGAGGCACTTTGTGAGCTTAACATATAAATGATTCTATATCATTTTTATTAAAATGATCTCAAGATGGTTGGCATGGTAATGTCGATTGTAATAATACACCAAGATATCATCCATGAAAACCACACACAAAAATCCATGTGTTGATGAAACACTTGGTTCATCAGTTCCAAGAACAATGTTGACATGTTTGTGAGACCGAACGTCTTAACTAGATACTCATATAGACCATACCTTCACTGACAGGCTGTTTGAGGTATGAAAAATAGTTTAACATGATCTCGATGATATCCTAACCTTAGGTTAATTTTTGATAACACTCAGGTTCCTCAAAGATGATTAAATAGGTCATCTATCTATGCTAAGGGATGTTAGTTATTAACCATTAGCTTCTTTAGTTCTTGATAATATACCCATAGCCTAAGGGTACCATCCTCCTTTTTCACATAATAGACTATAGAACCCCATAGAAAAGTAATGGTTTATATAAACCCCTTTTTAGTCAAATACTTTCCATATTATACATTAATTTTATTAAAATAAAGAGGTAAAAGAGACAAGAAAAATACTGTTATGGGGGTCTATTATATTGTATACTGAGGGAATAAACCGGTACAAAATTATCACTATCTAGGGGAAACAAATGAAGACATGTAAATAAAAGATGGTGATCCTCTTGATATGAATAAAAGGTGAGAAAATCCTCTATCATGTTACACTTGTTCCAAGTATGAATAATACACATGTGATTTCTCATAAGACACTTGAACATTCTTAAATATTATTCAATGGTCGAGTGATTAGTATCATTACTAGAAAATCCATTAAGAATAGTAATTGAGTTAGTCTCCACCTCCCTTATAGGAATGCTCCTTTGGACACGTAAGATAAGGCTCGAGAGGATGGAACGGGCTTCCGCCTTAAGTGAGACTCTATTTCCAATGAAATATGATAAATTCATAATAACTAATCCATTAGAGTCTCTAATCACCCACCACCATTCATGTATCCATTTGACCCATTTAACCTATCCAGGATAGCCAATATGAGGTGAGTTGGGACTAGGAAGAATGGCTATGAGGGAGGGGCTATCCAGTGTGTCCTTGCTCATCCTACAAAAATCCAGAACCAATAAACTAGTTTTGAATATGATTCATAAAATAGTTTTTGAATAGGATGGATTTTTTGATAAATTTACGAATTTACATAGGTTCCAAAAATCAGAAATTAGGATCAACAAACATACCTACCACTCTGGACCAGAACTCAATGCAGCATATAACCATTGGAGAAAAAATTATTCAACCTAGTATATCTATCTTGACCAAGAAATAAATTTCCCAAAGGTTCCTCAATCCCCATTCGCCCAATCATTTTTTAAGAAATGGTGTATCATAAATTATGGATTTGAGAACCTACAATAAATGAATATAGAGTCAAGGCCAATCCATCCCATCAGAATGTTCTCATTGGTTGGAATCCCATTATTCCAAACATTCCAAAGTAAGAAAAATAAATCCATCAGTAGAACATTTGTCTAATGATTTTCAAACCCCGTGTCCTAGAAATCAGATATATAATGGAGAATATGAAAATCTATGATTTTTATCAAACCGAATGTAGATCCCATGAAAACATTGTGATTTGGTTCATTTTTTATATTAGTGGTATCAAAATATTCAATATATCATCATCCAGGGTAGATCGAATGACTTTTGGATGCCTCCCACCCTCCATAAAACTTATATTGTGGGGTGGGGTAATGTAGAAATATTAAAATGGTGTCGGACCAATTTTGATTCTAAAAGCTAATTTCACCCATTCCAATAATCTAATGAGGTTTCCACTGCACGATGGGTGTGAACAGAGGATCCATATTCTTAATCCTTGAGGGGGTAAATATGAAAGAGATCCCATCTACGCAATAAGAATCTAGCTTGTGTTTACCCTATAAGTACTACCCCTCTATTATTTCCAAGTAATGTTTTGCATGATGTCCATCCATAGAATCTGAAATACTCTTATGGTTGAAACCCCCTTCCTTAATAGGTTTAGCAAGCATGGACCAAGAGGACCTGTGGAATTTACCTTCCAAGTTCCCATCCCATAAGAAGGAATTCATTATATTCTCATTATTGGAAATCACATTCTTTGTGACCAGAGAGTAGCCAAGTTGTGGATAGGAATGGTGGAAAAAAAAAATTAATCAAAGTGATGCACCCACCAAAGGATAACAAACAAATTGTTCAAGTTAAGAATTAAAAAAAATGATTTTCTCAATAACCACATCAAAGTGCTTGATGAGATGTGATTTTGGGGATACAAGGTCACCCAATTTGGTCATATGAAATGAACCTATTTTCATACCGTGGATGGAAACCAAAACCCTTATTATCCCATCTGAACAAGTGTTAGGGACAAAAAAATTCATTTTTCACAGTTGAAAACATGACCACTCCAAGGGAAATACACAACTAAATCCTAATTAACCCCTTGTATATACCTCTTACTATCAATAAAAAGGGAAATGGAATAATACATAAACATAAGATGAGAAATACCTCAAACCTAGCACTTATTCCAGTATGTAATAATATTACCCGTAACATTGGAATGGATAAAAATCTAGCTGATGGAAGCATGAGAAATGAGAAATAGGGATGGTGATAGTGGGTCACCATTTCTCAAACCACTAATGTATTTAAATAAAAAAAGTTCTTCTTATGAAGGATATAGACATACATGAAGAGATAATACATCGAAAGATATGATCAATGTCCCATGTTAAAAACACCATGCATGCCAATACTATATTCAGGATGCTCTATTTAACTCTATCATCTTATTTAATCATATGAATTTTGATGGACACATTTCTACCAAAATATTTAAGGTTGATATCACATATCATTTCATGGACCAAGGAAATAGCCCCTTAAATTGTCCTACATTCCACAAACTTGTGATGCTCCTCAGGAACCTAATTATAAAGGAAGGGGGAAAGTCATATATTGAGGACATTGGAAAAGAATTTTTATAGAACATTTCACAAACTAATAAGATGGTACTGATTCAGAGATTGGGGGGTTTTGACAGTTGGAAGCAACATAATTTTAGTGCCTCTATCATCCTGAGGAAGATTACAACCAAGACATTTTCCACTCACTATGATGATTAATATTCAGCTATTCAATGGCCCATCATATCATAATAAAAAGAAGGAAGGAAAGCATTTGTTCCAAGTGTGCTATCAGGCCTAATAGACCAAACAGCTTCCCTTATTTTTGCATCATCTTGAACTGCTCTCAAACTATTATTCACGTCACTGGAAGCCATAGAGGGAATCAAATCAAATAAACCTGAATGACCACTTGAATATCCCTCCACCATGCTTGGGTTAGGGATCCAATGTAATGATTTGATAAAAGATTCATGTAAAGTGATGATGACATCTCTATCATTATAATAGGTTCCATCATTAAAAAATAAATTTGGAGCCATACACCTACATTTTTCTTGGCAGCAAGTAGGAATATATGTGATATTTAGGTCTCCTTCACAAAACCATTTAACTCTTCATTTTTATTAAGCTCTAATCGCCTGTTTCAATAGAATCTCTAATAATAAACCATTTTTTCTACTCAATGAAACAAATAAATCCTCATCCCAATAATTTTTGTGGATGGATTCCAACCATTGAATGTTAGCAACAATACTATACAATTTTTGAACACCTAAATAGAATTACATCACCTAAGACCAAATGTGGCACTTGAGACACCTTAAATTATTATAAAAATATATACAAGGGTTAAATCTAGCGGAATGATCTTAGGATTCCCTCATGAGGTCTAAAAACTATAGAATATGAGCCCATGTGGACGAAAAATGAATGTAATCCTCACTAACATCCCTACTATACACTATAATGGAAGGCACAAAATGATCCAAAAGTCTATGAATCATGTGGGAGGGTTTAATAGAAATAAAATCATAAAGGGATGCTCCATTAACAAGGGACAGGTCTAGGTGACTCCAAAAAAAGAGGTTACCAAATTGGTTAGTGCACCAGCTAAAAGTATCTTTAGAGAAGTCAACATCCAAGAGCCCATTTTTTCCATTAAATCCACAAACTGCTAACAAGATCTCACTTGGAAAGGACCACAGCATTTTTCTCCACAATACGAGCCAAAATGTAAATGTCACCTCCACCCAGTTATGGGGAATCACCTAGATTAAATGATATCATGTATTCCCATAGATATGTTATAGAGTGTGCATCACATTTTGAATAATCAACAAAGTGAAAAAAGCATTAGTAACAACTAAAACATTAACATTAATAAAATTCTCCAACTAGGAGAGTAAATCAACTAAACAACCAGCTTTAAAAAAATTCTAGATATGGGGGTTGGAGGAAAAAATAGAAGGAAATACATGGAGTCACAAGAGATGATAAAAGATCATAATTTTCAAAGGATAATTTTTGGGATATCGTACCACCTATCCCTTGAAGATTTAGTCCAGATAAGCTCACCTAGACATCCCAGTTACCCTTGTGAGTAAACATTGCACCCTCTATTGATGTTAATGTCACCCTCTAGGCGATATTAGTCAATGTACACTCGATAAGATACTATATATCCTATCTTGATAATGAATTAAACCCCTATCATCTCGAGGACATAAATATCCCAGATGATGTGAATCCCTCCACCCTCAAGTTGGAACTCCATGAAATGGAGTAAATGACCTTTTATTATTTACAATAGTTTGTCTAGCATCCTAACATCCTTAGAAAGGAAAACAACAAGAAAAGGGTTTTAAAAACATATGATGATATAAGAAGATGTTATTGACTTATATATAAAAAATTCAATAGTACAATATACTAATATCATACCTCTCACCGCATACAATTTGTGATCCCTCTCTTGTTGGGTCTCTTGCACTGCATAGGTTTGTCTTGTACCATGACCATGTGACACTACCTGGCTACCATGAGCTAACCCACACTATTGTCCTTGAGAACATTCTGTCTGGATACCATGATCCTGGCCACTAATACCCTATCCTGATCGGCATGCATTGCTCTAGATATTAGCCTAACGTGGAGAAAACGAAGATGATCTTGATCATGACGTCAGAGTTAACCCCTACCACTCCCAACTGGAGGGATGGACCAGCAAAATCGCCGAATGTGTCCCATCCTCAGGCAAGCTAGGAACTCGACTAGGATAAAGTTTCACTTATTTTTTATAGGGCCTCTCCAACCACATTGATGGAAGTATACAATGATGTCTTCTCCCACACCCTAAGTAGCACTCAAATCATGGGAATCCTTAAAACAGTACTTCCTGTTTGAAAATGTAGATCCACTCAGGGTGAGAAATAACAATCCCAAATTTTATACCCCAATCTTCCCTCAGGTTCCACTCTATTTTAGGCACCTAATTCACAATCGTAGTTATAGAAGTCATCTTAAAGACAATAACCATATATTCTATAACATGTCTGATACCTTCCTCAATGTGTCTTCTTCTAGACACCTCATCCATAAAATACATCAGTATAAAATTCTTCAAAGAGGTAAATCATGTAGATTATTCCATAATTTTCATCATTATCTACTCTATAAACATAAATCAGAATAGCACTCTACTCGTAGAGTCTTGGGGTAGATGTATTCAAAGAAGTAGTTCTGGATATATGTCCAACCCATATCTTACAGCCCGACATCATGGTTCAGAACATCCCACTAATTCTTTGCTGCTCCAAATAGCATGTAAGTCACTATCATGACCCTCTAATCTAATGGCTTATCCATAATTTCAAAAATCTATAACATGGTCTCAAGCCAAAGCTCTGTTGCTTGTAGTCTACTATCCCCCAAAATATAAGGGATGTTTCTATTTCTGGAACACCCGCATCAACTCATCCATAATCAATGATGTTTTTGCTGCTCACTAGAAGGTCAACATATATCATAAGAACACCTTGCAGAACATTTACTCAACACCAATGTCTAGAAAAATTCATGGGTCCTCAACTAGTACTAATAGAGGATCAACTGGTTGTCCATGGACCACTATCTCTAGAGCATGGTCGTCACATCTCTCGTGGCATACCATTGGAGGTTTCTCTGGTGGAATCTCTCTAAAATGTCGAGTGCATGTATAAAAAATGAACAACATAAATCACATAGATGAAAAGCATATTTTGGTCAAAACCCCTGTGAAACAATGTTAACCCATCACCTGATCTTAAATCTTGGTTTTTATAAGGAACAACCATTGAAGAAATATAAATTAGGCCTCTTTCCCCCCTAAAAACAGGTCTAGTTCAAGTATCTATCATTATTTCATGTTTCTATTTCATTTACACATTTAATTATCAAATAAATTCCACCATGGGATTATCAATTATGAATCCATGAGGGCCCATAACACCTTATGAACCCAACACATGGTTCCCATTCAAATTCACACATATTTCAATCTATAATTTAGCACATTCATTTCATTAGGGTGTCATTTTCCAATAAATAAGGCACCATAATCCTTATAAATTGAGATATGACGTCACACTATTGTGTATTACACCCAATCTAACACAAAAAAAAGCACAAAAATCCCAACAACTATCACAAAATAATGAAACAAGTATTGCATCCTAAATGTCATAGAAAAATGAATGACATGTGATTTATAACAAGTTCCCATATTGTGCATGAGTTGGAATATACTCATATCATTAGGTTATAATTGATTTAGATCTCATAATCATATAAATAGTAACAACATAACTCATGTATGGCTCCCAACAATGAAATCAAGTCAACTGTAATAGAAAAAATCCAAAAATCACAATTCTATTCGAGGTTGTTTGGATTTTCCATACACATGGGGTAGCTACTCCTAAGAAATGTTTATTAACAAAATAAATTTACTTAATATCTCATTATATTTTCAGCAATATATAAGGAAAACTAGAAAGTGACTCTTTAATTCGACTTTTTATTTTCTCGGACTCAGATACCATCTGAAATTGTTGACTAGAACCAGTTGGCCATGTGGCCTCATGCATGTCACTAAAAACACTAGAGGCTTAAAATTTGTAGTGAGGGACTAGGTGAGTTAGAGGGGAATCTATTCCCCCTTTACGAGAGTATGTCATAGTGGATATCAATTATATTCAATAGCTAAAGAGAGTAAATAAGAAGTCACTTAAAAATCAAGAAATGAGATGATTATATAAATAATATAGAAACGTTTCACATACAATCATATAGATGATACATGTATCTAGAAAAAATCCAGAATAGTACATGTAAATAAAGTATAATACAAGTATCCAAATATAGAAAAATTCAATCAAGTTTCCATATCATCGCAAGCATTAGCATGGCCCTATGCTCCCCTGTTCAGCATAAATTATCAGCAACCTGTACTAGGGAGCTTTCCCCTAGCATAACCAACAACAATATAATATGATTGGGTACCCAAGGAGGTCCAAAAATGGTGTGAGATAAACATCCTATTAGATAACTGCTCGGAGTCTATTCTAACAGTAATATGCAATGTTCTAGAATGTGTAAGTAAAGGTGTAATGTAAAAGTGAATTCCCAGAGCATAAGTCTAATGAAATGTAAAAACAAATAGTCTCTCAATGAATCCTACAACATACTTCATCTTCTAATAGGTATATATAATAAAATTAAACAATTAATATGACCACTTCATACTCCCATCATTACCATGTAACCCAAGGCCACGTTATACATACATATGTATCATGTAACCCATGGCCACATTATTTGATGAAGTGTGTCACAAACCAACTGCCATGTTGTATAAATAATTGTCGACCATAGAGGGATAGATCCAATGTTTCTTGTATAAAGTCATCTAAGTAAGCAGTGTAGATCACGAAGGGCTATATTCAAGATGTCATGTACCAGGGAATCCAAGTAAGAAGTGTCGACCATCAAGGGTCAGGCCCAAGGTGTCTGGACACCAAGGTATCTACATTGAGTCCCATGGGAATCCCAGTAGAATCTTGCTCTAGGAGCTAGTTTGAGCCCATGGAGAATTAATAACAAAATGTACTACATGAGTTCAAGCAAGCTAGATCCATGTGGTAGCTAGGCTCGAGGAATATCACAGAATCAATAACCAACAGGTAGATTCATAACAAATGGTGCACTACTGCATTACAATTTCATGGAGATCAGTTCATGGCATCTAAAAACCATTCTTTCAATTCATTCAATTTAGAAAATTAAATCCATGTGAGTATAACCAATCATATAATTATTTACAATACATAAGTATACCCACCCATTAATTCCATTTATCATTCGTAATTCATATGGTACTACCATTTTATATTACCCATTTAACAAGAAATTAATCAAATTATAGAGGTATTCCCACCCATTTCATCACATTTTCATTCAATAAAATCTATCAGGTAGGCATGCTATTTTGATATATCACTATAAAAGGTGGTTGGACATATCTTAGGAAAGATATTCAAACCATTAAGGCATTAACGACTACCTCTAACTAATAAATCACAAGAACATACACCTTTAGTGTTTAAAACATTCATAAACTAGATATTTAATTATGGAAAAACCCATGGGTGACCTTGAATCGAGAAATGGGTGACAACGCACCTAAGAAGAAACTATGAGAATCCTGACTAGGTCTTCATATACCAACTACCAGCATCTTGATCCAAAATGAGGTCGCATCGGAATGCCCGGTGGGTGCCATGTCTCCCAAATTCCCAAAAAATCAAGAAAATAAAATTAAAATCATAAAACACCTACCATGGATTTTTAGTAGAGTTATTTTCTAATATCAAATCCTGATTCTCCTCAGTTTAGGTGGAATTTGAAGAATGGATGAAGAACGAGAAATTATGCCATATGAGCCTAAATCCAAACAGCATAATAATTTTTTATAATAATCAAGAATGTCACAAACTTGTGTTGAATAATAATTGATGTGCTTCCAATGAAACTAAAAGTATAGTAACCAAATTTTAAATTGATTCTATATCTAAAAACCAATAATATATGGTTTTATGTTATCAGATATAGTGGAAAATTATATTGTGCGTCAAAAATAGTGGCTAATTCTTGTTTTTTAGAAAAATATATTTGGGAAGCGATATTAGATGTATCACCCTTACACAGAGTGTAATTTCATATTCTCTCCCCTCTGAGGAAAATTCCAAAAAGGTTGTGAAAGCTCTAGACTATCCCATTACACATAGTGACATGGGATTGCACAATGTGTATCCCCCATTCACATTGTTTAATCGGCCTACAGATAGCCTTCAGCCTCTTTTCCAATATTTTCTCAAGAAAAAACCATATGGCCCATGGCCCAGCATTGGTTCTAAGCCGAAATAGAATTTAAACAACATTTAAACCCAAAAACAAGTGATCTGTACTTTTAGTAAAATCTATGTTCTTACAAAATGACATTTCTAATAAAAAATTTATGTAAGATATTAAAAGAATGATTACAAGGATGGTTCATGTGTTTGTGAATAATGACTAAATGTAATGGATCAATATATGTCATTTTACCCCACTCTATGTTTTTATTAAAGGGACAATCAATATAGTGGATTACATCGGAATATTTTACAAGATGAAATCCTTCTTTGAGGAACTTATGCATGATGAGATAGAATGGAATCATTTTTATTATGAATGGATCATATACAGAGAGAATAGATCCAAATAATTATGTATTTTTAAGAAGGATCATAGTTATATATTTTGATGTATTTATTTATAATTTTAATTTTATTGGGTTCTCATTTAACTGTTATAAATGATTTTTTAAAAGTGAAAAAATAACATATGGGCTAATGAAATGAATTTCAAAAGAATTTTAAGTTACTATTCGTAGATTTTTTCAACCTTGTTTTAAAATATGATATCTAGTCCGCATCTACTCATTAATAGAATTTCTTAGGTTCATCAGTTAGACCCCACGATGCCAAAATGCTCTTTAATATATATCTCATTAATAATTTATATGTGGTTAATTGTTTTATCAACACGTATCAAAATTCTTATAATAAACAATGATATATTATAACATAGATTCTAAAGGGGTGGGTATTAATATTATTAACAAAATTATTATATATATATGTAAATGTATAACATAATTCAAATGAAGTGAATAATTTTTTATAGAAACTAATGATTAGAATACATGGATATTACTTTATTTTTTATTAATATTTAAAAAATTACAAAAACACATTCCTGTGGACCGTAATAGTATAGTGTCTTTTGAAACTTGGAATCAAAATATTCTATCCTAGTAAAAGAACTCTAATAACACCAATAATGAACTCTTTATTTAGTACCTATACATAAATCCTTTCATTATAAATTGGGGAAAGGAAACATAATAACTGGTTGAGGTTATATGTAAAATTAGGGTGAATGATAGAACTGTGTAATCATAACATGAAAAGGGGGTATGAACATTGAGCATAACATTTCACGATCATACCCTTCATATTATAGATCATAATAAAGATTGGAAGTTCAAAATATATGTATCATAAGAGAATTCAGAGAATAAGTCATTAAATCAAAACAAAGGAATAAGACATGGAATTTGTGTAATGGGCATTTTATATAACATTTTGAACATGTATAAGTAGAAACAGGATCACTCATTAAGTAATGGACATGAAATCATTCTCTCACATCAACTTATGACATGAAACCATTTCCTTGAATAAAATTTTGAATGTGTAATTAAGTTCAAACATAAACTTAGGGACCTGAAACCAGGTCCATGATAATCATTGTAAACCTGTAATTAGGTTTACGCATGATATTGTGAACATTTAATTAGGATAAAAAATATTCGACAGAAAACTAGGTTTATTCATAATATTTTAAACACATAAAAAGTTCCACACATAATATTTTTAACTTATAACCATGTTCACACATGAGCTTCTGTACATTCATCCACATGCATGCATAATATTAAGAATAAGTAATCTGGTTCATGCATAACATTGTGAACATGAAATCAAGTTCAAATGTAACATATATACTCATTATTACTCCATTGATACCCAATGCATTTGAGGTAGATATAGGTCCCACCTATCTCATAATAGAATCATTTATACCTGTTCCACCAACGTAAACATTCATTATATCATGAGACATTAGAAGGAATAGGTTTTATAAACACCAATTCATTACAAATGAAATGAAATGGGTATCATTGATATTTCATCTATTTATAAATTATTAAAAGAGATAGGTTTCTTAATCAAATTAGGAAAACATTACCCATAAAATGAATCAGGATTCAAAATCATATAACTAATGGAAGGGAAACAGGTTTCATTGACATCAAAAAATCCATGCATAAACCATTCATGGAAAGAATATGAATGGAACTTCTAGATCCCTACCTAGAATGACTTGTGTAACAATAGAAAATACCATCATATATGTAAAAATAATTTTGACATATCTTTTGAAACCATTAATTGTGGAAAATATCATTTCTTCTACGAACAAAAAATTATATTTGAAACATATTACGTTTTTGAAAACAATGTAATTAAAAATAAAATTGAAATAATATAAATATAGTATTGAAATAATTTTCGAAAGAAAATTCTTTTAAAATGTACAATGAATGAATGAAGACATTTAAAAAAATTTAAAAACATAATACGTTCCTAAAATCCTTTTTCCTTGAAAATAGATTTCAAATAATTTAATAGAACCCTTGAAAAAAAATAAAAAATATTTTAAATATTTTTTCCATGAAAATTTTATTCACATATAATTTGAAATAGTTTTTTGAAACCTATTTTTTGAAAGAAAATAGATTTCTGACTTAAGGGAGAAATACACCCCAATTTTCTTTAAAAAAATTCATAATTATATTAATGACCATAGAGTGAAACTATAGTTCTAACACATTAATATATATTGGATGAATAAATTATAAGTAATATCATGAATGTTATTGAGATATGGATAATAATATTTCATCAAATAAACATAATCATTAATGATCATGCAATGCGATGAGATTGTTTCAATAAAAAATTATAAAGTGGAAACATGTGATCATACTCTCCATTTATGAAATAGAAATTAAATTAATATTAAAATATATTTAAAAGAATTATATTCAGGATATAACTTGAAAAATGGATATATATATATATATATACCTCGTAAAACAATTTAGGTGAATAACTAAACAACTCTCGCAATGAAGAAAAATTAAGGCAAAACTATTTTTGCAATTTGGTATCATCTGAAACATAAACCCCATGAAATAAATATCACTTAATGGATATGTAAGTACCCATATAATTAATTATAATGATCATATAATATGTTTGTGTTCAGTATACACTCCTCTAAAAAGTAATGGGTGGGGTATAATGTATCTATCTTAGGGAAATAAAAAGTGAGATTATATCCACTTACCTCATATTTGGACTCTTTTTGTACTCTAACAAGATTAAATAATTATATTTGTAATATTATTAGATATATTTTAAAGGAGAATGTTCTTATTCTTAATACAATATATGGTTTCATTGAGACCTTATATTAACATATTTTTAACAATCCTATGTTATGGTATCACTATGGGAAATATTGGTTTTGTTCTTCACATGTGTCTTAATTTGTTGTATCTTTAGTTCTTATACTTATATATTGATTTCCATAATTTAAACCCTGAAAAAATATCATTTATACATAGTATATTTTTATTATGATAATCAATAAAGTATCTAATAATGAAATTGAATAAAACGTTAATAGAGATAGTAAGTCGTATGTGCGCTTGAATATTGTATGGTTTTTATTTTCCTATTGAAATAAATAGAGAAAAGGAAATATAAGTATATATATAATTATTATTGTTGAATTATAATATCATACATATCATATAATTTTACTTAACTTATCCTTGATAAATTCTAGGTGGTGTGTTAACTAATCCCATCGCTTTGAGGGGGAGGTAGTCCACACTTCCTCGAAAGAAATTATCATTTTTACCAAAAATGGAAAGATAAAAATGATATTTGATATAAAATGAATAAAAAGATTAAATATAAAATATATATAATATATTAAATATATATATAGTTTACACCATCACTTACACCATTATAGTTAGAAAACAAAAAATGAACAATCATCCTATACTGAGGCAGCAGTTCATTGTACACATAAATAGTATGTTCATTACCCATTATATGGATGTGTGTATAAGTGTATGTAGAAATAATAGCATAAAAATAGAAGTATATTTATGATATTTCTATTTTTATAAAATCATAGAATAAATAGAGTGGCTGATGTGGGAAATGGAAATAAAATAATAGAGTTTTAGAGAAGGCCATACCTCATAATATGGTAACTACTTTTGGTTTCGGCTAAATGGATTCCTAGGATTTCGTTCTTCCCCAATTAATTCTTCGTGAGTGATGGGAGATATGTTGGGAAGTGTATTGGGTGGATATTAGGATATCCTAACTTGTATTACAGATGATAATAATAGGGAGATGTGGTGGCCTTTTATAGGGAAGGGAAAGGACACACTATAATTTATTAAAATAGGTTAGGTGTGAACACTTTTTTATCTAAAAAAGTCATTCCAAACTATAAAAACTCAGGAATTTAAGGTTAACTTCTAATTAATGCCAAAAAATTGGTGTTGTAAAATTTTCTAGGATATTTTGGGTCATAAATTTTTCAATTATTTAATTATTAACAAAATTTTTCTATTAACAATTGTAATTAATTTTAATCTCTTTCACTAATATCTTTTTTTGTCAAAGAAATATGATTTTCTTATTAGAAAATAAAAATTATTTTCAATAAAAATATGGATCCATTTTTTCAAATTATAATCACATATGTGGTAGAAATTAATTTAAAATTAATCCCATTGATGGGATGACATAATAGGTTTTAAACGTAAAAATGTCCAAAAGTATATTATTATTTATACAAAATTTCAAATTGAAATTGATTAAAATGACCTAAAGAGATTAATTTATAAAATTATTATAAAATTAAAATTATAAATAAAATAAAAATATTATTTATCCTTATAAATAAATTAGGGTAAATTCATTTTTGAATTAAAACGTGATATTTTTCACTATTCTTCTAAAAATGATGTTTCTCAAAAAAAATCCAAAAAATAATCCCTAACATATTTTATACAATATAAATTCAATAATTAATATTATTTTATAATATTATGTTTCAAAATGTCTCTAAAATTAAATTTATTATTTTTCAGAGATGGATAGTAAATGTAGTTCATTTTAGAAAATAATATTTTTAAACAAATAAGAACATTACCAAAAATTATGTCATTCATTTCCAATATCTTTTTTACATATAAACATTATAAAAACAATTTGAAAAGTATTAAATATTATTTATATTACTACATGTGTCATATAGTTTATAATTATTTTTTTTAAATAAAATTATCAATAAAATGTTGTTTTTTAGGAACTCAATGTTGTGTGTCACGAAGGAAAAGTCTATATTAAGAGTAATGTACGCTAAGTAATTTTTATATGTAACATACACCACGTAAATGATATATGTAACATATTTTTCATTGGTTATATGTAGAAAGAATGATCTACATAGTGATTTATAATAAAAAAGTTTTTTTAGTGATGCATGAAATGAGAAAAACCAAAAGATTAAAATACTTCAAAAAAATTCACAAAATATGAGAGGGTAACATTATACCCCCTTAAATTGAATTTCTCCCTTGATATTATTCTATGTTATTAATGGATTATTGTGTTAATGTTTCCATGTTATATTCCCACATTGAAAAAATGAATACTAAAACTTCCCTCAAAATGGAATGGTGGAACTATAACCGTTACCCAATTAATCATGTAATTGTGTATCCACATAAGAGAAAATTGGTTGAATGTTTGGATTGGACATGGAAGATAAATATAACTATCATTTTCTATAGGGTAGTGATTTGGTTCTTGGTTAGAATAATTTTAAAAATCAAAAATCCATAAATATATTATTATCTAACATGTTATTTTATTCATCATAAAATAGAGAACTAGGATATCGTTTTTGGTTTCATGATTCTTTCCTAAGTGTTGAAGAATTCTCATGAGAAGTTATAGATAATTTATTTTATTCCACTTCATATGGACAATCTCACGCTTTGGTTGTGCCTTGGTTGAATTCTACTTCATATCCTACAATATGAATTGAATGAGGGCCTTCATTTTTTTCATTACTGATGTACTAATTGATCCTGAGATCCATAATAAGTCTTCTCATTTGTCTTCAACTAAAATTATATGAAATAGGTTATCCATTATGCATGATTCCTCATGTGGTGACATAATCCGGTTATCTAAAAACATTATCTGAATTTTTACATAAACTTTCCATAAATGGTCAACCTTATAACCCTTTTAAAATATAATTCACTCTTTCTTCATTAAATATGATCATATCTAATATAAAAATATTTTTATTGGATACATGGGTACATAATTGCACAATAAATGTGAATTTATTATTATAAAATAAAAATAAGGGGATATAATCACATTCAGCCTCAATAAAGGATGAACATAAAGATTATCGTATGGATTATACAAAGAAAATTAATCATGGACTTCCAATTAAGGTAAAAAATGATGTTTTTTTCATCCAATATACATTATTCACTTCATCAATTGTGATTGAATAAGTTTTAAATTTTTCCTTTTTTCTTTAGAGGTTTTTGTGATTTTATATCAATATTATCCCTTTATATTAGGGAATTGAATTTCACGATGCCCAAAACCCATGAACATTGAACACAGATGTGTGGGTGGTTGATTTTTTTGAGCATTATCTCCACTCATTTCATTGAATTTCCTCTACTTATATATTGTACATTATTTTTATCAACGTCCATGCTTCACAAACATTATTAACTATCATATTTCCTTTCAGGAACTCTTCCATGTGCTCTCTCCCATAGTTTTGATAATTAGTAGTTTTAAATATTTTATTCTCTAAATATTTTTTAGATCCCACTTTTCACTCAATCATCCTCTTCTTGTTACAACCATGATTTTGATATATAACTATAACATCCATTTCAACTATGATTTTATAATGAAAAATATCTTCATTGCTACTAATATCTCTTATTTCAGACACCCTTATAATGAAGGGATTTAATACACTAAATTACCTATCAAAATTACCTTGAGGTTTGATGATATTACCAGAATCATACATCACATATCCTGTAAAATTATGCTCATAATTACTAACAGATTCATCATGGTTTAACATCAACTCAATGAACTACTTTTCATTCTTCGTATGAAGAACACAAGGAAAGTACTCATTGAAGAATATGTTTATGAACTCATCCCAATTTGTGGATTCAATTTCATCTACTTCCCCATATACATGATTAGATTCCACAACTAACCTTCTTCGTAATTTAATAGTTAAACAAACAAAATGGAATTCTTATTATTCAAACACCATATAATAAATAATATCTATTCAATGGTACTAATCTACTATTCAGAAGAAAGTGTATCAGGAGATCCACTGAAATAAGGTGGGTGTTACATCATGAAAGACTAAATATAATATTTTTCCCCCGTTGTATCGTTTGGAATCTCATCGTGATTCATATCTTGAGAAAGATAGGAGTGTATTGTAAAGATGTTGATTTTTCAATCCCCTATAGAATTCAAATCATCATGAGAAAAATCATTGCATTTTTCATCACCATCACCATTAATTTGGTTCCTTCAGGTTCCAACCATTGAATATATCCAAAACTAGAGTGTAAGAAATAGTTATCAAAATGTGGAACCCCATTATAATGAAAATTCACATATAAGATTAATTAACTCTAACACCTACCTGAATCTATGGCACAATAGGTTTATCCTGGGTTATTAATTGCAAAATTATATTTAAATACTTCACGATAGTACACGAAGAGTTCATTACTTCCCAAAGAACATCCCACATGAGAGTCAAACCTTTTGTGCAGCAAGTCTCGTAGTGGTTGTAGTACCCCCAGTTTCTGGTATGTAACCATTTCTTAATTCTTTTAATGGTTATATAGTTAGGGGTGATGAATAGGAGATTCGAGAGAACATGGAATGATGTTTTGAGGAAAAATAGGAAGTCAAACTGGTGGCGCACAGTTTGTCTAAACCGTGTGGTCAAACCGTGCATAGTAGGTCTTAGAGGTAGTATATTCCGCACAGTCGATGCATGGTTTGTCTAACTGTGTGGCCAAACTGTGTGAGAAGGGTGGTCAAGGCAGTATCTAATGCACAGTTAGTGTAGGGTTTGCCTAACCGTGCGAGAAAACCATGTTGCCACTTAAACGTGATACTATAAACGTGTATCTCACGCATTTATTCCTCAAAGTGGATCATTTTTCCTCCTAAGTGACCATAACTCAGGATTTTTCTTCTCCTTAGGTTGAATATGGTTCTCCCATCATTCCAGAGTTGATCCGAAGGCTTCTTTTGGTGAATCGAAGTCAGATTATTGAGGAATTTGATCGTTCTTCTTCGTTCTTGATCAGTTTCTTAGATCTACTTAGATCTACTTCTCCTCTTCTTCTGGTTTCTTAGATCTACAACAATTATGGGTATATCTAAGCATTTGGATTCCATATATGATGATATTTTGTCTTGGTTCTTTCAAGGAGAATAGATCTAAGGAGGGTTCTTGGAGAATCGACCTGGGTTTCTTAAGTGTTCTTCGACCGTTGTGGTTTGTGTCAAAACCATTGAGGTATGAGGCTTCACTCTCAACTCATCTTTCTAGAATTGATTGTCTTAGATTCAAATTGGTTTATTTTAGGATTTTATTGTGAAAAGAGTAGAATTAATCTTCTTTAGTGATGATTTATAGTTTTTATGGGATTGTGAAATCTTTCTGAATTGTTGTGAAAAGTGATTTGGCTTGTTGAATTTAAAATATTGATTTTAAATTATGGATTTGCTGAAACTGTAGATGGTTTGGTGAAAAATGGGTTTTCAATAAAAGGGGTGTTTTATTGAAATGGATTGTCATTTAAATGACTTTGATGGATTTTTTTTCAATAAAAAGGGAGTTCTATTGAAATAGTTTGGAATTGAAATGGTTTGGAATTGAAATGGTTTTGATGGAAATGGTTTTCAATAAAAAGGTGTTTTTATTGAGATGATGTTCTGGCATGATTGATGGGAATATGTGGTGTGTGTTAAAATTTCATGTATGGGGCTTGGTTGAAATATGACATTGTGCTTTGTTCCAAATGGTTATTGGAACATTGGAAATACAGGTCTTGGTTAAAATATGACTTTATGCTTGGTGCCAAAGGGATAATGGAACATGGGGAAGGTGTGTGTTCATATTGCATGGATGGTAATTGGTTGAAATATGACCTTGTTCTTGGTTCCAAAGGGATAATGGCACATGGAAAATATGGGGCTTGGTGAAAATATGACCTTGTGCTTGGTGCCAAAGGGATAATGGAAAATGGGGAACAATTGCCTTGTGAAGACTTGGTAGATCGACGAGAAACCACTCACGAGTATGGTACTATCATAACGTGGCATGCATGGATGGTAGCATGGGTAGGGAAATGGTTGGGTATGCCAAAAAGGAATGTTTTTGAAATTGTTCTTAATCTTGTTTGGTTATTTTTTCTAGAAAAATAACTTGCTGGAAAATTGGTTTCAATTGCTCTTCGAATGACTTTGGTTATGAATGGTTTTCGAAACATGTTTATATTTAGTTATAAGCTGATTTTGAGAAAATGTTTTATATAACCTGTTTTCATATAAATTGGGATAACTCTTATATCCTAGTGTTATGAGTAGGGAATTTATAGGGGGGAAACCTACTGAGTCTTATACTCACCCCTGCTTTGGCACATTGGTTCTTTTGCAGATGTCGTATTCCAAGACACAACTAAAGTTAAGGCATCTCAGTGCTAGTGTTTCATGGTGTTTCTTGGCAGAAGTTGTGGTTCTTGGATCATGGAGGTTGGTGTAGAGTCGTGGAGTGTGTCTTGGGTAACTTTGGGGATTTTGTTTCCTCATCTGCATAGTACTCTAATTTTTTGTTGGTTGTATTGGTTAGTGAGTTGTATTGTGGAATAGTGTGTTTCCCATTTGGTAATGGATGAGTTGGTTGTTTCATTGAGATGAATCTTGTAGTTGTTGTTAGTGGATCCTTTGGTTGGTTGGTTATTTGGTATATTTCTTAAAGGGTAAATCCTCCCCTAACTTGTATTTGAAACCCTTTGGCATTTATTGCCAACCTTTGGCATCTTGGGGATTTCTCTTAAAGTATAGTAATGACTCATTGAGATCTAAAGCCATTGAGAATTCGTGGTTCATTACAAATGGTATCTGCTTGGTCGTTCCTCGCCTAACAAGTGTTCATCGATGTTTTTGGCCTTCGAGCTGAAATCCATTCTTGTTTATTCCTTGGGTCGAAATCTTAGACAGGAGTAGGATTTTCGGAACATAAAATGTATATCATAAAAGGATGTATCTAACCCATTTATTTTAAACATCAAGTTACCATGGTGTTGGGTACATAAGTGTTTTGGAAACACTACTAGAAATTTTTGAAATCTCATTATCATGGGTTTAGCCAATGAGACGAACAAGACATGCATTGTAGAGGAATGACATCACACTAGGATTTCATATCTCATTGTGATGATTGAATTATGATTTTGTGCAAGGTGAAAATTTTTGGAACAAAATGCAGAAATTGTTTTCAATGAAATATTTTGAAAAAAGGTTATTTGGTTTATTTTAAAAATTGGTTGATTTTCAAAAGGCATGAGTAATGTTTCAAAAATGATTGAACATGGGAAAAAGGATATTTTTTCAAACAATTTTGTGATAGATGATCTGATAGAATTTGAAATGCTAAGCCATCAGGTGCTAGAGAGTAAGATTGACTGGGTTTGTTGTTGGTTTAGGAAATGGTACCCAGTAGGCATCATAGAAACCAGTCAGAAGAGGACAATGAGAATGTGGTTGCACCTAAACCATGGGTGAACCAACAGTTGGTCTAAAGAATCACTCATGATTTTAAAACCATTGAATTGCTACTGTAATCGGATACTTTGTTTACGATATCTGTCACTGCTGAAAATCCAAGTGGAGGAAGTACGATTATCTTTACTAGAGGAGTTGAGAACTCTAACACTAAGAGTAAGAGGGAATCAGACACCTTTTCTCAAGGAGGAAGAACACATCAGAATCGGACCACAAGATTGTTAAAACTTCCTCAGAGACCCAAGTGTACGTCGGGATGTTTCTAGTATGGATCTACGAGCCACATCAAGAGGGATTGTAAGGTAAAACTTCAAAAATGTCATAATTGTTACAAGATGGGACATCATCAGTGCTTTTGTCGTAATTCTCTAAGGTCGGGTGTTCATGACACTCCACAGAAAGGGAAGTGTCAGTATGAAAATATAGAGCAGAGAATAAAAAGCATGCATATTCATGGAGCTAAGCAATTTTTAGTGGATGATCAGTCAACACCATCCAGAGTGTGAGGTACGATTCTTTAAATTTCCACTTTGATGTAAGATTTGTTTGATACGGGTGATCCCCATTCCCTCATTTCTTCTCGTGCCGTTGATTTTCTATGTTTAAATCTAAAAATGATACCTTCTGTTTTGAAACTGAAAACTCATCTTGGTGAAAGAGAATGACAAGCCTTTGTGTGTAGATCATGTGCTATAACTGTTGATGGAGATGAGTTAAAATGGGACTTCTCAATGTTGGACATGACGTCTATGACATAATCCTGGGTATGTATTGGTTGAAAATTTTAAAGGCTCACATCAACTGTTATAGGAGAACGATTAGTTTCACGACTTAGTATGGCATCGACCATCTCTTCAGAGCAGAGAGGATAGTAACGAAAGGTGCAAAGATCTTGTTGGCACCAATGGTGGGAAATATATATTACCATTTGGTAGCATTGACTTTGGAATCAATGGAAGAGATTGAGGAAAATATTTTTCCTTCTGTGGTGGATCAATTTCCAGATGTCATTCCCAAAAACATCTCAGGGTTACCACATTTAAGAGAAGTTGAGTTTATGATTGATCACCTTCCAGGGACAAGTCCTATTTCCCTTCTGTCTTATAGGATGGAACCAATAGAGTTACAGTAATTGAAAGTGCGGCTAGAGGAGCTGGAAAGCAAGGGTTTCTTCGACCAAGTACATATCTGTGGGCAGCACCAGTTTTGTTCATAAATAAGGCAGATGGAACTCTTCGATTTTGTGTTGATTATTGTAAGATTAACCAAGTTATGATAATGAATAGATATCCACTTCCACACATTGATGATCTATTTGATCAATTAAGGGGTTCTCAGTTGTTCTCTAAGATTGAATTGCGATCAGGATATCACCAATTGCAAGTTCAGAAGAAGGGTATTCCAAATAAATCTTTCAGAAGTAGATATGGACACTACGAATATGTATTCATGCCTTTTGGTCGAACAAATTAACCAACGGTCTTCATGGATATGATGAATCAGATATTTCAGCGATATCTGGATTCTCTTGTTTTGGTTTATTGTGATGCTTCAGGATCATGGTTGGGTTGTGTTCTCATGCAAGGAGATCATGTGGTTTCCTATGGTTCAAGGAAGTTGAGGGTGCTTGAGAATAATTACCCAACACATGAATTGGAGTTACCTACAGTCGTCCATGCTTTGAAATCATGGAGAAATTATCTCTTTGGTGAGAAATTTACCATGTTTACGGATCACAAAATCTTGAAACGCATTTTCTCACAATGAGATTTGAATCTAAAGAAAAAGAGGTTGATGGAGCATATCCAAATATTTGACTTTGACTTGATGTACAAACCAGGAAAAGAAAATTTGTTGGCTGATTCATTGAGTAGAAAGTTATATGTTCAGTTAGCAAGAGAAGCTTCAGATGAATGGATGTTGATGTTGGTCGTAGCCAACGTGCATGTGGAATATGAAAACTGAGGTGATTTTGTAGTTTTCTTTTCTTCTATTCTTATTCCTGATTTGGTAAAGATGATCAAAGAAGCACAAACATCTGATGCAGAATGTCTAGTTGTAAGTTCAAAAATCAATGGTGGGGAGACCATTGATGGCTAGAAACTTGATGGGGGATCAGTTTTGTGTTTCAGAGATCGTATGGTGGTACCTATGGTTTTTCAAGAATAACTCCTTCATGCTTACCACCATTTGAAATGGGATGTACATCCTTGTACAAAAAAAATGTATAAGGCATTCAAGATGTAGTTTTGGTGGAGCGACATGAAAAGAAAAGTGTTCGAGTTTGTCTCGTGGTGTTTGACTTGTCAGTAGGTTAAAGAAGATCATCAGAGACCAGCTAGTATGTTATTGTCTTTACCTATCCTAGTGTGGAAATGGGATCAAATATAAATGGATTTTGTTACAGGTCTTCCAAGAATGGTCCAGAAACACAATGCCATTTGGGTGATAGTGGATTGTCTAACTAACTCGGCCCATTTCATCCAAATTCGTGAAACTCAAATGGTGGATGATATTTCAAAAATCTATATACGAGAAGTGGTAAAGATGCATGGTGTACCAGTTTCTATTGTCTCGGATAGAGATTCGGGGATCACATCTCATTTATGGAAATCATTACAGAAATCCCTTGGGACTCAGTTGACTATGAGTACAGCGTATCATCCTCAAACGGATAGGCAGTCTGAGCGGATGATACAAATGTTGTAAGATATGTTGTAGGCTTTTGTAATGGATTCTGGTGGCTCATTAGCAGAGAATATACATTTATTGGAGTTCTCATACAATAACAGCTATCAAGCCTCAACACACATGGCTCCATTTGAAGCATTGTATGGGCGTCCTTATCGTTCTCCACTATGTTGGGTGGAAACTAGTGAAACATCACTAGTTGGGCTGATCCTTGTCCAAGAAACAACAAAGAAGATTCAGTTGATTAGAAAAAGGATGGAGACGACTCAGAGTCATTTGAAATCTAATGCAGATCACCGTCGAAGACCATTGTTGTTCGTTGTGGGTGATCATGTCTACTTGAGGATCTCTCCAAGGCTTGGACATCATCATTTTGGGAAGCAGGGAAAGTAATCTCCTAGATACATTAGCCCTTTTGAGATACTGGAATGGGTTGGAGAGGTGGTATATCGGTTGGCATTACCACCATGGTTTATTTTGGTGCATAATGTGTTCCATGTATCTCAGTTGAAAAAGTGTCAGCCTGATCCTGACCATGTGATTGGATGGGATCTTGTTGACCTAGAGCCAGATGCTTCATCGAGATATATCCCGGTATGGATTGTTGATAGGAGATATAAATTCTTGTGTGGAAAAACATCGGTCTAGTGTGATTTTAATGGAAGCATGGTCAGATTCAAGCAGATACTTGGGAACGTGAAAAGGAAATGAAAGAGCAGTGGCCAGAACTCTTTCTGTTAGTTGAAGGTTTTCAACTTTCCAAGGATGGAAATACCAATGGTGGGGAGAATGTAGTACCCCTGGTTTCAGGTATGAAACCCTTTATTAATTCTTTTAAATTTTATAAAGTTATGGGTGACGAATGGGAGAGTGAAGAGAACATGGAATTAAGTTTGGAGGCAAAAGGTGAAGTCGCACGGGCGGCGCACGGTTTGTCTAAACAGTGCGTAGTAGGTCCTGAAGGTAGTATCTTCCACATGATCGGCACATGGTTTATCTAACTGTATGGCCAAACCGTGTGAGAAGGGTGGTCGAGGTAGTAGCTAATGCACGGTCAGTGCACAGTTTGTCTAACCGTGTGAGAAAACAGTGTGGCCACTTAAACGAGATCCTATAAAGGTGGATCTCACGTGTTTTTGCCTCTAAGTGGCTCGTTTTTTCTCCTAAGTGTCCATAACTCGGTATTTGTATTCTCTTTATTTCATAGAAGGTTCTCACATCGTTTCAGAGGTAATCTGAATTCTTCTCTTGGTGAATCGAAGCCGAATTCTTGAGTTATGTGTTCGTTCTTCTTTGTTCTTGATCAGTTTCCTAGATCTACTTAGATCTACTTCTCCTCTTCTCTTTTTTTCTTAGATCTATGCCTTTTATGGGTATATATAAGAATGATGATACCAAATATGATGAGATTTGGTATTGGTATTTCTAGGAGAAGAGATCTAAGGAGGGTTCTTGGAGAATCAACCGAGTTTTCTTGAGCGTTCTTCAACCGTTGTGGTTTTCATCGAAACATTTGAGGTAGGAGGCTTCACTCTCGACTCCTCTTGATAGAATTTATTTTTTTAGATTCAAATTGGTTTATTTAAATGTATTTGATTATGGAAATCATAGAATAAATATTATTTAGTGATGATTTATGGTTTTGATGAGATAGTGAAATCTTGGTGAATTACTGTGTAAAGTGATTTAATGTGTTGAATTTAAAATATTGTTTTTAAATTATGGATTTTCTTAAACTGTAGATGGTTTCATGAAAAATGGGTTTTCAATAAAAAGGGTGTTTTATTGAAATGGTTTTAGACTGAAATTACTTTCATGGAATTGGTTTTCAATAAAATGGAAGTTTTATTGAAATGGTTTGGAATAGAAATTGTTTGGCATTAAAATGGTTTTGATGGAAATCATTTTCAATAAAAAAATTTAATAAAAGGGTGTTTGGGATGATTGATGGGAATATGTGGTGTGTGTTCATTTTGAATGTATGGGGCTTGGTTGAAATATGACATTGTTCTCGGTTAAAAAGGGTTAATGGCACATAGGAAATACGGGGCTTGTTTGAAATATGACCTTGTGCTCGGTGCCAATGGGATAATGGAACATGGGGAAGGTGTGTGTTCATATTGGATGTAAGGTGTTGGGTTTAAATATGGTGTTGTACTCAGTTCCAAAAGGTTAATGGGACATGGGAAATTCGGGGTATGGTTGAAATATGACCTTGTGCTCGGTGCCAAAGGGATAATGTAACATGGGGAACAATTACCTTGTGATGACTTGGTAGGTCGACGAGAAACCGCTCATGAGTATAGAACTGTCATAATGAAGTATACATGGTTGGTAGAATGGGATGGGAAATTTTTTGGTATGCCAAAAATGAATTTTTGTGAAATGGTTCTTAATCTTGTTTGGTTATTTTTCTGGAAAAATAAATTGCTGAAAATTTTGTTTCAATTGCTCTTGGAATTCCTTTGGTTATGAATGGTTTTGGAAACCTATTTATATTTAGTTATAAACTACTTTTGAGAAAGTGTTTTATATAAACTATTTTTATATAAATATGGGTAAATCTTCTATCCTAGTGGCGTGAGTAGGGAAGTCATTGGGGAAAACCTACTGAGTTTTATACTCACCCCTATTTTGGCACTTTGGTGCTTTTGAAGATGTCGTATTCCAAGACACAGGTAAAGGTAAGACATCTCATAGCTACTGTTTCATGGTGATTCTTGGGAGAAGTGGTGGTGCTTGGAGCATGGAGCTTGGTGTAGATCCTTGGAGTGTGTCTTGGTTTACTTTGGGTCTTTTGTTTACTCTTCCGCATAGCACACTGATTTTGTGTTGGTTGTATTGGTTTATGGGTTGTATTATGGAATAGTGTGTTTCCCTTTTGGTAATGGATGAGTTGGTTATTTCATTGACATGAATCATGTATTTTTTGTTAGTGGATCCTTTGGTTGGTTGGTTATTTGATTTATTTCTTAAAGGTTAAATCATCCCCCAACTTTTATTTGAAACCCGTTGGCATTTATTGCCAGCCGTTGGTGTCTTGGGGATGTCGCTTAAAGCCTAGTAATGACTCATTGAGCACTCAAGCTAATGAGAATTGGGGGGTCATTATAGTGGTATACCAGATTACTAGGAGTTAGTCCCCAAAAATCTAGTCATATTTGTTACTCTTAGGTACATTTTTAACAAAGCTACATCCACTTTTAGTAATCAGGGATGGACATATTTCTAGGAAACCACTCACTCCATCCTTAACCATAATTCATTAAAAACATTATCTACATTTCTTTATCCTTATAATTATCCTTAGATACGTCCCTATAGATATTCTAAGATATACGGCTATGAATATCACTATGTTTTTCTAATCCCAATTTCCTAAGGTTGACTAAACTATTCCACTAATACCAATAATAGAAACACAGGATTAGCAAAGATTTATATTACATTATTTTAGATTAATATTACCTACATTACTAAAATACATTCTTGATAACCTTAATAGTTTAGTGATTACGGAAACATGGAAACAAAAGCTTCTATCCTGGTGAAATATCTTCAACAACTCCCATAAATATCTACACCTTTAGTACTTCTAACTAAAACTTTTATTCCTAACATCGAGAAAGGAAACACAAGGAGGAGGTGAGCTTAGATGCTCATTAAGGGTAAATAAAGTAAATGAATAATCATAACATGAAAAAAGTAAATGGAACATGAGAATACATATTTAAATATTATTCCATGTATATTAGTTACCATAATAAAGATTAAAAGTTCAACATCCATAGATCCTAAAAAAATTAACATCGGAAGTCATGAAATCATAACATTTGTATGATACATGGAATAAATTGAAGGATCCTTTTTTTAATGTTAAAAATGTGTATAAGTTGAAAAATTTTTAATCAGTATGTTAAGGACATGAAATCAACCCCTAAATCATCTTATAGACATGAAATGAGGACCATGCATAACATTGTCAACGGGTAATCAGGTTCATGAATAACCTTATGGACATGAAACCAGGTACATCCAAAACATTGTGAAGAGGTAATCTTATCCTCACTAGAATTTTTTTAAATTTAATAGGTTTCATGCATAATCTTCTAGACCGGTAACCAGGTCCAATCATAATATTGTGAACACATAATATGATTCACTCATAATATTTTTAACAGGTAATCAGGATTATTCATAAACTTATTGGAATGCATCGAGGTCCATGCATAACAATGTGAACATGTCATCAGGTTCACTCAAATTTTTTTGAACATGAAATCATGTTCATGCATAGCATATATACTCTTTAATCCTATATCATTACTAATTTAATTAGATAGAGATATAGTTCTAACTTATCTCATAATAGCATCATTCATACATGCTCCACAAAATAAAATGTTCATCATATCAAGAGCCATAAAAATACATAGGTTTTATTAAATCATATCATATCCCATAAAATGAATTAGGTATCATTAACATTTAATAAAATCATGATCTATTAAAATAGATAGTTTTTGTAAACACTTCATGATGGCATACGACATGAAAATAAGGGGGTTTCAAAAGCATATTACTCGCTGAAAAAATTCAGGTTCATAAACATAATGACATCAAATCCTAAATGAGTAATAAAAAGAATATAAATAAAACATTTAGATCATTTTCTATAAATTCATGAGTAACATCAATAGATGACATCTTAAATTAAAAATAATATTGAAATATCTTTAAAAAATATATTTTTAGGAAAATTTAAATTATTCTTTCAGAAAAATAATTTTTAATACAAAAAACACATTAAAAACAATTTCTGTAAAAAAAATAAAAACAAATAATGAAAGATTTGGAATCATTTGGGAACCCCTTTTTAGGGAAAACATATTAAATAAGGTTCAAAACATTTAAAAATTTTCAACAATATAAAACCCTATTGAAAACTTTTTCCCTTGAAAATAGGAATGAGATATTTTAAAGGAAGAATAAAAAAACATTTTTCATATACATTTTCTATTAAAATGGTCATCAAGGATCATTTGAAAACAATTTTTAATACATATTTTAAATCTTTTTTATTGAAGTAAGAAAGAATCTTGACAAAAGAGAGTAATACGGTAAAATTTTATTAATTTGTTTTCTTAATTATATTAAATTCTAATGAGTGGGAAAATGGTACTAGTACATGGATATATCTTAAATAATAATTGGAGAAGTAATAATATAACTATTCTTGAGATATGGATAAGAATATATTTTCAATGAATCTTGATCATTAATCATCTCGAAAATCGAGGCAAATATTCCAATAATATCTCATCACTTGGTTTTTTGGTATCAAGCTCTCCAAGTAAGAAATAAAATTACATAAAGAATAAAATATAAATAAAAGGATTATCATTATTTAATATTAAAATATAATTATAAACTCCTTGAAAACAAATTCATGCTCATTACAAAGCATGATTATCGAAGAAGGCCAATTGATACAAAAATATTGTACCGATTTTTTATCCTTTTAAACATAAAACCCATTAAATAAATAGAATAGAATGGATATTCAAATAGACATAAATTTAATTACTAATAATATAATAAATAAAAGGGTAGTATACACACCAACCAAATAGAATGGGATGTGAATAAATCTGTAACTCATAGACAGAACAAGTGTGTTAAAATCACATTACCTTCTATCTTGACACTATTCGTACTCATACAAGATTAATGTAATTAAAAATGTATATTCATTATAAAAATTTTAATTAAGAATATTGTTATATCTAATACATTATATAGTTTAATTAATACTTTATATTCCTTGCTTCTTAACAATCATATGTTAAGGTTTCACTTCGATTAATATTCGCTTTGTTCTTCACATGAGTCTTAATTTTCTATTTCTTTTTTTTCCCTTAAAATTATATCCTGATTTACATAATGTAAAAAATGAGAAAAATATAATTTATAAACATAAAATATATATTATAATAATCTTTATAATATATATGTATGAAATGTAATACATCTTTCATGGAGATGGTATGCCATATGTACGCATGAATGATCCCTCTATTTTTATTTTCATATTGATATTTAGAAAGGAAATGACTTTTAACTATATGTATCTGTGTATATTTAATTATTAGAGAATAATTATTTTATCACATATATAATATAATTTCACTAACCCTATCCTTAATATATTTCACGTAGTACGTGAATGAATCACATCACATTGATGGGCGGTAGTCCATACCTCCTCAAACGAAATTATCATATTTACACCAAATAGAAAAAAAAATGTATCTGTTTTAAAAGGAATAAGAAGGAATAAGTAAAAAATAAATATAATATATGAAATATATAAGTAGATTTTCCATCATAATTTCCACCATTAGGGGCCATAAATTATAATTAGAAAATCATTTTTTAGTGAGGAAGTAATTTCATATACCCATAAACAATATATTCCTTACCAATTAGATAGGTGTGTGTGTTAGTAATGGATTCAAAATTAGAATAAAATAATCCAAAATCATTTAACATACTGGTGTTGTTATACATTCTTGGAATAATGAGAGTGGAGGGGTGGAGAATGGAAATAAAAGAAAGGAGCTTGAGATATGGTGTTACCTCTTAATAGGGTAACTCCATTTGGTTTGGGCCCAAAGGATTCCATGGTTCTCTATATTACAAAAGAGAGGAATCAAGGAGGATGTTAAGTATTTGGGTAAGATTATTCGGTATCTAATTGCCTATATTAACTTCTTTAGGGGATTAAATATAAGAAAGTGGTTGTGGCCTTATATAGCGAAGGGAAAGGGAACACATGTTTTTTTTTAAAGTTAGGTTTTAAAATATTTTTACGTAACAAAATTCATAAATAAACATCAAAACAAAATAATTTAAGGATAAGGGATGAATAATGGAGATACAATGGTCTTTGGACAAGTTTCTTGTTCTTTTGGGTCTTAAATTTAATGTTAATACTTTATTAACCTAATTTTTTTTAACTAATGGAATTAAATTTAATAAATTTCACTAATATTTATTTCCAAAAATTAAGATTACAATATTTAAAATTCAAAATATTAATGATTTAAAATATGGAATCCATTTCTCTATATTATAATCAAATAAGTGTTAGAAAGTAATTTAAAAATAATCTTTCTTATGGGACAACACTATAGGTTTTTAAAGTAAAAATTTATAAAAGTTTCTATGTTCTTATAATAGATTTTAAGTTGAAAATTATTCAAATGAACTATATTTTATTAACTGATAAAAATATTATCTAATTAAACTTTTAAACAATATTAATATATAATCTATCCTTAAAAATAAATTAGATGTATATTCATTTTTGAATTAAAATCTGTTATTTTTCACTTTTCATCCTAAAATGAATTTTATATGGAAATGTCACAAAAATTCATCATTAGATAACTTCAAAATTCTAAATTAAAAAAATTATATTTTTTAATAAAATTGAATTTATAAATGTGAGAAAAAAAAATTTATAAATTTTAACATAAGAATATTAAAAGTAGTTCATTGGAGAAAACGCATTTTAAACATATAAATACTTTACCATACTTATATCACTCATTATCAACATGTTTTATTTATATAAACCCATTATTAACAATATTTGAATATTAGTAATAACTATTCATATTAATATGTTTAAAAACTATGTTATAATTACCTCATTTAAATAATAATAACAATGAAATAATGTTCCGTTGTAACTCAATGTTCCATGTAACGTACGCCAAGTCAGTGTTTGGTGTAATATATACCAAGTTGTTTTTGTGTGTAACATACGCGATTTCGATGTTCTATGTAACATATTCCACATATGTTCCATGTAAAGGGAAATTTTGAAGGAGTCATTCAATATAAATAAAATATTTTCAATGTTGTGTGAAATGATAAATATCAAAATATAAAATAAATTTAAAAAAATCACAGAATCTCGGTGTTTAAATTTGTAATATATATGTTCTTAATTTTTAAAAAATTAATTTTATGCTTCAAAAATATCTTTTATTTATAATATTTTTATTTTATTTTTTATGAATATATTTTAAGGATTTTTTACCACATTATAAATTATATCTAAAAAATTGATATCATCTATCGAGTTAGTCTATTATATTTATAAAAGAGTGACTTTTGTATTTCCCTAAAATAATTTATTTTTTGTTGAATAATGGAAAATAAAAATTTTATAAAATTATCATTTATTTTCAATAAATCATGTAATTAAAATATATCCTTATGTTTTGAATTTTTATTTAATGAAAAATATGCCCTTGTTAAGTTGTTATATTAGGTTTGATTACATATTAATCAGAATTTTGATTTATTTTGGCACAAGTACATTTTTTTAATGAACACATTTATTCTAAAAACTATATTTATTTGTCCATATTTTTTATAATAATAAATTAGATAAATATTTTTTTTTTATTTTTTTAATGAGATGTTTTTATTATATATTAAAAAAATTATTCATTTTACCGTTTTTACAATATAAGGATTTATAATAGATAAGGTCTTCTTATTTAAATCCCATTTTCCTAATACTATTTTTTATACGTTTGTTGATATTTTATAAAAATAGGCATCCACCACTTGAATGAAATCATTTTCGAAAAATGGTCTTATTTTTTGAATCATAGAGATAAAATATTGTAAAGAGGTCCCTTGTATATTTGATTATTATGAATATTATCCATATAAATGGTTTCACCTCCAAAGGTATAAAACTGTGTAAAAACAATGTGATAAGTTTTTATTATTTTTATGCAACATTATATTATCCTATTAAATGAGTTTATTCCATCCATGATCTTTCATGTATTGAAAAATGTCATCTTGGATCCATTTTTCATTGATTATGGCCTTTACATTATTTTATTAAAAAATAAAATACAAAATGCCACTCTGTGGACATTTATATATCTAATATTTTTTGTAAGGATATAAATAGTTTGTGTTTGCTTATAAATATTTAGTTTAGAATATTGATTATTATATTTAAAAATGTTAATTTATATTAAGTTATTAATGATTGAATAATTTCTTTAAAATGCTTATGAAACATTGACATAATATTCATTCATGTAATATGAAAACAAAATTAATAAAATTTAAAATACATAATTGAATAAAATTTTAATTATTTAATATATTAAACAAGTTTTAAATATAAATATAACTTCATGATGGAATTATAATTTTTTCATTCAAGTTCTCTTACAATCATGTTTTCATTAATGTCATATTATGTGAATAAATCAAAAAATGAATATAATGTTATCTGATGCTAAATAATAGATTATTATATGAATTAAAATTCACAAAAAAAAATCATTTATTTAGGAATGTGATTGGGGTATAGTGGATCAAACCAAAAATATTATACTAATGAGTCACTCTTTCTTTTATATTAATATTCTTGATCCTTATAAGGATATTTTTTGATATCACGGTAATTTTCAAAATGGTAAGCGATGATTAACACATAAAGATATGGGTGAGAACATCACCTAACCCTTTCTAAATATTAATTTATGAGATTATTTATACATATAAAAATTTTATATTCTATATACTAAAATTTTAATCCATTTTATCCTAAAAATTAATTTTTATTGACCTAATACTTCTTATAATTCAAATGGTTCCTCTCTAATTAGTTATAAAAGGTAACCTCCACTCCTCAATTATTCACTAATTTTGAGCCTACATTTCTAGAAAAGACCTACTATAATACATTCATAAATTACATTTCATTTTCATAGAGATTTTGTTCTTTCGAAAAGACCAATATTTTGAGGATCAAGGGGAAATCCAAAATTGGTTCCTCCAAAAAAAGAGGTAAAACACCTAACCATGTAATACCAATTTTATTTCCTATTCAACCTACTCTAAATATTTTTTAACCGTTCTATAATAATTAATTAATTATATTCAATATATTTAATTTATATTTTTATAATGAAATAACCATTATCCGCATCCTTTAAATCCAATTGAAAATAAAACATCACTAGTCTATATGTGAGGGTTACCACCCCCATGAAGTGATATATATTGTTTTTCATTACCATTTCAAATTTATCGTTATAATGATGAATTTTTGGGATATATTTAAATTTTTTGATTTTTCATTATTCTAAAGAGGTTAATAGTTTTTTACCTTTATTTCAAACCATCTATAACGAAATGAAAACATTATTTATGTGTACATATTGACTAAAATCACCACGATGTAATGTAATTAACTATATTCAAATGATTTATAAGAATAGTTAAAAACAATTATATAATGATTAAATATGATATTCATTTCATTATTAGCATTATGGAAATGTTGAAACCTTGATAAATGTATAAGGATCTAGAATGTGAAATTTAAACATGCATGAAAAATTAAATAATTATCACCAATAAGAGTGATTTTATTAAAGAATTATTTACAAATAAGTTATAACATGTTATAATTAATTCATATATGGTATGATTATAAGGAACCATAATTTTATAAATAAAATTTACTCTATTTTTATATAATTGTTACATACATATTAATATAGTATTATATTAAATGATTTCGCCAAATGATAGAACCAACAACATTATATTATAATAATTTACACATTGTATTTATAGAATAAACATGGTCATAAGAATATAAAATTTTAAAAATGTATTTTAATATAACTAAAATATGAGAATTTTGATATGATATATCCACTATAATAACCAGTCTCATGAAAAGAACTATAGAGATCAAAATAATATTCATAATGGGTTATTCTAATTTAAAAAGAAAAAATAAATAATATTGAGAGAAAATAGATTTGAAATAAGAATGAATGAAATATGAAATATTTATTGGATGTAGGTAACCCATATTAACAATAATAATCATACCATTTCAATCATAATCAAACCATTAGAATTGTTATATAATTGTTATGAATAGTAACATGACCATTTGAATATCATCCTCTCTTAGAGAAGTGTGAAATGATTTTATTTTATCTTATAATGTGAATATAAGAAATATTTATATCATGGTACTATTATACAATTTTTTTAAATATATAAAATATGTCTTTTTATTTTTTATAAAATATTATATGTTTTATATTAAATTTTATAACCAATATAATAAATTAAAATAATGAATATTTTTGAACAATGGGTTTATAAATTAATCTTAATATTTATTATAATCGACATATAATGTTATAAGATGTTTAGAAATTTTTAAAAGGTTCTAAAAATTGATCTTCATATTAAATTTTTTATTTTTTGAGTAAATTAGTCTTCATTTAAACAATTAAATTTCATTTATATAGAAAATTATTTTTATACAATTGATTATATTTTGGGAATGATAGGATGGGAAATGGTTATGGTGAATTTTTCATTTTCTTATAATATTGTTAGTGAATGTTAAAATTTTAAAAATTATTATATTTATCATACTAAATTATATACATAAATAGTTGAGACATAATGGATGTAATAACCCATTAGTTAAAACTCACATTCAAAATTTGTTGCATATGGTTATATCATTAATTACTATTGGTACTCTTGATGAAAAATAATAAACTGATGGTTAAAATTTTCAGAAACACCCCACCCATCACCTTATAAATACCACCACTTCTCCTCGCATCTTAAAAGACTTAAAGGAATCCAAATTTAAACCTAATTACCTTACCAATCATCTTCACCACATCTTAGTGAATATGGACTCACTAAGGATCATTTCAAGTATCCTAATAGGGTATCTGATGATGAGTAAACCAACAAAAGAGATAAATTACATGAAAAACATCACTCAATTTTATTCTTATTCCACCACACACATATGTTTTTCATACTGATAGAAAAATTAACATAATTATACTAAAAATAATGAAATTTAATTTTTATGGTGTCATATCCATCTTCTAACCTCCATTATTTAGATTCTCAATAGAAAATGGTGTTTATTATTGTTGGATTAACACTTCCATGAGCAACATAATTCATTTTTCCCATCCACATCAAGGGTTGTCATAAAAATAAATCTATTGTTAAATAAGATGATAATGTATATATTATAATTTATTATATATTTATGAATTTGTAAATAGACATAATATTAAATATAATGATTCTACATCTTGATGGAAGGTAAAACTGCCTAAAATGACTAATTGTATAAAATTATTAGCGTCACTAAATGAATCATCCAGACATAAAAAAACATATTATAGAACATTTAAATTTTTGCAGTTCATTAATTCCATTTATTTTTACTTATGGGTTTTTAGACCTATTTGAAATAAAAATCAATAATTATTCACAAGTGATACGTCCTCGGAACCATGAAATTCATGTATTTGCTACAATGAATCTAAACATTATATCTCATTAAAATGGTTATGAATGAAAATAAAAAATTATATTATATAAAAAATAGTTGTAGAAGTACTGCAATTAACTAATTAATTCATCTAAATTATTTATCTAAGACATTATGTCTATATTCGAGATGATTCTAGAACCTAATGTAGGATATCACTCTCAACCACACTGTTTTATTTGGGTTACGACTATTATCTCTACAAATCATATTATCTCTCAATTATTTTCTATTAAATACTCCTAAATTTTGAATATATTTATTTTACAAATATACCTACATTATTCACCTGTCTTTTGTGGGTTAATACATGATTGAGGTATATTTCTCAAATTTTTTCATTAAATTAAAATATTATTAATTGAAAAATTTGTCTCTCATATCCCTTTTATGTAACTCTATTTTAAATTATACATTCACATTCATGATTTAAATCATTAAAGAAATAAATTTTTCAAATCAATTCTATTTTACCTCTGGTTTTTAATGGAAATAATATATTTTTTCTATCATCAAAATTCATTAACTCATCCCTTATGAATCTATTTTGAATGTTCCTTTCTATGAAAAATTATGTACCATTTATCATGATTTATTCAAATATATACCATATTTTAAATATATTTTTATAAATTTTGATATGAATGTCCAATATATATAATACCATATTCTATATAAAATCCTTGTGAAATATCCTTTGATTGTGATATTAGAAAATATTAGGCAAATTATTTATTTCTGATGGTAATTATTTTTTTCATTGAATAATTTTGATTTTAATTTTTGGTACACATAGGAATATAAATGTTATAGTGGGTGTCCCAAAAAAATCCCTAGTGAATTTGGTAATTTTTATGTATCATGAGATGGTATGTCTTGTATTTTTTAGTAAACCTGATCCATTATGGAACATTACACACCATGTGATGTTGTGTTGGCAGTAGGCCATGAATTATTTTTATATCATGTTAATTTTTTTCACCACGTTCCTATGTTTCCATGATCTTATGATTCCATTTTTGTTATTAAATTCACTTATATTATTATTTATGGAACTTGTCAGTGAAGAATTTTTGTTATTACATCTGAATCATAATTAATAATCTGTTATAATGTTAATTCTCATTCTGGTATTTCGAAATCAATCCTTTTTATGTATTTTCTTGGTTATGATATGTATTTTTTGAGATCAAATGGAATTTGGAGACAAATAAATGTATTAAAATAAATAAATTTAATTTTTTTTCTATTGTTTGTGTTTTATGTGTCTTGTTTTCTATTGAAACAATGTCCTTCGATCCATGGTTTTTATTTATTAGATATTTATATCAAATTTTTTGTAAAAATATGTATAAAAATATAGGGTCACAATTGTGGGTATTATATGAAGTTGTAGTTATTTTTAAAAATTGTTACTATGATATTTTATTAAGAATCCATGGGCTGAGTCTGGGAAAATTTATATTTTAAAAAATTAGTGATGTATAGAGCTAGTGGTTTACAAGAATTACATCCCTTCCAAGATACTAAATTTTTATGTGGTACATTAATAGTTATAACTAGGAGTAAAAACACCTAAAATGGAGTATCATTTATTAACTTTATTCAAACCCAGTTCATGATAAAGAGGCCTTACTACACATTGGGTTTCACATTCCTGAGGGATATACATTGAATTATTCACAAACTGATTATAAACTAACATAATGAATTCAATTAATTATAAAGTTGTAAAACATAATATAAAAATTACCATATATTACCTAGATTTAAGACTTTGAATTATTAAGACAGCATGTAAATTTCTTATAAATTTTATTCCTTCTATGTTAATAACATTCCTTTTTTATTTTTATTAGTTTAAATATTCTAATTAAAATGTTTTTATTATAGGTTATAAATGACTAGAAACAAAATCATTTCATGAAAGGTCATCTCATTATCGATTATTGATATTCAAATGTCCTATATGACTGTATTTATTCATATTATTTCATATCTATCAACATCAGTAGAACTATTCTAACAAAACCACATAACATGGTAGTTGATTAATTTTTGCAAACATCAAACAAAGAAAATTTTAAATCCCATATATATAATTTCTCACCAATAATTTTCTGTGGACTAAACCACCTTGAAAATATTTTCACAATTCTTTTAGTTTAAGTATATGTAATTTTGGGAATGCACTGTTTGTCCTTATATAAGACCAATATCATCTTTTAGAAGAGGGATATCACTCTGTACATACTGAGTCATCCTTTGTTTCATTACAAGGTTAATGTGAAGAATGAATCTCCTTTAGAATCCAAATTAGATGAATAGATAATATTTACCTATAAGAAATGATGTCTAGATAAATTATTAAGAGAAAGGTGAGAATCAAGATCAAATACACTCCCATTATGATGGAATACACTGATGTATTCCTCGTGGATTTTTTGAGACTTCCACCTGACTATGATTTTGAGTTCCAAATTTAACCTATACCTGGATCTATACTCATATCCAATTCACCTTATATAATAGAAAACATTAACATGTATATTTTATATAATTTATTATAAGATAATATGGAGGGGTTTTATATGACTGAGTGCTTCACCATGGGGTGTGTTGGTCTACTTCATCAAAATTATGGATGGGACAATGCACTTCTACATTAATTATAATGAACCCAAAACAAATCATAATATAGAAAAATAATCCCCTTCCTGAGATTTATGATTATTTGATCATCTAAATTTGGACCATTACATCTATATAGTTTTCATTTGGATGTAAAATCTCTAGTTGAAGGTGAAGAGTGATGATATTACCAATCTTACCAATCAAAAAATGTATATACACTATGAGTTCATAGAGATTCTATTCAAAAAACGCATTTTATAACAATATTAATATGTTTTATGAATATATAAATTATTGAATACATAAAAAATTGTAGTCATTATAGATGATATTCTGATATTATCAAAATATAAGGAGGAGTACGAGGGGAATTTGAAAATTATTCTAATGGCATTGTGAAAAGAATAAATATTTGAAAAGTACAGTAAATTTGAATTATGTATCGAGGAAGTACCATTCATTGATAATTATATCACTAGTAAAGGGATATCTATGGGCCCTCAGAAGATAATGAAAATTGATGATTAAACCAACCTAAAATGTGTAATAAAGATATATAGATTTATTACACTAGTTTGGTATTTCTGTTGATTTCTGAGAAACATATCCTGATAGTCAAACCTTATAACCAAGATGCCTCACAAGGGACACAATATTTTATTGATTAATAAATATGAAGAAATATCCAAGGAATTGAAAGGGATTATTATCACTACACCATCCCTCACACTACCCTCATGTGAGGATATTTTTTAATTATATAGTAATTCCTCCAAGGAGGGTTTGAACTATAAACTAATGAGTAATGATAAAATGATAGATTGCACCTTGGTTTAGTTTATTTGCATTGAGAATAAATATAAAGTGCATGATTTGGGGTTGCAAATAGTGATATTCACATTCAATATTTAGAAGCACTTTCCATATGTGGAAATGTGTGAAATATATATAGATCACAAGAGCCTGAAATATTTAGTCACATAGAAAAAGTTTAATATTCACCAGTAAGGATTCTTATAGATGATCAAGGAATGTAAAAGCTCAATCTACCACTATCCTGGGAAATTAAATAATGTATAAGTTTCAATAAGTAGAAAGGATCTTGAAACATTATCAATGATAAGAATTGACAATAGTTCAATCTTGTTAGACATGCAAAGGATATATATTTGGGAATCAAAAATTAATGAACATCATCAATTATTTATCAAATTACATAGCGGTCATCTATTCTTGATATGAGGCCCTAGCCTTAAACATTACATAATCTAGAGTGATTTCAAGAATGCACATTGATAATCTTTTCAGGTTTAGAGTTTTAGAGAATTGGATCATAAATCTCGAATTACATTCCACATTTAAACAAAGTGGTTACAAAAAAAACAGTATTCATTTTCCCATCAAAGGAAACAAATTTAAAATAAAACATGGACACTTTATTTAATCTTCTTTGACACTATCATCACATCATGTACATTTCCCTTGACCTGTGAAAAACATTTCAAAAACTTGGGATGAGTATAAAAATCTCAGCAAGGGATATAAAAATACGGAGTGGAAACATTAGTCCATGTATACATAAGAATCAATGAAATCATACTTTAATCATAAAACATAAGCACTTTAAAATATCTCATGAAATCATAAGACTCGTGAATAACTCATAGAAATCATAAGACATAAAGGTAACTTGAGGCATTCATAACATTCTTACATAGGGATTAACCCGCATGGTTACGTTTGGAATACCCATCACAATATATTCCCTAAATCTCTTTGGAGAAACCTTAGGGTTTAACCTCTTCACATTACCCAATGCATTAGAGAGCTATCACGGGCTCACCCACCCTTATTTTATCATGGAACCACTTGTCTTCATAAACAACGCCCAAGAACCATAACATAATTGTATCACATAAAACATGCATATAGGAAACATAACATTTCCACATTTCAATCACAAGATATCAAAAACACATTGATATAATCAAAACATTATCCTAACCATTTTCAATACCAAAATAAAAGAAAAGTAAAACATGTTATTTATTTTTCATTTAAAAAAAGTTATGTCTTGTAGAGGAAGACGAAACTCAAATAATGGTCACGGTGCCAGATAAGTCATTGTCACCGCATACGTAAGAAATAAATATTCCTTTTTTCATTTAGTAAAACGCTTCATATAAAAATATTCCTTTTCAATAAAAGTAAAATTAAAATGGGTTTATACACCGTATAATAGAAATTTGTGTATAAAACAAAATATGCCTCAATGAAAGGATATTGAGACGAAGTCCCTTACCTCGTGTCCGACTTGACTTGATCGTTCTTTAATCTCCTGAATAATAAACTAGAGCTAATTTCTAATCTCTTAAGAACCTTTTTCAAGTTCATTTTTTCTTTTATATCACTTATTACCATGTTATGAACATTATGTAATTATTTAAGTTAATAATGGTCGTTTTTTCGATCTTTGGTACTTGAGTCAAAAATAAACTTCTTATAATTACAAGTTGTTCATGTGGTAAAATATCCATTATATCCAGAATTATATTAATTATGTATATATCATATATATCATATATATCCGGTATATACATGCATTAATAATATTACATAACATTTAGAGGTAAGAGATGAAATGCACCGTTCATGGAGACAGTAAGTCGTACGTACGCATAAACGCTGCTTTCATTTATTTTTTATATTTAATGGAATGAAATCATAATGATATAAAATTATATTATAATTAAAGTATGATATCATATTTAATACCATTAACTCCATCCTTTATACAGACCACATATGGCATTAATGAATCAAATCACTTTGAGGGGGCGGTAGTCCGTATTTCCTAAAATGAAATTATCATGTTTACCCATAATGGAAACCATAAAGGTATTGCATAAATGAAAAATACAGAAGCATAAAGAAAACATAAACATAATATATATCATATATAAATATTCTGACAAATTAATGGCCATAATTAGAGGTGTTAAAAGAAGATTTAACAATCATCATTTTGTGAGGCAGTAATTCACCACTCACAGAAACAGTATATTCTTTAACCATTAGACGGAGGTGTGTGTAAGTGTAAATCAAATACTTCTCATAAAAACATCCTAGTATATTTAATATAATATTGTTTTTACAAAACAAATTAATAAAAAGAGTTTACGGGTTGGAGAAGAAAAATAAAACAAAAGAACATAAGAGAAGTCATTACCTTTAAATCGGGTAACTCCCCTTGGTTTGAACCAAAAGGGTTTCTTGAAGAGATTTCTACCTAAGGAAAGGCTTCTATGATGAAGAGAGGGATGTGGAGAGATAAAATGTGTAGAGTTTGGCCAATCCAATGTCTTTATAGTCGTGGGTAAGGTGGTAGAGGTGGGGGCCTTTTATAAGAGGGAGGAGGGGCACTCTTGGAAAGTCTTGAAATGTTACATTATTATAAAATGATTTTCAGATTTTAAAGGACCCACAACGATACATTTAGAGGATAAGGTGATAATGGTTTGAAATAAACCCACCCAATAGGTTTTTGACAAGTGTAAGTCTTAGATTTTACATTATCTTTTCATTTTATTTAAATCGTTCATTAATGAGGTAATCACTACATCCTCATGGTGTCATAAATAAATTTATTTATTTAATGTCTAAAAATTATAAAAAAATACCATGATGAAGGAAATAATTTTTGATTTCCAATTAATATTTATAGTCAAAGATATCATTTATTTAGACAATATTTAAATTGTTTTACTAAGGTGTAACATACTTTTGTTATATTTTCCTTTCTTTAAAAATAAAAAGATAAAATGTCACATTCACACAAAACTGATTCCATGGGATCCCAAAGTTGGGACAAGGCATCCCATGATCGGACATGACACAATACATAGCATTAGGACACATGTTGGGTTCATTTTAAATTATTATGATATTATTTTATTACCCTTAACTACCAGATTACTAATTAATCACGATAATTAAAGATAATTACGGTCGTTACATATCATAACGTACAAAAACAAAAGAGTATTAATTACATAATTTTAAACTTCTGATTCCAAATATGAAATAAATTTTACCAAATTACAAACACATAAATTCCAGTAATTAATTTAAAAATAATTCCTGTTGTCAAAACAAATAGTGGGTTTTTTAGAAATAATGTCTATCAAAAGATTGACATCTGTTTATGCCCAATTCCAAAGGGAAAATAATTATAATGACCAAAATTGGATTAAATGGTAAAAATATATTCTAATTACACTTGAAAACCAATTAAAAAAATAATCTAAACATATAATTAAATTATATGAAAAAGCAGTTTTGAAGTAAAATGCAGTATTTTTTACTATTCATTAAAAAATGAACATTGTTAGAAAAATACAAAAAAAAAATCCAGGGTAAATTTCAATGTCCCAATCCTAAATAATAGGTTTTTTTACAAATATAGATTATAAAATTGTCAATGTTTTATTTAAAAAATGTTTTCCATCAAAAGGCAGTAAAACTATCTTTTAAAAAATATTAGATTATTTTATGCTTAAGATTGGATTTATTATCATTTTAAGCCTCTAAAACACTATATAATTAATAAATAGACATAGATATGAAAATCCATAATTCTTTACTTACTTGGGATGTTACATCCTTCCCTCCTTTAGAAAATTTCATCCCCGTAATTTATTTACTTATCGAATAAGTGGGGGTATTTATCCCTCATTACATTTTCAGATTCCCATGTTTCCTCTTAAATCATTTGGTTTTTTCACAAAACCTTTACTTGATGAATCACCTTATTCCTCAATACATGCTCCCTGTGGTCAAGAATCTGGACCGGTTGTTCCTCATAAGATATATTCTCTTCCAGGTGAACTATCTCTAGACTCAAAACATGAGATGGATCTGGCATGTACTTCCTTAACATGGAAACATGGAAAACATTATGTACCTGAGATAAACTTGAGGGTAAAGCCACTTGGTATGCAATTGATCCAACTCTCTCCAGAATTTCATATGGTCCAATGAACCTTGGTCTCAGCATTCCTATCTTACCAAATCACATCACACTTTACAATGGTGAAACTTTGAGAAAGACATGATCACCTACCTCAAAAGAGAGATCCTTCCTCCTGTTATCTGCATAAATTTTCTACCTACTCTGAGCTGTTCTCATGTGTTTCTGTATCAGCTAAACTTTTTCTGCCAACCCTTCTACCAATTCTGGTCTCATCAACATCCTTTCACCTACTTAATCCCAAAAGCTGTAGTTCGACACCGCTTCCCATATAATTACTCAGATGGTGCCATCTGTATACTGGAATGAAACTGTTATTAATAGAAAACTCAACCAAAGAATGATGTTGGTCCCAACTTCCCTGATAATCCATCGAACAATCACATAGCATATCCTCCAATGTCTGAATTGTTCATTTTGACTGCCCATCTCATTGAGGATGAAAATTTGTACTAAAATTAAATTCAGTACCTAACGACTCCTGAAGGCCTTTACAAAAGTTAGAAATAAATCTGGGATCACGATCAGATACAATAGAGAGGGGAACTCCATGTAACCTCACTATCTCTTTAAGTTAAAAATGAGAAATTTGATCTAGGGAAAAAGTATCTCGTATAGCAAGGAAATGAGCAGATTTAGTCAAGCGATCAACAATAACCCAGATTGCATTATTACCATGAGGTGTCTTTAGAAATCCCACAACGAAGTCCATGGATATATTCTCCCATTTCCACTCTGGCACTCGTAAAGGCTGAAGCATCCCTTTCGGTAACTATACATCTTAGTACTGCCAAGATGAACTGAAAATGGAGAATTATGAGCTTCATATAACAACTCTCTCTTCAACTGTGAATCACAAGGAACGCACAATCTCTTCCCAAATATCAAAACACAATAATTATCGATGTTTAATTCAGGTAACATACCCTTCTGAACCAGCACTACCTTTTTTTGCAACTCATTGTCTTGCTTTGGATCTTTCTTAATTCTATCTGTTAGAGAAGATTTCACTAATACATGAAACAAAACCGAAGAACATCCTACACCAACAACTTCTATGCCAAATTTCATCAAATACTTAACCAATGGATAATGTTCCAAACGTAACATTGTTAATGAATCATTACTTTTTTGACACAAAGCATTGGCCACATTATTTCCTTTTCCCGGATGGTAATGAATTGTACAATCATAATACTTGATTAATTCTAGTCATCTACTCTCTCTCATGTTCAATTATTTCTGAGTGAATATATTCTTTAAACTTTTGTGATTGGTATATATTTCACATTTTACTTCATACAAATGATGCCTCCAAATTTTTAAAGTGAAAACCACAGAAGCTAATTCCAAATCATGTGTAGGATAATTTATCTCATGAGTTTTGAACTGACGTGAAGCATAAGCAATTACCTGATCGTTCTGCATTAGGATACAACCAAGTACTTTTAATGAAGCATCACTGTAGATAACAAACTCACCATTCCTGGAAGGTAGTGCCAAAACTGGAGCATTCACCAATCTTTTTTTCAATTCCTGAAAACAATTGTCACATTGTTTTTTCCAGACGAACTTAACACCATTTCAAGTTATCTTTGTCAATGGGCTGGACAACCATGCAAAATTTTTAACAAACCATTGGTAATAGCCTGCAAAACCAAGAAAACTACGAATCTTGGTTACATTTTTGGGTCTTGGCCATTCTTCAACAACCTTTGTTTTTGCAATATCAGCAGTTATTCCATTTGTATAAACAATGTGACCAAGGAAACAAATTAGTTACAACTAAAACTCACACTTGCTGAATTTCCCATACAATTTCTTTTCATTTAAGGTTTTCAAAATAACCCTTAAATGACTTTCATTATAACGACCCATACTTTACATACATTGTTAATACTTCAAAATTGAAGCATACTTATTACAACATATAACAAAACCACAAAAGGACCGTATAGGTATAGTGTCTTTAGAAACTGGGAAACATAAACAACTGGTTCATAAAGCGTTTACACTGTCTCCCATTATTTCATCATATCTATAGTCCCTTTTGGCATATATTACTTAAAAACCTCCTTCCTGACCTGGGGAAAGAAAACATACAAAAGGGTGATCTCAAATGCTCAGTAAGGGTAAACAAAAGAAATATCAATCACATCATATACATAAGCACATAACTTTTGGAAATCTTAACCTGCAAAAAAGATCATAATTTCATAACATGGGATAAATCATGGCAGTGAAATGTAATCACAATAATCATAACTTAAAACATGAAACTTTTTGGCATACACACATAATCATAGAGAATCATTTCTTGTTAGTCAAGACTCATTGCCAAGACTATCTTAGTGGACAAAGTCCCTTTCTGAACCGAGTCACCCTCGTTTCAGTCATGTTTCACTGAACTGGTATAACCTACCGTTCCAGCCATGTCTATCTCATGAGATATAAAATCATTACCCAATGCATTGGAGGGAGATATAGGTCCCACCCATCTCATAATGATACCATTCTTATGTGTGCCACAAAATCATAAATCATACATCATTGCATAACCCATGTAATACAAATGGGAATCTTAAACATCATGACATCATAAAATAATTCATAAAGGAATTCATAAAAATAATTCTATCACAACATAATCAAATCAATGTAATAATAGGGATAAAACAGAACCCTTTATTATCTTAGATGGAAAATAATTTTGATAAAACACTTGAACTCCATTCTTGAGGAAAATATCCTTTCTTCTTTAAAAAAACATTTTTCCTTTCTTAACATGTCATACAACTTTAAACTAAAAGAAGTTGATTAAAAATAAACTTGAAAACTTGTAAAGGATGCTTCTTGGAAATAATGTTTTAAAAATTCATTCATGCCGTATAAGTAAAAAAACATTCTTTTCGTACTTTTGTCAGAAAAGTCAAAAAGTACCTCGTACGAAAAATGACAAAAGATTCCTTTCATATCTTTTACTAAAAACTCACCGAAGGGTAAATTTGGATTTAAACAATTGTAGGTGGATGGAAATAAAATTACATATTGAAGAAACATGGATGTGGATGATAAAATACACCCCAGTAAATACCAAAGTATAAACAATCTTAGATAAAAATGAGATTGTGATATTTCCCTTACCTTAGGTCCGATTTGCTTTTTACGTGTCCGAAGCTCCTGTATAATCATTTAAATAATGTTATTGACTTATTCCAGAATCATACATATTGATATGATATCATATATGGTCATATTCTTAGCTTCTTATTAGTAATATTTCATTGTTACTTGTTACTCGGGTCTTTATTGCCATTTGTTCTTATGCGTGTTTTGCCAAATAAATTCTTATTCTTCTTTTAATGTTATAGATACCTTATATCCAGAATGGTATTAGTGTAACATATATCATATTTATTCATTCAATTCATTTATATAATTACTATGTAATGATGATCATGTGGAACGAGTCGCATCACATCGTGGAGACGGTATTCTGTACGTACGCACGAGTGATGATATCATTCCTATGATCGTGGAATTGTATTGGAGTATATGAATACTATTTTAGTATCAATATCACTTTATAATAATCATATATAGTTACTCATTACACCATTATACCCATCCTTGTAAGGTGATGGTGGAAAATAGATTACACCACGGCGTGGAGACGGTATTCTGTACGTACGCACGCGCGGTGATTTCATTTTTCCATAGGATGGATAGAAGTTGAATTAGGGTTGTTTCATATTTATAATAACATATCAGTATGAAAGTAATACTGATGTTATTACTTTATCATGAAACAACTAAAATAGAAGAAGTTGAAGAAGAAAGAAATTGAAAAGATCGGTAATGGATATTACTTCTTCTTTGAAACGCCTCTTTGAATCCTCTACTTAGGGAACTAAGATTGGTCTTTGAAGAAGACCAGGACCTCTAGGATTTTTCTATGTAAGTGGAGAAGGGATTTTGGCAGGGTTTGGCCGAGCTTGAGTGCTCAAATTGGTGTGAGGAGGAGGGGGAGGAGGTGCCCTTTTATAAGAGAGGAGAGGGGCACCTTAGGAATATCTCAAAATATTATTTTATATTAAAGTCAAAATCGGTTTATAATGGTTCCAAAGGGTATTATTTCGAAGGTAAAGTTGGGATGGGTCGAAATCCTCTCATCCAATAGAATTTAGACAAGTTTAGGTTCCTATTTTAACCTTATCATTTAGATTTAACATTAAGTTAAATAATTTTACTTTTACCATGTCTTCTTGTGTTCTTATACTATAATGTTAATAAACTTACTATAAGCAGCCAAACGAACCCCAATTTGTTTATTATTAATATATATAACCTTATCTAAGTCATTTGGCCGAACCTTAGATTTTTAGGAATAAAATAACAATTACTAATATAATATTTGTTTTAAAAACTATTTTATGTCAATTTTGACACTATTTAGTAATTGATTTCTGTGAAAATCATAACAGAATTATTAGTTCAAAAAAAGTTAATTAAATCAATACTAACATGTCATATTAACCTAGAAAATTAGTGGGATTCATAAAAAGTCTCAAATTTCATTTATTTTAGTGTTTATAACATCAATTATGTCAATATTTCATTAATAAGATAATTACTGCATCATCATTGTGTCATAAATAAATTAAATTATTTAATGTCTAAAAATTACAAATAAAATACCCTTATGTAGGAAAACTTGTTATCTTTCTAATGAATATTTATAGTCGAATTTATCTTATGTATAACCCAATATTAAAAATGTTTTAGTTATTAAACTTTGATTTTAACTATTTTAACTATTCATTATATAAAATAATATTAAATGTCATAATCTTATCCAAGTGGACCTAAATGGTCATATTATATTAATAAGGTTGTTTTTGGTCGAATTACACTTATCTAATAGAATTAGGACATGTGTTAGGGTAATAGTAATATCATATTTACCCTTAGTTACCCTATTTACTATTAACAGCGGTAAAAAAAGTAAAAAGTTACTATTCACCAAAAAATTATTTTTATCTCATTGAACCACATTTTACTTACTGATATCAACCGTTTCTGTCGGATTTTCAAAATTCCATTCACAGAAGAGGTAAAATTAAGTTTTATGCAAAATTCAGTTTTTAACCTACCACTTAGTGGTATAACTATTCATCAAAAATTTAAAGTTTTCAGAAAAATACCAAAATTTCACCCTATGCTAATTTCGGTATTCCGAATCCAAAAATGAAGTCTATTTTGAAAAATAAAATTTATAAAATTTCAAAAAGTGTTTAATACTATTCATAACGGCTAGTTTTAATAATATTTTAATAGCATATCGTTGTTTAGTGAAACTCGGTATTGCGTATGACGCAAGCTATCGAGGAAGGTTACGATTTCATGTAAAGCAAGCCAAGAAAGTGTTGTGTAGAAAAAGATCCCTTTGATGATTTATATAACATAAAATTCTCGGGTGTTACATTCTACCCCCCTTAAAATGAATTTCTCCCTTGAAATTCGTCACTTTGTAACAAACAGATGAGGATACCTCTCCCTCATCATATCCTCAAGTTCCCATGTAGCTTCTTCTAATTGGTGGTTCCTCCATAAATCTTTCACCAATCAAGTGGTCTTGTTTCGTAGGACTTTTCACTACGATCCAGAATCTCTATCGGTTGTTCTTCATAAGAAAGATCTTGCTCCAGCGGTACAACTTCTGAGCTGAGTACATGTGAAGGATCAGGTATGTACTTTCTCAGGAGAGATACAAGGAACACATCGTGAACTTGAGAGAGATTCGGTGGAAGCGCCAATCAATAAGCTACCTTCCCAACACGATCCAGTATTTCGAAAGGACCAATATATCTAGGGCTCAACTTCCCCTTCTTTCCAAATCTCATAACCCTCTTCCAGGGAGATATTCGTAAGAACACTTTATCACCCACTTCAAACTCTAGGTATTTTCTTCGGTTGTCGGCATAACTTTTCTGTCGACTCTGAGATGCTCTTATGTGTTGTTGAATAGATCTGACCTTTTCTGCCATTTCATCAATGAGATCAGGTCCTAATAGCTTTCTTTCCCCAACTTCATCCCAGCAAGTTGGAGTCATGTATTTCTTTCCATACAGAGCTTCATAAGGAGCCATATGAATACTGGAGTGAAAACTATTATTATAAGAAAATTCCACCAAAGGTAGGTGTTGATCCCAACCTCCTTTGAAATCCATAGATCAAGCTCTCAACATATCTTCTAGGGTTTGAATTGTTCTCTCAGACTGACCGTCTATCTGAGGATGATAAGCAGTGCTGAAACTCAACTCTGTATCCAGATTATGTTGAAGACTTCACCAGAACTTTGAGGTAAATCTCGGATCCCGATCAGATATAATAGAAATTGGTACTCCATGCAATCTTACCACATCCTTTACATATATCCTGGCAATCTGATCTAGAGCGAAATCCTCTCTAATAGCAATGAAGTGTGCAGACTTTGTAAGACGATCAACTATGACCCAGATAGCATTATTGCCTTTGGATGTTTTAGGAAGTCCTGTGACAAAGTCCATAGTGATGTTTTCCCACTTCCATTCGGGTATGGGTAATGGTTGTAACATCCCCTTATACTTCTGTCTCTCAGCTTTAACTTGTTGACAAACCAAGCATCGAGAGACATATTCAGCAACATCTCTTTTTATGTCATCCCACCAGAAGTACTCTTTCAGATCCCTATACATCTTCGTGCTTCCAGGATGAATTGAGAATGAAGAACTATGAGCCTCATCCAGCAGCTCCTTCCTTAATTTGGGTATGGGAGGAATACAAACCTGATTCTTGAACATTATTATCCCATCACAATCAAGGTTGAACACAGGAACATTTCTCACCTTCTTTTGTAACTCGACATCTTCTTTCTGTGCCTCTTTAATCTTCATATGTATAGATGGTTGAACATTCATTTGAGAAAGATAAGATTTTTCCCCTTCCATTATAATTCCAAGATCCATCCTTTTTAAATCCATAAATATTGAATCTTTTGTGATCCTCATCATGGATAAACTAACATGGTCTTGTCGACTTCATGCATCTGCCACCTTGTTTGCTTTCCCAGGGTGGTAATGGATTGAGCAGTCATAATCCTTAATCAGCTACAACCATCTTTTTTGACGCATATTCAGCTCCTTTTGTGTGAAAATATACTTTAAACTTTTATGATCAGTATAAATATCACACCTTTCACTATAAAGGTAATGCCTCCAAATATTTAATGCAAAGATTACCGCAGCTAACTCCAAATCATGTGTTGGGTAATTTTGCTCATGGATTTTCAACTGTCGTGAGGCATAATCTATCACCGTATCATTTTGCATAAGAACACACCCCAATCCCTTCTTGGATGCATCACTGTAGATCACAAACCTTTCTCCACTACAAGGCAGTGTGAGCACAGGTGCACTGGATAACCTTCTTTTCAACTCCTTGAAATTCTCTTCACATTCCTCTGTCCAAACAAACTTAACTCCTTTCCGAGTCAACTTGGTGAGTGGATTAGATAATCTTTAAAAATCTTTCACAAAAGGTTGATAATATCCAGCCAAACCAATAAAACTTCGGATCTCCGTTACTGTTGTTGGTCTCGACCATCTTTCGATAACCTCTGTTTTTGCTGGATCCACAGATATCCCCTCTTTTGAGATTATGTAACCCAAAAATGCAACTTTTTGAAGCCAAAATTCACACTTGGTAAATTTGGCATAAAGCTTCTCTTTTCTCAGGGTCTTCAATATAATTCTCATGTGATTTTCATGTTCTTCCTTGCTCTTTGAATAGAAAAGAATATTGTCTATAAAGACTACCACAAATTGATCAAGATAGTCTCTAAATACTCTATTCATCAGATCCATGCAGATAGCAGGGGCATTAGTAAGACCAAATGGCATCACTATAAATTCATAGTGTCCATACCTTGTACGGAAGGTCGTCTTTAGTATATCCTCCCTTTTGACCCTTAATTGATGATACCCTAAACGAAGATCAATATTGGAAAAGTATTGAGCTCCGCGTTGTTGGTCAAATAAGTCATCAATGCATGGGAGAGGATATTTGTTCTTGATAGTGATCTTGTTATGTTCTCGATAATCAATACAGAGTCTCATTGATCCATCTTTCTTCTTAACAAATAGAACAGGTGCTCCCCAAGGTGACGCACTAGGGCGTATCAATCCCTTATCAAGATTCTCTTGGAGTTGCTTCTTCAATTCATGCAACTCAATTGGGGCCATTCTATAAGGTGTCTTTGAAATAGGCAAAGCACCCGGTACAAGTTCTATTGAAAACTCAACTTCACGATTTGGTGGAAGACCCGGTAATTCCTCCGAAAAGACATCATCAAACTCCCGTACGATGGGCATATTCTTAATCGCGAGTTTCTCACCAACCATTTGAGATAAATAACCTTCATTTAGTGGAATCAATACCCATAAAATGGAAGAAATTTCCACTGGAAGTTTATGTTCATCCTTGCATTGATAGACGGTCATATATTGATCTGGAATATGAAATTTGACTTCCCTTATTTGGAAATTGATATGAGCTCCATATAAAGAAAGCCAATCCATGCCAAGAATCACATCAAATTCCACTATAGGAAGGATCACAAGATTTTCAGGAAGCACATTCCCACAAACTTCGATCGGAGAAGAATTATAAACTTTTGATGCGACTGTTGTGCCATTAGGTGTTGTCACAGCTAACTCAATATCTAATTGTTGAGGTAATACGGTGATACCCTTAGAAAATTATTCAGAAATAAAAGAGTGGGTGGATCCAGAATCAAATAAAACATTTTCTACTTTAGAGTGGATGGTAAGTGTACCTTTCACCACATCGTTATCATACTCCACATTGCTGATAGAAATTGCATGTGACTTTCCTTTGTCTTTAGCCTTGAGAGTTTGTTGACATCGACCATCATCATCAACCCTTGGATTAGGGCATTTATTGGCATAATGCCCCATCTCCTTGCACTTGAAACATTGAAGTGTAGTAGGTTCATTCTGTGTATCCCTTCCATTGTTTGCATCATTAGACATCTTCTTCCCATCATCACGGCATTCAAATGCCTGATGACCTTCCTTTCCACATTTGAAACATTTACTTGTCCCTTTAAGACAACTCCCTCCATGTTTCTTTCCACACTTTGAGCATAAGGGAAAGCTCATCTTCTTTTCAGTGTGCTCTTTAGATTTTCCTTTGAATTCCATTTTCCTCTTCTTATCAAACCCATATGACTGATGGGTTACTCCAATCTCCATCTTGACTTTGAGAGCACATCGAATGATTTCCTCGTAGCTATTGAAGTCCCTTATGGATAACGCCCTTCGAAGACTTGGTTTTATGCCACTAAAGAACCGATCGATCTTACTCTCAGGTTGGATAATAATACCAGAAGCATACCTTGCAAGACTTGTAAAATTTGCTTCATAGGTACGAACAGATTCATCATCCTTTTTCTTTAGTTCAAGAAACTCTTTCTCTATCTTTGTTCGGAGAATACGAGGGAAGTACTTATTGAAAAATAAGTTCTTGAACTCGTCCCATTCCATGGACTCAATTTCATCCCTTTGCCTCGTATTCTTAATAAGATTCCACCATTGATCAGCATCTCCTTCCAAACGATACACTTCTAGGATGACTTTATCATGTTCAGAACATTGAAGAACTGAAAATATCTTTTCAGTAGTACTAATCCATTGTTCATCAACTAATGGATCAGTAGACCCGCTGAAAGAAGGTGGACGCTGCCTCATGAAGGATTCAACAGAATATTGCTCCTTCCTTTTCTTGTTTTGAAGTCCTACATGATTCATAGCTTGAGAAAGTTGTGTGAGCATGGCTACAAGATTTTTCATTCCAGCTCCCATAACGTTTGGTTGCTCAGGTGGACAATCATTGCATTGCCCGTCGCATTCCATATTAACACGATTCCTTTGGGTTCCAGCCATTAACTAAAACCAAGAATAATAGTGTGAGAAACACTAATTATAATAGGAAAACCACATAATCAAGAATAAGATTTCACACTTAAGGTCTTATCCTAGGTTATTCATGGCCATTTCTAAAACACTAAGATTGTGTTCTATGCTTAGACTTATCCTTAGGGTTCTTACTAAGGCTTTCACATCCTAGTTTCCAAAGGTTGACTATACCTTTCCTCTGATACCAACTATAACGACCCATACTTTACATACATTGTTAATACTTCAAAATTGAAGCATACTTATTACAACATATAACAAAACCACGAAAGGACCGTATAGGTATAGTGTCTTTAGAAACTGGGAAACATAAACAACGGGTTCATAAAGCATCTACATTGTCTCCCATTATTTCATCATATCTATACTCCCTTTTGGCATATCTTACTTAATAACCTTCTTCCTGACCTGGGGAAAGAAAACATACAAAAGGGTGAGCTCAAATGCTCAGTAAGGTAAACAAAAGAAATATCAATCACATCATATACATAAGCACATAACTTTTGGAAATCTTAACCTGTAAAAGAGATCATAATTTCATAACATGGGATAAATCATGGCAGTGAAATGTAATCACAATAATCATAACTTAAAACATGAAACTTTTTGGCATACACACATAATCATAGAGAATCATTTCTTGTTAGTCAAGACTCATTGCCAAGACTATCTTAGTGGACGAAGTCCCTTTCTGAACCGAGTCACCCTCGTTTCAGTCCTGTTTCACTGAACCGGTATAACCTACTGTTCCAGCCATGTCTATCTCATGAGATATAAAATCATTACCCAATGCATTGGAGGGAGATATAGGTCCCACCCATCTCATAATGATACCATTCTTATGTGTGCCACAAAATCATAAATCATACATCATTGCATAACCCATGTAATACAAATGGGAATCTTAAACATCATGACATCATAAAATAATTCATAAAGGAATTTATAAAAATAATTCTATCACAACATAATCAAATCAATGTAATAATAGGGATAAAACAGAACCCTTTATTATCTTAGATGGAAAATAATTTTGATAAAACACTTGAACTCCATTCTTGAGGAAAATATCCTTTCTTCTTTAAAAAAAACATTTTTCCTTTCTTAACATGTCATAAAACTTTAAACTAAAAGAAGTTTATTAAAAATAAACTTGAAAACTTGTAAAGTATGCTTCTTGGAAATAATTTTTTAAAAATCCATTCATGCCGTATAAGTAAAAAAAACATTCTTTTCGTACTTTTTTCGGAAAAGTCAAAAAGTACCTCGTACGAAAAATGACAAAAGATTCCTTTCATATATTTTACTAAAAACTCACCTAAGGGTAAATTTGGATTTAAAAAATTGTAGGTGGATGGAAATAAAATTACATATTGAAGAAACATGGATGTGGATGATAAAATACACCCCAGTAAATACCAAAGTATAAACAATCTCAGATAAAAATGAGATTGTGATATTTCCCTTACCTTAGGTCCGATTTGCTTTGTACGTGTCCAAAGCTTCTGTATAATGGTTTAAATAATTTTATTGACTTATTCCTGAATCATACATATTGATATGATATCATATATGGTCATATTCATAGCTTCTTATTAGTAATATTTCATTGTTACTTGTTATTCGGGTCTTTATTGCCTTTTGTTCTTATGCGTGTTTTGCCGAATAAATTCTTATTCTTCTTTTAAGGTTATAGATACCTTATATCCAGAATGGTATTAGTGTAACATATATCATATTTATTCATTCAATTCATTTATATAATTACTATGTAATGATGATCATGTAGAACGAGTCGCATCACATCGTGGAGACGGTATTCCGTACGTACCCACGAGTGATGATATCGTTCCTATGATCGTTGAATTGTATTGGAGTATATGAATACTATTTCAGTATCAATATCACTTTATAATAATAATATATATTTACTCATTACACCATTATACCCATCCTTGTAAGGTGATGGTGGAAAATAGATTACACCACGGCGTGGAGACGGTATTCCGTACGTACGCACGCGCGGTGATTTCATTTTTCTGTAGGATGGATAGAAGGTGAATTAGGGATGTTTCATATTTATAATAACATATCAGTATGTAAGTAATACTGATTTTATTACTTTATAATGAAACAACTAAAGAATAAGAAGTTGAAGAAGAAATAAATTGAAAAGATCGGTAATGGATATTACCTCTTCTTTGAAACGCCTCTTTGAATCCTACACTTAGGGAACTAAGATTGGTCTTTGAAGAAGACCAGGACCTCTAGGATTATTCTAGGGAAGTGGAGAATGGATTTTGTCAGGGGTTTTCCAAGCTTGAGTGCTCTAATTGGTGTGAGGAGGAGGGGGAGGAGGTGCCCTTTTATAAGGGAGGAGAGGGGCACCTTTGGAATATCTCAAAATATTATTTTATATTAAAGTCAAAATCGGTTTATAATGGTTCCAAAGGGTCTTATTTCGAAGGTAAAGTGGGGATGGGTCGAAATTCTCTCATCCAATAGAATTTAGACAAGTTTAGGTTCCTATTTTAACCTTATCATTTAGATTTAACATTAAGTTAAATAATTTTACTTTTACCATGTCTTCTTGTGTTCTTATACTATAAGGTTAATAAACATACTATAAGCAGCCAAACGAACCCCAATTTGTTTATTATTAATATATATAACCTTATATAAGTCATTTGGACGAACCTTAGATTTTTAGGAATAAAATAACAATTACTAATATAATATTTGTTTTAAAAACTATTTTATGTCAATTTTGACACTATTTAGTAATTGATTTTTTTGAAAATCATAACAGAATTATTAGTTCTAACCAAGTTAATTAAATCATTACTAACATGTCATATTAACCTATAAAATTAGTGGGATTCATAAAAAGTCTCAAATTTCATTTATTTTAGTTTTTATAACATCAATTATGTCAATATTTCATTAATAAGATAATTACTGCATCATCATTGTGTCATAAATAAATTGAATTATTTAATGTCTAAAAATTACAAATAAAATACCATTATGTACGAAATAATTTTAGATTTCTAATGAATATTTATAGTAGAATTTATCTTATGTATAACCCCATATTAAAAATGTTTTAGTTATTAAACTTTGATTTTAACTATTTTAACTGTTCATTAAATAAAATAATATTAAATGTCATAATCTAATCCAAGTGGACCTAAATGGTCATATTATATTAATAAGGTTGTTTGTGGTCGAATTAAACTTATCCAATAGAATTAGGACATGTGTTAGGGTAATAGTAATATCATATTTACCCTTAGTTACCCTATTTACTATTAACCGCTGTAAAAAAAGTAAAAAGTTACTATTCACCAAAAAATTATTTTTATCTCATTGAACCACATTTTACTTACTGATATCAACCGTGTCTGTCGGATTTTCGAAATTCCATTCACAGAAGCGGTAAAATTATGTTTTATTCAAAATTCAGTTTTTAACCTACCCCTTAGTGGTTTCACTATTCATCAAAAATTGAAAGTTTTCAGAAAAATACCAAAATTTCAACCTAGGCTAATTTCGGTATTTCGAATCCAAAAATGAAGTCAATTTTGAAAAATAAAATTTATAAAATTTCAAAAAGTGGTTATTACTATTCATAACGGCTAGTTTTAATAATATTTTAATAGCATATTGTTGTTTAGTGAAACTCGGTATTGCGTACGATGCAAGCTATCGAGAAAGGTCGTGATTTCGTGTAAAGCAAGCCAAGCAAGTTTTGTGTAGAAAAATATTCCTTTGATGATTTATATGACATAAAAGTCTCGGGTGTTACATTCATGTTCCTCTTTACTTTTAGAAAACATCAAAATATCATCAATGAAAACAACCACAAACTTATCCAAGAACTCATGGAAAATTCTATTCATAAGGTCTATCAATATAGAAGGTGCATTGGTTAACCCAAAAGTCATTACTACAAATTCATAATGGCCTTATCTTGTACGAAACACTGTCTTAGGAATATGTCCTTCCTTTACCTTTAATTGATGGTACCCCGATCTCAAATCAATCTTTGAAAAATATTGAGCTCCTTGGAGCTAATCAAACAAATTATTGATATGAGGCAAAGGATATTTGTTCTTAACAATGATGTTATTCAAGGCTCTATAATCAATGAAAGGTCTCATTGAACCATCTTTATTTTTAACAAATAAGATAGGAGCACCCCATGGTGATGTGCTGGGTCGATTGAAACCTTTATCTAATAAATCTGGCGATTTCTCCTTCGACTCTAAAAGTTCAATTTGAGACATTTGATAAGGGGGTTTTGAAATTTTCTTAGCATCAGGAACTAAGTAAACAGTAAATTCAACTTCTCGATCTGGTATTATTCCAGGAAACTAATCAAAAAAAACGTCAGCATACTCATTTACCACTGGAACATCATTAATCTGAACGGTTCATTTGTTTTCACAAATATGTGAAAGGTAACATTAATTTCCATCTTTTACAAGTTTCTCAGCATTTTGATATGTTAACAACAGTAAGGGTTCATTATTGTACACAAACTGAAATTCTTTTTGAAAAGAAACATCTTTAGCTCTACAGTCAATCCTAGCATGGTAAACAGAGACCCAATCCATACCTAGGATAACATAAAACTCTACTAGAGGTAAAAAAATATGGTCTTCAAGTAGGTTCTTTCCATGAATATGGATAAGAAGATTCTTATAAATTATTTTTGCCTCAATATTTCCTCCGGGTGTTTTTACCACAAGTTCAAGAGTCATTTCTTGAGATGGAATTCCCAATTTACAAGAAAATTTTTCAGAGATGAAATAATTTGTAGACCCCGAATCAAACAACACATTGGCATCATCTGAAAAAACAAACAAAGTACCTGATACCACTTCATTTGATGGCCCAACATCTGCTGAAGTAGTTGCACAGGATTTCACCACACCCTTCTTCTTGTAGTCTGACTTCTTCCCATCATTCTAGCTGTTTTTCAGACACTCATTTTCATAATGACCCATCTCATTTCACTTGAAACATTTCGCTAACTGTAAATCAAATTTGGTCTTACCATCACCCCGATCTTTTCCAGTGCAATCACGAGCCTTATGTCTCATCTTACCACATCGGTAGTACTTTCCAGAATTCAAAAGACATTCCCCTGGATGCTTTTTACCACATTTATCACAAACTGAAAACTTATTTTTCTTATCATCATATATTTTTGATGGATTCTTCCCTTTCTCCTGCCACCTCGGTCGCTTCTTCTGTTGGTTGTTGTAGAACACTTGATCATTGAAAAACTCTATTTCCTCCTTCTCAGCTCATAAAACAAGATTTTCATAACTTTTGAACTCATAAGAATCTAAAACCCTTCGATAATTTGTCTTTAATTCTAAGTAAAAATGATTGATTTTACTATCAATTTCTCTAATAAAATTTGGAGCATACCTTTCCAATAGAGTGAAATTTTCTTCATAAGCAGCCACTGAGTTATCCTCTTGCCTCAATTATATGAATTGTTTTCCATCCTATGTCAAACATCCTTAGGAAAATATTTCTAAAGAAACATACCTTTGAATTCATCCCAGTCAAGAGAATAAATCTCATCAGATTCCCTGATATTTTTAACCACCAATCACCTCTGATATGCTTCACCCTCCAAGAGGTAAACAGAAAGACTAACCTTTTGATTATCTGAACACCCCATAACATTGAAAATCTTCTCCAGTTCTTTAATCCACCCTTCAGAAAGGACAGGGTCAAATCATCTTATGAATGATGGGGGATGTTGCCTCATGAAATGTTCCACCACTGACATGTTCCTTTGTGGTAGATCTGGCTGATCTCATGCATGGATACCACCCCCATTTATTGCTTGATTCAACTATGCCATTACTACAAAAAACTGTTCTGTTCCAATTCTGACCATCTCAGGATGCTTATTTGGAAGATCATTTCCTTCTGTATTCCTTCCTAGCACTTCTTCCCTATTTCCTCTATGGAAAACCATTCTAAACAAACATGTCTTATATGAAGCAACATGGTAATCTTCAAATGCTATATCATTTCAATTTGTCCATAAACAATATTTTTGGATAATCATTTAATAGAATTATAACCCCTAAAGTTATCTAAACCGACCTATGATACCAACTATAAGGCCCCATCCTTAAATATTACTTAATCTTGAGTTATTTAAAGAATACACATTGAGGATCTTTTTAGGTTTAGATTTTTAGATAATTTGATCATAAATCATTAATTACATTCCACATTTAAACAAGGTGCTTACATAAAAGACATTATTCATTTTCCCATCAAAGGAAACATATTTAAAATAAAACATGGATTCATTCTTGACAATTCCTTGACACTATCATCAGATCATGTACTTTTCCCTTGACCTGTAAAAAACATTTCAAAAACATGGGATGATCAGAAAAAGATCAGTAAGGGATATAAAAATATGGAATGAAAACATTAGTCCGTGTATACATAAGAATCAACGAAATCATACTTTACTCATAAAACATAATCACTTTAACATACCTCATGAAATCATAATACTCATGAATAACTCATAGAAATCATAAGGCATAAAGGTAACTTGAGGCATTCATAACATTCTTACGTAGAGATTAACCCTCATGGTTACGTTTGGAATACCCATCATAGTATATTCCCTAAATCTCTTCAGATAAACCTTAGATTTTAACCCCTTCGCGTTACCCAATTCATTTGATAGCTATCACGAGCTCACCTGCCCTTAGTTTATCACGGAACCACCCATCTTCATATACAATTCCCAAGAACCATAACATAATTGTATCACATAAAACATGCATAAAGAAAACATAACATTTCCACATTTCAATCACAAGATATCAAAAACACATTGATATAATCAAGAAATTATCAAAATTATTTTCAATACCAAAATAAAATAAAATTAAAACAAGGTATTTATTTTTCATTTAAAAAAAGTTATGTCTTGTAGAGGAAGCCGAAACTCAAATAATGGTCACGGCAGCGGGGAAGTCATTGTCGCCGCATACATAAGACAAAAACATTCCCTTTTTTCATTTAGTAAAATGCTTCGTATAAAAATATTCCTTTTGAATAAAATTAAAATTCAAAGGGGTTTATACACCGTATAAAAGAAAGTTGTGTATAAAATATAATATGCCTCAATGAAAGCAGATTGAGACGAAGTCCCTTACCTCGTGTCCGACTTGACTCGAACATTCTTCAATATCCTGAATAATAAAATAGAGATAATTTATACTTTCTTAAAAACCTTTTCATGTTCATTATTCCTTTTATATCACTTATTACCATGTTATGAACAGTATTTAATTATTTAAGTTAATAACTTTCGTTTTGTTGATCTTTGGTACTTGGGTCAAAAATGAACTTTGTATAATTACAAGTTGTTCATGTGATAAAATATCCATTATATCCAGAATTATATTCATCATGTAGATATCATATATATCGTATATATCCATTATATACATGCATTTATAATATTACATAACATTTAGAGGTAAGAGATGAAATGCATCGTTCATGGAGACGGTAAGCCGTATGTACGCATGAACGCTACTTTCATTTATTTTTTTATTTAATGTAATGAAATAATAATGATATAAAGGTATATTATAATTAAAGTATGATATCATATGTAATACCATTAACTCCATCCTTTACACGTCCCACATATGGCATTAATGAATCAAATGTCATTGAGGGGGTGGTAGTCCGCACTTCCTAAATTGAAATTATCATGTTTACCCATAGTGGAAACCATAATGGTATGCCATAAATAAAAATTACAGAAGCATAATGAAAACATAAACATAATATATATAATATATAAATAAGGTGGCATTTTAATGGCCCCCATGAGAGGTGTTAAAAGAAGATTGAACAGTCATCGTTTCGTGAGGCAGTAATTCGCCACTCACAGAAACATTATGTTCTTTAACCATTAGACGGAGGTGTCTGTAAGTGTAAATTAAATCCTTCTCATAAAAACAACCTATTATATTTAATATACTTATTTTGTTACAAAATAGCAGAATAAAAAGAGGTTATGTGGTTGGAGATGCATAATAAAACAAAATAACATAAGAGAAGTCATTACCTTTAAATCGGGTAACTCCGATTGGTTTGAACCAAAAGGCTTTCTTGAAGAGATTTCTGCCTAATTTAAGGCTTCTATGATGTAGAGAGGGATGTGGAGAGATAAAATTATCATATTTTGGCCGATCCAATGGCATGAGAGGTGTGGGTAAGGGGGGTAGAGGTGGGGGCCTTTTATAAGAGGGAGGAGGGGCACTCTTGGAATGTCTTGAAATGTTACTTTATTATAAAATGAATTTTGGATTTTAAAGGTCCCAAAATGATATATTTCGAGGATAAGGTGATAAGGGTTCAAAATCCACCCACCCAATATGTTTTTCACAAGTTTAAGCCTTGTATTTTACATTATCTTTTCATTTTATTTAAATCGTTCATTATTGAGGTAATCACTACATCATCATGGTGTCATAAATAAATTTATCTATTTAATGTCTAAAAATTATAAAAAAATGACCATGATGTAGGAAATATTTTTATATTTCCAATGAATATTTATAGTATAAGATATTATTTACTTATACAAAATTAAAAATGTTTTACTTAGGTGTTACATACTTTTGTTATATTTTCCATTCATTAAAAATAAAAAGATAAAATGTCACTATCACACAAAAGTGATTCCATGGGGTCCCAAAGTTGGAAACATGCATCCCATGGTCAGCCATGACACAAATAGTAGCATTAAGACACATTTTGGGGTAATTCTATATTATTATGATATTATTTTATTACCCTTAACTACCTGATTACTAATTAATCATGATAATTAAAGATAATTACTGTCGTTACATATCATGATGTCCAAAAACAAAAGAGTATTAACTAAATAATTTGGACCTTCTAATTACTAATATGGAATCCATTTTACCAGATTAAAAATACATAAATTTCAGTAATTAATTTAAAAATAATTCCCATTGTCAAAACAAATAGCGGGTTTTTTAGAAACAATATCTATCAAAAGTTTGACACTTGTTTATGCCCAATTCCAAAGTGAAATTAATTAAAATGACCATATTTGGATTAAATGGTAAAAATATATTATAATTACACTTTAAAACCAATTAAAAAGATAATCTAACCATATAATTAAATTAGATGAAAAAGCATTTTTGACGTAAAATGCAGTATTGTTCACTATTCATTAAAAAATGAACATTGTCAGAAAAATACCAAAAATTTATCCAAAGTAAATTTCAATGTCCCAATCCTAAAGAATAAGTTTATTTTGAAAAATAGAGCCTATAAAATTTTCAAAAGTTCGATTTAAAAAATGTTTTCCATCAAAAGGCAGAAAAACGATCTTTTAAAACATATTAGAGTATTCTAAGCTTAAGATTGGATTTATTCTCATTTTAATCCTCTAAAACACTATCTAATTCATAAATAGACATAGATATGAAAATCAATAATTCATTACTTACTTGGGATGTTACACTTGAAATGTAAAATGATTATCATTGCGATGATTTGGAAATACTAAATAAGTTGGAAGCTATAAGAAAATATAAATCCTCAGAGTAAAAAATTTCTGAAGAATGAGATGTAGGACTTGGGTCACCAATCAGTATACTATCAAATACTATGATAAATAATAAGTTTTTGAGTTCTTCACAGTGTTAATCCTTATACATCCACATAGGGATAATCAATATGTGTCGAGATATACAGGGGGAAAAAGTTTTATACACTGATGAAGGATATAGTATAATATACATAAAAGTTACTAGTATAGTATATGGTGATGAATAAAATAAAAGTTACAAGGGGATGATGCGACCATTACACATACCCATATAGAAATGGTATAATTTAAACTTTTATTTATTCACAATTATTCCAAATACATCCAAAACAAATAATGATATAAAAATTATTGTGGATTATCTTACTAATACATAAAAGGTCATTACAATTCAATAGTAATTATTACTCCATCAACTTGTAAAGATATACATTATATAAATGGGGAGGATTCATGGAACACCACTATCAATCACATCCAAATAAAATAAGATATTTACCTCCATGTTCAGTAGGAATCCAAAATATTCTATAAACACTATTTCAAACATCAATAAGACATATCACCCTCAAACTAATGGACATGATTTGAATAATATCAAAAAATATAAGTCATGTTGAGAGGATACTTGATGGGATTCAAAAGAGAATGAGATCATAATCTTCTTCTAGATTATTTCTCATATAATATTATCTTTCACCCATTTATAAAATTGTCCCATAATATGTTCTATATGGGAATATATGTATAACACATATGTGATTGGATAATGATGGAGAGAATAAACATTTGGGTCCTGAAATGGTGTAATGGGTTAAGAATGTTTATAAGCACATAAAGGATTCTCAAATTAGGGAAAATAGATATGATGACAGACATATATTTGGATTAATGTGTTAGGTTTAATTTAACGTGTTCCCCCACATATCTATATGTATGAGAGTCATTATATTTTGGATTTATGTATGGTTATTTCCTTGGTACATCTTCCAATTTGAGAATTTTGATCACCTCAGAGTTGTGGAAAATTGACTCATAGTCCCACCATCGAATTCTCAAGATTAATACATATTACATGCATCCCTCATGAGGAATTACATACTAGAACACTTTGATATTTTAAAATCATAGTTGATACAGCTAGAAAGTGGTATCTCATACGAAGAGAAATGAGTGAATATTCTTGAAAATACATATAATGTTCTATGTAATAAGATAACTCAAAGAGTTAATGTACTATGGTAAAACCACAAATAAAAAAAGGTCGCATGAGAACTATAAGAATTCTTAAATAAGATTTACCATCTCTATTTTTTCATTTGTATATAAAAGAAAATTTCAATGGAGAAATTTCATAAGCAGAGGAGAATGCGAGGACCAAAAATTTAATCAATGCAATTAACTCACTTATTAAATAAATGTGTCATACATGGTAATGTATAATTATATAAAGTACATGAATCGTAGTATAGAACAAGCAACATTTTTTTATAAAAAATTAAAAATTACATTTACATAATAAACATGACCATATTAATTGAAAATATTGAAACTAATTTAAATTATAAAACAATATAACTAAAATATAAAATTTAGATCTTCTTGTTCTCCATAATAGTCTCACTCATGAACAAAACTATAGGAATGAGAAAAAATATTAATAATAATAAATTCATAATTAAAATGAAAATATTTATATATAATTGAGTTGAAAAAATAATTCAAAGTGGTTTGATCAAATTTTATGTTATTTGTATGAAATAGACATCCCATATGAATATTCAAAAGCTGGTTTTTCTAATAATAATATTACATTTGGAATATGACCATTGGAATAGTAATCTTACTATTAGGAATTGTATCCCAACTATTAGAATAAGTCACTCAATTATATATGTGTAAAATAATTCTTAGGTATATTATAAAATAAAAATGTGACATATTTATATCATGATACTAGTAAATAGTTTTTTTTAAATTTGAAAGAAAAGCATGTGTATGTTTTCTGAAATCATATATGATTTATTTTTATTTTAATAAAAATTAAGTTAATTTAAATTTATTTTTTATATATTTTTTAATTTATATTAATATATAATATAATAATAAAATTTTATGGGTCAATAAGTAAATTTTCATGGGATACAAATGATGATCATAATATTCAAATATCAAAATTTAAAAAAATATAGATTTCATTTAAAAATTACATTTCTCATATTTAGGAAATTATTTTTATAAAATTGATTTAATTTCAGGAATCTACATTTATTAGGGTGAATGTTTGATATTTTTATTAAATAGTTTAATTTTTTTCTAAGATATTTCAGAATTAGATATTTATCATTATAATCTAAATACATGATTTTTTATGTGTGGAATAATGTAATTATTCATTTTTCCAAACTCAATTTTACTATTTATTGTAAATGGTAATAAGACTCATCACTATTTATAGTCATGAGACAAAATAATAATCCAATGATTATTATATTCTATAAAATTTTATACCCAATCCTTTCCCACATATTACAACTTCAGTTATCATGAAAGAACATTTCATAGAGTCTTAAGGTTTATAATAAAAAGAGACAACAAAAGGATAAGGTAAAAGTCCCAACTAACCCCTTTCAATGTTATTAATCTTCTACCATAACCATATTTTTTCCATAAACCTATAAATAGTAACTAATTTAAAGTAAATATATCAACATGTTATCATTACGTTGTAATATCCATATTCATCACTAAATTATTTATATTTTAAAATGAAAATATTGTTAACAATTTGGTTGGTTCACCGTATCAATGAAAAAAGTAATTTTTTATTCTCTACTTTCAAGGATGGTCCAAAAGTTATTATTATGGTTAGATAAGATGATAATTTTTATATTATCAATTAATTATTTTTATAGATTAATATTATGAAATTATTTTATATAAAATGAAACTATTTCATGATGGATGGTAAAACCACCCAAATGAACTAACCGTATAACATTTATATTTTTACAAAATGAATAATATCTATTTATAATCACAAAATAACATTTATAAACATTTAAATTTCTTGAAGAACATCCATACCATTTCATTTCACTTTTAGATTTTTAGAACTCATAGACAAAAAAATAAGAAATTATCCACAGTTGATCCGATAGTGGAACCATGAATTAAACACCCTCAAAACAACAATATAAAACTTCAAATTTAATAAGATTTTAAATAAATGACCATAAAAAATTATTTTATATATAAAATTTATGGAACATTTTTAAATAAACTTATTTATTATCTAAATTTTATTATCCTTCATGTTTAGTACAAGTGTAGAACTATTTTTCAAACTATGGTATTGGATCTCTCCAAATCACATTGTTTTATATTTCTTATCAACATTATATATGTAATTCAAATTATATTTAATTTATATTCTAAAATTTGTAAAACTTATTTATAAATTCCTCAAAAATATATACCAAGCTCATTACACATTCCTTTTATGTGGTAATACATGCTTAAAGTTCATTTCTCAAATGTGTTCCTTGGAATCCAACCCTATTAAAGGGATCATTTCTATCACCTGCCAATTTTTTGTAAAAATATTATAAATTATTAATTAATATTCTTGATTTAAATAGATATTAAAATATTTTATGTATAACTTTTCTTTCTTACCTATATTTTTTAGTGAGAATTTAATATTTATTCTTTCTTCAAAAGACTTTATCAAATTCATTAAACCATTGTATTTAATGTTAAATTACATAAGAAATCTTTTACCTGTTATAATTATGTTTTTATAATGATCACCATGTTTTGGGTCATTTTATAATTCATTCTTATATTAATATCTAACATATTTAATATCTTATTCTCTTTAAATTATTTATAAAATATCATTTGACAGTGATATGTGAAATGATTTTGTAACCCATTTCATCCATTGGGTAATTGTTATGGTCATGCATTAAATTTGATTTCCATTTATGGAACACATACTCATATACATGTTATAATTTGTGAAACTAAATATGACTTCAACTCACATTGTGATGTTAATGTTTCATGATATAATATGTCATTAATTAGTGAGTAAACCCAATCCATCATGGGACTATGTCCTCCATGTAATGTTGTATTAGAAGTTATCCTTAACTTGTGTTTATTCCATGATATATGTTGCTTCCACTTTCATATTATTCCATGATCTTATGATTTAATTTCTTTATATTAATGTCCAATATGATTATTCATGATCCTTTTATTTTATGACATCATCTTATGCTTTTAGAATCATATTCAATGCCATGTTATGATACTTATTCCCTTACTAGATATCATAGCTCACCCATTTTTTCTAGGTATTCCCTAGGATATGCTATATAAAATAATGATCACAAAGGGAATTAGGAGCTCATTATGTAGATTGAAATAGATGATTTTCATATTGGTTTCCTTTTTTCCTATTTTGTACCTAATACTACAAAAAAAACTTGGATTTTCTATAATTGGTTTTTTATATTAGATATTTATATTTAACATAATGGAACAATTTGTATTAATATATTAAGACAATATAATTATATTTATTTTAATGTTAATGGAAAATATTTATTATAAATATATATTTATTATAAAGGATGTTCGAACATGTATGAATCAAGATGGGTGTTGAAGTACGATTTTTTCGTATCAATGTTGATTCACTGAAACATTGTCGATACTAGACACAAATTAATATTTATGAGGTGTATTTACTACCCATTTAGTATTTCATATAATAGATATTTCTTAATTAATTTTATTTAAATGTTATGATATAAATAATTTCATCCAAATGGTTTTGATTCAAATAATACCGACGTGGAAAGAGATTCTTACTTCACTTTCATTTCTATTAGACTTATTCAATATTCAATATTTGTTGTTTTTTCAGATTATATAGTTCACATGAAATTTATTTATGAAAATTAATCTGAAAATGTTTTTTTATTTTCATATCAATATAAGGTTATCTATTTTATTAGGTTTTGTTTTAGAAATTTACAAGGTTATAATGGGTTATCTTCTGAAGTTTTCTTCATTAGAATATATGTTTTATTATGCACCTATCTAATTTTATAATATATATATCTAACTGAAAATGTTACATAATTAAAATAATTATTTTAATGATATTTTATGTTTCATTTGAAGTTATAATTTAATGGGTAATACGGTTCAAATGTTACCAAACAATAAAGGGATTTATGTTTTAATATCATTTTAATGTGGATTAGTTATGTTTGATTTTACATTGGGGTAAATTATATTTTAATTATTTGATAATATCAATATTTTTCTCCTCCTCTGATTATTCACCAAATTTTTAATTTAATATTAGCATTTTTTAACAAGTGAAAATAAAAGTATTATCAAAATAGTTTAAACAAAAATGGATTGTATTTATCTATATTCAAGAATCATTTTATACCATGTCTATATTGCATTTAATTTTTTAGGATTGTTATTTCTAGCTCCATAAGAATTTTAATTCTTTTCCCTTTATAATAAATTTAATTTTATTGATTGCATGCAATGCATAAAATAATTAGATTTAAAAAAAATTATTCATTATATTTTTTCATTGGTAATTTAATATTAACAATTTTATAGAAAATATATTTTAAATTTATATCTTATATACCCAATAAATTATTATATCATTCATGAAATACATTTTAAATCCATATGACAATAACAATCCTAATTCATCATATAAAAACAAAAAAATTTATAAATGAAATATTATAGACTATGAGTAGTGCCCCAATTCTCAAACACAATATTGAAACTTTTATAAATTTTATATTTCAAAATTAATTTTATTTAAAAAATTAGAAGGTCAAAATTATCATACGGTAAATTTTTGGCATTTTTTGTATTGTTTCATTTTTTTGTGAGTAGTGAGAAATACTGAATTTTTATTGAAAACATATTATTTTTATAATTTATTTATAAGGATATATTATATTTGATAAATTATGTATCAATTAATCCATTTTTATTATTCAGAATAAATTTCAAAAATAAAATATATCTAATGGTATTTCAATCTTTTTGAAATTTGTTTTCATGAACCCACCTGGTCATCTTGTCTGTGAGTTTAATTTTAAATTAATTTATCCCTATTATGTTATTGGGATTTTGAAAAATAATTCCATATTGGGAATAAGGATAATTTTTAATTTATTATAAATTCAACATGTTTTTTGACAAAACAAATTAGTGCATGTAATTAGAATTAATTACAGTGGTTAAAAGAAAAATTAGCTTAACAAGGGTTGAAACCATAAACATACGGGAAAATGACCTAAAAACATATCAAAAATACATTTATTATATACATATCGACACTATAATCCCTTGTATAAAATTATATATATTATTTTATCCACATTAACTATAAAAATTTTGGTGTAATTCACTCTTTAAAATTTTTTATAGATTTCCACCACTTCTCAATTATAAAAAGGAACTCATCCCCCCCCCCCCACTTATAAAATATTCTAAAGCATTTGGATCATCAAAAATGAACCCATATAAGCTCCAAAAATCTCTGACATCCTCCTAAAATCTCTAAATCATGCATAAGTAAATCCAGTTATGTATTTTGTTATAAATGATAAGGACTTTCTTGAATAAGAGGTAACTTTCATCAACGATCACTTTTTTCCATTTATTTCTCGACCCCATAAATTATTTTTATATATTTATTATATAATAACCTCAATATGTTAAATAAAATGAAATATATTTATTCTAATATTTTACTTATACATTCACACACATCCATCAAATGGGATACACAATCATCGTTTGTGTGTACAGTGAACTACTACCTCCTGAAATGAAGTTGTTCCTTCTTCCATTACCACCATTCATGGTTTAGAATAATGACGGATTTAAAGTTTATATATTTCATATATTATATTTATAAAGACAATATGAATTTTTAATTAACATATAATTCATACCTTTATGCTTTTTATTTTGATGTAATATGATAACTCTGTTTTTGGTTGTGTGGGCTACTGCCTCCTAAAAGTGATGTGATTCATACAGGATAAAAGTGGAATGTATTAAACATGGTTCTAAATTAAAATATTGTAAATATATGTTATATATGAAATTAACATGATAATTCAATGATAATATTATTATATATATATTACTTACTTTTTTAATTTGATTTTGAATTGGAAGTAGCATCCATACACACCTACGACATGCCATCTCAATGAATGGTTCATTTCATTTACTATATACAAATTTCATGGATTGTTTTAAATAAAAATATATGGGATAAATATTGTAATTAAATCATGGTTTTCATCCAATATATTATGAAATCATGATGAATATACAAAGAACAATGTTTACGTGTCAAAATATTCAAAAAAACTACAATTAAAACACGAAACGATGAAAATAATGATTTATTGATAAAAATGGTCATAATAAGATAATATATGATATTATAAAAATTATTATGGTTTTGGTATTAGTTAATGAAATTATTAAAACAATTATATATGAGCTTAATTGATATTCCCACAAAAGGAAATGTAAGGTATGTGATTTTCATCTCAATTTTTACATATGTGAGATATATGTCATATTCCCCACTTACTTCTTTTTAATAGTGTATCTACTAACAGTTTAGATATATTATATCTTCAATCCTTTTATCATCCTGATTTTTAATGTTTCACTCTAAATTATCTCATTCAAAGTGTATTAACATCAAAATTCCCATGTGATAAAATCTGTCTTTTCGATCTCACATACTTTTAGGATTATTCACTTTATCTAGAAAAAATCACATCTTCATGAAGATTTCCAGTGGACCAAAAATTTATTTTCAATATAAATTTCGTTATGTGATGGTTATAATTATTTCTTATAATGTATAACATTTTTACAAATATATTATAATTTAAATGTATTTTACTAACTAGGGAAATATTGATAAATTTGTATCTTTTACAAAATATAGACATTTGATAAGGTATATTGGTCATCAACTAAATCAATTATTTAATTAATGTGGTATTATTTATATCGGTATGACACATGTGGTGCCTTGTTATAGATATCCCCCAAATGCATCGGTAGTCTCATGAGAGGAATCATTTAGCTAATCAGATGTGTTTTTACCCGACATGTCATAAAACATCTTGTGAATGGTCTTGATGAAAAAGGTACCATGTACCTAGCAAACATTGTGTATAATAATTTAGAATTTCATTCAATCATATTCTGTTATTATTTATCCATGACATTTTTTCTTTAACATTAATTATGGATTTAATTCATTATCATATTATTCCTTAAATGGAGTGTGTTTTATTTACTTACCATGACATATTTATTTTTCCTTGTCTAGTGATATAACTGGATCATGTTCTAAATTATTTACCTTTACATGTTTATTATGATCATTTTTTTATTACATATTTGATTGTACGAACCCTTCCAGAGCATTTGAGCACACCCTTATTTTGTTTCATTTCCCTGGGATATGAGCAAAATATCATAGATTGGTATTCCAAGTATGGTATTAATTTAATTTTATTATATATCATGTTATATTTTATACATACCAATGTAATATTGGAAACATGTGTCTAGTCAGGTTTCTAAAACTACTAGTTGATCAGTCCATTAGGACTTTAATTCTTATAATCATGCCGATGTATTAATATATTCATTGACTTCGGGATTTTGGGGTCGGGGCGTTAAAGATTGTATTGAAAGATGATTAGTATAATAATTAGAATCATGTTTTTGGGAAATATAAAATATAAACATAACTCTAACGTATATATTAAGGATATGTATAGAAGAAAATCATTCAATTTAGGTATGTAAAATTATGTTCTTATTCACAGTAATTCATATATTTTTGGATATTATAAGTGGATATGGTCCTAGCACAAATGTACATAGGGCTAACAACTCTGAAAATGTGTGTCGGTCATGATTTAAGTGTAACCTGTTACACAATAATGATCTATAATTCCCATATAGTTTGACACTACAATGGTATATGCATAAGATAATTCAAATTTTCATTACTAACAATTATGATGGATTTAAAAGTAATTATTCCCATGATATTAACAACTATTACATTTTTAATAATTAGGATGCATAATTTTTTAATTTATTTTTAGTGGTATAACTTATTTGTAAATATACATTATGATTTAAATTTAATATAATATATGTGATTGTTTTTAAATAGTTCCTACAAGGTCGAATGGTATGAATTCTCTTGGAAAATATAGAGATTTTAATATTGAAGAAACCATTAAAAATTGTGTCGCAATAAAGAAAATTTGGGTTATACTATGGAATATTAATCAGGTTAGAAAAAAACAATTCACAAATGGAGGAACCTATTTTATTGAGATAATATCCTATAATTGATCACATTTGGTATTATAATTCATCATCTTTTATTGGGACTACTAATATGATTATATTTAAGAATTGGATTAAGTATTTGGAGAAGATATTTTGATCTTATGATCCAGTGAAATGGAAAAGTATACACATGTTGTGTATTTTTTAAAATCATATGGCGATCAATGGTGGTATTTGATTCAAAATAATATGGAAGAAGAATAAATGTATCTCACTGAATGGAGAACATTTATTGAGATATTTGATAAATAATTCCTCCATTATAAACCAATTGAGATGAAGAAATATAATTAGCATAAATAAAAAAGGAAGATGTGAGTGTTATAGATTATAAATCTACCTTTATATGGTTATCCATGTTTGATATAGATTATATACACAAAACAAATTGAAATAATGAACACCTCATCAAAAGTCTTAAAAATCTCTAAAGGGATCTAGTACCTACGACATTTTCATCATATGTAGTGATAGTTTAATATTCCTTTTGAATAAGTAATGGAATCCCTATATCATACATGTTAAAAGAAAACCCATGGAATAAATGTTCTAATGAGAACCTATAGAAAAGGAATGTGTGAAACAATAATACAATGAAGAAAAAACAATTATCATGTGATAACAAAAAAAAGTGTCAACATGGAGAATGCCTGATGATAATGGGAGTTTTTTACATGTGTGGTGAAAGGGTTCATCATGTCGAGGAATTAAAGAGGAATAAATAAATTACTGATATTAAATGTTACAACTAAAGGATATGGGAATCATTGCAAACAAATTCCCTTTGAGTTAGGAGAATCTACCCCAAAAGGGGTCATTGGGTGATGTCCGAGATGTCACAATCACTATAGTTAATGTAAAAGTTCCAAATGATGTTGTGGAAGCTATATTACCCCTATCATAAAATTAATGAAATTCTTTATTTAATTCTAGAGCATCATACCCTTTTATATATACACATTTTGAAAAAAACAGATAATTATCTTCTGATTTAATAACAGATTTGTTAGTCAACACTCATAAGCTAAGTGTCATTGAAAATTTTTATTTTGGGTAGTCCCAATTATGACACATAAACATTCTTTAATTGCTGACACCATTATCATACCTATGGAAGATAATGATACAGTCCTCGATATGGTCTGGTTTGTCAAAATATATTGAATGAAATTTATTTTAAGAGGAAGGAAATTAAAAATTTTAGGGATGATGAATAATTTCATTTATTTGAAGGAAAATAATCATCACCTAATTCATAAATAGACCCACCCATAATACTTCAATTAAATGAAATTACTACCAGAAGAAGAGAGAACAACATCTATGGATGATGAAGGTAATATAAAAATTCAATATGTACCTATTCGGTAGGAATTCATTGATGTATTTCTTGAGAAATTACCTTTACATCCCCCAGAGCATGATGTTGAATTTTCTGTTAATATAATCCTCGATGCAAGGATTATATCGAAGACTCATTATAGAATTGACACAATGGAATTATGGTATTTGGTGAATAAATTAGAAATTTTTTGGGTAATAAAAGATTTATACCCCCTACTATTTCTCCTTAGTGAGCCCATGCCCTATTTCTGATGAAGAAATATTGATCCAGGAGGTTTTCCATTGATTGTAGGTAAATTGATGATATTATAATAAAGAAAAAATATAATCTACCTCACATTGATGACTTATTTTATCACCATAATGGAAACCAACATTTTTTAAATATTGATCTTAATTCTAGGAATCATTAATGAGAGTAAAGAGGAAATTTATTTTTAAGACATCTTTTTCGATGAGGTATGAACATTTCATTTTTACAATAATTCAATTTGGATTGGATAATGAACCTTCTATTTTAACAAACATAATGGAAAGAATATTCAGATAATATATTCATGATTTTTTTTCGGTATTCATTGATTATTATCAGGTGTATTAAAAAACTATTAGGACTATGATAATAACATAGATATCATTCTTAAGACACTTAAAAGGGAAGAGTTATATGGGTAGGTTAGATAGTGTGATTTATGTCTCCAAGAAGTTAATTTTCAAGGCCATATTTTCTCCATATATGGAATATCAATTGATCTTGAAAGATAAAGGTAGTCATAGAATTTCATAAACAAACAAACATAATTGAGTTACATAGTTTCATTTTTATTTCAGGTTACTATCGAAAATTCATTTGGAATTTATCCTGATTTTCTTATCCCTTAACCAATATTACACATAAATGTGTTATGTTTTTTTTACATTGTAAAGTGATGAATTCATTGATGAACTAAATATAATATTATCCAATTATCCAATTTTTTCTCCACCATTTAAAATTGAGGTGTATTTCAAATATATTGATGCATGGAATAAGGGCCATGCTTTTTTCTATAAAAAATAATAAATTTATTCCATATGAATCATGTATATTGAGAACTCATGAATAGAACTATCAAACCCATAATCATGAGTTAGTGGTTGTAATATTTATATTGAAAATATAGGTTCATTATATAAATAGTGAACGTTGTAAGATATATAGGGATCATAAAACCCAGAAATACTTCATCTCATAGAAATATCACAACGTGAGACAAAAATGATGAATTGATATGATCAATGATTATGATTTCCCAATACACTTCCTCCTAGGGAAAGAAAATAAGGTGGTGGATGCATTGAGTATGAAGTATCATGGAGTTCTAACCCAAATGAGGATGGACAAGGATCTTATGTTCATTGATATAACAAAGATGGAAATGGTGGTTCCTATAAAAGCTAAGACATCAATATTTTTTCAAATGAATGAAAAAAATTAATATTATATTATTTAATGAATTATTCATTTTATGATAATAACTTTCAGAATAATGTTAATGGCATGCTTTATGGAAAATTATTATAATTTTTGTGTGAAGACAATGTTATAAAATTGGGATAGAGGATATGTCTTCTATATATACCTAAGATAAAAAGGGAATTGTTTGATGATTACCATAGATCAAATATTTCTATTACACTAGGTATCCAAAATATATATAGAGAAATGGAGGAACATTTTTGGTGTTGTAACATTAAGGGGGAAATTGCGGATTAATTTTCCAGATGTTTTGAATGTCATCAATAGAATGATATGAGGCATCATCCTAAAGGATTCTAGAAACCTCTTCATTTTCTTGTGTGGGGGATGAAAGTTTTATATAATATTAAATGGGACTACCAAATACACTTAGGAAGAATGATGAAATATGTATTATCAATAATAAACTAACTAAATCTAAACATTTTCGTGTTATAAGAAATGTTTTTCCACTTGAGAGAATCATAACGATAAATATTAATAATGTCGAAAGGAATCATAATGCGCCTCTATAAATAGTTTCGGGTCGATATTCCATCTTTACCTCAAAATTATTGAAGATTCTATAGAAGTGACGTCATACTGAGTTTCATTTGAGAACCTACTATAATCCTCAAACTATTGGATAGTTTAAAAAAAATTAAAATAATGGATGACATGTTGATTTAATGCTCAAATGACTTTCAAGGTATGTAAAATTCGTTCCTACCTTCGGTATAGTGAACCTATAATAATAGTTTCCATTCTAGTATTCAAATGGAATCATATATTGAATTATATGGAAAGAGATTTCAAACTCCAACTTTTTTGTAATATTTTGGTGAATGGATACTCATAGTCCCATAGATTTTTAAATTTGTGATGAAAATGGTAATGGCCATTACGACTCATATTAATGTATCTCAAAGTAGTCAAAAGATTTATGACCTTAATCAGAGGAAATATTTTGAGTTCAAATTGTGAGATCACATTTTCAAGAAATAGTCTCAATGGAAGGGTGATAAAATGTTCATTACCATAAGTAAATTGAGTATCAGATACATCAGACTCTTTTTAATTCTTTAAAGAGTTAGATTTGGTTCTTATTGTTTGAAAAAAATCCATACCAATCAATGTTTATTGAAATTTTTCACATATCTCTCATAATGAAATACATGATTGGCCCAATAAATGTACTAAACTATTATAAATATTGTTGGAACCTACCCATTCATAATTTAAAGAACCCATATAGATTCTTAATACTAGAGGAAAATTAATTAGGAATCAAAAAATTCCTATGTTGAAAGTACTCTGGAGGAATCAAAAATGGGAGATGAAACAAGGGAACCAGAGGATTCTATAAAGGATAACTAAACACATCTCTATTAGAATAAAATTCTCCAAAATATTGAATAATTAAATTATTGTTGGGGTGAATAATGTTGCACCCAAAGCCTTTAAAATATATTATTTTTATAATATATTTAATTTTATTGATATCATTCAAAGAAAGTAACATCATGTTTAAACAAAACAATATTTAGTCACATATTATGTTTTTATTTAAATTTTAACACTTTTAGTGAATTTATATGGTAAACATTTATTTTATATATCCAATAAAATATTATCACATTCATCAACTATATTTAATAGTCATAAGACAAGAACAAATTCAATTGTACATGTAAAGACCCAAAATATCCATGTTATTTTTTTAAAAAATATGGGAATTTTAGGAGTCTGTGAAAATTGATGGCACAAGATTCTGAGGTCTAGAGTGCCCGGAATGAATTTCAGAACTTTTGTTCAGGTACGTTCAGTAAACTTGAGAATGGGTTTTTTTTTTAAATTTGAACTAGTGCTCAGAATTAAAATCGGATGGCACCGTTGAACTCACAGAGCTGGTATTCGCTAAAGGCGTCCTTTACTTCGATGTCAGTTGGATGAGGGTGGAAGTTATTTTTTGGGTTTTTTGTGTAAGAAGAAAATAAAAATAAATTTTTGTAACAATTTATTTTTATTTGAAACACCCATGTGGATGTTGGGAGGTAGGGACCACCAGAACTAAACCACCCTTTGAATGTTAAGAGGTTGGGACCAATGGAGCTAAACCTCTCTTGTGGGGTAATGGTGGTGGGGACAACCCGAGCCTAAACCCCCATTTTGAATTTTAGAGGCGGGGACCACCCGACCCCTCTTAATGGGGAGAAACCTCCCAACTCCCCAATTTTCCACCCCACCCATTAAATTGAGATATTTAATTTAGACAAATAATTGAGCTAATTCATTGTTCTAACACGGTACATTAATTATCTCAACTTGGTTGGGACAACCTAATTAATCCTTTAAAATAATTATATTGGCACCTCGTTCTTTTTCTGGGTGGAATTGTGAGAGGAGAACCCTTGGAGGATTACACTTCTCCATCGAAGAATGTGTTTTTCCACGAAGAATGCTCCTCCAACAAAGAATGTCGATATATTCGACTTCCTCTAATGTGGGATGTCTCCATCTATGAAAAACTGATGCATGAGCCCGAGATCCGTGGTGTGTGTGGCGGACGAGATGAACATCGAAAACTCTAACCTCTTCCTTGTTCCAACATCAACGAACAATCCGAAATAGGGTTTTAAATTCGAGTATGATTATATTCCCATGTTGTTCCCTTATAAAACAAAGAACGCAGATCAAATCATTATTATGTTGATCCTCGGATGTTTTCTTTTGCGGCATGGGAATAATTTATTTTGGGGTAATTGTAGGGTGAATGATTGAATTTCATTGATTGAATTTCTCTCCCTTATGTTCTTGAAAATTCTTTATGAATCAACGAAGACATTATTACTGCTTGCTACCACCCTAACGTGGAGAGTGCGGGCCAAACCAACAAGGCACGTCCTCTCTGAAAATCTTGGTTCTTGGTGTGTTCTTGGAAATGGACAAAGGTGAAAAAGGCGAAAAAGGAGATGAAGGCAACAACCTCATCATACGGCCCTGTGGCCTCACCGAGCCACCGACCAAGTCGCTGCTGTCTAAGCCGCCACCACCGCCCTCTGAGCCGACCCATCGTTGTGCCGCCCAACAGCCCTCCAAGCCTACACGGCCCTCACGACACCTTTGTGGCCAAGACACCCGACGGTCTCACGCCGCCCTCGACCGAGCCACCCCATGCCCTCGCGGCACCCCTCAACTGAGCCACCATCTTGGCCCCCTTTAGGCCCTCACGTGTCGGGATGAACCCAACATGTTGGGCCGGACCCAGTGGGGCAGGCCAAACCCAACGAGTCAGGCCACCAAGCGGCCTGGGTTGGACCCAGCGGGTCAGGCCAGGTTGACCCAAACTTCGTTGGCCCCAATCGGATCGGGCCAGGTCGGTTTGACCATGTTGGATTGGACCCGGACCCACTACGACTCATTTACTCTTTTTCTGCCATATCTTTGGCACCAGACATCCGTTTGATGGACCGTCAGCAGAGATAGAAATCATGGAGCGAGACGGTCCCATTGAGTATACCCCACTACAGTGTTGGACTAATATGGGGTACAATCGAGTTCGATCGAGCACGAATCCAACCAGGCCCCTGGGACTAAAAGACTAATAACTCACAGATCGGGCGTCCGATTGCGGCACCATCTATTACATTGAGATCAATCTAACATGGCAATCCTTTGTGATATTTTGTCGTGGGACATCGTGGCACTTGGAAAATCGACCAGTGGCTTGGGGAGAGGACTCTCTTGGAGATGACCAAACCTAGTGTGGAAACCCATTAGAAAGCTCTGACGAGAAGAGTGCCCCTATCGATCATGTGCGGGTCAACTCTAAGTGATCCTGTGCGGGTCAGCTCCCTATCTAACCCTGTGTGGGTCTGATCCTAGAGATCATATGTGGGTTAGCTCATAGGGATCTTGTGTGGGTTAGCTCCAATGATCATGTGTGGGTCAGCTCTTAGCGATCCTGTGTGGGTAAGCTCCCAGCGATCCTATGTGGGTCAACTCTAGTGATCCTGTGTGGGTCAGCTCCTAGAGATCCTGTGTGGGTCAGCTCCTAGCGATCCTGTGTGGGTCAGCTCCAGCTATCCTGTGTGGGTCATCTCCTATCAATCCGGTGTGGGTCAGCTCTAGTGATCCTATTGTTGTACCCCTCTCTCTTGGATTTTAATGATCACAATCACTCTCATCGTGTTCTAACTTGTTTTCAAGTTTTTTTTTATGATAGGAAAAAAGGTTGCCAAAGAGTTGGCCCAAGAAGACTGGAAAAGGACTCTCTGAGTCCACCGGCCAACCAGTGGATTACAACCGGCCAGCCGGTGGTCTCTGGCAGAAGCAATGCTCTCTGCCAGGTTCCACCGGTCAGCCGGTGCCTGACCACCGGCCAGCCGGTGGAACCAGACATTAGGCCTTGCCCACTGCCAGGTGCCACTGGCCAACCGGTGTCTGAATCACCGGCCAGCCGGTGGAACCAGACAGAGAGCTTGTTCTCTATCTGGACCACCGGCTAGCCGGTGTCTTAGCACCGGCTAGCTGGTGGCACCCAGACAGAAAGCTCTGCCTTCTGTCTGGAGCACCGCCCAGCCGGTGGCCAAGCACCGGTCAGCCGGTAAGCCCAGTCAAACTAGCTGTTGGGCTTTGACCAGACTTGCCCACTTGACCCCCAACGGCTCCGAAAGCCCTCCAACGGCCATATTGAAGTATTTGGGGATATTTATCCTATAAATAGACAAGGATGGATGCCGGGAACACTACCATAAACATATTTTGATGTCTTGACGCTCTAACGACAAATCTCCAAGGCCTCTTGTGATCCATTGCCATCCTTGAAGCATGGGCTGCCTCTACATCAACTACTCTTACACTCTTGGCGATCAAAACTTCCTCTAGTTTGTTATAATTTATTTCAATTGTTTAGTTCTGCATTGGGTTTGTATTAAAACAAACCATCCTTCTCTTCCTCACTTTCATTTTGGGTTTCTTGCTACAACCATAATAAAAAAGCAAGTTGTACGAAGGTGATCTAGCCTACCTTAAAACGGCTAGTGGGTTTCTTGCTACAACCATTAAAAAGCAAGTTGAAGTATAAATCTCTCAACGGTTAAGTTGTGAGCGGAGACGTAGGCTTTGGTTTAAGCCGAACTCCGTTATCAAATTGTGTCTTGCCCCTTTTTATTTCCGCTGCATTTATAAATTGTTTTTAAGTTGCTAATTATTTTATAAAAGCAATTCACCCCCCCCCCCCTCTTGCCATCACTCTCCGACCCAACATTTGGTATCAGAGGGAGGTTTGTGTAATACCTTAACCGGTTACAAACCTAAAATCCATAGTGATGGCTTCTTCCTCACAAGCACCCGAAGGGTATTCCATGACTCGGGCTCCATTCTTTGATGGAACCGACTACACTTATTGGAAAACATGCATGATTACTTTTCATAGAAGTATTGGATATCCTATATATAGAATTTTTATGCAAGGCTACACTCTCTCTAGCAAAGATGAGTCTAAATGGACCCCCGAAGACATTGCTAATTTTGAGCTTGATGGAAAAGCCATGAATGCTCTTCATTGTGGGTTAGACCGTAATGAATTTAATCGTATTTCTACTTGCACCACTTCTCTTGAAATTTGGAAGCTTTTGGAAGTGACCCCTGAGGGCACTAACAAAGTCAAATACACTAGATTAGATATGTATCGTCAAGACTTTGAAAGTTTCACCATTCACCCACACGAATCTATTACGGAAATGTTTACTCGCTTTACTGATGTGTGTAATGGGAGAAAGTCTCCTGGAGATGATGTTTCTGTAGAGACGATGGTCAAGAAGATTCTTTGGGTCCTACCAAGCTCATGGGCTCCAAAGGTGACGGCAATCCAAGAAGCGAAAGATGTCAAGAAAATGCCGGTTGAAGAACTCATTGGATCACTTATGACCTATGAGATTACCATGAAGAGGCAAGCCGATAAAGAAGGTAAAATCTTCAAGGAGAAAAAGAACATAGCATTCAAAGCAATGCAAGAAAGCTCCTCCGATGATAGCGAATCCGAGATTGCTCAACTTGCAAGAAAAATGAGCAAGTTCATGAAGAAAAAGAAGAATTTTCAAAGGGCACGAAAGGAAGAGCCAAAAGCAGAAAAATAAGTTACATGCTTTGAATGTGGAAAGAAAGGCCACATCAAACCGGAGTTCTCCCTTTTCAAGAAAAGTTTAAAGGAAAAGAAAAACAAGAAGGCTTTCAAAGCGTCAACATGGAGTTCAAGCGATGACTCCATGTCTTCAAGCGACTCAAGCGATGAAGGTGGAAAATGCCTAATGGCACTTGATGAGGTATCTTCTTCCGAATCCTCTTCCTAATATTCTTCTTTTAATAATGACATGTCTTATGAAGATCTCCAAAATGTGAGAGATCAATTAGAGGAAGGTTTTCACGAACTTACCTCTAAATTTTTTGCCTTAAAAAAGAAACACAAAATTCTGATTTCTGAAAAAGATCAACTTCTCAAAAAGAATGAGGAACTTTCCCTTAAGGTCCAAGATATTCCAAATGTTGATTCTTTGAATTCAACTATTAAAGATTTAAGGTAATCTCTTGCCAAGTTCACCCAAGGTGAAAAAAAATTGACCAAATTGCTAGGTTCTCAACGTTCGGCTAGAACCACACATGGACTTGGCTTTAACAAGCAAGCCACTTCTTCTAGAGCACCCACTACTTTTGTAAGGGGAAGCTCTCAAAATAAATTTTGTAATTATTGTAGAAAAACCGGACATATGATTTATGAATGAAATTGTAGAAATGCTAGATATGGCCGCCCCAAAATCATTACCTACTCAGATGAATATCTTAGGATGTATCCCTCTAGACAAGTATGGGTTCAAAAGTCTCTTTTAGCTAATCTTTCCGGACCCAAACTTATATGGGTAACAAAATCTATTCTCTCTTGATTTTGTAGGATAAAAACTAAAGAAGTAGGACTTCGAAAGGCTCGTGGTATCTCGACAGCGGATGCTCGAGGCACATGTGTGGCGATCCCTCCGAGTTCAACTCCCTTGAAGAATTCGATGGAGGATACGTCACCTTCGGTGACAATTCAAAAAGCAAGATCGTCGGAATAGGTACCATTGGTTTTGGTAGCACCTCCTTAATTAAAGATGTTTTATTTGTTAAAGGTTTATAACATAATTTAATTATCCTTAGTCAACTTTGTGATAGTGGTTTTTCAGTGAATTTTCAAAATGATTTATGCAATGTGTTTGATTTTCAAAACAAATTGTTATTTTCTGCTTCCCGTTTTCAAAATGTTTACATTATTGATTTAAAGTCTTTATCTAGCCAAAATGTTAAATTTTTAAGTGCTCTTGACAATGAGTCTTGGCTTTGGCATAGAAGGTTTGGGCATTGTAGCTCTCATTCACTTCTAATGCTTAATAAGAACAATCTCATCTGTGACCTTCCTAAACTTATGTTTAAGAAAGATTTGATTTGTGAGCCATGCCAACTTGGAAAGCAACACAAATCTTCTTTCAAATCTAAGAAGGATGTGTCCACTTCAAAATCTCTTGAGCTCCTTCATCTTGATCTTTTTGGTCCTACCCCTGTAGCAAGTCTAGGTGGAAAATCCTATACCTTTGTCCTAGTATATGACTTTTCTCGTTTCACCTGGGTTTTCTTTTTAGCTCATAAGAATGATGCTTGTAGAACCTTTTTGAAATTCTCTAGGAAAGTAGAAAACGAAAAAGGATATAAAATTATATCGCTCCGTAGTGACCATGGAGGTGAATTCGAGAACAAAGAATTCGATGAATTGTGTTCCTCTCAAGGATACAATCACACCTTCTCTGCCCCTTGGACTCCACAACAAAATGGAGTGGTTGAAAGGAGAAACCGAACTCTCCAAGAAATTGCTCGAACCCTCCTTAGTGAATTCAACCTTCCTCAATATATCCGGGTTGAGGCAGTTAACACTACATGTTATACTATCTATAGAGTCCTTGTAAGACCGCTTCTTAAGAAAACCCCCTATGAACTTTGGAAAGGCAAATTGCCCAAAGTTGGTTATTTTAAAGTGTTTGGTTGTAAATGCTTTATCCTTAACACAAAAGATAACCTAGGGAAATTTGATGTCAAATCCGATGAAGGTATTTTTCTTGGGTACTCCAACTCAAGTAAAGCCTATCATGTCTTCAACAAATGTTCAAAAACCATCGAAGAATCATCTCATGTCAAGTTTGATGAAAATCTTCCAAAACCCCATCCGGTCATTGAAGATGTTGAAGATAAGCTTGATAAGCTTCATTTGAATGATTCCTCTTCTCCTCCCAAGGAGGATGACCATCAAGAACCTTCTTCATCTTCCATCTTGCCTAAGGTTTGGAAACCTTCTAGAGACCATCCTTTAGAAAATATTATAGGTGATCTTCAAGCCGGTACTCGAACTAGAAGATCAATCCTCAACGAGGTTGAACATCAAGCCTTTCTTTCTCAACTAGAGCCTCAAACCATTAATGATGCCATTAATGATGAGAATTGGGTTCTTGCAATGCAAGAGGAAGTAAATCAATTCTCTAGAAATGATGTTTGGACTCTTGTTGAAAGACCCAATGATCATCCAATTATTGGCACTAAATGGGTTTTTAGGAACAAACTTGATGATCAAGGAAATATAACCCGGAACAAGGCTCGCCTAGTAGCTAAGGGCTATAATCAAGAAGAAGGAATTGATTGTGGTGAAACCTTTGCGCCCGTTGCTAGATTGGAAGCCATTAGGATCTTGTTGGCATTCGCCGCTCACATAAATTTCAAACTTTTTCAAATGGATGTTAAAAGTGCTTTTTTAAATGGTTTTATTTAAGAAAAAATCTTTGTTGAACAACCCCCCAGTTTTGAAGATCCAAAATTTCCAAATCATGTTTTTAAGTTAACCAAGGCTCTATATGGCTTAAAACAAGCCCCTCGGGCTTGGTATGAGCGGTTAACAAAATTTCTTTTAGAAAATGATTTAAAAATGGGTCAAGCTGATTGTACCCTATTTTTAAAACACACTTCCAAAGATCTTTTAATTGTCCAAATTTACATTGATGACGTTATCTTTGGTTCAACCAAAGAATCACTTTGTACTGATTTTTCAGTTTTAATGAGAAAAGAATTTGAAATGAGCTTTATGGGGGAATTAAATTTTTTTCTTGGTTTTCAAATCTTTCAAAATTCAAAAGGTATTTTTCTAAGCCAAGGCAAATACACAAACGAACTTTTAAGTCGTTTTGGTATGGATCAAGTAAAAGAAATTAGTACCCCCATGAGTACTTCTTGTAAGCTTACGTTAGATGAAGTCGGGAAACCGGTTGATAACAGGCTTTATAGGAGTATGATCGGGAGTCTACTTTACCTAACTGCGACCCGTCCTGACATCATGTTCAGTGTTTGCCTTTGTGCTCATTTTCAAGCCAATCCCAAAGAATCTCATTTTAAATCGGTCAAAAGAATTTTTAAGTATTTAAAGGGATCCAAAAACATTGGTTTGTTTTATCCCTCTAATACTTATTTCGAACTTTCTTCATATTCGGATGCTGATTTTGGCGGATGTCAATTAGATCGTAAGAATACTAGTGGAACCTGTCATCTGCTAGGCAAGTCCCTTGTTTCATGGAGTAGCAAAAAGCAAAACTGTGTTGCTCTTTCTACTACCGAGGCCGAGTACATAGCAGCTGGTAATTGTTGTCCCCAAATTATTTGGATGCAGCACACTCTCTTGGATTATGGCCTTTCCTACGATCATGTCCCTATTCGGTGTGACAACACTAGTGCCATTAGTATTTCTAAGAATCCAATACAACACTCTATAACAAAGCATATAGAATTAAGGCATCATTTCCTTCGTGACCATTTTCAAAAAGGGGATATCACTTTGGATTTCATTTCTACTGATTTCCAATTAGCTGATATTTTTACCAAACCGCTCCCGGTTGAACGTTTTGATTTTATTAAGGGGGAGTTAGGAATGATTCGTCAATAAGCACTATTAAATATTTGATTCTTTTGGCTTTATTATGTTTTTTTAAGTTATTTAAACTCTTTTTTTCTTTTTTCTTTTATTTTAATTTTTTTTTTAATTTTAATACCACCGGTCAACCGGTGGTACATCACCGGTTAACCGGTGGTGTCAGGTTTTTCTTTTTTGGGCCGGCCGGAGGAAGGGTTAAAATTAAAACCCCTCCCATTCCACTCTCGTATCGATTCTCTTGATCGTCGCTTTGAGGCGGTCCAGGCTCCTCCGGCTCCTCCGACCTTCAGGCGGCGTCGTCACTCTCGGCCCTCTAGGAGTGAATAGAGCCTTTCCTGTTTTTTGACTTGTCCTTGTATTTGTATTTTGAACTTTCTATGTAACGTTTCATCTTTTATAAAATTCAAGTTATCTTATCTATCAATCCTTTTTGTCATTTCTTACTTCCTAATTATTGTTTTTCTAATTTTCTTTCATACTTTTCCTCCTATTTTTCTAATCCCAAAGGGGGAGAAAAACTCTCTATTACATAGTTACTTATTACATAGTTACTTATTTCATTTAAATAAGTGCTCTTTTTAAGTGCTCTTTATAAGTTATTGATTTCATTTGTTTCTTTTAAATGACCTATGGTTACAATTTCAAAATGAACCATTCTCTTTATTTCAATCCTTTCAAGATTAATATCATTTTTATACATGATACATCTATTAAATTCTTGTATGACCTCTAAAATTTTTCATGTCCAAGTTTCTTATTTCTTTTTTACTTGGCATATCCTTTTTAAAAGCTTTCTCATTTGTGATTGTGATCATCAAAATAGGGGGAGATTGTTGTACCCCTATCTCTTGGATTTTAATGATCACAATCACTCTCATCGTGTTCTAACTTGTTTTCAAGTTTTTTTTATGATAGGAAAAAAGGTTGCCAAAGAGTTGGCCCAAGAAGACTGGAAAAGGACTCTCTGAGTCCACCGGCCAACCGGTGGATTACCACCGGCCAGCCGTTGGTCTCTGGCAGAAGCAATGCTCTCTGCCAGGTTCCACCGGTCATCCGGTGCCTGACCACCGGCCAGCCGGTGGAACCAGGCAGTAGGCCTTGCCCACTGCCAGGTGCCACCGGCCAACCGGTGTCTGAATCACCGGCCTGCCGGTGGAACCAGACAGAGAGCTTGTTCTCTTTCTGGACCACCGGCCAGCCGGTGTCTCAGCACCGGCCGGCCGGTGGCACCCAGACAGAAAGCTCTGCCTTCTGTCTGGAGCACCGGTCTGCCGGTGGCCATGCACCGGTCAGCCGGTAAGCCCAGTCAAACTAGCCGTTGGGCTTTGACCAGACTTGCCCACTTGACCCCCAACGGCTCCGAAAGCCCTCCAACAGCCATATTGAAGTATTTGGGGATATTTCTCCTATAAATAGACAAGGATGGATGCCGGGAACACTACCAGAAACATGTTTTGATGTCTTGATGCTCTAATGACAAATCTCCAAGGCCTCTTGTGATCCATTGCCATCCTTGAAGCTTGGGATGCCTCTACATCAACTACTCTTACACTCTTGGCGCTCAAGGATTCCTCTAGTTTGTTATAATTTATTTCAATTGTTTAGTTCTGCATTGGGTTTGTATTAAAAAAACCCATCCTTCTCTTCCTCACTTTCATTTTGGGTTTCTTGCTACAACCATAATAAAAAAGAAAGTTGTACGAAGGTGATCTAGCCTACCTTAAAACGGCTAGTGGGTTTCTTGCTACACCCATTAAAAAGCAAGCTGAAGTATAAATCTCTCAACGGTTAAGTTGGGAGCGGAGACGTAGGCTTTGGTTTAAGCCGAACTCCGTTATCAAATTGTGTCTTGCCCCTTTTTATTTCCGCTGCATTTATAAATTGTTTTTAAGTTGCTAATTATTTTATAAAGGCAATTCACCCCCCCCCCCCTCTTGCCATCACTCTCCGACCCAACACCTATGTGGGTTAGCTCCTAGTGATCCTGTGTGGGTTAGCTCTTAGGGATCCTGTGAGGGTCAGCTCCTAGAGATTCGGTACAGGTCAGTAGCAGAGCCTCATGACAGAGTAAGTTGATTCTGTAGTAATAACTAAACATCTCTACTCCTGTATCTAAAAATATACCTAGTGTGAGATGGGTCAGAACCCATGTGTTTCTTCATGATTGAGATGGATTACTTGATAACTTAGTTATATGAATGGGTTTATACCTAAGTAGGTTTATTCATTGATTTATTACATTGTGGTTATAATTTGTGGGTTTTGTGAGACCTTGAGCGTCTCAGGGTCCCTACAGAGTATCGTTATACTCACCCCTGCACGGGCTATGCCAGCACCTTTTTGTGTTGGATGCAGACGACAAACAATGCTTACTGAGGTTGAGAGTATCATGACTGGATGGTACCCAGAATTGGACCATATGGAGAGTCGTTACGCAATGGTGATGGGTGTATGTGGAGTGCTGAGAAGGTGTTCTGTACCTGCACTTTAGGTAGGAACCTAGAGGATGACCTAGTAGCTAATTTTCTATTTTCTTCAGTAGTATTTTATTTAAGTTGGTCTTGTATTCCAACCCCTTTTTACTTTCAACACACTTTTTACTATATATTTGACTTGAATTCATATCTTTTTTTGTGCTCAGTTGATTGTGTTACATGTTATAAATCAATGCCTATCCAATTTTATGGAATACACAATTGGTGATATTCTCTAGCCATTGGCCTATGGAAGACGATCATGGGGTAGTCACGGCATGGGCCTTGAGGGACAGATCGTGGCAAATTAGTATCGAAGGAGTCAGTTCTATGGAAAAACGTAGGACTCTTATCATTATTTTTAATGGAAATAATGTTACGTGTAGTAAATGTGGTTATTAGTTTAAGGACTCCAATTTTGGTGTCGCAGCTGACATATCCATACACGAGGCCCCTGACTTCTGATTTCTGACTGAGTGCATGAAATCACTGATTGTGTGTGTATTTTCAAGAGTTTTCCTTGTGATATCTTAAGTTTTCTCACCAAGTAGAACTTATTAACCATGGATCACTTTTTTATTTTCAAGATTCATCCAGCAGATAGCCAGCTAGTGTCCTGAGAGTTGTACACATTGATAGCCCACCGAGCAACGAGGTCTCGGTGGAGGGCCCTTTTTTGTAGAGGCACCAGTGGAGGCCCCAACGATACCATTCCCCATTGGGCCACTAATGTCACCAGCCCCAGCAGCAGTGGGTGCACACCACTTGACCATGTTGCACGAGTTCCAGCACTAGAGGCCACCCAGGATCAGGGGAGAGATGGACCCACAGGAGGCTGAGGTTGGATGGAGGTTTTGGTGAGAGTTTTCCGACTAGTAGGTACACCAGCCGATCTCACAGTGATCCTTGCTTCTAGCCTTCTACATGAAGCAGTAGGTAGATAGTGGAGCCTGATGCTCTGGGTCGACGACAAGGTGACCATTCTCTGAGCAGACTTCGAGAGACTGTTTCGGGAAAAGTTTTTCCCAGCTACTCTTCACACAATTCACATACCAGAGCTGTTGCATATGCAGTAGGGTAGAATGACCATAGCTTAGTAGTCCGCGAGGATCAATGACCTCTCAAGCTACACCACATATATGATGCGGGACATATTCTTTAGGGCCTAGAACTTTGAGTAGGAGATCTGGTGGGAGGTCAGGGCTTTGCTGATCTCACTCAACATCCCGACACAGGCGGGGGTGTTAGAGAGAGCCCACCTAGTGGAGAGATTCGTTGCTGAGAAGTCTATAGTAGTGAGATCCACAACTAGTCGGCACATGGTGGAGTCTTCTACAGCTGGAGGAAAATAGATGTCACAGAGGTCCAAGAGGACCAGACCTACATGTGGGAAACCGCATTACTATGGTTCGGTTGTGTGGGGCACCGAAGGTAGAGACAGACATGCTAGGAGTGGGTAGTGTTACGCATGTGGTGGGCAGGGTCACATGGCACGTGACTGTCTAACCCACTATACGGATGATCAGCAGACAGTCGAAGGACTGCCCAGGCAGAGATAAGGGTTTGACCAAGGAGGTCTATAGGGAGTATGCGGACATGGTAGAGGAGCTGGTCATGCAGCTGGTGGTGGGTGATGATTTGAGATGTTACCGCTACCACCACTAGGAGGTCCACCCCAACCGTAGATAGCAGGTGGATATGGGAGAGCTCTGCACTAGGCAGTTGAGGCATATGATCACGGTGCTTCAGATATGATACAAGGTACGATCTGTGTCCACTCCACCTTAGCTGCAGTACTTATAGACACAGGTGTTATTCACTCTTTTATTTCCACTTACCTCGTTCAGATCTCAGAGATTCTGACAGATCCTTTGTTTCGATCCTTACGTCTAGATACTCCAATGGGAGCAGATTCAACGATTATGTACTAGTATTGAATGTGTGATCTTACTCTAGAACATGAGATATTTAGCTGGGATTACCCAGTAGAATTTTCATGGCCTTATGATGTCATCTTGGGTATGGAATGTTTATCTATAGTCCATGCTTAGATTAAATGTATTAGTCACAATGTGTGGTGTGTACGCACGGATGGGACCATATTTACCTTCACCGGTGAGAAACGAGCCTTTGCAGTGCAGGACGGTCTTACTCCAAGAAGGGTTCAGCCTATTACACATCAGTTTTCTAGCCTTACCCTTAGAGTGGTTCATGTGGATAGTCCAAATTAACCTGTAGTGGTGGACCAGTACATGGATGTTTTCCCATATGATGTTTCTGGTCTACCTCCTCGCAGAGAGGTACACTTATACATAGACTTCTACCCCAGGACGACATCAAAATCTAAACCAGCATATCAGATGGCTCCCATGGAGCTTCATAAGCTGTTGGTACTGCGGGAGGACTTACAGGCAAAGGGGTTCATCCGGCCCAGTGTTACACCTTGGGAAGCCCTAGTACTATTCACCAAAAAGGCAGATGGGAGATTGAGGCTTTGTGATGAATATTGGCCCCTGAACCGGGTAACCATGAAGAACAAGTACCCACTCTATAGGATTGATAACCTATTTGATTAGTTGAAAGTAGAACAGTGGATCTTGAAGATAGACCTCAGCTCAGGTTATCACCAGCTCAGAGTGTGAGACGAAGATGTGCAGAAGATGGATTTCAGATGTTAGTACAGCCACTACGAGTTCTTGGTTATGTCATTCAGTGTAACCGATGCTCCAAAAGTGTTCATGGGACTCAAGAATAAGATCTTTCATCCATACCTTGATTACTTTGTAGTAGTCTTCGTCAATGAAATTCTGATCTACTCGGCTACTGAGGAGGAGCATGCCTATCATTTATAGATAGTTATGGACACACTCCAAGAGCACCAGCTTTATGGTAAGCTCTCGACGTGCTAGTTTTTGATCCAAGGGGTTCGCATTCAAGGACATGTCATATTGGAGGGTGGAGTTGCAGTGTATCCAGCAAAGATTGAGGTGGTACTTTCTTGGGAGCAACCTAGGATTGTGACGGTGGTACGAGGTTTCCTGGGATTGGCTGGATAATGTCGGAGGTTTGTGCCAGATTTCTCCAGATTTGCAACACCACTTTCAGAGTTGACAGAGACGTGGCAACCCTTCGTGTGGTAGGAGAGAATCTAGTAGAGTTTTTAGCAGTTGCGGTAGAGGCTGACTATTGTCCCCATCTTGAGGCCACCAAAGGAGGGTATAGGGTACGTAGTCTACTGCGACGCATCAGGGACCAGGCTCGAATGTTTCATGATACAGGAGTGAGTAGTTATCGCTTATGGTTCTTGACAGCTGAGACACCATGAGCAGAACTATGCTACCCATGACCTATAGTTAGTAGCAATGGTCTTCGCCTTGAAGATGTGGCGACACTATCGGATGGGAGAACATTTTACAGTATACTCGGATCACAAGAGTCTTAGGTATATCTTCTCTCAGAATGACTTAAACCTAAGACATCGTCGTTGACTTGGGTTCCTCCAGGACTATGACTTCTAGATAGTATATACTCCTGGGAAGGGGAACATTATGGAAGATGCACATAGCATGAGATCTGGTATACAGCTACTAGCTGAGGCAATAGAGCAGTTGGCCACTTTCAGATATCCTTTGTGGAACGTAATGGATCAGTTTTTCTTCAGTCTCTTACAGTCACTCCCCCACTTCATTAGTGAGTCAGGGAGGCGTAGCTTGGGGATGCTGACTGCGAGGCTCGACATGTTCAAATATCCACAGGATAGGTACCTGATGGATATTCTTAAGGTGGGTAGCATGTCATCCTCTTCAGAGGACGTACCATGGTACAAGTGTCGCATTAGGAGAAAGTATTGAGGGAGTTCTACACATCCCCTCTATCGGTACATCCATGTGTGGAGAAGATATACCAGAACCTCCGACAACAGCACTGGTGGCTGGAAATGAAGAAGGCGGTAGCATAGTTTGTCTCTCGGTGCCTTACTAGACAGCAAGTCAAGGTGGAGCATCCAGTACAAGTAGGCTTGGTTTAGTCTTTAGAGGTCCCAGAGTGGAAGTGGGATGGGATATCCATGGATTTTGTGGCAGTAAATCCACATACATCTAGAGGCCATGACTCTATTTGGGTGATTGTCTACTAGCTCACCATGTTGGACCACTTCCTACCAATCATAGAGAAGGGTTCAGTAGAGAGCTTTGGACGCCTCTATGTTACTGATATTGTGCAGCTACATGGAGTACCTTCGATGATTGTCTCCGATCATGATGCATGTTTTACATCCCGACTATGGAAGGGGTTGCAAGAGGCTTTCTAGATGCAGCTTCGTTTGAGCACCACCTTTCATCCTCATATAGATGGTCATACTAAGAAGACCATTCAGACCCTCGAGGACATGGTGCGTTCTTTTCTCTGGTCATAGTTGGGAGGACCACTTTTCCTTGGTGAAGATTTCATAAAACAACAACTATCACTCCACTAATGGGATGGAACCTTTTGAGGAGTTGTACGAGAGACCTTGCACATAACATTTGTGTGGGACTGACCCAAGAGAGTCAGCACTAATGGGTCCAGAGATGGTAAGGGCTACCATAGAGAATGTTCAGATCATCCAGGAGTGGATGAAGACTGCACAGAGCCGGAAGAAGTCGTATGCCGACAGGGGACGGAGACCTCTGGAGTTTGAGGATGGAGACCATGTCTTTATATGGGTCTCACACCGACGAGGTCTATAGATTTTTGGCCAAGGCGGAAAGTTATCTCTGGGATTTATCGGACCTTTTCAGGTCCTTAGAAGAGTTGGTAGGTTGGCTAACCTCTTATCTCTTCTGCCGCAATTGCGTCGGGTGCACGACGTCTTCCACATATCCCAGCTGAGGAGATACGTGAAACACCCTTCCCACATCATCGAACATGGCGAGCTGGAAGTCATCAATGGAAGAGACTTTTATAGAGGATCTAGTGGAGATTGAGGATCGACATGATTGGGTCCTTCAGGGATGTTTGATACCTCTGTTGCATCTTTGCTGGCATTACAGGAACCTCCAGGAGATCACATGGGAGAAGGAGGCTCAGATGCGTACTCAGTACCCTCACGTGTTTACCTAGTTTGATTTGTGGCCTATGGGGATGTAGAGCCATGAGGTGGGTAGAATTTAATGACCCTAAAATTCCATGTAATTGTTTTTAATATATGGTAATTTTACAAGTCCATGAAAATTGATGGCACATGATTCTAAGTCTCGAAGTGACCGGAATGAATTTTTGAAAAAAATTTCATGTACGTGGAGTAAATGTACGAGCGGTTTTTTCTATCTTTTTAACCAGTTATCAGAATTGAAACTTGATGGCACCATTGAACTCAAAGCGCCGGTATTTTCTTAAGGATACCTTCACTTATACGGTAGTTGGACGAGGGTGGAAGTTAGTTTTTGGGTTTTTTATTGTAAGATTAAAATAAAAATAAATGTGTGTAACAATTTATTTTTATTTGAAACACCCATGTGGATGTTGGGAGGTAGGGACCACTAGAACTAAACCATCCTTTGAAAGTTAATAGGTGGGGTCCACCATATCTAAACCTCCCTTGTGAGGTTATGGTGGTGGGGACCACCAGACCCTAAACCCCCATTTTGAATTTTAGACGCAGGGACCACCCGACCCCTCTTAATGGGGAGAAACCTCCCAAATCCCAAATTTTCCAACCCACCCACTAAATTGAGCCATTTAATTGGGCTAATTAATTGATATATTTAATTGTGCAAACTCGGTACATTAATTATGACAACTTGGTTGGGACAACATAATTAATCCTTTATGTTAATTATATCAGCAACTCTTTCGTTTTTTGGGTGGGATTGTGAGAGGAGAACCCTTGGAGGATTACAATTCTCCAACAAAGAATGCATTATTCCATAAATAATGGTCATCGAGCAAAGAATGCTCCTCCAATGACGAATGCCAATATATTCGACTTCCTCCAACGTGGTACGTCTTCATCTACGTTGAACCGACACACGAGCCCGGGATTGGATTTATGAGTGGAGGACGATACAAACGTCAAAAACTCCAACCTCTTCCTCACACCAACATCAATGAACAATCAAAGGTAGGGGTTTAAATTTGAGTATGATTATATTCTTGTGTTCTTCCATTCTAAAATAAATAACGTAGATAAACTCATTGTCAAGTTGATCTGTAGATGTTTTCTTTTGCGGGTTGGGAATAATTTATTATGGGGGAATTGTAGGTTGGATGATTGAATTTCATTGAATTTATTTCTCTCATTTCTATTATTTACAATTATTCATGAATCAAGGAAGAAAACATAGATACTTCCTTCCGCCCTAACGTAGAGAGTTCAGGAAAACAAACAAGGCTTGTCCTCTCAGAAAATCATTGTTCATGGTGTGTTCTTCGCAATAGACAAAGGTGAAAAAGGCAATGGCACCACCCCGTGGCCGCCGCCACCCGCGGCCCCCACTGCCCAGAGCTCCACCACTCCGCAGCCTTCACGCCCCATAGCACCGCCTCCCACAGCCTTTGTACCATCAGCGACCGAATGCTCACGGCCTAGCTGCGCCACCCTGTGGAATCATCGTGCCGTCGGCCTAGAGACTGCAGTGTGAGCCACCATCGTTGGCGTCTGAGCTGAGCCGTCGTCGCCATCTGAGTCGAGCCGCCACTGCCATCTAGGTTGAGCCACAAAGCCGCCGACTGTGCCACCCTTGTCCGACCCGCCGTCGTGCAGCCCCGCAGCCCGCCACGTCGTCTATGGCCCTCCGTGCTACCCCACGTCCCTCCAAGACGCCACGACCCTCGAGGAACCTCCGCGGTCGAGCCACTATGTGGTCTTGCACCGCCCTCAGCCGAGCTGCCCCGAGCCGGGCTGAGCCGCCCCACACCGTCAGGGCACCCCTCGGCTGACCTACCCTCGCGGCACCCTCAAGGCCCTCCCGTGCCAGGCTGGACACAGCTGGTCTGTCCGAACCCAGCAGGCTGGGCCAGGTCGACCCAAACCGGGTTAGCCTAGGTTGGGTTGGGCTGGGTCGGTGCGACCGAGGCGGACCGGACCCAGACCCACTATGACCCATTTATGGTCCTTTGGCCATATCTTTGGCACTAGAGGTTCATTTAATGAAATTTCAGTGGCGTTGGAAATCATGTAGTGAGACGGCCCCTTTGAGTATACCCCACTTTTGTTTTGGATTAATATGGGGTAGGGTTAGGTTGGATCAAGAAAGAATCCAATAAAGCCCCCAGGACTAAAAGGATAATAACTCACAAACCAGGCGTTCGATTGACGCACCGTCTATTACGTTGAGACCCCTATGACATGGAAGTCCTCTAAGATACTTCTTCATGGGACATTTTTCCAGTTGTAGAATCGACTAGTAGCTTGGGGAGCGGACTCTCCTAGAAGCAAGAAAGTCTGGTGTGGAAACCCAGTAACTGGCTGTGACGAGAAGAGTGCCCCTAGCGATCCTATATGAGTTAGCTCCAAGCAATCATGTGTGGGTGACCTCCTAGAGAACTTGTGTGTGTTAGCTCCTAGTGATCTCGTGTGGGCCAGCTCCATTGATCTTGTGTTGGTCTGCTCTTAGTGATCCGGTTTGGGTCAGCACCTAACGATCCCATGTGGGTTTGCTCCAGAAATCCAATCTGGGTCATCTCCAGTGATCTTGTGTGGGTCAGCTCCTAGCGATCCAGTGTGGGTTAGCTCTAGTGATCTTGTGTGGGTCATCTCCTAGTGATCTCGTGAGGGTTCTCTCCTGGAAAACCTGTGCGGGTCAGCTCCTAGCGATTTTGTACAGGTTAGCAGAAGAGCCTCTTAAAAGAGTAAGATGATTCGGTAATTATTACTAATCCTCTATACTATCATTTATAAAAATATACCTAGTGTGAGATGATTCAGAACCCATGTGTTTCTTCAGGATTGAGATGGATTTCTTGATCACATAGGTATATATATGGGCGTATACCAAAGTAGGGTTATCCATTGATTTCTTAGTTTGTAGTTATCAATGGTGGATTTTGTGAGACCTTGAGAGTCTTAGGGACCCGACTGAGTATCGTTATACTTACCCCTACACGAGCTATACCCACACATTTTCTTGTGGGATACAGACGACATACATCGTTGACTAAGGCTGAGAGTACCAGGACTGGACGGTACCCGGAGGTGGACCATATGGTGAGTCAGTACTCAAAGGTGATGGGTGGATGTTGACTGTTGAGAAGGTGATCTATACCTACCCATCATGTAGGAACCCGGAGGATGACCCAGTAGCTTCTTTTCACTTTTCATCAGTTGGTCTTGTATTTTGGCCCCTTTTTACATTCATCACTCTTTTTACCACATAGTTGACTACTATTCAAATCTTTTTATGTGCTCGGTTGTGTGTTTTACACGTTATAAAGGAAATGCCTTCCAAGTTTTAGTGAATATGCCTTTGGTGCTAGTATCCATCCCATGGCCTTTGGAAGGTGGGCTTGGGGTAGTCACGAAACGGGCCCTAGGGGATGGGTCGTGACAATACCCATAAATACTTATATATATATATATATTAATGCAATTTTGTAAAAAATTAATTGTGATCCAACATTTAAAATGAATTTTTATAATTAAAAATTATATATGTCCAAATAATCATGTTTTTTGAAATAGAATCATAAAATATATCTTAGGGTGAATACATGTTATTTTTCAGTAAAGTTCCACTTTTTGGTGAATAGTGAAACATATATAATTTTAATTGAAAACTACTTATTTCTATAATTTATTTTTAAGGGTAAATTATATTAGATAAATTTCACATAATTTAATCAAATTTAGGTGTATTTAATCAATTTCACATTTAACTTGTGTATAGAAAAATTAATATTTGAATCATTTTTAATTTAAAACCCACCACATCATCATGTATATGGAATTAATTTTAAATTTTATTATTATTGTTCTATTATTTTAATTAAGAAAAATTGATTCCATATTTAGAATTAGAATAATTTATAATTTTTAATATGGCCAATTATGTTTTTGACCAAAAATATTAGTGAAATTAATTTAAATTAATTACAGTGATTAAGAGAAAAATTAGCATAATAAGGGACTAAAACATAAACATAAAGGCCAAAATGACTTAAAAAGATGTCCAAAATCCATTTTTTTACCAAATTTATCCCCTGTCCTCTCATGGATATAATTGGTTCATTATTTGAGCCTCTGAACATGGATCAAATGAGGGTGGAATTCCCTAATTCAAATTTTACAGGAATGGCATTCCTCCTAAAATATAAAATAGATAGCACTCCTCCTACTTATTCATAACACTAAATCAATTTGGATATCCATAACTCAGACCAAATAAGTTTCCAAAAACCATTCCCTCCTCAAATAATCATTAGTTTTAGATAAAGGTAACCAATTGTTTTCATTAGTTATAATCTAAATGGAGTTACCCAAATAAGGGTTAACGTTCATCAATGGTCAATTGGGTTTCATTTACTTTTCCCCACAGTTGATTATTTTAATATAATTATTTTATATTAAACGAAGAATATTAAATATACACAGATAATTAATTTATAATAGTTCAACATACACTTTCACACACATCCATCCAATGGGATCATGATCATCATTTGTGAATATAGAGGACTTCTACGTCGTGAAATTATTTTTTTCATTATTCTATTAACAACTTTCAAGGATGTGAATATTGATTTATTTATAGTTTATATATGATATTTATAATTGGTTGATGATTCAATTGTTATTATAAAACACATAAAAATTTTCTATCAAATTTTTTGGGAATATGATTACATCGTTTGTAGATGTACAAACTGGTGCCTCCCTAAAGAGATGTGATTCATTCATTCTATACATGGAATCTATTAAAGATAGATTAAAATAAACATTTGTGAAACATATGAAATAAATATTATAACATAATGATAATATAAAAATATATATAACATACTTTTGAAATATTATAATGAAATAGCACTGGTGTTGATGCATAAGTACATTGTATCATATCTCTGAAGGATGAATTTCATTTCCATCTCCAAATTTAATATATTCATATAAATCCATATATATAGAATATATTTTAAAATAAAATCTTATTTTTTCAACCTAGATATGATTAAAAAATTATCAACAATATAGTAAAAATGATAATAAGTCAAAAAACATGAAAAAATGAAAATTAACACATGAAATGATTAAAATAATGAATGATTATTAATAATGATTTAAGAAAAAATATCATATATAATATTACATATATGATTCGATTTATTTTATAATTTAGGTATATAATTAAAACCATTATACCGGATTTTATGGACATTAGCCCAAAGGGGAATGCAAGTTAAGGGATTTTCATCTCACTTTTTTACACATATGACAAAAACCTCATATTCACCACTTAATTATTTTTTGTGGTGTATATACTTTTACATTTGGTATATTATATCATGAATCCTTCTATGTTCCTGTTATTTCAAATATAAATTTGAAATTTCTCTTCCAAAGTGTTTTGAATTAAAAATTGCATTGTTATAACAGTTGTCTTTACAATCTAACATCCAATGCTGATTGTAACTTTCTCTTGAAACAATCACTTACTTATGTCCATTTCCCTTTGGACATAAAATTTAGTTTTAATATAAATACTCATTTTTAATGGGTATAATTATATTAAAAAACTATTAATCAATTTTACAAAGATTTTTCCCTTGAAATTTGTTTGATAAACTAGGGAAATAATAATAAATCTATATCAATTACTCAATATGGATATTTGAAAATGAATATTTTTTCACAAAAAAGTATTATTTTATATATGAGGAATTCATCAGATAGTTATGAAATTGGTGGTGGTATGTTATAAATATCCTATTTTTTTATTATTAGTCTAATAATATGAATCATTAGGCCAATTAGATGGGTTTTTACCCGATATCTTATAAATCATCTTGTGAATGGTATTAATGGTAAAGGAACAATGTACATAGAAAACATGGAAGAAAATAACATAGAATTTCCTTGTTTCATATTCAGTTATTATTTATCCATTATTTTTTTTCTAAGATATTTTCTATGGATGTAGTTTATTATCAGTTTATTGATTAAATTTCATGTGTCTCATTTAATTAACCTTCAATATTTTGTTTCCTTATCCATTGATATTAATGGAATGTGTTCTCAGTTATACACATTCCCATATTTTCAAGTTCATTTATTAATTAATTATTTTTTTTAATTTCCCCAACTGGATCTCTGAACTCACCCATATTTTGTCATTCAATATGATTTGAGTAAGAAACCCTTGAATGGTATTTCATGGATATAGTTCATATCATTTTATTATGTATAATGTTTTACTTTCTATTTCCCAGTATAATATGGGTGTCACATATGTATTATAGTTTTCCAAAACTGTTAAAATAATCAGTCCATTGGATTTATATTCTGTATAATCATGCCAAAGTAATAAATTAAGGCACCGACTCTAGGATTCTCTGGTAGGGACATTAATTTATTACTTTTCTAAAATTATTTATTATAGATATTTTTACTGATATTCTAATATTTATTTAAAATATGAAATGGTTTCACCTTGAAATTTATAATGGTAAACATATTACTTTTTCTTAAAATAGTAAAAGGAATCCTTCTTTAATATACCTAGTATTAATTGAGTTTTCTACCATCCTGACCACTAAAAAAATTGAAACTTCCATTATATGATTGCATGGTTCTCTTACAATAAAATGCATTCAATATTTTTTTTTAATTTATTAGATCTTAGCTACTTGATTTGAAAATGAATTTGGATGTTTCTTCAAGAAGCATTTAAAATGTATTTTAAATTAATTTTCTATTTATGATTAAATGTTTTTATTTTACTAATTCATTTCTAGATATATGATATAATGAAGACACCCTCACACACTCTCTAAAGGGTTTATGATTATGATTGAAAGACTTTTATGAAACACATTTTATCATGGTTTATTCTATGATGAATTGAGGTAACATTTATAAATCTTTGTTCACATCCATGGGTTACGATATGTTTATTTGATCAACCAGTTCTGATATTATGATCCACATATGAATTGATATTGATTATGTGATGGGTTTCCTAAAATTAAATATCCATTAAATGTATTTGATAATCCTTATATCTCATGAGTTAGTTATTTAAAATAAGATGATTTTCTTGGTCCACTGTGGGAAACATTTTGAGATTTCAAATCCACAATGATATTGAAAAATTTCTTTATTTATGGTCTGTAATTATATAGTAAATTTTTCTTGATGAATGATCCACTATGATATGATGGTTTTAGTAGTAATAATTAAAAATGATATGTATTCTATTCGTATGATAGTTCCAAGGGATTATAATATGTTTTTATAAATATTATATTATCTCATGGTTCAATATTATTTTATAATTATTCCTTAATATAATGATTCATGTATTTTGATATGTCAATGTTTTATGCCATTAATCATGATTAGGATATTCTAATTGATGGGTATGATATTATATTTTGAAAATTATGTTATCTTACACTTATGATCAAGATATTCATAGGTATGAACATTAATAAGTATATATCTCATGTTTACCCTTCGTGATCATTTGATCTCACCCCTTTTCTGTTTTAATTTCTTCTTAGTTATGAATAAGGGTACTAAGTAATATATATTGAGATACATTCAAGTTATGAAGAATTAATTTTTAGATGACTTATATTTTTTTAAACATGTTGACTATATATCCATGTTTCCACAGACACTAAAACATAATTGTCTGGAATGGATCATAATGTTATAAAATGAATATCATATAATAAGATTTCGTATATATGTATATGGAGAATGAGTCACTATATTTTGTGTTAGAGTAGGGTTTTGATAATATTTCAAGATTATTATTATATTTGAACATTCATAAATCTAGGTATAAGTCTAGCTAAATTATAATAACCTAATGTTTTGGAAAATATTGAGTGTTTTCCTAGAAAATACTTAATTATCTTGATATTTTCATGCGGATGCAGTTGTGAAACTGATTCACCTAGGGGTAATAATTCAGAAAGGTGTAAATGTTGTATTTACTTGATCATAACATTAGTATAATTAATGTTCCAAAGACTACATACCTATATAAAGACTCCTAGTAATTATTCTTCTGTAAATTATCATTTTTTTGAAGCATTATGAATGATTTGTAAAGTTGATGACCATGAATTTCCTATATTATACTTAAGGTTTCATATATTGGAATAATTATTTAATTATTTAGATATACAATGAATGTTTATTGTCATTATAATATTTATTGGTGGGTTATCATTTCTCACACAATTATTTTTCAAATTAGTCAACGGAATGCACTCGGAAGAGTTATGTTAAAACTGAATGCGATGCACAGTGAAATGACTGTACTCGTGAAAAAACAAATTACATAAATACTATATTATGAACCCTTAATATTATACCTAATTATATATATATATTTATATTATTAGAAATCATAACATGGGTAAGCTTCCTACAAAACCTAATACTTAGAAAATTGATTTTAATAGGACATATCTTTGTGAAGAATGTAGAGGAAAAAAGATTCAATATTCGGCATGTTGGAAATATTGGAAGAAGAAATCAATGGAATGTATCAAAGTGAAATGAATATGTATTATGTGAGGAAAATATGCTCATGGACAATTTAGTTGATGAATATAAATTAATATTTTAGTAGAATAAAATGATTTTTATACTATGGTATAATTTTTAGTTCAATAATTTATCTATGGGGAACATGGGTAGTATCATAGACAATGCCAAAATATAAGGGGTAACACATAATCTAAGTAAGGGTCTAGGAAATGAAAATCATTAATGAGGAATGAATGATGATTTTATGTATTGGGGTTCATGAATTATATTTTGTAAATTTTTTATCAGTGTTATTTATTTTATAAGAATCATGAAACATTTGAGGGTTTTCTTGTAGTAGTTTTTTATTATTGATTTTCATGCATATATTGAATGGTCATAATAACATATAAATTTCATTTATAGGTAAGGTGAAATTATTTATAAAACACATGATTAATGGAATGATAACCCTTAATATATATCTAATTGATATATAATAAATATTATTTTTTTCTAATGAGTTGATAGATACTGATATAATAAATTGGATTATATTAGGGACCACGATATTTATTGATAATTTGATTAAAATATTATTAATAATGAATTATTGTACATTTATGGATATATGGAAAACATTGGATAGTATGAGATTTTATTTAAGGGATAAGGATATAATTTGTTGTAGAATTCTTATCTGGTTCAATTGAGGTGTTATAGTGATATAGTTTTATTTTGGGGAAATTATTATATTTTTCTAAAATAAAATAATATCATTGTATTTTAATGGTTATTATGTGGAATTATGATCTATATTATGTTGTCTCATGATATATGTTAAATTTTACATTAGAAAAATCTGGTTATCAACATTTTTATATTTTTGGTATTCATGTTTTTAGATTTACTTAGGATGAGACCTAAGGTTAAATATTTATGGAATGGATTAAGTAGAACATTGGGTGTTATTGTAATGGTTTTACATAGAAATTCCATTTTTTCCATATTAGATAACTTGGAAAAAAATTCTCTTATTAATCATATAGATATTGAATAAATGAGTTTTCGTTCATTTATAGATATTATAATTTATTGAAACTTATTTTAGTACATTAGTGATAAAATATTCATCTTGAATATTCATAAATTAGAGCAATTGATGAACTAAAAATTTCGTAATGTAATACTACAGGATGATAATTTTCATAGGAAATGGAAATAAATAAACTTTTTAGTGTTCTCTATATAGATATTAAATGAATCCCAGAAATCATATAAATTTATCTATAAATAGAATTTTTTACCCATTAATATTATTTCCATTGAATTAATTGTAATTTAACCCCTCACTAATTTATGGGATTGTGGTCATTAACATTCTCTTGATAATGTTATCTATCAATCAATACTAGTACACATACATTACATTCACATGTGTGTCTACATTATAATTTCCCACTAATGTCATCCTAATCATGATAATTCGTATTTATTTCATATTGTGAGTGAATATTATAATTAATTTCTAAAAATATTGAAAATTTTATGATAATAAATGGACATAATTTTTTTCATCATGTCAAATTTATCTTAAAATAAATTGATGGGGTCTTTATAAAATAGTTTATTTTTTGGTGATTATAGTAAAATAAAAACTTTTGAAAAATAATGATTTATTTTCATTAAATCAATTAATTTAAAAGAATCATTATATTTTTAACATGAATATGAAGTAACATAATTATTCTTTATGTTTATATAATATAATTAATTACACTAGAATCAAGATTGTACATAATTTTAGTATAGGTTCATTTTTTGGATTAAAATACATTTCTAATAAAAATTACTATTTTTATGTGTGAAATATGTTTTTATCATAAAAAAATAATTATATCATCATTTACAAAATATTTTAATGTTATTTATATATTACATATTCAATAAAATTAAATTACATTTAATTTATGGATTTTACAATGTGTGGGACAAGAATAAATATTATTTCATGTGTAAAAAAGTATTTATCTGGAAATTATTGTCACTACATTTTAATCATTTATTTTAATGTAGAATAATTCCACTTATAGAAATTTAATTTATAATAAATGGATATATAATTTTAATTATTTTAATCAAATTAGTTAAATTATACCAATTTATTTTTTGTCATTATGAATTGTATCCTAGGTTTGTTTTTTCTCTATGGTATACCTAAAACATGTAAAACATGGTTAAAACATTGGGATATGGCATTATATTTTCCCTAAAACATTAATTTATCAAATATTTTGAGTGAATTGTTTCCGTTATCATATAATATTTTAATATATGGTATCTTGACTCAATTTTTCATTGATTATCACCTTTATATTATTTTAATAAAATTATAAAAAAAATATAACTCTCTTGTATTTAATATCTATAAAATTTTCTCTTATGGATAAATATATGTTAATTTATAATAAAAATATTATTTTAATAATTAATAAATCTTTTAGTCTGAAAATATATTTTTAATTTTAATTGATCAGATAATAAATTTAAATTTTTATTCAATGACGACACAAAATTTGATTAAGTAATAGAAAAACTAAATAATTTACAAAAAAATATTAAAAGTAATATAATTTGGATTAATTATTTTCTTCCATGATTTCATTATATAAATTAGAAATAACTGTCATGTTATAAATGGTTTAATTTGAAATATATTTGAATCATGTGTATATAAAGTCACACATTAAGAATAAACCTGAAAATGAAATTCATGGTATTTTATATAAAAAGATATTTTATTAAATTAAAAAAATTATTAAAATATTATAATTTTAAAATTTAGTGGGATAAAGATTAGAATATATTAAATTCTATAAATATATTTCAATTATTCTTTATGGTAACATTCTTCAACATTAAGACAAACAATTTTGATAAAAATTCAATTTTCAGAAGTGTTAAGAGGGGATAAATCTATGACATAATGGATAAAACATAAAATAAACTAATATAAATATTATTTTATGATATAATTTCTTCTTATGTAGATAACGTATATAATATTTTAAAATTTTCCCTTTGAACCATAAAAGTAGTTTATATTAGTTTAACGATTTAATAAATTCCAAGGAAGCCCCTCCCCCTATTATAAAATAGCACCTCCTCTCCAACCTTATTCACAATGTTTTACACATCTATCAAAAAAATTGAATACCATAATAGATTTCTTATTTTTTTCATGTATTCCTGATATTGTGTTTTTTCTAAAAGGATATCCTTTGATAGATTTATGTTTAATCTAAAAGGGGTTTCTCAACAAAGATGTATAGAGAGTACATTAAATTTTATTTCATATTATACCTCTCTAAATATATTGTATCAATTCTAAAATAATTAATTTATCTTATTAAATATAATGAAATTAATAATAATTTTTAAAAAATCTATTACTACCCTTCTTTCCATCTTATTTGATAATAAAACATCACTCGTGGATGTGGGTGGGATACCTCCTCCATGAAGCGATGTGTATCATTTTTTGATCAGCATATTAAATTTATTATTGTAATTATTTTTTTAATAAAAATAATATATATATATATATGATATTATATGGATCTGGATCTTTATTATTTAGTTTTCTTTTGTATCATCCATCAAAAAACTTTTATCCTAACTCATGCATGTGAATGAACTACCAACTCCAAAAAGTAATGTAATTCATTTATTAACTGAATTATATGAATTTATATGAAATGGGAATATATTGATCACATATAATAATCATGGTATAATTAAAATTATATATTTATCGTAATAATGATGATGGTAAAATGACCAATACAAACAAACTAAAACATGCAAGAATATTGAATTAGTTATCCCATGGAATAATAATTTTAATTAAGAATTATTAATAAACATATGTATGATGTCATCAAAAAATAATAAATCTTAAGATATATATATATATATAAGATAACAGTTATATATGATCTTTATATTAAATCTATATTTACTATATTGAAAGATCAAATAGCTATGAAGAATGTAGAGATTTGAATTACGGGTTTTCATCTCAATATTGCTTCACTAAGACAAGATTAATGTTATGAACCTATTTTTTAATATGAGGGACATATACTTACTATTTTACATTTTATATCATGTATTATTCTTAATTAATTTTATTTGATATTAAAAATTCAAATTATTTTATCCAATGGTTTTTATTCAAAATTTACCAAAGTGGTAAGAGTTTATTATCTAACTTTTTTTCTCTGAGAAATATTCCCTATAAACCACATTTTTATTTTCTGTGTTATGTAAACTACCCTTAATTAAAAATTAATATTCTTATAATAAAGATTTATGGCATTTTAATATCCATATAAGAATCTCCCTTTTAGGATATTTTGATTAATAAATTACTAAACACTTAAGGGTAAATCATCCAAAATTTTCTTTTGCTGGGATATATTTTATGTTATGCAGTTGTAATATTTTATGAGTTTTATATAAATAAGTTCATAAATTTATATCATGAATATTTTTTTCCAGATATTTAATGTTTCATATGATTCTATTATTTTATAGGGCTTATGATTCAAATGTTTGTAAAGTCGTAAGAGATTAATGTTCCATCTCATTTTAGTTGAGATTGGTTATTCATGAATATCAATTAAGAAAAATCATATGATCCTTGTCCAATAAACATGATAAATTTTATAGTAATATTTTCATTCCGTATATATTTTATTTAATAATATGATTTTCATTAATTTTGAATGTAAAATTATTCGGAATATGATTTTGAGAAAAAACGGCCTTATTTATTCTTTTGTATAAAGTTCTTTTATTTTATTTCTGTATTCATTATAAATTTTTATCAAGAGTGATTTTATAAAATATTTTTAAATGGTTTATTCTTGATGTTTTCAAAAAATAATACTTTTTGAATTTTTACTGAAAATGTAAAATGAATCCTTGCTTAAACATACTCAGCATGAATGTAATTTTACACCATCAAGATCTCTAAATTATTTGAAAATTCATTAATTGTTTACAATGTCTAAAAAAATAAATTATTTTCCATAATATATTATAATATTATATTTTTTAGATACATTATTTGAAAATAAAATTTTATTTTCTTTAATAAATAATAAGGTGATATTTTAAAAACATCATGATATTATGATAACACCCTTTGATGATACTTTTTCCTTGATGGGGATATTATAAAATGGAACCTTTATTATTATTTTTTGTAGGGTTTATGATAAAGATAATGAGATGTTAGGAAACCCAAAAAAATTTCATATTTTATTTTATTATGAATGGTTGAAATGTATATTAAACTTTTTTCTATAACATTGGTTACAATATGATTACATGTTGAATGTTTTATGAACATCTATTACACATTTTAATGTTTTATTACTTTGGGATGAGTGGTCTTGGGATTATTTTGACAACCCAAATTTTATAAATGATAATTTTTTCTTCAAATAAATGTGTATTATATGATATTATACTATAAAATACCCGTAAAACTCATCCAAAGTCCAATAAACAAACTTTCATTGATGAAAATAATTATATTTTTAAAATATTAATCTCCCAAAAATGATTAATATAAAATGTGGTCAATAAATATAAAACAGAGAAACCATAATGGAAAAATATAGATCCCCTAATTCTACTAAAATCACCCCTCCATGAAAAATACTATATAAAATAAAAAAAATTAGTAAATAAGTAAAAATTATAGAAAATTTAAATATATCTTGTTCATACTAATTTTTTAGAAAATGAATTAAGGAATTTGAATGTATTTAAAGGTCGTAATGTCACTATTGAAATTGTAATGTTACTATTAGAAAAGTAACATGCCTTTATGCAATAATAACCTACATGATGGGAATAGTAATTTTACCTTAAAATAATAAATTATTATATAAATAGTATTTATCACGATTAACATGAGTATATATATGTTTTATAATTCCAACAAATAAATACAATGATTCAAAAAAATGAAAAGATTATCATAATTTAAATAAAATTTATTTTATTTTATTTTTGTAAAAATAAGAGTGTTAGGTTAACAATTGAAATTATCGATGATATATATTTATATTATAAAATTATTATCATTTTTGAAATCATATTATAATTATTTTCCAAATCTTATTTTATGGGATTTTTGGAAATCAATTATTTTTCAGGTGAATAGTGAAAATATAATTTTTCTCATTACTGATGTATCTTAAAATACATAATTAAAGATCCCATTATGACTTAATAATTTATATGCCTTTATTTTTAGAAGAAAATATATTTAATTTCCAAAATTAATCATTAAAATAAAAAATATATATCTTACATACCTAAAAATCATCTTTGAGTGATTAAAGTCAAACATGATCTATCATAAAAATATTTTTTCTTTTTTTCACTTTTATTTTTATTATACTAAAGAATTAGAATTATAAAGGTGTTTAAAGTTTTAAAACTGTTATATAATTTTATATATGATTTATATTGTCAAAATGATGTTATTAAAAAGATTTCCCTGGATATATTAATTTTTTATTTATAATATTATAAAAACTCGCCTATAGTGAAGTATAAATTACCTTTATCACTCCCATTGGAAAATAAATCCTCCCAATATTTCAAAAAAACAACATATACCCAAATACTATCCCCTAATCTTCTTAAAATACTTAGGGGTATTTGGGAGTAAACTAACTCCAATGATCCATGAATTCAAGGGTCATAAAAGAGAAGCAACACCATGAATTGGGTATATTTTCATCAACTATTCTTTTTGGTTTTTCTATTAATTTCCTCTCATTATCTACACATTTCAAAAATTATAATTATAATATTAATTATTAAAAACGTTAAAATAACACTAATTATTTTCACATACTATAAAATTTTATTATTGAAATTTTAATATTTTATAACTCTCAATCCCCACCATTAGAAAAATTTCCCAATAACGTTTGGTAAACCACTAACGATGATTTTTTCATCTTATTTCCATTTCATGAATAGTGTGGATGGTTGGAATAAATTATTTATCATATATCAATTTTTATATATAATAATTTTAATATTATGGAATATATTTCACTTATTTAAAAATTAATGTGAACAAAATAAAGAAATCAAATCAAAATGGGAAATTTTTATGTAAAACATTATATCAAAATTCTTCAATGATGATAATGGAAGTTTATAAATACAAGAAAATGAAAATAATTGAAAAATATTTACATAAACTAACTTAATTTACATATTTTTTAATGTTCCAATTAATCAATGTTTAATATTCTATAGGTGCGCAAGTGACAATATAGAGCAGGATTTAAGGAAAGGGGATTATAAAACACAACATATTTTCATAGTTTCATCCATCACTCACGTCATTTTTCGTATGAATATTATACTAATTTTTATTAAATATATGTTCCATATTATTACCTTATCATTTTTATGGATATAAATGTCACCACATTGATTTAGAAGCTCAATAAAATGATTTTATAAAATGAAATGTCTTTCCAAAACTCTTCTTTTACACCACTTAAGTTTTTTATTATTAACTCTAGATATAAGATTTTTGTGAAAAATTTGATTCCATTATTGATTTTTTACCCAATTTGTATTTAAGAAATCATGAATTAAGAAATCATAATTAAACCCCATCCTTTAGATGGGTAATTTTATGACTATAAATATTATAAAATATATATAGAATCAATTATTATCAAAATCTTATGATGTGACAGGTGGACCAAAAATTTTATTTACTTTCAATGTATTTCTAAATGTGATTTATCACAATATATAATATGTATTATTCAAGATCATGATTATGGATTTGTTAATAATAATGATGTTATTAATATTCACAAATGTTATCAGTGATCAAAATGCATGCACTATTCACAACTATGTGCGGTATTTGAAATCATTGACATGATGTTTTATTTTTAACCATTTCCAAATAAAATTTTTTTCTCAAATTTATAATTCTATTTTATGATAGTGATAAGATACTTATTCCATAATTATTAAGATATTTCAAACCCATTAATTATTGATTCATGTCCCGTATTCCTCCCCTTATCAAGCTTATATCACACTCATCCCTTTCATGAATATCCTTAGGTTACTAAATGTATTATGGAGGACATGTGATTTTATAAGGTAAAGTAATTAATATTTAAATTAATTCATAAATTTAATTTGGTATAGTTTATGTGTGATTTCAATTTTCCCAAGACACTAATACATTGGTTCATAGATTATAATGTTATTTTGATTCTTATCTTAAAAATTTTCTAATAGACATAAAACCTATTGTATCATTAAATATTTTATCAAAGTTAAGGGTTAGATAGTTTGGGAATAATGATTATAAAAAATATTAAAAATGTTAATTAAAATTATGTGTATATTTAAAACACCATAGAAGAATAAATTTATTAAATGACTATATATAGGGGTCCCATAAGATAATATTTTATTGATAATTGTTTAAAATTATATATTATTTATTCTTTATTTATTGAAATACATTTTTTCATACTTTTATATTATGTAAAATGTTGTGATTTTGAGAAACCACGCCCACAAACCTTGTGAGGTACAATGTAATGATTATCAAAATGAAACCCCTACTGATTTAGGAGGTGGAATTAAAAACATTATGGGGGTTCTTACCTTGTTGTATTAGACTATAAAAAATAACCTGAACTATGTGGAATATATTCCTTCTCTAAAGAAGTAACATCTAGAAATTGAGTCTATTATCTGGAAATGACCACCAGTGTTTTAAATAACTTGTATTCCAATTTCCAACGAACTATGTGATAATTCAATATAGAGGAGATGTTATATTCTCTACTATTTTAAGAATTATATGGTTACTATAGAGATCTATAGTTTAGATGGGGAAGAATATTAGTGTTTGTAGTTGATAATTAACACCATGTCAAAGGAAAAAATAGGAGATATGGTCTTTGAATAATTTAAGAAAATATTTCATAACATGTATTTCCCTAAAAACATCAAACCAATATGGAAAAAGAATAAATAAAATAGAAGGTGTATCTATCATGACTTATGAGGAAAAAATCTATACATTTTTATGATGCACCTAATGTTTCATTTTTAGTAATTTCAATAAAATAAATAGACACTTTAGTAGTTTAAAACCACACCTTCTAAATGTTACAGCTATCCGATAATTTGGTAATTACATATAAGAAGTTCAATGTAATCTCAATGTATATGTGAAGGGTTGAAAATGGTCCTGTGTTTATGGATATTAGAAGATAATAATTCAATTTCAATCTTGTGGGTAAGACAAAAATAGAGGAAAGATGATCCAATGACCCACATGTCAAATATATCGGCTGAAACATTATGTGAATTTCCTCTATGAGATTGGAAATTGCTACATGTTTAGGATAGAAGGCCACTAATCTCATGAATGTTGAAGATACATGATTTATTTGGGAAACCTAAGAAATTAAATTAAGGATCATAATAATTCACCAACCAGGGTTCAACATTTCAACTATAGAGAGAATATGAACTATGAATGCATATACACTAAACAATTGGTCCTTTAGGGTAATCAGTGTCAACACCCACCAAAGCCAAACGAGCATGTGAAATATTATTCCATCACTAATAAAAAAATTGATAATGTAAATGAATTCATATAGCATAAACTTATTATTCAATCAATAATAGAAAATTTCTTATTCGATTATAGTTCTTTGCATTCCTTTATATTTGGAAAGTTTACTAGAAATTTTGAATCAAATATTGTATAACTTGAAGGATTGATATATAAAAAACCTGGTGTCATGATCATTCTAATCCAAGTGTTGGAATCTTCACTTATTAGAATATGTGGGATGTTACTTCTAGTTAATATTTTAATTCTTCCATAGGAGAAATTTATCTCTATATTGGGTATCAATATGATCTTGTTATATAAATCACACAACAAATATTGGTAAAAGGAAATCTCTTTTCATATTCAAAACCATATAATAATCCTCCACGAAAATAAGTAAAATCATTTTTCACCTATCAAAAATTTTTCAATGGTTTGGGTGTTAATACTATCTAAAGAATAATACCTTTCCCAAATGGATGGGGGAAAGAAATGTATCAACCTAGACTAAATTCCCATTACAAATGAATAAACTAATGTATTTCCTGAAGTGTTACCCAGAAATCATCCAAAAATTGAGGTAGACTTGTCAATAGGAATTATACATAGATCCACTCCTATATAGAAATTCCTTTAAAGGATGACCCCAATCAAACTATATGTGTTATGGTAGAAGTCGTATGAGTATTTGGGAAATGGGTTCATATGACCTAGTGAAACTCCCTAGGTTATGATAGTTCTCTTTATTATGAAGATGGGTGGATTAATTGGTCTATGTATATATTACATTGAGATCAGTAATATCACAATAAAGAAAATGTATTGTCACCATGGATTAATGACTTGTTCTATCAACTATGATGAGTTCAGTAAAATGCAAAGGTTTATTTTCATTCAGGATATCATTAGCCAAAGGTGATGAAGGGTGATATTCAAGAGACTAATTTTGATATATGGATTGGAAACGATGTGTTCATAGTGATTCCCATCAGAATTATGAATTCTCCTAAAATGTTCATATATTTTATGAATAGTTCTTTTAGATATTATATAGAAAAAAAATTTGGTAGTGTTTATCGATGATATTATCCTATACTATGCGATCAAAGAAGAAAATGAAAAGTATTTTATCATTGCTCTAGAAACACCACATAAGGTGAAAATTTATTTTTTGTTCAAAAGGTGTGACGTTTGGATGCCACAAGTCACATTCTATGGCACGTGATCCAAATTTAAGTAATTTCAATATACCCCTCAAAACAAAACTAATTAAAAATTTTCACAAAACCACAAGTTTCATGGAAATATATATTTTTATAATATTGTTAGTGTACTTCCAATATTCTTTCATATATTTATAATTTTTTTCAAACCCTCTACCTATGATAATATGGAATAGGGTAAAGTTTATTTAAATAGAAGAATGTGAGAAAATCATTGAAGAGAATAATAAGAGACTAGTAAACATTATTGAACTCATACTAACTATAAGTGGAGAATGATTTATGATATATAGTAATGCTTAAAATAAAGGTTTTAGTTTTTTAATAATGAAAAATGAAACATTTATTGCAAATGCCTCATGAAAATTCAATATCATTGAAAACAACTATAAGAATCATGATCTGGAGTTAGCTATTATGATATTTATAGTGAATATTTTGTAGAAATATATCTATTCTGATAATTTTGAAATATATATGATTCATAAGACTCCAATTATTATATTCACATTAAAGGAGCTCAGCATAGATTAATTTATATATTCTGTGATAATCAGGGACTACGACTACACTATTCACTACCATCTAGTAAAGTTGAACATGTTAGTTGGTGTTCTTAATATAAAATAACCTATAATATTATCAATGATTGATATTGATAAAAACCCTATGATAATTTAAAGGAATATGATAGATTTTTAAATCCTAGAAGTAGAGATTAAATCTAACCTTTTCCAACTAATTACCCAACTATAAATAAAAGATAAGATAAAAGAGGTATATAGGGATGATATATAGCTATAAATGAATGTAAAATCTATGATGGAAGGGAAGATACATGAGTTACACAATAATTTAGATAGTGTCATTCAATTTAGATCTAGACATTTTTTTCCTAAATCACCAAATTTAAAAATAGTGTTGTTGGATAATGCACATATACCATCCTTCTCCTTCCATCCTGGAAGTACCATGATGCATTGTGATCATCTAGATCACTTGTGTTGTGGAAACTTGAATAAGGTGATTGTTGAGTATATCTTGAGTTTCTTGGTATATCAGAAAGTTAAAATAAATGTGATATAAGTCCATGGGTATGTGGAAACCATTTCCTACACCCATAGTTAAATAGGATAACATTCAAAGGGAATTTTTCACTTGTCTATTGAAGTCATCAAATAGAAACAATTCGATATGGAGTTTGGAGGATTGAATCACTAAGACATGCCACTATATCGCAAATCATGAAGACCCCATGATTAAAATGTTTTAAAATATATATTTTGAAGGATGTGGTGATGATATATTATGTTCCACTTCAGATCATTAGTGATCATGATCCAAGATTCACTTATAAATTCTAGAATTTTCTTCAACATACTCAAAACTATAAAATTATTTATATATGGTCTATCACACCCAAAATGATTCTTAATCTAAAAGGTCTATTTAAATACTTTATGATATTAAATGTGCCTATACAATGGAATTTAAAAGATGATTGGTTCAAAATCTCCCATTTGTGTGTTCTCATAAAAAATTAGCTTCCACCAAAGTATTCAAATGTATCCATATAAAGCTATTTATGGGAAGTTATATATTACTAATACTTATTAGGATAATGTTAGAGAAAATAGATACATGGACCTAATATAATGAAAAAATTAAAGAATAAGGTTTAAGCTATTTGATAACATATAAATGCTAATCAGAGTTGAAAAATAGTTTTGTTGACAACCACCGATATGACTTGGTGTGCGATGTTGGAAGAATTTTATTCCTTCAAATGGTACCATGTATTATATTCTATAGGTTTTGAATGAAATGGAATGTTATCCCTCAGCACATTGGCCCCTTTTAGATACTTGGTTTAATTATTATAGGGACCTACCATCATGAAATTACTCCAAATATAGATCATGTTCATGATGGGATCCTGGTATATATCATAAAGATGTAAATTCCTCATCGATAACATGTTTTGAATCAAGATGTGGTAAAACTAGAGAATGAAATATCATAAGAAGAGAAGTTGGGGGACATCATAAATTTTAGAGACAATATTATACCTAATATGAAAATTAACACTATACAATTATTTTGGAGGACCCATAAATATGAAGAGGTGACATGGGAAATAGAGGAAACAATGAAATAGAAGTAGCCTCACCTATTCTCAACTGAGAATATGAATTTAAATTTTAGTGATTAAATTTCAAAATTGGTTAATGTAACAACTCAATATTTATAAAAGATATTTTCTTCATTAAATAAATTTGTATTATATTTTTTTTACAATATAACACACATAAAGCACATAGAGAAACCAAAAATGCTTTATATAATAAATTAAAATTGTCACATTAGTAAAATACTATGCTCATTAAAATGAAAAATATTACAAGGGGATAAAAATTTGAAAAAAGAAAACTAAAATGAAAAATTATTTATCATCCCAATTTGATGGAGTCATCCCTCAAATGATAAAAAAATAAAAGAAACAAAATATTTATAAATTAATCAACATTATAGAAAATGGAAATATTTAACCTTAATAAAAATTGAATTTAATAATGAAGTAAGTAATGTATATGTGTTTATATGAGGTATTGTCAGTATTGGAATATTAGTTTTACTGTGAGATTAGTAACCAATCTCTTTTGAATCATAATTCTACCTCAAAATAATACATGATTATTTAAATAATATTTATCATGATTAATTTATTTAATTATAAGTATTATAATTGAAAAATATAAGTACCACAAATATAAACTCAATGAGAAGATAAGCACAATTTAAATAAAATTTAATCTAATGTGATTGGTAAGAATCAAACATTTTATGTAAAATATTATCATTACATATGATACAAATTTATTATTATAAAATTATATTGACTTATTAAACACGAAAATGTAAACATTCTAAGGGTGTTTTTAGGGTAATTTTCAAAAACACATATATATAATGGTGAATAGTATAAAATATTGTTTTTTATAACCTACTTATATCAAATTACATAATTCTTGATGTAATAATTACATAATAATTTCTAGAAAATTAGGTTCTACCAAAAAATATTTAATTTCATAAATTAGTCTTTTAAATTAATTAAACTCACATTCTAAACGTAAAATTCTTTTTCCCATGTCTAATATAAAAAATTATCCATTAAAATAAGAAAATTTCATTTTTTCTATTTTCAATTTTGATAGTCAAATGATTTAGAATAATAATATTCATTAAATTATTAAAAAAAATGTTTTATTTATTTATGATTTGTATTTTCAAAAAATCCCTGAAAAGGTATTTTCTTTGGATATGGTATTTTATTCAATGTTTTATTCTAAAAATAACATTCTCCTAATGTAAAAATAACCCCTCTACCTTCCCTTCTAAAACCATTCCTTGAACCCATCCCAAATCCAATTATCTATAAACATATTATCTATTATGCCAATATGAATCTACATGGGTATTCTTAAATTATAAAAATCTAATATTCAAGGAATTATATTTCCATAATAGGGATACAATACCATGAAAATGGTATGTTTTCTTCATCTCTTCTTGGGTCTTCCTCATCTATTCTACTCTTAATTTATCCATTTCAAAATGAAATCATATAAGATTAATTATTCAATATGTTAATATTATACTACTAATTTTATCATGCTTAAAAATAAAATTATTTAAATATTTATATTTTATAAGTTTTATTCACCTCCTTCACACAACGTTCTGGATAACGGTCAGATAACCGCCAATGAGGATTTTTCAAACTTCTTACCTTATCATCAAACATATGAATTTTTAAAATAAATTATTTATTATAACCAAATGTATAAATATATTTGTTCTAGTTTTATTTAATTTATTCTACTTATATATTATTTCCCTTATACAAAAAAAGTGGAATCAAATCGAAACATGATTTGTTAAGGAAAACATGATATCAAAACACTTAAATTTAAATAATGGAGACATGAAATATAATAAAATGATTATAATTAATAAATATTGACATAAATTATCATAATTACCTTATATATACATATTTTATGAAATCATATTTTATTATTCAATAGGCATAAAATAAATGAAATAAAAATTGTTTTAAAGTAAGTGGATTATAGAACCCAACACCATTTCATTAGGTTGTCCCTATTTTTCTTTAATTTAAGTGAGAATATACATCTAATGTTCCATGTATATCTTTTAACTCTTATTCCTACCAATATACGGGTATATATATGACCTTAGCTTGAGTTATAATCATAATAAAATTATTTTCCAAAAAATTTATTTCCAAAATATATCTATTACTCTTCTTGAGTTGTTTCTTCTTCACTCAATATTGAATATTGTTTTGAAAAATATGTTTTCTATTTTTTATTTTGAAATTCCATGTTTATTCATGAAATAATTCTTAATGACAAACATATGTAACACATTACATTCTATGGGTTATTTCATGACTATGACTATTATATATACTATGTGGAATGCATGATTATGTAAATATTATTATGTGATAGTCTATATAAAAATTATATTTCCTTTAAATTCACTAACTATTCTTATTGGTCCCATTATATAATGAGTATTATGAATCAACATGGTTTTTTATTTTTCCACAATTATAATTTTATGATAATGCACATATGTTCTACATGAACATGATGGTAGCTTTCCTCACAATTATGTGTGGTATTTGAGTACTATGGTATAATATTTCATTTTTATGCATCGCAACATTCCATGGCTTTTTCATATATATTCCTCTGGTTTATGTTGATGATTACATACTTATGATATGATTATAATTATTTTTCTAACCCAAGTATTATTGATTCATATCCCATATTCCACCCATTAATGTGATTGTAGCTCACCCATTCCTTTAATGTATATCTTCATGTGACAACATGTACTAAGTATAACATATGCCTGTATATGGTTAAATAAACATAAAATAAATGGATTTTTATGTTTATTTTTTTATAATTAATGTGTGAGCCTAATATTAACAATACAGTAAACATGTGGATCCAATATTTTAATGATATTATATTTTTATCAGAAAATGATGTAATAGTCATAAAAACTGGATAATTATAATTATATTTCCCTATAATACATTGGTTAAATCCTTGTGTATCATTATATAATTATGGGAAACATGTTTATTTTGTGGACCCACTACGTTTCAAGAATTGGGATTCCTATTCGACTATGATATCTAAGAAAGGTGGTAGTGAATGATCCAATATAAAATGAGACATGAGTGTTGATACCAGATCCACTATGATAAAATGATCATGGTATTTGTCCTTATAAAATTATATCTTTTTAATTCCTATGAATGTTCCACCCTATTACGACAAGTTTTTATTCTTATGATTCGAACTATTATTGCATGATTTATTTATGATCATTTATCACTCTTATGATTCATGCTTTTTTAATATTATAATGTGGTATTCCATTACTACTTATAAAGATCTATGAATTTATAGTTTTGATTTTAGTTGAAAATAACATGTTCTTATACCCTTGTGCACAAGATATTATTATATATGATCATTGAATTATATCTCAATGTTTACCCATATTGCTAATCTGAGTTTAATTATTCTTAGGTTTTACTTTTTTCCAAGTTATGAAGAAGGGTACTAAGTAAAAAATATCAATAAACGATCAAATTTTTTATTAACTATATTGGAGTTTATTTGTTAATTACTAAGTAGAAGATTATTTATATTATTTTTAAACTCATTATTTATGTATCTAAATTTCCAATGACATTAACCCTTTATGATAATGTCAAGGATCATAAAGATAGAAAATGAATATTTGTGTAATGTGATATAATATCTATCTCTATGAAGCATGGGTGGCTATAAACCCTAATAAAAATCAGAGGTTCAACCTAACCATGGAGGATTGTTTATAGAGGAATAAAATGACTGAGATTGAATGTTACAATATGGAGGGTTATGCAGGAAGAATCTTGGGCTTGGAGATAGATAATTGGTTGTATTATTTTTATATTTCCATTTATATTAATTTTTTATAGTGAATAATATTATAGATTTTTGGTCATTAATAAGATAATAAATACTGTTTTGTTGAGATGGATCCTGTATCTCATAGATTGGAATGAGAAATATTTTTCATAAGTTGATAGTTAAATATTTTTTCTTATAGAGTTCTTATTTGTGATGATGATAGATTCATAGAAAAAATATTTTATCATCATTAAATAAGAGATACTAGGCATATAGGTACCCTCAATTTTACCGAAATTAAAATTACATAACATTTGCAGAATACCTAAACATTTTACTAATAGACACCCAAATCAAATAGTTGTTATAATTCCTTTGGTAAGTTGGAAACATAAACACTAGTACATAAATGAACTAAAATATCTCACATTGTGTTCTTCATGACTAGAACCCTTCTTAGACAAATTATACTTACTACATGTATTTATATACTGGGGAAAGAATAGAAAAATAGGTGTTCTCAAATGATGACTAAGGGTAAACAAATGAGACATGTTAGTATAAACATAATGAAAAGGATATGGGAATGTGATTATGAAAATAGAAGATATTATCAGGCATATAAAAGATTATATGGATGTATAATGGCATAAATATTTTAACTTCATTGGACATGGATAAAAAGTAAGAAAAGGACATAAACCATAATAGAATAACCTAGAAGTCTGACATGGAATTGTAGAAATCATAATTGTGTGATATCATTCCATATAAGTAAATAATCAATGCTAGAACATATATGGGAACTTAATGGGAACTAAACCTACTTGGTGGGAAACATAAGAATCACCATTCATACTTTTTTCTATATAAGGTATCATTTTTTCCCATCGTCCCATAATAGATTAGGTTTCCCCATCATCTATCTACATGGTTACTAAACCTATTGGGCATAACTTACCACCATCCCGAGTGGTTGTCCTTTCTTTATAAGGGATCAGGTTTCCCCTTTTTCCTATAGTGGATCAATCTTTTCAACTTGATTACTATCATTATCTCTTGATATATATATCTATACCCAGTGCATTGGAGGGAGATATAGGTTCCACCCATCACATATTGAAATCTTAAATGCATGCACCACATTATCATAAATAAATAGATCATAACCCATGAAATGAAATGGGTATCATAAAAAGGTAAACATATTTTAAATTTGTAAATATAAATGTTTCATAATAATTTCATTAAAATAATAACCTTTGATAGTGAAATAGATTTCATAGACATATAACCCATGAAAGGGAAATGGGTATCATAAAGGCCATGACATTTACCATAACCCATTTATAGAAAGGATATGAATGGAACCCTTAGATCATTTCCTATAATGTATTGAGTAACATCAATAGATATCATATTATATGGAAAATAGTTTTTAAATATCTTGTAAAAATAATAATTGAGGATAATAACCTTTCATGTTTTAAAAATACATTTTAATAGATAATCCCATTTGAAAATCATTTTCAAATAAAATAGACATGAAAACATATAAAGAAGACATGAAATCATTTTGATAACCATTTTCTTTGAAAAAATATATAATAACCTTTGAAACATTTTAAAAACCATTTTCATTGAAAAAACATTGGAAAAAATTAATGAAATCTTGAAAACATTTTGAAAATTATTTCCTTTAAAATAATTTGAAAACAAATAAAAAAAATCTTTTTAACGTTTGTAAAACCATTTCATTGAAAATACATTGAAATTTTTTAAATAATGTTTGAAAAATTTTGAAAACAAATTTTCTGGAAAAAATACTTTTAAAACCATTTTCTTAAATATTATCCCATCAATAAACAAGGATGTTTGAAGGAAATGATACCTGATAAATTTGTACATGAGGTTAATGGAACATTCCTTTTGAATGATAAAAACATTATACGGATTCCTTGTATGGAAAGAGACAATCATATTCCTTTTATGTGATTGGTAAAATACAAAAAAAAGATAAAAATTAAATTCATATATTTTAATAGAATCATGTAATATTCTTGGAAACCCATTTTAGAAAACATAGATTTCAGGTAGAGGAGTGGGTAAGGTCGGTATTTCATTAGAACACATTATCAGATAAATTATGCACTAAATTGTGGAAAGTTTTATGAATACCTAAATATATCATGATATAGTAAAGGATATGGAATCTTTTGAGTGTTCTTGAGAGATAGATCATAATATTTCCTCCAAGAAAACATAAACATAAACAATATCGAAAAGTGATGAGATGGTCTCAATATACTTTTATAACATGGTTCCATGTTATCATAGACTCCCTAAAAGAAAATTAAATTAAATGAATCTTAAAATATCATTATATGAAGGATATTCATGATATAACTTGTAAAAGGGATTTATATACTCCTCGAAAAAAAATTAGGTTCATAACAAAATATATGTCTCAAAGAAGTAAAATTGAGACAAAATTATTCAATCGATTTTGTGACTTTTGGAACATAAACTCTATGATAGGAGGGTCATAGAATGGATATGTGAATATCCATAAGATTAATTATAAGATACATAGGATAAAATAATGGTTATTAAATACACTGTATAAAAGAAAAGTGTGGTGAACATAGTTTGTAACTCACAGAAATTAAAAGTGATATGAAATCCCTCTTTTTTGTGTCTTGAGTCTCTTCGTACTCATAAAATATACCTATATAATAGATATAATTTTAGTATAAATATTTTAAATAATATAATTTGTATATCTATTAATATATATGGTTTGATTAAGACCTTATATTACCAGCTTGTTGTTGATCCAATGTTAAGGTTTCACTTCGTGTAATATTTAATTTATTTCTCACACGTATCTTAATTTGTTACACCATTCGTTCTTATACTAATATCACAATTCCAGAATTTAAATCATAATACAAATATAACTTATATCTATTATATGTTTATTATTACAATCTATATCAAATATAGGTATGAAATAGAATACACCATTCTTAGTAAAGGTAAGTTTTACGTTCGCATGAATATTGGTTTCCATTTATATTATAATATTGAATAAAAGTATTAAAATGAAATATATATATATTAATATTAATATATATATATAGTTATTCTAGTATCATTAACATATCATATATATCATATAGTTTCACTAAAACCACCTTTAATACATTCTATGTGTTGTGTGAACGAATCACATCATTTTGAGTGTGTGGCTGTCCACACTTCCTCAAATTAGATTATCATATTAACACCAAATAGAAAGTAATTAAAAGTGTGTTTAAAATGGAATAAATAATCCTAAATAATTAATAAATATAATATATAACATATAAATATATATTTTATAACATAATCCCCGCTATGATTTGTGATAAAAGATAAATGAACAATCATCATTTCGTGAGGCAGTAGGTCTCCATACAGAGAATCATTATGTTCTATAACAATTATATTGATGTTTGTGTATGTTTACATCAAACTATTTTCATAACACCAATATATTATTTTGGATACTTTTTTTGTCACATAATTATGTGGAAAAATATAGTAGAGGGGTGAAGAAGGAAAATAATGGAAAAGTGCATGAGAGAAGACATTACCTCTAAATCGGGTAACCCATTTTGGTTTGTGCCACAAGTTTTCCTTGGGAGGGTTTCATCCCAAAGGTAGGATTCATGGATGAAGTGAGGATTATTGGGAGGATACATGTGTAGGTGTTTCTATAACATAAGAGGTTTGAGAGGCGTGAGGAATGGGTAGAGGTGGTGTCCTTTAATAGGGATGGAAAAGGACACACATAAAATTTTTAGAAACATGTTAGGTGTGCACATGTTATTATAAAAAAAGACATAAAAACAGAATAATTGATAGTTTAGGATCTATATATGGAATCGAATGGTTGTTGGACATGTCTCTAGGTCGTCTTTGGTTTTATATTTATGGTTTATAACTTTATTACCCAAATGTTTCTGTTAATATATGTAATTAAATTTAATCACATTAACAAATAATTTTGGTCAATTTTTTTTGAAATTATTAGAAATTATAAATTATGATGATTACAAATAATTTTGGTCATTTTTTTTGAAAATATTATTTACACTGTGGGTTTTTAAATTAAAAACATCCAAAATTATGATATGTTTTTATATCCATTTTCAATGTGAAATGGGTTACAATGACCTAAATTGTATTACATATTAATAATACTATCTAAATAGACAATTAAACCAATTTAAAATATATATTATCCTTATCAATATATTAGATGAAAAAGAAGTTTTGTATTAAAATCTAGTATTTTTAAATATTCATTAAAAAATGATAGCTTACATAAAAATAACAAAAAAATTTACTTAACTAATTTTTATGTTTTAATTAAAATTATGATTATTATTTTGACATAATAAAACAATATAAATTAAAAAAATTATTTAATATGGTTTTGACATTAAATGGTCATTAAACTACCCTTATAAATGAAATATGTTTTATTCACAAAATTGGGTTTTCTCATATATTATGTATCTCGAATCTATTTGATTAATATACAAAATCTTTTATTGAATATATATCATATAGATTACTTTAATATCACTTAACAATTTTAATTAACTTGGTCAAAAATTCTTCCTTACTATAATAATATTTTCCTTTATATTCAATTGTATTTTATATTCATTTCCAATTATTTGGTAACCTGTGAATTCATCTTATTTTTGAGTAAATCACATATTTTTATAATTTATACAATAAAATTAATATTCATAAACAGAAGGTATAATTTATATTCTATTATAATAATATTTTCAAGAATACATTAGAGTTAGGTTACCCTCAGTCTTTCATGTTACAAAAGCCATCCAGGAAGATCAATATTACATGTAATGCATGCTAAATTTGTGGTTCCTTGTAACGTATTCCATGTTGGGATTGTGTGTAACATATTCCATGTCAGTTTTACCTGAAACATACTTGAATTAAATTATTTTTCAATTAAATATTTTAATTAATGGATTGAAATATATAAATAAAAAATTAATTTATTTGGAAAAAATGGTCCATAAAAAATCGGGGTGTTACACTCTACCCCAAAAAATGAATTTTTTGATTGAAATTATTCAGCATTATAAATGGTTTAATACTTGAAAGTTACATTAATAGAAACCCTCAATGTAACATTTAATATTAAAACATCCCTTAAAAGGGAAATTTGGGTCTATAAGGATTAACTAATGTAACATATAACCAGGATTCCACATGGGAGAACACAGGTGGAAAGTGTAAATATGGATATGGAAAAAAATCATACCATCATGTTCTAATGGAGAGTGATAGATAATAATGTTGGGATAAATTTTCCAACCACAAAGCCATAAATTTACGATGATCTAATGAACCTTCTAATTTATCAAAAACATAGGTATATGACAACATTTTGAGCTTCAAAATCCTCTTTCCTAAAGTTAATGAATTTTCATGAAATGATATAATTTCACAATTTCAGGACAAATACCATATTTATTTATTATTTATCGACATCCCCACATTCTATAAAAATGAATGGTGAATTTTTCATTCTTCAAGTACTATCATAACATGAAATCGATGATATTCCATCCCATTTTTTATGAGTTATTTTCAACAAAAATTATTTTGAATAGGCTATCCAATATGCATAATTCCTCATATAGAGAGTGTAGAGACACTGGTTTTTCCTAATAAGGCATATAAATATTTTTAAATATTATTCCAGAGCCAAGATTTGAGACGGCGTGCGATTCTGAGGCCCGGTGTGCCTGGAATTAATATGATAATTATATTAAGTGTTTTTATACTATGCACATATCGAGAATGGAATATCTATAAAACCATAGCATGGATCAGAAATATGAGGCTAGGGTTGGTTCAAGAACATGGTGTCTACCATAGGTGAGACATAAAATGTGTCAGTGCAGGATGTTTGGAACCCTAGCTCGTTGGTGGTTCATTTAAGTGATTAAATATATAAATTTATCTGATTACTAAATTTTTTTTATTTTTAACCTAATCTGAGTATATAAATGTGTTGTAAAGGAGAATGGCCTCATAAACCTGAAATTTTTCCAATGACCTCAACTCACCTCTCCTCTAATTCTATTTGGTGAATGAAGAACAATGATGGACCTTTGGATCCTAGCGGATCACGACATAATGAATCAATGGATCTCCTCCTCTATTGTCAAGCATATTATTCATAAAAAAAAGATTAAATCTGAAGGTAGAAATTTTCTTTGTGGATTTATTATCCCTAATTGAATTTCCATGATTATCACAAATGAAATTTATGTGAATGTATTAATTCATGGATCGAACAACAATTGGGTGAAGCAATTTTATTCTTGTTTATTTTGAAATTAAAATTCTTGACATATGATAAACATTTATTCTTCAATTAATTTTGTTCTTGATACTCAATTATCCAAACAAACACCACCATCAATTGATCCATGTTTTAGGCTGGTAAACCTTTCTTACCTTCCCCCATGTATGTTTATTATTATCTTTTCCTTATTCTATGGATGATCAAAGAAAATAATTCAACATGTAAATAAACAATGGCGCAATAGAAGATAGTTTTTGTGAAATCAATATCAAGATCAGGTAAAATCGAACAATGGTGATGTTTTATTGAAGATCAAGAATGGATTGGAGTCAGATCTAGCATGGTATGTTAGAAATCTGATTTTCTTAGTATGAGACACCTTGGAGGTGGCCCCCATCGACCAGAAATAGAAAACTAAAGTTGGTGACACCTGCTTTCTCGATAGCATTTGGTGGCCCCTGGTGAACAGATGTGTGGCACGGCTGGTGAGTAGGACAGAGCGAGATTAGGGACACGAGGAGAGTTCAGCGGTGTGGTCAGTCAATGTAACATGAGGGTGGCACAGATCTGAGGTTGCGACATGTGTTGGTTTGGAGGGCGGATGTTGGGGTTGTAGGGGGAGAAGCATGCGTGATGTGTGGGGGAAATTTAACCCCCCTTTCATTTAAATAAAATTTATAAATTCTTTTCATAATAATATAATATATTATTATTATTATTATTATTGGATGACTAATAATATATCAGTTATATGTATTATCTAAGATGTTCGTTTGACAAACTGACTGTGGATGTATGACCATGACTTCAAGACGGACATTCCATGTCGAATATTGGTTGTCTTTTTCAAGTTTGTGGATCGGTTCCTCGAAACACTCAATGAAATAATAGATTTAATATTATTATTTAATATTTTACTCACTATAACTCCTGTGTATGATGTCTAATTAAGGTGACGTCAGCAGTGACATAACCCTATATTTAACATTGTCGATTAAAGTCCAATGTTGGATATTAAATTCTGTTTCGTGACTCTGGTCCATGTCATGAGAAAAAAAAATATTACTATTATTGTTGTAGAATCTTTCATCTGTTGTAACTCTTCCATATGACATCAGGTTGGCGAGTTGTCCACAGTGTTGTGAACCTAAAATTGAGGCGGACTTTTCAAGACCAAGTACAAATGTTTAAATCAATATCGACGCAAGGGTCCTATGTGGCCCAGTTCGAACATGATGTGGTGAAATGAATCATTTTCATTGGGTATCCATTTGGAAAAAAATGAGTAGTCCGTTATCTGAGTTTTTTAGTAGGAATCTCAGTGGAATGATCCATATAATTTGTTTCAGGACCAAGGCATGGGTCCTATGTGACACCATTCATGGGAAATAAGGTGATATTTGAATTTTTCTTCAGATGACCATTCAAGCCAAATCAATAGTCGATCTTCAGAGTTTTTCTCCAATGATTGCAACAATGTGATATTTTTGGTTATCTGGTGACGTCTGAGGAAGTATCCCAGTAAAATTATGTTTTCAACCTTCGGTTTAACAATGAGAATTGCACTCTCATTAGATTTTTGAAAAAAGATATCACGTACTCTATGAGTACACTAGCATGTCTGGGGGTACTTCATTTTTAGTTTGTTACCCATGTATGGAAAGGTACACGGCGTGAAGAAGAGTTGAGGACACACAACATGTGGGCCTTACACACATCATATACCACTTTATAAATCATTTATCTCTCATATCTCCCTCTTTTGGACTCGTACACTGGCACATGAGTAGCCAATCCTGATAAATTTTTTTTCATATAATGAGATGGTGCCCTCTATAGTTGATTTTTAGATATGATTTGAGATATTAAGGGTGAAACGCCTATCTGGGTTGACACCTGATGACTACAATGGAGTTTTTTTTGAGAGGTACCATTCAATAGGGATGACCAGAGTTCTTAGATGATTTTTCAATTGGTACCATCCAGTAAGTATGATCAGAGTTCCTCAATGATTTTATGATAGGCACCATATAGTAGGGATATCCATAGCAGATCTAGGATTACCCTCCATCTAGGCTAGGAAGTGGTGTTCCCTAATGACTGTTCGGAGATTACACTCCAGCTGGGCTGGGTGGTGGTGTTCCCAATGACAGTTTAGGGATTACCCTCCAGTGAGGCTGGAAAGTGGTTTTCCTCGATTACAGAACCGTGTTTTTCCATTAGTTGGGTTTGGAAGTGGGGTTCCCAAATGACAGTTCTAGACTTACCCTCAAACTGGGCTTGGAAGTGGCATTCTCTAATAATATTTTTGGGCTTACCCTCCAGTGAGGCTGGGAAGTGGTGTTCCCCATAGATCATTCTGGGTTACCTTATAATGGGTCTGGTAAGTGGTTCTCCTCGGTGACTACCATAGAAGGACCCTCAACTATGCATCACTATGACGAGGTGTGGTTTGACACACCTTACGACTCACGAGAACGAGAGGTTATTTCCCTAACAAGATGTGTCCTTGTGACATGACCTAAAACTGTGTGGGTGAGTCAGTTCCACCCAAAGGGGATAGTATCAAGGTATGGTGATTTGATAATCTTTGACTTGTGACTACTAGGATTTTACAATGAGATATGGGACATCATAGATTTTTTTTATCTTGTAACTGATGTCTATTCACATTCTTGAAATGATATTTGGATTTGAGATTCCATTACTCTCTCATTTTGGGTTCTTTGACAGATCTGATGTCATGACCCGTCCTCTAGGGCCCATGTTGTGACTACCCCTAGCCCGCCTCTCGTAGTATAGGGGCTGGAGACTAGTGCTGAAGATGCCAACCTGAAAGTGGGAGGAAATATACTAGATACATGTATGACCACACATGTCCAACCAAGTCCCAACTCACAAAATAGGAAACATTATACCACTGAATAACTAAGTACAAGTACATCTGAAAGAAAGTGGGATCGAATACAAACCCCAGAAAAAGTACTGAAAACTGTAATGTAAAAAACGTGCACTGATGGAAATCCACAGTAAACCCTACATGATTGTGAGAGTAGGGAATCTAATGGAATATGAAGTAGTACGTCATGTATGCATGATCCAACTGGGCCTCCCCTAGTCAAACCAAATCCATTGTCATAGCATCCATCCATCCCATATCCCTGGGCACCCCTATCGAAACATCAGTCATCTGCACCAGACACAACACATGCGGGTGGAGCCCGTGCAGGTCTGAGTAACACAGTACTCAGTAGGGACCCCAAAAAAGGAAATAACAAAAAGAAATTCCTCGAAATTAAAAAACGAAGCACAAGACAGCTCACACCATGTTTATTATAGTGTTGTAATAGTGGAATTATTAGAAACTTCGTCGAACACCTCGTTTGGTGGATAACTCCTCTTCTATAGAGTAAAGTGGGCCTACTGGGTCACACAGAGCTGTTTCCCACTAACCATGAACTATTTAGGTACTCCTCCCCATCGTGTATTATGGGTCTTCTAGGTCACACAGAGCTACTCCCCACCATATCCTAATGAGGTACACCTCCTGTCGAGTATTGTGGGTTTGCCAAGTCACACAGAGGTTCTCCCCACAGTGTTCTATCCAAGTCACATAGGGGTGCTTCTGATTGGTTCATTGATTCACACAGAGTCGAAAATCAGTAGTCTTCAGGTCTCAGCCAGTTTCAGGGTTCCCTACATAGTGTGCTTGAGAGAATCACTCCTCGATCCATTAGTCATATTTCCACTAGAACTAAGTCTCAAAAATATATAACCTGATGATCTGTTGTGTCATAAGTGTTCCAATGCAACAGATGGCGTGTCAACCGGATGCCATATCTGTATGTTATAGACGTTTTAGTGCCAAGGGACCAATTAGATTCGAGTACGATCCAACCCAACCAAACTCCAACCTTCTCTAAAAGTCACGTGGAGTATCTCAAATGTACCACCTCCTCTTAAGGTTCCCATATCCATAAACAGCTTGTCAATCATACTTGTAGTTTCCAAGATATGAGCATTTTAGTAACTAGGGGACCTGTTGTGATGGGGCTCATTCTGATCCAGTTAGACCAACCCAACCAACCCGGTATGGGGGTTCCACATACCCCAGTTCATTAAGAAAGACTCTACATGACCTAGTGCGGGTCGAGTTCAGTCTGGTCCGGTCTGGCCAGTGGGCTAGGCCCAATAAGCCTTGCTAGACCTGGCCTAGTTGGCCAAGGGTCTGGCCTGGAAAGTCACCCGACGACCCAGCCTATTCCATACCAACCTGAAGAGGGTGCGGGTATGTCTTGCCAGTGAAGGTTTGGCCTACTAGGCTCGGGTCCGGCCCTCCGAGGGTTCATGCCCCATCTGGTACGCAAGTGGAGGACCAATCCGCAAGTGTCGGACCGGTCCGCCTTACTGGATGTGGTCAGAAACCATGTATGTGACCTTCCATCACCCTATGGGTTTTTAAGGGCCCCTCCTCCATCGCATTGGATGTGACTTAGTGCCAAGTCTGCTAGTCTTTGACGCGGTCGAGCGACTGTGTCTGCCACCTCCAGCCAGCAGCATCTCCTGGTGTGTCATGGCCTTCCGTCTAGAGAGTCATCATGTTGCACCGCCTCTCACCCATGGCCACAACTGTGGGCCTAATCTAGCAGTCATAGGTGCCACTGCTAGCACTGGTAGACTGGAAGATTCTTTTTTAGGCCATCAGGTCTACACCGATGGTCCATTCCTCATGCTGCTTGTGCCCACATTTTTTGGGTAACGTCTTCTCCACAGTGAAGGTCTAAATACAGTCTTGCTATCGATTCAATAGTTTTTCCATGAATAATTCCCACAATGGTGTGGATCAGGCCTTCTTCGTGTCGCCCAATTCCCTCCGTGTTAGAAGGTAACAAAACAAGGGGGTTTTGTGAATTTTAATTTGAAGAAAAAAGGTAATTAAATTCTAGAGAAAGAAACCCCATAGAAGTCACCCTCCTGCAAGAATGTACAGTCCACAGATTAACTTTTTTGTGTGTTAATCCATGTTCATAATTTAGAAATAATAATGGGGAAACATTAAAATCAAAAACACATACCTCTTACAACATCTGAGGTCGCATTGTTCATCCTTGAGGGGTTAAGACGTCGTTGTCGCTTCCCGGCCCCTGTCTTTGAAAGGCGTCCAAGGTGGAGAGGATTTTTCGGCATTCATTATTATTTGATGGGGTTGCAGTACAACATAGTTTCACCATAGAATCATCCAAATTTCAAATCCATACTTCAACAGTGTGTTGAACAATAAATAAGGGCACACCGCAGCATTCCCATTATGATGTGATGACATGTCGTAATGTTCTTTCATTTACGAAACAACGTCATTGTTACATGCCATTAAAGCATTGTTAAGTTGTGAGTTAAAGAGCGATTAATGAGTCACATTGATGTGCATCATCACAACCTTGTCGTTGCCCTGCAGAATTGTCATCCTCCACTCTAATTTGAGAAAAAAAATTATTTAAATTATTTTACTACTTTTCTCAACAAGTCATAAAAATTACATTTCTGCTCGGCCCTTGCCAGCCGAAGATAAGTCATTTCTAGGTGAATCCCTAATTTTTGAGTTGAACGGTTCCCTTGGATCTTCCATATGAGTGATGGTTCAAAAGATAGAAAATACCACTTGTATTTTTACTAAACATATCTTAAAAAAATATCCAAAATTATTAACTGTCACCCTCGACCCGCGCCAGTTGAGGTTAGGCTCCCTTTAAAGGAAACTCAACACCATGAATCCAATGGTACTCTCATATTTTCAATCCATGTTTCCATTTATATGTTAAAATATTTAACATTAAAATTATTTTTATTTAATTATTTTATTTATGGTTACGTGAATTTCAGGATTTCTCACTAGAGGCATGCGCCGACTAAACTTATGTCGCGGTTAAGCTAAAATCCCAATCCAAAACACAATGGTGCCCTTGGATTTCTAATCCGAGAATCTATTTAAGAGTTATTCCACTTTTTTAGGAAAACTGCTCATGTGCACTACTTGAAACTTAACATTTTTTCAACAGATCATTCAGGGCGCTCTAGGCCTCAGAATTACGTGCTCTCAAATTTCACGATCTCAAAATAATTCCACTTAATAAAAAAATTATACACAAATTATAGGAAATTAAATTCTCCCAAACATAGGGATTTACATCTCCATAATACAAAACAACAACTTAACACAAATATGGGTGTACTAAGCTCAAATCGGAGCCTTCCGCTCTAATGTTCTCTTAGAGATTCTTGTGCTATCATTTGTTGAGAAATATAGAAATTAACCACCTGCATAGGACCCTCAACTATCGATCCTCTATATCCATTGGGAACTTCGCAAACATCACCCCATTGTTAATTCCTAGCTCGCCATAGTTGATGATGTGCGACATATCTTGTATGTACCTCCTCAACTACGACACATGGAAAACATCATGCACCCGGTGCATCTATGGGGGAAGAGCTTGGTATTATGCCTCCTTTCCAACTCCACATGGAAACTGAAATGTTCTAATGAACCTCGAAGATAGCTTGTCGCTCTGTCCAAATCTCTGCAATCCCTGTCGGGTTGAGATTCAAAGGAAAACATGATATCCCTCGACGAACTCCAAGGGTTTCTCTCTCCTGTTGGCAAAAGAATTATATCTTTTATGTGGAGTCCTCATCCCCTCATGGATTATCTTCTTCTTTTCTATGTTACCTCATACATGGCCCCAAATGGTACCATGTTGATGGTGGAGTGATATCTATTGTTGTATGCAAACTCCACCAGTGGTAGATGGTCCTCCCAACTGTAACCAAAATCCAGGACATAAGCATGAAGAATTTCCTCCAAGGTCTGTATGGTCCGCTTTTCATGACCATCTATCTAGGGGTAAAAGTTGTGATCAAATGTGCTGGAATATAATGCTCATATTTTCCTTGCAGACTGGTGAGGCAACGTGAAATGAACTCGGCCACCACTTTCTCATCCCTATCCACCAGTACTAACTTCGGAGGACATTGGACATCTTCACCTCATCAGGATGCACCATCAAAGAATATGTATAGGATCCCCTAAACACCTCCTCCTGTAACATCATAGGTACCATGGTGCATCCTCTGAAAAAGGAAGGCATGCTCCCCACCTATTGAAAATCCATCAGGAGCCTGCCCTGAAGATATCTGAGCACTTTGGGCCTCACATTCAATGTCCCCAAGCAAAGCCTCTGGAACTCAATGAAATAGTGGGGGTGACTATCTTAGATTGGAGGTACGCAGGTCCATCACTATCAATGAAGGATATTGGCATTGTGGAATGCTTCTCTATCACCTCATCTAGTGGCCATAACCTAGACCTCCAGTGGCGCGTGTCTTCCATCATGTGCCCCTTCCCATGAGTATATACAATCTCAATGTCTTGGACCTAGAAGAACTCCAACAATCAACATTGTCTCAATTTCTGAAAATCCTATGGGCCCCTTTCCTTCCACATGAAAGTCAACCCCAATAAATAAATTGATGTGACCATAGGACCTTTGGTAGTGGTTACTCGTTCTTCACAGTCACCTAGTCCAGGCGCTGGAAGACTACGCACAACCTCATACTCTTATCTTCCATCATGGAAAAAAGAATTGGGGCTGCCTATGGTAAAAGTTGGGTCTTAAAACCCCTTTCCTTGTATGTCCTCCAGTTGTACCATTAGATCGCGAAGAACTACGGGGGCCATGTGTTATGCAGGTGTCGATATTGGTGTCGTCTAAGGGTACAGGTTGATATAGAAGTCTACCTCTCTATGAGGAGGTAGCCCTAGACTATCATCTGGAAAAACCTCCACGTAATATTCCTCCATTACATAAAAACTTGGGCTCCTCCCCTCCACTTCACCAAGGACAAGTCTAGCCAGCTAGTGAGTGGTCGGCAACACCCTCCTCTGAGAGAATTTGTCCTGCGCTGCTAGGGGTGTCCTTTTCTCCAATGAAGAAAAACTCGGTCCCATCTTTGTGGACACACCTCACCATATGCCTAAAATAGTCGATCTGAGCATGAACTATGGATATCCAATTGATATCCAAGATAATAATGTAAGGCCTTGATGCTACTACAAGGATATCACTTCCAAAGTTCATGCTTTTTAGAGTAAGCTCACACTATCGGCACGAGTGTGTAATTGTCAAATCACCTCCTGTAAGAGTCTCTAGCCGTAAGGATTGAGCCAAAGGCTCCACTGGAATCTTCGAGCTCAGAACGAGAGTCGTGGAAATGAAGGAGTGACTATAACATATGTTTATAAGTATTGTATATAGGGTGTAGAAGACATAGATCGTACCTCGGATCATCTATGGAGTGTCGTGGACATAAGCCTCCTCTTCTTAGAGCTGAGCTCGCCCTGGTCTGCCTGCTCCCTAAGGGTGGAGTGGACCACCTGGGGGTGGTGGTAGTAACACCTCTAACCATTTCCCACCGCCTGCCACTCGTCCTCCACCCCGCCACATCCTTCTCCCTGAGGACCTCCTCACTCAAACTGTTACCGCTCTCTCGGCGGCCCCACAGCCATCAACCAGTCATCTGTATGGTGGGTCAGTTAGTCACATGCCATGTTGCCCTTCCCTTTACACAAAAATCAAATCCAAGCCCTGTCTAACTCCCTGATACTTGGGTGCCTCACAATACTAACCCTGGGTCCTTGGTTCAGCCTCTGAAAGACCTGGCCTGCATGGGACCACAAGTATGTTGTCTACTGCCTATAGAAGACTCTACCATCTGGGGTCTCTTGGATGCTCTAAATATTGGTTCCTACTTTACCAAGAATCTTTCCATCAGAAGGGATCGTTCTAGTACCCATTCCTAGGTAGGGATGCTAATAGACACCATCGAAGCCCTGATATCTCACCTGAGTCCCTACTCAAAAGCTTGAGGATTGATAAAAGGTCCCACACCATATCTGTAGAGTAGCAAGAAAGCTCTGTGAACCTTTCCAACTACTCGACCACTACCATGTTGTCCTACTTTAGGTGAAGAATCTCATGAATGTTCATAGAGTGTAATGTCATGGGGAAAAAATCCTCTTGGAAAATTTACTCGAAGTCAACCCAAGTGAGGGTCACCTCATCTTGTGTCTGGATATTCATGCTCCACCATCTCCCTGTCGAGCCCTACATAAGGCTCTCTTTTAGATCTCTATCTTCTTTGGCAATGTCCTCACTAAGAAGAAGACCCACATCATAGCCTCTATCAAGTCCTCAGCGACCTGAGGATCTATCTTTCCCATGAACATGGGAGGTCTCAGTCTCTGAAACTCATGTAGGGCACTAAGCCAATGAACTTCCTCTGTCGGAACTGTGGACTGTAGATACTAACCATCGGGTGATGGTAGTACTGGTGCACCACCCGGTGGGGTAGTCTCAAGCACTAGTCTTTGAATGGATGCCTCGTCACTAGGTGGGTTGTTCTCATGACCTCGTATCAGGATCCTCGTAGGTCATCTATGTGTATTCATACTGACACAGATCAAGATCTACCTCATTTAGAACATTATACATGGTGAGAAAACTCTTATTCAAAATCACAAGACACTTATGAAACTAGTGTTTTCATGTATTTAGTTGAAAACAAAATTCAAGGTCTTGGTGTATGGATACGTTGACCATTGCCCCAACACCAAACTCCCCAAATCTGAAACTCTACCTTATAATACTTAACATTGTTTCCCCAAAACAAAACACACTCCTGGTTCTTGAGGGGAAACCAACCTCCCTTTGATACCACCTTTTCACGACTCATCCACTGGGGATCATGTTGTGACTACCCCAAGCCCTCCTCCTGAAGGCCAGGGGCTGGAAACTAGCACTGAAGGCATCAACCTGCAAGTGGGAGGCATTATCCTAGATTCTTGTACGCACAAACTTGTCTATCCAAGTCCCAACTCACAAAAAAGGGAAAAACTACCACTGAATAACCAATTACATGTACTGTTGAATGAAATTAGGCCAGAATACAAACCCAAGAAAAAGTACTAAGAAATGGAAGGTACAAAAAAGTGCTCTGATCGCCATCAGAAGTAAACCCCACCTGATCGTGAGAGTAAGGAAGCTACTAGAAGATAAATTATTATGTCCAGTCCACCCAGTCCTACTAGCCATCACCTGGTCTTATGACACCAGGTCCACTATTGTAGCATTCGTCCATCCCATCTCCCTAAGAACCCCTATTGAAACATCGGTCATTTGCACCAGACAAAATACGTGCGGGAGGAGCTCCTACAGGGGTGAGTAACACAATACTTAGTAGGGACCCCAAAACAAAAATTAAAGAACACACCACAATTCATCAATGTAAAACACAAAACAAAAGACATCACATACCAGGTATATTCTATGGAAGTAATAGTAGTATCATCAGACACTTCGTTGAACACCTTGGCTGCTGGATAACTCTTCCTCTATCGAGTACAGTGGGCATGTCAGGTCACACAGAGCTGCATCCCGCTAAACATGAACTACATAGTTACTCTTACCCATCATGTACAATGGGTATTCCAGGTCACACTAAACCGCTCCCCAGAGTGGTTTGTTGAGATATCCTCTTGTCGAGTACCATGGGTTTTCCAAGTGACACAGAGGTGCTCCCCACCGTAGGTATTCCACATCCCACAGAGGTGATTCCCACTGGGTCGTCGAGTCACACAAAGTCAAAAATCAATAGTCTTCAGGTCCAAGCCAATCATAGGGTTACATACATAAGACACATGGGAGAATCTCTCCTCAAGCCATTGGACTTAGTTCAACCAGCACGAAGTCTCACAAAGAAGTAACACAATGATCTGTCATCACATAAGGGTTCCAATGCAATTGAAGATGCGTCAACCAGATGCTTAGTCTGTATGTTATAAGAATTTTTGTATGGGTGGATTAACATTGAGACTTATTAGTGATGGGAAGCATTGTTGTGGGTATTTTTTAGTGCCTAATATATATATGAACATGGAAAATTTGATAGTGATTTTTTTTGTGAATGATTAAAATTTTGAATTGGGATTTATAATGGAAAAAATAGAGTCTAATCAACATAAGAGGAATAAATTAGATGGGTTTTTAGGATTATTAGGAAGTATGAGGTCCTAAAAGAGTGAAATAGGTAGACTATGGATTATGTGTTGTAGGGTGGTTGTATCCTTTAGCCACCAACCCACTACTGACTAGCCAATGACTCTCTAGTAGGATGATCAATATATTAGATATCTCATTGGGATCCCTAGATTTCTAGTGGTATTTTAAAATAGGTAAATTACATTTCACCCCATTATATTTTTGAGGTGGAAACCCCTTGTCCTCCCACTTATTTTTCTCACATGGTTTGTGGCATGAACCCCCTTCGACACTATTATCCTTTTTTGTTTAAGAGGGATTTTAGGTGTTTTATCTTTGATTTTTGGTAGGATTATCTCTCTATTGATCTCTATTTGTCTCATCCATCATATTTTTCTAATTTTAGATATTCAGTTTTGGTTTTTAGCTATGATACCACCATTGAATGGTGGAATTAGATGTAGATATTGGGTAATTATTTCATCATAGGAAGTGGGTGTCCCTCTATGTCTTCTATACATAGTTTCCAATTTTTATTTTTAGATACATTACACCAAAAATTTATTTTAGGTTTCTATTAAAATAAAATTAAAATTATAATTTTTTTGAATTTTTTTTCAGGATTCCACTTGGTGTAGAGTCATGAATGATAGATGGGGACTTCTGGTAGTTGTTCGGTGTGGTTTTGGTGTGGGAAAATGAAGTAATTATTTATTCACTCTTATACTGGTTTGGGTTTTAAATAATTATTTACTTATAAATTATATAATTCCTTATTTATGTATGGTTGGATTGTGTTTGTTTGTTGGTTCATTCTGATGAGATTGGTTGGTCATTGATGAGAATATAGAATACTATTGTTGGACCCTGTTACTATTTGGTTTTCCTTAGCCAATGAGGGGCCTTGTTACAATATAGTATTATTAAACCACCAATGATCGAGTCCATTACATGTGATGTAATTAATCTTGGGGGATATTCCATATGCTATGGATGACCAATTAAGTGAGAAGATAGTAATATAGTGAACTTTGGGATTGATATTGGTTATGCTCCATCATCATTACTATTTCCTATGTTGAAAACCACATGTTTCCAGTGATTCCTTGATAATCCATTGATGATTCCATGGGGCTCATTGTCCTTAGAAAATTGGGTTCTGACCAAATTCATTTGATGAAATTTAGGACACTTTTAAGGGTTCCTCTACTATAATGTGTCCTATGGGATTAAAGTCTGTGCCCTGATGACTGATCAACCCATAGTGGTAATTTAGAAGATATTTTTAGGTTTCACCTATAGCATGAGCTAATGTATATTATTTTTGAACAAGAAATTTTGATGTCATATGTGGGTATTCATCCATCCCCATATAGATTCTTATTTATTCTTTATTCTCTCTAACAATTGTTTTCCCAAGACACTTATGAATCTACAATTGTTCCAAGAATAAATGTGATTTCCTAGGATACCCTTCAATTATAAGATGACCTTGATGAGGCCCTAGGATTTCTAATATGTTATGGATCTAGTATCTTGGAGTATGTTTTTAATACACATTTCTCATATAGAATATAGATACATGGTTAATGATGGAATATATACTTATGGGTGGTACCTGTTATTCATCATCAATTCTTCATAATTATGTGTGTATAATAATGCATAATATTTTATGGGTTTGTTTGATATAGTGATACCATTATGAATTATTTACTATTCAGATTCAAATGAAAATACAAGTATCCATTAAGGAATACTTTTTTTCCAAGATTAAAAAAATTGTATGATTTTTTGGTTATTAATTTGACCCTGAGAATTGATTTTATACATCTATATGGTGAATATTGGATCCCCTTGATTGATGCCTAAGATACCACACTAGGAATGGGTAGACAAAATTGAGTTGGTTAAATTGAGAAGTTATAAGGTATTGAATTCCCATGAAATAGAAAATGGGATATAAGGAGGGTATTTTGTTTTACCTCGTAGAATTCATAGAAATCAGTCATTCTTTGAGGTATAAGACTACTGATCCACCCCTCCTACTAGAAATGAGACATCATCCTGAGAACAAGAACAAACAAGAAATACTATGGAGTTCAGCATGATGTATCGAGGATAAAGGCTCACTAGTGACACCCAGGATGAATTAATCATCTATAGATGTGTGGTTATAGGATCCCCATGTTATGGGAAGAGGTTCTGCAAAGGTGATACTCATGTATAGAGATATTCTAGATTTTCGCAAGGTAGGTATAGTCAATCTACATTGTAGACTAGAAGATTAATAATGATTATGGACATATCCCTATTTGTATATGTATTACCATGGGGTGGTGTTGGTACTATGGAGGTACATTCATCATTACATGATAAATGAAACTCATGCATTACTCTAAATGTGGTGTCGATGTGGTTGTTTTAGTTATCATTTTTTATTCTTTTTTATTCATTTATTTTTCCCATTATGTAACATTAAAATATCACACAATATATCACTTAGTATGGGATAGAATTGTTGGTTCCCAACCAGTTTTTTTAATCACCCTATACTTAAGACACCATTATATATAGTTACACATGAATCGCTAACTTGTTCGTAGTAGGAAGATGTTTTGTTGAGACTAGATATAGCATGGTCGAGTGAGATGGTTTAGGTGAGATTGTAAGATAGGATGTGGTATATATTAGAGTTTCAGTAGAGCCATTATTTTTTTCCTTTTTTCTTATGATCTGTATATCTAACCAGCCTTGTAGGTAGTCAGTTGTATGTATGGAATAAATTTTCAGTCGGTTACTACATTTCATTTATAATCAGCGATATTTATATTGACAACATCAAATTCAGTTTATTGAGATAGGTGATATTTAGATATTTATGATTATATTGTGCACATTAATATAGTTTTATATCCTCCCCATGGCATGTATATAAACCACGACTTGTATTTACTAATCTCAAGTGTTAGAGACCAGGGTATTATATTATCCTTGTTCTTGGCAGCCACAATGGGTTTATATCTTTCCTTGGAAAGTCCCAAATTTTAGATTAAAATTAGTGTGGAACTGTAGATCAACCCATCGAGGCTATCGAGACCAGGGATAATATAATACCATGGTCTCTAACACTTGATACCATAGGTGTACAAAAATTGTGGGTTCATACCGTTGGATTCATATAGTTGTGGGTTCATACGATTGGATTCCTATAACTGAATCCATTCTGATACTGTATACCATAGGAGTACCATCATCAACTCCCCATAAAAAATAACCATCCTCAATATCAAATTCTCAATCTACTACTGAACTCAAATATTGGGCATCAACAACTCTCTAACACCTATGAACCTATACAAAAACCACATCAATCACTCATCACTAGCCCACCATGAGAATCCACTCAAATGGTCAACAAACCACTTTAAAAGAGAACCACATCCTCCAAAATCCAATGGTGATTTCAACACCATATGTAAGTGTCTACACTTATGCTTGATTTCAAAACTCAATAGTTCAACAATATCTTCACTACATGGGATTCCTCAAGACTTAACAAATTATCAACAGACCAATACAACACTCATTAAACAAAATGATGAACCAAACCACACTGTATAGAACTTATGTGCACAATCCCTCATGCAGAAAATATTTATACTAAAAACCCAAAATAACCACCACTCTCCACCTCAAGGAAGAGTGATTCTCTAAGAACCACTCACATATTCCAAAACTAACATTATCAAATTACTAAAAAAATCAAGAATAATGCTCCTTGGCCAATTCCCATTATTCTCATGTGGGATAGTAACCATGAACCAAATTACCCACAATTACCTTCTACAAAATTGAGACATATCCCTCACAACATGATAGACCACTTGGCGACCCTTTATATAAATAACACTAAAATTCTATAAGTATCTATTAATTATCTCACTATTCCACCCATATCACAAAAAAAGACCAGGGACAAGTGCCCTGTAAAATATTCCTTCATAATTAATGGGTTCTACTATCACTCCACTTCTTCTGAACAAGGTATCCACGTGAAATATTTCTTATACAATGACCTTATTTTTATAATAAACCCTATTAGGAAACAACAAATGGAAGGTCAAGCCCTCCCACCAATGACACCAGTGATAGAAAAAACATAATTCCCCACCACATGACTCGTCATACCACATAAGGAAAAAATTGACTGCATTCACTAGAGAATCATTCTTCAAAAATTATGGAATCCCTATCCTCAATTAATATCAATAACAATGAAAACACTTCATGGGAATCCTTTCCCTCATCAAGACACCAATATGAGTAGGAAATCCATCTCCCCCACCAAACCACATGGATATCTATGTATCATTAAATGAAGAGGATATATTTATATCATTTATGAACAAATCCTCACTTGATCCAAATTTCCAATCGTTGTAATTTTTTTTAGTTGAGAATAATTCAACCAAGGATCTATATGTGAAAACACTATAAAAGTCAATGCGGTAACATTAAATTTCTAAAAATCTGTTATCATCAAACTCAAACACAAACATAAATATCTCATGTGAAGCCTATATGCCTACTATGATTCATGAACACAATACTCATTCCAATATATTATGATAGAAATACTAATAAACCAAAAAACCATAGTCCCATGTTCATCATTCTAGGAGAAATCATTCAACCATAAAAAAGAAACAATGTATAGATTTTTATTTCCTTGGAAACATGGAATTCCTATCATCATAGGTGCTCATGACACTCCCATATAATATAAAACAGAAAGTTAAACAAATTTGCAGAACACCATACTACAAAATATATAAATCATAACACCAAAATCATTTAATACCAATTCTTAACATACTATCCTCGGTTGACAAGTCATATCACTTGATCTACCTCACCAAAAGTCCCAAATATATTCTCCCCATGTTCTAGAAACAACCAACATGAGAAACGATTCTAAAATATACACTGGGGAGACTATACCAATAGTCAAAGTGTATTAAAAGAGAGAATAACCAAAAAAACTACAACATAAACATCATAGTATCCAATATAAATAATAAAAAAATGATGCATTATATAATAAAATAGTTTTTTATATAGTTTTACAGACTCACAAGAATGTCAAAAAATCGGTCATCCCCTAGGAAAATATCATTTTTGGTTTACAATAAATCAATATAATATGAAATCCACTACTACCAACACCTTCTAGATCCATGGACGAAATATGCACAAATACAAAATTAAAAAAATCATACCATAAACTCTAGTTGAGTTTACCCCATGATCATACAAAACTATGTCTCAAATTCTATCTGTTGTGTACCTTATGGTAAGACTAAAACTATACACAAGGCCTAATTAGACATTAATGCTCATGTATAGGCTGAGATAAATAAATCTCATTGAGAAAGAACCAATAAAAAACCTATAATCTGATGTTACAAAAATTTCATACTCATATGATATTCCCATCATATTCAAAAACTAATTTCATCTAAAATAAAATAAACAAAATCATATATAAATCAGGGCTAAAAATGTGGAATAAATAGTCATTCTTGGGTTCTAACCTATCACTCGAGGAAAAGAGACCCCTTTTCTGGCCCATGAAAAAGGACATATAGAATGTGAGTTAGAAATCACTATAACATCATGAAAATAAAATAGGTCTACCTGGGATCGACAAGATAACTAAAATGAAATTTACCTGAATTTAACAAAAAAAGGTTATATCCATTGAAATTCATACATAAACACCCAATTCTAATAGTCTATAAGACTCCAATGGAATGATCCAAAATAGTAATAGGACCTATACTCACATAGAGAGAACAAGTAAAAATAATTTTGTTCATGTTTAAATAACTATCTATTTAAAATATATAATTGGAGAAGGGATAACCCTATAATATGGGTCAACTAAAATGTCTGGTACCATGGACACCCAAACCCAAGATGTATAAAAATCCACAGGTATAGGGTAAGAAACACACCTCCAATTATTATATTAACTCCATATTCCTAGTTAAAAATATCAAACAAGTCAAATAATGAACTAGATAAATGATATGATTAACACACAATCCAAAGATATCTCAAATTCTTCCTCCTATATCACCTACTAGGTCAAATATAACTCAATATTCCCTGACCAAAAGAAAAAAATCATGATTTTATCAAATCTTGAACCCATAAACATAAGTAAAAATCATTACACCAACCAACTCATTGTAAACAAATATCATGTCTTCAAAGATCACCTCAATAGACAATACCTATAATATGGGCCCAAATAACTAGTATCTAGGTCATAAGCTACACCTAATGTCACCAATGCTAAGAAAGTATCATACCATCATTTGGATAACAAAAAATGGTCCTCTCATGGTCCCTTGAAAAACATACATCAAAACATGTTCTATGAAAAATTCTCAAAATGTCAATAGACTACTCGGCGTCTGACATAACCGTGGACACTAACATACCCACATATTAATCCATAAAATAATGAATGTCATGACATGTCTTAGTGAGGCCCATGCTATGACTAACCAATGCTCACCTTTGATTTGACAAAAACAGGATACTAGTGAAATGTGGACATATATTACAAAATGGTTGTCTTTTCCTAATTACCTGTAAACACGCACATGTCTCCAATACCACAAAGATAAAATGAGAATGCACCAACCACAATGCACACATACTCTAAAAACCAACCACATAGTACAATTAGAATTTAATGTACAAGATGTTAAACCAGGTTAAAATACAAGCCCAATAAATGCAAGACAACTACAATGTCCGACCTGCTAGCATGGGTACTGAAGCTGTAGTAAAAAGTTATTAGAAACACTTCAACCTCTTTGATCTCACAAGGCACTATCCTGGTTGAGTATTTCTCCACATAGGACACCATTGATTCATCAGTTCTCTGCACAAAACATGAGACATGCGGGAAAATCTCATGCTGGATTGAGTAAAACAATACTTAGTAGGACACCCTGAAACCACATATTGAATCCCATAAAGGAATCAACAATCAACTCTACATTGGTATACAACCATACATATACCAAGTATATCGATATATACTCAAATACCAACCACACGGTAGGATATATAAGTTATTGAAAAACTTCTGCCACATGATTTTGCTTGAGGCATGCTCATTCTGAGAGGTCTCGATCCTCAATCTTTAATGTCACCATTGGTTAAGATTATGTTATACAAAGTGGGGATTCACTCAGATTATACCTCAAACCCACTCTGTATTACCCATAAATTCATCGGATTCTTAAATAATACCACTAACCATACTGATTTTGATCGTAATTTAGGTGATTCTAAAAAATACCACGAATCTTACTGATATAGCCCGCTAGATGGAGGATTAATTCCATTTTCATAGAGGTTACGTCAGTGCCAAAAAAATCCATCTGAGGTCATAGAGTATACTCCAGTCCTAAAGAGGATTTCCAAAACACTATTCGAGACTCAGTCTCCTAAGGGGATTTCCATGTAGTGCCACACTGAACCCTTGTGGAAAGATCAATTGGAAAGATCCAGACCTATACTAGTTCTCACTAAGGTCTGAGAAAGCCATTTTAAAATTATTGTCTCATCATAAGGGTCTCAAAACCACATAAAAATTCTCAAAAGGGAATATAGTGTGATAGTTATAGGTTTTTTTTGTAAAAATTTCCTGGATGGGTCTGGATCTGGGCTGTCATGGCCAGAATGATCCCACCCGAACCACTGGGCCCGACCAGACCCCCAAGAGTCGACCCACCCGCTATTCCCGACCCGACCTGACATGCCACCTGAGGTTCCCAACCTAGCCCGCTCGAGTGGGATAGCCCATATAACCTAGTCATAGTGGCTATCACGTCCTCTCCTGGTCTATGAATCTGTCGGTTGCTTGTCTCCCACCCCGCCCATGGTCCTGCGGACCGTGTGCCAGTGCACACCCATGACTAAGCTGTAGGGATTTCTGCCTAATGCAGTACCTTGTCAGCTCCAATGCTTTGGATTATCGCATCCCACCTAGAAACAGTATCTTCTTTCTACCTGTAGATTTTTCCATGGGTTTCTCTATCGTTGACTATTGAGATGAATGTCACCTGCCACCGAGTGGTCGTACCGTCGTCGCCCCATGATGGCTCTCCTTCATCAGGCTCCTGGTCCTTCTCCTATGGTCAAAAAATCCATCCGGACATAGATTTGGGGTCCTTAGGTCCTGATCTACACTAATTCAGTCTCTTTGGGTTGATACACCTTCGATCTATGTCTCTAATCGCTTATAAAACTGCCCAGAAATCATCGAGTTATGACCAAGGGGTTCAACTGTGAAGTGTGAAGAATGGGGAAGGAAGAGACATAAGGAATGACAATATAGATGGATCTTGTCCTTTTTACTTTTGGAATTGATCCTTCCAAGTCAGATGAATAACAAAGAGGAAGAATAATCAAATTTCAAAATTGATTTAACCAGATGCAATCCCTAAAATATAAATTCATCCAACACACAAGAATGATTGAGCCGCAAATAAACTTTTTTGTGGGTTGGTCCATGATGATCATTGGAATCGAGAAAGGGAGAATGAAATCATTAATAATAAATACCCCTACCTAGGTATTGGATCATTTTTTGACAGAGGGAGAATTTTCCATTATTGATGATCCGTTGAAGAATTCTCTTGATCTGTTATCCTTGATTTGAGAATGTGTCAATCCATCGTCATTCGAAAATTCCTTCTTTTGATAAACCTTCTCTCAAATGATCTTAGGGAATTTGTAGAGTTCTAAATTCTAACCATGAACCCCTACCTCTAGGTTTAACAAAAAAACAAAATCAGTAGTGTCATTAAAATATTTAATAATGATTAAGTCCAAAATCTAATTTTTCTGTTTGGCCTATGATGGATGATGTTAGGCCCTAGAAAATGTAAAGTCACTATTATGAACACGATGGTGCCCTCGTATTTTAGATTTTGGAACTCATTTAGATGTTATTAATGTTCAATGATAGCCACTAAGTATTTTTAATTAAAAACTAAATATTTTTTGAAAAATTATTCTTAGCACATGTGGGCCTTGGAATCTCATTTCATCTCAGTGCATGGTCTCAGTATTTTTCCAATTAATTTATTAATATAATCATATGAAAATATATGTAATTAAATTATCTCCACCATTAAGCTTTACATCCCCGAAATCCAAAACAAGGGATTGTCAAAAAAAATTATGAGGGTGTTGATTATGCATCTTAGCCTCCCACCCCTAGGTGTTCTCCTGGAGGTCCTCATGTTTCTATCTAATGCACACTAGAGGAATCAAATGCCCATGATGTTTCCGCTCCTCTGGATCATTGATCTCTACTAAGAACTCCACAAACATTGCCCTATCATTAATGTCTAGCTCACCCTAGTTGATAATGTGAGACGGGTCATGCACATACCTCTTCAGCTACGAATCATGAAACAAATCAAGGACCCAATGAAATTTTGGGGGTAAATCAAGGTGGTATTCCACCGCAATAAATTTTATTAAATATGTAAGGGGATGATGAACCTTGAAGGCAACATTCACACCAACCAAATCTTTGCAATCCCCATTTTGGGGAGACCCAAAAGAACACATGATCTCCCTCCTCGAACTCCAATTGCCTCTATTTCCTATAATCATATGAATTCTGCCTACTTTATGTTGTCCTCATCCACTCTTTAATGATCTTCACCTTCTCGGTGGTATTCCACACCAACTTTGGGCCCATAAGTGCTGACTCCCCTAGGCCAGTCAATCATAATGGAGATCAAAAAGGTCACACATACAAGGCTTTCAATGGTTCTATATAAATGGTTATGTGATAGTAGTTGTTGTATGCATACTTCACTATAGGTAAGTGATCCTCCTAACTGCGAAAAAAATCCAAGATTCAGTCATGAAGCATGTCCTCTAGAACCTGGATGGTCCTCTCCATCTGACCCTTAATATAGGGATGAAAATTTGTGCTCAACAATAATTAAGTTCCCAAAGCCTCATACAAACCCTACCATATTTGGGAAGTGAACCGAGCATCATTCTCAAAAATGATCATCAAAGGAACCTCATGAAGTCAAACTATCACTACACATAGGGGCACCCCATGATATTTAGGTAACTCTGTTGCATAATGGGTAAGAGGCGGACCGACATGGTGATTTTTTCAACAATCAATTAAATTTTATCGCACCCCATGGTCGTTGGTTGTTAAACTATCACAAAATCTATTTATATTCCATCCCACTTACACTCTAGAGCCTCGAGTGGTTGATTCAATATTGTGGGAACCTAATACTCTCCCTTCACTTACTGACAAGTGAGGCACCATGAAAAAAACTCTTCCACTACCTTCATCAATGCTAGCCAGCAGAACTGGCATTAGAGATCCTGGTACATCTTCGCTACATCAGGATGTACCACCAAGGGGGATTTGTGAATCTCCCTCATAAACTCTTATCACAATACCACTAGTATAGATGTGCACTATGTAGGGAAAACAACATGATCCCCACCTATTGTATATCCATTAGGGGTCAGCCCTGTGGATAACTGAGCATGTCGAGACTCACAGTCAACATCCCCAATCTATACCTCCCTAATTTTCTAGAAGACTGGAGGGTTGAAAATAATCAACTTTAGATAAGTTATTCCACCATCCTTCGCGAAGGATATCTATGGTGCATCCAATTTCTTAGACACCACTCTCAACAACTTCATGTAGAACCACCTGTAAACCACATCTTCTATAATTTTCCCCTTCTCATGAGTATATAAAATCTTGAAGTCTTAATTTTGGAGTACCTCTAGCCACTGCTCTATCTCATGTTGAATTCCATTTGAGAAAATATGTACATGAGTATTTTGTGGTCTGATTAGATGATAAACCTCTCCCCCATCAAGTAATGTGTCCACATCTTCAATGTGGAGACGACTACTGCCAGCTCAAGATCAGGGGTCCTGTAGTTCTTCTCATAATGTATCAACTGACATGAGCCTTATGAAATCGCTACTTACCCCTACATCAGGAGACATCTGATCCCAATACGTTATGTTCCACAAAACACTAAATACCCAACAACCTCCTCTAGTAGTCTCATGATGTGAGTACTCATCAACCTCCATCTCAGCTTCTATAAACACTTTTGGCACTTCTTTTTCCACACAAAGGGTTATACCTTCTGTTCAAAAGCTGTAAAGGATGTTTCAACCCTCAAAATGTTAATAACTAACCTCTGATAGTACCCATCCAAACCTAGGAAATTCCTTACCTCGGTTAGACTCATGCGTGGCTCCCATGAAATCACTACCACAATCTTCATCGGATCCACTACAACTCCAGCCTCTGAAATGACATGTCCTAGAATGTGGACCTCTCAATTCCTAAATTGATACTTTGGGAGGTTCCCATAAATATGGTGTTCTCGAATCAAGTCTAGAACCATCCTCGAGTGTATCGTGTGCCCCTCCTCAGACGCTGTGTACACCAAAATTTCATCGATGAAGACCATGATGAACCAGTCATGTTGTATAGGATGTTCCTGTTAATGAGTCCCATGAACACTGCAAGAGTGTTGGTTAAACCAAATGGTATATCCATGTTCTCATAGTGACTATAATGGAATCTGAAGTCCCTCATTAGAACAGCCTCATCTTGTATAAAAAGTTATTGGTAGCTAGATCTCAGGTTTATCTTAGAGAACCACCTCGCTTCATTTAGCTAGTCGAAGAGGTCATCAATTCTTGGCAGTGGATACATGTTATTCACTATCAACCAGTTCAAGTGCATCAAATCTACACATAGCCTAAAACTCATATCTTATTTCTTTGAATACAAAATTGGGTCACCCTAGGGTGATACACTGGGCTTAAAGATGCAAAACCTATGGAAATACTCCAGTAATATCAAAACTCCAAATGTTCTATGAGAGCCATTTGATATGTGGGTGTGGATATTGATGCCTTCATGCGGTGAATATCAATTTAAAAATCAACCTCCCTTCAATGAGGTAATATTGGGACTTCCTTGGGGAAGAATTCCATATACTCATCCATCACATTAAGAAAATAGGGACTGTTCTCATCCACCTCACATAGGGTCAGGCTAGCCAATTAGTGAGTGATCGGTTGAACCCTCCTATAATAAATTCCATCATATGTTGTATGTGTTTCCTTTTCACTGGTAAAGGTGAACCTAGTCCCATCTCTATGGACACACCATACTCTGCGTATAAAATAGTCAATCTAAGCATGGATTAAAAATAACCAGTCCACACCCAGAATGATGTCTTAAGGCCTTAAAACTGCTACTAGTAGATCCCATATGAAGCTATCGCCTCTAATAGTAAGCTCACACTACCATCACAAATGTGTGATTGTTGAATCCCCCCCCCCCCCGTTGGAGTCTCTAGATATAAGGATCAATTTAATGGCCCCACCGAAACATCTGACCTCTGAATAAAGTTGTTAGCAATGAAGGATTGACTAGAACCTATGTCTCTAAGAACTATATCTAGGGTGGAGAAGAAACATATTTTACCTCTAATAATCTTTTGAGTGTCAAGATTGTAAGCCTCCATTTCCTAACGATGGTCTTGCCCCTTTTCAGTAGCTCTTGGAGCCCTTGGAGGACTTCTTAGGGGTAGTGGTGGTAGTACCTCGAACCTCTGTCCACCGATAGTAGTTCTACCTACTCCTGTAACACTTATTATTCCATATAGACCACCCTGATCAATCCTCTACTCTTTCCTCATCAGTCCCTTGACCATCCTCTTATCATCTGAATGATGTATCGAGAATTCATGATCTAGGTGTCCTCGACTACAGCATAATTTAACATAGTTTGTCATGTAGATGTCTCGCTCTACCCATGAATCCTCACACCACATACCCAATTTCCTGGATCTATCTTCTGAATAACATGGACTATATGTTCCCCTTAGTCTATTGTCGGATTCCCACCATTGATGAATCATTAACCTAGTGCCTAGTGCTAGTAGCCACTGATGGCGTCTACTCCACCAGAAATCCCTCCATCAGCAGAGCTCTCTCTAGTAATCCCACATGATTAGTGATGCTGATAGACACCTTGGATTCCCTGATCTGTCAAATTTTTTCCAGATCAAATGCATGGTCCCTGAATAACGGGACTCATACCTAATTAATGGAGTAATGGGAAAGCTTGATAAACCTCACTGAGTACTTCGCTGCTGTTTGGCTTCCCTGATAGAGATCCAGTCACTCCTAGATTTATAATTACTTCATGGTCATGAGGAATATCTTCTCACTAAGGGGGTCCTCAATTTCAACCCATGAGAGAGTTGTCTCATCATGTATCTGGATCACTATGCTCCACCATCACCCAACCGAGTCCTAAAGAAGGATTCTTTCTAGGATGTCCATTTGATTATCTCATGTCCTCAAAATGTGAATTAAATGAGCAACTTCCTTTATCCAATCCTTAGATACCTGTGAGTCTATCTCACCCATTAACCTAAGAGGTCTCTACCTATGGAACTCATTTAACGCACTAAGCCTATGTGAATAATCTACCGGTAGTGGTGGAAAGAACTGATGCTCGACAGGTTGTGTTGTAGTAGGATAACCACTTGGGGTTCCATTTCTGGAATAGGCCCACATACATATGCCACATTTTTAAGATGATTATCCTCATCATCATGCATCAGGATCCTGGATAGCTATCTATGTAGAGGCATCCTAATATATACCATGATGAACCATGGTAAATAGAGTATATCTGGGGAGCTAATTCTAGATGGAAATGGAAAACAAAACCCATTATAATATGATGCATGTGCCATTAATTTCCATGAAACCAGTGTTTTCATTTATTGATTTGGGAAGTAGGTGCCCAATTTCCTTATGTATGTATATGTCGTCTGCCACACCAACACTGGATTACCTAGTCTGAAAGATGAACCCTAAATACATAACACAGTTTCCTTTAACCAATCTCACTAAATCGTTGTCTTAATGTGGAACAAACCAACCTATGATAACATTATTTCACAGAGTTTCCTAGTGGGGTCCCTACCCTAACTACTCCATGCCCACCTCTGATATTCCAGGGGCTAGTGAATACCACCGATTAGGCATATCTCACAAAAGGAAAACCATTGCCTATGTACCTGTACACACATGCACATCAAGAATTCCCCAAATTTAAACAGATAAAAAAACAAACACCATACACAAATAAACTAAAAACATACCACATAGTATAATAGGAAAATAAAATAGTGGATGGTAAATAGGGCCAGAATGAAATCCAGACAATTACAATGTCCGACCTTCTCGAAAGGTTACTCAAGCATCCTTAGAAAGTTTTCATTAAAACCACATCCCATCTGATCTCAGAAGGAATTATCTATTCTTGGTTTTGGTCTTTCTCCACCTAGGACTCCATCATTTCATTGATCTAAACCATAAGACATTACACATTTGGGAAAAGCCTATGAAAAGGTGAGTAAAACAGTACTCCATAGGACACCTCGAAATCACAATAGAAAAATACAAGCATGAATGTACAGTTATATCCACATAGGTCTACACCCATAGAAATACCAAGGATATCTAGATATACTCAAATACAACCCACAAGGTAGAAAAAATGTTATATCCAAAATTTCGCCTCAAGATTTCCCTCGATGCATTCTTGTTCTTGGATGACTTGCTCCTCCAGCAATGATGTCATCGCTGGTCAAGATTATGTTATACAGATAGGGTATTATTAGAGATAATAATGAAAACATAATCTATATTACCCCACAACATATTCTTACATAATACCACAAACCCTACTGATGTGGCTCATAATCTAGGGGATTCTGAAGAATACTACGAACCCTACTGATATAGCTCACTAGATGGATGATTAATTCACTTTTCTCAAAGGGTACATAAATGCCCATAGGACTCCATTAAGGGTGATAGATTATCACTCTAGTCCCATGGAATATTTCCACATCTTTATATGGGACTCAGTCTCTCGAGGGGATTTCAATTAAATGGCATACCGAACTCTCAAGGAAAAGACCAAGGGGAAGATTTTCACCAACCCTAGTCCTTACTAAGGTCTCACAATGCCAAATCAAAATACCATGTCATCACAAGGGTCCCAACTCTTTAGAAATCTCATCAAATTAACTTAGGGTTTGAAACATATGTGGATTTTTTGTAAAAATGGGTTGGTTGGTTTCGGGACTTGTCTGACCTGGGCGGACTGACCCGACCAGACCTGATAGGCCTCCCATGGTGGCCCAGTTTTCCCATAATGAACCACAAAATTGGGATGAATCATATCACCTGGACACGGTATATGACACTTCCTTTCCTGATTATTGTAGATGACATGTTCTGGTCTGCCTCCCCACATGTGGTCTCATGGACCGCGTGCCAGTGCACACCTCCAGATGATCCGTGGGGTTTTGGCCTAACACGGTTACCCGCTAGCACCGCTGCTCCACACCACCTTTTAAAACCTTGAAAAAACCTCTACATTCTTCTGGAATCTATTGTCATGGGTTCCTCTTCCACTGAACGTCAATCCAGTGGCTACCTGTGTCGGGTGACCGCGTCGCCACATGACACCGAAGGCACAGCCACGCATAGGCCCGCATTGGTGCTCCTTCTGTGGGCTCTTGATCCATCACTGTCGATAAAAAAAATCATCCAAATAGATATATGGGATCCTCGGGTCCCAATCTACACTGATCTGGGATCTACGGTCGAGACACCATCAATCTAGGGGTCTAATCGCGTACGGAACCTCCCGACAATCATCAAGCTATAACCACGGGGGCTCAACTGATAATATTGAAGAATGAGGATGAAAGAAACATCACGAATGAACAATATGGTTGAATCGTGGATTTTTTCTTGTCAACCATGATCCATCGATGATATATGATGAGAAATGGGGCAGAAAAAAAATTTCTAAATTGATTTAACCGCATTCAATCCCCCCAATAGAAATTCATCAACCCCGCAAGAATGATTGATCCAAAAGTCTACTAGTTCATGGGATGATCCACATTTATTTTTGGAATCATGAATAGGAAAAGGAAATCATGATGAATAAAAACCCCTACCTGGGTATTGGATAGTTCATTGAAGGAGGTAGAATTCGTCATTATTGATGATCCACTAAGAACACTCTTGATCCTCTATTATTGATTCGAGATGGAATCTATGAGTCATCGTTCACCAACACCTTCATCCAATGTAAATTATCTTAAGAGTTATTAGGAAATTTAGAGGTTTTTGAATTCTATCATTGGATCCTTACCTCTAGTTTTAATTAAAACTAAAAAAATTTTGTGTCATTAAAATATTTGTAATGAAATATTTAATAACGGTTACGTCCAAAATCTAATTTTTTCGTCTGCCACCAATTAGATGATGTTAGCAGCTACCTAAGGTAAATTCATTATTCTAAACCCAATGGTTCCCGAGTATTTACAAACCAGGATCCTCTTTAAATTTTATAAATGATTGAATTTAGCCATGGGTCATTTTTAATTAAACATGTACATTATTTGAAAATTTAATTCCAGAACACTGAGCCTTATAATCTTGTTCCATCTCAGCGTGCAGTCTATATATTTTCACAATTAATTTATTAAAATAAATCTAAATAATATCCAAGTCATTACAATGTCCAATTTCACCCAATGATGGGATCCTCTAGAATAAGTAAATCTTTAGGAATAATTTGGCACAATAAAACAACATTTGTTCTCCTCTGAATTCAACCAATCCTATGGTGTAATTTATCCTCTAAGGGGTTCTAAAATGGGTCCCTCATACACATCTCAACATCTTTAGAATATATTCTGGAATACCAACCATCCTTCTATGTTAACCCATCTTGAAGGCTCCAACCAACTATGCTGCAAGAGCATGATAAAAACCATGTCCACTCAAACATCAAAAAATTGCTCCAAACCACCACTGAGAATCCATGATATCCTCAATGATACTACTCAATTATACCTTATATTATATATATATATATATGAATTTAAATTAAACAAAAACATCATTTCATTAACAAATTTCAATGCGTCCAATAAGATCGTAGCCCTAACTCATGACTCACGTCGCACATATAATCTCATAGGATTATTTTGATCAAAACATTATGGAAAACATACAAATAAACTCACCCAATTCAAAAGGCCATCTATATCGGATATTTATACTAATAAGATTCCACTAACACGTTCTAGTTGAAAAAAAGTCATAATTGACTACTCACATGTATAATTTTTTAATTCAAGGTGAGAAAAAACTAGCTAAATGTCTAAAATTGGAAATTACATGGTGTTCAATGCATGTACCTGGCATATACACCCATAAACCGATGAAGGACATTTTCCACCAACCGTCATGTATTGTACTTCCAAAAAGTACATGGAATTCACTACTTCTAATGGAATGTCACCTGTAGTGGGTTACCATCATGTGCATTGCCCTGATCCACACACAGTGTCTACCCAACTTTTGTACATGGCCATTAGTCATATAACTCCCACATAGTCCAGTTATGTACTCTACATAACTATGTTCCCTACCATAAGGTGTCTGGATGACTACCAAACCACACCCCAATTTCCATTTACATGACATGTGCTAAAAACACACATTGTGTAGTCCTCATCTCAACCCTATACCCAAAAGAAGAAAATACAATGTGTGTTATCTTCTCTACATGTCACAGAAACATCTATTCCAAAATAGAAACCCTTGTAAATCCATGGAAACAACTATTTATAAAACAAATACATAGTACCACCCTCAAGAAATTCCCATCAACAAATATTGGTGTTTAAAAATAGAAAACAATGATTTTCTATGAATTTATCACAAAAACAATAAATAGGGAAGAAAACAGGGTGTAGTAAATGAATCATTAACTCTTAGATCTATGAAACACAACCACTGATAAAATATAAAGTTATTTAAATGGTCCTTGGTATGATCTCCTCATACACTCTATAATTTATTAATCCCATTCTATCTCAGTTGACTGTGTTCTACAAGTGGAGGTATTACGAAGATCAAAATTGTGGTCGGAGTAAAAGAACAGGGAAGAGGTAAAACTAAAAGAAATAAAAAACTTGATAAAAAGAAAATGGGTCCAAGTATATCCATGAATACATTGATAATTTTATGCCTTGCATAGGTTAAAACACCAATATGGTCTCCACCGCAAAATGGGAATTTTTTTGTGATGCACTGACGAAAATATATCATAGTTCGAACAATAAAAAATAATTAATAGATAATTATCATAATAATTAATATTTTATAAAGGCTCGTAATTCCACCAAACAATAGTCATAAGTGAACACCTAATTATGGGTCTAATAGAGTTATAATAAAAGTTATATGAGATAATATTATTATAATAATTAATATTTTTCCCTTGATAAAAACCTAAAATAAAAATTCCATGTTTCAACTAATTTTACCAACAATTGATTTTGTTTCTCATTACACCTATGCCCAAACATCCAAAAGAAAAAAAATGTTGTGAATACTATTCCATTTCTTTAAGCTATAGTCTATCTATCTCTAACAAAAAGATATTTTTTGAAATAACAACCATTTATTTAGGATTATTTTTTGGAAAAACACTTATTATGCATTATTATATCCATCTTTGGTGTAATTGATTAATTTTTAGCATTTTTCACTCCTAGTGTTTCATAATTTGATTTTAAACATGTACTAGTCATTAAAACATCATTAAAAAAATTTATAAATTTATTGGTAATTATTTACCTTATTCATTATCTTATAGTAGATTGATCATTAGGCGAAATTATGCAATTTTTTAAAAAAATGAGTAATTTTATAGATGATGTGATGATTTAAAATTTTCATTGAATTTACACATCTTTTCATAATAAAATGGAATGATTTATCCTGAGTAAATTATACAACTCTGAAATTGAATTTTAGTTCAAGAAACATCACAATGAGTGTATTTTTCTCACCATCAAATGGTCTCAATATATCTTTCCATTATTACCTCAAACTATACATATAATCATCATGCATTTTTACATATTCTCGAAAATATTTATCAATGTATAGAATTACATTATTGTGATATCTGCTTGGCTTCCCTTGAAATAAAAGTATATTTTTAAATTTACTATAATCCATTGATAATTTATTTACCAGATTTTATAATCTCAGATATATTATATATTTCTTTTTTCTTTTCCATTTTCACTAATAGACAATTTTTCTTCAAAGTGCAAAAAAGTTTTCCTTTTTTCTGCCTTTTTTATGAGTGTATTCTACTTTTGAATATTCATACTCAATTTTTGTTTCATTTCCTTTTCATATATTATTATTTTCACATTATAATAAAATATATCCTCAATAAACTCAAATACATATGTGAAATTTTATCAACATTCTTCTCAAAGTTGTTCTTATCTAAAAGATAAAATTCTTCAATAGTTTCAATAGATATTTTTTTCTTCACTAACTAAATATTAATCTTTTACATGTTCATTATCAACATGTTTAACAAAAGAATTTCCACATATAATACCTTGAATTATTTGTTTTAACTTTTTATGCTATGTGATCTTACTTAACTTTTCCCCCTTTTACTTCTATTTCTTTATGTTTTTTGATTTAACCTCTATATCTTTGTTCATTTACATGGGAACTATACTTTCCATCTCGGGATTCTATGAAATATATTTAAATCTAAACTTTATAGTTGTGTGTCAAAAAAACAAAAGAGAAATAAAATATATCTAATCATAATGACATTAATTTTCTATGATAACGATTTTTGTAACATAGAAATCATACAGACATATCATGGATGGTGTGAATTAGGGAGACTTTTTTAAAGAAATCGATTTTACAATCTAAAATTCTCATCTAAATAGTAAATAATATATTATAATTTAACATTTATGTTGATATAGTTATGATTATAAATGGAATTATAACTACAAAAAAAATTGTAATGAAAGAAAGAGATAAAAATGAAATATTTTACAATGTTCGACCCCAATGTGAGAATGTACTCCTATAATATTTAGGTCCAGTATGGGCCATAAATTTTATAAAAATGTAAATAATGTTTAAATATTTTTTTGGGGAAAGTTACTTATTGAAACTAATATGAATGTTAGGATACTTAACAAAAATCATTCTCTTGACATCACTCAAGTCTTCAATCTAATGTGTGTAGATTACACTGGATCCATGTAGTCATCATTGTTCCTTCTTTCCCCTAATAAATATATTCCTCATTTATTAAAAAGTAACTATATGAGAATAAATATATCTTTATCCTCAATAAGATTATTTAATAAAAAAATGATAATATAAAAGATTATCATTCATATATATCTCTTCATGTAATAAGGATTCTAGATATTAAATAGAAACTATATTGGTGGCCTAACCAACTCTGCCTTACATGTGCCTATTATAATCTTATATCATAGTCTATCCATAATCTCTTAGACTTTTGAAATTAGTAGTGATCCATAGATGTGGTACCTATATTCCTCTCCCACGTTATCATATACTTCTTCTTTCATTATCTTCATTCTTTTAAATAATCTTCTATGATATAAAGATATCATAGTGTAGGTATTCACAGCTATTTTTAATTATTCTTCCCCTCCTTTGAGAGTATGGTCATTCCTATATATATATATATATATATATCTCCCTCTCTCTGTTTATCAATCTCTCCCAACTGATACAAAAAAAATTAATTTTCTTTCTTTCATTTTTGAAACCTAAAAATATCTATGAATATAATATCATGTTCTTTATCTTTATCACTTATTTATCCAAATTCATATTCCTTTCAAACTCTTAAACATTGTAAAATATTTAAATATAATTAATATAAACATTCCATATTAATTAACAGTTTTATATTTACAATTTTTCCACTTAATTTCTGAACTAAATCACAAGGGAATAAACCCCACAATCTCGAAGCATTCTCATTCTTATAATGACATATATCGACTAGTATTACAATAATTCAAATTTTGTTTTTAAAATATTTCAACATTATTATCATGATATCTGGCATATTTGATCACTGTAAATAATTTCTAATTCTTTATATATTTATAATTGATAATAATTTAGCAGTGATCGTCAGATTTAATCATCAATTAACATCCTTTAATCTTGTATTAATTTGAATCAATTTTAGTATGATAATTATACAGATATATTATCACAACATGATACTCCCCCATGGTTTCCTTCTTTATCATGAACAATGACATGGAATTCTCTTTACACCATATCCTTTTCTAAAATGGTATAACTATATACATTTAGTTTTTTATTGTCAAACTACATCACAACATGTTATTGTTCTTTATGAGATAATGAAAATATTCTCAAATCCTCACATGAATCATAATATTCATTTTAAATTAAATCATTTAGTAACAACTACAGCGTCAACTGACTTAACATTCCGATATATATGTTCTAAAATATATTCATGATCCTCAAATTGGACAAACTGTTAAATATTACAAAAGAAATAGAAGTTTTTATGTATTTATTATGTAATATCAAATTATCATATGCATGATTTAATGAAATATTATGTATTGTGTATGATTTTTTACAGAAAATAATTTTATCTTAATCCTTCAAATATAACTTCTATATTCCTCTGTAATATATTTTTTACTATATAAGGTTTTTTGCAGGACACATTTCTCTAAAGTCTATAAAATATATTATGCATGAATTAAAATATCATATGTATTTTGTATGAAAATACCTTTATATATTTTATGTCTATTAATCAATGAAAATATTATTGATAGAAAAATATAAAACACATTCATTAACTTTTCCATTTTCATATCTTATCTCATGGAGTTTACTACATATTTTAGTGGTTATTTTTACTTATTGATTTTCATTTTCATAATCAATATATTTCTTAAACAATGAAAATATCTTATGCTTCACTTGGTTTTTCCAAATATCAGGAAGAAATTCAATAGATATCTTACATATATAAGGAATACATCCATGCCTATTCAAATTTATATTATTTTGAGAGAAATATAAATATATTAATTATTTTATTGATTTTCCATGTTTAGACTCAATCATAGAATTCTAGAACTTCATTAAAATGAATATGATCCACTTAAATCATTATATGGGCCTCTCCAACCATGCCAAATCATCTCTGAATAATTTTAATGATATTATAATTATATCAATCATATTAAAACCAATTTCCATAAATTACTAAATAATTATTGTATCATGTTATCTTTTCATTGTGTATTTCATAAAACTCCACTACAACAAAAACTATGTCAACTGACAAAGAACTTTTCAACAATAATATAATAGTTATTTTATATTCATTTAATAATACATAATGTTTTATTATCATTGTATGTTTTATCAATATTTTATGTAGACTTTGTATTTATTCAACAATGACCCATTTATTTCATGCATATATGTTTAATATTATTTAAAGAGTATTCGTTAAAAAACATAAATATCCATGACATAATTGTATAGGACATAAGTCCTTAGAATCATAGATACATAAAATACTATTTCATGATTGAATTGAGTCACATCCCACCATGTTATTCATAACACGCACCCTTCATAGAAAAATAATACTTAATACATTTTTTTATAAGTGATGTAATATTTTATATTTTTAGAATTTTAATAATATTATAAATATATTATTTTCTTCAATAAATATTCTTTTACATGTCATCCATGTGATTTATTGATGCCAAAATGAGTCGCATCACTTCCTGGATGTGGTTGTCCACATATACACATGAACGACGTTATCATGTTTCAAGTGAATGGAAAAGTAATTAAAAAATGATATAAAACAATTTAATAGTTAAAAATATATCATGATTATCATATGTATATATATATATATATATTATTCATAATTACATCCATCCATAAAAGGAGGTGATGGAAATAAAGAATTATATCACTTGACGAGTCGGTATTTCGTCGTACACGCATACAATGTTTTCATATAGAATTTTATGGAAGATGAGATTGATGTAAGTTATGATATTAACATAATTACATTAAATTAAATTTAATATAATATTGTTATAAATTTATCTTCGTAATGAATATTTGAATGAGGTATGAGAGGAAATGAAACAAAAATGATTTTTTAAGAACTATACATTTTCTTTGGACAACCTCTTAACATGTACACCATATGATTTATAGGTAGGTTTACCAAAAAAAAAGACCTACCATCCATGGGTATGTATTTTAAGATGGAATTTCATAAGTTATTGGATGAAAGAAATTGTTCATGAATTTTTAGGAATAGAGTTGAATACTTCTCCTTTTACAAGAGATGGGAGAGGAATACTTGTAATTTCATAAAAAATAAAATTAATATAAATTAATATTCATATTCAAATATATAAAAATTGATATTAATTTATATAATGATTATGTAGATTATAAAACCTCTCATAAAACAAAAAAAATTAAAATATTAGCTGATTATTCCACCTTTATCAGTTAGTTTTAATCGGTTTTAACCATTTTTTAAAATTACCATTGTATTAATGTGTTTACACATTATTGGTCTTGAAAATTACAATAAAAACAAAATGCCCTATAAGTGGACCATGGTTGATATTATAAACAATTTTTATACACATGGATGAATATTATATTTGTTGTAATACTAAACCATTTACTAAAACATTTTTAAATATTAAATATCAATAAAGTAAATTTTGACACTACTAAATTAATTTGACTTTAAAAAACATAAATGTAATGAATAAATTCAACGATAAAACAATCACCCACCCTGATAAAATTTATACATATCTAAAAAATATTTAACATAATAATTCATAAAAATTATTTTATATTTAATATTTTTAAAGTCATTTTTTTATTTTTTTATTAATTAAATAAATATAGTCTCACCATTGCATTAGGATTTATGGTAATTATTTTATTGCTAAAATTTATAAATATTTTAACTTGATAAAAATTATTTATCTTGAAAATAAAAATTTATAATCTATCATATATTGCTTGTATCACTATATTAAAATTTTAAGGATAATAAAACAAATAAAATGAAATTTTTATATAGTCTTAAAATAATGTATTATAATGATTATAATTGTCAATATATGGATATATTTATATATATTAAATTATTGGATAGTTATGGATTAAATATACTCATTAAATAAATATAAAGAAACATTTAGGGATACTTATGGGTCCTCATCAAATCATTTTTACCATTAATTAACCCATTTTACAATTGACATGTTAATAAATATTTACCATGACTACTATTCATAATAAATAATAAATAAAGAGACATATTTTAAAATATTACATATCCTAATTCCAAATATAGAATACTTTCTTTACCTTTAAAAATATTGAATTTTCATTATTTAATAAAAATATTATGCCTGAAAAACATTATGATTTTTTTCATAAAAAATGTGTTTCAAGTCTATAAATATTTTTATACCACCTTCAAATATAAAACTAATTCAAATGGATATACTAATATTTTATTTAATATAAATAAAAAATTAAATTTTAAAACTAATAAAAAAAAATTAATTTTTAAATACTTGAAATAAAAAATACAATTTTCAATAAAAAATAAATTCTTTAACTATTCATTGAAACATAAAAATATTCACAAAAACCTCTGTAATCCACTGTATGAAAATATTTACAATGCGATCTAAAAAAATTTGTCAATTATAGAAAATAATATTTACAAATTTTTCATAACTTCTTTTTATTATCCACTCGTAAAATGAATTAAAAATGATTTTTGATGAAAATTTATTTTTGAAGAAAAAAATTAATTTATTATGAAAGTTATTTAATTATTTAATATTAATTGATCTATAAAATTATAATTAGTAGGAAATTTATATATATTTAAAAAATTATTTAAATTTATTCATACTCTATAATTTAATAGATACGTTATGAAGGCCATATTAAAAGACTAGTTGGTTCATTTAGGTTTGGTGTTGAATGTTGTATACTCTATCAAACATATTATTTTTTTCTAAAAAAATATCAGGGTGTTATGTTCTCCCCCACATTAAGTACATTTTTCTTTAAAATTTCCCATTGAACTTAGTAATTTTTTATTTGAGTTTAAAAGGTATGTTTTTATAAATCCAACATCTTAATAAGGATTAACAAAACTTCACTTGAAAAGAGCTGAAGGGAAGTATGAAGGTCATATAGAATAACTCATAACTAGGCTTCCGAATATGAAAAAATTGGAGGTAAGTAAAAATACTAAAAAGGAGGAAAATAATAATTCATAAATAATATTAGAGACTGTCAGTGATCATTGTTTATAAAAAATTAATTGATAAAGATAAATCCAACCACCACAAAACCATAAACCAATGTGTTGTTGAAAAAACCCATTGATTCATTAGAAGCGAAATTAATATGGTAACATTTTTTTAAGTTCCCTTTTCATAGAGTTGAGGAATTACTTACTATCTCTACATAGAACATAAGGAATATATAATTTCATGAAAAGTATAATTTCATCCTTTAATCAATTTCTACCATAATATCATATTTTACACTGAATGGTGATTATTCCTAATGAATTTTTTATTGCCTAAATCACTAAAATAAAATTTTTAAGAATCACATAATTCCACATAAGGATCAAATTATATTCCATATATAATTTTATATTAACCAAGATTGAAATAATTATAAACTGTTATGATAATTCCCAAAATGTGTAAACCTTTATATGAAGAAACTATACATTGATCTTAATGATTCAACTATAATACCCAATGTTCAAACCAAATATTTTTATAAATAATTATCATTAAAATTATACAAAATATTAAATAAAAAGGTTAAAACACTAAAATTGGAATGATTTCAATATAAATTTATCTGAGATAAATTTTAAATTTATATCAAAATAATTTTTGAGTCAATAAGGTTTCCTTATAAATTTTTAATTCGTCGATGTTCTGAAAATCCCAAACACTTTATATTAGGGAAAACTGTTTTTCCTTAAGGATTATTTTCATAATGAAATTTTCACTTCACTATGGAAATTTTTATCCTTACCTTTGTTTTCATTGTTTCTTTTTATAATCTCCCTAAATAAAACTCATTTTATTACTTAGTCAAAAATTTGGATTCTTATTTAAAACCTCGGAATCTTATAATTCCTTGGATATAGTGTGTTCTGTTTTAAGACTATGAATTCTATTAAATTCAGACTCTGAAGTGTATGAAATTTAGATTATGAATTCTCTGAAATTAAGATTCAAAATTCATTAATATTTAGTCTATGAATTCTATGAATTTCAGATTTTGAAATCTTTGAAATTTAGATTCTGAATTCTCTAAAATTTGGACTACGACTTATCTGAAATTTATAGTCTGAATTCACCAAAATTAAGACTCCTAATTATATAAAATTCAGAGTCCAAATTCTCTAAAATTCAGACTCCAAATTATTAATAATTTGGATTTCTAATTCTCTGAAACTCATAGTCTGAATTCCTTAGAATTCAGACTTCAAATTCCTCAAAATTCTGACTCTTAATTCCTCATAATATGACTCCAAATTCATCAAAATTATTACTTAGAATTATGACTCAAAATTCATTATATTTCCAACTCCAAATTCTTCATAATCCTCACTCTGAATTCTTTATAATTTGACTCTGAATTCCTTAAAATTCCGACTCCGAATTTCTCAAACTTATGATTTTGAATTCATTGGAATTTCGATTCCGTAATTTATAAAATTAATGCTCTTAATTCATTGTAAAAAAGAATCCAAATTTCCATGTCTCGTAATCGTTTATTGTTTATTTTGGTAAGACTCTTAATTCTATTTTTCCTTAGGCTCTAAAAAATAGATTTGATTAAGAAACTTCATTTTCCTGAAACATGTTATTTTTAAAAAACAATGTCGTGTAATCTCTTTCTAACTAAAAATTGGTTGAGGGACATGTGTACAGGTCCCTCTGAGATTCAAGGGAAAATATGACTATTGAAGCGATTTCTAGAGATAGATACCCTCATGCCTTGTGCGTACTAAACATCTTATTCATCTTTCTTTGTGCGACTAAAATTTTTGCAGTGTACAATCGGGGTCTTTAGGTGACTGGAAGAAAAAGGTTCCAACTACCTTAAAGTTTGAGGACTTCCAAGGATAAGAAGATAGAGGTTCCAACTACCTTAATGTTTTTGGGCTTACGGGGATAGCAAGATAGATTCTGATATTCCTATCGAGGGCTTACCCTGGTGTGGGTAAGACAGAATTTCTTGAATGTATAAATCAAGGGACCTTTATCCTTGTTTTTTGGATACCCTGCTCTTTGGGTTAATATATTTTCAACTTGTTAATTTTTTTAATTAAAGCTTCATTTCTGCTGTATTTTGAAAAAGTAATAAATTATAACTTTCTTATAATTTATTTTCATTGTTCATACTCTGATATGTAAGACTCAATACACTTTAAGTTAGAATCTTTTCCTTGTAAAATTTTCTTATGTTTCATTAGTAGAACCATATTTCTAGAACCTAAGCAAGTTTGTCTTATAGAACTATTTTAGGGTTTCGGAATTTACCTTGTATAACATTGTTAAACATAGTTTTTTTAAGGATAAAAACTAATGTTTTTAAACATTCAATTAACCCCCTCTTTTAACTTCTCATCTACATTAATATTTTGATCCTAAAATTGGTATCATAGGAGGTCTATGAAATACTTATGTTCCCATATATGTTTTTATACTCAAGTTTTCCTTGTTCTAAATTTTATTTCTTAACTTTTCTTGCTTATGTTTTGCTTAGAGATTTTTTATCTTAGTTTACAAACCATTTATATTGACAAGTTTTGTGGAAATATATTTTCATATAGAATGGAATGAATGAATAATTGTTCTATTGACAAGATAAATCCTACTAGACCACTTATTTTTTATTATAATGATTATCAGTACTGGAGAGATCGAATGAAGACTTTTTTTTGTTAACAATGGAGTAGAAAATTTTTTCATTCTTATTGGAGATAAAAAAATCATGAAAAGGAAGTAAAAACTGTTACCAACTAAGAAAAGTCAGAATATCAACAAAATGACATGGTATACAGTTCATTGATGTGTTCTATGCCTAGGAATATATATAGTCAAATTTCTTCTTGGGAAGCTTCTAACTGCATATAGAATAAACTTGATGTTACTCATTTTTGGACATCAAAAGTGATAGAGAATAGAAGATCTATTATTATAGTTGAATATCATGTATTTCTATTTAATTATGGAGAACCAGTTTGTAATGTGCCACAATGATTTATGGAAATTTTCAACCATCTACAATCTATGGGGCAGAAAGGTCTTGATGATGATGTTCTAGTGGAAAAGATAATTGATGTCATGCCAAATGAGTAGGAATCAAAAAGGACAATAATTTATGAGAATAAGAAATTATCTCAAATTACACTTGATGATATTTTTGGATCTCTTCTTCAACATGAGACAATAATGAAAATTGATTCTTATATGACTAAAAAAAATAATGGAAATGGAAGTGAAGCCTTCACTACTACTAAATCAATGACTCTAGAATGGGTTATAAGATCAAAGTCGAGGAAAGTCATTATTCTATCTGAATCTAATCAAATTCAACATTCTGAAAATGAGGTAGAAAATCTTCCTTGAAGGATGAACAAGATAGTGGGAAAAAATACTTTCAGTATAGTAATTAGAAGAAATAAGTAAAATACAAAAAAGACTCGGAAGTGACTTGTTATAAATGTAAAAGGTCTAGACACATCAGGCCAGACTATCCCATGCTCAAAATAATAGATAGAAAGGATGTATATTATGAGAGAAATAGGAATAAGTATTACAATACTGAGGAAAAGATTGTTTGGAAGGGTAATGATACTTAGAGTTTTAGTGGTGATGACTCATCTGACAAATCCTCAGAGTTTTAATCCTCTAGTAAGAATAATCTTTGTTTACTAGCTAAACTACACATTGAAATCATTGTTTTGTGGATAAGGTACTCAATTTTGATACTATTACTAATGTATCATTGAATTAAAATTACATAGATGATAAATACTATATAACTTTAGATGAATAATATTCTACTGATGAATATAACTCTTTACCCAATTTTGAAAAAGTCTCCAGATTTTCTAAACTACTTGAAAATGATAATTGTAAGATAAAACCGAAGTTAAGGAAAGAAATTTCTAGAATTTCTATTTTAAATAAAGAATTATCAGTCCTTTATAAGGATCATGATCAGAATATTTTTATTTTTAAAGTGTTTCAAAATATCTTGAGGAAGTTAATAGTAACAAGGGTAAACTATTTAAGGATCTTGAAAATCTAATTTCAACGAAAACTATTTTAAAGGATAAATCTATTTCTAAAACTAATATTTTTTAGAATACAAATTTGGTTATTAAACTAATGTTATAAATATTTTACTAAAGGAAATTTCAATCAAACATTACCTCTAGTAAGTAATCTTTTGACACGATGTATTTCAAAATTTGTCCTTGGAGGAATCATTCTGGATTTTTTTATACCTATTCTAGACCTGTTTTTAGTAATAAATATTTTGATATACAAATTGATCTATTTTGTACCAAATGTCATTGTGGTGGAAATTTTTTGAAAATAATTTCATTAAACCAAACTCAATCTTTAGGTTTTCATAAATTTTGTTTTTCTAAGAAAAAGTGGTTCCCTAAAATCATACATTCTGAAATATCCGGATCCAAGAAAACCTAGATCCCAAAAGTCTAACACCTTTTATTTTTATGATACCAAATATTGTACCAACAATAATATATTGTAAAAGGATAGAGTATGTTCCCTGTATATGACTGGTAACAAAAAAATTCTTTGAAAAGATTATCAATATGGAAGGAGGAAAAGTATCATTCAGAGAAAATGCTTAAGAGTAAATTTTTGGTATAAGTAACATTGATCTTCTTGGAAAAACATTTATTTCAAATGACTTATTTGTTAATTGTCATAAGAACAACCTCATTATCATAATTCAATTATGTTATGAACGTTAGCTTGTGAATATTAGGAATTATAAATTCTTAGCACACAATTCCAAGGAAGAGTTTTTTCATTCTTCCCATAGGCAAGAAAATGGATACACACAAAACATAGAAGACATTAGAATCAATGTTCTACACTTCTTGAGTGCAATGAAAGATCAATCTGGGTTATGGAATAGAAGGTCTTGACATTATAACCCTAGGAACCTATGAAAAATCTCAAAGAAAAGTCTTGCTAAGGATTTACTAGAGCATATATTTGATTATTCAAAAGTTTTTGGTCCTTATCAATACGGAAAAGAAACATAAATCATGTTTTAAATCAATCGTTGAAGTCTCAACATCTGATGCATTACTATTAGTGCATATGGATCTTTTAGGACCAAAACAAACTAGAATTATTGGGGGAAATATTATGTATTTTTCTTTGTTGATGATTACCCAAGATTTACGTCTGTCAATTTTCTAGAAACGAAATCTAAAGATGTTTATTATTTAAAAAAAATTAGAGCCCTAATTAAAAATGATAAAAACATTCCTTCTAAAACTATTCATAGTGATCATGGGGGAGAATTTCAAATTTTATATTTTGAAACTTTTTTTAGTAATAAAGGCATTATTTATAACTTCTCAGCACAAAGAAATCCTCAATATAATGGTGTTATTAGAAGAAGAAATTGAATTCTTCAAGAGATAAAAAAACCATGTTGAGTGAATATTCTATTTCTAAGAACTTTTGGGATGAAGCTGTTAGTACTACTTCTTATACTATAAATAGAGTTTCATTCATACCTTTTCCTAATACAACACCTTATGAATTGTGAAATGTTAGAAAACCTAATATTCATCACTTCACGGTATTTGGTTGCAATTTATTTATCGTGAATAATAAAGATAAATTACGTATGATTACACCAAAATATGATGAAGTAATTTTCCAAGGATACTCTACAACTTATCAGGCTTATAGAGTTTTTAATAAAAACACATGTACTATTGAAGAAACTGTGCATGTTAAATTTTATTAAATTTATCCTTTTGTTTTTAAACAACTGCAACCTAAATCTTCAAATGTGCTTTCAAAAAATGATTTTCAACCAACTATAGAAGATCCTTCTGATAAGGAAATGTTCATGGAAATATATCTAGAGCATTTACCCTAGAAGACATCCTACCTTATGTTTATGAACATGTTTTATAAAACCCAAATTAGTTGTTTCTTAATTATCATCCCAGTGATAGTATCATTGGTGATGTAAATCAACATGTAACATCTATAGGTTCCTTAAGATATGAAGTATAACATCTACAATTCCTTTTCTAATTGGAACCAAAAAGCACTAATGAAGCTTTAGGTGATAATTATTGGATTAATGCAAAGAAAAATGAGCTAAACGAATTTTAAAGGAATAATGTCTAGACCTTGGTTGAAAAACCTAATGAAACTTTTTTAATTAGAGAAAAATTGGTCTTTAGAAATAAGCTTGATGAAAATAGAATCATAGTAAGAAATAAATATAGATTAGTTGTTAAAGTCTATAATCAACAAAAGGAATATACTATGAATAAACCTATGTTCCAGTAGCTAGACATAAATCTATTTCCATTATTCTTTCCTTTTCTACATTTTTTAATTTAATACTTTTTCAAATGGATGTAAAATGTTCTTTCCTTACGAAATATGTTCAAGAGGAAGCTTATGTTGAATAACCTCTTGGTTTTGAAGACACAAAACATCCTAAACATGCTTTCAAACTTTCCAAATCTTTAAATCGACTAAAAAATCCCCTAGAGCCTGGAATTATGGACTTCCAAATTTTTTCTTTATGTTAAGAGAACTTATGATCCAACTCATTTTATAAAGAATGATAAGAAAAAAATTGTTTGTTCAAATTTATGTTGATGACATTATATTTGGTTCAACTCATAAATATTTAACTAATTCATTTGAAAATTTAATAAAACTTTTGTTTGAAATGAGTATGATGGGTGAGTTAACATTTTTCCTTGGTTTTCAAATTTATCAAACACAAGAAGGAACATATATATCTCAACATATGTATATTAACAATATTATTAAAAAGAATGGATTTGACAATAATAAAAGTATATGCATGTAGAGACCCCAAACTTGATTTACATGGACATTACATTGCTTTTTTGGAATACTTAATAAATAACAAAAACCAACACTCAAGGACCGTAATAGTTTACTGTCTTTGGAAACTTGGAACATAATATTATAATCATGGTGAAAGATCATCAACATCTCCCATAAAGATCTTCCCCTTTTTTTCTTACCTAAAACCTTTCATTATATCCTTGGGAAAAGAAAACATATAAAGGGAGATCTTAGATGCTCAGTAAGGGTAAGGATGGAGAAAAAAAAACAAACCATATACATTTGAACTTTAACACATGAACATAATATTTAAACATCAAAATCATGAGAAATGACATAAAACATAGTAGTATGTAAGACATAGATCATAATGGGTCATCTATCATGATAAAATAACATGGGAATAAAACATGTAATTGTGGTAAAACATTAATCACAAGGTATGATTTCTATAGTAGCCAAGGCATTGCTGTCAAGACCATCTAAGTGGACAAAGTCCCTTACTGAACTGAGTTCACTCCTCGTTCCTGTCCTGTATCACTGAACCGGATTAACTTGTCATTCCAGACATGTTTATATAATGAGATATAAGTAATTACCCAATGCATTGGAGGGAGATATAGGTCCCACACATCTCATAATGAAATCATTCTTACTTCTTCCACAAAATAAACATAAATCATTCATCCTAACCCAAAGAATAAAATGAGTTTCATAAACGTCATCCCATGATAACATAATCCATAGAAAACAAATGGATATAATTTCATCATAAAAAAAGTGAAACCATGTAAATCATAGAGTCATTATAATTGAAACATACACATATGAAATAATTTAATCTTATATGTAAAATAGTTTTGACAAAACACTTGAAATGAAGTCTTGAGAAAAATATCCTTTCTTCTTCAAAATCATTTTCTTTTCACAAAATGACATGAAATTTTAAAAAAGATGATTTTAAAATAATAATGAAATATTGTACCGGATGCGTCATGGAAATAAGGAGTCATGAAACCATAAGAATCGGTTCATGTTGTATAAGTTTGTGAAAAAAATTATCCTCATACTTTTGTCGGAAATGTCAAAAAGTACCTCGTATGGTGAACAAAATAAAGATTCCTTCCAAATGATGTGGTAAAAGTAAAAAAGGGTAAAAATGACTTTAAACATACCTAGAAGAAAATTAAACATTTTATTGAAACATTTTGAGAACATATGGACATTGATAATAAACATAACCCTAGTAAATACTTATGAATAAACAATCTTGGATAAGAATGAGATTGGAATTATTGTCCCTTACCTTAGGTCTGATATGCTTCGTACGTATCCGAACCTTTTGTATAATGATTTAAATAATGTCACTGACTTATTACAGGATCATATTAATTGTTATGATATCATATATGGTTCACTTATAACTTTATATTACCCGTTCTTTTGTAAATTCCATGTTAAAGCAGCATTTTGGGTAAAATCGTTTTATTTATCGCACGTGTTTGGACTTTTTGTTCTTGATATTATCATTAATTATATCATGTTTTACTTACTTCCCGAATGTAAATCCTGATTTATATATCATATATATTCATTATAAATATATATATAATAGATAGATAAATGAAATTAAATACACCATTCATGGAGACGGTAGGTCGTACGTGCGCATAAACGTTGTTTTGCTTTCCTTATTTACTTGAATTGAAGTAAGTAGATGAAATGTACATATATATATATACATAAATCCAGTAGCTTTATCATGTCATATATTTCATAATTATTCATTATACATACTTTATAATTATTCTTGAATGGTTAACATGGAGAATGAATCTCATCGCGTCGTGGAGACAATAATCCGTACGTACGCACGAGCGATGATATTGTTCCCATAATTATTGAATGGAATTATAGTGGATGATATAATATCTCAGAATCGGTATGATGTTATGATAACCATATATAGTTATTATTTACACCGTTATACCCATCCAAGTAAGGTGGTGGTGGAAAAACAGATTACACCACGGCGTGGAGACGGTATTCTGTACGTACGCACGCGCGGTGATTTCATTTTCCATAGGATAGATATAAGGTGAAATGGGGTTGTTTCATATTTATAATAACATATAATTATATTATTGATACTTATGTTATTACTTTATAATGAAACAACTAAAAAAGAATAAGTTGAAGAAAAAAAGAAAACTTGAAAGAATCAGTAGAAGAGATTACCTCTTCTTCGACACACCTCTTGTAAACATCTTCTTAGGGAAATATAGTTGGTCTTTTGAGAAGACCAGAACCTCTATGATATAACTGGGGAGTTTTATAAGTGGAATTGGTAGGGTTTGGACGAGCTTCAAGTCTCAAAATGGTGTAAATAGGATAGGGAGGAGGTGCCCTTTTATAAGGTAGGAGAGGGGCACCTTTGGAAAGTGTGAAAATATTATTTTATTATAAACTTATCTTCGGTTTCAAAAGGCCCAAAAATCATTAAATATGAAGATAAGATGACTCATGGTCGAAATAAAATCATCCAATCAGAATTGGACATGTTTTGGATAATATTTTAATCATTTTAATCTTATTTATTTAAATAATTTATTAATGCGGAAAATACTCCATCATTATTGTGTCATAAATAATTTAATTTATTTGATGTCTAAAATTTATAAAAAAAATACCACCATGTAGGAAATATTTTTATCTTTACAATTAATATTTACAGTCGAAAAGATAATTTATATAACCACTTAAAAAAATTAATTACTAAAAGATGTTTTTAATGTCAATTTTGTCTTTACATTAAATTAATTAATCCAAATTGTCATTATCACTACCAAGTGGCTAAATGGGATCCCAAAATCAACCTAAGGATGCCCATGGGCGGCCACTACTCATCCAATAAGGTTAGAACAAATGTTAAGGTAATTTTGAATTATTATAATATTTTTTTAACCTTGAATTACCCTATTTACCTTTAACCGTAGTAAATAAAAGTCAAAAGTTACTATTCACCAAAAATTCTTTTCATCTTATTGAATCAAATTTTACTTATTTATAATAACCATGTATGTTTTACTTTTGAAATCCAATTCATAGAAGTGGTAAAATTTCATTTAAATGATAGAGTCGGATTTTTTAACTACCACTAAGTGGTTTCACTATTCATCAAAATTGAAGTTTTTCAAAAAACTACCAAAATTTCAACCAAAGCTATATTTGATATTCCGTATTCAAAAATGATTTCTATTTTTTCAAATTCAAAAAATAGAAGTGGCATTAATTAATTTTAAAATTAATTCCCTTTATCAAAACAAATAGCATGTTTTTAAGAAACAATAACTATCAAAAGATCGACACTTGTTTACGTCCAATTTCAAAGTGAAATTAATTCCAAGGACCAAAATTTAGTTAAATGGTAAAAATATATTCTAATTACACTTTATAAGCAATTAAAAATATAATCTAACCATATAAATTATTGCGATGAAAAAAGTTGTTTTTAATTAAAATATAGCGTGTTTTTACTATTCATTAAAATATGAAAGATATCAGAATAATATGAAAATTTTATCCAAATTAAATTTTTATGTCCTTATTTCAAGGAACAATTTTATTTTGTCAAATTTAACTTATAAACATGTCAAAAACTAGGTTTAATGTGGTTGCTCCATCAAAAGGCGGCAAAACTGCATTTTTTGAAAAATACTTATTTTACCTGAAAATTTTATTGTGTTCTCATACCATGTTCTAGAAAATATGTAAGATGAATAATAATTTTATAAAATTCAAAATATAGTTAATAATATTCATGATGGCTAGTCCATAATATTTTAATAACATATCGTTGTTTCGTGAAACTTGGTATTGCGTACAACACACGCTATCGTGGAAGGTCACGATTGCGTGTAAAGCAAGCCAAGTCAGGGTTGCATGTATTGAAAGATTCATTTGTTGTTTTGTATAATATAATACAACCATATTTCATTTATACATTGAATATATATATATATATACATTCAATGTTTCGTAGAATAACTTCTATCAAACGAACTTGAAATTTTGTGTAACACGAGCCAAGAATAGTGTTGCGTATACGGTGTTGCGTATAGAACAAGATAATTTTGGTGTCGCATACAACACAAGACATAAATGAAATTAAAATGAATAATTCTCATAAAATATCGGGGTGTTACATTCTACCCACCTTAAAATGAATTTCGCCCTCGAAATTTATGGGGGTTATAAATTATTTACTACTTGAAAGTTTCATTCGTAAAACCCCGCATCGTAAAAAGGAATACTAAAACTTAATTTTAAAAACTAATGTATGAAACGTAAAGGTTACCCAAATTAACTCATCACTGGGTTTCCACACAGGTGAAAATATGGATATGGAAGAGAAATATAACCATCAACTTCTAATGAAGGGTGGTAGAGGACATGGCTATGATAAAGCCAACAATCACAAAGCCATAAATTTGTGATGATCTAAGGTACCATCTGATTCATCAGATATGAGGGCACTAGGAAAACATTTTTGGTTTTCAATATCATTTCGCAAATGTTGAAGAATTTTTGAATTAAAAGAAATACTTACTTGATTTTAGTACATTCTCATTGTTGTTTATTCCTTAAATAATTTCCACTTCAACTCTTAAAGAAATGAAGTTGAATTTGTCTTCTGTGAGGTGTTAGCAGATCATGCAATAGGATGATAGGTCATTCCATCTGTCTCCAACAAAAGGTTAGAAAAAGTTATCAAATATACATAAGTCCATATATAGTGTGATTAATCATATATGGTTCCTAAAATGGACTTATACTTCATATATCATACTGCTTAATATAATAAAACTAGTTTCTTCTAACCAGGGACTTCATGTAGGCCAGTGGTGGGCGATGAAGGCATGTCGCACTTTGGTTGTGGGTTCGATTCCCACAGCCTTGTCCGATGTGATGGGTTGTCACTCATCTTATAGGTTATCCTTTTTCTAAAACTATACTATTATAACATTCTAGAAATAATATCAAAAAAAGTTCTAGCCTTAAACAATACTAACTTATGTCCAACATAATCCATTCCAATATTTAGGCATATCCAAAATACTTCTATCCAAGCTCATAGTATAAAGAAAACAATTACTAGAAATGTCATCTGTTGAGCATGTGAATACCACCATTTATCCCTGATATATCTTTTTGGTCAAATTACAAATAATTGAATACCTTAATCATGTATTCTCTTGAAAAATTAATACCCATTTAACCTTAGTAAAAACATGAATGCTGTCAAAATTTAACACTTTCCACATACCAAAATCCCAAAATATCTATATACTCAAACCGTGATATATCTTTGTCCTTATATCAGTCATGAGCTTATTTCATTTTTTCTTTAGCCCTTCATTATGTGCATATCATCTTCTTTCCAAAAATATTTCAATCACTTTTCATCGTTACCGGTACCATATAATTATTTAAAACCAATACATAGATATTCCAAAATTCCTTGATACCATAAATGATATTCCATGATACTATTTTGAAATTCCATTACATAAACACTTAATCATTACACAACATCATTTTAATACTCAACATTAGAAATAGTGATCGCATGTGACTTCCCTATATCCTTTTCCTTATGAGGTTGTTCACGTTGATCATCATTAACCCTTGGATTAGGGCATTGATTAGCATAATTCTCTATTTCCTTGCACTTGATGCATTGAAGTGTTGGTGGTGTGTTCTCTACAGTATTTTTTTATTCACATCATTAGCAACCCGTTTTCCATTACTTCGACACTCAGCTACTTGATGACCTTCTTTTCCACACTTAAAACATTTTCTAGTCCCTTTAAGACAATATCCACCATGCTTCTTTCCACACTTTGAGCATAAAGAAACATTTATCTTCTTTTCACCATTATTTAGAGATTTCTCCTTGAACTCCATCTTTAATTTCTTATCAAAACCATGATATAGATATGTAACACCAACTTCCATTTCTACCTTGATAGCACAATGCACAATTTCTTGATAGCTATTGAAGTCTCTTATAGCTAATGCCCATCGGAGACTTGGTTTTAAGCCACTGAAGATTCGATCAACATTACTTTCAGGTAGGATGATAAAGCCAGATTCATACCTTGAAATCCTTGTAAAATTTTCTTCGTATATACCAATAGATTCATCATCCTTTTTCTTAAGCTCAAGGAAATCCTTTTCCATATTTTTTTGAAGAATACGAGGGAATTACTTATTGAAAAATAAGTTCTTGAACTCATCCCATTCCATGGATTCAATTTCATCTCAGGGCCTCATATTCTTAATTAGAGTCCACCACTGATCTGCTTCACCTTCTAAATGATAAATATCCAGAATGACTTTTTCATGTTCTGAATAGTGAAGTATGGAAAATATCTTTTCAATGGTACTGATCCATTTTTTTAAAACAAGTGGATCAGAAGACCCACTGAAAGAAAGTGTACATTGCCTCATGAAGGACTCAATAGAATATTGTTCCTTTATCTGCTCATTTGGAAGTCCAGAATGATTCATAGAATGTGTTAGTATAAAAATAATATTTTTCACTCCATCTCCCACAACATTGGTTTGTTCAGGGGGAAAATCATTGCATTGTCGATTACATTGATCAACACAGTTCCTTCGGGTTCCAGCCATCGTCTAAAACCCAAAAAGAATAGTGTGAGAGGAAAAAATCATGCTTGGGAAAAAAACATAATAAAGGGGGAGTACCTTCAATATATAAAATTTAGGGTCAATTCTATGATTTTTACCATAATTCTAGGACTACAACCTATATGTATACTTATCCTTAGGGACATCCCTAGACATACCTTAGAAATATCTCTAGGGATCTCACTAAAGTTCTCGCATCTTAGTTTCCAAAGGTTAACTAAACCTTTCCTCTGATACCAACTGTAGAGACCCCAAACTTGATGTACATGGACATTACATTACTTTTTGAGAATAATTAATACATAACAAAAACCAACACTCAAGGACTGTAATAGTTTAGTGACTTTGGAAACTCAGAACATAATCTTCTAATCCTGTTGAATGATCTTCAACATCTCCCATAAAGATCTTCCCCTTTGTTTTCTTACCTAAAACCTTTCTTTATATCATGGGGAAAAGAAAACATATAAAGGGTGAGCTCAGATGCTCAGTAAGGGTAATCATGGAGAACATAAAACAAACCATATACATTTGAACTTCAAAACATGAACAAAATATTTAAACATCAAAATCTTGAGCAATGACATAAAACATGGCAGTACATAAGGCATAGATCATAATGGATCATCAATCATGATAAAATTTCATGGGAATAAAACATGTAATTGTGGAAAAACATTATGCACATGGTATGATTTCCATAGTATCCAAGGAAATGTTTCCAAGACCATCTTAGTGGACAAAGTCCCTTACTGAACCGAGTTCACTCCTCATTCCAGTCCTGTATCACTGAACCGGATTAACTTTCCCTTCCAGCCATGTCTACCTCATGAGATATAAATCTTTACCCAGTGAATTTTAGGGAGATATAGGTCCCACCCATCTCATAATGAAATAATTCTTACTTGTGCCAAAAAATAAACATAAATCATTCATCATAACCCAAAGAAAAAAATGGGTTTCATAAACATCATCCCATCATAACATAATATATATATATATATAAATGGATATCATTTCATCATAAGAAAAGTGAAACCATTTAAATAATAGATACATTATACTTGAAACATACACATATGAAATAATGTCATCTTAGATGTAAAATAGTTTTGACAAAACACATGAAATAAATTCTTGAGGAAAATATCCTTTCTTCTTTAAATTAATTTTCTTTTCACAAAATGACATGCAATTTTAAAAGAATGGATTTTAAAATAAACATGAAATTTTGTACAGGAAGCTTCATGGAAATTATGCATTATGAAAATCTAAGAATATGTTCATGTCTTATAAGATTAAAAAAACATTCTCCTCGTACTTTTGTCAGAAAAGTCAAAAAGTACCTCGAATGGTAAAGAAAATAAAGATTCCTTCTATATGATGTGGTAAAAGTAAAAAGGGTAAAAATGAATTCAAACATACATGGAATAAAAGTAAACATTTTATGAAAACATTTTTAGAATATATGGACATGGATAATAAACATTACCCCAGTAAATACTTACGAATAAACAATCTCAGATAAGAATGAGATTGGAATAATTATCCCTTACCTTAGGCCTAATATGCTTCGTACATATCCGAACCTCCTGTATAATGATTTAAATAATGTGATTGACTTATTACAGAATCATATTCATTGTTATGACATCATATATGGTTCACATATAACTTTATATTACCAGTTCTTTTGTAAATTCCATGTTAAAGCAGTGTTTTGGGTAAAATCATTTTATTTATCGTACGTGTTTGGACTTGTTGTTATTGATATTATTATTACTTATATCATGTTTTACTTACTTCCAAAATTTAAATCTTGATTTATATATCATATATATTATGTATATATATATATATAACAGTTAGATAAATGAAATGAAATACACCGTTCATGGAGAGGATAGGTCGTACGTATGCCTTAATGTTGTTTTGCTTTCCTTATTTACTTGAATTGAAGTAAGTATATGACATATATATATATATATACATAAATCCAGTAGATTTATCATGTCATATATTTCATTATTATTCATTATAAATACTTTATAATCATTCTTGAATGGTTAACATGGAGAATTAATCTCATCGCGTCGTGGAGACGGTAATCTGTACGTACGCATGAGCGATGATATCATTCCCATAATTATTGAATGGAATTAGAGTGGATGATATAATATATCAAAATTAGTATGATGTTATGATAACCATATATAGTTATTATTTACACCGTTATACCCATCCAAGTAAGGTGGTGGTGGAAAAATAGATTACAGCACGACGTGGAGACGGTATTCCGTACGTACGCACGCGCGGTGATTTCATTTTCCGTAGGATGGATATAAAGTGAAATGGGGTTGTTTCATATTTATAATAACATATCAGTATATTATTGATACTTATGTTAGTACTTTATAATTAAACAACTAAAGAAGAAGAAGTTTAAGAAGAAAGAAAACTTGAAAGAATCGGTAGAAGAGATTACCTCTTCTTCGACGCACCTCTTTTAAACTTCTTCTTAGGGCACTAGAGTTGGTCTTTTGAGAAGAAAAAAACCTTTATGATATAAATAGAGAGGTTTAAAATAATAATTTCCAGGTTTTGGCCGAGCTTCAAGGCTCAAAAGGGGGTAAAGAGGAGAGGGAGGAGGTGCCCTTTTATAAGGGAGGAGAGGGGCACCTTTGGAAAGTGTGAAAATATTATTTTATTATAAACTTATCTTCGATTTCAAAAAGTCCAAAAATCATTAAATATGAAGATAAGATGACTCATGGTCGAAATAAAATCATCCGATCATAATTGGACATATTTTGGATAATATTTTAATCATTATAATCTTATTTATTTAAATCATTTATTAATGAGGTAAATACTGCATCATTATTGTGTCATAAATAATTTAATATATTTGATGTCTAAAAATTATAAAAAAATACAACCATGTAGGAAATATTTTTATCTTTACAATTAATATTTATAGTCAAAATGATAATTTATATAACTCCTTATAAAAATTAATTACTAAAAGATTTTTCTTAATGTCAATTTTGTCTTTAAATTAAATTAATTAATCCAAATTGTCATTATCACTACCAAGTGGCTCAATTGGGTCCCAAAATCGACCCAAGGATTCCCATGGTCGGCCACTACTCATCCAATAAGGTTATAAAAAGTTTTAAGGTAATTTTGAATTATTATAATATTCTTTTAACCTTGAATTACCCTATTTACCATTAACCACAGTAAATAAAAGTCAAAAGTTACTATTCATCAAAAATTATTTTCATCTTATTGAATCACACTTTTATTTCTTGATAATAACCATGTATGTTAGATTTTTTAAATTCAATTCATAGAAGTGGTAAAATTTCATTTAAATGAAAGTGTTAGTTTTTTTAACTACCACTAAGTGGTTTCACTATTCAGTAAAAATTGATGTTTTTCAGAAAAATACAAAAAATTCAGCCTATGATATATTTGATATTCCAAATTAAAAAATGATGTCTTTTATTAAATTAAAAACATAGAAGTGTCATTAATTAATTTAAAATTAATCCAATTTATCAAAATAAATAGCATGTTTTTATGAAACAATAACTATCAAAAGATCGACACTTGTTTATGTCCAATTTCAAATTGAAATTAATTCCAATGACCAACATTGGATTAAATGGTAAAAATATATTCTAATTACACTTTAAAACCAATTAAAAATATAATCTAACTATATAAATTATTGCGATGAAAAAATTTGTTCTTAATTAAAATATTGTGTGTTTTTACTATTCATTAAAATATGAAAGTTATCAGAATAATATGAAAATTTTATCAAAATTAAATTTTTAAATCCTGATTCCAATGAAGAATTTTATTTTGTAAAATTGAACTTATAAACATTTCAAAAACTAGATTTAATTTGGGTTCTCCATCAAAAGGTGGCAAAACTGCATTTTTTGAAAAATACTTATTTTACCCAAAAAATTTATTTTGTTATCATACCATGTTCTAGAAAATATGTAGGATGAATAATTATGTTATAAAATTAAAAATGTAGTTAATAATATTCATAATTTCTAGTCCATAATATTTTAATTACATATTGTGGTTTAGTGAAACTCGGTATTGTGTACAACACACGCTATCGTGGAAGGTCACGATTGCATGTAAAGCAAGCCAAGTCAAGGTTGTGTGTAGTGCAAGATTCCTTTGTTGTTGTGTATAATATAATCCAACCATATTTCATTTATACATTTAATATATATATATATATACACTCAATGTTGTGTATAATAACTTCTATCAAATGAACTTGAAATTTCGTGTAACACGAGCCATGAATAGTGTTGCGTATACGGTGTTGCGTATAGAACAAGATAATTTTGGTGTCGCATAAAACACAAGACATCACTGAAATTAAAAATAATAATGCTCATAAAATCTCAGGGTGTTACAATGCACTCCAATCGGTACTTCAAATTCTCTTTATCTTAACGAAGCTGGGAAATAAGAAAATCAAACATCATTTAGATGTATGAGAGGAAGTTTATTATACTTGACATCTAGTAATCCATACATAATATTTTTAGTGTGATTATATTATAGATATCAATCTAATCTAATGGAATCTAATTTAAAAGCAGTAAAAAAATTCTCTATTTAAAGGGAACCATAGATCGAGGACATTTCTATACATCTAGAAAAAAAATATTTTAAAAAAATATTTTCAGATGCTGATTTTGGTGGATGTATAATTTATAGAAAAAGTACATCCAAAAATTGTCATTTTTTAAGAGATTAAATAGTTTCTTAGTTATGAAAAATGAAACACTCATTATCATTCCCCACTACTAAAGCTGAATATGTGCAGTTGAAAGTTTTTGTGCACAATAATTGTAGATTCAACACACACTTATAGAGTATGCTATGAGTTTTAAGAAAACACAAATGTTGTGTGATAATACTAGCTTCATTTCCCTATGTAAAAACCCAACAAATAACTCCCATGGAAAACAGATGGATATTAGGCATCAATTTTTTAGGGATCACACACTTAAAAGAGATATCATTATTTAGTTTAACGAAAAAGAAGTTCAACTTTCTAATGTTTTTAAAAAATATTTACCCTCTGATAAATTTGAATTCATTAAAAAAAGATAGGAATGATCATCATAAGGTAATCTTCTATAATAACTTTTTTTTCAAACATATCTCCTTTTATTAAGAAACTTTTTTTAATAGGAGGAGTACATTTTCTTGATTAATAAAAATTTCTCATCATCAAAATTTTTTGTAATCAAATTTTTATTAGTCAAATTTTCATTGGTAAATCTAGTTTTTTTCAGAACAAAAAATTCTAGAATCCAAAATTTTCTTCTTTAAGAAAATTTTCTATAATCGAATGTTCTTCAAGGAGAATTTTTCTTCATTAGTGATAATTTTCCTAGAAATCAGAATGGTATATTTTCCAAATTATTACAATTTAATTTTTTTTACTTGTTTTTATTTTCATCTTATTTTAATAGAAAAATTTGGATTAACTTTTCTTAAATCTATTGTATTTTCTTAAAAACCTCAAATGATTAAAACCTACTGAAATCATTCTTTGTCTTTCATCTCAACCGTCAGATCAGATCGTGCTTGTTTCAACTGTTAAATCAATTCAGGAATATGAACTATCACTTAAACACCTATATAAAGTCCCTCTAATTCTTTATCCCATGTTAGTTTTTAAGATGATGCATGCTGAAGCTATGCCTCTCTACAGAAGGTTCATTCAACATTTCAGGTTTTACTTAACTATGAAGGTCTTTGGAAATGTCTTCTCAGAAGAAAAAGTCTTCAATCAAATAAATTTTAGAATATAAAAACTATAGGGAAAGGTTAGTAGATCCAAAGTTCATTAAATAGTATAATTCCCTCATTATGAAAAATATCAATTTGAATGGCTGGGAGAGTCTATGCATAGCCAAACCGAAAGGAAAAGTTCTTCTTTATCTAGAGCTTCATGTTGAGTTCTATAAGTCTGTAAGTTTTTTGATTGAAGAAGGGAGGGATAATTTCTAGTTCAAAAGTTATGGGAAAACCTATTCACTTTCTTTCAATAAGGCATCTAGTATCATTGTAATACCATATGAAGAAGAATTCATTTTATGCACCCACAAACTACCAGATGAATGCGAAAGTTTTGAGAAGGAGATGTCATTAGAGTGCCTCAAACTCAAATTAGTCAAAACACCAATGATAAACCATCTCTCAACAATATTCAGGCTACTAGAATTATGTTTTTAGGGTTTGCTAATTCCATGAAAAGGGGATATGGACAACTTGAAGGAGAGGGATATCTTCATTATGGATTTACTGGTGAAATTGAGGAGGATAAATTTAGTGCAGTATATCTTGCTGACAATCAAAAATATAAAAAATTGTACCCTCAAATTGAAAATCATTATGTTTCTAACAATCCTATCCAAGATCATTGTTTAATTCCTAGAATAGTTCAAAATCCCTTGTACTTCAAATCCCATATATTTGAAATTCAAGTTGCTCAGTGATGTCACTTTTAAGGGGATGAAGCTTGGTTTCAATTACAAATACGAAAAATTTTATGACTTATCTGAAAGTGAAATTGAAGCCTTAGACAAGTAGAAAGTTTTAGCAGAGACATCCATGAAGGTTTATAAGAAGGGAAAGATGAAGTAGCATGTAGTCGTTGAAAACCCTTTAATTCATGAAACTCAGTCAGCACCCCTAAATCCTAAGATAAAAAATCCTATCTTGATGATGTCATTGCAATGTGGAGGGAACATAAGAAGAACAAGAAGGAAAGATATCCTAGCTTTGGCTAGGATCTGACTAAGGAAAAAGCTTTAAAAATTACAGCTGCTAAGGAATTTGAAAGGAAGGAAAATAAAAATAAGAAAAGGAATAAATTTCTTGAGGTAGATTTTCTTCAATATCTTCTCAAGGACATTGAGAAATCTTCCAAACAGATTCAGATATTATAATATTTTCTCAAACAAATAGTACCAGTAGAGACGTTGGTAAAGTAGATGGTAATTCCCCAACATGAAGAAGAATAAATTGTTCGAGAATAGGAAGTGGGAGAAGAAGAAGGGTGGAATTGATGACATAGATTATATGATAAGTAAAGTTGATGAATATCATGAGAAGGAAAGTCCTTAAGAAAATTTCCAATCTGGACTTCTCAGGCGGAATCAACAAAAATTATTTCACATGTAAAAGAAAATGATGATCAGGAAGAGGTTAATAAACCTTCTGATGTTGAGATTAGAAATCATGACTCTCTTCAACAAGATGATCTTAATCCAGAAGACGTGAAGAATAAATTTTATGATGATAGAATCATTCAAGTATCATATAGTAAATTTGAATCCCCAAATGTTGTGGAGACAATCTATAGAGATGATAAATGAAAACTAGTGATATTTGTTACACCTCAGAAGGATATGGTGGTTATGAAGGATGATTCTCTTGGTTCATCCAAGAGGAAGGTTGTTGAGTTTTCAAAGAATCATCACCTGCAATAGAATTAGATTCTGAATCTTCTTCCTAGGGTCAGAACATTGGGGTTCAGTCACTGAAGAAGTTAATAATACCATTCCCATTATTCCTATTATTGATTTGAGGATCATGTTTCTTCAACATATTTCAATCAGAATTTAGATTATGTAAGCATGTTCATGGAAAAATTCCTAAATCATGACGAAAATTTTAAATTTTTCTTTATTGGTCATGGTGATCATATAAGGTCTTGTAAAGAAATAACTAAGTGGTACAAGAAGAAAATTGACGATATGATAATTCTTGATGACATTCAAGACTCCGTGAATGATGCTTTTTATAGAGAATATAAGAGGTTAAAAGAGCTTACGAAATGATTTTCAGAAAAGTCGAACATAGAACAAGCACACGGGAAGCAAGAAGTAAAATATTTGAATGGGAAGAACAATTCTATTTCTATGAATTTGAAAAGGTAATGAGATCTCATAATCGAGTTATAAGATATGTTACAGAAGTAAGAAGAGCTCTTCATGTCTTAGGCCAAAATTCTAAAGTCTTAGGATAAAAATATGAATGCTCTGGAGTAGAAAAAATGAGGACCAGGAACAGCTACTCAATTTCTTTGAAGAAGATCATAAGGATATTGAGATCCTTAAGGCCCTAGTGAAGAAGTTCATGATGAAGGGGAAAAATTATGAATTTTTTCAAATCTGATCTTTTTTCATACCTTCCATATATCAATAATTAAAATCTTAATGAAAATTCTTTTTGTACTTCATTTTGTTTGTTGTATATAGTTCTAATCATTTTGATACCATATCTTTTCCCATTCTCTCTATTACTTTTTGAATATCACATAAGGGGAGAAATAAATGGTAAAAAAGAATACTAAGTAAAGAAGATAATTACCTATATAAGGGGGAGTCTATTTAACGGGTAGTTTACTAAAATTAGATTTCCTTGAGGAAGAAAAAGAAAAATAACTTTAAGGAAGTCAAGAATAAAATCCTTAGGGATTTTAAAACCTAATGGGGAGTTAGTCATATTAATAATAATTCATAATTAATGGGAGATAAATTTTTCTTTTATGTTCTTAAAAAAATGTTATTCATTTTATACTTTTTCGTGAGGATGTTAGTACTTTCCAAAAAGGGGGAGATTGTTTATTCAATATGGTTTACTTATGACTTTTCCATTCCTCTATGTTTTGAAAATCACAAACACTTTATCTTAAGAAAAACTATTTTTCCATAAGGATTATTTTCGTAAGGAAAATTTCACTTCTCTAAGGAAATTTTTTTCATTACATTTTTTTCATTGTTTCATTTTATAATCTCTCTAAATCAAAAAAAAATTACTAAGTCTAATATTATGATTCTTATGTAAAACCCCTAGAATATTATATTTCATTGGATATGTAGTGTTATATTTTCAGTCTCTGAATTCTTAAAAATTCAGACTCTGAATTCTCAGAATTTTGAGTCTAAATTCTCTAAAATTAAAAATTTGAATTCTCTGAAATTTAGACTCTGAATTGTCTAAAATTTAGATTTTTTATTCGCTGAAATATAGATTCTGAATTCTCTAAAATTTAGACTCTGAATTCTATGAAATCCAGATTCCAAATTCACTGAAATTCATACTCCGAATTCTCTAAAATTATGATTTCGAATTCTATGAAATTAAGACTTCGAATTTTCTGAAATTTAGTGTCACGACCTGACCCTACCTGGGCTTGAGCCGCAACTACCCCAATCCCACCTTTATAGGCCAGGGGCTGGCGACTAGTGCCGAAGGCACAACAACTCGGGGAGGCCTTTGCCTAAGCACCTGTACACACACACACAGTACACTCAAAGCAAAAGAGCGGAGTAAAAGAAAGAACAAGCAGAGTAAAAAAGAACAACTGATCTATGTATAAACCACATATGTGCATCGACCTCTAAACAGTACAAAGTACAAGCTGAAGAGAAAAGGTCAAAACACACACCCAACCAAAAAAAGTGACACAACCCGGCAACAGGTAAACAAAAAAGAAACAGCTGACGAGTCTCCTTCCTGGAACCCAGCCACGACCACCACACGTGGTCCAAGCTCCTAAACTCCTAAGCTCCACTGAAGTCACGACCAACCTGTCTGTCGTCTGCAAGGGCACACTAAGTGCGGGAAAATCCCAAGAAGGGGTGAGTATAAAAGTACTTAGTAGGATACCCAGAAGGCTTGAGGGAGCAACAAAAGAGGTACCAAAGGGTGAGCAGTAGAGCAAACATTAAAAGTAAAGGAGTACAACTAAAGGTACAGTAAAGAGTAACAGCTCAACCCAATAAGATAAAGGTAGAAGACTCGTCCTAACACAAGGAGATAGAAACGGTGAGAAGATAAAATTCTTGTTGAGATTTTGTTGCCTATAGCAGGAGAGTATACTCATCCAACCACGAAAACCTAGACGCGGAAAGCACGTGGCATACCCCGCGTGTCTTCGCCTCTCCTGGAAGGAGAGAAACCAAACCCAAGAAGTGGGTACCAGAACAAGGTATATACATATCCTTATGCTCTGTCAAGAAGCCCGAACAAGACCGTAAGGGGATCTCCATCTCATAGCTCAGCCCAAGAAAACGAGTATCCAACAGTCCCAGAAGTAAAATCCATCGATGCCGAGCATCCCGCACGTCTACCCCGAACTACAAGTCAAGGGCTCAATCACCGCACCTCGACACTATCTGCTTTGGGCGGCACTGACTCGCCCACATGGTATTAGATCGCATCACAAGAATGCGTCTTGGTGGGGAAAGCACCCCTCGTACTTGAGATTTCTAGGGAAAGTCAAACCACACCTCGTCACTGCCCTGCATTCAAGAGGTCTTCTCAAAGTCAAAGTCATTCCATCACTGACCCGTACAACCACGGGTCTCGCTCCGGTAAGCACGGAGGAAAGCCACAGACTAGCCTAGTAGAAAGGACTGAGTCTGGAATATCAACGGGTGTCCCACTGCCCAGCCCTGCTGGAGGGTAATTCATAATATGATATCGGGTGACCCACTGTCCAGCCCTGCTAGAGGGTAAACCATAATGCATCATCTGGCGACCCACTGCCCAGACCTGTTGGAGGGTAGGCCTTAATACATCATCAGGCGACCCACTGCCCATCCTCGCTAGAGAGTAGAGCTTAATACATCATCAGGCGACCCACTGTCCAGCCCCGCTGGAGGGTAGAACTTAATACATCATAAGGCAACAAACTACCCAGCCTTGTTGGAGGGTAGACCTGGTACTAGATGATGGGCGACCCACTGCCCAGCCTTGCTGGAGGGTAGACCCTAAGAGGTCATCGGGTGACCCACTGCCCAGTCTCTACTAAAGGGTATACCCTATGTGCATCGAGTGACCCACTACCCAGTCTCTGCTGGAGGGTAGACCATAAGAGGTCGTTGGGTGACCCACTACCCAGTCTCCGCTGGAGGGTAGACCCTATAAGCCAATGAGTAACCCACTGCCCAGCCCCACTGGAGGGTAAAACTCAGAACCGCTCTAGCCATCTCCACTGGAGGGTACAACACTAGCCAACCGAACACGAAGTGGGTATCACGCAACCACCCAAATCCAGAACAACTCACCCAAAATAGGTTCAGCGCCTACTGCATCATTGGGTGTCACTAGCACCGCTACCGGCCGATCCATCGATAACAAAACCAGGGGGAGACCACTCAACCGTGCTGGTCAAATAAACAAGCACAGAGCCAGGGGAAAAACTTCACCCTGTTAGTCAAAAAAACGAACACAGATGGACCCTCTACGTCGTGAGCGGTCAAAGTACGTAAATCAGAACCCAGCACACACGTGGGGCCCACACAACGTGTGGCCCCATATCAACCCCAACAGAGCACACAAACGTTCTCTGGTACAAACAACCACATGTACCTCCAAGCATTCTCGTATACTCCTAGAGTATACCACGTTCCATCCCAAAGGCTATCATGCACACGACACCCAGCGTCAACGCGAAGGCGTGACATAACAACTCCACCTCAAGGGCCCAGGAACGGCCAACCACATCTTGTAAACCACTTATATCACTCTCTCAAGAGTGCGCGATCACACGCCAAGGGTCCCCTACAAACATGGTACGATGAACCACCACGGGAGAACCTTTCATGATTCCACATTTAACAAGATCATGCAAGAGGCTCCGCACAACCAAACGGACTACACCGTTGTAATTCTCGCGGAAAAACACGCGAGATCGACTACTTAGTCACCACCAACGGATATCAGACAGAAAAGTCACCAACACCGCCTCATGCACGAACGACGTCCCGTGATCCTGAGCCTCGACCCCAGAAATAGTCGGGCGCATCGCACCATTGCGATCCCCTCGAGAAAACACGTCAAAAGAACTATTCACTTGAGTGCAACGGATATCCGGAGAAAAAGATACGTTACGGCGCCCCGCGCACGAGCGGTACCACGCGGGACGCGCACCCCAGTCCCAAAACACAATGAATGGATCGCACCGTTGCGATCCTCTCAAAAAAGTACATGAAATAGACTATTCACTTGTCCAAAATGGACACCTGGTGATAAGGCTGGAAATCACCATCAGCTCCCGAAACGGCCCACGCGGGGCCCACACCATCATGCGGAATTAGAGCGGGCAGACTGCGCCAATGCGATGCCCTTGGAAAAACACCCAACATCGACTTGTCGCACGCCCCGAACGGACGTCCGGGGAAAAAGTTTCTAAAATCTGCACGCAGCTCAAAAGACCACCTGTGGGGCCCACACCTCAACTCTAGCTTCAACGCCCTAAACCACCCTGGAAAGCGTCGCCTCAACACCAGGGTCCCAACGCCACTACCGGTGCTCAATTCGGACATCGGACGCGTCCGTGCCGTCCAAAACAAGAACCCCCGGGATGATGTCAATTCACTTAAAGACGTGTCATGCCTCCGAGGCCCCTCGTTTTGGGAATTAAAAATTCCCGAAACCATCTCAAAAAGTTCGTCTCTACTTAAGGGACGCATCTTCATAGTCGGCGCCCAAATCCGACGCCTGTTCTATGATTTATAAATCATTTCAATAATAATAATAATATTATTATTATTATTATTATTATTTTAAGCCCTTTTTTTAAGGACCACCGACCGGCCAGCGCTGGTCGGCCGCTTTTCCCGCGGAGACCCGCCGCTGGCGGGTCTCTGTCTCCTGATCAGGGTCGCGCACCGTGACCCTGTTTTCCGTGTCAACCGGCCGACACAGCCGGCCGGTTCTCCTGCTCTGGGCCCCGGTTCCTGCGGCTGGCGTCCCCGTGACACCGCCGGAGCCGCACGCCCCACCGGCCGCCCTCGTTCACCCGCGCTGAAGCCGCCGCCCGGCGCCTTGACGCTCTGCCGTCCGAGAGCCCCGCCGCCGCGACAGGAACCCGCAGCTGACAGCCCCGCTGCAACCGCCGACGACCGTTGCTCCGCCGAACCCTCTGATGGAACCGCCGCCGCCCAGCTTGCCGGAGCGCCGTGTTCGACTGCCAGAAAAACCAAAAACCTGCGTACTTCGCCGGAAGTTTGCGAATACATCAAGACTCGGATTTTGAATCCGATAATTTCGATTGGGAGATCGGGATTAGTACTACGCAAATGTGGGACTTTCTCAGAAATAAATTGCAATTTGACACATTTAAATGGGTTCAAAGAATGTGTGGAAATTAAAAACGCAAAACACACAATACTACCTGCGAGGGCGTTGCCCGACGCTTCACGGAGGATCCGCCGCCGCACCGTTGCCTTGCCGGAGGGGAGGAGGAGAGGAGGATATCCTCCTTCTTGGTTGATCACTTCTAAGGGGGAAGGGGAAGAAGAGGGGCGGGGTTAAGGTTTAAAAAGAAAAATTAAATTAATTAAATATTAATTAATTTAATCCTCAATTTTGACCCACACACGAAACGCCCGACGGGGTCTAGGTTAAGCCTCTCCTAGGGTAAAAACCACCTCCTGAGCACAACGGTGGTCTCGGAATTTGATTCTGAGCTTCCATTTTAAAGTTATAAAGCCGAACGCCCAAAGCTGCCAATTTATGAAAACGCACCTGGGGCCATTTTTCACAGACGGCCCGCACCCATGAAACTTATACCCCTCCTAGGGTAAACGGCACCCTACGAACTCAACGGTGCCCTCATTTTTTCAATATAAGCCACCGTTTAAGAGATACATGAGTTTAACCATTAAATGAATAAATTAATTAATTAATTTATCCGTTTAATGTTCCGAAAGTGCGCGAGGGGTCCAAACATCCCGCTCCGATATGTTTTATGTCGTTACTAGGGTAAAAACCCCATTCCCGACCCATTCGTATACTCGGATCACTGATCTGAAGCACTTTTCAGGAGTTATTCCATTTATTTTGCGTTTCTAGTGTGAACACACTGAAAATTTAATTCCGGCCACTCTGGGGCTCGGACTCGCACGCCGTCTGAAGGAGATGCTCTGTAATAACATTAAGAAATATCCCAAAGTCTTTCATAGAAAAAAAATGGGTTCTTACATCATTCCCTCCTTCAATCTTTTCATCCCCAAAAAGAAACACTAGGGAGAAACACATGGTACTAAGCCCACACCTGGCTTTCCCATACACAGAAGAACCCACAGACAGCTCTGCGTCACCGCACACAGACCAAGGGATTGATCTGTTCACACGAGGTCAGCCCTTGCTGATGTCGTGCACCCACTCCAGACTTTGGGGTTAGGGCAAGGCAGCAGGGAACCTCGCCATCCCCTTGCATGGTCTCAAATGGTCCGAAGGCTCTCGGGGGTAGCTCACCACCCCGACGGAACCTCTACGTCGCACGTCACGACTGGAATCACCACCCGCACCTGGATCAAGGCCTGGTGATTCCCTCTTTCAGAATATCCATATGGTGAAACACCCAAGGATATCTAGTCACACAAGATTCCACAGTCTATGTCTCGCATCCAAGACACTCTTACACGCTCGAAAAGTGATGGAGTCGACACCATCGACTAAAGAAAAAGGTCCCATGCCTTTTTCCTTACCAACACGGGGTTACACCCGACGACCTGCGTCACCCTGGTAACACCTCAAAAAAGAAGAAGGGAGGAAAACATTCCACACAGAGAGGCTAACAATTGTACTGCAAAAAGTAGAAGAGCTGTAGAGCGTACCTCTTATCACCTCATGCTCTGCAGGATCGTAGACATCCAAAGCTCGCGGTTGTCCGCGGTCCCAACTGTCAGCTCCCGGAGCCTGACGTGGACCACCTAGTGGTTACGAGAAGATCTTGTAAAGTCGTCCCCAACTACTAGCTCCTCCCGCTCCTCTGCTACCACCACCTCTCTGGGTACTACTCTGATCACGGTGTTGCCTCTACTGTGGCAGTGCGCCTGCTGCCTACCCGAAGCTCTCAGCAACCCGGGTCGGGCAGTCTCGTGCCAAGTGATCTCACTCATCACAAGAATAACATCGGCGCTCTCTGGGCTTCCCTTGTGCCCTCTGGTGCCACTGTGGTGTACGACCACGGCCCGACATCCACTCTCGAAAGTGAATCCTCGGCTGAGGCCCTGCGCCTTTTTGCCACAGTGGTATACGACCACGTCTCTGAAACCGGCAATGGAAAGGCCACCTGCGTCGAGGTGCTGTCCTCCGGCGCCTGCTAACTACGGCAGACGTCCTGGTTCCATAACTCCCACTACCACTACCAACCGCAAAACATGACAGGAAGCTCTCTGTAACCAACACCTTCTCTAGCACCCCGGCATATGGGGAAATTCCCAAGGGTACTATGACAGCACGAATCTCTCGGCGGAAACCCTGCTCAAACTTCGGTGCTTGGAATTTTTCTTCATGGACCAAGTCCGGGTAAAAGCGTGCATGGTCTGCGAAACTAGCTGCTTACTCGGCCACCTTCATCCCTCCCCTCTAAAACTGCAGGAGCTCCTAAATCCGAACGGAGTGCAAGCAGGAAGGTAAAACCCCTCATGAAACAAAAACACGAAGTCACCCCACGAAAGCGAGGACTTGTCAAGAAACCGAGTCACCAGACTCCACCAACATCGAGCTTCTCCACGAAAAAGGTCGGCTGCCAGAGCCACCATAAGATCTTTCGGCATCTACACAAGCCTGAAAAGGTGAACCACAGTCTCTAGCCAACCCTCTGCTACCTGAGGGTCTGGCTCACCACTAAACCTCATCGGTCTCTACCGCTGGAACTCACGGAGTCCGCTCAACCTGCGCTCAAGCTCAGCCTGCTCTGCTGAAACTGTCTGCTACTAAATAGGTGGGGGTGCTGCTACCGGCCCACCCGGAGAAAGGGCTCGCATGATGGATCCTGGACTGTGTCTTCTTAGCTCACAGGGTCGTCGTCATGAACCAAAGCTGGTATCTTGGTTGGCTGTCTTCGCGGAGACATCCTGAATATTATCAAGGAGTGCCGCAATCAGATAAGCATAAATGTATATACCAATAACCACGATGGGGAGCTGACTCAAGAAGGATAGTCAAAGACTCAATCCTATGTGATGCACAAACCAATTTCCCGACAACGAGTGTCTCAACATGCTGAGTCGACAAGAGGGTTATCAAGGTCCTGGTGAATGGATACGTCGGCCGCCACACCATCACTGGACTCTTTGGCCTGAGAGCTGCTCTCGAGACACGTTGACATTGTTGCCCTAAATCCCAACTATTTCCTCTTTTAGGGACGTCCAAACAATGTCCCAAGGAACGAACCACCTCTGATACCCCTTTTTCACGACCCGACCCTACCCGGGATCGAGCCGCAACTACCCCAAGCCCGCCTCCATAGGCCATGGGCTGGCGACCAGTGCTGAAGGCACAAAAACTCGGGGAGTCCTTTGCCTAAGCACCTGTACGCACACACGCAGCACACTCAAAGCAAAAGAGCAGAGTAAAAGAAAGAACAAGTAGAGTAAAAAAGAACAACTGCTATATGTATAAACCACAGATGTGCATTGACCTCTAAACAGTACAAAGTACAAGCTAAAGAGAAAGGGGAAAAACACGCACCCAACCAAAAAAAAGTGCCACAACCCAGTAACAGGTAAACAAAAAGAAACAGCTAACGGGCCTCCTTCCTGGAACCCGGCCACGACCACCGCACGCGGTTCAAGCTCCTGAACTCCTAAGATCCACTGAATTCATGACCAACCTGTCCGTCGTCTGCAAGGGAACACCAAGTGCGGGCAAAGCCCAAGAAGGGGTGAGTATAAAAGTACTCAGTAGGATACCCCGAAGGCTCGAGAGAGCAACAAAGGAGGTACCAAAGGGTGAGAAGTAGATCGAAACTGAAAAGTAAAGGAGTACAACAGAAGGTGCAGTAAAGAGTAACAGCTCCACCAAACAAGAGAAAGGTAGAAGACTCGTCCTAACACTAGGAGCTAGGAATGGTGATAAGATGAACTTCTCATTGATCTTTCACTACCTATAGCAGGAGATTAGACTCCTCCAGCCACGAAAATCTAGACGTGGAAAGCACGTGGTATACCCCACGTGTCTTCGCCTATCCTGGAAGGAGAGAAACCAAACCCAAGAAGTGGGTACGAGAACATGGTATATACATATCCTTATGCTCTGTCAAGAAGCCCGAACAAGACCGTAAGGGGATCTCTATCCCGTAGCTCAGCTCAAGAAAACGAGTAGCCAACAGTCCCAGAAGTAAACTCCATCGATGGCCATCATCCCACACGTCTGCCCCGAACTACAACTCAAGGGCTCAATCACCACACCTCGACACTATCTGCTTTCGGCGGAACTGACTCACCCGCACGATTTTACATCGCGTCATAAGAACGTGTCTCGGTGGGGAGAGTGCCCCTCATACTTGAGAGTTCTAGGGAAATTCAAACCACACCTCGTCACTGCCCTACAGTCGAGAGGTCTTCTCAAAGTCAAAGTCATTCCATAACTGACCCGTACAACCACAGGTCTCGCTCCGGTAATCATGGAGGAAATCCACAGACTAGCCTAGTAGAAAGGACTGAGTCTGGAATATCAACGGGTGTCCCACTACCCAGCCCTGCTGGAGGGTAATTCATAATATAATATCGGGAGACCCACTGTCCAGCCCTGCTGGAGGGTAAACCATAATACATCATCCGAAAACCCACTGCCCAGCCCCGCTGGAGTGTAGACCTTAATACATCATCAAGCGACCCACTGTCGAGCCTCGCTGGAGGGTAGACCTTAATACATCATCAGGCAACCCACTGCCCAGCCCCGCTGGAGGGTAGACCTTAATACATCATCAGGCGACCCACTGCCCAGCCTTGCTGGAGGGTAGACCTGGAACTAGACGACGGGCGACCCACTACCCAGCATTGCTAGAGGGTAGACCCTAAGAGGTCGTTGGGTGACCCACTGCCCAGTCTCTACTGGAGGGTAGACCCTATGTGCATCGGGTGACCCACTACCCAGTCTCTGCTGGAGGGTAGACCCTAAGAGGTCATTGGGTGACCCACTGCCCAGTCTTCGCTGGAGGGTAGACCCTGGAAGACGATGAGTTGCAGCCCCACAGGAGGGTAAAACTGAGAACTGCTCTAGCCATCTCCACTGGAGGGTACAACACTAGCCAACTAAACACGGAGTGGGTATCACGCAACCACCCAACTCCAGAACAACTCACACAAAATAGGTTCAGCACCTGCTCCATCACTGGGTGTCACTAGCACTGCTACCAGCCGATCCATCGATAACGAAACCAGGGGGAGACCACTCAACCCTACTGGTCAAATAAACGAGCACAGATCCAGGGGAAAAACTCCACCCTGTTAGTCAAACAAATGAACACAGAGGGACCCTATACGTCGTGAGAGGTCAAAGTACGTAAAGCAAAACTCGTCACACACATGGGGCCCCCACAATGTGTGGCCCCATCTCAACCCCAACTGAGAACACAAACATTCTCAGGTATAAACAACCAAATGTACCTCCAAGCGTTCTCGTATATTCACAGAGTATACCACGTTCCAGCCCAAAGGCTATCGTGCACACGACACCCATCGTCAACGTGAAGGTGTGATGTAACAACTCCACCTCAAAGGCCAAGGAACAACCAACAACATCTTTTGAACCATTTATATCACTCTCCCAAGAGTGCACGATCACACGACAAAGGTCTTCTACAAAGATGGTAGGAGGAACCACCACCGGAGCACCTTTCATGCTTCCACATTTAACAATATCACGTAAGAGGATCCACACAACCAAACGGACCACACAATTGTAATCCTCGCGGAAAAACACACGAGATCGACTACTTACTCACCTCCAACGGATATCCGACGGAAAAGTCACCAACACCGCCTCATGCCCGAATGGCATCCTGTGATCCCGAGCCTCGGCCCCGAAATAGTCAGGCGCATCGCACCATTGTGATCCCCAAGGGAAAATACGTCAAAATCACTATCCACTTTAGTGCAATGGATATCCGGAGAAAACGATACGTTCTGGAGCCCCGCGCATGAGCGGTACCACGTGGGACCCGCACCCTGGTCTCGAAACACAATGAACGAATCGCACCGTTGCGATCCTCTTGAAAAAGTACACGAAATGGACTATTCACTTGTCCAAAACGGACACCCGGTGATAAGGCTGGAAATCACCGTCAACTCCCGAAACGGCCCTCGCGGGGCCCACACCATCGTGCGGAATTAGAGCGGTCGGACTGCGCCAATGCGATGCCCTCGGAAAAACACCCAACATCGACTGCTCGCACTCCCCGAACGGACGTCCGAGGAAAAAGTAGGTAAAATTGCATGCAGCTCAAAAGACGGCATGTGGGCCTACGCCTCAACTCTATCTTCAACGCCCGAAACCAACCTGGAAATCTTCGTCTCGACACCAGGGTCCCAACGCCACTGACGGCGCTCAATTCAGACATCGGACGTGTCTGTGCCGTCCAAAACATGAACCCTGGGGATGACGTCAATTCACTTAAAGACGCGTCACGCCTTCGAGGCCCCTCGTTTCAGGAATTAAAAATTCCTGAAACCATCGAAAACATTTCGTCTCTACTTAAGGGACGTGTCGTCGTAGTCGGTGCCCAATTCTGATGCCCGGTCTATGATTTATGAATAATTTCAATAATAATAATAATAATAATATTATTATTATTTTAAACCCTTTTTTTAAGGACCACCGACCGACCAGCGCCGGTCGGCCGCTTTTCCCGTGGAGACCCGCCGCTGGCGGGTCTCTGTCTTCTGATCAGGGTTTTGTGCCACGACCCAGTTTTCCGCATCAACCGGCCGGTGCTCCTGCTCTGCGCCCCAGCGCCTGCGGCCGGCGTCCCCGCGACACCGCCAGAGCCACACGCCCCACCGGCCGCCCTCGTTAACCCGCGCTGAAGCCGCCGCCCGACGCCTTGCCGCTCTGTCATCCGAGACCCCGTCGCCGCACCAGGAGCCCGCGGCTGACCACCCTGCTACAACTGCCGAAGACCGCTGCTCCGCCGAACCCTCTGAAGGTACCGCCGCCGCCCAGCTCGCTGGACCGCCGCGTTCGACTGCCGGAAAAACCAAATACCCGCGTACTTCGCCGGATGTTTGCGAACACGTCGGGACTCAGATTTTAAATCCGAGAATTTTGTTGGAGAGATAGGGATGATTACTAAACAAACGTGGGATTTTCTCGGAAATTAAATTTCAATTTGACACATTTAAATGGGTTTAAAGAAGGTGAGGAAATTAAAAAACGCAAAACGCACAATCCTACCTGCGAGGGCGTTGCCCGACGATTCACGGAGGATCTGCCGCCGTGTCATTGCCTTTCCAGAGGGGAGGAGGAGAGGAGGATCTCCTCCTTCTTGGATTATCACTTCCAGGGGGAAGGGTAAAGAGAGGGGTGGGGTTAAGGTTTAAAAAGAAAAATTAAATTAATTAAATTTTAATTAATTTAATCCTCAATTTTGACCCGCACCTGAAACGCCCGACGGGGTTGGGGTTAAGCTTCCCCTAGGGTAAACACCACCTCCTGAGCACAACGGTGATCTCAGAATTTGATTTTGAGCTTCCATTTTAATGTTATAAAGTTGAACGCCCAAAGCTGCCAATTTACGAAAACGCCCCTGGGTTCATTTTTCACAGACGGCTCGCGCCCGCGAAACTTATACCCCTCCTAGGGTAAACGGCATGCTCTGAACTCAACAGTGCCATACTTTTTCCAATACGATCCACCCTTTAAGAGATACTCGAGTTTAACCATTAAACGAATAAATAAATTAATTAATTAATCTGTTTAACATTCCGAAAGCGAGCAAGGGGTCCAAACATCCCATGCCGACAAGTTTTATGCCGTTCCTAGGGTAAACACCCCATTCCAGACCCATCCGTACACTCAGATCTCTGATATGAAGCACCGTTTAGGAGTTATCCCATTTATTTGTCGTTTCCTGTGTGAATGCACTGAAAATTTAATTCCGGCCACTCCGGGGCTCGGATTCGCACGCCGTCTGAAGGAGCTTCTATGGAAAAACATCAAGAAATATCCCAAAGTTTTTCACAGCAAAAACTAGTTTCTTACATTTAGATTCCAAATTCCTTGAAATTCAGACTCTAAATTACATAGAATTCAGAATCAGAATTATTCAGAATTTAGACTTAGAATTACTCAGAATTAAGACTCTAAATTCCTCATTATTAAGACTCGGAATTCCTTAAAATTTAGACTACTAATTTCATGTAATTCTGACTCTGATTTCCTCTGAATTCAAACTTCAAAATCCCCAGAATTCATATTTATATTTCTTTGAAAAACAGAATCTAAATGTCCATGTCTTATAAACTCTAGATATTTATTTAGTAAGACTCTAAATTTTGTTTTTCCTTATACTCCATAAAATATATATTATTAAGAAACATAATTTTTCTTACACATGGTATTATTATGAAATGATTTCATGTAATCTATTTCTAACTAATTGTTGGTTGAGTGACACATGTACAGGTCTCTCTGAGATTCCAGGGAAAATAGGATCAGTGGTGGAGGGAGCTGACCATTGGATTTGTGCATATAAATAGAATTTCATTTGATCGATCTCCCAACAGTTCCATCAATCTAGAGATTACATGTTGTTGAATTGATTTCTAGGCAGAGATACAATCATTCCTTGTGCGTGCGAAGCATCATGTTCAACTTTCTTCATCCGACTTTGATTGTTGCTGAGTACAATCGAGGGATTCTTGTGATAGGAAGGCATAGGCTCTGACTACCTTAAAGTTCAACAACTTATAGGGATAGGAAGGAATTGGTTCTGACTACCTTAATGTTTGAGGGATAGCGGGGATATCAAGATAGATTATGATATTCCTATTGATGTTTTACCCTTGTGTGGGTAAAACAGAATTTCTTGAAAGTTTAAATCAAGGGATGTTTATCCAATGTTGATGGATACCCTACTCATTGGGTTAAAATATTTTATACTTGTTACTTGTTTGATTTCATGTTTTATTTCTGACGTATTTTGAAAAATGAAGAAAGTATAACATTATTATACTTTCTAATACTTTTTAATACTCTGATATGTAATATTCTATAAGCTTTATGGAAAAAAATTTTCATTGTAAACTTTTCTTTAGTTTCATTTTCAGAACCATATTTCCAGAACCTAAAAAAGATTGTCTTATAGAATTCTTTTAGGGTTTCTGAATTTACCTGGTTTTACTTTGTTAATCATATTTTTCCTTATGGTTAAAAATGAACATTTTTAAACATATAATTCACCCCCCCCCCACTTGTAATTGAGCATCTATATTAATATTTTGATCCAACACATGAAATCAGATGAGGTCTCTAAAATAATTATATTCGCATATAGTTTTTCTTACTCAAGTTTTCTTTGTTCTAAATTTTCATTCTTTACTTTTCTTGCTTATGTTTTTCTTAGATATTTTTTATCATTGTTTACAAACCGTTTCAATTAACATGTTTTTTGAAAAGTTATTTTCTTATAGAATGGAAGTATTGAATATTGGTTCTACTGATAATCTAAATCCTACTAGATGATGTATTTTTTATTGTAATTATTATGAGTATTAGAGAGATAGAATAATGACTATTGTTATTAACACTAGAGTATACTATTTTTCCATTCTCATTGGAGATTACAATATTCTTGACAAGGAAGCCAAAACCTTTACCAACCAAAAAAAGTTAGAATATCAACTAAATTACAAGGTACGCAAAAACTTTTTGTGTTCTATGACCTAGAATATATATAGTCGTGATTCTTCTTGTGAATATGCTAACTACATCTAGAAGAAACTGAAGGTTACTCATTTTAGGGTAGAAAAGTGATAGATACTAGGAGAGCTATCCTTAGAGCTGAATATCATGGATTTATATTTACTTATATAGAACCAATTTGCAATGTGAAACAAATATTTATGACCATTGTCAAAAGTCTACAATCTATGGGAGATAAAGGTCTTGATGTTGAATCTCTTGTGTACAAGATAATTGAAATCATGCCAAATGAGTGGGAATCAAAAAGGATGGCTATTGATGTGAATATGAATTTTTCTCGAATTACTCTTGATGAAATTTTTGTAACTCTTCTTCAACATGATACAATAATGAAAAGAGATTATGATATTAATAAAAATAAAAATGGAAATGGAAGTGTATCCTTTTCTACTACTAAATCCAAGACTCTGGAAAGGGTTAAAAGATTAAATTCAAATAATGTCATTGTTCTGTCTAAATATAGTGAAAGTGAAGATTATAAAAATGAACTAGCCAATATTTCTTAATGGATGAAAAAGATAGTGGGAAAAAAGGCTTTCAGTATAATATAATAAGAAATATAGAATAGACAAGAAAGTCTCAAAAGTCGATTCCTATGAATATAAAAGTGATGGACACATCAGGACAGATTGTCCCATGCGCAAAAGAAAAGATAGAAAGGAAATGCATTCTGAGAGAAACATGAAGAAATATAGCAAGGCTAAGGCTAAGAATGTTTTTAAGGCTAATAATACTCAGAGTTCCAATGATGGTGACTCATCTGATGAATCATAAGAGTTTGAGTCATCTATTCAGAAAAATCTTGGTCTACTAGACAAACTACCCATTGAAAATCATTGTCTTATGAGCAAGGTACACAATGTTGAATATATTAGTAATGTATCTTTGAATGAAAATTATACAGATGATAAATACTATAAGTCTGCTGATGAAGAATATTCTTTTGATGAAGTTAACTCTTTAACCTCTTATGAAGATGTTTCTAGATTTTCTAAACCCCTTGAAAATGATAGTTGTAAGATAAAAAATAAGTTAGATAAAAAATTCTATAATTTATGTTTTAACTAAAGAACTCTCAGATCTTTCAAAGGATATTGATCAAAAAAAATTTGATTTTCAAAGTGTTTCAAAAAACCTTGAGGAACTTAATTTTGAGAAGGATAAGCATCCTAAGGATATTGAAAATTTAATTTCTAAGAAAAATATTTTAGAGGCTATCTCTAGTTATGAAACTAATATTTTTTAGGATAAAAAATTGGTTATTAAACTAATGATAGAAATATTTTAGTTAAGGAAAATTTTTCCAAACATTACCTCTGGTAAAGATAAGTTTGACAATCTGTTTTCCCAAATTCATCCTTTAAGGAATTGTTCTATATTTAGTTATACATATTCTAGACCATTTTTTAGTAATAACTATTTTTTCCCCAAAGTATAGTGATCTTCCTCTAAATTATCATCATTCACATAATCCATAAATCACTTTTCAGTATCATTTATATCTATATGATAAAATATATTTTCCTAAAATCAATTCAATATTTATCTGTTAATTAATATAAATAATTTTTAACTGACTAAGAAATCACATAGGCCATTGGTAGGAATTTTAGCCTTATTTCCCTTCTATTATGGGTCCAAGTCCTAAAACCATTCAAGATGTGATGAGATATCATGTTTATTAAAACTATACTAATACAATTTTTATAACATTCCCAAATATATATTTTACAATATAAAAATATCATTAATCATAAAATAACTTCTAAACCTCAATTAGTTTCTAAAAACTTATTTCTCATCAAAATAAAATAATTATAATTGACTATCATCAAGAAATTATTAACTGAAACGTTTATTTACAACAATATCATTTTCCCTAAAATTAATGCCTCCAAAACATTTCCCAATTTTTCTTCAAAAAAATGCTAAGTAATCACTTCCTACTAACATATGTTTCCAAATTTTGTAAACAAAAAACTACTTTATAATGTTTCATGAACCTAATTATATTTAGAATATATCAAAATACCACTGATAAACACAACATTCATTATACTTATTTCCTAATAATTTTTCCCTGGATTGTCAAAATATTTAATGATACGAAGTATTTATTTATGATTCCTCAATATCAACTCAATAATGATTCATATTCATCACATTATAAAATAATTCATACAACTAATCCATACATTAGTCTCTTCTTTTATGCTACTTATATTCCCTTCATCTTCTATCATTATGTACATATATCTAAAAAATATAAATTCACATACTCGGTGATATTTCCCATGCTAAGGGTTAAGGGTTTTTTGATATTGTGAAAAAAAATCATCAAATTTATATTATTCATAGTTATTTTAGTGATATTAAGTATTATATGATTTATCAAATAGTTTCTCTTAGGTGATTTGGATTTTAAAACATCATTCAAAAACATTTGAATAAGATTCTTTCAGGATTTTATTTAATCATCGGGAAGGGATAAAAAGTTTGTGTGAAAATATTTTCCATTAATAATGATTAATGATCATTAATATATAGATTATATCATCATAAAACATGAAATGAATTATTTCATGTCAAAATAAAAATTGTATAAGTAATGGAAATCCCAATAAAATTCATCAATATTTTATCCTTAAATTTATCAAAAATAGCGTTAATATTTCTAACATTATTTAAAGTTTATTACCTCAAAGTTTATATCATAGCATTACTCTTAAATCTATAATAATTGTAACACCATTCTTATGAAATAATCCTTCATGTTAAACATAAGGGTTATATATACATCAACCCAATAAAACGTATCCCAAAATATCATGATTCACAGTAAAATCATATTAGATAAAAACTCAAAAGGGGTGACTATGTCCTTGAACATATGTTCATACATAAAAATATAAACCCATAATGGTATCTATAATAGTTAATTTAAACTGAAATGAAAACATCATAATCTAAAAATTTATCTAAAACATTGCAATGATAGAAACTAAATAGCTGGTCTTTAAACAATACATATTCTAGTGTTTTTAAAAAATAATTCATTTTATTGTATTCAAAAAAATATTTTTGGTTTATATTTCTAGAGACATAAAACATAACCCTAAAAAAATAAGTATTACATCACAAATTGTATTATTCCACTTATTTTACATTTTTACCAAAAAACAAAAAATTTACGATATAAAATGTTTAATATTCCATTTACATAAAAAATATTTCCACATTTACCTCATCATTCTACTTAATCATCCTTAAAACCCTATGAGAAATATTTTGAAATTATTTATGAGCTAAAAAATATTATTAAGGGATAAAAAATTAAACTTTTTTACTCATTGAATACTTATAAAAATTTTCCTTTTCTAAATAAATATTTTCTTACTTATGAAATCATATTCCCTACTCAAAGAATTTAATAAAACATTTCATAAGAAATATTAATGTAAAAAAACAATGCATGCAATTTTTATTTGAAGTCATCAAAAAAATGAGAACTTTTTCCCAATATTATATTTCCCCCTTAAGATATAGTATATAATTTTCTAAAAAATATGATCATTTTATTACATTTGAAACCAAAATATTACTATAAAAATACATTTAAATCCTTGATAAATCATAAATGTAACCTAAGTAATAATTTTCAAATAAATTTTACATATGGAATAATCCTCATAGTTATAAATATAATAACCATCATGTTTAAAAATAGAATTTCCATCACAATTACAAATGTCCTTAACAGTTATAAGTGGAATAACCCTCATGGTGAACATCCAACATAAATCATACCAAATTCATTGTAGGTATATCATGAAATAACCTTTAATAGGTTTTTATTAGAACCACCCTTCATTATTAAAAATGAATAAGGACTTTTACATAATCAAAAAACATAAAATGTTCAGTTTTCAAAATATTATTTACACTCATAGAAAATCATTTTTTAATATTGAAATGTTAAATCCATTTTAAAATCCTTTTTTAAAAATAGCCTAATAATAAAAAAATATAGGTTTTAATTAAAGAAAAAATAGAATATTATAGTGTAATTGACAAATAAAATAATTTTTATAGTGTTGTTTTAATTATTTGTTAACATATATGATAAAATGAAACATTACTTTTTTTACTTTACAAAGAATATCATCAATTTCTGAGTAAAATATGTAAAAAGGTATCATTGGAAAAAATATTAAAAATTAAAAATGTTAAATAATATTTACATGATAATTATTTTATTTCCATATAACTACATAAATAAAATAAATTTAAAAAAATGTACTTGAACAAAAATAATTTGGAAGTGAAATGTTAAAAGTGAATTTATTTTAAAGAAAATGACTTCTGAAAAACCTTAAAAAGTCTAAAAATTTATAAAATTATAAACGAAAGTAAAATATGGAAAAATGACCATTGAAACCATTTTAAGTAGATAATAATTGTGTATAATCATTTTGAATAATATGGAGATTTAAGAAAATCATTTGTAAAATAAATCATTAAAACAGTTAATATGATGTTTTAGAAGTAACGTTTTACATAAATTGAGTTTGACTCATCTTGTATTGTATTTATGTTCATGAATAATTAAATTATTTAAATTATTTAACTTTTTAGTGGGATTTTTTTTTCATTCCTTTTATTTTTTTTTTCATGTTATATTCCATTAATCAATTGAGTTTATATGGTATATTTTGATGATATTTGGTTCATATGTCCAAACTGACCTTAGAAGGTTCACTGTGGTCAAATATTTCATTATTCCATAATATCTAGAATAAAAACCATTAAATATTTATCATTTTCAAGAATTAATTTTTAATTTAATCCCATCCACGATAGGTGGTTATAAAAATAAACTACACAACAATCATGGAGATGGTAGGTCATACCTAACCATGTGTAACATTTCCATTTTTCAATAATCCTTATAGAAGGATTATAAGAGTAATATTATCATTATAAATTATATTCATATCATAAATATAATATTATTTACTTACATATACTTATATATATCATCCATTTTATGTGGTTATGGAAAGCGAATCACATCACTTCATGGAGGTGGTAGTCCCCACATATGCATGAAAACTGTTATCATTTTTTTGGTAGATAGAATAGTAAGAAAGAGAATAAAATATATATTATCCATTAACAATGATAAATAATTAATTTATATAACATATCTATATATAATCTATCATTATAACCATTCGTTACCAGATATGATGAAAATTGAATTACATTGTTTCTTAAGGCGGTTGTTCATCGTACATAAAAATCATGATTTCTCTTCTCAATTGATGGAAGAAGAAATTCATATTAGTCATTCCATTAACATGATAACATCATGGTATATTTAAAATAATTTTACTATTATTTCATCGAGGTTTAAGAATATTAAACTGAGTTAGGAGAAGAAACCATATGAAAACTCTTAGTTAAGAATTATACCTCTTCTCTACCCAGCCTCTTAAGATTTACACTCAAATCATTCCAATAATTATTTTTAGATCCAAAAAATCCTTTAAGAAATGTGTGGTTTTTTAATATTGTATTTGGGAAGGTATTTTCAAAAATAGTTGTTCATGATCTGTGAAGAAAATATAATAATATGTTCCCATTCACATGATATGGGAGGGGAACCCATTAAATTGCATAAAATGTAAAATTAATATAAATTAATTTCCATTTTAAAATGGATACAAATATATAAGATAATAATAAATCATGAGGGTGAGTATAAATCCACCCCAAAAATTAAAATTATACATGTTTAGGTGATATTTAATCATTATATCTTTTTATTAACACTTACTATACCTTTTTGAAAATTTATATTGTATTAATGTTTTTCCTCTTTTGGGGTCAATAAAGTGACAATAAATGTAGAAAAGTCCCAAAAATTAACTGTGGTGGACATTATATACCATTTAACCTTAACTGACTAGAATATAATATTTTTATGAATGTATAATCATTTAATATCAATATTTTCAATTTTGACAATATTCATTTCAAGTGACACTAAAATCATATAAAAAAGATTGAATTCAAATAAAAAATATCCTCATACCCAAAATATGTTTCAAATATATAGAAAATTTATTTAACACAGTAATTAATTCAAATTGTATTAGATTTAATATTTTTTAAAACAATTTATTTAATTTATCTATAAATTTCAAATCTATTATATAAGAATTGTGTAAGAATTTATGCTAAATATTTTAGTACTAAAAATTTAAAATAATTTACCAAGATAAAAAAATTAATTTATCACTCATATAACCATTTATAACCGAATTTATCTTCTTATTATCCATATGGGAAAAAATATTTAATGTTCATAAAATAATGAAAATAGTAATTTTCATTTCTATACATAAAGTATTATACAGGTCATATTGATGAACATATGAAAAAAGGTCATATATTTGAATTAGAATGACTATGGATGGAATATATTCAATTAATAAAATTAATTCTAGTTTTATGGGTTCTTTTTAGTCCTTTTGAAATATTTTATACAATCAATTTACCCATTACACCCTTACTATGGTTACAAATATTTATTATGGTTTCTATTAATAAGGAAAAATTAGGTACATATTAACCAAATTTATACCTCTCGATTGCTAATATTTAATCCATTTTCCCGATTCCAAAACATAAGAAGTAAAATTTAATTTAGAAGTTAAACAAAAAAATGTGATGAAAAATGTTTCTCACAAAAATTCCTTTAATGTATAAATAATATTTTTATAACAAATTTAAATAGAAAATTAATTAAAAATACAATAATTAGTTGTTTATTCATCAAAAGAAACTAATTAAATTTTAAAATAAACCCAAAAAAGAATTTTACTTTGTAAATACTAGAAAAGGGAAATCAAATTTTATTAAAAAAAATTAGTATTTTTCTCTATTCATTGAGAAATCAAACATTTTAGAAAATCCTCAAAAAAATAAACTCTAACAAATGTTTGACATGACTATTTGAAAAATGATATCATTTTTGTAAAATTACATTTCTAAAATACTAAAAAATTCATTTTGTTACCAGACCAAAAAAATCAATAATTATCATTTTTAAAGAAAATATAGTTATAAAGCATAATATTAATTTACTAAAAACAATATAGTGATTGTTTAATAATATTTTATCGATAAATATGTATTTTTTAAAACATTATAAAAATTTATTATTGATTTAAATACTATTCATAAATTCCAATATAATTTCTAGGTTAAAATAATTATATTATAATATTTCAGGGTTCATTAACACTTACTATTTCATGTTTTCTATGTTATAAAACCTAGTTCTCATTTATAAAAACAATTATATAATGATACAATAGAGACCAAAATAATGTATAACCTAGTGAAAACCCCATATTCTTAAAATAACCATTGTCTCGACTTTCCCATATGATTTATCGATAAATGGGAATACCATATTATCGAATAAGTTGTGTGAAAGTTCTTTTTTGAATTTTATTATTTATAAGAAAATTAATTTTGATTTCAAATGACATTCAAACACAACACTGACTCAGAGGAAGAATCCAATGACATATATAAATATTCAACAGACAAAAAAAATAAACCTGTAGTCATTATAACATTGTTTTGGAAAGGGTTAATCCTTATACATTCTTTTTTATAAAATATATTATTTTCTTTATGTTGTGTTAATATAATAATTTTTCTATACCAATAAAATTATTAACATAATTATATTGAAATTTTTTATTATAAAATTATTTTTAATGAAAAACTATAATGTATATTTATGTTTTTATTTTTTGTTAATATATTTCATTGTTATTTATAATTTTCATCAAGAAATTATATTTGATTGGCTACTAAACCTTGATATTATATGTATTAATACTTTATAACAACTGATAGAGTATTTTTTTCAAAGCTATAATGTATTTTTGATAAATACTGACGTTTATAAATGTTATGTAAGTACTATTAAAGGAATAAAATTATTTTTATTTCCCAATAAATAATAAAATTACTTCTTTATCATTGCTTAAAAAATCCGGATACATGACTTTTTTAGTGTTTCTAAAAGAGATGTGTTTATTAGTGAAATTATTAAACATTTATATAATTAAATTATAAATATTTATTTAAAACATTTTATAATCATTCAATATTTTTTATCCAGAAATAATTTTACAGTTGATTATTCTTAATATTGAAATTTTCATTCCAATAATTTTTTTAAAATAATATTTAATATAGAATAGAAAACTTATATAATTTTTAATATTAAATTATTACTAAATGGTTTTAAAAAGTTCATTTATCATGGGTTTGAAATCCATTATTAAATCGACATATGAAGGTATATAGATGAGGTCTTTATTATGTTTAAATACATTTTTTCATTAAAAATATAATGATTGAAACATTTTTTATAAAAAACATGAAATGAATTCTTCATGTTCAAACATGTGGTTTTCAATAATATAGATCTTGAGATAATGTTTCTCAGAGTTATTACCCTACACATATTCTACATAATAATAATCTTACAAAAGGTCAAGTGAGAATGAGGATTCACGTGGCCCATTGTTCGAGTGTCAAGCAATATATTCCCCATGATGAGTTGGATGTTAGATTAGTAAAGATTTTTATTAGAACATTCCTATATCAACTTGTTAACCTTGTCAAAATATATATATAAATTGAGGAATTCCCTAACAACTTAATTATTTTTTGAGAAATCATTAACAATTAATGAAAAAGTGCCTAAATCAATTATAGTTATTATAGATGGTGAATGGGAAGGGGTGAAACTGAAGTTCGAATCAAAAAAATCTATGGGATCAACCAATCCATCAAAATACCATTTAAAATCACCTTTAAACTTCTATTTCAAATTCAAAATTTACTAACAATATTAGTTGATACCAATGCATCGTTCAAAAATGGTGAAGGACAATCATTGAATTTGTGGAAAAAATGTATGAAGAGTCCATTACAAACATTTTTTGTAATGAGAATGTTGATGAAATCTTCAATAATGTATATCTATGAGTCTCATTATCAAAAGTATTCATGAGGTGCGTTTCTATTATTTTTTTACTGAATCGACAATATACTTTGTTAATTATAGTTAAATACTATTAATATTTCCTTATAGGTGTATATATTATAACTATTTCAAGGGATAACCTTGTTAACAAAAAACTAGACTCATTAGTTCTCACATAACTTATACATAAAAACTATCATTAAAACAATGGGAATATTCAATAATAGTGCACATAATGGCTATAATGATTGTAAATAGACATATAGACAAAAAAACTTCTTAATACCCACGATGAATGTTTTAATCACAACAATTTAATCATATAAAATTTACTTCAACTACTTAAATTTTTTAGTATTTATTATTTTATTAGGAATAATTGTTTCTAATTACAATTAATATGGATTCTCCAAAAAATTATCTTATAGATTCAACTCTTGGATATCCATTAAATTGACCAAATGTGACGACATTTATAAATTTTTATACACAACATTTAAAATTTTACAAATAAACTCCTCATGATAAACATTATATTATATTTTAATTAATGGTTTGTGGTAATAGGTTTTGTAGATACCATTTTCCCAAGAAGTCTATCGAATTGTACAAGTGGATGAGTTTTAGGGTATGTATAATATGATTTTTCATGAAACAATATATAACAGAAAGTAATTATTTTTCTCAATGCTTCTATAGTTTCCAAAATGAACTAGTGACAAAAATTATTTCTATTATATTTTATAATTTATAAAATATGTCATCTTCCATAAAAAATCAAACATACCCAATGAGATATTTGTGATGATAAATAAAATTTTATTTAAAATATTTATTAATAATTTTTTTCATAACAACTATGAATTTTGACGTTCCTCATTTTCAAAAGAAAAAATATATTTTTTATTTAAAAAATGTGAAAATTAGGTGGTGAATAAAGGTTTATAGAATCCTTGAAAAAATGACTTCCTAAAAATTATTAATACTATATTTTCACAATTTTATAAACTATGTTTTAGTTAAATTACATGTAAACTTATCTAGTACTTATCTATTTGATTTTCATATAGATAATGAAGAAATGAATTCATCTTGAATTGTTTTCTCTTCGAATATTTTTCTCAATTAATAATATAAAATTATTAAAAATATTCCGGAAAAGGTACTCAACAATTTTAATTCACTCATGTGATATGTTTTACCTTAAAAGTGTAGTTTGTTATTTATTTTAAATTTTTATGTTCACTAGTGTGTGTTTTTATTTTACAAATAACTCAAAGTTCATGTTTTAAATCTAAAATGATATTTTAGTTAAAAAGACATGTAACATACTAAAAACTAAAAAAATGTATTTATATTTTTTTGATACTTTTTTAAAATGATCCATAAGTCATTATTGATGTGTATGAATAAGAAACACCTCAATCTAACACACAGTGTGACATTTATGACTTAAAGGGTATGTATTCTACTTAAAATGACTTTTTTGTTAATGACATGTGTCACTCAATGAAAACTATAAAAATTCACTCGAATCCTCATAACACTTTTTTAAAACGATACATAAGTCATTTTTTATGTGTAAGAATCATTTACACATTAATCTAACATAATATTTCACTAATACGACTCAATGTGCATGTTTTCTTTTTAAAAATTATATTTTTGTTATAAAATTATCACTCAATGAAATCCAAAAAAAACAAGCAGAGATGTATTAATACATTATGAAAAAACTCCTATATCATTATTCATTTTTTGAAATCACCCACACATTAATCTAATAGTCGATGTGATCGATATAATATGATGTTCATGTTATTATATAAAATTTACATTTTAGTTCAAGGCATGTGTCACATATTTAAAACAACGAAAAAAAATTCATCTTTTTTGGTATATTATAATATTTATAAATATGTAATTTGTGATTGTAGGAATCATATGCACCTCAATCTAATACAAAATTTTCCTTGTATGACTCAAAGTGTTTTAATAAGTTTTAAAATTTCAATTTAGTTCAAAACACAATTAAAATTACTAAAAAGAACGAATGAAAATTAATTTTATTTGATATGTTATTGAAAAAATTCCAAGTAATTTGTGATGTGTTGGAATATTACACACCTCAAACTGATGCACGATGTGACTAGTGACACATGAAATGTGTGTTTTCAGTTTAGATGGATATTTTAGTAAAAAATGTGTCCCTAAATGAAAATTGATCAAATTGGTTCAATTTGTCTTAATACATTTGGAAAATTATCCATAAGTCATTTGTGATATTTAGGAGTCACTCACATGTCATTATAACAAACGATGTGTCTATTATGACTCAATGTTCATGTTTTCAGTTTTTATTTTACATATTTTTAAAAATGTGTGTCACTCATGGAAAACCTAACAAACATGCTCATATTGTCTTGATAATTAATAATAATGATACTTATGTCACTTGGGATCAATCTCACATTATTATGATTAATGAAATGAATGGTTTGATTCCTGGATTTTATTTTCAAATAAAATTGAAATTTTAGTTAAAAACCAAACATCACAAAACCATAACTAAGAAAATACATTTATAAAGTTAGACTACATTATAATGATGATCCATATGTAATTTTTGACATTTATAGATCGACCACACCTCAATTGGATACATTGTGTGCCCAATATTACTCGATTTGTATGAATTTATTTGAAAATTATCATTTTAGTTCATAACACATGTTACAAAATCAAAACTAAGAAAATGAATTTTTATTGTTCTGATACATTATAAAAATGATTCAAAAGTCATTTTTTAAATGAATATATAAAACAAACCTCAATATAATACATTGTATACCCCGTATAAAATGGATTTTATCTTTTTTGTTTAAAATTGAAAATTTAGTTAAAACACATGTCACATACTCAAAACTAAGAAAATGCATTCGGATAGTTTTCATACTTTTGGAGAAAGATACGATACACATGTTAGAATTATTTGTACCTCAATATAATATATGGTTTGACTGTTATATCTCTAAATGTGTGGTTTTAGTGTAATAATTACATTTTATCAATGTATTATTTCATATTTATATTTATTTTATTTCATTATAGTATTAGTAAAAAAATTGTTTTCCTATATAGTTTTACTCATTTACTCGAACTAATGTTGTTCATTCATCAACTAATAAAATGATTGGGTACTTTTGAGTGGTGCTAGATGGCCAAAGATAAGGGAACATTGATGTTCATTAATGTTTATGATCAATTGTACATGTAAATTTATATGTAAAACCCAATTTGGGAAATTTATATAATATAGTGTCTTTTCTTATATTTCTGATGTAAATTTTATTTCAATTAAACTCAATGCTTTTTATTGCAGTGTGCTATAATATTAGCAGTACACTGCAGCAGTATGTATTTTATCAATATTATTTCTAATGCTAATAAACGTTCACTTTTTCATTGATAAACACATGCATATAAAGGGCTCCCTTTATCTATGATAACCTACCTTTGTTAAAGGAAATAATTTATCAGTGCTTTAATAGTTATGATAAAGGGCCCTTTTATCAGCTCCATTTTTAGCACTGATGAAAGGGAATCCAATTTTTTGACACATAAAACATCAATGTTGAAATCCAATTCTTCTAGTACTTATAAAAGATGGATCAGTAGTAGTGAATGCTTAATTATAAATATAATTGTACATAAATACAATATTGTAGAGTTATTTACTATATTTTTTAAATTATTTTCATGTAATTATCTAATCAAAATATGCTATTTTATTTTATTGGATACATCAATTAGGTATTATATGCAGAAATAAATTAGTAAAATTATATAGGCTTCTCTAAGTACAATATTGTAGTATTGATAATGATTTACTTTTATCAATATAAAATAAGTGATGATAAAAGCTATTAATTATAAGCATTAACCTATAAATTATAAATGTCAGTATTTATCAGTGCTTTAAAAATGATGATGTCTTTTTATAATGTTCATAAAAGTGATATGTAAATTAGTGAACATTTAAAACATATATATACTTGTATTGTACACATTAATATTCAATATTTTTTAACCATACTATTTTTGTCCAAAAAAAATTCATCATAATATTTCTGTATATCGATTTTTTTCATAAATATAAATTTATTTATGAATTTCAATATAGAATAAAAAAATCCATATATAAAGATGAAATGTAAATTATTCATATCTATTTGTAAAGATAAATTTTATCACAAACCTAAAATAATTTAGTATATCTATATATGAAGGATAATAGATTAATTTTTTAATTCATTTATAGATATTTTTTACTTAAATTTTATAATATAAAAATTTGATTAGAGAAACATGAAATGAATGATAGAAAGAAAGACAAATTATGATAAAAAATATAGACGTCCTGATCATGATTCTCAATGGGGGTAACCAACACAAATTAGTGGGTGTTTATTTTAATTTAAAAAGTAAAATTATTCTATAATCGAATGGTATAATAGATTCATCAATTCCTAAACTTGTATAATTTGATTTTATTGCTTAAATACTTATTAATGAATTTATTTTGTAAAATTATCAACATATGCAGTCAATAATTACAATATTTATAATATAGCATTATTGATAAATTTTATAATGTTAGAAATGTATAGATAAAGGTAAAAATAATGACTATGTAACATTATAATCAAATGGAGAGCCTATATTTAATTTATTTTTATTTTATTTTTTTAGAACCAAACCCCACACTTTGATTTTCTTATTTCCTGAAAATTTTATATTAATTGGCAAGGAAAAATTCACATGAAAAATAAATAGTAGGATACATATGAAATAACATATGAAATTAGTGTGATGCGCTCAATAATATGTGCCTAAAAATTATGGACATCATCCTCTCCATTTCCAACATGAAATGGATGAATAATACCCATCGTTGGATAGTGACGATTTCATAGAAGCCATTTAGTGTGATTTCATTCTCTCTAACTTTATATTTGTTGTAAAAAAAAATTAATTACCAGAATGCACTATATTAAAGCCTCTAGAACTAACCTCAAATTCATTCCCCTATTATCTATTCAATATATTTTTCACTCATAATATTTCATATAATATATTCTTTTCAAATGGAATCAAAATCTAAATTTATCACCATCGATGTGATCTTTTCATCGATACAAATAATTCTAGACCATATTATGAAACATTTTTTATGATTTTTTTCCAAAAAAAGATTTGAATTTTCTATGTAAATGTAAAATATATTTATCTGAAATATTTATTAATTTTTTTATACAAACAAAATAAATTAAAAATTGGTTATAGAAAAATATTTTACAAAATCAATGAGTATTTGTGTATATATATTAATTTATTCAAGTGTGTCCATACATTTATATGTATGATTATAATTATATATATACATTTTACTATAATTATTTAAAAATATTAATATCTATCAATACATAAATGAATATGTATGTACATTCATTTACAATGAAGATATAAAAGTATTAACATATATAATTATTTACAAGAAAATATAAATAAAAATATATAACCACTTTCATACATATATCATATAAACATATTTATATTTACATAAGCATATATATATAATTATATATAAAATATACATCTTCTTATATGAAAATTTCAATGTATTTTATTTTCCTAAAATTATTATAGTAATTATATTCTTATTCCAATATTTCGATAATATATATCTAAAAGTACTGATCATATACAACCACATAAATATTAATCAATTAATATGTATATATAATAATTTATTCTTACATCATTACATACACAAAATCTAAATATATATAAATAAATATATATTCAAATTATGTGTTATATGTACTGTTTACAAAAAATATACTTTAAAATACACTTATAATATTTATATTTGCTTATAAAGACGTATAATGGTAAATAATTTCACTACTATATTGATATGTAAGAAAATTTATATCTATTTGTATGTATATACATGTAATAATATTTTGATGCATATTTGCACATGTATTAAAATGTCCATATAAATACTCATCCTTGTATTTAACTATAATAATTACTGATCACACACATATATAAAAACCAATAAATATATAAACACACACACACACATACATACATACATCCATTCATACATACATATTTAATTATTTATATATAAGCAAATACATATATCTATACTTGCATCTAAACATACAAATTAATATAACCATGTATTAGAATAGTTCAATACATATGTATATTTATATGTACATACATATATATATACATTCATATATATATATATATATATATTAATATGAATACATAAACACATATTTATTCATTAATATGAAAATATAAGTAATTTTAATATTTTTTTATATATGTACATGCATGCAAACGTACATATGTGTATATATAAGCATTTTGAAATATACATATTTTTAAATATATTTTTAAATATATTTTAATATAATTACATTCATGCATCTAAATATTATTATATACTCATAAATAAATTTTCGTACAATAATATTTACATATAAATAGATGTTTAAAAATACTTGACAGCATATATATTTACTAATGTAATGTGATATATTTTCCAGAAAAATCGCCACCAGGCTATTTTTTCGTTTACTATGTATGTTTTTATATACTTATAATTGTATGTATTTATTTTTTTATATTTTTATATTTATATATTACATTTAAAAATAGTTGAATTAATATATATGCATGCATGCATGTTTGTACGTCGTTATATTCATTTGTATCTTTTTTATGGTTTTGTAAACACTTATATGTATGTACAATAACACCCCAATAATTTGTTTTATAATTTTTTGTAATTTTCGAAATGAAAAATAATAATTTAAAATTATGTATTTTAATTAATTAATAATAATACTTATAAATAATTATATTTCAAATTTAATGCTTTCAAATTAATTAATGTTCTAAAAATAAATACTATTTTCCAGTATTATTTTATGTAAAATAATATTTTTAAAAGAATATAAATATTTAATTATCTTATCAAAAAATTAATTTTTATAAAAATACTACTTAGTTAAATATTTTAAATTAATATGAAAAATATATATTACTTTTTGTAATTATTTTAATAAAAACTAAATTTTTCTATGTATACATTCACTATTAATATGACATACCAAATTATTTAAAAAAAATTAATATATGATGCCTGAAATAATTAGTCCCTATGAAAGAAAACTTTTTTTAATCTATCCATAAAACACAATGTTTCTGCTTCTATGGTTTGAATTTGGAAAAAAAGGCAAACCAAATTGGGTTAAGTATGATATTTGGAGTCTGATAGAATAAACTTTTTTTTTGTGAATAGTCAATTGCACTTATAAATAGTAACAAACCCTAATGAATAGTAACCTACACTTATAAATATTAGAACACCCTTATTAATAGTAACCTTACCCATCAAAGTATAAATTAAATTTAGAAATCTTATAAAAAATTATGATATAATACTAAAAATAAATAAATGTTTTTGAAATTATTAATTTAATAATTAATATAATTAAAAACATAAAACGTTTTCTCATAAAATATAATCCTAATTTAATTTTTTTATTTATTATTATTACAATATAATTTTATGAGACCTTAGTTAATTATTCCAAGTGTCATAAAATCGGTTTTAATTTTAAAAATATTTTTTAAAATATATGGTAATTATAATTATTAATTAAATTAATCATAAATAGATAATTTTTTCATAAAATAGAGATCAATTTTTTACTATACAAGTGAAAAAATGGTTAGGGTAAATTTTTTGGATTTTTCTAAAATATTAGAATTTTTTGCGAAATGTAAAATATGATAATTTACTATAAATGTTAAATACATGATTAATTTTGTCATATGTGACATGTGGATGATGTAATAACACTATGTTCAAAATAAAATGCAGATATAACTATTTTTAGTCACAATAGTCAAGACGATTCATAATCTTGAGAAATGATAAAAAAAACTACTAATTAAAATAATGGGAAACTCTTCATCTCCTCAACTATAAATACCACCCCTCATTTCCTCTTATGTTCTCACATATAAGCCTTAAATCCTATAAAGATTCTCCCCAAATAATCATCATTAGTCCCACCCAACATCCATGATATCTTGGCCCTTCCAAAATACCAAAACCCTTCCTTTAATGAGATTCTTAAGGAGGTTTATTCAAGTGGAAAATCCAAATGCTTTTTCTTTCAATTTCATTTAATGTTTCTTCTTTTTTCACCTCTACTGACCTCCACTATCTAGCTGATATTGATAAATCTAATATCGTCTATATACTATAAATATATCATGTTAGTTTAGTAACCTTTATCAACCTCTTTACCCTCTCTCACTCTCTTATTTTATAAATGATGTCATCGTCCAAGAGGTTCCAATTTACAACCTTCATGGACAAAATTGTTTTTCTATTCAATTTATTCTTCAACTCAAGTCATGAAACAATTTTATGGTATAACTAGATTCAAAAATATTTATTATTTCATATGTAATGTTTTTGTATCCATAATTTTTACATGATACTAATCAATAGAACAAAACTAGTTTGTTGTGATCAAAAAACCGCCATAAAAATATAAACAATTATCACTAAATGACTTCTCTAATGAATCACACTCACATAATTTAACAAAATGATAAATAAAAAATTTCATGCTTCTGTATTTTTATTATAAACACATAAATATAAATATGGATAATTATATACATTATGCACAAATTCCATAAACAAGTGAACTGATTATAAAAACCAAGAAAACGAACAGTCTAGAACGAAAAAATTGAATCATATAACATATCAATAAGGACATATATGAACATAATAAAATTATTATAAAATAAATTCATGTATAATATGTTCTTAATTAAGTAATTAATGAGGTTAATTTCATATTCTATGATCTTAAGGTCATGAATGGAACACAGATAGACATATGGTAAGGGTTTCCTCATCTCACATCCATTTTCGTGAGATATTATTTATTCACTACTATTACATTTGAATAGTGTATATACAATACCCATTTATATATTATATAATTAATCTCATTATTTTCATGTTATTAAATGTATCATTTTATGATTATAAATTTTGGGTAATATGATTCAATTGATAATAATGTGGTAAGGATTTTCTACCTGAACATCCATTTTCATTCAGGATACTCTTATTCTCAACATACCTGAATGAAATTATTATTCATTTTTATGTACTCACAATAATGTCTTTGTGAAATTTTCATATATGTATAACAACCAGAATCATTATTTCTTTTATGATGATTTACATTTTTTAAAATATCCATTAAAAATTATTTTGAAATACAACCCTGATTCAAGGGAACTTCTTGAAATCTTATATATTTTAAATTTCACTATATAATATGTTTTAATACCTAATTATATTTCAAAAATAACTTATTTTAAAATTAAAAAAATCTTTTCTAATTTTATGAAATCAAATTTTCCTTACCGCTTTAAAATATCTATCATATTGTCCTTAAAAAGCAATAAATGTTTTATTTCAAAAGCTACTTTAAATACTATTTTTACAGGATTTCACTTCAGTGGTACATAATTTATTCCTAAAATATAATTTCAATTTACTTACATTTTTATTTTTTGGATATACATTTTTATGATTAGATTTTATGAAAAATACAAATTATTTTCAAAAAGAAATCTTTATTCCAAAGTAAAAAAGTATTTTTCTCATCTCACATTAACTTTTATGAGATATATTTTATGTTAACCACTTATTTTTTAATTTGGTATATGTAAATTAATTTGGTATATCATATAAATAGTCTCCTTATTCTAATGATATTATAATTGATTATGAATGTAATGATTCAATGTGATAAGTGACACTTTGGAATATTTATGAAATATTACATCAAGAATTATCCAAAGGTCTCATTTAAATTTAAATTCATCTGTGTCAACATACTTTGTCAAATCTTGTAATTAATTGAAGTTTATCATTTATGATATCATCTACCATATGTTGTTTTGGGGTTAATGATTAGTTTGACTATTGATGTGCTAATTTGATACAATTCATGGGTTAGAGTTGAAGTATTCACATTTAGAATGCTGGTTTTTCAATAAGAATGTTTATGATATCTACAAATCACCCTTTGCATATGAGGAGTTCTTTTACAATTAGTAAATTTTCAGTGGGTCCCCCTATAGCACCTATATGCATCAGTGGGTCTCATGAGACAAACTGGGGTCTTAGAACAAGGCCTTGACAGTGTGGTTATTTATGTTCTTGGCATGAGGCCTTGAAGGTAAGGTTATTATGTCTAGCATTATGATTTCCCTCATTATGAAACTAGTAATTTATAGTCTATGTGGATATTCAACTAGTATAATACCAATTTTTATACATTATTATGTCATTATTTATTTATCTACTATTTTATTCATGTTATACTCATTTTTATTTCTAAGGAATGTGTTTTTAGTTATTCACCATTCCTAAGGTTTTATTTTTCTCTTCTATTGTACTGCTTACCCTTAGTGAGCATCTGAGCCCACACATTTCTTATGTTTATTTCTTCCATGTTATGAATAATAAAATATTGACTATGCTTTCAAGGATTCAATTTTATTTCAATTTATATTGTATCTTTCTTTACTAAATTTTCCCAGTATATCATGGGTATAATGAATTTAGTCTGGTATTCCAAGATGGCACCACTGATCTGTCCTTTTGGATGCGATTCCTTGTATTCATGCCAATGTAATAAAATAATGATCTGACTCTAGGATTATGGGGTTGAGGAATCATAGTTGTTATCAAAGGAAGTTTAGCAATAAACAAGGAAACTAGATTCATAGAATGTAAATTAGAGAAAAAACCCTAAGAAAAAATTTGATGAAAAACATACATGAACATCCTATTATTTAAAAGAGGACTATATTATGTGGATTTTTCTTGAAAATACATCCCTATCTGAATACTACAAGTGGATGTGGTTCTAGCATAGATGTTCCCATGAGTAACAACTCTGACATGGTGTTTCAGGCTTAACCCAAGGTAACTTGGTACTTGACAATGTACCTTACTGTGCACCTAGTTTGACACTCCCAGGGGATATTCTTGTGAAAATCATATTTTTATTTATCACTGATTATGAATGATTTAAGCCCCCAATGTAACCAAAGTATATGGTTCAATGATTTATGTTGAATAAATTTATGTTACATTATATACCATGTTAGGATTTATATGTATTTAATAGTTTTATGTGATAATATATTATATTGAATTGATTACAAATTGTGCATAATAGAATGAATAATAACTTCACCAATGCAGGTGTTGAAAAGTGTATGAAGGATCATATTTCTAATTGTATTAAGCTGTCGTTTCAATGGAAGATAGTCTCCCAAGTATCATCCTCATATGAGGAAATAGTATCATGTGTTAACAATGTATGTTATGAATTCTTTGAGTCCTATGGCTTTGAAGGGAAGAAAAGGAAGAAGAGGATGTTAGAGTAAAACATAGATAATGGGGAGAAGGGAATGAAGGGTTTTCCCACATGTGATAACTATGGGAAAATCACCCTATCAAATAATATAAGTTAATTTTAGTTTTCTAAATGTTTAGAGAAAAAGACACCATGTTCATGATTGAAAGGATAAGAAAAAAGAGTATGATGTAAAATCCTTCAACTACAAGGAGATTGAACACTATTCAAATCAATGTCCAAATCATCAAAGAAATATACCCCAAATGATGTTACTAGATAATGATCTCGTTATGATACTTTCGTAGATTAATTTTAAGGATTAATATGACTAGTCAAGATAAATGTCATTTGAATATTTTATGAGTAATGTAATGGTTACAAAAAATTATGGAATATATGAGGATTGTACTACAGTACTATTTTATAAAGGATTTTAGTTCGTATGATGAATTGTAGCAAGGAAAATGTTATATACTATAATCTTTATTGAAATATATGGTTGAGGGAAAGAAAAACCTTATTATGTTCCTGGTATTGAAATATCAATTTCAAAATAAAGAGATGATTTACTTGGATAATTCAAATTGGCTAGCATATATTATCTTGGAACTATGTAATGGACTGTTGACAAAGCGATAAAGTCTACAACATTTTTGACATAGGTAATATATCCAAATTCATATTATAAGTAAGCTTGATAACATTCAATAAGGTTTTATGGTAATTCATGTTATTACCATTCTTCAAGAGAATACATAGAAAATGTACTCACATGTTCGTATGTGATGATTAAGATCCACTTCATGTTATTTATGAAGTTCATTGTGGAAATTCAATGTGCTTCTTTCTAAAGTGTTGGATCATAATATTTTGGAAAAGTTGACTAATTATAAAGTTGTTGTATTTGATATTTGGACAAGGGTTTAGAGGTTATATTACCCTTGGTTATAACTAGTTCCATGAAATGATATAGGAATGGTAAAAGGCACAGCTGAAGGATACGATTATTTTTATAGAAACGTATCAAGTAATTATAATTCCTTACATTATTAGAGAGTGAGAGAATTTATCAACATTACAAAAAGGATCATAAACCCAAAAAAATGTTATCCTTGAACCTTATTTTATGATGAATGAACAGTTATTTATATCATCAATGATTCAAGGCTTTTCGAATGTTAACATTCTAAGGATCATGTTCTCTATCTCACTTCATTGGTTATATTATTCATCTGTGTACATATTTTTCACTTCACACTAATGTTATCCTATTTGAATTCATATATTTTTAGTAACCTATGCATATAACTTTCCCCTTATTAAGAGAATATTTTATTAACCCTATTTCTTATATGTGTTTCCAACAAGGGAATTTTCATGTATCAATCTTTAACATTCAATGTGAAATTTATAATTTCAAAGAAGAAATTTATTTAAGGAGGAAGAATATTACACCCCAATAGTTCTTTTATTTTAAATAAAATCAGTTATGAAGAATAATAATTTAAAATTACGTGTTTTATTTAATAGTATTAATATTAATAAATAATTATATTTCAAATTTATAGCATTAAAATTATTTAATGTTCTTAAAAATGATTATTTTGGAGTATTATTTAGTATAAAAGAATGTTTTAATATCAATATACATATATATATATATATAATTTTTTTGTTTCAAAATTATTTTTTATAAAAATATTTCATTATTAAATATTTTAAATGAATCGGAACAATATATATTGGCTATTATGACTATTTTGATAAATACCTAATTATGTAAGGAATTTATTCACTATTAATATGGCACCCCATGGATTTACAATTAAATTTGTTATAGAATTCATGAAAAATTGAGTCTATATGAAACAAAACATTATTATAACTTATCCAATAAACATAATTTGTCCGCTTCTGTGATATTAATTTAGAAAAACTGACATACACATTTGTGTTCAGTATGATATTTGGAGTCTGATAAAATCAACTAAGTTTTTGGTGAATAGTTAAAAATCATTATTAATAGTAATGTACCAAAATAAATAGTATCCTAACCTTATGAATATTAGTATACCCTTATTAATAGTAACATATCCCATGAATGTATAAATAAAACTTAGACATATTTTAAATAAAATTAGGATATAAGAGTATAAATAAATAAATATTTTGGAAATTAATAATTAAATAATTAATATATTTTTAAAAAAAATCATAAAATATATTCGTAAGTTAGTATTTTATGTCTTATGATTATAAGAAAATTTAATGAGATCTTCGATAATTCGTCAAAGTGTCATAAAATAGGTTTCAATTTTAAAAATAGATTTCTTTATAAATGGTAATTTTAGTTTAAAATAAAATTAATAATATTACAAAACTAATTTCATAACATGGAGATCTTTTTTGGATTTTACACATCAAAAAATGGTTCGGGTGAATTTTTGGGATTTTTCTAAAATATTTGAATTTTTGGTGAATAGTAAAATATGATAATTTACGATAAATGATATATACATGTTTTTTTGAGTCATAATTAATTTTTGGATGATGTAAGAACAATAGGTTCTGACTCAAATGAACTAATTAATTTTTTTAGTTATAGGAATCTATACTTTTCAATGTCTTCATCCCCAATATGAATCTACTGATTAAAATAATGGAGAACCTCTCATATCCTCAACTATAAAAATCATCCCTCGCTCCCTATTCTCAATACTCTTATAAGCCTGGAACCCACAAAAAGTTCTAGCTAAATAATCTTCCCCCATACCACCCCACATTTATGAGATATTGGTATTTCCACAATACCAAAACTCCTTCCCTTAAAGAGATTCTCAAGGAGTTATATTCAAGAGGTAAGTCCACATCCTTTTTCTTTCAATTTCATTTCACGTTCCTTTCTTTTGTTATCCTATACTAAGCTTCTCTATTAAATTGAACATGATGATTCTAGTATCATCTATATACTTTAATTATATCATTTTAATGTAATAACCATTATCAATGACCTTAATCTCTCTCTTTTATTTTATAAACGAAATCCTCATCCAGGAGGTGCCAATTTACAACCTTCATGGACGATGATGTTTCATTATTAATTTTATTCTTCAATACTGTTCATGAAACTATTTTTAAGGTTTAAATAGATTCTAAAATATTTATTGTATCTTATGTAATTATTATGGAACCATAATTTTTACATGATTCGAGAAAATATAACAAAACTAGTTTTGTGTGATAAAAAACACGTCAAAAAAATATAAATGATTATCACTAATTGAATTGTCTAATGATTCAGACTCATTCCATTTAAAAAAATGATATATATATCCATATACACATATTTATTATAAATATTAATACATAAATTCAATTTTTTATAATTATATCCATTATGCATGAACTCCATATATAAGAGAATCGATTATGGAAACCAGGAAAAAAAACACTCTCGAACGACATAATCCAATATTATAACTTATAAATAAGTCCATATATGAAGTTAATAAAATAATGATAAACTAAATACATGTATAATAGGTTTTAAATTATGTTATTAATGTGTCTCATTTGTTATTCCATGACCGTAAGGACTAGAGCGGAACACATACAGTTATAATGTAAGGGTTTCCTCATATCACATCCATTTATGTGAGATATTCCTTATTCAAAACTATTAATTATGTATTGTGTATGTATACTTATCATTGATGTATCATATCATGAGTCTCATTATTTTCAGGGTATTAAATTTATCATATACTTACTATTCATTTTGGGACATATGATTCAAACAAAGTGGTATGTATTTTCTACCAAAACCTCCATTTGCTTTCGGGTTACTCGTATTATATACATACCTCAATTAAATTATTATTTATTCTTATTTTATCCTCCTAAATTATATTATAATGTTATATATATGGGTACCAATATGTATCCATCTTTCTTTTATGGGAAGTTACATGTTTTAAGTTTATTCTTTAAACATTCTTCTAAAATAAAATCCTGATTTAGGGGAACTTCACGAAATATTATCTATTTTAATGTGAACTATATAATCTGTTATAAGGAATAATTATTTTTCAAAATTAACTCATTTTAACATGAAAAACTATCATGGTTCATTTAATGTTTTATGAATTAAAATATTCATTTCTAAATATTCTTTAAAAACACATTTTGCATGATTTTACTTTAGTGAGACATCATTTATGCCTCAAATATAATTTCAATTTCATTACCATTTTATTTATGTGTTATAAATTTTTACAATCTAATTTTCTAAAAAATAAAAATGATTTTCAAAAATATATCTTTCTTCCAGTGAAAAGAGGTTTTTTCTCATCTGTCTTTAACTTTTATGAGATATATGCCTTGTTCTCCAATTATTCCTTGAATTTGGTATATGTCTTTCAATTTAGTATATCATATCATGAGTATCCTTATTCACATTATATTCCAATGGAATATTATTTGAATTTTTCAAGGTTCTATGAGACACATATTAATGTTTAATGAGTATTACCTTAATTTTTTTTCAATGGTATCATTTAAATGTATCTTCATCTATGTCACCATCCTTTGTTGAATCTTGTACTTAATTTAAGTTTCTCTCTTATGATATCATCTACCATATGTTGTTGAAGGGATGATGACTAGCTTGACTATGGATGTGCTAATTTGATACCATTCATGGGAAATATTAGATTTATTCACATTTCATATTCTAGTTTTTCAATACTAACGATTATGATGTATATGTATCCATATTTTCATATAAGTAATTTAGTAGACATAGTAAGTGAAGGGTGGGGCCTTCTATAGCTCCTTGATGTATCAGTATGTCTCATGATATAGACTATTGTCTTTTCAAGAGGCCTTGATATTATGGTTATGTATGTTATTAGAATGAGTCCTTGATAGTATGGTTATGAAGTCCCACATTATGCATTCTCCCATTATTAATCTATTAATTGATAGTCCTTGTGGGTATTCGACTAGTAGAATACCCATGTTTATTATTTATTATGGAATTATTTATTCAGTTCTTATTCCTTCCATGTTATACTATATTTTATTTTTAAAGGCATTTGTTTTTACTTATTCACCATACATAATTTTTTAGGTTTACATTACATTGAATTTCTTTCACTTACTAAGCATCACATGTCACCCTTTTCTTATGTTTATTTTTCCAAGTTATAGAGAATAAAACTTTGAATAAGATTTCAAATATGTAGTTTTATTTCATTTTATATTGAGTCTTGTATTAATTCCTCTTCCAATTGTATTATGGGTATCATGAATGTAATTTGGTCTTCTAAGACTACTAAATTGATCGGTCCTTTAGAATTTGATTACTTGTATTCATGCCAATGTAACAAAATAATGCACCGACTTGGGACTTCTGGGGTCAGGGCATTACATATACACATAAATGTATTAAAGATCATGCATATACTTATATATATGTGTAAATAATTTCCTTAACATATATATGCATTCATGTATGTATGTATGTATATACTTATATTTTCTTGTAGGAATGATTATATGTATATATTTGTTTGTATGTATTGTTGTCCCATAGATTTTGTTTTCCACTATCTATAACAATTATGGTTTAAATTATCATAAATCATGTTATATTATCTTATTTTAGATCCTATATTATGTAAAATCATTATCTTAAATATCTGTTCATTTCAATCATATAACTATTTATGTGTGTTTAAGTATAAAGAAGCTTATAATTGATTATCTATGTGTAATTATGTGTTTTACCATTTCCATAAATTGTTGAATTGCAAGATAGGAAAATTATAAAAATTCTATAAGTATGAGCCATTGACACAGGCAAACAAAAGACTCACCATTAGGCATCGAACCAATAGAAAAAATACTCACTATTGCATATGACTCTCCGATATAGATGACCTACTATCAGTACAAGTTACCTACCATTTCATGGTGCTACCAATGAAATGAATCACCATCAGTTTAAATGATTCACCATTGCTTCAACTGTCTCACTGATAGAAGGAAGGAATCAATGTTGATATGATTCACTGATAGTTCATATATCTCACTGAAAGAAGGAGAAACTGATAAATGGAGACACTAACACCCAGAGTCATCAATATCGATGGAATGGACTCACCGATACATTTGACTTGCTGATAGTTATAAAAATTGTTTTTAATTTATTATTTCAAATTCTTATCTTACAATCATATTTAGACAAATTAATGTTTTTGACATTAATTAATTTTTCCTATAGAACATTTTCAGACAATACAAGTTACGTTGAGCTGATGCATGTGGGGAGATCATTGTGTCTACTGAACCTTGAAGTATAAAATAATTACAAGCTGGATCATTCATTAATATAGATGATATAAGGAATGTGTTGAAAAGTATCAAGAACATACAAACCTCAAAATCCAACAACTCGTGAGATTAATTCAAAAATCCCAAGAACTCAAATGAAGATCATATAGGGAGATCAATAAGACTTCTATGTTGGTCTGAAATTTTTACCTACTAGAAGATAAATATTTTATTCTCCTGGAATCAAGACCATAAAGACTATGATAATTTGTTTTAGAGCTGACATCAAGAAGTGGAAGGAAACATCATTTACACTACATCAAATGAGTCTAGAGCTACACTTCATAACACACAGAAACTTCTAAACCTTATTCTACCTCTTTAGCTTTATTGTGTTCATTTATCTACATTTTTTAGAAGTATGTGTATTTTTATGTTACAAACAAACTAACTCATGTTCATAACTTGAGGATACATGATATCCTCAATATCACACTCTTTTTATCCATTTGTATCCCTCGTAAAACATTAGAAGAGGTCATGTGTGACCAGGTAATTGTTTTTCCATGATGAAATGTATTAGAGGTCAAGTGTGACCTAGATATCCTTGTGTGATGTTGTGAACCCCGATCTAGGGTGTGGATCAAATTGTTTATAAATTTAAACTGGTTGGTGGAAAGTAATCACCATGTGAGAGGACCATTTTGGGTTATACCTAACACTAAGAGGGGGTGAATTAGTGATGGGGAATTTTAAACCAATTCCATCTTTTTTCCCTATACCTCTTGACCTGTTAGGATCTTAATTCACTTATTCTTTATTCCCTGTCATGTGAAATAATAGAAAGCATAAAAAAAATTCACACAATATCTTTTCAAGGTTCACCACTCAATACGAGAATATATGTCCTCAATATGCATGGGAATGACCAGTGCATGGATTCATCGCTATAATGTGATAAACTATTACAATTGATTGATTAGGAAAACCATCCACTATTCATTTTTCCCCCTGAACTTTGAAGGGGAGGGGTAAACAATCCTCTTCCCTAGACTAGAGATTTCCTAGTCCAACTGACAGCCTCTATCTGTTTCATTATACTTTTGGTGGATAAAATCTTCTTTCTTCTTCAAAATATAGGTTCTTATCTTGATATTCTTATGTGTTCTTCACTTGATTTATTCCAAAGAAGTAGGCATGTGATTGTCCCCATTCGTTCTCTTCTTCTTGGTGCAAGACTAACTGCACTAGTTCTTCTTTTTTCTTCTTCTTAATTCAACAACTAACTACACTAATGTTCTCCTTTCTTTATCAAGAATCACATACACCAATGTGATTATTCAAACACTAAGGATCAGATCACTTTGCATCACCAGAGTCAATTATTTTCTTCTTTTTCATGTATGCATGTGTTCATGCATATGGAATTTAGGTTCCACTCTTCACCTATAAACATATTTTTCATATAGTCACATGTGCACAACAATTAGGGTTGATTCTTTAATTGTGTTTACATGTTCATGTGCATGAATGAGTGAAATCACTTACTTCTTCCTTTTGTGTGAAACCCTAATAGGTGCAGTTAGTTAAACCCACATGCTACCTCTTCCATTATCTTCTTTTTCTTCTTCTCTCCTTAACTTTGAACTTTCTTTGGATGCCATTAAATCATAGACATAAGTGCATGTGTTTCATGTGTTCTCTTCTTCAAATCGTAATGGGTATTACCCTTCCTTTGTGAGAACTCATACATCAAGGCCTCGAGCTTCTTCAAACAATGCACATAGGTGCATGAAAAACGTACCACCGCATCCTTATTAACCAAAACTCTAACCCATACAATCCATGGTATGAATGTGAAAATAGGAGGGTTCTCACCTTTGGGAGGGCTATGAGATTAACGGTATTTCATCATGCACAAGCCGCACTGATCTGCTTCTTCACAATGTATAGTGATAGACTAAGGCTCAACCACTGGCTCACGATGGCATGGCCTTTTCAAAGTACAGTGAGGGTTTTACAAAACTTCTCATGTGTTTGGGTGATAGTTCATCGTGAAGCTATTTGAGGTTGTGTAGAAACTATCAAAGGCTTTTGGGATCTCTTCATCATGGCTCTTTGAAGACTCACAGTTCTCTGCTTTCTCTTTCCAAAGTGATGCGTAGAGAGATTATCTATTTTTTTAAAAACACAAGCTCTCGAGAATGCAGGAGAAGAAAAACAATTCGTCTCATGATCCTCCTTTTATAGACAATGGGAAACTCCTCTTCTGAATTTGAGATATTTTTTACAAGCCATAAAGATCGTGACTTTGAATGTTTGTTATATCCGGTGTTTTGAAATTTTCAACCCCACGGTGTGTAGACATGCCAAGACATGCGGTGTATTTCCTTTTACAAATGTGTAGCCTTCTCCCTTCAAATAGATCATGTGAATTTAAGATCTCGAGTATCTCATTTTAATTCCACACAGGAATCCATGTGGCCTTAAGAAATCTTTTTTCCTCGAACAAAGCTTCCTCAACAAGATATCACATGCATAAAAGACAATGATTGCATGCATGGTCTCAGTTCAATCATATGATCCTCATAGTGTCAAAAAAATAAGGTATGGTGATTTTGACATGATCATCCATTAGCTCTAGCAAGATGTAGTGGTGCCAAAGGTCTCAGGAACTTGAAGATGATGGCATGAGCTGGTTCAAACATCAGGAGGATCAGACAGATTAGGTTCATACTCATGCGTCATGGGATATATGGATGGTGGAGATTAGATCCATATTTAATGAATAGATCGAAGGGTAGAGCGATATGTGGGATCAGATAGACGATGGATATTATATCCATGTTTTTTAAAATCCACCCCACATCGAAACAGCAATGTGGGACTTTTTTAGTTTATCAATCCAATCCCCCAAGAAACAGTTATGAATTATCCTCTCCCCAATCCGGTGCCCCCCACACCAGTTCTCTGTGGGCACACTCTTAGCACAAACTATACCTCATCGGGAACACACCTAGAACCCACTACACACACCCTGGGGGATTATACATGGCCCCCATTCACCTCTTGTAGGATGGCCCGGCCTTGAATTCCCCATGGGCGCGGTCGACCCCTGTGGTCCCACATGTGCCTCAGGTTGAGGTTGGGTAGCTAAATCGTGGGCTAGCCCCATTTTTTAAGTAATCCACATAAAAAATCGAAGAAAACTAAGTATGCACAGACATTCATGTACATAATTAAACACAAACTAACCTCATGCATGACCACCTCAAATGTCCAAGCATATTCTTCATCATTCTTCTTGTATTCATTCTCCCATCCTATCCACTTCATGCAAAGAACATAATTATTTTAATTTTTGAATGATCACTCTTATAATCTTTAAGCCTCATCAAATATTTCATTTTGGAACATAAATTCGAAAGAAAACTTATACCATCCTTAAAAGGATGCTACTTATATATTGTAAACCATAAATCCATAACAAGTCTCCTGACATCTTTACTTCAACCAATCTCCACTCACTTTTGAGTTCCCTCTTCATTTTCACCATTATTAACACCTATTGACAATAAATACAACTTATACACAAAGTGGTCCCAAAAATATCCCCCTTTGTATTTTCTTGTCAACACCTTAAAACATCTCATGAAATTATGGCGTCAATGTCAAAATAACAATATTCTCTCTCCCCTTACTTATTTATCTCCCCTAGACATTTATTTCACTTCTCTCCCCCTTGTTGGCAGGAAATAAAATGTTCATGGATGAGAGGGTATCATTATATAATTAAGTAATGTTCCATTAATCAAATCATTCTAAGTCTACTTGAGTAATGATTTAGGTAGAAAAAAAAATAATATTTGATTTAGACATCAATGTTTTCCATTACCCACTGAATATGAAACCTCGTGAGATGAGAACTCATGTACTTGTATTCATGGGATTTACACTTTCATTCCAGGCTTAGGATAACAAGTGTGATATGAAATTATCAACATGAAACTGTTGCAATGTCTCTAACAAAAGGATCCAAAAAATTCAAGTTCAATTTCAAGAATATGTGGCCATGGGGAACATTCACTATTTTTATGTCGCTGATTAACTTTGTTACTCCGCCTTTATAGAATGATCATTATTTTTAGTAACCATGGTTCTGTGATTTATAAACTAAATACCTTTTCCAATGATATGATCTCTAGAAAATCTTCAGAGTAATTGAATTTTATACCAACTGATGCTGATACTAATTGAGATAATGACTCTAAAAGAATCTTCATGTGTCTCCCCCTTATGGGAAAAATTCTCATCAATAAAACTCAGGTTCTCCCCCTGAGATATTATCTCACCTTAAATTCTCGGTATTATAAGAACGATTACAATACAAAAAGATTTAATTGAATAAGTTGGATCCTCCTTGATCCATCAATGTGAACCAAAAGGTTGAGATAATCTCCTCAACCAAGACGCTCCATTCTTCACACATTCACAACTGATCTTCAATGATGATTTTTATTGTGTGGTTCTCAATATATCTTCCATCTCTTTATTTGTGAGTCTTATTTATTTAAAATATTTCAAATAAATTTAATATCCTAGTGTAAATTTTATCTTCTTTATGAATTCTTGTTGGGCTGGAGTAAATTCAATGAATCTTCTAACATTGTGACCAGCCTGGTTATACCTAACACAAAGAATTTTTTTTCTTTCATGTCGAACATTCCTTTCATTTTTATCACTAGACTTAGACTGTGCATCTTCCATTTTCCTCGTTCTTTCCAAATCTTTTTCCAAACCACTAATATATCATTAGGAACTAAGGCGTCAAGATTGGATCTTCTACATGGTTACTTCTAAGTGGTATCTTTCTTAGTATATCTTTACGATGAACCACCCTTCACCTTCTTGGATTTATAATCGAAGGGCTTCTAAACTTTTGGTACCTTTTCAAATGAACATGCACCATTAATGTGACCACTCCTATTACATACATCACAGGTGTTATCTAACATTCCAAATCTATTTGTAGTATATAGATGCTTATAGATCTACAGATGTTGCTTATTCTTCTTTGGATTTCTCCCCCTGGATATGAAATTTCTCTATGCTTTTACAATTAAGGAATTGTACAAAAAATCTAGTGCACAATGCCGAAATATATTTTTGTACTATCATTGACCAAAAAACCATGAGTCCATTCCATCTTCTTTATAAGGATACTAAATATTCTTCTAGATATATTGTGCTTTATGTGGGGAGATATCTTCAACACTCTTCTTCCTATTCACCTTATCAGCAGTGATAGGTACCTCCTCACTTTTCATCATCCATACATGTTTAGAATTTTTTTTCCAATGTGCACATTTTGTAGAAACAATTTTAGAAACATTAATACAAGTTGTTATGCATGGTACATTCTTCTCAGTTGATTGTAATAGATCAATGAGTGAAGACGTGATATTCTTATCACATGTTGAATGTCTTTTCACATTAGAATCCTCCAGTGAGCATTGAGTATTTGAAACAAATATTTCCTTCTTTTTTGGAGACTCAATATGTGTCTTCTCAAGATTGGTAAATCCAACTTCCAATTCTAGAAATCTCATTTTAAGGATGACTTCCTGGTATTTAATCATAGTCATATTCTCTTTACAATCCATAATTAAACTTTCAACTTCATCTTCAAGAATATTTACATTGTTTTGTAATAATGATTCGAGTTCTTTGATCTTCTTAGATCCTTCTTCCAAATATACCTCCTTGATTTCATTGCTCTTTTTCAGATCTTCTCCAAGTGCATGGATTTTCTCTTATAGAGTCTTCTTGACTCCCTTTTTATCTTAAACAACATTGACCCACTTTGAAAAACTTAATTCAAATCCTTTCTTTGTTAATTCAAATGCTCCAACCTGTCTGGAGACCATTAAACATTCAACAATTTTTTCTTTTAAACTTTTCTCCAAAACATCAGTTTCTTCTTCCAGCTGAGTGATATTTTCCTACACGCATTGAAATACACCACAATACAGGGATGTAATTTCTTTAGAAGTACCAAGAAAAACAATTATTAATCTATCAACTAATATTTTTTCATAGGTTTTATATTGATCATCACCACTTGTGTTAGCATTTTCCTCATGAGAATAATTTCCAAATGTACTAACACATACTTCTTGATCTGTTGAGGTAGGAAGGTTTTCCCTATTCTTGGTGGGGACATAAGCCACCTTCTCATAACTTTCCAGGTCTGGTGTGACTTCAATGTTATCCAAATATGGAAAACCAGATGCTTCATCTTCTTTAGATAAGAGATAATTACTCTTCAACATTCTCATCTCCTTATTTTTTTCGTTCATCATTGTCTTGGTAGATATATCCTTCAACATAGAAATAACTGAATCTCTAATGAAATTAAACTTCATTGATAACTCAGTAATGAAAATCAAATCTTCAAGAGAGAATTACTTTGGTGTAGATAATCTAATAGAGGTGAACCTGTCCCACTAATATTGATTTACAGGACTAGTTTGGGATATACCTAACACTGAGAGAAGTGGGTGAATGAGTGTTGCAGACATTTTAAACCAATTACAACATTTTATCTCTATACCACTTGACCTGTTAGGATCTTGATTCTCTTAATCTTCTTTCCCTATTGCAAGAAATAATAAAATAGAGTAAAAATATGCCCATGATATTTTTACAAGGTTCACCACTCAATAAGATCATCTATGTCCTTTCTGTGCATTGGAATGACCAGTGCATGGATTCTTCAATATAATGCGATATGTTGTTACAATGGATAGACTATGAATACAATCCTCTGGTTAGGTTGGGTCCCTACACTTTGTAATGGGTTAGAAACAATCCTCTTTCCTAGATTGGTGATAGCCTAGTCTAACTTGAATCATCTAGATAGTTCTTTATACATCATGTGGAGAGATTATTCTTACTTATTTAAAAGGTGGGTTCTATTATTGATCTTATTATGTGATCTTCACTTGATTACATGCAAAATAGTAGCCAAGAAATTCTCCCCTTTCATTTTCTTATTATTAGGGCAATACCAACTGCACTTGTTCTTCTTCTTTCTTCTTCATAATGCAAAAACCGACTACACTAATCTTTAACTTTCTTTAGCTAGAATCACATACTACAATGTTATTATTCAAACACTAAGGATTATATCACTTGGCATCATCAAAGAAAATTCTTTTCTTCTTATTCATAAATGAATGTGATCATGCATATGGAATTTAGGTTTAACTCTTCCCTTCTAAACTTCTTTATATTCTTTTCACACATGTACAAAAATTTGGGTTCTTTCATTAATTGTGTTTACATGTGAATGGTAATGAATGAGTGCATATACTTACTTATTCTTCCTTCTGTGTGAAACCCTAATAGGTATAGTTCTTTATGCACCCAAATTACCTCTTCCTTTCTCTCCTTTTTCTTATTCTATACTACAATTTTAAATTTTTTTGGATGCCTTTACATCATACAAATAAGTAAATGTGTTTCATGTTTTCTCTTTTTCAAAATAGAATGGTTATGAAATTTTTTTGTGAAAAGATCTTCTTAAAGGCCTCATGAATCTTCAAACAATGCACATAGGTGAATGAAAAACATACTTCCCTATCCTTATCTAACAACACATGAACCCTTGCACAGAGTGCAATGAACGTGCCAACAAGAGGGTTCTCACCATTGGGAAGGCCATGAGATTCAAGGTTCTTCTTCATGAACAAGCATCACAAATCTGCCTCTTCGCAATGTACAATGATATAATACGTCTCAACCATTGGATTATAGTGAAGTGGCCTTCATAAAGCACAGTTAGGGTTTTACAAAATCTATCACATGTTCAGTTTTCGGTTCTTCAAGTAGCTATTAGAGGGTTCATAGCACCCATCGAAGGCTTGTAGGATCTCTTCTTAAAGGATCCTTGAATAATTTGGGTTCTCTACTTTCTCTTCACAAAATTATGCATAGACGGATGCTCTATTTTTTTTAAAACACAATCTATCCAGAATAAAGGATAAGAAACACTCTTCATCTCAGAGTCCTCCTTTTATATGATATAAAAACTCCTCTTATGTGTTCGAGATCTGTGTGAAAAGTCATGGAGATCATGACTTTTAATTCTTGGGATATCCAGTGTTTTGAAATATTCAAACTCACAGGTGAAGATATTCTAATACTTGAGGCATGTTTCCTTTTTCGAATGTGTGTCATTCTCCCTTCACATTGATCGTGTGCATTTAAGATTGTGATTATCTCATTTTAATTCCACACTCAAATACATATGGCTTCATCAACTCTGTTTTCCCCAAATGAACATCTTTTTCGTTATATCGCATGCATGTAAGATAAAGATTGTATGAATGGTCTCAGTTTGATCCAACAATCCTCATAGTGTCAAAATAATTATGTATAGTCATTCAAACACGATTATCCACTTGATATGGACAGATAGATTGGTGTCAGATATCGTTGGAGGTTAAATCCAATGGCGTGATCCAGTTCATATGTTGGGAGGATTCGACATCTCGGGTTCATACTAATGCGGCGTGGGATAGATGGATGGTGGTGATTAGATCCTTCTATCATAGATTGATCGATGGGTATTATAAGACGCAGTATAGGAAGGATGGAGGAGAATAAATTTGAGTTATTTAAAATGCATCCCATGTCGAATTGGAAATGCATGAATTCTGTAGTTTATCAATAAACTCCCCCCATGAAATGGTACATAATTCTCCTCTCCCCTCTCTAGTGTCGCCCCGCACTAGTTCTCTATGGGCGTGCTCTTAAAGCCCACTATGCCTCCTCGGGCATGTACATAGAACCCACTATGCACACCCTAGTGGATTATACATGGACCCCATGTGCCTCTTGTGGGATGGCTCTACCTTGGCTTCCCATGGTCGGGGTCGACCCCTATGGTCCCGCGTGTTCTTCAGGTTGAATCTGGGTATCTAACTCATGGGATGCCCCATTTTTTAATTAATCTACATAAAAATAATTGGTGGAAAACAGAGTATGTACAAAAATTCATTCCCATAATTAAACACAAACCATCCTCATGAATGGCCACCTTAAATTCTAAGCCTCTTCTTCAAACTTATTTTTCTCTTCATTCTCTCATCTTCTCCACCACATGCAAAGAACATAATTCTTATATTTTTTGAATGACCACTCTTATAATATTCATGCCTCATCCACTATTTCTTTTTGGAACATGAATTCTAAAGTACACTTCAATCATCCTTAATAGGATGCTACTTAAATGTTGTAAACCATGAAACCATAACAATTCTCCAGGTATCTTTACTTCAACCAATCTCCATTCACTTTGGAGTTTCTTCTTCATTTGGACCATTATTAACACCTATTGAAAACAATAAAAACTTATACACAATGTTGTCACAACAATCTCCCCATTTTTATTTTTTTCTATACCTTAAAAATTCTCCAGAAATGAATGTGTCAATGTCAAAATGAGAATCTTCTCTCTACCCTTACTTCTTTCTCTCCCCTAGACATTCATTTCACCTATATACGCCTTATTGACATGAAATTAAAATTTCATGGATGATAGGGTATCATTCTATACTTAATAAATGTTATATCAATCATTTCACTCTATGTCTACTTCAGCAATGCTCGATGTAGAAAAAAAAGAATATTTGATTTAGGAAACAAATATGTCCATTACCCACTAAATATAACACCTCATGAAATGAGAACTCATGTACTTATCTTCAAGGGATGTCCACTTTCATTCCAGACTTAGGATAATAATTATGATATGAAATAATCAACCTGAAACTCATGCACTCACTTCAACAAAAGGATGAAAAACAATTATGTGCAATAGGCAGGATAAGTGGCCTTGGGGAAATTTCACTCTTCTTATGTCACTGTTTAACTTTGTTACTCACCCTTTATAGAATGATATTTATTTTGAGTATCCAAGGATGTGAGATTTATAAATAACATACCTTTTTTAATGACATGATCTTCCAAAAATCTTCAGTTTAATTAAATTTTATACCAACTAATGTTGATACTAATTGAGATAATGACTCTGGAATCTTCTTTTTGTGTCTCCCCCTCATGGGAACACATCTCATCATGGAATCTCTAGTTCCCCCCAGAGATCTTTCCTCACCTTCAATTCCTTGTATCATAAGAACAAACACAATACACAATGATTTAAGGGAATAAGGTGGATCCTCCTGCTCCATCAATGTGAACAACAAGGTTGACATGATCTACTCAAACAAGATGCTCCATTCTTCACACTTTCACAACTGATATTATATGTTCATTGTGATTTTGTGGTTCACAATATTTTTTCCATATTTTTGGGTGTTAATATTCTTTCTTTATGATATTTTAAATCACTATAATCCCCTACTGCAACTTTCATCTTCTTGAGGAATTCTTGTTGGGCTGGAGTAAACACAAGTATATTCTATTAGTGTGACAAGAATTGTTGCACCTCACAAAATGAATTTCTTTCCCTTCATGCAAAAACTTCTATTTTTTAGCACTAGCCTTTTCCTTTTCATCTTTCATTTTCTTCATAATTTCCATATATTTTGGCTAAACAACTAATATAACATTAGGGACTAAGTCATCATGATTGGATCTTCTCAATGGCTTCTTCATAGTGGTAACCTTATTAGTAGGTCTTTTGGATTCACCACCATTAACCTTCTTGGATTTAGAATCCAAGGACTTCGCAAATTTGGGAACATATTGAAATGAACATGCTCCATTCATGTGACCAATCCTATTTCATATATCATATATTTTATCTTGCATTCCAAATATGTCTGAAGTATACTGATGCTTCTGGATTAGAGGATGTCGCTTCTTATTATTTTTCTTTCTACCCCTTGAGATGGGCTTTCTCTGTCATTTTACATTTAAGGGATTTTACAATCAATCTAGTGGAAAATTCCCAAAACTATTATAGCACCATCATTGACCAACAAACCTTGACTTATTTCCATGTTCTTTATAAGGTTGTGGAATTTTATTCTTGATATATTGTGCTTTATATGGGGAGTAATTTTCTACACTCTTCTTCCTATTCCCCCTATCAATGGTGATAGGTTCCACATCACTTTTCTTCATATTAACTTGTTTAGAATTTTTCTTCCTACCTGAGCTTTTTATAGAAATAATTTTAGAAACATTAGTAGAAGTTGGTTTCGATGGTTACTGGTTCTTAGCTGCTTGTGATTGTTCAATGAGTTATGAAAGGATATTCTTATCACATGTTGAAGGTCTTTTGATAGTAGAATCCTCCTGTGAGCATTGTGTATCGGTGGCAACTATTTCCTTCTTTTGTTGAGACTCAATATGTGTCTTCTCAAGATTGGAAAATTCATCTTCCAATTATAGACATCTCATATTAAGGATGACTTCCTAGAAATTAATCACTGTCATCTTATCTTTAAAAGCCTTATTTAATCATTCAACTTCATCGTCATGCATTCATACATATATTTGTAACAAACAGTCAAGTTCTTTGATCTTCTTAGAGTCTTCTTACTAATATACCTCCTTGAATTCATTACTCTTTTTCATATCTTCTTCAAGTGCATGGATCTTCTCTTCTATATAATTTTTTACTCCCTCTTTCTCTTCAGCATCTTTGAGCCTATTTGAAGAACTTACATCAAATCACATCTTTATTTCTTCATTGGATCCAACTTTTCTATAAAGATTTAAGCATTCAACATATTTTTCTTATAAGATTTTCTCCCAAACATCAATTTCTTCTTCCAGCTATGTGATATTTTCCTACATGAATGGAAATACTCCACAATCCATGGATGCACTTTCTTTATGAATACCATGAAGAATACTTCTTAATCTATCAGCTAATATTTATTGAGATGTTATAGATTGATCATCACCACATGTGCTAGCATTTTCATCATGAGAATAATTTCTAAATGTACTAACACATACCTCTTGATCAGTTGAGGAAAGAAGGTTTTCGCTCTTCTTGGTGGGGACTTGGTCAACCTTATCATTACATTCTAAGTCTGGTGTGTCTTCAATGTGAGACAGATATAGAGAACTGGATTATTCCTATTCATTATATAAGAAGGACTTGTTCTTCAACTTTAACTTATCCTTATATTTCTTGTTTATCACGGTCTATATAGATATAGCCTTCTACTTAGAGATAATTGAATCCCCACTGAATGTTCACTTCATTGATAAATCATGAAAGAAACTCAAATCTTCAAAATAGAATAACTTCACTGTAGAGAATGGTGAAACTATCCGTCTGAATAAAATTTAGGGACTAGTTTGTGATATACGTAACACTAAGAGGGGGGTGAATTGGTGTTGCAGACTTTTTAAACCAATTCCAACTTTTTATCCCTATACCTATTTTCCTATTTGGATATTGATTCTCTTTTTCTATTTTTTATGTTGCATTCAATAATATAAAGTAGTAAAAATATGCACATGATATTTTTACAAGGTTCACCACTCAATAAGAGTAGCTATGTCCCAAAAATGCATGGGAATGACCAGTTCATGTATTATCCACAATAATTTGATATGATGTTATAGTTTATCGACTAGGAAAACAATCCTCTAGGCAGTCTGGGTCCCTACACATTAGAGGGGGTTGGAAAAAATCCTATTCCGTAGACTATTGATAGCCTAGTCCAACTTGCAGCCTCTAGATGGTTCTTTATACTACATTTGAAGATAGTCTTCTTCCTTCTTGAAAAGGTAGGTTCTGCTCTTGATCTTCTCAAGTAATATTCACTTGATTTCATTCAATACATTAGGAAAAAAATTCTACCCTTTCTTTCTCTTCTTCATAGTCCAAGACCAACTACACTTGTTCTTCATCTTTCTTCCTCTTAGTGTAACAATTGACTACACTAATCTTCTTATTTATTTATCTAGAATCACATACACTGATATCATTATTTAAACCTGAGGATTAGATCAATTGGCATCACCAGAGTCAATTCTTTTCTTCTTTTTTGTGAATGCATGTGATCATGCATATGGCATTTAGTTTGATCTCTTCTCTTCTGAACAAATTATTTTTCATTTCACATGTGAAAAACATTTCGGGTTCTTTATTTAATTGTTTTTATGTGTGCATGTGCATGCATGAGTGAATTCAGTTACTTATTCTTCCTTTTGACTGAAACCCTAATAGTTGGAGTTCCTTAAGAACATGCGCTGCCTCTTCCTTTCTCTTATTTTTTTTATTATCTCTTTCACATTGCACTTGGTTCAGATGCGATTAAATCATACACATAAGTGCATGTGTTGAATATGTGCACTTCTTCAAACCAGAATAGGTATGAACCTTCTTTTGTACAAACTCCTACTTCAAGGCCTCATGATTCTTCAAAAAATGCACATAGGTGCATGAAAAATGTACAACCCCATCATTTCTCACCAAAATATAAACCCCTACAAACAATGAAATGAACGTGAAAACATGAGGGTGCTCACCTTTGGGAAGGCCTAGAGATTAATGGTTCTTCTTTATTCACAAGAAGCACAAAACTACCTCATCATAAAGTATAGTTATATACTAAGTCTTAACCACTTTCTCACGATGATGTGGCATTCTTAAAGAATGATGATATTTTTACAAAACCTATATTTTGTTTGGGTGTCGGTTCTTCACAATGCTATTTGAGGGTTTTTTATCTCCTATCGAAGGCTTGCATGATCTCTTCTTCATAGATCTCTGATGACTTGCAGTTCTCTGCTTTCTCTTCCTGAAATGATGCATAGAGAGATGCCCTGTTTTTTTGAAAACACAAGCTCTCTATAATATAGGACTATGAACACTCTTTGTCTTGGTCCCCTCCTTTTATAGGTGAGGGTAACTCCTCTTCCACATTCATGATCTATGTGAAAATCCATGGAGATCTTGGCTTTGAATTCTCAGGGATATCTGGTGTTTTGAAATCCTAAAACTCGTGAGTGAAGATATGTTGAGACTTGAGGAATATTTCCTTTTTCTAATACGTGACATTATTCCTTCAAACAGATCATGTGCATTTGAGAATTCGAGTATCTCGTTTTAATTCTATATTCGAATCCACTTTGTCTTCGTAACTCAATTTTCCTCAGAAAAATCTTCTTCATTAATATATCACATGCATGCAAGATGATGATTTCTTGCATGGTATCAGTTCGATCCGACGATCCTAGTAGTGTCAAAATAATTAGGCATAGTTATTTCGACATGATCATCCATTTTCTCCAGTGAGAGGAAGTAGCGACAGATATCACATGGGTTTTATGATGACTATGTGATCTTGTTCGAACGTCAAGAGGATCAGATGGCTCATGTTCATACTCACGTGACATGGGATAGATGGATGGTGGAGATTAGATCCATCTGTTGCGATTTGATCAATTAGTAGTGCGAGATACAGGATTGGATAAATGTTAGAAATTACATCTAATTTTTTAAAAATTCACCCCAAATTGAAATGAAAACACAAGATTTCTGTAGTTTATCAATCAACTCCCCTAAGAAATGGTTCAAAATTCTCCTCTCACCCCTCTAGTGCAACCCTACACAAGTTCTTTGCAGGTTCTCTCTTAGTACCCCCTATGCCTCCCTATGAGCGCACCTAGAACCCATTATGCCCACCCTGGGGGCTTATACTTTTCCCCCATGCACCTCGTGTGGGCTGGCTCTGCCTTAGATTCCCCATGGGAACAGTCGACCCTTGTGGCCCCTCATGTTCCTTGGGTTGAGGTTGGGTAGCTAACTCATGGGATGGCCCAATTTGTTATGTAAGACACATAAAAATACTTGGTAGAAATTTAAGTATGTAAAAAAATTGATGTCCATCATTAAACACAAACCAACCTCATGCATGGCCACCTTAAAGTCCAAGCCTCTTCTACTACCTTATTTTTCTCTTCATTCTCTCATCTTATCCATTTCATGCAAAGCACATACTTCTTCTACATTTTTTGTGATCCCTCTTATAATTTCCAAGACTAATCCACTATTTCTTTTTGTAACATGATTTCCAAATAACACTTCAATCATCCATAAAAGTATTCTACTTAAATGTTGTAAACCATGTATCCATACAATTCTCCAAGCATCTTTAGTTGAACCAATCTCCATTCACATAGAAGTTTCTTCTTCATTTTGACCATTATTTACACCTGTTGACAACAAATATAACTTATTTACAATTTGGTCCCAACATCAAGTGGTGGGGATTATGTTTATCCTTGATATTGAACCTCTTTTTTTATTCATTGTGTTTACCATATAGTTTTACTCTATTTTTATCACATATTTCATAAAACTAAATTGATCTATGATATTTAGTTTAGCAATTATTTATAAGTATTTTGAACAATTATACTAGTTTCAAAGTTATATTATTCTTCATATTAGTATAGATTAGAACTAGTCAATGTTTTGATAAATTTATTGAACATTAAGAACTCTTATAAAATCACTACAAACAGACCTAGATTATATTTTTATTTGGGATAAATTTTCAAAGAACAAATTTTAATAGAAATTATTATAGATACTCAATTAACCCCCCCCCCCTCTTAAATTCTCTACTATGACCAACATTTGTTATCAGAGGTGGTTTTTTTGAAGTTTCTGTTTAAAAATATTTTTTGAATCATTTTCAACTGTGATTTTAGTTAGATTTAAAATATCATAAATTTTATTTTATTTCTAATTTTTTTCTTTAAAAAAACATTCTAATTGTATTATGGATAATAGGATAGAAGGATTTGTTACCAAAAGACCTCCATTGTTTAATGGAACAAATTTGGCACAATGGAAAATTAAGATGACCATGCACATAGAGAGTACGGTTTTTGTAATTTGGTATTCAATTGTAGATGAGTATATGATACCCGATACTGCTATAACTACATGGGATGGACCAGGTAAGACTACTTATAAAAATTATTGCAAATCGATTAATGCCTTATAATTCTCATTGGGATATGAGGAATTAAACTAAATTTATCTATTTAAAACAGCCCCTGAATTTTGGGATACTTTGTCTGTTTTCCTTAAAGAAACATATAATGAGAAAGAGACGAGACTAAATACTTATACTATTAAATGTGATAACTTTAAAATGAATTCTGATGAGCATATTTCTCACATGTATCTCAGGTTCAATGAAATACTAAACAATGTGATTTCTCTGGGAAGAGATGTTACTCCCAAAAAACCTTTATGAGAATTCTCATATACCTACCTGATAGATAGATATGAACATTTACCTCTATTAGATAGTCATGTGACATCATACAATTACCTATCAAAGAAATCATAAGGAATCTAATAAGGTATAAAGAAGAGTAGAAATTCAACAAGGAAGAGGAGGAAGAACCGAAAAGAATATATGTGGAATTTAATACCACTATATCTAAACATAATAAAAATGAGAAACTATAAGCCTCTATAGAAAGTCTTAGTAGTGGGAAATCATCACCTGACAGTTTTGAGGAGACGACTCAATTAGAAAGAAGGTTAACACAATTTTACAAAAGGAATAAATTTTTAAAAAATCCTAAATTCAAAAGAAGTTTTTAACAAAAGGGAAGCTGGAAGAAGGGATGAAATAGAAATGACATATCTGATGAGATAGTATGTTATGTATGTCAGAAAAAGGGACATGTAATGGCTGAATTTCCAAATCTCAATTATAAAAAATAAATATGAGGACAAAGATATAATATATAAAAAATAAATGAAAGAAACATGTAGTTCTTCTAAGGACAGTTCAAGTGACTTAGAGTCTTCAAATGACGAATAGGATAACAAATCCAATATGTGTTTCATGATAAAAAAATCTAAGATTATCCTGTAATCTTCTATACAACATTTCTATTATTCTAGAGATGAAAGTGATCTAAAAATATATATAAAGAAAAAAAATTGAGTATTGAAATATGCTTTAAGAGGAATGTAATGAACTGAAGCACAAATATAAATCTTTAATTTAACGGCATGCTATTACTATAACTATTAAATATGAACTTACTATTGACAAATAGAAAAATTCTCAAGTACTCATGGAAAACAATGAATTAAAATTTTCTAATGATAAATTGTAGAATAATTTAAAAAAAAATTTAACAATGAAAAAGACACTCTTAATCAAATTCATGGTAAAAAAGACATCTCTTAAGTAAATTTCTAGTATTGGATATTACCCTAGACCATGGAATTTATCAAAACACATTTTATAACTAAATCTAGAAAATCTACTTATTTACCCAAAAATAATGATTTTAATGCAACTTCATGTTCTAAAAATCATTTACTACGTCATTTTTTTCTAGACCATAGAAGGTTTATTTTTAAATTAACTTATGTTATAAATATAGGGGACCCATAATAAAATTGTGGTTTCCTAAATCCCTTATTATTAATGCTTCTAGACCCTGAAAAATATGGGTACCAAATCCTTTTCTTGGATGAATTTATTTTGTTTGTAAACTGCCTAACAAGATCTTGTAAGATTCAATGGTATATCGACAATGGATGTTCACGACATATGACAAGATAATACTCAAACTTCAACATCCTAATCAAGATTTATGGTGGGTATATCTCCTTTGGTGAAAATTCTAAAGGAAAAATATTTGGCATAGGTTATATTGTTAACTCTAACATAGTTTTAATTTCAAAAGTACCTTTTATTGATGGATTAAAGTGTAATATGCTTATTATTTCCCAATTATGTGATGATGGATTTAATGTTATGTTTAAAAATGATGATTTCAATATTGTTAACTCTAAAAAGGAATTAGTGTTTCTTCTTTTAGAAATGAAAATGGGTATGACGTTAACATATCATATTTAGCCTCTCAAAATGTTTCTTGTTTAAGTGCCTTTCATAAAGAGTCTTGGATGTGGAATAAAAGACTATATAAATGTAATGTACACTCTCTTAGAAATATTACAAGAAAAATAATAGTCAAAGATTTACCCAATCATGATTTTCCAAATGATAAAGTACGTAAAATGTGTCAAAATGGTAAATTGAACAAGTTATATTTCAAATCGAAGAATGAATTTTCAATATTTCAACTATTAGAGCTGGTTCACATGGATTTTTTTGGAAAATCTTGAGTCTCTAGTATAAATACGACACACTATGTATTTTTTGTGGTGGATAATTATACTAGGTATACTTGGACTTATTTAGTAGCTCACAAAAGTGAAGAATGATCTTACTTCACAAAGTATGATAAAATAGTTGAAAATATAAGTGAATTAGAATAAAATCCTTAAAAAGTGATCATGGATATCGGTATGTATATCAAGACATTGAATCTTTTTTCTCACACAATGGCTTTAGTGGTAATGTCTTTTTTCTAATGATACCTCAACATAATGGAGTTGTATAAAGAAGAAATAGAACCTTAAAAGAAATAACCTGAACAATGCTTAATTAATAAGATTTAATTGTTTAATTCTAGGATGAGGCTGTAAATACATCTTATTACATAATTAATAGATTCCAAATAAGACATATTCTTAATAAAACTTATTATGAGCTGTGGAACAATAGAAAACCCAAAGATAGTTATATCAATGTGTTTGGTTGCAAAGTATATTTTCTTAATACAAAGGATAATCTTGAAAAATTAGTATCCAAGATTGATGAATGAATATTCCAAGGTCACTCAACCTCTAGTAAAGCCTATAGATTCTTTAATAAAACAACCAAGTGTGTTGAAGAATCTATACAGATCAAATTTTATGGAACAGATCCACATGAACCTATGATATCTCCAGAAAACCATGAACATGATATTTCAAAACTAGACATAAATGAAAAATAATCTAATCCTTATGTCTTGAGATCTATAAAATCAAACAGCTATGGAAACTCTTCAGAATCTGAACATCATGGACCCAAACCTATAGATGAAACTGAAATCACTAGACCCTCTTTTACCAAACAAACTAGAACTATTAAGAACCATCCTCTACATGTAGTAGCTGGTTATGTAGACAAAGTTACATATACTAGAGCTTCTCTTAGAAATTAGGTTGAACATCAAGCCTTCTTGTCATATCTTGAACCTAAAAACATCAATGATACAATTAATGATGAATTTTGGGTGATGTCTATGAAAGAAGAACATAATCAATTTGAAGGAAATAATGACTAGAATCATGTTGACAGGCCAAAATATACCATGACCATAGGAAATAAGTGGGTGATTAGGAAAAAAGTAGATGAATCTTGTAATATTGTTAGAAATAAAGCTATATTAGTTGCACAAAGTTATATTCAAGAAGAAGGAATTGACTATAAAGAAACCTTTTCACCTATTTCTTGACTTGAAACTCTCAAAATCATGTTGTCTTATGCTGCCCATCTTATTTTTTAACTTTATCAAATGGATGTTAAAATTGCATTCTGAAATGGTTATATAGTTGATGATGTTTTTGTTGAACAACCCCATTATTTTACAAACCCTCATTTTCCAAATCATGTTTTCATATTAATTAATGATTTATATGGTTAAAAACAAGGTCCAAAAGCTTGGTACACTAGATTAAGTAGTTTTCTTATTTCAAAAGGTTTTACAAAAGGAATTAATGATCCTACACTTTTTATAGAACAAATTTCTAAATATGTTTTAGTTGTTAAAATCTATGTTGATGAGATTATTTTTGGATCTTCAAGAAATTCATTATGTATAGAGTTTTCATAGATGATGAGAAATGAATATGAAATGAGTGTAATGAGTGAACTCAAATTCATTCTTGGATTTCAGATTTTTCAAAATAATGAAGTTAGAAATTTAAATAAATGTAAATATAAAAAAGATATTTTCAAAATATTTGTTTTTGATAGCATCAAAATTAGTGGCACTCCCCTGAGTACTTCTTGAATGTTGGATCTTGATGAAAATGGGATGTCTATTGATCAAACCACTTACAGAGGAATGATTGGATGTTTTCTTTTCTTGAATGCTAGTAGGCCAGATATAATGTTTAGTGTTTGTATGTGTTACCATTTTCAATTTAACCCCAAAGAATCTCATTTAAATTCTATTAAAATAATATTCAAATACCTCAAACATTCTATCAATTTACGATGGTTTTTCCCAAAATAAAAATAATTTTACATAGTGTATTATTCTGATGCTGACTCTAGTGGATGAAAGTTAGATAGAAAGAGAACCTATAATACATGCCACTTTTTGGGAATGTCTTTGGTTTTAGTGTGTAGTAAGAAACAAAATGCTATTTCATTATCTCCTATCGAAGCTGAATACATAGCTGCTAGTAGATATTGTGCACAAATATTGTGAATGAAAACACTCTTCTATACTATAGATATCAATATATACATGTAATTAAAAAATGTGACAATACAAGTTCTATTAACATTCATAAGAACCCACTTTATCACTCTAGAACAAAACATATTGATGTAAGGAATCAATTTTTGATATATTAATAACAAATGGGTGATATCAATTTTGAATTGGTTATCACTAAATATCATCTTGTGGACATATTCACTAAGACATTGAACTCTAAAAGAATAAATTAATTTAGACACGAGTTGGGAATGATCAATCAGTAAGATCCTATGTTTTCCTTTCCTTAAATCTTGTTCTGTGAAGTTTTCATACTAACACCTTTTTCAAATTGATACATTTTCATAATGATACTATTTTTATTCTGTCACTGTTGTCATTCCAACACTGTTTTCATACTAGTACCATTTTTATTCTGACATTGTTAGTATTTTATAGAGTCTATCATGCAGACATCGATGGATCATTGTTTTTATACGTGTTATTCTTTAATCAAAATGAAACTGCTTCATTAATTCCAGCGAATTTGGTTCACAATTTCGCGATTGTAAAATCTAAAAATCCCTAAATGAGGTAAATTTTAATCAATCTACTCTACTCCCTTTACTGCTACTCTCTCTCTCTCTCTTGGATGCGACTCCCTACCTGTAACATCCCAAGTAAGTAATGAATAATAGATATTTTTGTCTATACCTATTAATGATTAAGATAGTGTTATAGAGGCTTAAAATGAAAATAAATACAATCTTATGCATGGAATACACTAATATTCTTAAAAGATTATTTTACTGCCTTTTGATGGCAAACCATTTTTGAATCTATATTTTGACAATTTTATAAACTATGTTTGTAAAAATAAACTTATTATTTATGATTGGGACATCAAAATTTACCTTGTGTGAATTTTTGGTATTTTTCTGACAATGTTCATTTTTTAATGAATACTGAAAAATACTGCATTTTACATCAAAACTACTTTTTAATCTAATTTATTTATATGATTAGATTATGTTTTGAATTGGTTTTGAAGTGAAATTAGAATATAGTTTTACCATTTTATCTAATGGTGGTCATTGGAATCAATTTCACTTTGAAATTAGACTTAAACTGGTTTCAATCTTTTGATACTTATTGTTTTGTAAAAACACGCTTTTTGCTCTGGCAGCGGGAATTAATTATTAAATTAATTAATGTGACTTATATGATTTGAATTTTGTAAAATAGACTTCATTTTTGAATTCTTAATATCAAATATAGCTTAGGGTGAATTTTTTGTAATTTTCTGAAAAACTTCAATTTTTGATGAATAGTGAAACCACTAAGTTGTACTTATAAAAATTGATTTTCCGTTTAAATGAAATTTTGCCATCATTGTGTTTTGAATTTCAAAAATCCGACATACATGGTTGTCATTAAGAAGTAAAATGTGGTTCAATGAGATTATAATAATTTTTTGGTGAATAGTAACTTATTAAGTTCTTAATCGCGATTAGAGGTAATTAGTGTAATTTAAGGTAAAAATGATATTATAAGAATGTGAAAACACCATGACACTTGTCCTACACCTATTGGGTGAGTCATGGCCGAACAAGACAAGCCATGGGCCAACTTGGGGACCCCATGGAGACACTTTGGTTGGGAAATGACATAAATAACTTTTTATTTAATGTTAAAATTAAATTGACACAAACATGAGTTGTTTTACTAAAACAATTTTTAAGTAGGGTTAAACAGGTCCAAATTTTGATTATAAATAGTCATTGGAAAGATAAAAATATTTCCTACATCATAGTATTTTTTTTATAATTTTTAGACATTAAATAAATTAAATTATTTATGACATAATAATGATGCAGCGATGACATCATTATTTGACAATTTAAATAAAATGGAAAGATAATGTAAAATATATGAACTACACATGTCCAAAACCAATTGTATGAGTAAATTTAGAACCCTTATCACCTTATCCACGAATTATATCAATGTGGGACCTTTTAAAACCGAAACACATTTTCAAATAAAGTAATATTTCTTTACTTTTCAAAAGTGCCCCTCCTCTTCTCTTATAAAAGGCCCCCAGCTCTACCACCTTACACACACTCCTCAAGCCTTTGGCTCGGCCAACCCCTGCCCATTTACTCTCTCCACATCCCTCTCCTCATCCTAGAAGATTCCCTTTGGGCAGAATCCTTTCAAAGGAAGCCTTTAGGCTCAAATCAAAAGGAGTTACACTTTTAAAGGTAATTCATTCTCTCATGTTCATTTGTTTTATTTTGCTTCTCCAACCCCCTAAACTCTTTTTATTTACTTATTTTGTAACAACACCAGTATCTTCAATATACAAGGATGTTTTTATAATATTTATTTGAGCTACACTCTCACACAACTACATCAAATGGTTAAAGAACATACGATTTCCGTGGATGGAGAAATTCTGCCTCCCGAAACGATGATTGTTCAATACTCATTTAAGACCTTCAAAGGTGGCCATTATGATGTCACTATTTTTATATATGATATATAATATGTTTATGTTTTCCTTAAGCTTCTGTGTTTTTATTTTGGGCATACCTTTATGGTTTCCATTGTGGGTAAACACGATATCTTCATTTAAGAAAGTGCGGACTACCGCCCCCTCAAAGTGATGTGATTCGTTAATGCCATATGTGGGACATGTAAAGGATGGATTTAAAGTTATTATATATGATGTTATACTGGAATTATAATATACCTCTATATCATTATTATTTCTTTCCATTAAAGTATGAGATAGAAATGAAAGTAGCGTTCATGCGTACGTACGGTTTACCGTCTCCATGAACGGTGCATTTCATTTCTTATCCCCAAATGTAATGTACTATTAAAATTACATGTATATAATGTATATATATAATTAATGATATATCTAAATGATGAATATAATTCTGGAATTAAAATATACATACCTCTCATTTAGTTTTAATTCCATTAATATGACAAAGAAATGAAAGTAGCGTTCATGCGTACGTACGTCTTACCGTCTCCATGAACGGTGCATTTCATTTCTTACGTCTAAATGATTATTTAATATTATAAATACATGTATATGCTGGATATATATGATACATATTATATCCAAATCGGTAATTTCATTCTGGATATAAAGAACCTTTGACCACACGAACAACATGTAACTGTAAGAAGTCCACTTTCGACTTAAGAACCAAATATTGACAAAACAAACATTATTAACTTAAATGGTTACATAATGTTTATAACATGGAAGTAAGTGATATAAAAGGAATAATAAACTTTAAAAATGTTCTTAATCAATTATAAATTAACTCAAGTTTATTATTCAGGACGTTAAAGAACGATCGAGTCAAGTCGGACCCGAGGTAAGGGACTTCGTCTCAATCTCCTTTCATTGAAGCATATTTTGTTTTATACACAACCTTCTTTTATACGGTGTACAAACCCCTTTTACTTTTACTTTTATACAAAAGGAATATTTTTCTACGAAGCGTTTTACAAAATGACAAAAAGGAATGTTTCTTTTAACGTACGCGGCAACAACGACCTTTTCCGCCGCCGCGAGTATTATTTGGTCTTTGGCTTCCTCAACAAGCCGTAATGTTTTTAAAATAAAATAAATATCATATACACTTTTATGTATTTTGGTATTGAAAATGGTTTTGATAAAGGATTCTATTATGATATATTGTGATATGGAAATTTTATCATTCCTTTATATTGGTTTTATGTTTTATGATTTTATATTGGTACTTGGACTTTTTAACGGGTGGTTACATTATAAACCACATGACGAGTGGTGCCGTGAATACCAGGATGGGTGGTTACGTTATAACCTCCAATGCATTGGGTATGGAAGTCGGTCGTATGGCTATTCCATTAAGTATGTATGGAAATTGGCCGTATGGCTATTCCATTAAGTGATATGTGTGGAAGTCGACCGTATGGTTATTCCACTTAAGTATGTTTATGTCCCAAGTTACCTTTATAAATGTTATGTGTTCTTTTTATGGATTTTATGGTAATCCTTTGGTTACAGAAAGGTAAGTAATGATACTTTATTAAGTGAAGAGTTTTTACAACTTCATGAAGGTGAAGGTATTACTTTGATTGAGTATACATGGTTTACTTGATTTTGAAAAACTAACAGTTTTCATTCTTTGTGTATCCCTTACTGAGATTTTTATGCTCACCCCAAGTTTTTTTGAAATTTTTTTCACAGGACTTAATGTGGAATAAGGTCAAGGATGGGATCAAGGGAATGTCATGCTATATAAAACATATAACTAGACATGTTTCTTTTAAGAGTTTATTATTTATTTATCAAAACTTAGTATAAGTGACTACTTTGTAATCTTTTGAAATGTAATAGTTATGTTCTAATTCTCTAAAACACTAAACCTGAAAAGATCCTCAACGTGTAATCTTGTGATAACTCAAGATTAAGAAAGGTTTAAGGCTGGGGCCTTATAGTTGGTATCGGAGGTCGGTTTAGACAACTTTCGGAGTTAGAAAAGTGTTAAATTATAATATGATTGAAATGATATAGCATTTACGGATTACCATGTTGCTTCGCCTAAGATATTTCTGTGTTCAGAATGGCTTTCTGCAGAGGAAAAAAAGCAGCTATGTTGCGACGACATCAAGAGAAAGATAACCTTCCAAATCAGCAACCTGAGATGGTCGGAATCGGAACTAAACAGTTTGTTGCAGTGATGGCACAGTTGACTCAGGCTATAAATGGTGGTGGTATCCATGCACGTGATCATCCAGATCAACCGCAGAGGAACATGTCAGTGGTGGAACATTTCATGAGGCAACATCCCCCATCATTCAGAGGATCATCTGACCCTGTGCAAGCTGAAGGGTGGAATAAAGCACTGGAGAAGATTTTTGATGTCATGGGGTGTTCAGAACATCAAAATGTTTGTCTTGTTGTTTACCTTTTTGAAGGTGAAGCTGATCAGTGGTGGTCGATGGTGAAAAATATAAGGGATAGTGATGAGATTGAGGATCTTCACTGGGACGAATTAAAAGGTATGTTTCTTGAGAAATATTTTCCTAAGGTGGTTCGTCTTAGGATGGAAAAACAGTTCCTAGAATTGAGGCAGGAGGATGATTCAGTGGCTGCTTATGAAGAAAAGTTCACTCGATTGGCAAGGTATGCTCCAAACTTCATACGAGACCTTGATAGTAAAATAAACCGTTTTTACTCAGGGTTAAAGACAAAGAATCGAAGGGCTTTAGCTTCTCGTGAGTTCAAAAGTTATGAAAAACTTGTTCGATGTGTGGAGAAGGTGGAAATGGAGTTTGCCGATGATCATGTGTTCTATGACAAACAACAGAATAAGAGGTCTAGTTGGCAGGAAAAGGGGAAGAATTCATCAAAGAAGCAAGGAGGTAAGAAAACCAAATATCCATCCTGTGAGAAGTGTGGTAAAATGCATCCTGGAGAATGTTTATCCATGTCTGGTAAGTGCTTTCGGTGTGGTAAGTCTGGTCATATTTCTCATAACTGTAAGGAAGATGATCAAGTAGGAAATGAAAAGCCAATGGTAAGATGTTTTAAGTGTAATGAAATGGGTCATTATGCAAACGAGTGTCCAACGAAGAACTCAACTGGGGGAATGCAGCCAGACTACAAGAAGAAAGGGGTGGTGAAATCCTTTTCAACAACTTCAGCAGATGTTGGGCCATCGAATGAAGTGGTATCAGCTCCAGGGAGCTCAGTATTTTTCGAAGATTGACTTGAGGTCGGGGTACCATCAGTTTAAAGTAAAAGAAGCAGACGTTCCGAAGACTGCATTCCATACTAGATATGGCCATTATGAATTTGTAGTTATGCCTTTTGGGTTAACCAATGCACCTGCTGTATTCATGGACCTTATGAATAAAATTTTCCATGAGTTCTTGGATAAGTTTGTGTTTCTGTTTTGAGGTTTGGGAAGAGGTTATGTGTGCCTTGTGATTCACAGTTGTTGAGAGAGTTGTTATGTGAAGCTCATAGTTCTTCTTTTTCAGTTCATCTTGGCAGTACTAAGATATATAGAGATCTGCGGGAGTATTACTGGTGGGATGGAATGAAAAAAGATATTGCTGATTTTACTGTGAAGTGTTTGACATGTCAACAGGTTAAAGCAGAGCGGCAGTTACCGAAAGGGATGCTTCAGCCTTTACCAGTGCCAGAGTGGAAATGGGAAAACATATCCATGGACTTTGTTGTGGGATTACCGAGGACATCTCGAGGTAATAATGCAATCTGGGTTATTGTTGATCGCTTGACCAAATCTGCTCATTTCCTTTCTATACAAGATACTTTCTCTCTAGATCAACTTTCCCGTCTGTATCTTAAAGAGATAGTCAGGTTACATGGAGTTCCCCTCTCCATTGTATCGGATCGTGATCCCAGGTTTACTTCTAATTTTTGGAAAGGCCTTCAGAAGTCGTTGGGTACTGAATTAAATTTTAGTACAGCTTTTTATCCTCAATCAGATGGGCAGTTAGAACGAACAATCCAGACATTGGAGGATACGCTACGAGTTTGTTCTATGGATTATCAAGAAAGTTGGGACCAACATCTTTCTTTGGTTGAATTTTCATATAATAACAGTTTTCATTCCAGTATACAGATGGAACCATTTCAGGCATTATATGGGAAGCGGTGTCGAACTCCAGCTTTATGGGATGAAGTGGGTTAAAGGAAGTTGATGGGACCAGAATTGGTAGAAGAGATGGCAGAAAAAGTTCAGCTGATTCAGAAACACATGAGAACAGCTCAGAGCAGGCAGAAGAGTTATGCGGATAACCGGAGGAAGGATCAATCTTTCGAGGTAGGTGATCATGTTTTTCTCAAGGTTTCTCCTTGGAAAAGTGTGATGAGATTTGGTAAGAAAGGAAAGTTGAGTCCAAGGTTCATTGGACCATACGAAATTCTGGAGAGAGTTGGATCAGTTGCATACCGAGTGGCTTTACCTCCGAGTTTATCTCAGGTACACAATGTTTTTCACATTTTGATGTTGAGAAAGTATATGCCAGATCCATCTCATGTTTTGAGTCTAGAGGTAGTTCATCTGGAAGAGAACCTATATTATGAGGAACAACCGGTCCAGATTCTTGAACATAGGGAGCAAGTGTTACGGAATAAGGTGATTCACCAGGTAAAGGTTTTGTGGAAAAACCACATGATTGAAGAGGCAACATGGGAATCTGAAAATGCAATGAGGGATAAGTACCCCCATTTATTCGATAAGTAATTAAATTTCGGGGACGCAATTTTCTAAAGGGGGAAAGGATGTAACATCCCAAGTAAGTAATGAATAATAGATATTTTTATCTATGCTTATTAATGATTAAGATAGTGTTATAGAGGCTTAAAATGAAAATAAATACAATCTTATGCATGGAATACACTAATATTCTTAAAAGATTGTTTTACTGCCTTTTGATGGCAAACCATTTTTAAATCTATATTTTGACAATTTTATAAACTATGTTTGTCAAAATAAACTTATTCTTTATGATTGGGACATCAAAATTTACCTTTTGTGAATTTTTGGTATTTTTCTGACAATGTTCATTTTTTAATGAATAGTGAAAAATACTGCATTTTACATCAAAACTACTTTTTAATCTAATTTATTTATATGATTAGATTATGTTTTGAATTGGTTTTGAAGTGAAATTAGAATATATTTTTACCATTTTATCCAATGGTGGTCATTGGAATCAATTTCACTTTGAAATTAGACTTAAACTAGTGTCAATCTTTTGATACTTATTGTTTGGTAAAAACACGCTTTTTGCTCTGGCAGCGGGAATTAATTATTAAATTAATTAATGTGACTTATATGATTTGAATTTTGTAAAATAGACTTCATTTTTGAATTCTTAATATCAAATATAGCTTAGGGTGAATTTTTGGTAATTTTCTGAAAAACATCAATTTTTGATGAATAGTGAAACCACTAAGTGGTACTTATAAAAATTGATTTTCCGTTTAAATGAAATTTTGCCATAATTGTGTTTTGAATTTCAAAAATCCGACATACATGGTTGTCATTAAAAAGTAAAATTTGGTTCAATGTGATTATAATAATTTTTTGGTGAATAGTAACTTATTAAGTTCTTAATCGCGATTAAAGGTAATTAGTGTAATTTAAGGTAAAAATGATATTATAAGAATGTGAAAACACCATGACACTTGTACTACACCTATTGGGTGAGTCATGGCCGACCAAGACAAGCCATGGTCCAACTTGGGGACCCCATGGAGACACTTTGGTTGGGAAATGACATAAATAACTTTTTATTTAATGTTAAAATTAAATTGACACAAACATGAGTTGTTTTACTAAAACAATTTTTAAGTAGGGTTACACAGGTCCAAATTTTGATTATAAATAGTAATTGTAAAGATAAAAATATTTCCTACATCATAGTATTTTTTTTATAATTTTTAGACATTAAATAAATTAAATTATTTATGACATAATAATGATGCAGCGATGACATCATTATTTGACAATTTAAATAAAATGGAAAGATAATGTAAAATATATAAACTACACATGTCCAAAACCAATTGGATGAGTAAATTTCAAACCCTTATCACCTTATCCACGAATTATATCAATGTGGGACCTTTTAAAACCGAAACACATTTTCAAATAAAGTAATATTTCTTTACTTTCCAAAAGTGCCCCTCCTCTTCTCTTATAAAAGGCCCCCACCTCTACCACCTTACACACACTCCTCAAGCCTTTGGCTCAGCCAACCCCTGCCCATTTACTCTCTCCACATCCCTCTCCTCATCCTAGAGGATTTACTTTGGTCAGAATCCTTTCAAAGGAAGCCTTTAGGCTCAAATCAATAGGAGTTACACTTTTAAAGGTAATTCATTCTCTCATGTTCATTTGTTTTATTTTGCTTCTCCAACCCCCTAAACTCTTTTTATTTACTTATTTTGTAACAACACCAGTATCTTCAATATACAAGTATGTTTTTATAATATTTATTTGAGCTACACTCTCACACAACTACATCAAATGGTTAAAGAACAAACGGTTTCCGTGGATGGCGAAATTCTGCCTCCCGAAACGATGATTGTTCAATACTCATTTAAGACCTTCAAAGGTGGCCATTATGATGTCACTATTTTTATATATGATATATAATATGTTTATGTTTTCCTCAAGCTTCTATGTTTTCATTTTGGGCATACCTTTATGGTTTCCATTGTGGGTAAACACGATATCTTTATTTAAGGAAGTGCGGACTACCGCCCCCTCAAAGTGATGTGATTCGTTAATGCCATATGTGGGATGTGTAAAGGATGGATTTAAAGTTATTATATATGATGTTATACTGGAATTATAATATACCTCTATATCATTATTATTTCTTTCCATTAAATTATGAGATAGAAATGAAAGTAGCGTTCATGCGTACGTACGGCTTACCGTCTCCATGAACGGTGCATTTCATTTCTTATCCCCAAATGTAATGTACTATTAAAATTACATGTATATAATGTATATATATAATTAATGATATATCTAAATTATGAATATAATTCTGGAATTAAAATATACATACCTCTCATTTAGTTTTAATTCCATTAATATGACAAAGAAATGAAAGTAGCGTTCATGCGTACGTAAGGCTTACCGTCTCCATGAACGGTGCATTTCATTTCTTACCTCTAAATGATTATGTAATATTATAAATACATGTATATTCTGGATATATATGATACATATTATATCCAAATCTGTAATTTCATTCTGGATATAAAGAACCTTTGACCACACGAACAACATGTAACTGTAAGAAGTCCACTTTCGACTTAAGAACCAAATATTGACAAAACAAACATTATTAACTTAAATGGTTACATAATGTTTATAACATGGCAGTAAGTGATATAAAAGGAATAATAAACTTTAAAAATGTTCTTAATCAATTATAAATTAACTCAAGTTTATTATTCAGGACGTTAAAGAACGATCGAGTCAAGTCGGACCCGAGGTAAGGGACTTCATCTCAATCTCCTTTCATTGAGGCATATTTTGTTTTATACACAACTTTCTTTTATACGGTGTATAAACCCCTTTTACTTTTACTTTTATACAAAAGGAATCTTTTTCTACGAAGCGTTTTCCAAAACGACAAAAAGGAATGTTTCTTTTAACGTACGCGGCGACAACGACCTTTTCCGCCACCGCGAGTATTATTTGGTCTTTGGCTTCCTCAACAAGCCGTAATGTTTTTAAAATAAAATAAATATCATATACACTTTTATGTATTTTGGTATTGAAAATGGTTTTGATAAAGTATTCTATTATGATATATTGTGATGTGGAAATGTTATCATTCCTTTATATTGGTTTTATGTTTTATGATTTTATATTGGTACTTGGACTTTTTAACGGGTGGTTACGTTATAAACCATATGACGGGTGGTGCCATGAATACCAGGACGGGTGGTTACGTTATAACCTCCAATGCATTGGGTATGGAAGTCGGCCGTATGGCTATTCCATTAAGTATGTATGGAAATTGGCCGTATGGCTATTCCATTAAGTGATATGTGTGGAAGTCGACCGTATGGTTATTCCACTTAAGTATGTTTATGTCCCAAGTTACCTTTATAAATGTTATGTGTTCTTTTTATAGATTTTATGGTAATCCTTTGGTTACAGAAAGGTAAGTAATGATACTTTATTAAGTGAAGAGTTTTTACAACTTCATGAAGGTGAAGGTATTACTTTGATAGAGTATACATGGTTTACTTGATTTTGAAAAACTAACAGTTTTCATTCTTTGTGTATCCCTTACTGAGATTTTTATGCTCACCCCAAGTTTTTTTGAAATGTTTTTTATGGGACTTAATGTGGAATAAGGTCAAGGATGGGATCAAGGGAATTTCATGCTATATAAAACATGGAACTAGACATGTTTCTTTTAAGAGTTTTTTATTTATTTATGGAAACTTAGTATAAGTGACTACCTTGTAATCTTTTGAGATGTAATAGTTATGTTCTAATTCTATAAAACACTAAACCTGAAAAGATCCTCAACGTGTAATCTTGTGATAACTCAAGATTAAGAAAGGTTTAAGGCTGGGGCCTTATACTACCCCCGACCATTCATCTTTAAACCTCCGGACTGAACTGATCATAATGGCATGAGTGAAGCTGGATCTTGAAGAGGGTGAGCCACATGCGTCCAATAAACAAAACGGGGAATCAAGAAAATAACCAGGTCATGTAAATTTGAGTCCCTTAAATAATGTTTTAACTTAAAAGAAAGAAGTATTGGTGGAATGTATATTGGGGAAAAATCATTATTGTTGAAAGTAATACAAGATCAAGGATATATTGAATGGTTCACAAAAAATGATAGAGTCTTTTATCTAAAGATAGTATTTAAATTATATGAGAATATGGAACTTCTACTGGAAGGCAATGATGTTTCTTAGGTTATGTTGACTGTTAAAGGAAATAAAATCTCATTCTCTTAAAGACATTGGGATGAGTGTCTTAAGGTACCTCATGATGGAAGTTTTGATGATTACCATGGTACTTCACTACCTGAATGTGAATTATTCTACTATGAGACAGCTTTGAAAGATCTTACTAGAAATGAAGATTATAGGAGACAAATTTCATCTGTATTGAAAGGTGAGTGTAGAATTTTATTCATGTTTATTCAGCACTATATTTTTCCTAGTAGAGAGTATTTTTCTTTTCTAAAGTTTTAAGATGTATACTTAGTTTATTTACTTCAAAAAGGAATAAAATGGAATCTGTGTAGATATCTAATGGTTCACTTCAATGAGGTGATAAAACCTTGTAGTAAGTCAAATTCTCTTTTTATTCCACAATGATTTCAACTATGCTGATGGAGAAAGGTTCTGTAAATGAATGTGAAGATGTGGTAAATAGTGAATGTAGTAGAATATTCTTAAAATAATACATTTTTAAAAGAATGAAGATTAAATGGATCCAATGGAGAAAATAATGGGTTGGTGATGAAGACAGATTGTATAAAAATTTTAATCCCATAGATCATCTAGTTAGGCCAAGGGATCTGGTTGATCCTGGTCTCGAACCAAATGAATGAGTAACTTATTCATCAGATGAGTAACAGGAGCCTACTACACATGTTAGGGATGTTGGATCAATATTTTATGATCGAAGTGACCCCAACACTACTGGACCATCAAAAAAAGTTTCTATTTTACCTACAATTCCTCCTATGGACTTAACCTCTCATGAACCTATTCTCAAATCTGCTGGTAATGATGAAACCTAAACTGAAGGTAGTGTAGATTATGTATGTGAATCCATTGAAGAATACGATGAAGAAGATAAAGATAGTAGTGGTGAAAGTGATTCATAATTAGTAAGGGAGGATGAATATGAGCTAGTGTATTTTTGTGGAGATGATCATAATGAGGATGGTGATGATAAAGAAAGTAGTGAAAGTGAATTTGGTCATCCTGATGAGAATCCAAATATTGTGAGTATAGAAATTGATGTAGCTAATACTAGTGTATTTTTTAAGGGTGTTCTTCAATAAGAAAATATTTCTCCGGATGAACATGTTTCTTAATTTTTTTATACTACAAAATGATGTATACATAAGGAAAAGCAACCTACGTAGGAAGCCTTGACTAAGGGGGAGAAATCATCCCAAAGAGATGACTTTGAGGGGGAGCCTCAAGGACCATTTTCTCAAGTTGATGAAGAGAATCAAATAGGAAGAGTAAGGATTGATACTCTTACTCATCTAGATTCTTATATTCCTGCTGAATGGATAAGTAATCCTGGTTATATAGCCTTAGGATTAGATTATGATGATTCAGGTGATGAATTTGTTACCCTTAATACAAGATAACTAGTGAATGAGACCACTTCTAGTGACTATATCACTAAATCCAATTTTGAACTATTCAAGAAAGATATTTGTGCCTCCATAAGACACTCAGTACAATCTCAAAGGAGGAATGATATTGATGATTCTGAGAGAGAGAATACTAAGATGACTGAGAATTTAAAAGTAATTCTATGTATGGTTCTTATTGTTAAGAATGTATGTGCATCTAGTTCTACCTCAACATCAAATAGTCTATCTCAAGATGGTGTTGCTTCTATTTCAATGATGGTTATTCAAGCAATTCAGACAAATCTAATCACAACTGTAGTGACAATTGGTAGAATAACAACTAAGCATGGGAATGATATGAAGAAGTTGACAACTGAGATCAATGACTTAACCACAGAGTATAGGAATATAATGGAAACTGTCTTAAAAGGACTTGAAAACCTTGTTTATCATTTTTAAACTCTTGACTTTACTAAGATAAGAAAAGAAGTTCAGTATCTTACCTCATCTTCTTTTGCTTCAAGTTATGCCCCACCTTCTCAGTCTTCACAATATACAAATCTTACTACTATTAGTTCAGTGATGAAAGAGGAGATTCAAGCCTTGATTGCATGTATGTACAAAGTTAACAATACTTCAGATAATTTTCATATTCATGTAAAGTATTATACAAGAAGTGCTTCAGATAATTAATAAGAGTTAACCAAAATGTATAATGATTTATTCTTTAAAATCTTCACAAAGCATCAAATTAATAGTCTATTTAAGTATTTGGCAACCAGTATTACTCTTCCTCCATTGAAAAAAGAATTTAAGGATTAGATTTAGAAGCTTAGAAAATTTACACCTTTGTTGGAAATGTCTATAGGTAACAAAGAAGATTATGAGAAGGATATGAAATATGGTACAAAGATCATTGAATAATTCATCAACCTATTAAAAGCACATCGTCATGTCCTAAGTGAATCCATTGTGGTACCTCCTTCTTCCCCACTTGGTCCTGCTAGTTCTGTGACTGCTCAACATCAAATTTTAGTTTCTCAAGCCTTATCTTAGATCCCACCAATCATTACAGAAATTGTTCAGCCTCATATTCTTTATCAACACTGACCTACCCTTACTTATACATTTCCTAAAGGAGTGACTCTACCTCCTCTCAAAATCCTTTCATAGCCTCCTTCTTCTAATCCAAACAGTCATGATGAACCTTTTATTGATCCTTATGATAAGGGGATGGAGCCCCTATATCCTACCCTATAGTGTGGAATCATTTCTATTTGATAGGGATAAATTATTGTACCTTTTCCTTTTCACTGTACTCTATTTATAAATTCTATTTCAGTGTTTCTACATTACTTTTTTTACTATTTTTTTCTCCTACTAAATTTTGATAATGTTAAAAGTGGGAGAAGCCTATAAGGTTAATTTATAAGCCTTATTTTAATCTTTCTTATGAATTATCCTCTCTGATAAATTAGTAATTTTCTAGTGTAATCATTATCCAATGTTACTCAATAATTCCAAGATTATTATTATCAAAATGGGGGATATTGTCAGCCCATAGATGTTGTTGGACACTATCTCAAACTATAAATGTTTTCATTATCACAAATCATGTCATATTATTTTATGTTACATACTATATTTTGTGACAACTTCCAACTTAAAGGGAATGAACTACATCACTGTAGGAATCTACCTAAATAAGGTACAACACAAAGCACAATGTAGAATACAAAACCTGATGTCATTGGTATTGACCTTCTAAAGGAGTCTGATGAAAAGAAGGTTGAGTCTGCTGAAAAATCTCAATGGTCACTTGATGAATATCCTAATGCTAAAAAGGGATGTTCTGACGAACCTATCAAGAACAGCTCTTCTACACAATAACATAAGAGAGTTCTTTTATCCTGGGCAGATCTGGGGGATGATACTCACCTATCTGTTAATGATAGTTCTGTTGTGGCAGATAATGGAGCCTCATTCAAAGTTATTTTGACAGGGGGTCTCAAATATGAGGATGATAATGAATCAATTGATAGCCTTGATGCTCTGGAAATTTCTGCTCAAGAAGATGCAGACTCCTGCCTAAAGAAAGAACTGATTTTGGTCAATGCCAAAAGTAGAAGAGGCAAGGAAAAGATGGATCTTCCTGTCTCAAGGAAATCTCAATATAAGAAGGAGCTCAATGATGGTAACTATACTTCGTCAAATTAAAATACAAAGGTACAAACATAGGCCTCAAATGTCAAAGACACCATTCTGTTTACAGCAGATAAAGAAACATCTATTTCTACAGCTCCCAACAACACTAATGTGGAGGTCTCCCCTCTGGAAGGTAATCCTAGAGCCCATGTTAAACCCAATTCACTTCATGGTCCTCCAACCAAGGTTTGCGCTGGCAATACTTCACTGTTGTATGATATAGACTGTAGGAATATAGTCATTTCTGTTCCATCCTATTCTCCACTTAAAGAGTCTAATGCGCAGGATGCTATGATTACCCATAGCTTGTGTCATAAACCCAATATAATTGGGCAGCATGAACAGACCAGTCCATTAAAGGAAGTTATCCAATCTCTTGAAATGCATGCGGATTCTCCCAGATTGAAAGGAATAACAAATGACAAAGTGGCAGGATCTCCCCATCCTCCACCAAGCCATGTCACCCCTCTATCTCAAATACATGAAGTTATGAAAAAGGTGAGTACCTATAATTCGTTTGAATTGCTTGCATCTGCTAGTAGTGATGAAGAAAGGAAACCAATGGAAGATCGGGATGGAGTTAAGCATGTGAACATTGATGTACCTTCTGAGTTCCCGGATGATGGTGGAGGTCCATGTATGTAGGCAAAGGCTGGGTGGAGAGGGATACATCCACGTGGCGGGGGTGCTCAGACATCTCATCACAGTATGAACACTCGTTCGCGAGTGCACTGATATCATTTTTATGCTCTTGCATTGTTGTGTTTCCTCCTCTTTCTTTACTTGTATGACTTTATTTTTAATAATATGGGCCTTTGCGCCTCAACCTTTTCTAAAAAAAATCTAAAAATTATCTATGTATGAGTCATTAACACCGATAGACAAAAGTCTCACCATTAAACAGGACACCAACAGACAATTGACTCACCATTGCATATGACTCACTAATGCAAACGACCTACCATCGGTCCAAGTGACCTACCGTTGCATGGTGCTACTGATGGAAGGGCTCACCATTAGTTGAAATGAGTCACCATTGGTTCAAAAGTCTCACCGACCGATGGAAGGAGTCACCATTGATATGAGTCACTAATAAATCATATGTATCACTAATAGAAGAAGACATCGATAGATGGAGACATTGACACCTAGAGTCACTGATACCGATGGAAAGGACTCATCGATACCCATGACTTGCAGATAGTCAAAAAACTATTTTTAATTTATTATTTAAAATGCCTATCTAACATTCATATTTAGACAAATTAATGTTTCCAACATTAATTAATATTGTCTGAAGGACTTTTGACAAACAATACGAGGTATGATGAGACAATGAACATGGGGAGATCTTTGTGTCTGCTGAACCAAGAAGTATAAAAGAGTTACAAGATGGATCATTCAAGAATATAGAAGATACGAGGAAAGTGATGAAATGTAGAAAAAAATAGACGAACTAAAAACTCCTGCAACTCTCAATATTTCTTCAAAAATCCCAAGAACTCAAAGGAAGTTCATACAGGGAGATCAACAATACTGCTAAGATAACCTGAATATCTTACCGACAAGAATCTAAATATTTTATTCTCCTAGAAGATATACCATAGATACTATGATACTCTTTTTTGGAGCCAACATCCAAAAGAGGACTCAAACTTCATTTCCATTATATCAAAAGAGTCCAGACATACAGTGCATAACACACAGTCTTATAATCCTTATTCTACCTCTTTAGCTCTATTATGTTATTTTATTTAGATTTTTTAGTAGTGTGTGTATTTGTCTATTACACACACACACTAACTCTTGTGCATTACTAAAGGATGGTTGATATCCTCAATATCACATTATTTTTATTCATTTGTATGCCACCAAAAACTATGAAAGATGTCATGTGGGACCTGGTTGTTGTTTTTCCCATGATGAAGTGTTGTTGAGGTCAAGTGTGACCTGGAAAGCCTTGTGTACTATTTTGAACCTTGATCCAGGGTGTGGAACAAGTTTTTTATTAATTTAAACTACTTGGTGGCATGTGATCACTAATGTGAGAGGATTAAGTCTCTGATTGAGACTAAAACTCTTGTTTTTTATCTTCTGTGTTTTCAATTTTGTTTTACTTTATTTTTATCACATATTTCATAAAACTAAATTAAACTATGATAGTTAGTTTAGCAAGTGTTTATAACTATTTCAACGAATTATATTAGTTTCAAAAGTTATATTAATCATTATATGAGTATAGATATGAACTAATAAATCTCTTGTGAAATTTTTTGAAAATTTAGGACTCTTATAAATTCACTACAAACTGACATAGATTATATTTTTAATTGGAAGAAATTTTCAAAGAACCAATTTTAACAAAAAAATTTATAGATACTCAATTCACGCCCCCCCCCCCCCCTTGAGTACTCTACTCTAACCAACATGTATGTATTCGTTGTATATATTAAAGAGTATATATCAACAACTGTATATATTATATATAATAAAATTCATACATTAATGTATATTTTTTTATGTATACTTATGTATATGTACGTATGTCTTGATGTATATACTTATAAATATACATAGTTATACTAAGTATAATTTTATAATTTTAAATAATTATATTTGTATATACTTTTATACCTACAACAGCACATGTTTGTATAAATGTACGTATAAAAATATTTTAATGCATGTATGAACATGTATTAAAATATCATTATAAATACATATATTTGTATATACCTATAAAAATTATCAATCAGACACATATATAAAAAAATGAATATATTTATATATAAACATATACATACATATATACAAACAAATATACATATTACTACATTTTCATATACACATATATACATCAATACATATTAATTAATATACCCATATACATACATAGTTAAATTCATATCTTTGGGTATAAGTGCAAAAATATATATTTTTGAAATTATACATACATTTAATTATCATAATTATTTATAGATATAAGTACATGAAAGCATAGGTACTTATGTATATATATAGTCATATAAAATTACAAAACTTGTAAACATATTTTAATTCACGTACATACTTACATTTAAATATTATTATATTTAAAAATGTGCATATTCATACAACTGTCTTTATATATACATACAAGTATATACCTACCTGGATTATTTTATATATATTGATGTAATATTGAGATTTTTAGGGAATATATAAAATGGGATATTTGATGTAGAAATCTACAATGAGATATTTATATTACAAATGTTCTATGTAATGTGGAAAAATTTAAATCTAAAATAATTTATCATATATCAGTCATTTATTCTTTGTATCGATGTAACGGTCACATTGGGGGACATAGGTTGAAATTAAAATCCCATTTAAAAATTATATATTAGATAAAATATTATCAGTGGAGAAACTGAATATATGAGAGAGAATATTAAATGGGTTTAACACTATGCATGGGTGTATTTAGCTAATTGACTAATTGGCATTTAATAAAAATGGTGGGATAGAGGATATCCTACCCCCTTTATTTTTTTCATGCATCATAATCACAATGTCCATAATAACCCGCCAATTCATGTGGGTAATTGAGAATATATAGAGTGAAAAAAAATCACAAAGTAAATCCCACCATTTTATTTTTTATGTAATTATAATTTTTTAAAATTTTTCAAGAAAATACCACATGGATAATCCAAATTAGTTTACATATGAAATCACTAATGAAATCATTGCGATGAATCCTAGAGGATTCCCCTAAAACTCATTTTGATCAATGATGTGAAGAATAACCATATTACTTCTTTACAAATACAAATTATAATCACAAAAAACCAAAAATGTAATAATAAAAAATATATTTTATGCATGTATTGTTCAATGATATATTTTTCCATACACTTTATGAAACATCCAAAATAAAGTAGGATCAAGAATGATTAAATGAATGAAATTAAACTCCATCTTGGTGTATCTACTCCAAATATCTTTTGATGAATATTCTCATATAAATAGACCTATATCAGGAAAAAATATGTTTCTCATTGCATCCTTTTTCTCTTCATTCAAGTTTCTTATCATGAAACCCTTTATGCATATACCTCACATAATATATGTAAAACATAAAAATCACATAGAATATTAATTGAATGATACCCTTCTTCTCCATCGAATCATAAATATCCTTTTAGAAAAAAATCTAATAATTATCATTGAGAGAAAAAACTACGGTGTTCCATTTCAATATCACCCTTTTTCATATGAAATAATAACATTCCATCAAACAAAATTCAATTAGATTGAAAACTAATTATCATTCCTCAAAACATCGTCCTTTATAGAAAATTTTAAATCATTCTTTTTAAACTATAGGTCAAAATAACCATCCCATCAATAAATAAATCCAGAAATCAATGTATTTATCATACATATATCTGTATTGTCTGATAAAACATGGTTTGATTCAATAAAATTTCATATCCATATAGTAGTTATCACAACATAATGTGGGGAACCTAAATGATTTAATTTCACCCCTTCATATTATTTCTATAGAAGATAATATAATTATACCCATCTAAAATTTCATGCACACCATACTAAACTTTAAAGTATATCTTTTTAAAATATGTGGTAGTCACTATTGAAATAGAATAGGGTGTAAGATCCAAAACAGCTTCTAAAAAAATTTGGCTTCCAAAACTCCTTCATCTTAGTTAAAGGTCTTTTATTTACATTAGATGACCATTTTTAGAATAAATATGTATATTTATTTTCCAAAAATACATTTATTACTTAATCGTGCATATTACAGTAGTCCGATAATGTTTTTCAATTATCCTTCCTCATGAATAAAACATTGATCCTCTTACCAAATATAGAAAAATGAACTCAAAAATCATTAATTATCAAGAAAAAAAGTTGTTAAAAATATATAGTGCATGCATAATACATGTCTCACTAAAACATCTTGTTTTTATAGTAATCATAAATCCCTCTTTGATAAATCATTAATATGATAAATGGGGAAAATGGTTTGTCAACGAAATGTTTTATTTTTTAGTTAAACATGCCATGGAAGTGTTAAACGCCCTATTAATACATTAGAATAGTAAATTAAATCTTTTTTGAGTTAAACACACAGTAAATATTAGTTTTAGAGGACTTATGAGTCTCGAAGAAGATAGAAAAAAATACATTCAATATATTATTTTAAGAATAAGAAAATTACTAAAAATAATTTAATAACTCAAACACGGTGCTTCGTGTGGGAAATATGAGACCAACTTTGTGTCTGGGACTTGTTTTTCATGCTAGATAGGGTATAACATTTGTAGGAATTTTCCTTTTGGATGGCTTTCTCGTGATAAAAACATTTTTATTTTAAATTAAATAATTATTCATTTTTTAAATAATAAACATTTAATATATTTTATATGGTGTGTCTTATGACATATATGAGACCACTGTTGGGTCCAGAAGAGGGTGTCAACCCTAGACAGTGTATAATATTATGAAGAAACATGTGTTTGGTCAAATATCTATTGAAGATTATGGTATTAATAATTTTATTATATTCATTATATTAAAAATTATATAATGTTAATAAAAAACATATTTCATGGTCCTTTTTATTCCCCAAAACCAAAAAACATTATTGAAGGATTTAATTTCTAAAATATTCATTTTTGAACAGTTTCCATCCATTTCAGTCAACAACACGTTGATTAGATGAAATTTATGACTCTGTAATGGATTTTTGTTTGACTAGTGAATTAAATCGGGAGTTTTTTATTGAGATTACCAAACCTCCGATTTAAGGTTTCATATAACTAAAAAATGTCTTGGTATTCACTATTGCTTGATCTCATCGAGATCATACATCCCATATATTTCTTGGATGCAATTATCGGGATCACCATCAAGGTTTTTTTGATCTCTATCTCCTGTGATGAACCTGCGGGCGACTACTGTGCAAGTTGCGCTTAGAGAAAAGAAAGAGAATGCCTTGATTAATCCTGATCGCTGTTTTTCCTACAACTCGGGACTTTGACATGTCATATTTGGCAATAATAAAATAGAAAAAGAGGTCTTTTTTCATTCAAGGTATGAAGTTCCTTACCTTCTTGGGCTCATGTTTACACTTGTCCCTTTGATAATTATAATTGTGTCTGCTAAATGAATTGGGCTTGATTGTGTTCATGTGTTGGTGTGTGTAGCCCATAGAAACAATTGTGACTCCATGAGTTATATAAGTATATCTTTTATACATATCTGACTATGATCACATGTTGTTGGGTGTTCTGTTAAATACTCATGTTGATATGTTGCGCCTACTTGTGTGCTTTACATGTATGTGTATTACCATGCCTTGTTGTTTGTTAGTGGTATTTGGGATAGGTGGACCATCATGAATTATTTATCCTCTAGTGGGGATGAATTCTTGTTTGAAATTATAGTGATGAGGGACCTGAGCATAGGGTGGAGGTATGAAGATGCCATGGAATCATGTGGAGGGTGTACTCGAGGATGCCTTGATGCCTTGTGCAATTCACCATGTGATATCCTAATCGATTTGAGTATACAATTTGATGTCATCTAGAGTATTTGGGTGACGTGGTCCACTTGGTGGATAGAATACACCAAGTATCATCTCCGCGACATCTTGAGGGTGACTTACAAGGTCTTTTTTGTTTCCACCAACTCATTCAGTTATCTCTTGGCATGGAGCTTAAGTAGGTATGGAATGTTGTTATGGCATCTTTGTTAGCACACTTCCACTTGGTTTAGTTTATGTTTTTTTGTGTTTTACTTCATTTATTATTATCATCATACAAACTTGTATACTTAATAAAATCTTGTTAAGGATTCATTAGTGGTGTCCTACCGAGTCTAGTACTCATACCCTACTTAGAAATTTTGATGTTCTTGTAGATTTCATGAAAGGCCCAGTAAAGGGAAAGGGCCCTATGATGGATGGCTGAGAAGGTGGATCATATATTTGGGGTGGACTAGAATATACACAAGAGTACCCTATGGTTCTTTTAATTGTCATCTATTTTATTCATCCAAGACATTCTTTCCACTCTGGGAGCTTCTTTTATTCGCATAACATGTATGTCATTTACCTTCCACACGATTTACTCTTATTATATTATTCTTTCTATTGTTATTATTATTTACTATCATAATCGATGATATGAAACCAATGGTATAATCTCCTCATTATCAGACTTAAACCCTCACTGCTAGTCAGTACCCTCATGCATACGAGGAGGCATGCATGAGGTCATTTGACATTTCAGCTCGGGATGTTACACTGACATCCCTAAAATATCAATATATAATTAATTATTAATGATATATATTTTATCAACACTAATGAAATAAAATTTTACTGCATATCTTTGACATATTGAACATGTCATGACCTTACTATTTGGCTCTGGTGCCTCTAACACTTTGTGTGTGCCCAGGTTTTAATTCTTAGAATCATATCTGCAACCACATATTTCTATCCCTTTCAGAGCTTGTAATTAATACTGTCAAAATATCACTGTATGAATTAATAGAGACAATTAGTCTGTATAATCAATTAATGAACTCAATATTAATTTTTTCCTCCATTAATATTGAGAATAAATCTCCACTAATATTGAGATATACTCCAATATTAATGTTTTGAAAACTATCTCCATTAATAAGATTCTCTCTCCAATAGATTGGATAATCCAAAATAAATTCATGTATTAGAATTATTTAAATAGTTTCAGTCCATCAATATCCTATTCTAAGACTATTCCCATGCTCATAGAAAATTTTAAACCTATCTAGATTATATTCACTATTCATTTAAAGCACCTACATAGTTATCTACTTTATACTGCATCAAACATCTAGGATCCCACAGAAGTAGTCCCACATCATTTTTATTGGAATGTAATCTAAATGTTCCACAAAAAATGTGATACTAATCTGAATGCCTCAGTGTAAAATTTCCCCAATTAAATCAAGAACAAATTTTCATCCTTTTATTTTTTTTATAATCCAAACAATAAGTTATATCATGGACCATGTTCATAGCCTCGTGTTATCAGACTTCATCTCATTTCTAAATACTCTATCACTATGATTCTACAACACCCAATATTTATTTATTACAATGAACATGGAGGACATGATTTGAACTAACCTCCATTCCTTAAGAGTAGAATACAAAAATTTTGATGTCACCAGCATAATAAGCCCCCTATAATGAACCTTCATTAAAACCATGGAAACATCTATCCTTTATCCCACTACTTTAATCCTATATCATAATCCTTCAAATCATATCATTATCAAATCATTTTCATCAATTTCTATATTGATCCTCCTAGAGATCATTTCAATATAGTCAAAAGTTTCATTATCTCATCTCTCACATCAATTCCATACAAAACATGGGAACTAGATGAATCTTCCAATTCTATGGACTAAAACTATGATGGATTTATTTGATATCATCTTCATAGAATCTGACTTATATGACACCAAGATTAAAATTCATGAATAATCCTTTTTTATTTTATGTCATTGACCTTTTATTTGGATAATTTTATTTAGGAAAAATCCACCATTTTAAAAATATTAATAACCTTCCACGAGGATCTAAATTTGATCCAATGAACAGAACACCCAACATGGAACATAAATCCATCCATACTTTTGATATTCCTAAAACATTATTGATACTACCACCTTCATCTAGTGATATTCTAATAGAAAACTAATAGACCACCAAACATGAGGAAATAAAACATTTTTTCACCATGCTATGGATATCACCAACTACAAAACATGTCTGGCCAATCATGTTGGTAAATCATACAGTTGATATCCCAAAAAAAAATTCGGATCCATTTTTTTATCCTGAAACAACCATCCATGTACAAGATGTATTGTTTCACCATATGTGTTCCACCATGTTCTAAAGCTTAACACTTCAACCATTCCTTATGATTCCATATGTTGGAAATCAGCATATGATGCAACAAATTCTGAATGTTACTCTAGAGGTATTCCCATGCTTTTGGTGTCACTAATTGGGAAGTCTTGGCACCCCATCCACCACACTGAGTTGTCCCTTCATCTGGTTCTAGTCCTCCCAAGGTCTTTATTCTGAATAGAAACCAAAATAACACATGTAACAAGATATGAAAACATACATGCAAGCACATAGTACCAAATAATACACAATAGGATTATGTAGTTTTGAAATTCATCTGATATCCATGGGAGAAAAATAACATCAATTTGAATCAATTAAGATAAAGAACTATGATAAAAAAATATTCATATCTTTAAAACCCATACCATTATCACTATAATATGTTCATCTAACACCATTTGATCATCTAATCATCCATCTCTATCCTTTAGGTCTCTGATTTTTGGAGTATTGATTTAAAACCCCTATGTTCTTATAAAACTTTTCCATTAAATAATTTTAATTCTTTTGTAGCTTGCATTACATGCAATTGTGACTTTAAAAGAACCAAAATGCACCATGAGTATGAAATTACCATTATACCAAGTCATATGGTCAGTAGTAATATGTATAAAGAACTTATGAAAATGCATTATGAATTCTTTAGAAACCTATTATTTATAAGAAATAGAAATCTATTTGATATTTGTATTTTTTGAGTGAATTAGTATTGGTAAATAAATTAATGGGATATATATGTTATATAATTAATAATATATTTTTATATATTCATTCAATAGATATTTTAGTCATATATTATGAATAAAGCCAATTTGATGTATAAAAATACTATATTTTTAAGGGTCATTTTTCCCCTTTCAATGACGAACACCTATGAAATTAAAATTTTGAAACATTAATAATTTTTATATGATAAAATAATTATGTTTTTTGAATCAGGATATAAAAATTTATTTTGGATGAATTTTTTATATTTTTCAGATAAACTTCGAGTTTTAGGAATAGTCAAAATTCATACAATTTTATGTGGAAACAAATTTTTTCATCGAAATAATATATATTATTAAATTATAATATGGTATGGTTTTAAAGTATAAATTGAATAATTTTTTAACTTTCAATATAATTTATTTCATTAGAATTAATTTTACATTGAATTCATCTGTAAAAAAACATTTCAATATATTGCAATGTTTTTTCTTTTAAAACTCATTCCCTATTTCTGACAATGAGATTAATGATAAAAAAATTACTGAAACATATATTTTTCTAATTTTGAAAAATGCACTCCATATTTGGAATCAATAGGTCAAAATTAAATAAATAGGTTTTTGGGGGATTATGAATAGTAACTTCAGTAATTTTTATTAACACGATAAAAGGGTAATCTAGGTAATTAAGGGTAATAATATTGTTAAAAATTACTATAACACTTGTCTTAATATTATTTTATGTGTTTTTTTACCTAAATCTTTTTTTCATAAAAATTGTATCCATTTTAATCCAATTGGATGAGAGTAGGACATTTAATTTATTTTATTAAAAAAATGTTAAATATGTCTCACTCTAATTTTAAAAACTAAATCATTTTTATATAAGGATATAAAAAATATGAATTTGATTATAAATACTCGTTTTAAATCTAAATTTTTTAAATTTATCATGGTAATTTATTTTTAATCTTTAGTAAATAAATAATTACCTTCATATATTATACATTAATTATACGGAAATTATTTAAATGATGAAAAATCAATAATATAGTTTTTATTAAGATAATAATACCCATTAAAAAATCCAGACACGTAAAGAAATCTTATTGGTAGAGTAAATTTCGAACATAATCATCCAAGGGTTGAGTTATGGACCATTTGTAGCCTTATTAGAGGGATAATGAAACTTATAATATTTTATTTAAAATGTTGTTAAAGTTGTCACCTTCATAATTAAATAAGTATTTCATTTTAAATATTGGATTTTACAAAAGATAAATTCAACTAAAATTATTCTTAAAAAGTATATTCAATTTATCTATATCATAGTATTTTATTTTATTTTATATTCAAAATATAAACATATTAAATAATTACATAAATAGTTGTATTAATTATTTTGTTAAGAGAAATATCAAATAAATGTCATTGAAAATATTAAAGTAAACATAATTCGGGATAATTAATATGTCTAATGACTTTTATAGATGTACTTTCCCTCATAGTAATATAATAAAATTTATGGTATGGAGTTATCATATATATTAATATTTTAAAAAATCAGTTAATTGAATAGTGTCATAATTGATAATATTCATTGTGTATCAAAATAATGTTTCATTTAATTATTTAAAAATCATTAAACATTTTTAAAAAATATATAATAATAATTATATGGTAAAAAATAAAATATTTTATTTATTTATTGTCTAATTTACATCAAATATGTAAATAATACACCCTTTTACTATTGCATTATTTGTTACCCTAGTTAAAAATTAAATTGAAAAATTAAGTGTTAATTAAAATGATAAGGTTTACATTAACAGAAATACTTGTCAAAAATATATGTTTTTACGATATTACATACCTATTTCTTCTAATATTCTAAAATGGGATTTTTTTTTACTTTTTTGGATAAAATTTGATTTGATTGTAAATTATTATTTATTGAGTTTCAAAAAGTGCTCTCACCTCAATTATAGAAGGGAATCTCCTCCCTCTTCTCGTTACTTCGGATTAAGCATTAAATCTCATCAATACCCTTACCTTTTTACTTCTCAGCTTCCATATTTAAATTACAGAGGTTCTTTTCATCATTGAATACCAACTCTAGTGCTCTAAAAAGAGATTTAAAGGAAGAACATTGGGGAAGCGAAAATCTATTCTACGGAATCATTCAAACTTATTTCTTTTTCTACTTCCTCTTAATTAATTGTTTAATTTTGAATTAATAACATTAGTATCACTCATATACTGAAATGTTATAATAATTATTAAATATCCATATTCCACCTTTTATCCATCCTACAAAAAATGAAATCACCACATGTGTGTATGTACGACTGATCGTCTCCACGATATGGTATATTTGGTTTTTCACCACCACCTTACATGGATCAATATAATGACAGAAACAATAAAAATATATGATTAATATAAGATGATACTGATTCGAAAATATTATACTTTAATACCATTCAGCAATAATGGTGATGATATCGTTGCTCCTGTGTACGTACAACCTATAGTCTCCATGATGTGACGTGATTCATTCTACATGATTTTCAATAAACCATGATTATAAACATGAATGTAATGAATAAATAGGAAATATATTATACTAATATAATTTCATAAAATATATAACTATAACCTAATATTTGGAACAAGAACTTATCTAACAGAATTTTCATAAGAACATAAAGCACTTAATATCCGAATAACGAGTGACAATGAAATGTTACTAACAAACAAATGATAATATGATCATAGATTATGACATAAAAATTAATAATATTCTGTAACAAGTAAATAAAGATATTTAAATCATTATAAAGTAGGTTCAGATACATACTAAGGATATCAAACCTAAGGTAAGGGATTATTTTGTTTCACTTTTATTTCTCCGGCACGTATGCCTTATACACAACCAATTTATTTTGTGAGGTGTTTATGTTTACTATAAATTTTTTATGATTATTATTATGAAGTTTTTTATATTTAAATATGAATATAATTTTATTTATTTTATGAGGCATATGATTCATGTGATTATACTTGGTAAGGATCAATTTTTCAATCTCATTATTATTCGATATAGTTTATGCATAAGTATTTACTGGGTTATATTTATCATCAACATCCTAGTTTCCAAAGTATGTAATATTATTTCTATTCTTCTATAAGTTTTTAAAGTTAATTTTACCCTTCGGTGAATTTTTACTAAATGGTATGAAAATAATCTGTTTTTTCTGTTGGATGTACTTTTTGACTTTTTCAGAAAAATTACGAGGAGAATGTTTTTTTAAACTTAGACAATATGATCATTAATTTACCTCTTCATAATGTATTATTTAAATGAATATTCCTTTACATGATTTCATGTTTATATTCAAATAAACTCTCTTCTTTTAAAATTCTAGGGAATTTTTAGAAAATAAAACTTTTTTGAACAATAAAATATATTCTCATTAAGAATTAAATTCAAGTGATTTATGAAAATTATTTTCCATCTAAGTTAATGAAATTTAAATAGGGTTGTGTTTCTATATAAATAATTACTATGAATTGATTATGTTAATGGTGGAATGATATTTTATATGGATTATGTTATGATTGATTTATGTTAAAGAAACCTATTTTATTTCTTGGGGTATGCAATAATTAATGATTTATGTTTTTCTGACACACATATGAATGATTTTATTATGAGATCGGTGGGATCTATATCTCCATCCAACGCATTGGGTAAAATTTATATCTCATGATATAGGAATAAATAGAATGGAAAATAAATAAAGTTTAGTAATTTAGGGTTGGATCAGTAGTAAAACTAGGTTCAGTAATGGAATTTTTCCACTATGATTATCTTGTCAATAAGACTTGACTAATATGAAATGATTTTATATTATTATGTGTATTACATAAAACATCAGGTCTTATGTGATGATTTTTTATTTTTATTTTTTCATTAATTATTGTGAAATTTTTCCCCAATACATCATATCATGATCTTTCATTTGAAGGATACGACTTCCAAATGTTATGTTCTTAGGTCTTATGATTATGATATGATTGATATTTCCCTTTTTTACCCTTACTGAGAATTTGAGCTCAGACTTTCATGTGTTTCTTTTCCCTAGGTCATGAACAAGGGTACAATATATGATATGTAAAAAAGGTTTCTGTTTATGAAGATATGAGAGGGGGACAACATAGATGTTTTATGAAGTAGTTGTTTATGTTTCCTTGTTTCTAAAGGCACTATACATATACGGTCAGGTGATGACTTCATAATATTTTGTAATGAATATAATTCAATATTGAACTAATATCATTGTATATAAACTATAGGGAGTTATTATTTACTTATGACTTTGGATCTGGTGCCTACAACAATTTGTGTGCACCTAAGTTTGTTTCCCCTAAAGGGGTGTTACCACTACCTTTATCATTCCTTGTCATTTCTCATTAGTTGGGCTCAAAAAATTCACAAAATAAATTTATATAGACACCAAGTCCACATAAAAAATTAATTTAGTAAATAATTTCTTTTTCTATCTATTAATATTGAGAGTAATTCCACAATAATATTCAAATAATAATCATTATTAATGTTGAGAAACATATTTACACTAAAAAATTTATCTCTCTTCCATAAATTAGATAAATGAAAATCAATTATGACTTTATAATTAATTTTATAGATATATTCTGATATGTAAGCCCTCCATGAACCTAAAACACATAAAAGACACAATTTAGGCCAATGATCATTCCAAATGCATCACAAACTCATTGGATGGATATTAGAGGCCATTGATCATTTTTCATGAAACTATGAACACTAAAAGCCTATATCATGAAAGAGAACATTTTTTTAGAACCAGTTTCATTGATAATGCACTAGTCATTCATTTGAATATTCCACCCACTCATGTCTAATCACATTATAAGAAATTAGAGTAGTGGTATGACATGCATATAAAATTTATCAAAAATAAAATTATAGTTTTAGTGAATCACAAGAAAATTCAAACCTAACAAAACACATTATGAAAACCATAAGTACTACTCAACTCCCTCTTGTCAGTCCATACATCATGTTTAACTTCCAAATCAACCATAAAACATTAAAACATTTATCTTTCAATATTGGTGATGATCTAGATATTATGAATAATGAACTAAAGCATAAGCCAATATTTTTTAATAATATTATGTTGTGTGTGAGAAAAATTTTATGGATTGTGTATTGAAATATATGATATAAATGCCTCTGAAATATAGAGCTAGGAAAGATGGATGGAGAAACATTCAAAATATATGGTGGTCTACGATTATTTAAATAGAATAAGTTTAAAAAAAATTCATTATTGAAATCATTGAGTTAATACAGTTGATGAAACTAGATGTTTTTAGTTCAGATAATGTAGCATAGTGAATCCTGAGTGCTTCAATTTAGTGGAGGAAAATTTTATTAATTTACTTGGAGGACGTCTTTATTTTTGAAAGGACCAGTTTATGTGGATAGAAGGAGAAAATTATAGTAGTATCATGATGTTCCATATATAGAAATGGAATGTGTGATAGATATATAATATATCATTCATTGTTCATTGTGTAACATAGTTTAGGTGGTGGAAACCCTCCACAATGTGAGAGGCCGTCGAAAGTTATTGTAGTGGTGTGGTGTTCGACCTATGAACGTAGAAAGGTTGAAGAAACCTAGTTCTCAGATGGAATTTTTAATATAAATAATATTTGGGAAAATATTCCTAGATAGGGTAGAATCTATTTTCATCAATAGTTGATGGTGGGTGACTGCAGGGCTAATTGACAAACCTCAAAGCATTGAAATAGGTATAGAATATAAGGATCAACTACAGATAGAGATGTTTTTAGAGAAATAAAATCTCTTAATTTTATGATCATCATGACAAGCATGCTACCAATAGGATATTTCCATGGTGAAAGGTTTTTATTATAATTTCCCTTAAATATTGGTTTGGCATGATTTTTTTCTTTAAACTCAGATGTACCATGTTCTGATTAAATTGAATATGTCACATGTTATCTCATTTATGTGGGAAACATTATCTGATTCATTGATGATGCTCTTAATTTCAAGAATATTATATTGTAATTAAATATTTAAATACCAAAAATTCATATTATTAGATTAATTTTTCACAAGTTTAGGTATTAAAAATAATTTCAGAATAATTATAAAAATTGACTAATATATTGATTTAACTATTTTAATATGTTTTTGGTATTTCAACTATAACATTTTATAAAATAATATAAATAATGAAAATCCATTTTTTATAATCATAATATCATTTTATTAATTTAATTTTACTAGATCTGAAGCACAATCCAATAACTTATGTCTGAAATCAAGCTCAAAATATGGGCCTTCAAATATATTCTTGGATCTAGATACTTTTAAGGATGGGCCCATAGCTCTCCAAGTGATGATCCAATAGAGTTTAAATTCGACAAGGATATATATAACATTCTATGGAACAACTTCATTATCTATTGAAAAACTTGATTATGCTTCCATCATGGTGATAAATTTATAGGAACATAATGAATTCGAATTCAAACATTCTCTAGAAAATAAAATATTTTCAATGTAAACCATTCATATCTAAGTCTGCACTTGTCTAATAGAGGTAAAAAAATTATGGTTATAAGAGACTAGTCACAAAAACTTTATATTCTAATAATCCACTATATTCATCTATTTATTATTACAAAAAATTGAAATCTTATGGAGGATATTTTTGGATGGTAATCTAAAAACCCGTCTTCCTATAAATATGTGTCTCTACTTTCAATATAATAGATATCCATTTCCAGGGGATATGGTGGTGTTTGGTTGTTGTAATAGTTATTTATTTTTTTAAAGTATATTAGTTTAATACTCTTCTTAATCCTTTATTTTCTTTTATTTTTTTATTTGGTGGTTCACCCACCATGCTCTTTCTAATCTCTATGAAAATGGAGAACCAACCGTCATTTTTGTTCAAGGGATGGAGTGGGGGTGCTTGAGTTCATTACATGTAAATGATTTTATTTATTAAATAATGAGAATAACTATAATAGTTTGTGTGATTTTTGGTGGTGGCCTTTATGATTGATAGACAAGATGAGATAACAAATGGGGGACTTTTTCAGTAATCACAAAAAACACTGCTAAATTCAACATTTACAAATGCTAAAAAATTAATGATAAAAGGATGCCATTATTTGTCTTTTTCTAGTGCTGAGATAAAGTGAATCCTTTATGATCACTTTTTTAGCACTGATAAATGTCAAACCATTATTAGTGCTTTTTTGACATAGATAAATTTCATGAATTGTAATTTAATCTATATATATTTATTATTTTTTGAAATGGATAATAAATATATTTAAATAGTTATAAAATTAAAATAATTATATTTAAATAATAACTATATTTATAATATTCAAAATTATATATATCTTTATTAATAAATTTATATGTAAATATATATTTATATTTATAATTATATACAAATATTTTTAAATATTTTTAAAAATATGTTTATTGATAATTATAATTATAAATATATATCTATAATTATATTTTTCAATACATCATTACGATTATTTTAATATATTTTAAATTTTATAAATTATTATTTATTTATAATTATATATTTTTTATTTATTAATATTATATTTATAAATAAATATTTATAATTCACTATGTTTATTTATATTTAAATAAAACTGTATTTATTATTAATTATATGAATTTATATTACTTATTTATATTAACCATATTATTATATATTATGTACAATGGCCTTTATCAGGTCTTTTCTTGTGTTGATAATGTTTTAAAATTATTATAGTTATAATTTTTAATGTTGATACAGAGGGTTTTTATAAATTCTTATTATTCTAGTGTAGATAAAACCCACTTTAGGTCAATTAATTCTTAAAATGGATGATAAACCCCTTGCAATGTTATAAATTTAGTACTAACCAAACAAAATTCTCTTGCACCGTTCAAGATCTTATGGAATTATAGCTCTACTATTGTTCCCCCATGACCTTCTCTTAGAGGGGACATCCCCCTAAAATCTGATGGTATGTTATTATTTCTACCCCTCTCTCATTTATCAGTTTCTTTATACTAACATCTTTGCAATTAGATAACATCACTTAGTATAACTGGTATGGAAGAATCTTGCTTACCTGACTCAAGCATACCTGATATAGCAAAAATCATATTATCTCCTTCAGACATGAGATTATCTTATTCACGGTTCATGGATTAAATATACTTTTTTCATGAAATATATTTCTCATACATTCTATTAATTATATATATATATATATATAAGAGTTTGTATTTTATTTTATTTACTAGGCTATATTATTCTTCATGTATTGGTATCGTCAATGTAATTGTAAATATTGTACATAGTGTTTTCTATAAAAAATGGTGTGATGGTTTTTTAATTGTATAGGATTTTTTGGGTAATGGGAGGGGCTAACTCCACTTCATTTGTAACTAGTCAAAAAAAGGGTGACCTATATTTGTTAGTGATCAAAGGTCCTATATTATTTAATTTTTTCCCTGAATTTTATGGATCTTAAAATTAATATTAAATTTCTTCACGAACTAATAGTGGTCACATGAACATTCTCACTCCTTCCAAATCCTGAGGTAATTTTACAGGGAGGTATTGGATCGAAATTCATTAGCATTAATGTTATTCTTAGACTTTTATTTCATAAATAGAAGTCTATTTTTATTTATTGGGGCTAGTATTTTATAGTTTATAAACTCGTCAAGATTTATTGGGGAAATGATATTCCTAAAATATCCTTTTGACATTTTTTTAACTTCTCACACAAACTTATTAATCCTAACACTGATCTCATTCATATGATTTACTACATCTAAAAATATTTTGAAAACATATCATAGTTTTTTACCTTATATTTATCATAGTATTTCATATCCCCAAACATATTCTCAATGAAACAAATCAAATTCAACTCTTAATATTACATAAATAACATTGATTCATTTATATCAAGTGTCTAATTAATATTATATATTTAATGTTTTAAGGCCTATATTCAATTTTTCTCTTTATGCAACATTGAGGTATTTAAAATGTAATCCTTCAACTATGATTTCAGTGAAGAATCCATTTCAGTTTTTTTATAACTTTCATCACCATTGTCTTTATCATTATATAAAACATCATAATTGACTTTTGGAATCAATTCCCACACCAATTATTTACTTAATTTTTTGTTTTCGATATCATAATCACCACATTTTTCATCATTTAATATCGAAAAAAATGACTTTTTGTGTTTTTATAAATTCTTAACCACTATATTTGAGGAAAAATTTAGGTTTTTATACTTTTTGATTTCTTCTTATATGATCATATTAGTAAATTTTATTTTTTAAACATTAATTTTTTTCTAAAAAATTTAAACTATTTAGTGAAAGGTATAATATATTAACATTTAAATTTGATCGATAAAACTATATATTACGAATTTCCTTTGTTTTTTTGATCACTCCTTAAAATATGTTTCAAAATGTTGAATATGGATTCTATATATATTTATAAATTATTAATTTCTATTCATGAAGACTTCATTAGATCCATTTGGGTTGTTTAAATTTAAATCATTCATGAAACCCCAATTAGATAGTGCTTTGGTTACTTTATTAGCTTGAGAACCCAACCTAAGACTTCTAGTTAATTGGATATAATTTCTTCTGTTTCTCCAAATGTTTGGTTCTCAAGACCAGGTGATTGGTCCCTATCAATGTTTTCATCTTATGAAAAAATTAAATCTTCAGTTATAAAGAATCCATTCACTTAAATACCACTAAGACATCCTTGTAACAAGTAAAGATATTAATGCACATCAATTTCCCCTTATTTTTTGTTTTAATTCCTCACTGATTTTTCTAGATCTTCTTTATATATTTATTCATGTGAGATATCATTTAATTAATCATGTGTGATAAATTATTTTTCATATTTCTCACTCTGATTACATGGAGCTCCCAACTAAATTAGGATGTGGATGTATGGACCTTAAGTTCATTGTAAAAACTCTACCCACTTATAATTAAAGGTTATGATTCTAAAGGACATGTAGCTAAGTATTTTACTATGAATAGATGTTAATACATCCCATATAATAGGTAGTCTTCCTTATCCCATGGATTAAAATAAAATTATCCAAACAATTTTATTTTATTTCTAGGTATAGTAACCTCAATCGTTTTTATATTTTCATTTCCATGAACATTAGTGAAAGGTTTAAATTACCTAAAAAAATATACCCAATCATGTCCTCCCCCTTATTGTACTCCTATATAAAAATGATAAATATACCATCATATATCACTACATTTTGAAATGGATAAAAATTTAATAATATTATTTGTATCATTATAGAAATCACACAATCCTTTCTAAGAAATATTTTTACAGCTATAAACCAATATCAATTTAAATTATTCAGATTTTATTATCTTAAACAATATCTTCATGTAGCTTAAATGATTCTATAATAATAAAAATTTGTTGGTTATATGATCATAATTTTATTTTATTTTTTATATTTTCAAATACAAATATAATGAAACAAATTGAATTGATGTAAAAAATATTTGAATTCAATTTTTTTGAAAAAACAATAATGAATATGGGGAGAAAGAGTTCATAATGTTATAAAAATATAACGCATATGACCCTTTTGAAATCCATTTTTATGTTATTATAATTCATAAAAAAAATATTTCCATAGTATTTTGGAGGAAAAATTATCTAACATGGAATAGATCAATGTTATAAATGTTTTCCCAAACACGGATAAAAAGTTAATGTAGCTATTTAATGGGGTGACAATATGAGTTATTGGACATTTGATGTGATTACACTTGTAAAAAATAAGGAGGACTCTATTGAGTATATGATTATAGGTGTGAAAGATGATGAAAATCGTACAGAGGAAAAAAAATTAGAGAAGAAAATGAACATTGTGATTATCCAAGATTGTTTGAGAAGATAAAGAGTTGGAAAAATACGTCAATGTATGCTAGTTTTACTAAATATAAAACATTATTATCCACAATTAAACTATATAACAAAAATTTTACCAATGAATGGAGTGAAGTTAGTTTTAATAATTTGGTTTCCCTCAGGAATTTCATGATCCTAGAAGATAATTACATTTTTTCTAATATATAATGGAATAAAAATGTTTCATTCAATTTTTAGGATTATTGATAGAATGCATTCCTATCCAAATAATTGTATAATATTTTACAATGACCATGAATCACTTTAAAAATTTCCAACGTGTATTGTGTCTCAATAAAGGTATCATGAATATAGTCTACTAAAAGTTATATGGTACTTTCCAATCATTCCATGATTTATGATATTATATGGAATTGAGAATATTTCAAGGAAATCGATGTTTCATGTGTATAGAAAAATTAATGATGGGAATAATTATCACTTGATAGACTCTCATCACTAGAATAAAATTGATAATGAGTAACTGGAATTTTGGAATGATATGAGAAACCTTTAACTTGTGTTGTCTATAAATCGAATGGATCCTTTTGGTTTTCAAAGTGACACTTATAGTATGTGAATGGTTATATTCGTAAATTATAACTTTCCAGCATGGATATATTTGAAATGAAAAAAATATGTTATGTCTACCTATATTATTACCAAAACAACTATGTATTGAAATTTTTCTTTGTTTGACTATATTGATCCAATATTTGAAATTATTAATGGATTCTGGTGTGATATGGTATGCTATTTACATAAACAAAGATTTTTTGTTGAGATCTACTTTGTATGTGATGATAAATGTAATTACTATTAATTAATTTTTTTAGGATATAACATTATAGAAATAAATGTTTTCCCATTGATGAACAATGTTCACTATTAATTAGGTAGAATAATTCATGGAATACAATGATTCTTGGACATTGTAGATTTATACCTTAGTGAAATAGATACTTATATTGGATGACATCATTCAATGGGAGTTTTGAATAAGGATGAACACCATATATACTAATTAGTGATAAACTATTTTGGAATGTAAAATATATGGACACTACTTTTGATAATCCTTTTTCAATGAACCGTACAAAAAATGGTTGGCAAATAGATTACTTTTTTTCAATTACACAACTAGAATAATTTGTACAGTACGAATTTTCATGATGTTATTCGTGTGGGAAAATACGTATGTCATAGTTTTGTGGGAACCTTACTAAATCCACTTAGCAAAACAAAAGTTATTGTTAAATATGGATTGTACATGATGGACATAGAGATAAAATAATAGTTGCTATGAGTGAAGTGTGATAAATGAATGTTTATTCCTCTAACTGCTTAACCTCTTTCCTGGCCAAAGAGATATCTGTTTTGAAATGTCATGAATTATATACATGTTTATATACATTGAAATTTTTCAAAGAATCTCTATCATACATTATCTAAGATAAATTTATTTTTTAGATCTATATATAACTATGTTTTAAATATAGATATGTGTCAATCTTTGGAAGAGTAAATTGTTTCCATATTATTTTAATTCAATATGTTCTTCCCATAGAAAATTTTTTTATATGATGGTCAACTTGATGGTTTAAATTGTAATGGATATTCTACTCTGTTCCCTTATACAATATACATTGATATGCCCCATTAAATGGTATATTAATATTTTGAAAGAATATGTAAAAAATTAATTCATCTAGAAGGTTGTATTTCAAAGAGATATAATGATTTGGAAGACATTTATTTCTATGAAGACTAATGGTTTCATGTGAAAATAATTGTTCTACTAAAATCTCACCAAAACTACGGACTTGTGGGTGAAGGGATTTTTTTAATAGATGTTCTCACATTTACTATTATAGACCTGGAAGAGGTTCACCATTAAATTTTTTATTACATGTTATAGGATTATCCATATATTTAAACACAAAATGTAATTTTTTGGCATTTTTATCTATCATGGGCTGAATACTGGATATAAAATGAACAAAATCAACATTTTATAAGAAATTTTAGATATCATATTTTAATGAATTCAACAACATATCCTTGTTCAATTTCATAAAAACATTGATGGATATCCAGAGGACCATGTGTGCATGCACTATCTTATACTGGATTTCTAATTATTAGTTACACATTATATATAAACTAAAATGATGAATGTAGTACCATGAAAAATAGTTGATTTACTGTATTGGATAAAGAAATTAATGTATCTACTAACACGTGTAGAAATCCAATTTATGAAAATATTTCATGCTTTGGGATCATCAAAAAAATAAGGGACTTTTATTATACAACATTGTAATGGATGATCATTCAATTCATGTGGGTTCATAAATAAATTGTAGATAAAATAGATGAATTTGGATTCATGAATGTTTATATCAGAAAGGAATGGTATGAATATGAATATTTTTAAATGTAATCACATGTAGTACATGTATTTTATATTCAAGATCCTAAAAACTGAATTTCTTAAATTATTCTGCTATCAACCAAAACTGATGTGATATAATTCAATTCAACTGAGGATAACCCATTCATTTGGACATAACAATAATTTTTCATTTGTCCCAATATAGATGGGTTCTTATATGTTATAGGATACTATAGTGAGGGGATTTGGATAATCAATAGAGGTATCAAATCCTTTCAAACATTAAGAAAATGGAGTTTAATAATGAGTTTATTTTTTCATCATAAACATTTTGTTACATCATATTATTATATATTTACTATTTATTTTATGTAATCTAAATAAAATGTTTAAAAACATATATAGATAATTATATTTTCACTTTTTAATTCTCCCAATCCTGAACAACTATAGGTTTCTCAGCATATTGCAGCTCCTATAGTAAAAGAAACAATAAGATTCTATGCATGCCTATTCTACCAATCCATAGGGAAAATATATAAAATATTTTGAAATGGAAGAATTAATATATAGTGAACAATTTGATTCCTATAAAAATAAGGGAACTATAGTGTGACTTTGTTAACAGAAATTATTAATGGGATAGATAGAGGAAAAAAATTTGAGGTTTTATAGAATTCACATAGCTAATATATTAATCCCAAAAAGCCATGTTAAAAAGTTACATTGTGTTCATGACTCCAATTCACATGTAGGTTTATGTAGGTTCATGGCGTAATTTCATGCTCATGATTAAGGTCCAAATTTGGGAAGAGATTATGGAAAAATTAAGATATATATTAATTATTTTACAAAAAAAATAATGAAATGTTGATTTCATCTTTATTATCCTGTGTAGTGTGACATTATAGTAGATGAATACTAAGTTAAAATTATATTAATGCTCATGGGAATGAATCATAGAGGTTATTAGACAATTCTTATGAAGTGTCACCACAAATATGCCAAAGGGAAAATAAACCTACATCCACAATAGATTTATGCACACCTAATAAACTGACAAAAACAGAATGCATTTATCAGTTGGTATGAGAATTAAAATTTTCAGGTACATTGTGATTTTTAATACATTTCATGAAAATACATTTACCAATCCCAAATGCACAGGGTATTTATGGAAAATTTAATAATGTTTTAACTCTATTTAAATTAATTTTTCTAACTGTTTTATTCTGTTTTTAGGTTTTGTTTTTGTTTTTAGTGTTGTAGACATTTTAATATTTTTTAGTCAATTTATATACTAATATTAGACATTTATTGTAATTATTAAAATTATATTTTTTTTATATATTATTTTTAAAAATATTTTATTTTTTAGTAGTTTTAATAATATTAGTATTTTTAGTTTATTTATATTAATTATTATACATTTGAATTTCCTATATAATTATTTTATTTTATTTGAAATTTTTATATATTAATTAAAGTATTATTTTTATGAGTAGTTTAATAGTTTTATTATATTTAATTATACTAAATATATTATATATAAAATAAATATTTTATTTTATCTATATATTGGAGTATCTAATTACATGCAAATATATATATATATAGTTATATGACATTACCAAATAATTATTTATTTATAAGTAGTTTTATTTTTATTTTTATTATTTACATGGTATTTGTATTATATATATATATATATTATTTATTTTAATTCAAATTCATGTATCATAAGTTATATTAATATAACTTTTTTATAATTACTTGTCTTTTTATTTTTGAATTTCAATTTGTGTTGTGAATTTTTTATTTTTTTTAGATCTGTGGTGGTTCATCTTCTGTTGAAACCATGCGTCTCCACAAGTGCATCCTAACAGGTCGACGACACAGCTACCCTCACATATATATCACCATGAGTGGTGGCCTCCTCCCTAATGTAGAACCTCACCAAAGCCACCATCTCTTCTCATTGTCATCCCCCCATACCCAACAACCAGCCAGAGTGCACCTCCCTTCTTCTTAAACAGTGTGTCACCCCCTCTCTAACTCTCCACCTTATCACAACATTCTTCAGCCTCTTTGGTCACCATGAATATTACTCAACCACACCCCAAGTAATCACCCTCCTCTTCTCACATCATCCACATGGCGATACACCACCCTCCCTTGTGTGCGTTATAGAAACCCATTATGATCATCGTCTCTCCCTAAAACCACCTATGTAGTCGGCATGAGCCTGAATCATCTCTTGGTTCCATACTTCTATCATCTACAATAACATCCTCCATTTCAGAAGTGTATCATTGGATTAGAAATGAAATCATCACATGAAAATATTTATATATTCATTTGAAGATTGACAGACTAGCATGCTACATTACCAGGTGCATTTCTGAATAACACAGTCATTTTTCTAGGAACGTGGTAATGATTTTAAATCTTTATCATTTCATTATTATGAGTATTTTCAGTCATTATGTCAAAAAAATTACTATTTTGGTATGTTGATTGATCAATTAAATTTGATTCAAATACCATGTTGATGTTTTTATTTTATGTGTAATTAGCTAATTAAATTTATTTTTAAGTGAGAATTTAACTTCATTAAATATAATTTTTTCAAATATTATTTTTGAAATTAAATATGAATTGTTTAATCATTATTTTGATTTGAGATACTTGGAATTCCAACCATTTTAACCATCCATTGTGAAAATATGTGGAACAACTTTATGAGAAATAGGCTCTATCATTTTCTGGATTGGTTGTGTACTCAAAGATGTCTCTTAATTGAGTAGTAACACTAACAAATAAGACATTAAAAAATTTGGAGATATAAAATTTATGTGTATAAAATTATTATAATTTTGAATCTAAAAATTATTTAGAAGAAAACATATTTAATAATAGAAAAACTATATTTTACTGGGAAGCATAAGAGTTCAATTAAGACTTCATCATCCCACATATATTTATCTGATTAAAATTTTCATTATCATTATTCAAATTTTATAGTTATTCTATTTCAATCACTAATTTTTTATTTCCATAAAAATAATTTGAAAATATTAATTATGATTTCCTTCACAATCACCTCTACTAAACATAATCCATAGAGATTTGTTTTACTGAGCTATAACTCATGCTCTCAGTTGTTTTTTCCTTCACTCTACTTCTTTATTAGCTAGTTCAATTTTTAAATTTTTAGAACATATTATCTATGATATGTGGTACCATTTTGTACCACCCATTCATGAGAGAATAATATTTTCAATAATTAATAAAATTCCCAACTATAACCTGCTTTAGGCATTATTTGTATAAGGACCCAGCCGTAAACATTATATAATATTGAATTAAATAGATAATTCCCATTGAGGATATTTTTAGGATTAGTGTTTTAGATAATTAGGCCATAACGATTACATTACATCTCAAAAGATACAAAGTAAACAATTCTACTCAGTTTCCATTTTTCATAAAATTAAACCTTTTGAAAACAATATTTTTTCTAGTTCTATGTTTTAAATAGCATGACTTTCCCTTGATCTCATCCTTGACCATATTCATCTCTAAGTCCTATGAAAAACATTTCGAAGACATGGGATGAGCATAAAAAGCTTAGTAAGGGTTATAAGACAATGAAAAAATACATTAGATCATAAATACATACATAACATAATCTCTTTAACATACCTAATGAAATCATAAGATTTATGAAATATACATAGAAATCATAAATCCTAAAGGTAACTTGTGGCATACATAGAATACTTATGTTGTATCTTTCATATCTATGTACAGAGTTACATTTGTAATTCCCATAATAGTATATTCCCTAAATCTCTTAGTAGAAACATTCATGTCTACCTCCATCACATTACCCATTGAATTGGAGAGATATCTCGGTCTCACCCACCCTATGTTTATCACTGAACCTCCCATATGCGTAATTAATTCCCAATAACCATAACACATTCAGAAGACATGAAACAAACATAAAGAAAAGATAACATTCCCACAGTTAAATCACAATATATCATTTCAATATATTGACATAACAAATCCATTATCAAAATAATTTTCAATACCAAAATACTTAAACGATTAAATGGTATTTATATTCCTTTTATAAACATTACGGCTTGTTAAGGAAACCATAGATCAAATAATACTCATGGCGGCTCAAAAGGTCATTGTCACCACTTACGCTTAAAAGAAACATTCTTTTTTTTTGTTTAGAAAAAAATCTCGTAGAAAAATATTCCTTTTGAAATAAAATTATAAGTCAAATGTTTTTATACATCGTATAAAAAAATCATGTATAAAACAAAATATGCCTCAATGAAAGGAGATTGAGATGAAGTCCCTTACCTCATGTCTGACTTGACTCGATCATTCTTTAATCTCTTTAATAATAAAATAAAGTTAATTTTAACTTTATCAAGATAATTTTTCATTTTTACTATTCCTTTTATATCAATTATTACCTTTCTATAACAATTAGATAATTATTTGAGTTCATATCATACATTTTGTCGATGTTCGGAACATTAGATAAAAATGAACTTGTTATAAATATAAATTGTCCATGTGGTCAGAATTACATTATCTCCAGAATGATATTCATGATTTATATATCATATATATCATATATATCATATATATATATATATATAATATTACAAAACATTTAGAGATAAGAAATGAAGTGCATAGTTCATTGAGATGGTAAGCTGTACGTACGCATGAACGCTACTTTCATTTAAATTTCATATTTAATGGAATAAAAACATAATGATACATAGGTATATTATAATTCCAGTATAATATAATATATAATTTCATTAACTCCATTATTTATACATTCTACGTAAGGCATGAACGTGTCATATCACTTTGAGGGGGCGGTAGTCCGCACTTCCTCAAATGAAATTATCGTATATACCCACTACGAAAACCATAAAGGTATTCTATAAATGAAAAATTAAGAAGCATAGAAACAATATAAATATAATAAATATCACATATAAATACAATGCCATCTTAATGGCCACCATAAGAGGTATTTGGAGAAGATTGAACAATCATCATTTCATGAGGTCGTAGTTCACCGTCCACAGAAACAGTATATTCTTTAACCATTAGATGGAGGTGTGTGTAGGTGTAGTTCAAATACTTATCATAACAACAACCTATTGTATTGATTATACTGGTCTTTCTATAAAATAACGGTATAAAAAGAGTTATGTGTGTGGAGAAGGAAAATAAAACAAATGAACTTTAGAGAATACGTTACCTTTAAATCGGGTAACTCCCTCTGATTTGAACCAAAAAGATTTCTTGACATGACTTCATCCTAATATAATGCTTATATGAGGAAGAGATGTATGTAAGGAGATTAATTGGGTAGATTTTGGACTATAAAAGGGGCTTGAGAAGTATAACGACCCATACTTTACATACATTGTTATTACATCAGAATTGACGCACACTTATTACAACATATAACAAAACTAGGAAAGGACCGTATAGGTATAGTGTCTTTAGAAACTGGGAATCATAAACAACTGGTTTATAAAGCGTCTACACTGTCTCCTATTTATTTCATTATATATATAGTCCCTTTTTTCATATCTTACTTAATAACCTTCTTCCTGGCCGGGGGAAAGAAAACATACAAAAGGGTAAGCTCAAATGCTCAGTAAGGGTAAACAAAAGAAATATCAATCACATTATATTCATAAGAACATAACATTTTGGAAATCTTACCCTGCAAAAGAGATCATAATTTCATAACATGGGATAAATCATAGTAGTGAAATGTAATCCCAATAATCATAACTTAAAACAAGGAACTTTGTGGCATACACACATAATCATAGAGAATCATTTCTTATTAGTCAAGACTCATTACCAAGACTATCTTAGTGGACAAAGTCCCTTTCTGAACCGAGTTCACTCCTCGTTTCAGTCCTGTTTCACTAAACTATTTTAACCTACCATTCTAGCCATGTCTATCTCAAGAGATATAAAATCTTTACCCAATGCATTGGAGGGAGATATAGGTCCCACCCATCTCATAATGATACCATTCTAATGTGTGCCACAAAATCAGAAACCATACATCATAGCATAACCCATGTAATAAAAATGGGAATCTTAAATATCGTGACATCATAAAACAATTCATATAAGATAAAGGAATTCATAAAAATATTTCCATCACATCATAATCAAATCCATGTAATAATAGGGATAAAAACAGAACCCTATATTATCTTAGATGGAAAATAATTTTGATAAAACACTTGAACTCCATTCTTGAGGAAAATATCCTTTCTACTTCAAAAATACTTTTCCTTTATTAACATGTCATACAATTATAAACTAAAAGAAGTTGATTAAAAATAAACTTGAAAACTTGTAAAGGAAGCTTCTTGGAAATAATGTTTTAAAAATCCATTCATGTCGAATAAGTTAAAAAAACATTCTTCTCGTACTTTTGTCGGAAAAGTCAAAAAGTACCTCGTACAAAAAACGACAAAAGATTCCTTTCATATCTTTTACTAAAAACTCACCAAAGGGTAAAATTTAATATAAAATATTGTAGAAGGATATAAATATTACATATTGAGGAAACATTGATGTGGATGATAAAATACACCCCAGTAAATTCCAAAGTATAAACAATCTCGGATAAAAATGAGATTGTGATATTTCCCTTACCTTAGGTCCGATTTGCTTCGTAGGTGTCTGAACCTCCTTTATAATTATTTAAGTAATGTTATTGAATTATTACAGAATCATATTTATTGTTATGATATCATATATGGTCATATTCTTAGCTTCTTATTAGTAATATTTCATTACTACTTGTTATTCGGGTGTTTATTACTTTTTGTTCTTATGCGTGTTTTGTCGAATAAATTCTTATTCTTATCTTTAGGTTATAGATAACTCATTTACAGAATGGTATTAGTGTAATATATATCATATTCATTTATGCAATTCATTTATAAAATCATTATGAAATGAAGATCATGTAGAACGAGTCACATCACATCGTGGAGACAGTATTCCGTACGTACGCACGAGTGATGATATCGTTCCTATGATCATGGAATTTTATTTGAGTGTATGTATACTATTTCATAATCAATATCACTTTATAATAGTCATATATAGTCATTATTTACACCATTATACCCATCCAAGTAAGGTGGTGGTGGAAAGTAGATTACACCACGGCGTGGTGATTTCTTTTTCTGTAGGATGGATAGATGGTGAAATAGGGTTTTTTCATACTTATAATAACATATCAGTATGTGAGTGATACTGATGTTATTACTTCATAATGAAACAACTAAAGAAGAAGAAGTGTAAGAAGAAATAAAGATGAAAGAATCGGTAACGGACATTACCTCTTTGAAGTGCTTCTTTGAGACCTCCTTTTAGGGCACTAAAATAGGTCTTTTAAGAAGACCAGAACCTCTAGAATGTTTCTAGGGATTTTGAGAGGATAAATTGGTAGGTTTTGGCTGAGCTTTAATGCTCAAAGTGGTGTGAGGAAGAGGGGGAGGAGGTGCCCTTTTATAAGGGAGGAGAGGGGCACATTTGGAATAACTAAAAATATTATTTTATTATAAAGTCAAATTAGGTTTTTAATAGCTCAAAATTGATATATTTAGAAGATAAGGTGGGTAGGGGTCGAAATCCTCTCATCAAATATAATTTAGACAAGTTTAGGTATCAATTTTAACCTTATCATTTAGATTTAACTTTAAGTTAGATAATTTAACTTTTACCGTTTCTTCTTGTTTTCTTACACTATAAGGTTAATAAACTTACCATATCAAGCCAAACGAACCCCAATTTGTTTATTATTAATATATATAATCTTATCTAAGTCATTTGGTCGAACATTATAATTTTATGAATAAAATAACAATTAGTAATAAAATATTTGTTTTAAAAACTATTTTATGTCAATTTTGAAACTATTTAGTAATTGATTTTTTTGAAAATCATAACAGAATGATTAATTCGAACCAAGTTACTTAAATCAATACTAACATGTCATATTAACCTAGAAAATTAGTGTAATTCATAAAAAGTCTTAAATTACATTTATTTGGGTATTTATAACATCAATTATGTCAATATTTCATTAATAAGATAATTATTGCATCATCTTTGTGTCATAATAAATGATAATTATTTAATCCCTAAAAATTCTAAATAAATTCCTATGATGTAGATAATTGTATTAGTTTATTTATAATATTCATGTTTGAAGTTTCATGAATTTTATCACTAAATTAAAATTATTATACTTATAATATTTAAGAAAGTGACATGTTGTCACATTCTTTGGTTTTAATAATAATTAAATTATTTTCATGAACAAAATTCCATTAAATGAATCTAATCCGACCCTTAGGTGATATGGGTCGACATTTAGTCATCCAATAATATTTTGACATGTGTTAGTGTAATTTTATAATATTATATTTACCCTTAATTACCCGATTTACCTTTAACTATGGTAAATAAAATTTACCGTAGTTACTATTCATCATTCCCAAAAATAAAAAGTAGCTTATTAAAATAATTTGGATCCACTTATTCCAAATATGGAATCCATTTTTACAAATTCAGTACACAAAAGTTGCAGAAATTAAATTAAAATTAATCCCGTTGTCGAATGAAAATGGGTTTTTCTTTAAAACATTGCAAAAGATTGAATTGATTTATCCTACGAATTCAAGTTAGAATCAATTCTAATGACATAAATTATATTAAATGGTAAAAATATATTCTATTTATAATTTAAAACCATTCAATATTATAATTTAACCATATAAATTATTGCGATGAAAAAAGTTGTTTTTAATTAAAATATATCGTGTTTTTACTATTCATCAAAATATGAAAGTTACCAGAATAAAATGAAAAAATTATCCAAATTAAATTTTTATACCCTGATTCAAAAGAAGAATTTTATTTTGTCAAAATAAACTTATAAACATGTCAAAAACTAGATTTAATGTGGGTGCGCCATCAAAAGGCGGCAAAACTGTATTTTTTGAAAAATATTTCTTTTATCCAAAAAAAATGATTTTGTTTTTATACCTCATTCTAGAAAATGTATAAGTTGAATTAAAATGTTATAAAATTAGAAATTCAGTTAATACTATTCATAACGGCTAGTTTTAATAATATTTTAATAGCATATCATTGTTTAGTGAAACCCGGTATTGCGTACAACACACGCTATCAAGGAAGGTCGTGATTGCGTGTAATGCAAGCCAAGACAGTTTTAGTGAAAGATTCCTTTGATGATTTATATAATATTTCACATAAAAGTCTCGGGTGTTACAAGAAGTGTGAGGAATAAACTAGAATTGGGGGATTTTTATAAGGGGGAGGGGCTCATTAGGAATGTTTAAAAATATTATTTTATTATAAAATGATTTTTGGTTTCTAAAGTTAAAAAACACATTAAAGTTGAAGATAAGATGACTCATGTTTGAAATAAATCATCCAATAAGTATTGTACTGGTTTTGGATATTTTTTTAATCATTATAATGTTATTTATTTAAATCATTAATTAATGAGGTTAATACTACATCATTATTGTGTCATTAAAAAAATTATTTATTTGAGGTCTAAAAATAATAAACAAAATATTATGAAATATGAAATCTTTTTAGATTTCAAATGAATATTTATAGTCGAAGAGATAACTTATATGACCCCATTTAAGAATTGATTTACTAAAAGATATATGTTTAAGTCATTTTTGTCTTTACATTAAATTAATTAATATAAAGTGTCATTATCATTCCCAAGTGGATTTATGGGGTCCCAAAGTCAACCCATGGATTCCTATGGTCAGATATGTGTCAACCAATATTATTAGGACACATGTTAGGGTAATTTTATATTATTATAATATTATTTTTTACCCTTATTTACCATAGTTAACCTTTAACCAAGGGCAATAAAATATTTACTGAATTAAATATTCATGATTTATAAAAATAAAAGTTACCTATTTAAAAAGTTTGGACCTCATGATTCCAAATATGGAATCAATTTTTCGAAATTCAAAACACCGAAGTGGCAGAAATTAATTTAAAATTAATTCCCGCTGTCAAAACAAAAAGCGTGTTTTTAAGAAATAATAACTATCCAAAGATTGATACTTGTTTATGTCCAATTTCAATTTGAAATTACTTCCAATGAAAAAAATTGGATTAAGTATTAATAAAATAATATAATGAAACTTTAAAACCAATTAAAAAGATAATCTATCCTTATAAATGAATTAGATTAAAAGGCAGTTTTGTATTAAAATACTGTATTTTTCAATATTCATTAAAAATGAATTTATCAGAAAAATAACAAAAATTTACCTAAAGTAAATTTTGATGTCCCGATTCTAAAGAATAATTTTATTTTTTCTAATAGAACTTATAAAAGTGACCAAAACTACATTTAATGAGTGTTCTCAATCAAAAGGTGGTAAATCGACATTTTAATGAATATTAGATTATTTATACATAAAATTGGATTCTTTCTTATTTTATGAGTCCAAAATTTATTGAATAAATGTAAAAAAATTTAACAAACATGTATATTTATATTTTAGTTTGTTCTGTCCATTCCCTCCAATACAACGGCTAGGTGTTAACTACCATTTTAAATAATATTATATTATTATTTTTCAGTATGACCCAAATTTGTGTGCAACCTAAGATTTCAAAGAAACCCATTGTTTCGTATCTGGTATGCCATTGAACATAGAATCCCCTTTAAAGTAAAATTATTATTTAATTCACAAATATGATAATGTATTATTTTTTATTTACCGAGGATGTTACATCTTTCCCCCCTTTTCTAAATTGTGTCCTAAAAATTTTATTCACTTATCAAATAAAAGGGGGTATTTATCCCTCATAGCATTTTTAGATTCCCATGTTACCTCTTCAACGATATGGTTTTTGCAAAAAACCATTACCTAAAGAATTACCTTATTCTACAACACTTTCTCTCTTTAGTCAAAAATCTAGACTGGTTGTTCCTGATAAGAGAGATTCTCTTCCAACTGAACTACCACTGGGCTCAAAACATGACATTAATCTGACATATACTTTCTCAACATTGAAACATGAAACACATTCGGTACCTAGGATAAACTTGGAGGTATATACACTATGTACGCAACTGACCCAACTTTCTCTAGGATTTCATAAGGTCTAATGAACCTCAGACTCAACTATCCCTTCTTACCAAAATACATCACACCTTTCCAGGGAGAAACTTTGAGAAAGACATGATCGCATACCTCAAAATAAATATCTTTCTTCCGATTATCAACATAAATTTTCTTCCTACTTTGATATGTTCTCATATGATTTTGAATAAAATGAACTATTTCTGCCATCTCTTCTATAAATTCTAGTCCCATCAGTTTCCTTTCACCTACTTCATCCCAAAAATCTGGAGTTCGACACTGCTTCCCATATAATGCCCCAAATGGATCCATCTGTATACTGAAATGAAAAGTGTTATTATAAGAAAATTCAACCAAAGAAAGATGTTAGTCCCACCTTCCCTTGTAATTTATTGATCAAGCACACAACATATCCTCCATGGTCAAAATTTTTCGTTCAGACTGCCCATCTGATTGAGGATGAAAAGATGTAGTAAAATTTAATTCTATACCCAACGACATCTGAAGGCCATTCCAAAAGATAGAAGTAAACCTGGGATCACGATCAGATACAATGGAGAGGGTAACACCATGCAACCCGACTATCTCTTTAATATATAACTGAGAAAGTTGATCTAGAGAAAAACTATCTCAAATAATAAGGAAATGAGTTGATTTATTCAATCGATCAACAATAACCAAGATTACATTATTACCTCGAGATGTCTTTGGTAATCCCATAAATAATTCAATGGATATATCTTTCCATTTCCACTCTGGAACATGTAATGACTGAAGCACCCCTTTTGGAAACTATCGCTCTGCTTTAACCTAATGACAATTCGAACACTTCATAGTAAATTCAACAATATCTCTTTTTATTCCATCCCACCAGTAATACTCTTGAAGATCTCTGTACATTATAGTATTTCCAGGATTTACTGAAAATAGAGAACTATGAGAATCACATAAAAACTCATTCTTCAACTGTGAATCACAAGGCACATATAATCTCTTCCCAAACCTCAAAACACAATCATTATAAATGTTAAAATTAGGCAACTTACCATTCTGAACCAACTCTAAATTGTTTTGCAACCCATTATCTTCCTTATACACTATCATAATTATATATAATAGAAATGATTTCACTGACACTTGAAACAAAGTAGAGGAAACATCCTACACCAACAACTTTTATTCCAAAGTTCATCAAATCAAAAACCAAAGGATCTCATTCAAAATGTATCATGGTTAATAAAGCATTACTTTTTCGACTCAAAGCATCAGCCACTTTATTTTCTTTTCCTAGATGGTAATGGATCATGAAATCAAAATCCTTGATTAATCCCAACCATCTCATTTTTCTCATTTTTAATTCTTTCTGAGTGAATATATACTTCAAACTTTTGTGGTTACTATATATTTCACATTTTACTCCATACAGATGATACCTCCCAATTGTTAAATAAAAAACTATAGCAGCTAATTCCAAATCATGTTTAGGGTAATTTAACTCATGAGGATTCAACTATTGTGAATCATATGCAATTAATTGATCATTTTTCATTAAGACACAACCAAGTGCTTTCAATGAAGCATTTGTTCTAGATAAAAAACTCACCATTTTGGGAATGTAGTACCAAAACTCAAGAATCCACTAATCTAATTTTCAATTCCAGAATAAAATCATCACATTCTTTTGTCCAAATGAACTTAACACCTTTTTGAGTTAACTTAGTAAATGTGATAGATCACTGTGAAAACTTTTCAACAATCCTTTGGTAATAACCCACCAAACCCAGAAAACTATGAATCTCGGTTATTTTTGTGGGTCATGGTCATTCTTCAACAACTTTTGTTTTAGCTGGATCAACAGTTATGCCATTTTTTGAAACAATGTGACAAAATAAAGATATTTTTTGTAATTGAAACTCACACTTGATGAATTTCCCGTACAATTTCTTTTCTTTTAAAGTTTTCAAGATAGCTCTTAAATGAATTTCATTCTCCACGTTACTTTTAGAATAAACTAAAATATCATCAATGAAAACAACCAAAAAATTATCTAAGAACTCATGGAAAATTATTTTCATAAGATCCAAGAATACAACATTTTCATTGGTTAACCCAAAAGGAAAAACTAAAAATTCATAATGGCCATATCTAATACGAAATGTGGTCTTCGGAATGTCTACTTACTTTTAAACTGATGGTACCCTGACCTGAAATCAATCTTTGAAAAATATTGAGCACCATAGATCTGATCAAAAAAATCATCGATATGAGGAAAATAATACTTGTTCTTAATAGTGATGTTATTCAATGATCTATAATCAATGAAAATTCTCTTTTAACCATCTTTCTTTTTAACAAACAAGACAAGATCACCCCATGGTGATGTGCTAGGTCAAATGAAACCTTTATATAATAAATTCTATAATTGTTTCTTTTACTCTAAAAGTTCAATTTGATCCATTCAATAAGGGGGTTTTGAAATTTTCTAAGAATCAAGAACTAATTCAACAGTAAATTCATCTTCTCAGTCAGGTATAATACCAGGAAACTCATCTGGAAAAACATCAAGGTACTCATTTACCACTACCACATCAATAATCCAAACAGTTATTTTATTTTCAACAATATGTGCAAGGTAACATTCATTTATATCCTTTACTAGGTTCTCTGCTTCTTAATATGTTATGAAAATCAAGGTTTCATTTTTTTACACAAACTGAAAGTCTTTTTGAAAAGAAACCTATTTAGATCTACAGTCAATCTTAGCATGATAAAAGAAAAGCCAATCCATACCCAAAATAACATTAATCTCTACTAGAGGAAAAACAATAAGGTTTGTAGTAAGATTCTTTATGCACCCAAGGACAAGAAGTTTCATATGTTTTCTTTTTGTCTCAACATTTCTCCTTGGTGTTTTTACCATAATTTTAGGATTCATATCTTGAGATGGAATTCCCAATTTAATAAAAAGCTTCTCAGAAATGAAAGAGTGTGTGGAACCTAAATTGAACAACACATTGGAATAATCTGAACAAAAAAACAGTATACCTAATACTACTTTATTTGATGTCCCAACATCTGTTGAAGTAGTTTCAAAGGATTTCATCACCTCTTTTAACTTATAGTCTAGCTGCATTCCCTAAGTTTTGTTCTTAATTGGACACTCATTTTCATAATGACCCATTTCATTGCACTTTGAACATTTTACTGATTGTAAATCAGATTTTTTTCATACAATTACCCTAATCATTTTCAGTGTAATTACGAGCCTTATGTAATATTTTACCACGTAGGTAGCACTTACCAGAATTCAAAAGACATTCCCTAACATGATTTTTACTAAAATTTTCACAAACTGTTAAGTTAAGTTTCTCACCATCAAACTTTTTTGAATAGTTCTTCCCTTCCATCTTCCACTTCGACCTCTTATTCTATTATTTTTCAAAGAACACATGATCATTAGAAAATTACATTTCCACCTTCTACCCACATCGAACAAGTTTTTCATAACTTTTGAACTCATGAGAAGCTAAATCCTTTCGATACTTTGGATTTTATCCTGAGTAAAAATGGTTTATTTTACTATTAGGATCTCATATGCAATTAGAAGCATACCTTTCTGGTCGAGTGAATTTTTCTTCATAATCAGCCACTGAGTCATCCTCCTACCTCAATTCTAAGAATGGTTTTTTCATAAAAAGATTAACCATATTAGGAAAATCTTTCTCTAGAAACATACCTTTGAATTCATCCCAGTCAAGAGAATAAATATCCTCACTATCCCTGATATTTTTCACCATTGACCACCACTGATCAGCTTCACCTTCAAAATGGTAAATAGTGAGAAAAACCATTCGATTATCTGAACACCCCATGACATCAAAAATCTTCTTTGTTGCTTTAATCCACCCTTCAGCTAGCATAGGGTCAGATGATCCTCTGAATGATGGGGGATTTTTCCTCATGAAATGAAATACTACTGACATGTTCCTATGTGGTTGTTCTGGCTATTCTCGTGCATGGATACCACCACCAGTTATTTCCTGAGTCAACTGTTCCATCACTGCAACTAATTTTTCATTTTAGATTCCAATAATCTCAGGTTTCTAATTAGAAAGGTTGTCTTCTTCCTGATGTCATCCCATCATACCTGCCCAGTTTCCTCTGCAGAAACCATTATGAACACAGAAATATATTAGGTGAAGAAACATGGTAATATGTAAATCAAAAGTCATTTCAATCATAACTTAAACTAAAAATAATTTTATGGATTTCAATTTAACAATATCTTAACTCTTGAAGTTGACTAAGCTGGCCTTTGATACCAACTATATGGACCCAGCCTTAAACATTACATAATCATGAATTAAATGGATAATTCACATTGAGGATATTTTCAGATTTAGAGTTTTAGAGAATTAAGACATAACTATTACATTACATCTCAAAAGATACAAAGTAGACACTTATACTCAGTTTCCATTTTTTCATAAAATAAAAAATCTTGAAAAAAATAGTTTGTCTAGTTCCATGTTTTAAATAGCATGAATTTCCCTTGATCCCATCCTTGACCATATTCATCTTTAAGTCAGGTTAAAAACATTTCAAAAACATGGGATGAGCATAAAAATCTCGGTATGGGTTATAAAACAAAGAAAGAAAACATTAGATGATCAATACATACATAACATAATCACTTTAACATGCCTTAGGAAATCATAAGATTTATGAAATATAAATAGAAATCGTAAATAATAAAGGTAACATGTGGCATACATAACATACTAACATTGAAACATTCACAACTACATAGGGTGTTACATTTGGAATACCCAGCACAGTATATTCCCTAAATCTATTAGGAGAAACATTCACTTTTTCCTCCATCACGTTAAACAATCCATTGGAGAGATATCTTGGGCTCACCTACCCTATGTTTATCACAGAACCACCTATATGCGTAAACAATTCCCAAGAACCATAACACATTGTAACTCATAAAACAAACATAAAGGAAAGATAACATTTCCACATATCAATCACAATATATCATTTAATATATTCACATAACAAATCCATTATCAAAACGATTTTCAATACCAAAATATATAAAAAAGTATATCGTATTTATTTTCCTCTTAAAAACATTATAGCTTGTAAAGGAAACCATAGATCAAATAATACTCACGGTGGCGGAAAAGGTTGTTTTCACTTCTTACGTTCAAAAGAAACATTTTTTTCATTTATTAAAACGTCTCTTATAAAAAGATTCCTTATGAAATGAAATGAGAAGTCAAATTTTTTTATACACTGTATAAAATAATGTCATGTATAAAACAAAATATGCCTCAATTAAAGGAGATTGAGATGAAGTCCCTTACCTCATGTCCAACTTGACTCGATCGTTCTTTATTATCCTGAATAATAAACTAAAGTTAATTTCTACTTTCTTAAGAACCTTTTTAAAGTTAATTATTCCTTTTGTATCAATTATTACCTTGCTATAACAATTAGTAAATTATTTGAGTTCATATCTGACATTTTGTTGATGTTCGAAACTTGAGTTTAAAATGAACATGTTATAAATATAAATTTTCCATGTGGTAAAAATTACATTATATCTATAATGGTATTAATGATTTATAGATTCATATATATCTAGTATATATATGTCTTTATAACAGTACATAACATTTGGAGTTAGGAAATGAAATGTACCGTTTATGGAGACGGTAAGTCGTACGTACACATGAACGCTCCATTCATTTCTATTTCGTATTTAATGAAATGAAAACATAATGGTATATAGGAATATTATAAATATAGTATAAAATAATATATAATTTCATTAAATCCATCCTTTATACATTCCACGTATGGCATGAAAGAGTCATATCAGTTAGAGGGGCGGTAGTCCGCACTTCCTCAAATGAAATTATCGTATTTACCCACTATGGAAAACAATAAAGGTATTTTATAAATGAAGAATATAGAAGAATATAAAAAAAATATATAATATATATCACATATAAATAGATTTCCATCTTAATGGACACCATAAGAGGTGGTAGGAGAAGATTTAACAATCATCGTTTCGTGAGGCAGTAGTTCGTCGTCCACAGAAATAGTATGTTCTTTACCCATTAGATGGAGGTGTGTATAAGTGTAGTTCGAATAATTCTCATAAAAACAACCTAGTATATTAAGGATGCTAGTTTTGATATAATATAATGTAATAAAAAGTTTATGGGGGTAGGAGAAGGAAAGTAAAACAAAAAAACATAAGAGAAGACATTACCTTTAAATCTGGTAACTCCCTTTTGTTTGAACCAAAAGGATTTCTTGATGTTCCATCTGCCTAAGGTTAGGAATATAAGAGGAATATAGTGATATAGGTAGCTTAATTGGGCATAGATTGGACGATCCAAGGGGATTGAGAAGTGTGATTAATGGGCAATAAGTGAGGTATTTTTATAAGGGGGGGGAGGGGCTCTTTAGGAAAGATTAAAAAATTTATTTTATTATATAATGATTTTCTGTTTATAAAGGTATAAAACTCATTAAAGTTGAAGATAAGATGACTCATGTTCAAAATAAAATCATCCAGTAAGAATTGGGTAGGTTATATATATATATTTAATCATTATAATCTTATTTATTTAAATCATTCATTAATCAGGTAAATACTGCATCATTATTATGTCATAAATAATTTTATTAATTTGAGGTCTAAAAATTTTAAAAAAATAATGATGTTGGAAATATTTTTATCATTAAAATGAATATTTATAGTCAAAGTGATAATGTAACACTCCGAGATTTTATGAAAAATATTATTTTAATTTCATTAATGTCTTATGTTGTATTCTACACCAAGATTACCTTGCGCTATACGCAACACCGTATTAGCTTGCAGTATACGCAACTCTATTCTTGGACCATGTTACACACAATTTTGATAATAGTTATTCTACGCAACATTGAGTATATATATATATATATATATATTAAATGTATAAATGAAATATGGTTGGATTCTGTTATACGAAACAACGAAGGATTCTTTCACAACACGCAACCCTGACTTGGCTTGCATTACACGCAAACACGACCTTCCTCGATAGCGTGTGTTGTACGCAATACCGGGTTTTAATAAACAATGTTATATTATTATAATATTGTCATGAACTAGCCGTTATGAATAGTATTAACTAAATTTTGAAATTTATAACATTATTATTCATCTTACACATTTCTAGAACATGGTATAAGAACAAAATAAATTTTTCAGGTAAAATAAGTATTTTTCAAAAAATGCAGTTTTACCGCCTTTTGATGGCGCAACCACTTTAAATATAGTTTTTGACATGTTTATATGTTCAATTTGACAAAATAATATTCTTCTTTTGAATCAGGATATAAAAATTTACATTAGATAAAGTTTTGATATTTTTCCGATAACTTTCATATTTTAATGAATAGTAAAAACACGCTATATTTTAATTAAAAACAACTTTTTTCATCGTAATATCTTATGTGGTTAAATTATAATATTGAATGGTTTTAAAGTATAAATAGAATATATTTTTACCATTTAATATAATGTATGTCATTAGCATTGATTTTACCTTGAATTCGTAGGTTAAATCAATTCAATCTTTTGCAATGTTTTAAAGAAAAAACCCGTTTTCTTTCGACAACGGGATTAATTTTAATTTAATTTCTGCATCTTTTGTGTATTGAATTTGGAAAAATGGATTCCATATTTGGAATCAGTGGGTACAAATTATGTTAATAAGCTACTTTTTATTTTTGGGAATTATGAATAGTAACTACGGTAAATTTTATTTACCATAGTTAAAGGTAAATCGGGTAATTAAGGGTAAATATAATATTTTAAAAATTACACTAACAAATGTCAAAATCCTATTGGATGACTAAAAGTCGACCCATATCACCTAAGGGTCAGATTAGAATCATTTAATGGACATTTGTCCATGAAAATAACTTAATTATTATTAAAACCAAAGAAAGTGACAACATGTCACTCTCTTAAATTTTATAAGTATATTAATTTTAATTTAGTGATAAACTTCATGAAACTTCGAACATGAATAGTCTCCAGAAATATAATGAAATTATCTACATCATATAAATTTATTTATAATTTTTAGGGATTAAATAATTAGCATTAATTATGACACAATAGTGATGCAGAAATTGTTTATCTAGTGAAAAATAAAGAATATTGTTTTTTTTAACTACTAGTGACCATAAAATGCACAAATACCTAACCAAAACTTATTGTCCATGTAAATGTAAACCATAAGCATCCAATGGTCGAATATTTGACCATTTGGAGCCTTATAAAAGCGATTATGACACTTATATTATTTTATTTTAAATGATGCCAAAGTTGTCACCTTCATAATTTAATAAATATAACAATTTAAATATTGTGATTTTAAGATGATAAATTCTAGTAAAAGTATTATTGTTAAAGGTAATATATTTATCTTCATCATAGAATTTTATTTTAAATTTTTATACAACAAATAAGTATATTAAATAATTATACAAAAATGATGTAGTAATTATTTTATTAAGAGATAAACCAAATAAATGGTTTTAAAAATAATAAAATAAATATTATATGAACTATTTAATGTGATACAGTGATTTTATAGATACATATGACCTTTTATTAATATATTAAAGCTTTTAGTTCGAACATATCTTCTGTATATATTTTATTTAAATTCAATTAAATGAATAGTGTCAAAATTGACACTATTGTTATTTTACAAAAATAACATATTATAAAATTGTTTAAAAATCACAAAAATATTTAAAAATTATAAATTTATATTTATATGGTCTATAATGTTATAAAGTAAACAATTATGGAAAATTCACAACAAATAAGTAATTATTTGTTATAATTTAAAATTTAGAATTTTATTACCACAAATAAACTTAAATAGATTAAATAAGGATAAATCAAAATGATAAGGTTTAAAATAAGATCAAAACATGTCTAAATTTGATTGGTTGATGAGATTACAACCCTATCTCATCTAATCTTCGAATATGAGTCATTTTTGGAGGTTTTTAAGTGGGGTTAGATTTATTATAAATTAATATTTTTAAGAATTCCTAAGGTGCCCCTCTCCTCCCTTATAAAAGGGTACCTCCTCCCCCTTCTCCTCACACCAATTTGAGAACTCAAGCTCGGCCAACCTCTGCCAAAATCCCTTCTCCACTTCCCTAGAATAATACTAGAGGTTCTGGTCTTCCTCAAAGACCAATTTTAGTGCCCTAAGAGGAGGTCTCAAAGAGGCGCTTCAAAGAAGAGGTAATTACCGTTACCAATTCTTTCATCTTTATTTCTTCTTCCACTTCTTCTTCTTAGGTTGTTTCATTATGAAGTAATAACATCAGTATCACTCATATACTGATATGTTATTATAAGTATGAAACAACCCTATTTCACCATCTATCCATCCTACGGAAAAAAGGAAATCCCCGCGCGTGCGTACGTACGGAATACTGTCTCCACACCGTGGTGTAATCTATTTTACGCCACCACATTAATTGGATGGGTATAATGGTTTAATGAGTAACTATATATGATTATTATAAAGTGATATTGATACTGAAATAGTATACATACACTTCAACACAATTCCACGACCATGGGAACGATATCATTGCTCGTGCGTACGTACAGACTACCGTCTCCACGACGCGATGAGATTCATTCTCAATGATTAACCATTCATGAATGATTATAAAGTATATATAATAAGTTCTAATGAAATATATGACATAATAATGATACTGGAATTATTTATATTTATATGTATGTCATCTACTTAATTCCATTCAATTCAATAAGGAAACGAAAACAGCGTTCATGCGTACGTACGGACTACCGTCTCCATGAACGGTGTATTTCTTTCCATTTACTGATTTATTATATATGTATATTCTGAATATATATATATATAAATCATTTTTTATATTCTGTAATTAAGTAATCATGATCTAAGTAATCATATGAAAAATTACAAGTTAGAAACACGAACGACAAATGAGACGATTTTACCCAAAACGCTTCTTTAACATAAATTTACAAAAGAACGGGTAATATAAAGTCATAAGTGGACCATATATGATATAATAACAATAAATATGATTCTGGAATAAGTCAATAACATGATTTAAATCATTATACAGGAGGTTCGGACACTTACAAAGCAAGTCGGACCTAAGGTAAGGGAAATATCACAATCTCATTTTTATCCGAGATTGTTTATTCGTAAGTATTTACTGGGGTGTATTTTATCATCCACATCCATGTTCCCTCAATATGTAATATTGTTTCCATCCACTTGCAATAGTTTAAATCCAATTTTACCCTTAGGTGAGTTTTTAGTAAAGAATATGAAAGGAATCTTTTGTCGTTTTTCCGTACGAGGTACTTTTTGACTTTTCCGACAAAAGTACGAAGAATGTTTTTTTTTTAACTTATACGGCACGAACGGATTTCTACTGTTTTATAAAGCCTTATTTTCATGAAGCTTCCTATAAAAGATTTCATGACTATTTTCAATAAAATCTCTTTCTTTTAAAATTGCATGATGTTTTGTGAAAAGAAATTGATTTTGAAGAAGAAAGGATATTTTCCTCAAGAATGGTGTTCAAGTGTTTTATCAAAATTATTTTCCATCTAAGATAATAAAGGGTTCTGTTTTTATCCCTTTAATTACATTGATTTGATTATGTTGTGAGGGAATTATTTTTATGAAGTCATTTGCCTTATAAGATTTGTTTTATGATGTCATGATGTTTCAAGAATCCCATTTTTGTTACATGTGTTATGCGATGATGTATGATTTATGATTATGTGGCACACATAAGAAAGGATTCATTATAAGATGGGTGGGACCTATATCTCCCTCCAATGCATTGGGTAAATATTTTATATCTCATGAGATAGACAGGGCTGGAACGGTAGGTTATACCGGTTCAGTGAAACAGGACTGAAACGAGGGTTACTCGATTCAGAAAGGGACTTTGTCCACTAAGATAGTCTTGGCAATGAGTCTTGACTAACAAGAAATGATTCTCTATGATTATGTGTGAATGCCACAAAGGTTCATGTTTTAAGTTATGATTATTGGGATTACATTTCACTTCTATGATTTATCCCATGTTATGAAATTATGCTCTCTTTTGCAGGTTAAGATTTCCAAAAGATATGTTCTTATGAATATGATGTGATTGATTTTTCTTTTGTATACCCTTACTGAGCATTTGAGCTCACCCTTTTATGTTTTCTTTTCCCCAGGATATAAAGAAAGGTTTTAGGTAAAAAAAGGGAAGATCTTTATGGGAGATATTGGAGATCTTTCACCACGATTAGAAGATTACGTTCCGAGTTTCCAAAGACACTAAACTATTACGATCCTTGTGTGTGTGTTTTTGTTATGTACTAAGTATTCCGCAAAAGTAATGTAATGTCCATGTACGATAAGCTTAGGGTCTCTACAGTTGGTATCAGAGGAAAGGTTTAGTCAACCTTTGGAAACTAGGATGCGAGAACTTTAGTGAGATCCCTAGAGATATTTCTAAGGTATGTCTAGGGATGTACCTAAGGATAAGTATACGTATAGGATACAGTCTTAGAACTATGGTAACGATATTAGATTAAACCAAAGATGTTAGATATTTAAGCTACTCCCCCTTCATTATGATTTTTGCCTCTCACACTATTCTTTTTGGGTTTTAGAAAATGGCTGGAAACAAGGTGATTCACGATAATGGAAGATATGATGGACAATGGACTGATATTCTTCAGGAGCAACCAAATGAAATGGGATTTTGAAGTCCAAACATCATCATTATGCCGAATCAGCAATCTCATAATATGATCAATAAAGTAAAATTTGGTAAGTTTCCTGACTCGGCTAATAAGAGAAAGATGGAGTTTCATGATGATCATAGAGGAAAGAAAGTTCAATTTCCCCTATGTAAATCATGTGGGAAGAGGCATCAAGGAGAATGTTTCAAAGGAACTGGAAGATGCTTTGGGTGTGGAAAAGAAGGACACAAAGCAAGTAAATGCAAAGGAAAAGGTTCAGTTAACAACATGGATGATGATAATGGTATTGCTACGACATCAACAATGGTTAAATGTTTTAAATGTGGAATGTGCGGGCATTATGCAAACCAATGCCCTAAGGGAAAGTCTCATGAAGATAATCAGTATGGTCGTATGGGAAGTATTTATGTGGATGATGATGAAGAGACTACAAATGATATGTGAGATGAAAGAATTGTTGAAGCGCAGTCAATGGTTTAATAATGTAGTGGAATGATTACATGTTTATCATGTGTAATGTTGTATAAGTAATCTCATGGTACTTTAGAATAAAGAGACATGTAAGTATTGTTACACTGTTGTCTGATTAATGTTACCAGTATCCATGAAAGGTTATTCAGATATTTTTGGAAATAAGATGATATGCGCATAATGAAGGGAAAACGAGAAAACGAGATGTTTAACAGTATTAATGAGCTCATGATTGATATAAGGACTAAGTGATATCATGGTTTGAGTATATAGAATTTTGAGGATTTTGGTATGTGGAAGGTGTTAACTTTTAACTGCATTCATGTTTTCACTAAGGTATTCAAGAGAATACATGATTAAGGACTTTGAATGTTTGGAATGTGACCAACAAAACATATCTTATGATATATGGCGATCGACGATGGTGTTAAATCTCTAGTAATCGTTTTCACTATGTTATGAGAGTGGACTGCAGTATTATGGATAAGCCTAAAGATTGGAATGGATTATGTTGGACATAAGTTAGTATTGTTTAAGGATAGAAGATTTTCGATATTATTGATGGGATGTTATAGTAACGTAGTTTTATAAAAAGGACAACCTGCAGGACGGGCGACAGCCCATCGCTTCGGACAAGGCTATAGGAATCGAACCCACAACCGAAGTGCGACTGGCCTTTATCACCTACCACTGACCTACAGGAAGTCCCTGTTTAGTAGAAACTAGTTTTATTATATTAAGCAGTATTATATATGAAGTATAAGTCCATTTTAGGAACAATATATGATTAATCTCACTATAGATCGACTTATGTATATAATATTTGCTAACCTTTTGTTTGAGACAGATGGAATGACCCGTCATTCTATCACATGATCTGCTAACACTTCACGAATAACAAATTCATCTTCATTTATTTAAGAGATGAAGTGGAAATTGTTCAAGGCACGAACAACAGCGAGATTGTACCAAAATAAAGTAAGTATTTATTCTAATTTAAATTCTTTAACTTTAGGGAAACGATCTTGAAAACCAAAAATGTTGTCCTAGAGATCTTATATCTGATGAATCAGATGGTACCTTAGATCGTCACAAATTTATGGCTTTGTGATTACTGGCTTTTCCATAGCCATGTCCTCTACCACTCTCCATCAGAACATGATGGTTAGATTTCTCTTCCATATCCATATTTTCACCTATGTGGAAACCCAGTGATTAGTTTATTTGGGTAACCGTTACGTTTCATACTTTTGTTTTTAAAGATAAGTTTTGGTATTCCTTTTTACGATGTGGTTTTCTATCAAAGAAACTTTCAAATAGTAAACCATTTATAACCCCGACGAATTTCGAGGGCGAAATTCATTTTAAGGGGGGTAGAATGTAACACTCCGAGATTTTATGAAAAATATTATTTTAATTTCATTAATGTCTTATGTTGTATTCTACACCAAGATTACCTTGCGCTATACGCAACACCGTATTAGCTTGCAGTATACGCAACCCTATTCTTGGACCATGTTACACACAATTTTGATAATAGTTATTCTACGCAACATTGAGTATATATATATATATATATATATATTAAATGTATAAATGAAATATGGTTGGATTCTGTTATACGAAACAACGAAGGATTCTTTCACAACACGCAACCCTGACTTGGCTTGCATTACACGCAAACACGACCTTCCTCGATAGCGTGTGTTGTACGCAATACCGGGTTTTAATAAACAATGTTATATTATTATAATATTGTCATGAACTAGCCGTTATGAATAGTATTAACTAAATTTTGAATTTTATAACATTATTATTCATCTTACACATTTCTAGAACATGGTATAAGAACAAAATAAATTTTTCAGGTAAAATAAGTATTTTTCAAAAAATGCAGTTTTACCGCCTTTTGATGGCGCAACCACTTTAAATATAGTTTTTGACATGTTTATATGTTCAATTTGACAAAATAATATTCTTCTTTTGAATCAGGATATAAAAATTTACATTAGATAAAGTTTTGATATTTTTCCGATAACTTTCATATTTTAATGAATAGTAAAAACACGCTATATTTTAATTAAAAACAACTTTTTTCATCGTAATATCTTATGTGGTTAAATTATAATATTGAATGGTTTTAAAGTATAAATAGAATATATTTTTACCATTTAATATAATGTATGTCATTAGCATTGATTTTACCTTGAATTCGTAGGTTAAATCAATTCAATCTTTTGCAATGTTTTAAAGAAAAAACCCGTTTTCTTTCGACAACGGGATTAATTTTAATTTAATTTCTGCATCTTTTGTGTATTGAATTTGGAAAAATGGATTCCATATTTGGAATCAGTGGGTCCAAATTATGTTAATAAGCTACTTTTTATTTTTGGGAATTATGAATAGTAACTACGGTAAATTTTATTTACCATAGTTAAAGGTAAATCGGGTAATTAAGGGTAAATATAATATTTTAAAAATTACCCTAACAAATGTCAAAATCCTATTGGATGACTAAAAGTCGACCCATATCACCTAAGGGTCGGATTAGAATCATTTAATGGACATTTGTCCATGAAAATAACTTAATTATTATTAAAACCAAAGAAAGTGACAACATGTCACTCTCTTAAATTTTATAAGTATATTAATTTTAATTTAGTGATAAACTTCATGAAACTTCGAACATGAATAGTCTCCAGAAAGATAATGAAATTATCTACATCATATAAATTTATTTATAATTTTTAGGGATTAAATAATTAGCATTAATTATGACACAATAGTGATGCAGAAATTGTTTATCTAGTGAAAAATAAAGAATATTGTTCTTTTTAACTACTAGTGACCATAAAATGCACAAATACCTAACCAAAACTTATTTTCCATGTAAATGTAAACCATAAGCATACAATGGTCGAATATTTGACCATTTGGAGCCTTATAAAAGCGATTATGACACTTATATTATTTTATTTTAAATGATGCCAAAGTTGTCACCTTCATAATTTAATAAATATAACAATTTAAATATTGTGATTTTAAGATGATAAATTCGAGTAAAAGTATTATTGTGAAAGGTAATATATTTATATTCATCATAGAATTTTATTTTAAATTTTTATACAACAAATAAGTATATTAAATAATTATACAAAAATTATGTAGTAATTATTTTATTAAGAGATAAACCAAATAAATGGTTTTAAAAATAATAAAATAAATATTATATGAACTATTTAATGTGATACAGTAATTTTATAGATACATATGACCTTTTATTAATATATTAAAGATTTTAGTTCGAACATATCTTCTGTATATATTTTACTTAAATTCAATTAAATGAATAGTGTCAAAATTGACACTATTGTTATTTTACAAAAATAACATATTATAAAATTGTTTAAAAATCACAAAAATATTTAAAAATTATAAATTTATATTTATATGGTCTATAATGTTATAAAGTAAACAATTATGGAAAATTCACAACAAATAAGTAATTATTTGTTATAATTTAAAATTTAGAATTTTATTACCACAAATAAACTTAAATAGATTAAATAAGGATAAATCAAAATGATAAGGTTTAAAATAAGATCAAAACATGTCTAAATTTGATTGGTTGATGAGATTACAACCCTATCTCATCTAATCTTCGAATATGAGTCATTTTTGGAGGTTTTTAAGTGGGGTTAGATTTATTATAAATTAATATTTTTAAGAATTCCTAAGGTGCCCCTCTCCTCCCTTATAAAAGGGTACCTCCTCCCCCTTCTCCTCACACCAATTTGAGCACTCAAGCTCGGCCAACCTCTGCCAAAATCCCTTCTACACTTCCATAGAATAATACTAGAGGTTCTGGTCTTCCTCAAAGACCAATTTTAGTTCCCTAAGAGGAGGTCTCAAAGAGGCGCTTCAAAGAAGAGGTAATTACCGTTACCAATTCTTTCATCTTTATTTCTTCTTCCACTTATTCTTCTTAGGTTGTTTCATTATGAAGTAATAACATCAGTATCACTCATATACTGATATGTTATTATAAGTATGAAACAACCCTATTTCACCATCTATCCATCCTACGGAAAAAAGGAAATCCCCGCGCGTGCGTACGTACGGAATACCGTCTCCACGCCGTGGTGTAATCTATTTTCCGCCACCACATTAATTGGATGGGTATAATGGTTTAATGAGTAACTATATATGATTATTATAAAGTGATATTGATACTGAAATAGTATACATACACTTCAACACAATTCCACGACCATGGGAACGATATCATTGCTCGTGCGTACGTACGGACTACCGTCTCCACGACGCGATGAGATTCATTCTCAATGATTAACCATTCATGAATGATTATAAAGTATATATAATAAGTTATAATGAAATATATGACATAATAATGATACTGGAATTATTTATATTTATATGTATGTCATCTACTTAATTCCATTCAATTCAATAAGGAAACGAAAACAGCGTTCATGCGTACGTACGGACTACCGTCTCCATGAACGGTGTATTTCTTTCCATTTACTGATTTATTATATATGTATATTCTGAATATATATATATATAAATCATGTTTTATATTCTGTAATTAAGTAATCATGATCTAAGTAATCTTATGAAAAATTACAAGTTAAAAACACGAACGACAAATGAGACGATTTTACCCAAAACGCTTCTTTAACATAAATTTACAAAAGAACGGGTAATATAAAGTCATAAGTGGACCATATATGATATAATAACAATAAATATGATTCTGGAATAAGTCAATAACATGATTTAAATCATTATACAGGAGTTTCGGACACTTACAAAGCAAGTCGGACCTAAGGTAAGGGAAATATCACAATCTCATTTTTATCCGAGATTGTTTATTCGTAAGTATTTACTGGGGTGTATTTTATCATCCACATCCATGTTCCCTCAATATGTAATATTGTTTCCATCCACTTGCAATAGTTTAAATCCAATTTTACCCTTAGGTGAGTTTTTAGTAAAGAATATGAAAGGAATCTTTTGTCGTTTTTCCGTACGAGGTACTTTTTGACTTTTCCGACAAAAGTACGAAGAATGTTTTTTTTTAACTTATACGGCACAAACGGATTTCTACTGTTTTATAAAGCCTTATTTTCATGAAGCTTCCTATAAAAGATTTCATGACTATTTTCAATAAAATCTCTTTCTTTTAAAATTGCATGATGTTTTGTGAAAAGAAATTGATTTTGAAGAAGAAAGGATATTTTCCTCAAGAATGGTGTTCAAGTGTTTTATCAAAATTATTTTCCATCTAAGATAATAAAGGGTTCTGTTTTTATCCCTTTAATTACATTGATTTGATTATGTTGTGAGGGAATTATTTTTATGAAGTCATTTGCCTTATAAGATTTGTTTTATGATGTCATGATGTTTCAAGAATCCCATTTTTGTTACATGTGTTATGCGATGATGTATGATTTATGATTATGTGGCACACATAAGAAAGGATTCATTATAAGATGGGTGGGACCTATATCTCCCTCCAATGCATTGGGTAAAGATTTTATATCTCATGAGATAGACAGGGCTGGAACGGTAGGTTATACCGGTTCAGTGAAACAGGACTGAAACGAGGGTTACTCGATTCAGAAAGGGACTTTGTCCACTAAGATAGTCTTGGAAATGAGTCCTGACTAACAAGAAATGATTCTCTATGATTATGTGTGAATGCCACAAAGGTTCATGTTTTAAGTTATGATTATAGGGATTACATTTCACTTCTATGATTTATCCCATGTTATGAAATTATGCTCTCTTTTGCAGGTTAAGATTTCCAAAAGATATGTTCTTATGAATATGATGTGATTGATTTTTCTTTTTTATACCCTTACTGAGCATTTGAGCTCACCCTTTTATGTTTTCTTTTCCCCAGGATATAAAGAAAGGTTTTAGGTAAAAAAAAAGGGAAGATCTTTATGGGAGATATTGGAGATCTTTCACCACGATTAGAAGATTACGTTCTGAGTTTCCAAAGACACTAAACTATTACGATCCTTGTGTGTGTGTTTTTGTTATGTACTAAGTATTCCGCAAAAGTAATGTAATGTACATGTACGATAAGCTTAGGGTCTCTACAGATAACATATATAACCCCATGTAAGAATTCATTTAATAAAATATATATATTTAAGTCATTTTTTCCTTTACATTAAATTAATTAATATAAAGTGTCATTATCACTCCCAAGTGGCTCCATGGGGCCCCAAAATTGACCCAAAGATGCCCATGGTTGGAAATTTATCATAAAATAGGATTAGGACACATGTTAGAGTAATTTAATATTATAATAATGTTATTTTATACACTTATTTACCATATTTACCCTTTAACCATGGTAAATAAAATATTTACTAAAGTAAATATTCATAATTTCTAAAAATAAAAGTTACCTATTTACAAAATATAAACCTCTCAATCCCAAATATGGAATCCATTTTTCCAATTTCAAAACACAGTAGAGGCAGAAATTAATTTAAAATTAATTCTCAGTGTCAAAACAAGAAACATGTTTTTAAGATATAATTACTATCAAATGATTGACACTTGTTTATGTACAATTTCAAAGTGAAATTACTTCCAATTACTAAAATTGGATTAAATATTAAAAACATAATATAATTACACTTTAAAAACAATTAATAAAAATAATCTGAACTTATATATAAATTAGATTAAAAGGCAGTTTTGAATTAAAATACACTTTTTCACTATTCATTAAAAATGAATTTTATCAGAAAAATACCAAAAATTTACCCAAAGTAAATTTTGATGTACCGATTCAAAAGAAAAATTTTATTTTGACAAATTTCACATATAAAAGTGACCAAAACTAGATTTAAATAGGGTTATCCATCAAATTGCGGTAAATCGATCTTTTAATGAATATTAGAGTATTTATGATTAAAATCAGAATATTTCTTATATTAAGTATCTAAAATATATTGGATAAATGTAAAAACATTTAAAAAACATGTATATTCATATTGTAGTTAGTTCTGTCCATTCCCACCAATACAACGACTAGGTGTTAACTCCCATTTAAAATAATATTATATAATTATTTTTCAGTATGACCCAACATTGTGTGCAATGTTAGATTTCAAAGAAGCCAATTGTTGCGTATTGGGTACACCATCAAACATATTATCCCCTTTAAATTTTAAATAATATTTGATTCATAAATATGAAAAATGTATTATTCTTTATTTACTTGGGAAGTAACAATTTTCTTAGATGGTTTGAACTTGTAATTTAGCTCTATTAAAAAATGAACAACCTCTTAATCGAGAACTAGAACATCAAATAAAAGGGAATGATCAAGTTGGTTGCACTTCCAAAAACCAAATGTATTGAAATAAGGAAATCATTGATACTTAGATTCCAACACTTCCCAATGGAAGTGAATAAGTATTTTTTTTAAATTTTATTTAAAATAAAGGATCAAGGAATACTATGATATAGTAATTTAGACCACACATAGTTGGATTCATCCCAGGAATAAGGGAACCAAGAATTCTAAAAATGAATTTTGAACTGATGTTATTGAGGATAAATTTTCTCAAAAAACAAGCACACGTTCATCGTTAGAGAATTGAAGACCATTATATGCATGTTAAAATATTTCTCAATGTGTATGACAAATTTATATATAATGGGGTCTCATATGATGCATTAATCATTCGAATTTTTCATTTCCATTTTAATGAAATTCTATAGACCTGTTAGAATGCCTTAACCTAGATATAATCTTCAAATGGGAAGGGATGAGAATAAAATTTCATGATCTATATTACACAATATCTTAATATTTTATAAAATAGGGACAACTTGAAACATTATCTAAAAATGAATAGGAATCAAAGGAAGAGGGTTAATACTGATTAATGACATTGCTATGTTGTTGTACTTGTCTTGGAATGTCATTAGGAAACTAGTTGTTGGCATTTTACAAGGGATAACATCATGATATTAAGTCATCAATAAATATAGATACTAGAAATGAATTCATTGAGATGGATCATGAAGATTTGTACATATTAATTAAAAACATTGAATAACACAGTTTCTATTTCTTAGAAGATTTCTGAAGAAGTAATTAAGATGTGAATCTTCTTTATTCCAATATAATCATGACTTTATAATTTGAATCTTTCAACAAGAGTATAGACGAATTATCCATGAGTCCACCTAATCTAGTCTATATAGTTTAAGATGAACACTTCCCACTCTATGGTGTTCATATTGATTATACCATGGGTACTTATAAAACATCGATGAACAATATGTATGAATATATATTTTATAGATAAAACAGATAAAATTACAGAAATAAATAAAACACTAATGAGGAAGAAAAATAAAAAAATCTTAGTTGCATGGAACTGGTAGATAATAATCTAATGAACCAAAACATGGTTCCACCAGGGTTCCCTACTCGATCTAAATTTCGAATATTCATGAAATATTAAAGGTAAGGATATTAATAGAAATATCAACCACCATTTCCCAAAAAATAATAAAAGTGTAAAAAGAAAACAACAAATATTTTCACAGCTATAATACGAAGTCAACAAGATTGGAGAAAGATAATAGAAATATTATTGATGTATAGTAAATCATGGATTAAATCATAAGGTATGAAAACCAAAATCATACAAGAATCCATTTAAAAAATTGAAAATCATGTCATTAATTTAGCTACACTAATACAAGACCAAAAATGGGGAACTATATCGTGTAACACTAGAGTCCATGAAAGAGAAGAAGAAACTTTTCTCACAATATGTAGTAGTTCAAAATTTCTAGAGTTCCAAATTCCTAATTCTCAATCAAAAAAAGGTACAATTAAACCATCCACTAATAATTTTGATTAAATAGGCAAAATTATTTTACTTGATGATAAAAAATAGGAATATCAAAAAAAATTAAAAATTGTAAAGTAAAGAAAATAAAAGTGAATTGGGGGATTCAATGAATGTGTGAAAAATTACACACAACCTCTACCCATTTAAAGAGGTTAAATAAAAGGAACTTTAATGCTTAATTTTTTAAATTCTGGATATGTTTAAGAAACTAAAAAAATACACAATTTTTAGAATCCCTGAGAATAATGCATCATGATTATAATTTTCTCAAGGAAATTTAACAAGAATAAGAAGAATAGATGAAGTGTGAAGAGTCTTAATTGATGATGAAAGTTAAATGGTTGTACCTAGATCCATTCATCTGAAACTAAGAGACCATTTAAACTACAATGCAGGTTTCAATATTATTGGATTCCAATTTGTGAGAGCATTATGTGACCTCGTAGATACTTTAAATCTCATCTAATATGGATATATTGAAGAACAAGAAATCAAATAATTTAATCTAAATAGGTACACTTTGGATATGGTAGACTAATTAGTGAAACAAGCTAGATGAATTATAGCAAATATGTTCATCAAGGTTGATAAATACTATTTCCATAATGATTTCTATTTTCCTTGATATGAAAGATGATAAATATACCCCTATCATTATTGAGAGGATATTTGTATATAAACAAAGATACATTATTTATTTCATGGAGGAAAAATTAGTTTTTATATTTGGGGAAGAAAAAATAACCTTTGATGTCTTGAAAGTTATGAAAAAATACTTTTTCACTTTGTTGCCGCTTCTTGGATACGAATGAAGAATGTAAAGAGTTGGAAATTTTTTCCCTCGATCTGAAGGGTATACACAAGGGAAAAGAAGATTTAGGTTAATCAATAGAATATGTATAATTAATTATAATAATAGTTGATTATTTGGATATATATGACTTTGCCTCATAGATTCCATCATTTGAAAAGGCTCAAACACGTGATCTTAAACCTATTCCAAAAACCTCAGATATTGTTACTTCAGATATTTAAAAACATTCATAGTCATTAAAAAATTTAATATTTAAAGTGAATAAGAAAGTAAATTTATCAATTCCCTCTCCCTAATTCATATAGTGATAGGTTGGATTGTAGTTGATTTGAAAGTAATAAATTGCCAACATCTATGCTTATAAAATAAATATGGAAGAAAATTTAAAAATTTATAGGAAACTACAAAAAATCTTAACACCTACAATGAAATATTTAGTTTAGAAATAAGAAATTAAACAGCTCAATAAGAATTTAATATTTATTATATTTTTTAATTAGTGGATGGTAATATTATAAGCAGTACCTTTAACTGGTGGGACAAGAATGGTTGATAATGATAATGGGGGATTGATACCCATAATAGCAATGAACATATGGATATTTGTCATTGATTTTCAGAAATTGGATGTTTCCACCATAATAGATCACTTCCCATTACCATTTATTGATCAAATCCTAGAACAAATGGAAGGAAGATACTACTATTGTTTTTTGGTTAGATAATAAGTTTATTATAAAATTATGTTTACAGATGATGATCAAGAGAATGTAACACTCACTTGTCTATATAGTACATTAGCTTATCAATTAGTTCCTATTGAAATGTTAAATGATTCATCCACAATTCAATTAAGGATGAAAAAAATATTATTTAGAATTATTGAATATTTTCTTTTATTCATTGATGACTTCCCTATTAATGGGAACTCTCTTGGTGAATGACTAGAGAACCTGTATAATGTTGTGGAGAGATGTGATGAAAATAATCAGGATACGATTTGGGAAAAATTATACATCTTGGTAAAATGTGAGATTGTTATAGGTAATTAAATTTCAAATAAAGGAATTAAATTTTATGATTCCTAGATCAGTACAATCTATGAGCTACCCATGCCAAATTTGAGATGTTCAATATAAGTATTTCATGGGAATATTTCATTCTACTAAGGTTTTATTACCGATTTCTCTCATTTTTCCCACCCCATTACCATTATGTTAGGAAATTATGTCAGATTCCATCATTGGGCCTCACAATCTGATTGCATTTCCATTTTTAATGAAATTCTTTATAAAGGCCCCAAGAATGATTTCACTAGACGAGGATAAACAATTTATGTTTATGTATGATTCGGGTGTATGGAAATTTTGGGAGGCATTAGGAAAAAGGAATGAAAGGATAATTAGATAGAAATATTATGATAGTATCACATTGAATTAGGATCAACTCAATTATATAACTACTAAAAAAGTGCTTCCAACAGTTATCCTCAAAATCAAAAAAAAAATATCTTAACTTCTATAATCTAATGACACTATGTATAAATATCACTCTTATATAGGTATCTGATGACCCAGAAATATGTAAAGAGAAGAATCAATAGATTGATATTGTTACTACATGAATTTTATATTGAAGTTGTGGAAAAAAATGATCTGGGAGATGCTTTACAGATCATTTATCACTCCTACACCAGGAAACAACTAAAATCAAAAGGGAATTAATCAATTCAATATATCCTAATGAACAACTCAATTCCACCAATTCAATCACATCGTGGTATGTTGATTTCATTAATTATTTATCTTTGGTTGTGGTATATTACGATTTTTCATAGGAGCGTAGAATATGATTTTAGAACTAAGATAACCATTATTACAAGGATGATCCATTACATTTCAAGGAATAGGAAAATTAAATTACTACAAGATGTATGAACGAAAAATAAGTTGGTGTTCTTTTGAATTATTTCTATGCTGATGATAATGGAGGATACAGTGGAATTATTCCCAAAACTAGAAAAGTGTTAAAATTGTGTTTGTAATGTCAGACCATGCATCAGGGTTTTCATGAGTTTTTCTTGAATAATGATAAATACCAATGAATCAGAGGTATATATTTGATTCCAGATATTCTCTAACATTCAGTCTTCGTAATTGAATTTTTTAAGATATTGGTAATCAACTTCATCGGTCCTTTTCCTGTGTTATTTTGGATATCATGCATCCTTGTCCATTGTGAATATGCTTAAAATTTGTTGGAATATAAAGCATTGTAAGAAAGTAATTCTCCTATTCTCATTAAATTTTTATTCAAATTTATTTTAAACTGATCAAAATTCCAAGGATCATCATCATTGACAATGGTAACAACATAAATAATTACCTACTTATGATTCTAAGGAATCACCTATATTACATCAAAACATGATCACCCCATACCATCCATATATCAACAACCAAAATGATGTTTCAAGAGTGATATTAGATGAATTTTAATGAAAAATGTGAGTACTTAAATGAAATATTGGATCAACAACCCCGATAATGACATTTTTTCATACAAGATAGAATAAAAACAGTTAATTAAATGTCCCCATGTTATGCGGTCATTGAAAAAACATGTCATATATATGTATACCTATAACAAAGATCTTAATGTGCTATGAAGATGATGATTTCTAATTTGAAAACTACCCCCATAAGCCATTTTCTTCATATGAATGATTTGGATTAGATGACGAGGGAAGTTTATAATACTTCATTGATCAATAAAGAGAAAACTAAATCCTATAATGGTTATAGAATAATTCAATAGAATTTTCCACTGGTTGATATAGTTCTACTATATATGTCATGACTTAGTGTCTTTGTGGGAAAGAATAAATCAAATTGTTTAGGTCCATACACCATTAAAATTTTGTATTCCCACGGTACCACTAAAATATCTGATTGGAATATGCCTATAATTATGTTTAATGGTCAACACATAAAACATTAACACACTTATGATACAAATAGGAATCATTGAATAAGTTAATTTAAAATGGAATTGTTCTTGTCTGGATAAAGACATTAAACATTCTATTAATCAAGAGGAAACCTGACTACCTCGACATTCCATGGTCACTATTTACTCTCTCTCTCTCTCTCTCTGAGTGTAGTTGAAAAAAATGTCTCAATACAATGAAACTAACATGACATCTTATTCACAATGTGAATTAATCTACTTAAATGACTCGAAGATGATGGTTGATTCCCCTCTTAAATTTTGTGGAAATCTTCCTCCCTAGACAATCTAAATAGAAAAGATTCGGGGAAAGATACCACATTGGATGTGTTAGATAGATGAAAAGGAGGTAAAATCCCATTAATTTATTCTATATTTAAAATGAATAGGGGTTGAATTTGATGAAAAGATATCTAGATTTGGAAGAAAATACCACTAGTATGAAGATAAGGTCATGGAATTCTAATCCAATCCGCCTACCTATTTGACCATTTTCTATCCATCTAGATGAAGACCTAAAACATAGTTCTTCCTTAGAAGAAAGGAATGTTCTATTTCCTTCTATAATTTTTTCAAAAAATTTAGTTTCTCTTTAATAAATAAACATGGAATGTGTGTAATTTTATATTAACATACTACTAAAATGTTTTCAACTTGTTGTACTACTATGTATTTTCATTAATATACAAGACTTGTAGTGGTATATTTAAGATATGATCCTGGTATCTGTTATCCATTTTTAGAATTTATAGGGATATAATTTTTTAAGGATCATTATATATAAGAAACATTTAAGTGTTGATTTTCCCATACATAGGAAAGTGTTTTTCTATAATATTTTAGGATTCTAAAAACACCATGAGAAATATATGACTAAAAATGAATATTTAAAGAAATAAACAATCATATCTTTTATTTACCCACAATAAACGTGGTTTATTATTTTCATAACAGGTTAAGTGAAAAACAACTTTTATACCTAGGTAGTTCAAGAACATGATTCTTGTTTTACATTAATTGATTCTTGGTACCCAAATTATAATTATTGGTTATATCAATCCATTATATGAAAAGTTTTTTGGAAAACTAATTTATTTTTAGAATCATATTTTCTCTCATGATCATATATACTGTCTAAAATTATATTTACAAAAAAAAAGGCTTTGTCCATTTTTACATCAAATCATGTATATCATTTTCTTGATGGAATCTCAGACATGTCATGACATATAGATAATTCCATTTTTTACATCAATTTGATTGAAATTTTGGGAGTTTCACTATATTGATATGGAAATTTTTTTGTTCTACATAGACCTTTAACCCAATAATCCACCCATACATTTTCTCCATCATGTAGACCTTATATTACATGAAGAAAACCTTTTTATGATGAGGATGTATATGATACCTTCCCAACAAATTTCTTGAATATTATAAAGATTATTTTTATTTTAGGTGTGAGGGAAATTTATTCCTTGAAATAGTTCTGTGAGGGATAGTGATATATTTGATGCACATGGATCCACATCATCTATTCTGGATTATATGTGTTATAATTTAATGTATCCAAATAAATTACAAGTATATTGACATTGGAATGTATAATAGTTTGTATTCCATTAATTACAACCTATGTGATCATAACACGGTAACCCTTACCATTGGGTATACATATAATGGGGATGAATAATTACTCCAAGAGATGGGGTATAAGGACCCAACCTTATTACATTACATAATATTGAATTTAGTCAAGAAATATCTTCCTTTCACATTGAGGATCATTTCAAGTGTAGAGATTTATATAATAGGTACATATTACAATTATAACATTATACATTAATACAGAGTGGATTCCATAAAAACAGTATTCATTTCTTACAAAATATAAAACTTTTCAAATAAAACATGATATCTTTAATATTTCATAAAACATTTCATTTGGATTCGTTTTTGGTATTACACATCCTTATAACCTGTGGAAATTTTTTAAAAACATTGGATGATCCCAAAATATTATTAAGGGATATAAAAAGAAGGAAGTAACAAATTAGTCCATGAACAGTAGTAACGTATGAAATCATTTTTAAAATACATACTTGTCACTCATATATACTTACATTGTGAAACATGATATTTAAACAAGTTCAAAAAGACATAATAACATAAATATAACCATAAAGGTATCTAGGGTCATTACTTACATAATATTGCAACCCCCTTGGCTACCTTATAGTTTGTAACCCTCAAATCTACCTTACAATAAGTGTAACCCTCGTAGTTACACTTGGGGTAACCATACATCTGGCCTCAAAATTAAACCTAAAAAATGAATTTTAGGGAGATATATGTCACAACCTTCAACATAATAATTTCCCAAGAACCACAACATAATCATTCAACATGAATAATTACATAAAAACATTGCTTTTGAAATTTGTAAAACAGAATTATAAAAGAAGATTTTAAAGGAAATGTTCCTTTCGAATATCATATAATTTAAGTGAGACTTGATAGATTAGATAAAATATGTATATGATCTATAAATAAACATAAATAATTATAATAGAAACAACTTTCATCACACAACCAATTTTAATACCACATAAATAATTAAGTAGAAGGTTAACCTAGTGAATGAAAATCCGGTAAAGAATTCCCATACCTCGGGATTCTATTACTTCAAAATTGTTTAAAAATTATGTATAATGGTTAAAAGAGTTTTATTTATATATTAAATAAACATATACATATTTATAATACCATATATGATCATTTCATTACATCCTTCTATGCTTTAATTGTTAGAATTTTGTTCCATGCACTATTTTTGGGTGATTTCTTTACATGATTTCCATGACTGGTTCATCATGGTTCTTGTCAATTGGAAGTGAAACTCCATAATTGTAATGGAGTTTTATTTAAAAAAATTAGAATATATGAATTATACCATATATCAATTTTAATTCTGAAATGTAGATGATTCATAAGTTAAAAAACTAATGATGTGCATTTAGATCATTTTTGTGGTTCTTTGATAATAACGACCTCATTTTGTTTTATAAATTAAAACGATGTGTACAAAAGAATTCCAAAACAATGGATGAGACATAATACATATAATATAACATGTTTCAACCAAAAAAAATCATGACATGCCTTGAAGTAATAAAATCTAATTGAAATCATATCATCCACGATGTTGGTAATTCGACACATCACAGACAATGTTTTTAATTCCTTGTATAAGTGGGGAAGGAGAAGAAGATTAATGATTAATTTTCCATGAAAATTAGAAACTCTATAATATACATGATTCTGTATATTTCATGTATCTTTTATAAGAGGAGGTGAGTAAATAATAAGAATGTAAAGGAACTCAAAATAAAAAAAATTGAGAATTCTCTCACAATAATTCGACAGCCTAAAGGTGTCACATAAATTTTCATAATATAATTTTATGAGAGAAATGGTGTATCTCATCACTCTTAAATTTTATGGTCAGTAGGGGTTATATTGAATGATATATCCCAACATTATCTGAAGAAAATTAAAAACAATAACATAAAATGAATGAAAGGAAAAAAAATATGATGTTTACCACTTGATCTCTTCTCCTTGAGATTTTTTCTTAAGGACTTTGGTTTTGGCCTTTTGTTGAGACCCGAAGCTCTATGAGTAGTGGAAGAGCCTTCAGAGAAGTAATGTTTAGAATATATTTAAGGATCATGTCTTGAGATGTGGGGGATGAAGAGTGAAATGAGGGTGGTATTTATAACGGATGAGAGGAGGTATTTTACATTATTTTAATCATTATTATAATATTTTTTTCTCAAGACTATGAATAGTCTTAATAAATATGACCCAAAATAGTTATAATGGTATGTGAGTTTGATCCAAGTGGTCTTATATTATCCTTGCATAACTTATGATGCAGTAAATCAAGTATTTAGAATTTATCATATTTTATCATATTTTACTATTGATCATAAATTCTAGAATTTCCGAAAAATCCCAAAAAATAAAACTTAAAATTTATCAATATATAGAATTCAAAAATGGAGACCATTTTTTGAAAATAATTTTCTATATATAATTAATTTAATTTTAAAATAAAATAATACTTAATTCAAAAATTAATAATTTAAAAACGATAACTACATTTATATCACATTGAACAAATAATCAAAATGTCATTATCTTAATGACTTACGAAAATAAATTAATAATACAATTTACTATTCTTTAGAGTCATTTTACTATTCATATTACTATTCATAAGGGTATGTTACTATTCACTAAAAAACAAGTTGGTTCCATTAGACTCCAAATAACTTAATGAACCCAATTGAAGATGACCGTTTTTTGAAATTCATAACTTAGAATTGAAAAATTATGTTTAAAGTATAGTTATAAATGTATACATAAAAAATGATTCATAAATTTTAAATAATTGTTAAACCCATGTGGTGTTACATTCTCCCCACCTTCTTTAAATTGGGTCCTCTCATTTTTATTTACTTATTAAACAAGTGAGGGTACCTTTCCCTCGGAGAATTTTCAGACACCCATGTTGCTTCTTCAATCATGTTGTTTCTCCACATTAACCTTTACCTTGTGGATTACCATCTTCCAAAATACATATTCCCTTCAATCAAGAATCTGAACTAGTTTCTCTTCATAAGAAAGGTTCTCTTCCAGCTGAACTGCTTCTGGGATCAAGACAAGAGATGATTCTACACATACTTTCTCAACATCATAACATGAATGACATTGTGTACCTGAGACAAACATGGAGGCAAAGCTACTCGGTATGCAACTGGTCCGACTTTCACCAGGATTTCAAAAGGATCGATGGACCACAGACATAGCTTCCCTTTCTTACCAAATCACATCACTCTTTTCTAAGGATAAATTTTAAGGAAAACATGATCACCTACCTTGAAATAGAATTATTTCCTTCTATTATCTGAATAACGTTTCTTCATTATTTTAGCTTCCATCATGTGCTTCTGGATTGTCTTCACATTCTCATCATGTTTCTCTATTAATTCTAGACCCATCAAAATTATTTCACTAACCTCATCCCAAAATACAGGATTCTGACACTGCTTCCCATAAAAAGCCTCAAAAGGTGCCATCTGTATACTTTAATGAAAACTATTATTATAAAAAAACTCAACTAAAAAAATATTCAGATCCTAACTTTTTTGTTTTTCCATTGAACTAGCTCAGAGAATATCCTCCAATGTCTGAATCATTCGTTCTGACTGTCCATCTAATTGAGGATGAAAAGTTGAATTGAAACTTAATTTTGTGCTCAACGACTTCTAAAGTCCCTTCCAAAAGCTATAAGTGAACCTGGGATCTCGATCAGATATAATGGAAAGAGGAACTCCATGTAGCCAGAAAATCTCATTAAGGTACAGTTGAGAAATATGATCCAAATACATTGTATCTTAAATAGTAAAAAGATGTGTATATTTTGTTAGTGGATCAACAATAACCCATATCACATTGTTACCTAGAGAATTATTTGGTAGTCCCTCCACGAAGTCAATGTTTGTATTCTCCCATTTTCACTCTGGCACAGGCAAAGGCTAAAGCATCACCTTCTATAACTACCTCTCTTCTTTAACCTGTTGACATGTCAAACATTTCATAGTAAAATTAGAAATATATCTTTTCATTCCATCCCTCCAAAAATACTCTCAAATGTCTCAATATATCTTAGTACTACGAGCATGAACTAAAAACGTAGAACTATGAGCTTCACACAATAAATCATTCTTCAACTAGGAATCACAAGGCACACACAACCATTTTCCAAATCATAAAACACATTATTTATTAAGGATAAATTCTTACAAATTCCCCATTTTAACCAATTCTACCTTTTTCTATATCTCACGGTCTTACTTCTACGCTTTATTAATTTGAGATGACAACAATGACTCCACTAAAACCTAAATCAAAATAGAGTTATTTCCAACACTGAAAACGTCTAAGCCAAAATTCATCAAATCATTAATCAATGTATCATGTTCCAGCCATAACATGGTTAATGATGCATGATGTTTTTGAATCAAAGAAGCTGACACATTGCTTGATTTTCCAGGATGGTAATTAATCTTGCAATCATAATTCTTTATCAGTTCAATTAATATTCTCTGCCTCATGTTTAATTCCTTTTGATTGAATATATAATTTATACTTTTATGGTCAGTATATATTTGAAATATGGATCTTTATAAATGATTCCTCTAAATATTCAAAGAAAAAACAGCTGCTAATTACAAATCATTTGTGGGATAATTTAACTCATGAGGTTTTAGTTGTCTTAAAGAATAAGTAATTACCTGATCATTCTGCAACAATACACAACCATGTCCCTTAAACGAAGCATCACTAAAAATGAAAAACTCATCATTTCGGTAAGGAAAGGCCAAAACTGGAGGATTCACCAACCTCTTATTCAGTTTTTGAAAACAAACATCACATTCCTCTTTCAAAATAAATTTAACACCTTTTGTGTTAACTTAGTTATCGGGATATATAACCGTGCAATGTTCTTAACAAACCATCGGTTATAATATGATAATCTAATAAAACTACAGATCTTGTTAACATTTGTAGGTCTTGGCCATTAATCAACAAATTTTTTTGGCAGGATCAGCTATTATTCCATCCTTATTTTCAATGTCCCCAAGAAAAGATATATATTTCCACAAGAAATCACATTTTTTGAATTTTCCACACAGTTTTTTTCCTTTAAGGTTTGTCAAACAACCCTATGATGTTTATCATGATCTTCTTTACTCTTAAAAAATACCAGAATGTCATTAATAAACACAACCACAAACTTATCCAAGAACTCATGAAATTTTATATTCATAAGATTCATGAATACAGTAGGAGTATTAGTTAACTCAAATGGAATAATAACAAATTCATAATTCCCATTCTCGTAATGTCATCACCCTTCACCTTCAGCTGATGGTATCCAGATCTCATGCTGATCTTGGAAATGTACTGAGGTCACTGGTGCTGATCAAAAAAGTCCTCGATATGGGGAAAAGGATACATGTTTTTAATAGTGATGTTATTCAAAGCACTATAATCAATGCAAAGTCTCATGGAACCATATTTCATTTTAACAAACAAAACAATAGTTTCCCACGGTGTTGTGACAGGATGAATGAAAACATTATCATGAAAATCCTCCAACTGGTTTTTCAATTCAAGAAGTTTTATTTAAGCCATATGAAATGGGGGTTTTGATATTGTCGTACCATCAGGAACTAAGTCAATTGTGAATTCGACTTCTGGATCAGGTATCACACCAGGGAACTCATCAGGAAAAAAATCTAGGTATTCATTTACCACTAGCACATCATCAATCTGAATAGTTCCCTTGTTTTTTACAATATGAGAAAGATAACTTTCACTTCCATCTTTCAACAGTTTCTCATCTTCCTGATATGTTATCAATTGTATGGTTCATTATTATATACAAACTGAAACTCATTCTAAAAACAGCTTCTTTATATCCACAATCAATCATATCATGATAAAAAGAAAGCCAATTCAATCCTAGAATAACATAAAAGTTGACTAAGAGTAAAACAACAATATTTTTAGGTAAATAAATTCCACATACCAAAATAGAAATATTCTTATAATCCCTTTTTGCTATAATATTTCACCCTAGTGTTTTAACAATAAGTTACAGTCTCATTTGTTGAGGTGATATTTCCGATTTACCAGAAAATTTCTTAGAAATGAAGGAATGTGTAGACCCTGTATCGATAAAAACTGTAGAAAAATATGAGTAAAAAAATGTACCTGATACCACATCATTGGATGGCTCGACATCTGCTAACGTAGTTGCAAAGGATCTCACTACACCTTTTTCTTATGATATATCTTATTTTCATCATTCTTATCTCTCTTTGGGTAGGAATTTTCATAATGACCCATCTCACCACATTTGAAACACATTATAGTTTTCTTATCATGATTAGTCTTAGGATCATTTTCATTACAATCTCGGTCCATATGTCCAAACATACCACATTTAAAACACTGCCCACTTTTGTTAAGACATTCCCCAGTGTGCATCTTGCCACACATTTCACAAACTGATAACTTGATTTTCTTACCATCATATTTCTTTTGTTGATTATTACCCATCGATTTCCTTCTGGACCTTTTCATCTCCCAGTTTTCAAAGTGCAGGTGATCATCTGCAAAATCCATCTCTACCCTCTCAGCACTTCAGATAAGTTTCTCATAACTTTTGAATTAACGGGAGGCCAAAGCCCTTCGATACCTTGAATCAGTCCAAAGTAAAAGAAAATGATTTTTCTACCAAGATCAATAATAATATTTGGAGCATACCCTGCCAGTATGGTGAAGTTCTATTCACACACAGCCACAGAATCCTTCTCATTTTACTGCAATTCATGTAATTACTTCTCTATCCTAAGTCGCACTGCCTTATGAAAATATTTTTTAAGTAAAATAATTTTAAATTAATACCACATTAAGGAATAAAAATCCTCTTTATCCCTGATATTACTTACCATTGAACACCACGAATCAGATTCAACTTTAAAAAGATAAATGGAAAGACTTAACTTTGGATAGTCTAAACATCCCATAATGTCGAATAACTTTTCCATGGATTTAATCCATCATTCAGCCACTACATGGTCAGAAGATCCATTGAAAGTGGGAGGATGTTGTCTCATAAAATGTTAAACTATTGTCATGTTATGATGTGGTACATCTGGTTTTTCTCTTTCGTGGATGCCACCACAATTTATTTCCTACTTCACCTGATCCGTTACTATCACAAACTGCTCGGTTCCAATCCCTACCATTCTGGGATGTAGATTCTGGTGGATTTCATTTTTTCGGTGCCTCTCCTCTTCAGCTTCATTTTTTCTTCTACAGAAAACCATTCTGAATAAACATATCTTAGTCGAAGAAACATGGTAATCATTAAATTCTATAACATTTCAAATTAATCTTATATTAAAAAACATTTAGGGAATTCTTTTAACATCATTGTAACACTTAAGGTTATATAAACCATCCTTTGATACCAACTATAAGGACCTGGAATTATTATATTGCAAAATCATGAATTTTGTCAAGAAATCATTTCCTTTCTCATTAAGGATCTTTTCTGGTTGAGATCATTAAGGAATTGGGACATAATAAATTTGTAACATTATACATTAATACAAAGTGGATACCATAAAAACAATATTCATTTCTTCCAAAATATAAAACATTTTAAATAAAACATGATTTCATTGACAATTTTTAAAACATTTAACTTGGATTCCTTCTTTATCTTAAAAAAAATCCAACCTATGAAAGTCATTTAAATTCACGTGATGATCATAAATTCTCAGTAAGGGAGATAAAAATAAGGAAAGAACACATTATTCCATGAACACTTATAACGTATGAAATCATTTTCAAAAAACATACTTGTCACCCATATATACTTACATTGGGAAACATGAGATTTTCACAAGATCCAAAAAACTCATAAGAACATAAATATAACCATAAATTTTTCTTTGGGCGTTAATTACATAATATTTTAACCCTCTCAACTACCTTATTGTTTGTAACCCTTAGGCTACCTTACAATTTGTGTAACCATAGCAGTTACACTTGGAGTAACCATATGGCCAACGTCCGACATACACATACCCAATGCATTAGAGGAATATATATTTCCCACCCTTAATCATAACCAATTCAAAATAATAATAACATAATCATAAAACATGAATAATTCCATAAAAACATTGCTTTTTGAAATTTGTAAAACAGAATTTTAAAATAGAGTTTTAAAGGAAAATTTCCTTTCGAATGTCATATAATTTATGGGAGACCTAATAGAGTGGATGGAATATGTATATAAACAGTAAATAGACATAAATAATAATAATATAAACAATTTTCATCACACAAACAATTTTAATATGACATCAATAATGATATTCAAGGTTAACCCAAAGAATGGAAATTGGGTTAAGAATTCCCTTAACATGGGCTTGTCTTACTTCAAAATTTTTTAAACCACCCGTATAATGGTTTAAAGAGTGTTATTAATATCTTAAAGAAAATTATACATCATTATAATACCTTATATGATAATTTCATTACATCATTTCACTCTTTAATGTTAGTATTTTATTCCTTGCACAGTTTTTGGGTGGGTTCTTTACATGATTTCGATGATTGGTTCATGATGGTTGTTCTTATAAATTGGAAGTGTAACTCAAGAGTTGGAATGGTGTGGAATTTACATATTTCCATAATCCATAAACTATACCATTTATCAAATTTAATTATAAAATGAAGATGATTTATAAGTGAAAACATTAATGTTGTTCGTTTAAATCATTTTAGTGGTTCTTTGATTATAACAACCACATTTTGTTTTAAAAATTAAAAACATGCATACAATATAATTATAGAACCATGGATGATACATAATACATATATGATAACCAAATTTAACCATAAAAAATGTTTCATGGTCATACTATAAGGAATTAATGAAAATTAAAATCACATCATCCACGATGTCAGTAATTTTACACATCGTATAAAATGTTTTTAATTCCTTGAATAAGTTGGGGAGGATAAGAAGATTGATGATTAAATTTACATGTATAGGAGAAAATCTAGAATATACATTATTTTGGAGCTTTCATGCCTCTTGGGTAAGAGGATGTGAGGAAAGGAGAAGAAAATAAAGAAACTCAAAATAAAATAAAAATTGAGAAATCTCTCAAAACAATTCGGCAGCTTAACGACGTCACATAAAATTTCATAATATAGTTTGATGAGAGAAAGGGGTATCAAATCACTATTAAATAATATGTTTAGAAAGGGGGATATGGAATGAAACATCCCAACATAAGCCAAATAAAATTTAAAATAATATCATAAAATGAAATAAATGAATGAAAACAAAATAGGATGTTTACCTCTTGATATCTTCTCCTTGAGATCCTTCTTAAGGCCTTTGGTTTTAAACTATTGGTGATACCAACAACTCTAAGACATGGGTAATTTCTTTTAGAGGAGTATTGGACAAAACTTTGGAAAATTCATAAGGCTTGAGAAGTGTGAGAGGAAGAGGGAAATGATGGTGGTATTTATAATGGAGGAGAGGTGGTATTTTACATTATTTTTATCATTATTATAATATTTTTGCTCAAGACTATGAATAGACTTAATTAATTTGACACAAAATAGTAATAATGGAACGTGAGTTTGAACCAAGTGGTCTTACATTTTCCTTACATTGCCTATGATGTAGTAAATCATGTATTTAGCATATATCATATTTTATCGTATTTTAATATTCATAAAAAATGTAGAATTTCCGAAAAATACCAAAATATTCACCCTTGTCATTTTTTGACATGTAGAATTACAAAATGAAGTCCATTTTTGAAAATAATTTTCTAAATATCATTAATTTAATTTTGAAATAAAATCATACATAATTCAAAACATAATAATTTAAAAATTATAACTACTTTTATATCACATTGAAAAATTAATCAAAATGTCATTATCTTAAAGCCATATGAAAAAAATAATACAATTTACTATTCATTAGGGTCATATTAATAATCATAATGGTATGTTACTATTTACCAAAAATACAAGTTGGTTCTAATAGACTCCAAGAAACATACTGAACATGATTGTAGATGATCGTTTTTTGAAATTCAAAACATATAAGTAGAAAAATTTTGTTTAAATGATAGTTATAAAAATCTACATAAATAAATGTTTCATGAATTTAAAATTATTTTTAAAACTTTGGGGTGTTACATTATCCCCACCTTCTAGAAATTTTGTCCTCGCAATTTTATTTACTTATTAAAAAAGTGAGGGTACATTTCTTTAATAGCATTTTCAGACTCCCATGTTGCTTATTCTACCATGTGGTTTCTCCACAAAACCTTTACATTATGGATTACCTTATTCTGAAATACCTGTTCCCTTCAATAAAAAATCTAAATTGGTTTCTCTTAATAATAAAGGTTCTCTTCTAGATTAACTGCTTCTGGGCTCAAGACATGAGATGAATCCGGCACATACATTTTCATCATCAAAACATGAAAGACATTGTGTACCTGAGACAAACATGGAGGAAAATCTACTCAGTATGCAACTGGTCCAACATTCTCAAGGATTCCAAAAGGATTGATGAACTGCAGACTTAGATTACCTTTCTTACTGAAACGAATCACACTTTTCTATGGATAGATTTTAAGGAAAACATGGTCACCTACCTTGAAAGAGAAGTCTTTCATTCTGTTATATGCATAACTTTCCAACCTACTCTGAGATATACTCATGTGATGCTGGATCATATTCACTTTCTCAGCCAGTTCCTTTACTAATTCTGGCCCATCAACCTTCCTTCACGTACTTCATCCCAAAATGTTGCAGTTTGAAACTGCTTCCCATACAAAGCCTTAAAAGGTCCCATTTGTTTATTGGAATGGAATCTAATATTATAAGAAAACACAACTAAAGAAATATGATGATCCCAACTTCCCTAGTAGTCCATTGAACAAGCTCAAAGCATATCCTCCAATTTCTAAATTCTTTTTTCTAACTACCCATCTGATTGAGGATGAAAAGTTGTACCAAAATTTAATTATGGTCCCAATGACTTTTGAAGTCCCTTCCAGAAGTTAGAAGTGTACCTAGGGTCTTGGTCAGATACAATGTAATGAGGAACTAAATGTAACTTGATAATCTCTTTTAGATACAATCGAGAAAGCTAATCCAAAGTCATTGTATCTCTAATAGAACAAAAATGTGCAAATTTTTTCAACCTATCAATAATAACCCAAATCGCATTGTTACCTCCATAAGTCTTTAGTAATCCCACCACAAAGTCGATGGATACATTCTCCTATTTCTAATCTGGCACTGGAAAAGGATGAAGCTTCCCCTTTGATAACTGCCGCTCTTCTTTAACCTATAACGTGTCAAAAATTTCATGGTAAAATTAGTAATATCTCTTCTCATTCTATCCCACCAATAATGCTCCCTAAGGACTCTTTAAATCTTAATACTGCTAGGATGGACTAAAAATAGAGAACTATGATCTTCACAAAACAAATCTTACTTTAATAGGGAATCACATGGAACACTCATCCTTTTTCCAAGTCTTAAAACATAATCTTTATCAAAGTTAAATTTTGGAAACTTAACTATTTTAACCAATTCTACCTTTTTTGTAGCTCATGGTCTTCCTTCTGTACTCGCTTAATTATAGATGACAACGATGACTACACTAAAACCTGAAACAAAATAGATGTATTCTATGCACCAACAACTTCTATGTGAAAAGTCATCAAATCATTAATCAAGGGATCATGTTCCAAACTTAACAAGGTTAATGATGCATGATATTTTTGAATCAAGGCTTATGCCACTTTGTTTTCTTTTTCGGGATAGTAATTGATCGTGCTATCAAAATCCTTTATTAGTTCAAGCCATCTTCTCTGCCTCATGTTTAATTCCTTCGGAGTGAATATATACTTCATACTTTTATGGTTAGTATATATTTGACATTTCTCTCCATATAAATGATGCCTCTAATTTTTCAAAGAAAAACCCACAGCTTCCAATTCCAAATCATGTGTGGTTTAATTTAATGCATGAGGTTTTATTTGTCTTGAAGCATAAGCAATTAACTGATCATTTTTCATCAAAACATAACCAAGTTCCTTCAACGAAGCATCAGTATATGTATTAATTGTTATTATAATGTTATACTTTATTATAGTTTTTAGTATTAATTAAATTAGTTTATTTGTTATTGTTTAATAATTTTTATTTAACATAACAATAGTAATATTATTATATGTATAATCATAATTTTATAATATCCATATCTTTGATTATCTAATAATATTTATTTACATATATATATATCTACACCTATATAAATTTACCTAGTAATTATTAATTTCTAATTAGTATTCAATTTAATATTCATATTTTTACGGTATTTGTAATATATATATATTTATATAATATTTATATTATTAAATTAAAATTTTTTTACCATTGTCTACTTTTATTTAACATTTTCTAAATTATATTGTTTTTTTATTTTTTGAATTTAAATTTGAGTTTAAGATTTTTTTTAATATTGTTTTTCTAATATGTGGTGGATAATGTTCTATTGAAACTATACATATCCACGGGCACATCATAACTCATTGATGAAGTTGTCATCATCTCCTTTATAGAACCACAAGCAGTAGCCTTCTCCCTACAACATCAGTACAACCCAACTGCAATATCTCCTCATACCCATCTCCCCTACACCCAACACTTAGCCTAAGAATGTCTCATTTTTTATATACAGTGTGTGTACCTCCTATCTACCTCTCCACTCCATCCCAACATCTCTATCCTTATTTGTGCACCACGAACACATTTCCTCCACAACCCATGATGATAGAATACTTCCCTCCTGCAACAATGACACAATGATGCACCACCATCCTCATTATGCATTGTAGAAACCCACAACCCCTATCACATCTCCTTGCAACAATGCATAACAGATCTCCTAATCCCTCCTCCTATCCTAGTTTCAACTAACTACCATCTATGTCGACTTCCTAATTTTTGGGTAGACAAGAGTGGTTCAAGTGATATGTGATCACATGAAAATGATTATATTTTCATTCATAGATCCACAAAGTTCTATGTTACCTTGAACAAATAGTTTCATACAAAAACAATCATTATATTGGTAACATGGTCATGATTTCCATTATTTACCATTTTATTACCATAATCCTTTTTTGACATTATTTCAGGTGAATTTTATTATGTAAGAATGTTGACTGATGAATTGAATTTTCTAAAAATCCCACATTGGATTTAGTGTCCTAATAATAACTAATTGTTCTTTGATTACATGAATGTTCAATATACTGAATATTAAAAAAATTGTTACATATTTTTAATTATTCTTCTGGAATTTAATGTAATAAATTACTAGGGTATTAATCACATCAATAAGGCCAGAACATTTCATCAATATAATGAAATTCTTGAAATGATATGATAACATTTTAAATTAATGTCATGATGTTGGATAACATACAATGATTAGACATGTAGTAAATAGACTTTTAGTTATGATTATTTTTAAGAGAATGAGGATTCTTTCCATGAAGATATCACTTGGTAATCTCCATAATGGGAGATAATGATAATTTACCTATAGATAGTAAATTCACATATTTTGGTTTCATCAAATATTATAATTTTTGAGCTTGTGTAATGATCCTTACAAGTTGGGAATGTTATTAATGAATGTTATGAATCTTGTAGTTAGATATATTTCATAATCCATGATGATAATATTTCATTGTTAAATTGAACATGTTGGGTGCATCATGAGTGACATGACATTCATTAATAAGTCCAGGAAGGATTTTTCCCTTCCATTTTCAAATAATTTTTCATCTCATACCACTAATTGGAATGAATCCATCACATTAAATTCTATAGATATAGTGTAATGACTATATTATTCCATATATTCAACAAAACATGTATTGATCAAATAGGTTGTTGACATAGATGTAAAACCTTCTTGAGGAAATATTATGAAAAAAGGATTATATAACACACTGAGAATTCATATGTGGGTTTTTTCATTGCAACATTATGTTATTTAGCTTGGTTTCCTTGACCTTTTTCAATAAAATAATCTTCGACATTAGGAATGTCTTTTTAAATAAAATGAGAAAGAATCCTTGATGGTCACAAACAAATTGTTTCCAATGATCTCGATTAATTTACATTTTAATTTAATTATATGAATAAATATTATTTTCAAGATCTATGGATGATTTTATTCAATTTTTATTTGTTATAATGTATTTATAGATGAAATAAATATTTTAATTAAATATTTATTTTGGCGTTCTATAAATACTATAACTGTTAAAATAGACTAAGACAATGTCCAACATCAAATGCTAATTGAAAATATGGTAAAATAATATTTATTATTACACAAGTTGGTGCACAACACAAAATAATAATAATACAATTATTATGATACATGAGGTTTATTAAAGGTTATAAAATTTTTAAAAGGGAAAAACAAAATTAAATAATTATTTCAACCAATACCATAGATCCATATAAAGACATTTAAGTATATTGTGTGAATTAATCTATAAATTTAATAAAAATAGATAATCTTTTCACCAAATTAAATCTCCCTCGAATCCTCCTTATATACCCACCTCATGAATTATAAATGCTTGAGAGAGTCCTTTAATACCAAATGATAAGTGATCAATACAAAAAACTCAACACATTCAATTCACTATACTAACACTAAGAGATCAACTACCATTGTCTGAAGATCAAAGGAGTATGTGACAATCACCACTATAGGGATTCTATCATTTGATCCTAAAAATACATTGAAAACAATCTGAAGGAGACTTTTTGGAAATTCAACGTCATCAATGAAGAATGATAATAAGACAACGTATTTGTTTATTTTGATATTAAATAAATTAATTATAAATTTGATATGGATCATTCTCACTCATGGTTTTGGGAATAGAAACATTAAATGAAATAATAATATATTTTCCACCACCTAATGATTCCCCTGCACTCGCAACCATCAATTGGTATCAGAGTGGTATGTTCAAATTTATTATTATTTATAAAACTGTTGATCCAGAAGCAATCATGGTTGAATTTTCAAAATATTTTATTCATTCTATTGTGCTATATTTATTAACTTATTAATAAAATATGAATCATTCTTGTTCCATGCTACATTTTCTAAATAGTCTAAGAAAATATGATGAATGGTGGGTGACACCATCAGGAACTTCCACTTTTTTCATTTATTTTAATGTTTTACATCTTGTACATGAAAAAAACATTATGGTACCAAGTAAAATGCACCTGGATATATCTTAAGACATGGATTATGATGTATTGTTATTACATGTGTTGTACATTAGGTGTTAACAATCAAACCTAGAACACATTATTCAGAAGACACAACGTGTATTTTTGTTCACCCAATGTACTCTTCATAGGTTAGATATATAATTTTCACAATTCATTAGGTAATTATACATGAAAATACAACCTGATACTATGAATGTGTTGCACACTAATATTAGATCATCAATTTCTACATCTGAGTTACAAGCTGAGAATCTTAGGAACATGTCATACGAATACATTATGTGTAGATGGCATATACAAACTGTGTAGTTTGATGATTCAACATACAAAATCCCCAAGATAATGATCAGATACAAGGTCAAATAAATACATGACAAGTGTCTAGATAGTACATTCCTTGTAGTCTCCTAATTAATAGTATAATTAAATTACATAAATTAAAAAATTACATCACTAAAACCATGTTTTTTATTGTTATTGTACGTGTTTCACTATTTAATAAGAGAGTTAATCAATCAATAATTCTCTATTAATTTATTGTAAATAATCTCCAACAATAGGTAATATTGTGTATTTTACAATAATGCATTTATGATGGTTATCTATGAGATAATTTATATGGTCCATAAGGTGAAATATAATTTATTACATAATTAATTAATTAATTCATGTTTTGTATTCTTAATAATAAAAAAAATAAAGAAATGAGTTTCAGGTATATATATATTTGTGTATGTGTGAGATGTTTATTATAATTTATTGAATGGGTTTCTAAATATATGTTACTGAATTAAATTTTATGGCATGTGAGTCATACATCCCTCAATTATTGTGTAGGACCTACATGTCTAAGTATATTTATGTAATCCCCCATAAACTAATCATTTGTTTACCCTCACCTCCATGTGCGTTATAAATATTTATAATTAATTGATTTTTTTGAAGCTTGGTGGAGGTTGTTCATGACAGAACAATAATGATGGAAACTTAGGTGATACATAGTTGGACATATGAAATGATATAACGTGTTTAAATATAATAAAAAGGCGTTATTTCCCATAGGCCAAAGGTTAATTTATTGTCCTCTCATTAAATCACCAATTAGAAAACTCTCATGAATGGTTAATTTAATTATTTAATGAATTATTTCTATGAAATTATTTATATTATTGTTTCAAGACCACGACCATGTAAATAAATTAGTTAATGTGAAAATGGACTTTTAACTAATGGATTATGAATAAATGTTTTCCCAATATGTTTAATTAACTAGGAAACATCCACATAATATTAAAAAATATATGTAAAGGATAAAAAAAAAGATAATAATATATACCTAACTAATTAAAATACCTCAACCTAATACTATGTCGGACTAAGACATCAATTATTTCAAAGGGAATGGATACATTGATCTAAGTGTAGTACATTGAAAAAGTTTGAACACATTCTTTTATATAAGAGATCTCATAAGGGTTTTAGGTTGACTTAATCAAACATGAATCTAGTTTAACTGAAAATGTCTGTTGAAAAAATAAAATAGAAGCATGTGTTGAGAAACACCATTTTATGATTTTATTATTAGTGAATACACTAAATGAATCAAGTATCCTAGAGACTAAAGTTGGAAAGAATTCCTTCCAAATTATATTCATATGGGTTCCAAGTCTAATTTATGGATCATTATGAAAATTAATATGGATCCTTTCCACTATAATTTTATAGAAACTATACATTTCATGTTCAATGGTGAGGGAAAGTGGGACTTGATAAAATAGTAGGAAAATTAACAAAATTAATTAATTTATTACTTCTCAAATAACTTATTATCATGAAATTTACTAATGTGATAATCATTAATTTTAGTATAAAATGGAAATACCATCCTCCACATTATCCACACGGTAAATAATGGATAAAGATAGCCTCTAAATAGGAAGAGAAGTCCCTAAGTGCTTTAGACACCATTAGTTTGTTCTATGACATGAATGAAAAACTAACATACTAGATTTCTCAATGTCTGATATTTCTGATAACGTGGTGAGTAATGAAGAATTACAAATATTCAAAAACAATGAGAAAAATAGCCCAAATTCAATTTTTGATGATTTTGACTATGTATAGTGAACTCATGAGGTATAAAAAACATGCATGTGTATAGAATGAATGAGAAACTATGTGGTTTATACCATAAGATAGGCAGAAATGAACAGCATGAGGTCTCCAAGGTTCTCTTTTAGAGTATCCTTAGAGAGGTTTCCCCAGCTAGGAATGAAGTTTTTAAGATCAATGGAAGCATTGAGGGTCTAGAAGTTATAGGGATTGAACTCTCTAAGGAACTGGGAACTGATATTATTTTGGATTCACACCCATAAATAATATTTAGATTTTCTGTAAATATTATTATGAAAAAAATTGAGAAGTCTCTTCTAGATCGTTGTTCCCTCCTGCACTATGGAGATAAGGATATGAAGCAGGAAAATACTTCCATCCTTATTGTGAACAAATGGAAATGGAAAGAGGATATCTTTAAGTCCAAATCTTCCCCAAACCCTTTCAATGAGAGGAAGATCAAGGGAAAAGTAGGGGAATATGGTGTTTTTTTATTTCTTTTGAGGAAATACTGCCCACTAGAACTAAAACATCACTCATCCAAAGAATAAAGGGGATGCTTTAGGTGCATTTGTTATTGATTCATATTTATCAATTTTTAAAAATTGGGAATTAGATGAAACTTTTGGTTCTCATATATGTATTTAAATATAGAAACCATGTAAATTTAGAATTATTTAATGAGAGGAGGTTGATTTACAAGATTCCAATAGATAAAAACAAGATTTTTTAGCTATTGGGGACTACCACATCACATTTCTAATTGGGAATATCATGGTTTTATATGGTTTTTATTAAGAGATTTCAGTTACCAAAAACATTATTTCTATATCCAAACATGATTTGGATGGATTTATTTTAATATTTGGGAATAATTGATTCTTCTTTTATAATGTATTTGATTTGAATGCTATGGAAATTTATATAATTATCATTATGGGATGGATTACATGAACCATGTAATGGGAATAAATAAAAATTTTACTTAACATGACTCATACCACACCCAACATTGGTTTCAATGGAAAGTTCATATAAAATAACCTTGAATAAATTATATTAATGTGTATATTTAGACTCATTTGAGATAAAGAAACTCGGTGTACATCACACATGTTAACAAGGATAAATGATGGATGTCCCATTTAGTGGGAATGTATAAAGGGATAAAGAGATTTTGGAATTAGTTCATACCGTTGTGTGTAGACCATGTCCTATTGATGAAAGGGTTGGGTACTCATACTTCATAACTATTACCAATTCATTTAGTATATATGGATATATCTACCTAATGAGGACTAAGTTGTATTCTTTGGATTAATTCAAGTAATAAATGTATGATGTTGTGAACCATATTGATATGAAGATAAAGAAACTCCTCTTAGATTATGGGGGAGAGTATTTAATCTAGACTTCATTGATTATTTATTGAATTTTGGGATACTGTATTAGATGAATCCTATTAATATACCACAATGTAATCGAGTAAGTGGAATGTGGAATTACACACTATTTGACATGATGAGACCAATGATGGGTCATGAAAATCTTCCATTATACATTTGGAGATATTCATTACAAACAACTTCCAATCTATTTAACTGAGTTGAAAATAAAGTGACAAATAAAAAACCAATCCAAATAGATAATGGAAATAAACTTGTGTTTTCTTACACATATGTGTGGGGTTGTGAATCAAAGGTTATGGAATCTTTAGGTAATAAGATTACAGAATGAGGATCAATGTGTATCTTTGTATAATATCCAAAAAAAATTGGATAATACTTATTAAATACTTCAAAAAAGGCAGTGGTCGATATATGTCCCATATTTATAAGGATGATATTATCAGTAAAAATATATATAAGGATAGAGATAGACATTGATGAATTACATGATCATGATACATAACTGTTTCTACAAGAATAAATTCCCCAAGGCCATGTGTAAGAAGAATTTATTCTAGAGACAAATGTACCATGTAAGGGTACTAGGGACAATAGATAACAAGAATGGTATGGTTTTATAGTCACTGAGAATAGTGACTCATTCTTAGTTGAAAATAATGATCCTCTTTCTTATAAGGAATTAATAAGTGACCTAGATATTTCTATGTGGAAATAATCTAATATTTCTGAAATGGTTTTCATGTTCCAAAACAATGTCTGTATTTTGGTAGATCCTCAAATGGATTTAAATAATGTTGTTTGTAAATTATTATTCCTAAAAAAATATGTTCATTAATGTAAAAATTAGTACTTATAATGATACAATAATTACATATACTTTTAAATAGCATCAAGGCATTTAATATGAGGAAACCTTTTCACTAGTTTCAATGTTGTAATCCATCATAATTCTACTAGTAATTCCCTCTTACCATAGAATTTAGATTTATAAAACGGATTTTAAAATAGTCTTCATAAATTATAACCTTTTGTAGGATGTCTATATAACACAATTCATTGTTTTTTTGACACTAAATAATTCCAAAAAAATTGAAATTTAAAAAAATCATTATGGATTAATGTAAAAATATTGGTCGTGGAACCTTCATTTTGATGAAACTATAACCAAATTTTGTTACATAATGATTTACTATGCTCCTTGTGTCTACAAGATATTTCATAGAAGTGTAGTAATTTTGATAATATTATATATTGATGATAGTTTACTAATTGGAAATGACATACCAGTATTATTTTTTAGTTAGGGAATGGTATAATAAATGATTTTATATAATGAACATGGGAGAGGAAGCATATATTCTTAGTATAAAGATCCATCATGGTAGATATAAGAGATTTGTTGGTTTATGTAAATGTACATACATTTATATGATACATAGTTAAGTATAGAACAAATAAAAAGGTTATTGTCTCCAACATTACATAGAATTCATATTTCTTGGAAAATTGGTCCTCAAAATCATAGAGAAATGATTATAATTGAAAGGATTATATTTTCAACATATATTGGGTAATTATTTTGTCATATTATATTTATTAGGATTGATTTATCCTATTAATTAAGGGAAATTTGAAGAAATCAAGATGGTTATGGTTACTGACATTGGATGACAGTGAAGACTACACCTTAGTATACATGGTTTACTAAGGTTACATTCCTTTTTTATAGAGGAGATGATGAAATAATAATTAAAGTATATACTTATTCTAGATTTTGAAATCATAATGATGTTATAATGTCACAAATTGGAAACATATTCACATTGAATGGAGGGGTTTCTATGTTTATGAACTCAAAGAAGGTTAACGTTATAGATTCTGTATTAGAGTCTGAGTATATTTCAACATCTAAGGTAGATAATGAATAAGAATGGATATAAAGCCTCATAAAATTTATTGAAGTGGTACTTAGATGTAATGATCCTGCAATAATATATTATTATAACGTTATAGTTATGTCCCTCACAAAAGATCAAAGGACAAATAATTATACAAAGCACATAATTTGAAGGTATCAACTCATGAAGTATTTTTCTCATAGATGTGATGTTACAGTGATAATTATTCCATATAAGACAATTTAAAAGACCCCATGACTAAATTCTTGACTCAATAGATAGATGAGTACCCTGTGAGGTCTTTCAGATTGAAATTCATAAGCAGTAGGATCTATTCCTTGTGGGATTTTATTACATTTGGTGTCCTAGAACCAACTATTTGTATATTGACAACATGTATTTTTAGATATAATGAATATTAATATAAAGATTCTATATTTTTTATTATTATAAATGAATCTAATTTCATAATTTCCAAGAGTATACATCTCATTGATAAAGTCATAGTAGATCCTTTCTTTAATGAGAGTCATGAAGTGTAATGATGATATTATTAAATAATTATCTTCTATTTGATAACATACTATAAGGGGACAAATAGTACATAAGATGTTAGTTTCAAGTACTCATAAGAGGATGAGACATCATCTCATGAAATTATCACATGGTAATCTCCAAGACTGAAGATTATGAGAATAAACATACTAGTAGGAATTATGCATGTTCTAATGTCAGTGGATATTTTTATCTATGAGAATGTGTAATAATCCTTAGACTTTAAGATTGTCACTAATTGATGTTAAGACTCATTTTTTACATGTAGTTCTTAAACCATGATGATTATAGTTCATTGTGATTTTAGATATGTTGGGTGTGCCATGGGAAATATATCATTAATGTATTTATTGAAGATGGAATTTAACAAACCATTTTTATTGAAGATGATATCTCTCCCCTATCATTGTAATAGAAAAACTGTAGTATATACCATGGTCATAGTGTAATGATGTTATTCTTTTAGATATTTAATGAATGATGTATTGATCTTATAGGTTCGTGACACATATGTAAAACCTACATGATGAGATATTGAGATGAAGAGATTATATTACACATGGAACATTTGTATGTGGTTTTCATCATTGTGACATTATGTTCTTTATTTTAGGTGCCTTGATCCATTACTAGATATTAATATTTGAATCTAGTTAATCACACAAAATTTCAATGAGAAGTAATAATAGAGGTTTAAACACAATGTGTTTATGATGATCTTGACTAAATTCTATTTGATTTTAATTAATTGAATAAATATTATTCTCAATAATGAGGGATAATTTAATTGATGTTTTATTTGATAACAAAAAAATTTTATGAATGAAATATTTAAATAAATTATATATTTGGGTGTTTAATAAATGATAGATAAGATTAAATGGAACATGACAGTTTTTTGTGACAATTATTAATTAATGAGCCAATTAAATAATATTTTTTATTGAAAAAGATGGAGCACAACATAAAATAATATTATTATTAATAATATAATGGTAAAAGGGGTTTATTAATGGTTATAATATTCTTTATGGGGAATCATCCAATTAAATAATTATTTCAACATAAACCCTAATTCCATAAATAGAATGTTATTCCAATTCTGGGAAAAAGTTGATTAGTTCAATTAAAATTGAAAATTTATTTTCACAATGTATTCTCTCTTAGCTACATCTTCTCTCTCACACCCAATAATGATAAAAAAAAGCGGATATTATTTAAGGACTGAAGGATGATCGATCTATACAAACAATATAGATCTATCAATTCATTGGGATGGAACCCACAAATCGATTGGAGTTTTGTGGAGTTAAAATGAGCATGTGTTTCCCATAAATATATGGGTTCTATCCTTGGATACTCCTAGTTCATAGATGGAAATCCAAAAGGGACTTTTCAAATGCTCAAATACATCAACAATAGATGACTACAATCCTATGTATTTGTTTCATCTGAAATTATAAAAATTAATTATAATGGTGACATTCATGATCCTCACTAGATGTTTGGGAATATAAATTTTAAAAAAAATTACAAAAAATTCCACCCAGGTACACTTCTAAAGTACAAAAAACCATCAATCCTAGATGATGTTTTTTATTTTGTGGTTAATTATGTAGATAAATTAATTTTATTTAACATTTTACCCACTTGAATTATATTTCCACTGAGGTTTTTTATAAAAAAACAATCCATTTTAATTAGTAGTTGATTTAGTGATACCATTTAGGTAAACTATTTTATAAATATAGTAGTGTAAACATGTGGCACTGAATTCTGTGAAATGGGATTTGTCATTTTGAATATTGGTTCTTGCACTCAAATTCATCTGCTTATTTATTTATATTACTATATAAAAGAAAATAAAATGAATTTGGAGATATAAAAATAACATCTAAAAAATTCATATAATTTTTTAGTAGATGATAATTATGTAGAGTAAACATTTAATCATATGAAAATAAATTCATGGTTGTGTAGTTGATTGATTACGACATTGAAATATTTGATACATGTTTTATTTCAATGTTCATCAGCAGTGGTATAATTTTATTTTAACCATTTAGATTTGTTTTCATAATTTTTTTTATAATATTATTAAACAAATTAAATAATGATTTCACACATATTTTTATCACTTAAGAACCATACAATGTGATTTATTTTAGTGAAAAAACCATCATACCTCTATTATTTGACAATGTTCACCACTTTCGTTATGTCTAGTAAATTTCTAAAAAAAATTAATTGGATGCACCATGATGTATGGACCAATCACATTGATTAATAATTGTTAATTAATTAAATATAAAAAGTGTGTTGAAATTAACCAATGTGTTGAAAATGAAACATACCCCTACTATAAAGTAAAGATGGGGTACAATGCACTTGAAAAAATTCTATGTATTGTAAATATATAGTAATACTTTTATGTGTAATTAAGCACTAAGTTAATTATATTTTTTTATTAGCATGTTGATTATTAAAAATCCAAATCCAATTCCATCCCACATCATGTGATATAAAAGGAGGATTGTGTAAATAAATATTTCATAATAATATATGAAAACATAGATAATGTGTGGGAGGCTGAGTATGTATAAATTAAAAACCTTATTTAAACAAGTATTACATAAAATTGATTACTTATTTTCCTATGTTTCTTATCTGTCATATATATAAGAATTAGCATCAGAATTACCTAATGAATAGCTACTATAAGAAGCCTTGAATCAGCCATAATAGAGGGGTCATGTAAGATGTTTGGATTTTACGATGTCACCCTGAAAATATTTTGAGAGAAGAAATGACCATGGGAATAAAAAATGAAAGAAATGATAGAATTATTAGATGATAAAGATGAAAATAATTATTGGTAGACTGGTTTTTTATAATATTTCATAGGATGTGATCAAATGGAATTAGAAACACAACCATAATAACGTTGAGAACATCCCCCCCCCCACCATCAATGATATGAGTCATTTCCCTCAATGAACTCACATAGAATAGGTAATAATGTTTTTCATAATTGTTTTTGTAAAATTTGAATCTAGTAGGATCTTATATCATTCATGTTCTAGTATTATATATGGTTGAAAATTATTGTGACTTGTTTCTATTTGAACCAGCCATTTTTTTGTTGCAAGGGGTTCTATATACAATATATAGTAGATATTTTGTAGAAAAAACAACATCTAAAGGGTTATATGATAGTAGGGGTTTATATAACTCATGATCTAATCACTGAGCTACCTATTCCACTAGATGATGCATATTTTTATATGGTTGGTCTTCCTAATAGAAAATTCATAGAATAACTATTTAATATCTTAAAAAACATGTTTAAAAGAAGGTATTACTTCTAAATTTATTTTTTACATAAAAAGTAATACTAAATTAAAAAATTGGAATGAACTGATGAATGTTATTATAAATGGAGAAGGGGAAGTTAGTGAAACATAATGTGGAACCAAAATGATATAAAGGATCAACCAACCAACTAAAAACATATTCAGAAAAAATCAATACCATTAATGTTTACATTATACAATTACTATCAGTGAATTTTCAAGTAAATAAAATATTAAAAAGTGGTGATACATCTATAATCGATATTGAAGGATCGATCTATGGAGAGGCTATTACAAAAATTCATAGCCATGAGAATGAAAATGAAATCCTTAAGAATAAAGGGATTCGAATCATAGTTTGTACATGATTACCAAAGGTTTGTTTTCATGATTAGTATATCCAATAGATGATTGACTATGTTGATTGTGATGTAATACTATTCAATATTTTTTCAGGCATGTATATCAATAAAATTTGAAGGGAAAACCCTGTGAATTGAAATTTCAATTAATTATTCCTTATAGGACATCTAAACAACTAGACTCATTAGATACATAACTATATGAATAAATAGTCGAAAAATTAGTCACAATGTTTGAATGAAAACTTATTGATTACTGAATGTTCCTAATACCCATGATGCATTGGTAAAACTCTACAATTCAATTTTATTTAACATATTTTCATTTGATTCATTACATTGTCCATTTTTAGATAACATTTTTTACACATTTCAATCAATTTGGATACTCCGAAGACTTATTTTCTAGATTAACTGAGTTGATAACCAAAAAAACAACCACACTTGATGAAATGTTTCAAATTTTAATAAAATAAATAAATCATTTACCAATAAACCTAATGTTATGAATTTTATATTATTTTTTACTGAAAATTATGTTATGATAGGAAGAATTTTAATTATCATCAACATCATTTCATGAGGAAAGCCCATGAGCTCAAAAATCCGTTTGACTTCGACAACTGGTTATGTATTATAATATATAAATATATATAAGATTGCACAATAAAATTATATATCACAAGAGATTGATTATTATTCCTAATTTGTTTCTAGTTCCTAAAACACACTAATAGAAAATATTGTGGTAAATTTGTTTCAATATTTTTTATATATTGTATTCAATTAACAAACTATCATATTTAAAGTGGTTTATTATTATTATAATTAAAATTTCATTACAAATATGCATTAACCATTTGTTTATTTATGCCTTTCTAGTGCTACCAGGACTCCCCCATGCATTCATATTCAAAATAATAAAAATAATTTTTTATAAATGATTGAGTAGAATGCATGTGTAATAATTTATAAAGAAGTCATGAATTGGTGAATTGCTACTAATTATGAAGTTAATTTTCTCATCATTTATCTACTATTTATTTGTTAGTATCCTTATTGTTTTTATCTGATAATTATTATGTTAATTTTAATAGATATATGTAAAAAATGACTTTTTCAACAATCATGATGCACTCATGATGAAGAAATTTTATATTTATTCTAAAACACATTCAAAATTATGGGTTATCAAACCACAATGTTGTTAAATAACCCCAAATTCTGAATGCATTTCAAAATAAAAAAGACAAGGTGTGATGTGTATGAATCAACCACATCACAATACGTTACACGGTATGCCTAGTATGACTTGAATATTATATTTTTATTTTAAAATTGAAATTTTAGTTCAAAATACACTTTATATACTCAAAATTAAAAAAACACATTGTGGATATTATGTTTTCAAATATATGAAAGATGTCATTTTGTGTCTACAAACTAGATTCCTCAAATATTTTTTTTTGGATGAAAACTAAAATTCCATTTACTATAATAATTAGTCCTTTTGGTATATATTTTTCTAGTAATACCAGGACAATCAATTGTCCAGATATTCAAAAGAAGAAATATATTTTTAGGGAAATAAATAAACTAAATACATGGCATAAAAATGTATACTGACATCATAAAGGGGAAAATTAATATTAATTATGTACATCATTTTATCATCATTTTGTGTACTGTATATTTCATAATTTCATTATCATTTTTAATTGGTAACTTTTTTTTTAATTTTTGTTGAGATCATGGAGAAGAATGATATGCTCATGATGCACTCATGTACAATGAATTGGAACTAGAAAAGGATGGTGAAATCATGATGATTCTATTCTATTTTTATTCTACAATGAATTTAACATCACTTGTTGTCAAATAAATATTGTAAGATAAGCTCAAATTTGGCATGCATTCAAAGGTAAAATTTTGTGTTTAGACCAGCAAGAATCAACCAAAAATCAATAAAATTCATCTTAAGCCCAATATGATCCAATGTTTTTTAGTTCAAAATTTAAATTTTAGTGCAAGACACATGTTATAAACTAAGAAAACCTGTTAATGTAGTTTTGATATATTAGTAAAGTTAAATCATAAGTCAATTTTGATAACTTGGAATCACCCAAACCCCTATCCAATACACAGTGATCCCAGTATGACTAGAAAATAGTGTTTTTTTAAATTGAAACATTAGTTAAAAAATGTTTCAAATGATCAATTTCATACAAAAAATTTAATATTAGTATAACAATTTATGATCATTATCCATAAGTAATTCTTAATTTATAGGAATCATAAGTACCTTAATCTGCTACATTATGTGCCCGTTATGACTCAATGTGTATTTTATAAGTTTTAAATTGAATTTTTTGTTAAAAAAATTATGAGACTCATCGAAAAAACACTATAATTTCCTAGGAAATTTATTAAAATTATTCATAAATTATTTTCGATGTATATGAATTGGGATCATGTCAAACTGATACATGATGTGACTGCTATGACACAAAGTGATTGTTTTCTATTAAAATTGAAATTTTTGGTCAAAACACACATTACTTACTCAAAAATAAGAATACACTTTTATGTTATCTTGATTAATTATGAAAATGTTCTTCATTTCATTTTTTTCATTTTGATATCAACCTCACATGAAACCGATGCACGGTGTGAATGATAAGACTCCACGTGTGTATTTTTATTTAAAATTGATATTTTAGTTAAAAACTCTTGTTACATATATAAAACAATGAAAGAATATTATCATTATTTCCATAAAATAGTAAAATAATCCATGAGTAATTTTTAACATGTCATAATTAGTCTTGATCAAAAATCAATTCACTTAGTAACAATTATGGCTCAAAAAAATTTTTATTAGTTTAAAAAGATCATTTTAGTTAAAAATATTTATCAATCACTAAAGGTATATGATTTTGGTTAAAAAATTATTAAAAAAGAGGCATGACCTACTCATAATAAATAAAATTCTTATAGTTTTTCTTAAAACCTTAATATTATTACCCTTATGTTGGTTTTGATGTGTATGAGTCAATAAATCATCAATTTGATGCATCATGTGACCTTTATGTTTAAAAGTGTGTCATTTTTTCTAAAATTGGCATTTTTTTATAAATCACTTCACATAAAAAACTGTTCAAACACATTCCAGTTATTTTAATTATTTATGGAAAGATCATTATACCATTTTTGAAGGGTTTGAATTATCCTCTTATCAATCAGATACATGATGATCCTAGTATGGCACAAATTTTATGTTATTATTAAAAATTGGCATTTTATTTAAAAACATGTATAACTCAATTAAAATAAACTAAAAGAACTCATATTGTCTTGATTAAGTTTGAAAATTATTCATAAGTCACTTTGGATTTATAAGAAATAGCCTCACATCATACTAACAATCAATGTTACCAATATGACTCCAATATCCTGTTTTTTGTTTAAATTGGAAATTTGGTAAAAAAGACATGTGACATACTGAACACTGAAAAAACACATTAATATTTTTCTTGATACTTTAGTAAAATCATCATTATCTAATTTTATGTATATTAATCAACACCAAGTCAATTTAATTCAGGTTGTCACTGGTATAACTCCATGTGTTTCTTTTTATTTAAAATTGAAATTTTAGTTCATAACACAGGTCACATACTCCAAAAAAAATGAATTCAAATTAATTTGATACTTTAGGAAAATAATCCATAAGACATTTTTGACTTTTAGAAATACACCAAGTGTTAATCTGATTCACTGTGTTACTACTATGACTTAAATTGTTACATCCATTAGCCATTTTGACCAAATTTTCTTGATACTTAAGAATGATTATTTATAGGTCATTTTTTATGTGTAGGAATCAGTCTGAAAAAAACCAACATACAATGTGTCAAGTATAACACAATTTTTTTATTTTTTCTTTAAATTGGTAATTTAGTGAAAAAGAGATATGACACAATCAAAACATAGATAAAATATTCATATTGTTTTCATTAATTAGAAAAATGGTCCTTATGTCATTTCTACCGTGTATGAATCAACCACACATTAATCTTATGAACCATATAACTTTTATGACTCCAAGTTTCTTGTTTTATGTGAAAGTGACATTTTACTAAAAAACACATGTCATATACAAAAAAAACTAGAAAACACATTTGGATTGTTTTGATGATTTATATAAATGATCTAGTATTAATTTTTTAATTTGTAGGGATTTTCCGAATATCAATATGATACATGCTTTTCTGGTTATGACTCATATATTCTGTTATCAGTACAAAATTTTCTTTTAATTAAAAACATGTATCACTCACTAAAAACATAGAAAAAACTCTCACATTTTCTTGATAAATTGGGACAATGAATCATAATTCATTTGTGAAATTTTTGAATTAGACTCCCATAAAACTAATACATGATATGACTGATAGTAATTAAACTGTTTGTTTTCTGTTTAACAAGAAATTTTAGGTATAAAATGTTATTCTCAAAATTTAGAAAAATATTTATGATTTTTTGATACCTTATGAAAATTATCCTTATGTCATTTTTGACAAATTGGAATCAAACTCATGTCAAAAAGATATACCATCTGGCAAGAATAACTCAAAGGGTTTCATCTTATTTAAAATTGACATTTTAGTTCAAACTAAACATCACATACTCAAAATTGAGCAAACATGTTTGGATTGTTTCAATATTTTATGATAATTATCCATAAATAATTTGTGGTATGTAAGAAACAAAATCACTTCAATGTAATACTTGGTATGCCTAGCGTGTATAAAATGATATTTTTTGAGTATTAAAATTACCTTTTACTTGAAAACGCAAGTTCCAAATATTAAAATGGGAAAACATTTAAGATTTTTTTATACATTTGTTAAAAAAAGTCCATAATTCATTTTTGATTTTTATGAATTATTCTCACCTCAATCTGATACATTGTGTCACCTATATGACTCAAATTGTAAAGTGTAAGATTAAAAATGAAATTTTATAAATCTATTATTTCACATTTTTGTTAACCTTATTTCTTTATAGAATTACTACCTTAAGAATTTTTTTCGCATATAGGTGGATTCTTTTTCTTTTGTTAGGGAGGTCTGTTCAATAACTAATATAATGAAATGGAATTTTTGAGGAGGTCATGTGCCAGAGATAATGAAACCATTAATGTTTTTAATTATTTATGATAAATTTAACATTCTAATGTAATTTCAAAAATAATTACTGAAAATTATATAATATAGTTTTTTTCTTCAATATGTGATGTAATTTTTATTTTAATTAAATTTTTAATTTTCTATATACCAATATAGCTTACTAAAATGTGATGTTATTTTAATAGTGTGTTGATTCATTATGACCTTTAATAGTTACTTTTCTAATATTGATAAAATGGACCTTTATCAATGCTTTTCTAACACTAATAAGATGATATCCCATTTAACTATGTTAATAAAAACATTATTTTTAATTTATATAATTATTTTTTATACTGATGACTATAGGTTGATAAATAGTAGTTAATTTAATTGTAGATAAATGGTTTTGGTGAATGGATCAACCCTCCTAATCTAAAATTATTTTCTTTATCAATTTTATTCCTCAAATTCATCATCATAATTATTTATATGGGGGGAGTAGAATTTTTGTGATGTTGTGAGGGAGTATTGTCCTACAAAAAGAGGGATTGTGTGTGATAATATTCGTTAATGTGATTATTGATGATAAGAGGTTCCTTGTTGCTTATTTACAAATATATATCATATTTTTTAAAAAAATATATAATAACTAAATATATTTGATGCATGAAATGTTGAATGCTATACTTGGAATGTCACTACATATTTTATAAAAATTATAGAAGTTTCTATCATGGGATATAAATTAATTTATACTCTATATTGGTGTGTCTATTCCATGTGGGTTTTGGATGGTGGGGATATTGGTAATAGATATATCCCATTAAACTAATATATTTCCCATAATAATCATTTTATCAATATTAACTATTATAATCATAAAATCCTTGATGCATCGAACTATCTAGAAAATTTAAAACATAAAAACAACATGGGGTCCTAAATAGTTAACTATTTGATCTCTCCAATATTAAAAATTATTTTAAAATAAAGACAACAAATATCATTTATCTCAAAAATTGGGTAAACATTATAAATCTCAATCATCAACCTATCAAAGAAAAACATTCCATCAAAAAAACTCTATTATATAGAAAAAATGATGGCATTGAACCAAACATCATCCTATACTAGTAATGTGACATCCTTTTTTTCAACTATGAAAAAATAAATAAATAGGTCCTTCTATAAAATAATTTAAAACATTAAATTCATTAAAATATGTGTATTTTATTTTTCTTTTTAAACATTATTTTAACCTATAAAATTATTATTTCCTATAAATGTAATCACAATATAATCTGGGGGACCTTTTGATATTATTTCTCCCCCTTGTAAATATTACTATAGAAGAATATTAAATTATACCTATACAAAATTTCTATAAAATCACACTTAAACATAACTTTAATCTTTTAATAACAAGTGTTACTCTCTATGGAAATATATTTTAGGCATAAGATATGAAACAATTTCTAAATTTTTATTCATCTTGACAACCTACGTCATCTAATTAAAAGTTATTTTAATCATATGGACTGATCATTAGTGTCATAAATATGATTAATTTTATCAAAAACTAAAGTTGTTACACCAACATGAACATTATGGTAGTCCTTTAATGTTTTTCAATCATCTTATATCATGAATGAATCATCTATCCTTTTTACAATTCACATGAATGAACCTCAAAATCCATAAATATCAAGAGAACAATTAGATAAAAAATCACAATGCATGCCAAATATATTTATAGCATCCCTCAATATCAATATATAATGAATTTATAGTGATATTAATTTTACATACACCAATGAAGTCAAATTATAGTGAACACTAAATATATGTCACCCATGTCTTTAAAATCTCCTTTGGAACTCATTCCTCTATCACTTTTTGTTCACTAAGGTTTTCATCCAAGGATGGGTATCCTCCAAAACCACTATAAATCCATGTCAACACATGTATTCAATACTAAAACAATTGTCACTTAATACATTTATATAGAAACCAATTCTATATAAACAATTAATTAAGTCTTCATTCCATTTTTCAATCCATTAATATTTTGAATACCTCTCCATTAATATAGCGTGAAACTAAAATATTAAAGATGTGAAAAAACCAAGATTAAATTTTTCACTCTACAATAAATGGGACACACCAAAATAAATTTTTAATTGAGAATTTTTTTTCATAAGTGATGTCCATCAAGCTCCCACTCAAAGACTATTACCATGCTCAAACTAATATTGAAATTGGTCCATATTCCATTCACTTTTCTTTGATTGTGCCTCCATGGTTCATCAAATAATTCTTCATCAATTGAGAATTTTTTTCATAGGTAAAGTCTTAATCCCACTTCTATATCAACAATTTCATCAAGAATACGGGCACCAAGTAATTGTTCAGTCGACATAAACATACAATTTATGGAATTATCTGAAATCACCATCTGGGAACATGAAATACTTTTCACATAATATCAGCTTCTAGAAAAATCATTGTGTTCTTGAAGTAATATAATTTTATTTTCACATCCTTTCTATGGTATGGATCCATCATTTTTATAAAATCAATATCCTTCTAACAAGCTCTAAATTCCACCAAATGTATAGAACACGCCACATGAAACCCTCAAATATTAAGAATATCGATATTCTAAAAACACCACATATGTTATATCCATATTTCAGTTGCATTATTCTAGATACTAGATATACTAACTATATTGATGACCTCCAAAACATTTCCACCATGTTATAAATATCATCATCAATGTGACATGACTCATGACTCCAATTGTTAAATCTTACTTTTGATAATCCCAAAACACCTCTATTACCAAAATTTTCATTTAGTAGCATCCTTCCATATACTAGAAAAAATACTTCACTAGATAAATACCAAAATGTTCATGACATGAACACTTCAACCAATCCCTCTAAAACTAAATACTGTGGATTTTGGCTAGAAGAAAAAAAAATTAGAGCATTACTTTGGAGAAATCCATGTGAATTTGGTTTCCCAAACATAGAAGTCTTGGAGCTCTAACAACTGCACTGATTCACCCCATCATCTAGTTTCATTCATCAAAATATCATTATTTTGATGAATGAAGAAAATAAAAAATGAAACATGACTTATAAATATGTATGAAATAAAAAAGTACAAAAAAATTGACAAAATTATTATTCCATTCAAAAATTAATCCCACGCCATTGGAGAATCACAACAACACATTCATTAAGATAGGATAAACAATGAGGTTATAGTAATTAACATATTATTAAAATATTCCTAGATAAATAGAGGATGTTCCACCAACACGATTCGATGGTTGCATCATCTAGTACCCTTACTTGAGTCTCATCCCTTGTGGGTTTCATCAACTTCCATTGGCAATGGTTCCTCTGAAACATTGTGTGGGACCAAGTTATATTCATCAAAAGGGGATATAACTTTACCTCTATCAAGACCATCTGGAGACTTTTAGTCATACTTAAAAATATCACTACATCCATTTAGGTGGACAGCATGTCCATATAAAAAATAAATGTAGCCAGCATTCATTTTTTATCTATTAATATTAATATCAACTCTCCAATAATGTTGAGATAAACTCATTTATTAATGTTGAGAAAAATATACCCATTAATAAACATACCACTCTCTAATAAATGGTTTGGACCTAAATCAATTATGACTTGTAAAATTTGTAGTCATGTTGAGTCAACACTTAATCCATACACACACCTATAAATCATGAAAAAAAACAAAGGCTATCGAGAATTCAAAATTCATCAAGATGTATTAGATAGATAATTAGAGGACAGTAAAGTTTTTTTATGAAACTATGATCACTAACAGCCTATATTATTTAAAATTTGATCATTCCTTCAATAGTTACATATATATTACACAATACAAACATTAAGCTATTACACTAACTCTAGTAGAATAAAATTCTATTAAAGTAGATTAGTGGAATAGAATTAATTAAAAACCCATCATAATAGCCTAATAGTTCTAGTGAATCACAAGAAAATTCAATCCCAAATTAAAATAAAAATAAAATCATTATTACGTCCTAGATCTCTTGTACTAGTTCTGCCATCATATTTTTAGCTTCCTAATAGACTAATCAAAACTATAGTACTTTATTTTCAATACAAATGATGATACACCTATAGAGAAATTTAAACTATATCATAAAATAATACATGTTCAATTTTTTTAGGTTTTGTGTGAGAACTATTTAATGGATAAAATTTTTAAACTTGAAAAATTAAATCCTCTAAAATATACACTTGTGAAAGTCATATAATGAAAAATTAACCCTCTATGGTGGTTTGAGTATAGTTAAGGAGAATAAGTTTACCAAAATTACATTTGTAAAAATAGTTGAGTGAATTCAAAATGGAAAATTATATAATATCAATTTAGTGAATATAGTACACTGATGCTCAATAATGGGAATTAATAGGTGGAACATTCAATACATTCACCTTGACAACTCTGTCATGTTTTGGATGAAGGACTGATGTGTAAGGAAAGAGGAACTTATGGTATTACCATAATGTTCCATAGGCTATAATGGAAATTAAAATGGATACATGAAATATCTTTCTATGTTTATAGGGTTTAGAAGTTGAGCTGGTTGCTACGCTCAATAATGACGGAGGTCCTCTACAGTGATTGGAGTGGAGTGGTGTTCCACCAGTTATGTTCAGAAGGTGGCATAAATATAGTGACATGAATGAATTTTTAATATATGTAGGGGTCGTGATATTGATTCTAGAGAGGATAGAATTTGAATCCATTGAATTTTTATTATTAGAGTCCTCAGGTCCAAATATAGAACCTAAGAGAATGGGAAGAGGTGTATACCAAGAGAGGCTATAGAGGGGGGAGCTACTAGAGGAATCACATCCCCTCATTAATGGATCATCGTGATAATCATGATATAAGTTTGAATTTTACATGGGGAAGGTATTGGTATTCTAGGTTCCTTTGAATCTAGATTAAGAATTAGTTAGTAATGGTGCCTTAGATGTACCTTATCATTATCAAATGAATGATGTCTCATGTTATCCGATGGATGTAGGGAACATTATCTAAACCATTTAAGAACATGAAAATTTCAAATATAATTCTCTACAATTACATTTTTAAATAAAAAAAATCATATTATTTGGTAATTTTTTCAATTTTTTGTTTTATTAATAACATGTTATTAATTGTGAAAATGTCAAAATTATGGAATTTCGATATTTTTAAATAAATATGGTATTTAAGACATATATATTTTTATGATGATTGAAGTCATGAAATTAACTTTTTTAAGATTAACAAATTAATATTATTAATTTCATTCAGCTAGATAAAAATCTTAATAAAAAATTTGGTGGCCCAAAACAAGCTCATAATCTAGGCCATGAAATCGTTGAATAGAGTTGTAATCTTTAAAATATAGGAACATATCACACAATGTGATGACACAATAGAGTTTAAATTAAAAAGGAGATAAATAAAATTATTTTGAAAATATAAATAAATGTGTATATTCTTTATTATTCTTCCTTTGGGGTCCAAAATCAATATGACCTTTCTCTATTAGAATTCAAACTATCTCAAGACCATAAAATATTTTCAGAGTAGAATAATCATAACTCATAATTCTCTTGGCTAATATAGATAAACTATTTTGGGTGGATGCTATACTTTTATCCTAATAACTTTATATTTTACCAAATCCCAAAATTCTACCATTTACTTGTCTAAAATTTTCAATATTGTTTAGGACATTTTTGGAGGAATATTTTTCTACCATTCTGTCAATAAATATGATCCTCCTATTTCATTATAATGGATATCCATTTTCATGGGCATAAGGATGAGTCATGTTACTATAATAGTTATTTATATTTTAAATATATAATATTTTATATTTATTTTTCTTCCATTCATTAATTTTCATTTTTCTATTTTGGTCTATACCCATCATTCTCGTTTGAATCTCCATGAAAATAGTGAACTAAAACACATTTTTGATTGATTGGGGGGAGTTATGGGGATTTTTTATAATGATTAAATTCTTATCTTTATTCATTTAAAGGGTTTTATATATAGATAAACTAGTTTTTATGTAAGTTACACCCCACTTTATCTACAATTATTTCATCCAATACATTTTTATTCCTCTCAATTGTCATCCAAATTCTTCATATTGTAAGGAGTTTCATTATAGTGATAATGTGATGGAATAATTTCCTACATATGGAGGGTCATTATGGGATAATAATAATTCAAATAGAGGTTTTTTATTTATAGGTTTTTTCTCTAAAATTAATGGTACAATATAATTAAATTTCTATGGAACAATGATTTCATTGCATGAACTCCTAAGAGTGACAATATATACTAAAAAACATCATTATTTGTTTTTTTTCATTTTTAAATTATAATATTTATATTATATATATATATATATATATATTAATTTTTATATAATTCATTTTAAAATTCACCATCATTAGATATTTTTTTGTTTTCAATTATATTATATATACATTATACAATTTCAATAGGAAGTCAGTGTGTGTTTGTCCCATCCTCGAGTGATTTCCCCTGGGTGTGCGCTATATATCATTCATTGATAAATAATAATTTATTGAACAATTATTCATGAAAAATACCTCTCATTAATTTTATTGCATTTTCAGGGAGTTCAATATCATACACTCACTATTTAAAAGAAATCCAAAAAACTCAAAAATTTATAAACAAACAACTTCATTTCACATTATGATTTCAATGGATCAAAAATAGAAATTCATAGTGATTTTTCTTATTCATGAAATTCTGATGAACATATGTATTTTAGTTTTACAGATGAAAAATTAAATAATTATATGTAATAAAATTTTAAATTTATTGAATAAAATTCTAAGATTCTTGAAGACTAGGAAAACGAAATAATTATCCTTTCCACTTATATGAAGAAATAAAATCATTGTGGTCAGGGATATAAAATTACTCATTAAATATGAGGTAAAAATTGTTCCAAAAACATTTATAGTTGGTGAACATTAGTAAGTCTTGATAAAATCCATATATAATCCATCTTTCCTTGCCCAATAATTTCTTAGGGAGGTTTTTTATGAAGACATGCCAACTAATGTGAATGTTGGAGATCAACATGATTTGGATGAATATTGGTCCGAATATGTATAATATAAAAATATATGTTATTATCTGATTTTGGTAATGAAAAATTAGTACCTCTATACCTCTCTATTACTTTTAAAAAAAATAATGAATATTCACCTACTTAGATAATGGTACTGGTTGTCTTGCATGATGAAATCATTTATCAAGATGACCCACTTTATGGGGAAGATTTCATTATTAATTCTTCATTGGATATAATAAATTAATTTTAATGAAGAAATATAGCTAATCCAGAAGGATTTTTTGAATAAAATGTCATAAAACAAGATATATATAGGTTATACCATATTAAATTAAAGATTAAACTTAAGGAGAAACTTTATAACATAAGAAATGAAATTATGTAATGAAATATGTAAAGACCCAGATTTTCCATATAACTTTTTTTAATTATATGGAATTGTTACGAGTCTGAGAAAATTGATGGTGTGTGATTCCGAAACCCGGTGTGCCTGGAATGAATTTCTAATTTTTTTGGGGTAAATTTAGTAAACATGCGAGCGTCAGTTTCTTACATTTGAACCAGTGCTCAGATTAAAAATCTGAGGGCATCGTTGAATCTGCCACGCCCAGATTCGCTTAAGAGAAGCTTCACTTCGACCACAGTAGGCCCAAAGAAAAAGTTATGTTTTGGTAAATTTTTTTAAAAATAAATAAATAAAATAATTCTTTATTTTATTTTATCCTATCTTATCCCCCAATGGAAAAGCAGAGGTGGGACCAGCGATGTGTCAATCCATTAAATGGCTTAACCCTTCATTCTTATGTAACAGTGTCATTGGAGAATTGGGAAGCTTCCTAATTAATGAGCCCCCATTAATTCCCAACACTGTTAGACACCCTCCCCCTCTCCTATTTATATGGAGATTAGGGAGAGGTGTCGGCACATCTTCGCCAGGCAATGAGGTGTTGAAAGAGTACTGAGATGCCAAACCCTTGGAGAACAGATCTGGTTCCGGTGAGTAGTGATGAGTGACACCAAAACCCTGAACCGAAGGATGACATGCAAGCGGCGTCGTTGGAAGCCTGTGGCGGGAAAGAAGATCATTGATCAACCTTCAAGAACGAATGTTCACCAATGGGTTTATGGGGTAGGGGTTTTCCGTTTTTTTAATTCAAGTGAATTCCATGAACTCTTTAATCCTCGCTCGTGATCACAAGCTAACGTGGAGGGTGCGGGCCTAACAAACCCATCACGGTCCCACACTATGTTTCTACCTATGTGTTATCTATGGAATATCTCCAGTGCAGAGGCACCGACCAGCTACGATGGAGACAGTGTGGCATCGCGCGCCACAAGAGGAGGAGGTGGCACTAAGCTGTGGCATTCAGCAGAGCGGATGGCACCGGTCGGCCGCAGAGGAGGTGTGTCAAGCTGTCGTGTGATTCCAAAGTAACCGGCCATAGTTCGGCAGCCATGGAGGATAGAAGAGTGGCTGGAACACCGATTGGCCGAGGAAGGTGAGGGTTGTGTGACCAGCGAATTGCCGATGGAGTTGTGGCTCCGATGCCGCAGCGGAAGGACATGCTCAGGTTCTGCGGGTGACTTTGCAGCACCATTAGGTGTTTCTGCTTGGTCTTCCAAATAGAGGGGGATTCTCCCCTCTAATTCCATCTCAGGTGTACCGCTGGGGGACATGCCACATGCAGACGTGCTGCATGCCAGCTGGCTGGGCCGCACCCCTCCATGGGTCGAGCCCCCCCCCCCCCCCCCCGCGGGATAGGCCACACCCCTCCAAAGGCTGGGTCCACCCTCTTGTGGGATGGGCTAGACCTCTTCCCATTGAGATAAGCCCACTATGGCCCATCCCAGCTGGGTCGACCCGAACTGGGTCAGGTCGGATCGGACCCGGGCCCAACCGGACCCAAACAACACCTAAAGGGTCATATATTGAGAACCGGACATCTGTTTGATGAACTGTCTTCGTCATTGGGATCCCTAGATTGATAAGCTATTTTTTTATACTCCACTTGAGTTTTGGATATAGTTGGAGTATGGCTAGGTTGGATCGAACCCGAATCCAACTGAGCCCCCAGAACTAAAATGCTAATAACTCACAGACCGGGCGTCCAATTGACGCATCGTCTATCGCGTTTGAACCCTGACGACATGGAGTTCCTTCGGGTTAATCCTTTGTGGATCATAGTGGTGGTCAATGTATGATCGATATCACTAGGGGTATATTCTACAAAACTCGAGCGCACTTGGTGTGAGGAATCCCGTGGCTGGATGTAATGTGAAGAAAGAACATCTATCCCGTGTGGGTTAGCATCTATCAGATCCTGTATGGGTCAACACTCCGGGATCTTGTGTGGTTCAGCGCATACAGTTCTTGTGTCAGTCAGATATTGTGTGGGTCATCACTCAACAATCATGTGTGGGTCAGCGCATACCGATCCTGTGTGGGTCAGATCCTCTGTGGGTCAGCGGGGTTAGTTACCTATCGATATTGTGTGGGTCAGATCCTGTGTGGGTCATCGGGCGTTAGTTACCTATCGATCTTGTGTGGGTATGATCTTGTGTGGTTCAGTAGGGGTTAGTTTCATATCGATATTACGTAGGTCAGAAGTAATTATACTTAACAGAATAAGATGATCTAGCCTTACGACTATTCCTATGTACTACTATACTTAAGTTATACCTAAGTTGGAGCTGAGTCTTTTACCATTGTGGTACTTCTATCATCATGGTGTCACCTATGTGGTAATTCTATCTTCGTGTTGTTACCTATGTGGAACATCTGTCTTCGTGGTGTTACTTGTGTTGTACTTCTAGATTTTTTTGTTACCGTTGTGGTGCTTCTACCATTGTGGTGATGTCTTTGTGGTGTTACTTGTGTGGTACTTCTATGACAGTGGTGTTACATGTGTGGTATGTATACCTTCGTGGTGTTACCTTTGTGGTATTCTTACCTCATGTAAGATATGAGTATATCTTGATAACATAGGTATATTTATGGGAATATACCTAAGTAGAGTTGGTGTCTTACTTTGTGGTATTTTTTTCCTTTGTGGAACTCTATGAAACCTACAAGGTCTTGGGGTCCCTACTAAGTATCATTATACTCACCCTTGCACCTGTTATGCCTGCACCTTGCTGTGTCTTGTGCAGATGATGTACAACGATGATCGATTCTGAGGGAGCAATGACTGGATGATACTTGATGGTGGACCATTTGGCATGACATGACTTAACACAGGGACTAGTGATCATGAGATGTACGTAACCTTCAATTATGATCTGTGGTGGACTATCCAGGAGATGATTTTCACTTTCCAACTATTTTTACTTTTCAGTTTTACTTGTAATTTTCCATATGGTCTTGTATTCCGACACCTATACATTCAGCACACTTTTACTACATCAGTTTACTTGTGGTTTCTCCTTATTGTGTTCTTGGACTCTTTTTTTATAGGATAAAAAGGAAATGCCTTCTTGTATTTGGGATGCACCTTTTTGGTGCTAGTCACCTACCCCTGGCCTATGGAAGTTGGAATTGGGGTAGTCGCAGTACGATCCCTGAGGGACACATGATGACAAAGTGCTATTAGAGGAGTCGGTTCTTCTGAAGAATTAGGACTCTGATGTTTTCTGTGTGGAAAAAGTGTTAACTATTTTGATTGTGGTTTTCAATTTGAGGAATCCAGTGTTGGTGCGGTAGCATACGTATCCATACCCCACTACCCTAAATTCTGATTTCTAACTCAGTGCATGGAAACACTGATTCCATGTGTTTTTGAAAAGTATTTCTTGTGATATCTTTGTATCAGCTCACCAGGTATAACTTATTGATCATGGCACACCTATTCTCTTTTTGGATGCTACCACATAGAAATACATCCAAGATTCCAGAGATATTATGCAATTATGTCCCACCAAGCTATGAGGCCTTGGTGTAGGGCCCTCTTATGGCGTTAGCACCTTCGGGTGGCGTACCAGCAGCACCACTACTCGTTGGGCGGCAATTTCAACCATCCCCACCAGCAGAGGGTTCACTCCGACTGAGTGTGTTTCCCGACTTTTAGTGGTAGAGGCCTCCTAGGTTCTGAGGAGAGATGGATATGCAGGTGGATGACAACTGGATGGAGGCCATAGTCCAAGTTTTTCACCTGGTTGGGACACTTGGTGACCTTATGGTGATCTTAGCAGCCAGTCTTTTTCAGACAGCGGTAGGGAGATGGTGGAGCTTGATGCTACAGATACATGATGAGGTGACCCTCGTCTAGGTGGACTTCGAGATCCTTTTTAGGGTAGAGTTCATCCCAGTGACTCTACACTCAGTGCGTATACCAGAGTTGTAGCACTTATAGTAAGGCAACATGATTGTGGACCAGTACTCTGAGAGGTTCACTAATCTCTCTCGCTACTCCAATGACATGGTACAAGACCCTTTATTTAGGGATCAGACCATTGAGAAGGGTCTCTGATGGGAGATCATAGCATTGATGATATCACTCAGCATTCCAATGCAGGATGGGGTTCATGAGTGAGCACTTTGGGTTGAGAGTTTCCAAGCTGAGCAGGCACCGATAGAAAGATCTACCATCGGATCTCAGGTAGTAGATTCATCTGCAATAGAAAGTAGGAGGATGATGGAGGGTCCCAATTAGGCCAGACCATATGGTGGACAACCTCAGGATACAAGATTTTTGGTGTGGGGATCACAGGATAGAGGAGGACAACTGGGGAGCATTCAGTGCTACACATCCGGTGGGTAGGTTCACATGGAACGCGGCTGCCCAACCCACCATACAGACGACCAACAGAAGGTCGAGGGAAAACTAAGTAAGAGGTAGAGAATCAATAGAGGAGGTATAAAGGCAGCAGGTTTACAAGGCAGAGGAGATGGTCATGTAGTAGGTGATGTGTGGTGATTTTATGTTCTACTTCCACTACCTCCAGGTGGTCCACCACAACCACATGGAGTAGGTGGATATGGACAAGCTCAGCTAATGGAAGTTGTGGCCTATGACCACGGTGCTCCGGAGATGATTAGAGGTACAATTTTTTTCTACTCCACCTTAGTTTTAGTACTTATAGATAGAGGTTTCGGTCACTCTTTTATTTCCACAACCCTCGTTCGGAACTTGGAAATTCTGGTGGAGTTGTTACTTCGATCCATACCGCTAGATACTTAAATTAGAGAGGATTCGATGATTACACACTGGTGTTGGTAGTATGAGTTTACTCTAGGAGTTGAGAGCTTCGGCTGGGATCTTCTATTAGTGGCGTTGAGGTCTTATGACGTTATCATGGGTATGGATTAGCTATTCAAATTCAATGCTTAGATTGATGGTATTAGGCACAATGTGTGGTGTGTTCGCACAAATGGGACCAGGTTTTCCTTCATCGGCAAGAAGGGAACCTTTGAATCGTAGAATGGACTTACCCAGAGGAGGGTTCATCTGATCACTCATCATTTAGCTAGCCTTACCCTCAGAGTAGTCGATGTTGAAAGTTCGAGCTTTCCTATAGTGGTTGACCAGTATGCCGATGTCTTTCCCGGTGATGTTCCAGAACTACCTCCATGCATAGAGGTAGGATTTTACATTGACCTATTCCTTGGGATGGTACTGATATCTACACTATCATAACATATGGATCCCACAGAGCTTCATGAATTACGGGTAAAATTTGAAGACTTTCAAAGGAAGGGTTTCATAATACCCAGTGTTTCTCCATGGGTAGACCCTATTTTGTTCACCCACAAGGCAGATGGGAGTTTGAGACTATTTGTGGAATATCTGTGCTTGAACCAGCTTATCGTGAATAACAAGTGTCCACTTCTAAGGATAGATGGTCTTTTCGATCACCTAAAGGGAGGTTGTTGGTTTTTGAAGATAGACCTCATATCATGCTATCATCAGCTCAGTGTACGAGATGAGGATGTGCAGAAGACGGACTTCAGATGAAATTATGGCCACTATGAGTTCTTGGTTATTCCATTTGGCATGAAAAAATCCCTAGTAGTGTTCATGGGACTCAGAAACTGGATCTTCCAGCCATACCTCGATTGCTTGGTTGTGGTCTTCATCGATGAAATCTTGAAAAACTTTATGAAAGAGGAGAAGCATACCTATCATCTACAGGTAGTACTGGATACACTCTGAGAGCACCAGATTTATGGTAAGCTCTCGAAGTTCCAATTATGGATACAAGAGTTCCACTTTCTCGAACATGTTATCTTGGAGGCTGGAGTTGCAATGGATCCAGCAAAGATATAGGTTGTACTTTTTTGGGAGCCACACAGGAGTGTGACTGAGTTGCATAGTTTCTTGGGGTAGGATAAATACTACCGGAGATTCGTTCCAGACTTTTCTAGAGCTACAGAACCCATTTCAACATTGATGAATAAGGGATAGCCTTTCTTATGGATGGAGGGATGCCAGCAAAGTTTTCAAGAGCTGAGGTAGAGACTGACGAGTTCCCCCATATTGTGGCTACCAGAAGAGGGTGTTAGGTATGTTGTCTTTTGCAACGCATATGGGACATGACTTGGGTGTGTCCTGATGTAGGAGCAAGTAGTGATCGCCTACGGCTCATGATAGCTGAGGCAACATGAGCATAACTATAATCTCCATGACTTGGAGTCGGCAGCAGTGGTCTTCACACTGAAGATGTAGTGAAATTACTTGATGGGTGAATGTTATACAGTCTACTCTTATCACAAGAGTCTCAGGTATATATTCTCTCAAAAAGACCTGAACCTGAGATAACAGTGATGGCTAGAGTTCCAGTAGTACAATGACTAAGAGATAGTCTATACTCCTAGGAAGGGGAATGTGGTAGCGGATGCACCTAGCAGGAGGTCTGTCCTGCAGTTGCTGAGTGAGGTGACAGTGCAGCATTACAGAATTTCAGATATCTTTAGTGGATGGATATGGAGAAGAATATCTCCAGTATATGATAGTCACTCCCCCACTCCTTCAGCAAGTCAGGGAGGAGTATCTTGGTGACATTGACTACAAGGCTCGATGTGATCAGATATCCTAAGGACAGGCACCTAACAAATTTTCTGAAGGTGGGGATCATGTCATCCTCTTCAGAGAATGTACCATGGTACCGGTGGTACTATTGGAGGAGTTGTTGAGGGAGTTCCATACGTCCCCTTTAGCGGTATATCCTGGTGTGTCGAAGATGTACCAGGACCTCCAGTGTCATCACTGGTGGCCAGGGATGAAGAAAGTTGTCATGACCCGTCCTCAGGGCCCGTGTTGTGACTACCCCAAGCCCGCCTTCCATAGGCCAGGGGATGACGACTAGCAACAAAGGTGTAAATCCCGATTAAAGGGAATGCATTGCCTTTATATAAGTAAACAAACACAACAGAGTACACAAGCTGGAGTAAACACAAAGTAAACTGAGTATAAAAGTAAGTGCTGGAAAGTAAATGGGCCAGTATACAAACCCAACTGAAAGTACAGTAAAACTGAGAAAGAAAGTACAATAGCTGAAAATTAAAGCAGCAACCACTGAGTCATCCTCTGGGAATCCCACCTAAAGGGTGGGTATAGATAGTCTCCTCAGAACCTCGGGTTCGTCCGTCTGCTCCGAGTAAGTCACACCAGGTGGTCCACCTCCGGGTACCATCCAGCTCAACAAGTCTCCACCTCGATCAGCATTGTCCATCGTCTGCATCCAACACAACGTAGTGCGGGCATATCCCATGCAGGAGTGAGTATAACGATACTCAGTAGGGACCCCAAGACCCCTGAAGGACTCCCAGAATACATGAAGGATAAACCACAAAGAAAAGATACAAACACGAAGTATCAACCAACTCTACTTAGGTATATGCTCATACATATACCTAAGTCATCAATTCCAGTTCGGCTCCAAATCACAAACCCAAGTACAACCCAGTCCACACAGGAAAACACCACCCAGTCCACACAGGAATGCAAGTCAAACACATCGATGATAATGATTAAAAATTAAGACTCATCTAACACAGGTATACATCTTTCGCATAGCGATAAAGATGATCATATGTAGTCACTGATTCATCTAAGATGTTGGACCCACATAGGATACTAGACCAACCAAGCTGTCAGACCCACTCAGGATATAAGACCAGCTACTCTGTCGAACCCACTCTGGATACAAGTACAGAAGTCATCATTGTTGAACCCATGGAGGATCCCAGTACCGAAGTCACTGCCATCGAACCCACGGAGAATTCCAGTATGGTATACATCCCCGTCAAACCCACGGAGAATCCTAGTATGGTATACATCATCGTCGAACCCATGAAGGATCCTAGTACGGTAGTCGTCATCGTCGAACCCACAGAGGATCCTAGTATGATAGACGTCATCGTGGAACCCACGGAGGATCCTAGTACGGTAGTCGTCATCGTCGAACCCACAGAGGATCCTAGTATATTATTCTTCTTCGTTGAACCCACGGAGGATCCTAGTACGGTAGTCGTCGTCATCGAATCTAGCTCTAGGGTTCCCGCACACAGCACGCTCAATTTCGGGAGGGTCCGCTCCTTGAGCAAAGGGGTCATCACATCAACTATCACGAAGTCTAGAGTTGATGTACCCTGAAGGTCCTCCATGTCATAGGGGGCTAATCCAAACGAAACGTAACCAAGATAATGTGTACAAGATAACCAAGCCTTTTACCAAAAAGTACATGGCGTGTTGGTATACGGTACATGTTGTGTAGTCAGACCTCACATACTACCCATGTGCAATGGCCCATGTCGAAGGGCTGGTCGTGTATAAATGTAAGTACATGGTGTCTGGTATGGTTACACGTTGTGTCTAAACATCTGGGGTTGGCTCCGTGTACGCTGGCCATGTGCCCGTACACGGCCTCAACCCGTGTTCTCCAACCCGTGTAATTGGTACATGGTTTAGCCCGTACCACTGGCCATGTCTGGCCATGTGGTAGAGTACATGCCTATGTACTCCACACCATGTCCGTGTATCCCCGGGATACACGCCGAGTCTAGAAAAGCTCTTCCTACCACTCTGCATAGTGAGTACATGTCATGCTTCTTGACCATGTATTTCTATCTGTGTCCGTGTATTCCCAAAATCACACGTCGAGCCTCGCGTAGCTGCCACCTCCTTGTTGTGTGGTGAATAAATTCCATGTGACAGAGGTCACACTCTGTGTGTTAACCGTATGACATCCAAAACCCTAGCTGTAGAATGTCCGAACTACACAGCGTGTTCTTCAAGAGTACACACCGTGTAGTTATGAATTTTCCAGAAACAATACCTCTGGCCAGCACGCCTCCCTTGATGTCCATTCTTCTTTCTGATGGTTCGTTCGTCATGAAACTTCAGACTCTAGGTCACCCCGATGTCCCAAATTCGATTCTGGTGTTTTCGGGCTTCTGATCGACTCCGAAAACATGTTTTGAATTCCTGCTCAAAGAACGGTCAAGGAATGGTCATCCCGTTTTGGTCCGAACCGTTTCCCGCTATTGTCGTCGCACCTCCACTAGGTTGTCATGATGTTGAGTCTTCAATTTTGGGTTCGTTGCATCGTATAATGAACATGTAATGATCTGTTGTTCATCACCCATGAAGAACACAAAGAACCACCAACAATCACAATAATGGAGAAGGATTCAGACTGTGTTAGTTTGGCCCTGTCTCTCCGCATTAGTTCGGTAGTAGGCATTTAAGGAGAAAAAAACATGAAGGAAGAAGATTCAACGATGTTCAAATCGAAACACACCCCTACCTCAACAAATTATGTCGAACGTCATCATCGTAGAAGAGGCATCGCAAGGTGGGGATTCGTAGACGTCGTCAGAGTGCGTCCGAGGTGGAAGTGGTGTCTCCTCACTTTTCGTGGTGAAGATAATGGTGGTGCATTGTCATTCTTCGTGGAACCGTAATTCTTCGTCGGAGGATCGGAGTTCTTCCAAAATCTCAAGATCTCTCCCCAATCTTCCTTCATACTATGAAATTCCTCCCGCAAAAAATAAAATAAGAGTCTTCTCTTATTATTTTATTATCACATTCAAACCACTTCATTTATTTATTTGATGTGGTTGAATTCATTAAATTAATGTGTTGGTAATAATTAATGTGGGAGAGAGTAGGAGGTGAGAGTTATCATAAATATGGGAGAGTTTTCATGTTTAATGGGGGGAGTTTAAAGAGGGTTATGGGAAGTTATAAGGTTGGAGATCGTGTGGGCCCCACCTCCCATATTACCACACATGGGAAGTTGGGTGGTTATGGGCCCCACCAATAACTTCCCATGGAAGTGTTTAACTTCCAAGTATAATAAAATAAAATTGTACAAACAATTTTATTTACTTCTTAATTAAACCCCAAATAAAAATTCTCAACCCGCTTAAAATGCAACTGCGGTAAAGATCCCCTTAAGCAATTACTGGTGCTTCATGTTCATCGGTGCCCTTGGATTTCAATTCCGAGCACTGGTTCAAAATATAGAAAAACCTGCTCGTTCGTTTACTGAACGTACCCAAGATAAACTTCCAAAATTGATTTGGGGCACACCGGGCCTCGGAATCAAGTGTCATCAGAAGCCACAGACTCGCAAAATTACAAAGTATTTAAGAAAAAAAATTCCTTGAAATTTTCGGGTCTTTAAATTACTCCCACCTCAGGGATTTACGTCCCCGTAAAGCTACAACATAAACTAGGGGAACAAATGAGGGTACTAAGCACGCATTTGAGCCTCTTGCTCCCATGTGTTGTCCTGGAGGTTCCCGTGCTGCCAACGAATGCGTACAAGAGGAATCGACCATCAATGTAGGACCTGCTCCTGTCAATACTCGATCTCCACTGGGACCTCTGCAAAATTCACCTTGTCATTAATGTCCAGCTCCCCATGATCAATGATGTGAGTCGTGTCATGCATGTATCTCCTCAACTGAGATACGTGGAAGACGTCATGCACTCTGTGTAACTGAGGTGTAAGGGCCAGGTGGTAAGCCACCTCGCCTACCCTTCTAAGGACCTGGAATGGTCTGATGAAGCGCTGCGATAACTTGACGCCCCGCCAAACCTTCGTAATCCACTTCAAGGTGAGACCCGTAAGAAAACGTGGTTTCCATCCTCGAACTCCAGTGGTCTCCGCCTCCTATCAGCATAGGACTTCTGTCTGCTCTGTATAGTCCTCATTTGCTCCTTGATGACCTGCACCTTCTTCATCATAGCCTGAACCATCTCTGGTCCAACGAGTGCTGACTTCCTAGGGCCAGTCCTTCATAGAGATGATCTGCATGGTCAGCCATACAGTGCCTCGTATGGTGCCATCCAGATGGTGGAGTAGTAGTTGTTGTTGTACACAAAATCCACCAAGGGTAGGTGATCCTCCTAGCTACGACCAAAGTCAAGGACACATGCACGGATCATGTCCTTGAGTGACTGAATGGTCCTCTCCATCTGGCCATCCATCTGAGGATGAAAGGCGGTGATCAAGCGTAGCTGCGTCCCAAAAGCCTCCTGCAACCCCTTCCAAAGCTGGGAAGTAAAGTGAGTGTCTCGATGGGAGATGATAGATGATGGCACACCATGAAGCCATGTGATCTTCTAAATGTAGAGGTGTCTGAAGCTATCTACTAAGCCCTGCTCTTTGATTGGTAGGAAGTGGGCCAACTTGGTGAGTCAGTCTACGATCACCCAGATGGAGTCGTGTCCTCTGGAAGTACATGGAAGCCCCATCACAAAATCCATGGATATCCCATCCCACTTCCACCCCGGGAACTCTAAGGGTTGTACCAAATCTGCAGGTACCTGGTGATCTGCCTTCACATGCTGACAAGCGAGGCATCGAGAAACGAACTCTGCTACAGCATTCTTCACTTATGTCCTGCAAGAGCTGCTAAGATTTCTCCTTTGCCGAAAGGAGAAATCTGACCTCATCTACTAGATGAAACACGTTATTTGCCTAATATAGTAAATCCTGACATGAACGGTTTTATTTCATGCTATGGACGACGTCGTAAGGGCTCGACACTATTACCAAGAGATCCAACTGTTACTCTCACCTCCAAGGGTCGAGTCACACTGTCGGCAGCAATGTGTGATAACTAAGTCTCCTCCAGTAGGAATATCAAAAGTGAGGGTCAAGTCAACAGTTTTAACCGGAACCTCTCAGTATCAACCACTTAAAAAGGACAGGGAAGAAAACATCACAAGAACAAGTGTATTTTATTACTATAGCTCAAAGTACAAAGATACAAATCATCCATAAACAACAACATTAACAAGCTAGTAGCATCATGAACAAAAGTCTCCATGCCTGGAGCTAGTCCCGCTCATTCCCATCTTCTCCCAAAGCTCTATGGTCATAGGCCTAAGCTGTCTAAAGATGAGATCTCCTCTGTCCACCTGTTCCCTGCGGTCGGGGTGCTCCTCCTAGTGGTGGTGGTGGTAGGGCCTCAAAACGTCGTCCACCACCTACTGCTTGGACAGCACCTCTGCCACATCTGCCTGCTCCCGGAGGACCACCACGGTCGAACCTCTACCTCAGAGGTCCTTCTACTGCCTACGGCTCATCTTCAGGGTGGGTCGGGCAATCTCAAGCCATGTGACCCTTCCCACTGCAAGCATATCAAATCCTGCTCCTCGTATGGCTGGCTCTGTTTCATGTGTCCCTCACTACCGAACCTGCATCCTGAGATAGCTCATCTGATGGCTTGTTCCTCTTGGACCTCTGCATCAACTGTCTACTACTGGCTGTAGAAGACTCTACTTCGTGTCATCCTGCGGTGGTTCTCGCTGCTGATGGTTGCTCAGCGAGAAAACTCTCTACTAGAAGGGCTCTCTCCAGCACCCTCGCCTGCATCAGGATGTTGAGGGAGATTATTGAAGCCCTGATCTCATCTCTGGGTCCCTGCTCAAAGGTTTGGTCCCTGAAGAATGGGTCTCGTATCATGTCTGTGGAGTAGCGTGAGAGGTCAGTAAACCTCTCTAAGTACTGGGCTAATGTCATGCTGCCATGTCGCAGCTGTAGTAACTCCTGGATGCGCACCACACAGAGGGTGGCTGGTACATTCTCCGAACGGAAGAGGCTCTCAAAGTCCATCCAAAGTAGTGATGTCTCGTTGTGCACTTGGAGCATCAGGCTCCACCATCTACCTACTTCTATGTGCAGGATACTTGCGGCAAGGATCATCATAAGATCTTCCGGTGGCCCTACCAATCTGAAGACTCATACAACAGCCTCCACCCAATCCTCGGCTGCATGAGGGTCCGTCTCTCCACGGAACTTGGGCGGCCTCTGTCACTGAAACTCATGCAGCATAATCAGGCGGCATGCACTCTCTGCTGCTAGGGCTGGTGGTATCGGTGGCCCAGCAGGTAGAGGTACCATTGGTGCCTCTGCTGTAATGGGGCCCTGCACCGAGGCCTCGTCACTCGGTGGGCAGCCATATCGCATGTGGTTCGGAACCCTAGCTCGCGGCCTTCGTGGGGCCATCCTAAAAAGTAACAGGTGAGCCATGGTTAATACAGTATACCTAGTCAGATGACACAAAGTAATCACAAAGAAAACCTTTGAAACACACAAGCAATCAATGTTTTCATGCACTGAGTCGGAAATCAGAAGTCAGGGTCCTAGTGTATGGATACGTCAGCCGCCGCACCAACACTAGACTCCCTGTACTGATAACCACACTCAATAATCTAAACATTATTGCTTCACAGAGAAGAAATTATCAGAGTCCTAAGTTCTACGGTAGAACCGACTCCTCTAATACGAATTTGTCACGACCCGTCCTCGGGGCCCGTGTCGTGACTACCCCAAACCCGCCTTCCATAGGCCATGGGATGGCGACTAGGCATAAATCCCGATAAAATGGAAGGCATTTACTTTATATAAGTAAACAAACACAATAGAGTATGAAAGATGGAGTAAACACAAAGTAAACTGAGTACAAAAGTAAGTGCTGAAAAGTAAATGGGCCAGTATACAAACCCAACTGAAAGTACAGTACAGCTGAGAAAGAAAGTAAAACAGCTAAAAAGTAAAGCAGCAACCACTGAGTCATCCTCTAGGAATCCCGCCTAAAGGTTGGGTACAAATAGTCTCCTCAGCACCTCGAGTCCGTCTGTCTGCTCTGAGTACGTCACACCAGGTGGTCCACCTCCGGGTACCGTCCAACTCAACAAGTCTACACCTCAATCAGCATTGTCCGTCATCTACATCCAACACAACATAGTGCGGGCATAGCCTGTGCAAGGGTGAGTATAACGATACTCAGTAGGGACCCTGAGACCCCTGAAGGTCTCCCATAATCCACGAAGGATAAACCATAAAGGAAAGATAAAAACACGAATTATCAACCAACTCTACTTAGGTATATGCCCATACATATACCTAAGTCATCAATTCCAGTTCGGCTCCAACTCATGAACCCAAGTACAACCCAGTCCACACAAGAAAACACAACCCAGTCTACACAGGAAAGCAAGTCAAACACATCGATAATAATGATTAAAAATCAAGACTCAGCTCACACAGGTATACATCTTTCGCATAGAGATAAAGATGGTCAGATGTAGTCACTGATTCATCTAAGCTTTCGGACCCACATAGGATACTAGACCAGCCAAGCTGTCAAACCCACTCAGGATACAAGACCATCTACTCTGTCGGACCCACTCAGGATACAAGTACAGAAGTCATCATTGTCGAACCCACGGAGAATCCCAGTACAGAAGTCATTTCCATTGAACCCACAGAGGATTCTAGTATGGTAGACATCACCATCCAACCCATAGAGGATCCTAGTATGGTAGACGTCGTCATCGAACCCACAGAGGATCCTAGTACGGTAGTCGTCTTCGTCGAACCCACGGAGGATCCTAGTATGGTAGACATCATCGTCGAACCCATGGAGGATCCTAGTATGGTAGTCATCGTCGTCGAACCCACGGAGGATCCTAGTACAGTAGTCGTCATCGTCGAAGCCAGCTCTAGGGTTCCCGCACAAAGTACGCTTGATTCCGGGAGGGTCTGCTCCTCGAGCAAAGGGGTCATCACATCAACTATCACGAAGTCTAGAGTTGATATACCCCGAATTTCTGCCATGTCATAGGGGGATAATCCAAATAAAACATAACCAAGATACTATGTACAAAATAACCAAGCCTTTTACCAAAAAGTACATGGCGTGTTGGTATACAGTACATGTCGTGTAGTCAGACCTCGGGTACTACCCGTGTGCAATGGCCCGTGTCGAAGAGCTGGTCATGTAGAAAAGTAAGTACATGGCATGTGGTGTGGTTACATGATGTGTCCAAACATCTGGGGTCGGCTCTGTGTACGCTATTCATGTGCCCGTACATGGCCTCAACCCGTGTTCTCCAACCCTTGTAATTGGTACACAGGTTAGCCCATACCACTGGCCATGTCTGGCCGTGTGGTAGAGTACATGCCCGTGTACTCCACACCGTGTCCGTGTATCCCCGGGATACACGCCGAGTCTCGTGAAGCTGTTCCTACCAATCTACGTAGTGAGTACACATCGTGCTTCTTGATCGTGTATTTCTATCTGTGTCCGTGTATTTCCCAAATCACACACTGAGTCTCGTGTAGCTGCCACCTTCTTGTTTTGTGGCGAGTGCACGCCATGTGACAGAAGTCACACGCCGTGTGTAATCCATCTGACGTCTGAAACCCTAGCCACAGAATACCCGAACTACACGGCGTGTTCTTCAGGAGTACACACCGTGTAGTCTGGAATTTTCCAGAAATGACACATCTGGCCAGCGCGCCACCCATGATGTCCTTTCTTCTTTCTGATGGTTCATTCATCATGAAACTTCAGACTCTAGATCACCCTGATGTCATGAAGTCGATTCCGGTGTTTTCAGGCATCCAATCGACTCCAAAAACACGTTTTGAATTCCTACTCAAAGAACGGTCAAGGAACGGTCCATCCCATTCCAGTCCGAACCGCCGCCCGCTATCATTGTCGCACCTCCTCTAGGTCGTCGTGATATTGAGTCTTCAATTTTGGGTTCGTTGCGTCGCATAAAGAACCTGTAATGATATGTTGTTCATCACCCATGAAGAACATGAAGAACCACCAACAATCACAATAATGGCAGAGGATTCGGACCGTGTTAGTTTGGCCCGGTATATCCGCATTAGTTCGGTAGCTGGCGGTTAAGGAGAAACAAAACATGAAGGAAGAAGATTCAATGATGTTCGAATCAAAACACACCCCTACCTCAACAAATGATGTTGAACTTCAGCATCACAGAAGACAGTGTCATGAGGTGAGGATTCATAGATGTCGTCGGAGTGCATCTGAGGTGGAAGCAGTGTCTCCTCTCTTGTCGCGGAGAAGAGAATGGTGGTTCGTTTTCGTTCTTTGTGGAATCGGCGTTCTTCGTCAGAGGACCGGTGTTCTTCCAAAATCTCATGAGTTCTCCCCAATCTTCCTTTGCACTACGAAATTAAATGATCCGTTGCTCATCACCCATGAAGAACACGAATAACCACCATCAACCACAATAATGGAGGAGGATTCGGACCGTGTTATTTTGGCCCAGTCTCTCCACATTAGTTCGGTAGCAGGCGTTTAAGGAGAAACAAAACATGAAGGAAGAAGATTCAACGATGTTCCAATCAAAACACACCACTACCTCAACAAATGATGTCGAACGTCGGCGTCGTGGAGGACGGCGTTGTGAGGTGAGGATTTGTAGACGTCGTCAGAGTGCGTCTGAGGTGGAAGCGGCATCTCGTCACTTGTCGCGGAGAAGAGAATGGTGGTGCGTTGTCGTTATTCATGGAAACGGCATTCTTCATCGGAGGACTGCTGTTCTTCCAAAATCTCAAGAGCTCTCCCCAATCATCCTTCACACTATGAAAGTCCTCCACCCAAAAATAAAATAATATGATTATCCTATTATTTTATTATCACACCCAATTTAAAATTCAAATTCAAACCACTTCATTTATTTAATTGAGGTGGTTGAATTCATTAAATTAATGTGTTAACAAGAGTTAATGTGGGAGAGAGGAGGAGGTGAGAGGTCTCATAAATGTGGGAGAGTTGTCAAGTTTAATGGGGGAGTTTAAAGAGGGTTATGGGAAGTTGTAAGGTTGGGATTCGTGTGGGACCCACCTCCCATATAACCACACATGGGAAGTTGGGTGGTTGTGGGCCCCACCAACAACTTCCCATGGAAGGGTTTAACTTCCATGGATAATAAAATAACATTTTACAAACAATTTTATTTACTTCTTAATTAAACCCCAAATAAAAATTCTCAACCCGCTAAAAACGCAACTATGGTAAAGATCCTCTTATGAAATTACCGGCGCTGCGAGTTCATCGGTGCCCTCAGATTTCAATTCCGAGCACCGGTTCAAAAGATCGAAAAACCCACTCATTCGTTTACTAAACGTACCCGAGCTAAACTTCGGAAATTGATTCTGGGCACACCGGGCCTCGGAATCAAGTTCCGTCAAAAGCCACGGACTCGTAAAATTACAATGTATTTAAGAAAAAAAAATCTTGAAATTTATGGGTCTTTATAAAAGTCTTGGTAGAGTTTTTTTCACAATTCCTCACTAGTCGGAAAGTGAAGGCTGGGCATCAGATTCAAGCAGGATTAGCACATTCACTAACGATGTCAGAGTGGAAGTGGGATGGAATCTATATGTACTTTGTGATAGGGCTTCCACGTACGTCCAGGGGACATGATTCTATCGGGTTGATCATGGACTGACTCACCAAGTCAGCCACTTCCTACCTATCTAAGAACATAGATTAGTAGAGAGCTTGGGACACCTCTATGTATAGGAGATTGTGCGACTTCATGGGGTGATATCGACGATCTCCTTGGACTGTGACACACGTTTTACTTCCATGTTATGGAACGGATTATAAGAGGCGTTTGAAACTCAACTATATTTGAGCACCTCCATTCATCCTCAGAAAAATGTTCAGACTGAGCGGACCATACAGACACTAGAGGACATGCTTCATGCATTCGTCCTTGATTTTGGCCGTAGTTGGGAGGATCAATTTCCCTTGGTGGAGTTTTCATACTACAATAGTTATCACTCCTCCATCAGTATGGAACCATTCAAGGCCTTGTATGGTCGACCATACAGAAAACCTCTATGCTGGACAGACCTCGGGGAGTCAGCACTTATGGGTCCAGAGATGGTATGGGCTACCATTGAGAAGGTTCGGATAATCTAGGAGAGGATGAGGACTACAAAAATTAGTAACAAGTCTTATGCTGATAGAATATGGAGACCTTTGGAGTTTCAAGATGGGGACAACCTATTCTTGCGAATCTCCTCTCAGCATGGACTATAGAGATTTGGCTGAGACGCCAAGTTATCACTGAGGATTATTGGACAATTTTTGATACTTTGGAGGATAGGTGAGGTGGCATACCACTTGGCACTACCACCATAGTTGGATAAGGTGATTGATTTATTCCATGTATCACAACTGATGAGATATGTGCACGACCTATATCACATCATCGACCACGGTGGTGAGCTGGACTTCTATGATGGGGTGATGTTTACAGAGGTTCAAGTAGATATTGAGGACCAACAAAAGAGAGACCTTCGTGGGAAGTCGATTCCTCTAGTGTGCAATCACTGGTAGCACAGGAACCTTCAAGAGAGTACATGGGATTGGGAGGCTCAGATTCGTGCTCAGTACCCCCATTTTTTTCTTTGTCTGGGTTGTGGCTTTCAGATATGAATAGCTCTAAATTGGGGAGAATTTAAAGACCTTAATTTTCCACATAAATTTTTATTAATTATATGGAATTATTATGAGTTTGTGAAAATTTACGGCATGTGATTCCAAGGCCCGGTGTTCCTGGAATGAATTTCTGACCTTTTTTTGGGTACGTTCAGTGAACACGCAAGCGAAGTTTTATAACTTTTGAACCGGTACTCGGATAAAAAATCCTAGGGAACCGTTGAATCTGTGGTGCCAAGATTTTCTTAAGGTATGCTTCACTTAGACTGCAGTAGGACCAAAGAAAATGTTATGTTTTGGGACCTTTTTTTAAAATTAAATAAATAAAATAACTTTTTATTTTATTTTTTTCTATATTATTCTCCAACGGACACGCGGAGGTGGGACCAGTGATGTGTCATGCCATTAAATGGCATGACCCTTCATTCATATGTAATAGAATAGTTAGAGAATTGGTAATCTTCCAAATTAATGAGCCCCCATTAATTCCCATCACTGTTAGACACCCTCCCCATCTCCTATTTATATTGAGCTTTGGGAGAGTTGTCAGCATAGCTTCACCAAGAAATGAAGTGATGAAGGAGTTCCGAGACTCCATACCTTTAGAGGACTGATCCGGTTCCGGAAAGTGGTGAAGAGTGACACTGAAACCCCGAACCGAAGGATGACGTGCATGTGGTGTCTTTGGAAACCTGTGGCAGGTACAAAGATCACTAATCCACCTTCAAGTGTGGATGTTCTTAAATGGTTTTACGAGGTAGGGGTTTTCTTTTTGTTTAATTCAAGTGAATTTCTTGAACCCTTTAATCCTCCCTTGTGATTAAAAGCCAATGTGGAGGGTGTGGGACTAACGAACCCAGCCCGGACCACCGCTACCTTGTTACCTATGTGTTCTCTGTGGAATACCGCCAGTGCGGCGGAACTGAATGGATATGATGAAGGTGGTGTGCCATCATAAGCCATAAGAGGAGGTCGTGGTACTATTCAATGGCGATCAGTGGAGCAGCCGGCACCGGCCGGCCATGGAGGAGGTGCGGAGTGCCATCACGCGCCATCGGAGGAAACCGTTGCAGCTTGTCAGCAGCAATATATGGAAGAGCCTGTCGGCACACCGGTCGGCCATGGAAGGGAAGGGAAGTGTGACCAGTGTGCCACCAGTAGATCCGCGGCTCTGATGTCGTGGCGGCAAGACCCATTCAGGTCCCGCAGGTGATTTGGCAGCACCAATAGGTGATGTCGCTTGGTCTTCCGAACAGAGGGGGTCTCTCCCCTCCCGTGCCAGCTCAGTAAAACCACTGGGGGCCACACCACATGCAGCTGGGTGGCACCCCCTGTGGGTTGGACTGCAGCCCTCCGCTGGCTAGGCTGCCCCCTCGCAGGCCGGGCTGGGTCGGACCGGACTCGGGCCCAATTGGACCCAGAAACACTTAAAGGGCCATATCTTGAGAACTGGACGTTCTTTTGATGAACCTTCTATGGCGTTGGGATCCTTCGATCGATATGGTCCTTTATGTATACTCCAATTGAGTTTCAGATACAGTTGGTGTATGGCCGGGTGGATCGAACTTGAATCCAACCGGGGCCCTATAACTAAAATGCTAATAACTCACAGACCGAGCGTCCAATTGACGCACTGTCCATCGTGTTGGAACCCTTACGGCATGGCAGTCCTTTGGGTTACTACTTTTTGGATTTTATTGGTGTTCGAGGTATGACCAATATCTCAAGGGGAATATTCTACAAAACTTGAGCGCACTGAGTGCGGGGAATCCAGTGGCTGGCTATAACGGGAAGAAAGAACATTGATCATGTGTGGGATTTCATCTATAAGATCTTGTGTGGTTCAGTGCTCAGCGATCCAATGTGGGTTAGTGCATAATGATCCTATGTGGGATAAATCCTGTGTGGGTCAGCGCATTCCAATCCTATGTTGGTCAGATCCTATGTGGGTTAACAGGGGTGAGTTACCTATCAATCCTGTGTGGGTCAGATCCTGTGTGGGTCAGCAAGGGTTAGTTATATATTGATCTTTTATGGGTCAGAAGTAGTGCTAATTAACAGAATAAATGATTTACCCTCAAGACTAATCATTTTTACTTTTGTACTTATGTTATACCTGAGGGTGAGCTAAATCTTTTACCTTTTTGGTACTTTTTTCTTTGTGGTGAAACATGTGTGGTACTTCTATCTTCATGGTGTTACCTGTGTGGAACTTCTATTTTCATGGTGTTTCTTGTGTGGTACTTCTAGCTTCGTGGTGTTACATATGTGGTGCTTCTTCTTGGGTGGTGATGTCTTTGTGGTGTTACATGCGTGGTACTTTTATCTCAGTGGTATTACCTGTGTGGTTTTTCTTCCATCATGGTGTTACCTTTGTTGTATTCTTCCCTCGGGTAAGAGGTTGATATATCTTGATAACTTAGGTATTTGTATAGGAATATACCTATGTAGAGTTGAATCCTTTATTTGTGGTATTTTTTCCTTTTTGGAACTCTATAAGACCGACAAGGTCTCGGGGTCCCTAATGGGTATCGTTATACTCACCCCTGTAAGGGCTACACCTGCCCCTTGTTGTGCCTTGTGCAGATGACACAAAACGTTGATCGAGGATGAGGGATACGGGACTGGATGGTGCTCGGAGGTGGACCATTTGGTGTGATGTGACGCTGGGACTACTGATCACGATTTGTACCTACCCTTTAGGTAAGATCTATAGTGGATGATCCAAGAGCTGATTTTCACTTTTCATCTATTTGTACTTTTTAGTTGTACTTGTACTTTTCCTGTTGGGCTTGTATTCTAGCCCCTTTACTTTCAGCACACTTTTACTATAGCATTTTACTTGTGGTTTCTCCTTGTAGTGTTCTTGGACTGCGGGCTGTACAGGTTTAAAATGCAATGCCTTCCCATATTTGGTATATACCTTTCCGGTGCAAGTCGCCTTCCCCTGTCCTATGGAAGGCCAGCTTAGGGTAGCCACGACATGAGCCCCGAGAGATGAGGTGTGACAAAATAAACTTATATTTTTTGGAAAACATCAATCACCACCCAAAATAAGAAAGATCATGATTCGAAGATATTTTTAGGAGTTCAAAATTAATATTTGATATTATATTTACAGAGAGAAGGGGATTAATTATAAAAATTAATATAGGTGTATAATATCAAAGCATGACTCAATGAAGGGTGAATGAGAGGGAACCCTTACATGTTAATGAACATACAAATAAAACCCACTTGGAAGAGAGAAATCCAGAAGTTGAAGTTAAAATACCAGGAATAAATATAATACATTATATGAAACATTCAATTGGAAGTAAAAACCCATTTAATATAAATTAGGTTTATAACTCATAATGTGTCTCAAAGAATGAAATTTTGAGATAAAACCCATACAACTTTAGTAATTTTTTAATAAAAAATCATTAGAAAGAGGAAAATCCTATTGTTATATAAATATCAAGAATTAAATCATGGATTATTAAAAAATTAATTCTTGTATTATAGATATAATATTGTAATACAAAAATAGTTAATAACATAAAACATGTCTAAATAAAGAGAAATTGAGATGAAAACCCACACCTCATGTCTGGAAGCACTCTACACATGCACTTAACAGCCAGAATAATTAAATAAATTTATTTATATATATAAACCAAAGAATAATATTGATTCATATTTTATTTTTATATTACGTCTATTATATTTTAATACTTATTTTAAACATAATTTTTCATTATGTCAGTTACTCATCATTTTAGATCAATATTATCATAAATCCTAATATATGTTGACCATGGTAGAACCATTAAAAATTATTTTAATAATAAATATAATATAAATAGGGTTATATATATAATTTTTATATAATAAATATATTTTTAAATCCATCCATGATGAATTGTCATGGGGAATGAAACTCATTTCTCATAGAGGCATTAGTTTGCACATAAACATGATTACTGTTTATTTATCTCAATGAATTAGAGAGAAATAAGATAAAATATAATTTAAAATTTTAAGAATTTTATTTATATAATAATTATTAATCCATTAAATCATTTTTTTCAACCATGAATTGTGATAATGAAAATCGTAAGACATTATTTTGGGAATATGGTAGTCTGTGGAAATCATTGATGATGCAATTGTTTGTCTTGGCAGATGGATAAGAATGTATATTGGTAATTAAAATAATATAATAACATATAAATATAATAATTATAATTATTTAATTATATTTATATCTATATAATATATTTTGAATAGAAATAATATGGATAAAAAGTTGTGTGGAATGTAAAAATTATGGTTGTGACCTGATCTTCTTCTTAAAGATTTCAATGGATGTGAAGGACCTAAGATAAATTCTAGAGACCATGGGATTACAAATGGAAAATTTAATTATTGGATATCTTTTTACCATATTTTCAAGGAAATGTATATTTTTAATTGAGTCTCTTTAGCGGTTTAACTAATACCCCAATAAAAGTGATCAAAAAAGCACTTTTGGTAATACTATTTACATTTCCATGAAATCAATAATCTATTACAAGGTAAATGACCCCATAGTTTTAAAATATTTGAGTATGGGGGTGATATTGGGTCCAAAAAACATCATAAAATTCTATCAACCAATGTTGTAAATTTTTTCTTTTCTTTTTCCATAGGATTTTAAATTTTTACATTTTTATTTTTATCTTGACAAATAGTTTTTAGGTAATTACATTAAATCTTATTTAAAAAATATTAGGTAACCATATTACCAAATTGTAATATACTGAAAACAAATTAATCGTAAATTTTTATAATAAAATTTTCAAATATGATAAAATAAACTTTTGAATTAATATATTTAATATATATATATATATTATTTTTCTATAGAAAAATTAGTTTTTTAAAATTTTGTGTTCTTAATATTATTTTGTGTTGATTACCAATTGAATGATTTTAACTAAAATTATATATTAGATTCAACATTATATTATAGTTATAATATAAATTGTATAATATTTATCGAATAATGAAAAATTACATGATATTTTTAAAAAAATATTTTTCGAAAACTTGTTTTACCATTATTGAAGTAATTCAATCTAATCTTACTGATTCTATATTTTTTTGGAAAAATTGAATTTTACATGCTAAATAATATTTATATGTTTAAATTAAATATTATAAATATTTATAATTTTTAATTTTTATATGTTACCAATAATATGTTTTAATATGAGCATGTAAAAGCTGTTTTTAGTGTGAAACATTACATGAGATTCTAAAAGGAAAAAATTATGTTTAATAAATTCCCCATATTATTTTAAAATACTTAAAATTAAATATTAAATATATATTTTTTATATAAAAATGTTTTCTTAAAATTTTATGTCATTATTATATTATAAAACTTATAGGTTTTATCCAAATAATTATACTTACTATTAGAATAAAAATAGTATTATATTTAAAAAATTTCCAAAATTAACGAGACTATAATATCATCATTGAAACTAAAAAAAATGAGAAAATATTTTTAAAATCTCAAAATCTAAAATGTATAAATTCAATTTTTTATAAAATCATAAAATATAATGTTAAAAAAATTATTATACATTGACATTTTCAAATATTTGATGTTATAAATCTTATTTTATACAATATATCTACTTAATTGTTGTTAATAATTTATTAATATGACATATAATTTATAATAATTAGTCAAAAAAATTTAAATATAAAATTATATGACATTAAAAGGGACTTTTTTTAAATTATGTTTCTATATAATAAAATATCTTATTACCTTTTTGTTACACTAATTGAATTTCATTCATACTAAATGTGACTTTTTTTCTTTATATTAATATTTCATAAATTGGTTATGCATATTTATTTCTAAAAATTTAATGGCAAGGTTTTGACATTCATAGTTAACTATTTATATTTTTTCCTAATATACAAGATTTTCATTTATGTTCGTTGTTCCATTTGGAGGATGTTATTGAACACATTATCCTTATTAGATGACAACCTGTATTAAAATCTCAGGTGATTTCATGTTTCAACATTTTCATGGGTTATTCATGTAATGAATCTTAATCACATTATAATTATCATATTTATTCATTATATATATGTTAATGACCATTTATATAAGGTTGTGATGAAAAATTATTTACATCACTTGTTAAAGATGGTAGTCCATACTTACACGTGAGTAATGTTATCATTTTTAACAATCAAAAAAAAAAGTTTAAAATAATAATGTACCTTCCTAGAATCATAATAATATTTCGAATATCATATAATTTCAATAAATCCATAAATATGAAAATCCAAGTATGTTGGACAAGAAAAATGATTGTTATCGCATTGTGGAGGTGGTAACCCACATGTATACCTGAATGATGTGATCGTCTATCATAGGTTTGAATATAGGTAAAAAAATAGTGAAACCTTAAAATAAAAACATTTTAGTATATAAATTATACTAACATAATCATGTTAATATGGTTATTGAAGATTTTTAGGATATTGATTAAGAAATAAACATAGAATGATTCGTTGAAGATGATTATGCCTTTTTTGAGAAACCCTAATATTCTTACACCTTAAGCCTTAATAGGATGGTGTTTTCATAATACCAAAATCTCTAAGGCGTGGGGAAATAATTTAAGAAGATATTTCTATAGTAATTTTCAAAACTAAAAGACTCGATATTAGTGAATTAGTGAAGGGGTTAGGATCACTTTTATAAGTGAGATGGGTGCTACTCTTGTAAATACATAAAACATTAAAATATTATATAGTAATATTCAAGGGAATGTATCACCATTGAATTATAAATTAGAATATCTTAAACTTATGAAATTTAGGCATGTTTAAGTTATATTTTAAACAATATGTTTTTGGTTAACCCCCTAGTTAACACTTGTTAACAAAAAGAATGTGACAAATTTTTACCAATGTTATTATTCATTATGAAAAAAATGAATGTTTCCTTATAAAAAATTATTCATATTTATTTCAATTGTGGAAAAAAAATTATTAAATTAAATTTCAAAATTTGGTGGAAATTTATACTAAAAAATTCTTAAAAAAATGAAATGAAATGAATTTTTGAAAAAAAAATGCTTTTTATACATAACACTGAATTTACACAAATTTCATGCTTAGTAAAAACATTTAAATGAATTTTAAATTGTTTTATTGAATATATTATCATAAAATTTAATTACATTAATTCATCAAAACTGATTAATTTTATTTATTAAGACAAAAACAAATTGTGCTTAAAACCCAATTTTCATAAAAATATCCATTTTTTCTTAAAGTGCCTTGATTTTTATTTATTACCAATTATTAAATGATGAATTCATTTTAGTCTTGATAAAACAATAATTTTTCAACATATTAACACATTGAAGTAATTTTTCAAAAAAATAAATGTGAAAAAACAATGATGATAGACAAAATACTTCAAAACACTTCTTTATGATTTATTGTATTTTCTAAGTGAATTATAAATTGTTTGTTATAATTATATTTCATTTAAACATCATATAATGATCATATTTTTATATTTTATGATCATTATTCACATAATCTCAAGGTTGTGTTCTAAAAAATATATCTAATTCCATAATTTATGAAAATGTAAATTATTCTAATATCTATGGGAGCTAATTTAGTTTTGGGAGAACTACTGGTAGTGATAGAGTATAGTTTGTGGAGACTAACATCAAACACAGAACTATTTCATGGATTATAAATTGACTATATTATGGTAAGGTTATTTTTGAGGTACTCCAAACCTATAATATGTGTGTCTTATTACTGTATCATCAACAATTACATTGAAACATCAGTCATGATAACATTTATGATGGAAGTGGATATACTAATTAAATAGTGTATTTCTTTGAAAAGTTCAAAATTAAGAATATTTGATATGATGTTCTATATAGGTGATTATTTGAATATTAGAAGAGATATGGAAGGACCTTTTTGACAATGGATGGATTGTAAAGAGTGTAAAATATGATGGAGGATTGTGGGATAAAAGGACCATATTTTTTATAATTTTATTGAGTGATGGTTCTGTGGGAGTTCATCAATGTGATGGAATTATATATTCTCGATGTTATAGACTTGTATATATGTATGTTTCTGAGGGTTTTTTAGAGTTCACATTATCAAATATCTCACGGATTATCATTAATCTTAGTTTTAGATTCTTTATATGTGAAGTTAGCTAAATTTTAGGGCCATGAACTAGTTCATGATTAAACTTTTTTATGGGAATTCAAAAAATTAGATGGAATACAACCCTTATAATGTTTCCCTTGAGGGATTACATAAAATCATTCATATAAGATTATGGTTTCAGTTTAATTATATCCATTTCTTTAGGGGGTGATTGTATGATCGGGATCATGCAAGTTAAACAACAATGAGAGAGATAGATGTATGTATGTATGTTTACTATTGGGTATTTGGTGAGAGCATGATAATATTCTATGGGTGTTATATTTTTGGACTTAACCTATGAAAAAATTATTCATGTGGAATATTTCTAGGTTTGGTATGAAAAATATTTTTTTCATTAATATTAAATGTTATGGAATTAATGTATCAAGAAGTTAAAATTTTGAAACTTTTATAGAGACTAAATCACCTAACTCATGGTAGCCCAAGTTTAGATCCATGGAAGAAGTTTTTTTGAAGTTAATTAATGATAATATTTGAGGTAATTATATGTAGTAGGTTTAATGGAATTGATTTATATAATTCAACACACCAATATTTACATGTGGGAATTTTGAGAAGAAACTTCTAATGGATTCATCTAGTTGACCTATTCATTTTCATGAGTGGAGGAGTGATGTGAATTGAAAGTGTAAGGCCTTGCATTTCTTCGAATCATGGAAATGATTATAAATTTAAATTTTATTCATTAGAATTATTTGGATGGGTATGATGGTTATTTTACACTAGAATATGATCTCAGAAACTTTTTATGATCATGTTTTTCCCCCAAAATTGGTTGTTCACCCTTGGACTGGAGTTTGTGGAATTTTGGGCCTCTCGGATTTTGGATGAGTATTTAATATATAATAAATTATATATTACATGATTTTTTATGTTATTTTTTTAAATAATTTGATCATAATTTTTAATTGAGATTCAATCTTTAAAATTGAATCTGAAATGAGGTTTTCTATAATTCCATCCATAAGATCATAATGGGTGTTGATCCCTAGGTCAGGACACCATTTCATTTTTCATTTATTTTTCCTCACTCATCCTTTCATTTTTTGTTTCCCATTTCTTTTTCCCTTCCTCAAATTTCATTCCAATCATTTACATTTGTGATTCCCTTTTCAGGTCTTATATGGGAGTGGGAGAGGGGAAAAGAAATAAATAGGGGGGGATGGGAGGAGGTGTCACCACGAAGCTTGGGATAAGACAAATCATTGTGGGATGGTGGAAATGGATATTTATGGGAAATGATATTGTTGATTCCACCTACAGGCCATCCGTTTATTTTTTTCTATAAATCCCTATATATTTACCTATTTATAGTTTTAAATCTGTATATGTTTTGTTGGAGAACCCATGGGGTCGATTTTGGTAATTTTGGGGAAAACAAGGGTCTATCAAAGAACACAAGGTTTTCTTTTCAAAAAACATAATCACATGGTATTTGGTTTAAAGGAAGATGTCAAGTGTTCATACTCCTCAGGGATGATGTAGATTTTTTTTACTAAACTATGTGTAGTCTGCCTGCACTCTATATAGTTGCAAATGGCCATGTGGTTGAGTACATGGGATGAAACCATTTTTAAAGCATACATCTCCATGTATTAGTACCGAAACGAGCCACATATGGGTTATTGACATGTAGAAGTACAAGGCCAGACCCTTGTGTGACCTTTACATATATTAGTACATAGGAATACTTCATTTGTACTCAGGTTATATCAAAGTACATGGCTATGGTGGAAATTTTATATTGCATACCATGTTCTGAGGTAACAAACCATTAATGAAAATGTTATTACCCATTTGAGTAGTTTGGGTGATTTTTTACCTTATATATAGAATTGGAAAAAAGAGGATATCATTCAGATAATTTTTTCATATAGAATATGATGGGTGACCCTTTGGATGATTTGAATATTTTCAAAAGGTGCTTGGGGGTGAATATCTTATGATGGAGAGGTTCTTCACCTAGTGAATGAATCTAAAGGTCTCCTAAGTGGGATGTGGGATGAGATATATAGGAGTTTATTGGTAATTGTTAAGGGAAATATCATTAGATCACTAGGTTCATATAATGATTTTATCATGGAATTGTCCCTAGTTAGTGAAATTGTATTGTGACTTGAGAAGAGAGATAGGTTGGGTGTTCGGGAAAACATAGATCAACTTAGAAAGGGGATGGATTGGGGATACATAATTTTAAATTTTTTATATATTTGGTCTATGAGGCCCTGAGATGTTAGATAAAAGGTTATGGGTTATGTTACCTATGATATATGAGTGTTAGACTCAGCCACTGGTCTATTAGTAACGATCCTAAGGGTGATTCTTACATATAGGAACTAAATCATATATTCCTAAGAGGGATGTCTCTATATTCCTACTGATTCTAAGGATCCTAAGCGTTATGACATTATGAATTTATGGAATCATAAGACCCAATTGGGTTCTTATAGATAGACAGACCATGAGTGGGTGTGTTATGGGATTTATTATAGATAGTAGAATCTATCACAATAGAATTAATACTGAACATATGATCTGAAGGGATGAGGTGTTGATGATGGGGTTAATAGTTATTGAATCCCATATATTCTTTATTTTCAATCATGTGTTTTTTACATCTATGGATGCGATGAGTTATTTATTATTACCCAATAAATGGTCCTGATGAGATATGATGGTGAACTTAGGGTTTTCTAGAGGAGATTCCTAGGATCCAATGTTAGGCCTCATGTGACATAGATCTGGGAATACATGGGTTATAAATTTCATCATGGAGGCTTAGGTATATCACGGTATCCAAATATGGATACACATAAAGAATTAACAAGACATGAAGACTCAATATATAGTTTATTTGGGATTCTTAGGGCCCCATGGTTCCCAAGTATTCCTACCATATCATGGACATTTTTGTTTTTGATTGGTGATTTTTAAGAAGATTATTATTAATACGGAGATGCACAAATCACCCTTATGGCCATTCTAGTTTCTCTGGGTGAGATTTTGTGTTCTTCATTGAGATTCCCATGATTCATGGGATCTACCCATCTGGCATGGTGAAATATATGACAACCATAGGGTTAGTAATTTCTTAGGAGGATCAGGAATTTGATTATAGGCTTTCATTTCACTAGATTTCTGAGAGATGTCAGGGATTCATTGGATCCGGATTTTATGACCTCCAGGATGAATTTTTGTTCATTTGAAAATGGGAATTATGGATCCAATGGTTACACCCTAGAATCTGGTATTCTTCTTAGTCCATAGTCATCATGATGTGGTTAGATACACCCTAAAACTAGTTATAGAAGGTATAGTCGACTGTGGTCGAACACCCGATTATTGATAGAGGATTTTTTTGTTTTATACATAAATTAGTTATTCTCATCTTGATGGAGAATATTAGATGATAATGTACTTAAGAAATATGGTTATGGTTTCTCCATTTGGGGTGACCTATTATGATTCATTTTATAACCACTATAATCTCAATTTCATGGTTGTATGGACCATATTTTGGATTTCTAGTTTAAAACACCAGTATGATGGAATGGGTGGAGGCCCATAATTGCATGATCGAGTAGATCAACTTATGTGGAGTCTCGTGATTGGGTGGGAGTTTCTAATGAGTATTAGAGATTGGGATTAAGTTATGGATTATAGTTAAGAGTATATCCTTGTGAATTTTTTTATTTTTTTGTATATGTGATCAGAAATGTGGGAGAACAGTTGATGAATGATTGGAACACTTCTCTTGGATTTTTTTATCACATTTATTGTAGTCCTTTTTATATTTATCTTTTTACATTTCAATATTAAAATTAGTTTTATGATATTTTGTTAATTATTCTAATATGTTTTCTCTAATATGGGGGTATAGTATACTCATAGTACCACCATAAAACCCATGCTTATAATCATAACTGTTGATATACGATGAACCATGGCTGAGGTATTTTGGATAATAGGGTTGGGGAACCAGTCGAGTGGCCTCTAGGTTAGGACATTACAATGTGGTATCAATGATTTTACTTTGGACATACTATTTCATTCATTTTAATCAACGGATATTGGAATGTATCAGAGCATGAGATGGACATTAGGTTGTTGTATCATAGACACCAATTATGAAATGAATTCAATGATACTTTGGATGGGGTTGATGTTCTTGATTTTCAATTTTACAGTTGTATATGATATTCACTTCCTATGACACAAATGTTATTCATGATTCATGATTTATGATGGATATATAGTTCATAACCTAACTTACAGAATCTAGATATTGGATTTTAATTTTATCCTCTATAGAAATGTTGGATCTCATTCATCGTGACTAGGCACATAGGATCCACATGAAATGTATACATGCCTGTGTGATTTTATTGCTAATGAGTGGATCCATTTTTTAAACTCTCATAAACTAGTCATACACCATTTTAATATATAACTACTTGATGAAAATCTACTGAGCTAGGTTGAAATGTATGTAAGAATTATTCTGATGGAAGGTCTTCTCGATCTATGGTAACAAAATCATTGAGGAATATAGGGTTCCTTGGTGTGTGGTCCATGGATTGACCCTTTGTGGTCAATATAGGAATTTTATGCATTTCTGGAAAACCATTCCATGGATTTGTTTCATTCATTTTCAGTTATATATTTTTTCAAAAACAACCTATTTTGTTTTACCAATAAATAATTTAATAAAAATTTACTTAACTAAGCATGTGGCTATGATCCCATTGATATGGACCATCTAAGATGATGTCTTTGTTTATTGAAAAAACTATTATCATTGGGTAGAGTGGAATTTTTTTGGAGTAGTTCCTAGTGAGATTCAAGGTGAGAATCATTTCATAGGTGGCCTAATAGTGTTGGAATGGGATTCCATTATGGATGTGGGGCCCTAAAATGGGAATTTTCCACATTTTATTTCTTTGATTGTTTTTTATGTGAGCATGGATGATGTCCCATGAGTTATGAAAATCATTGAGACATAACCTTTGTTCTGTGTGAGAGGACCTAGAGACATCTATATGCGACTTTGTGTTTAGTGAGTAAATGTTTTTTGATGATCAAGTGAAACCAATGATAGAAGTTGGCTTGGGTTTTTTGGTAACTTTTTGGTAGTTTGTATGAGTTATTTATATATTTTTATATTTATTAATAGGAGGTTTCAATTATTTTATTTTATTTGAATGGTTATTCCTAGGGGATATAATATATTGGAACCATGGGTGTGTGACTCATTGAATGTGTGGAACCAGGACTTCCTTGGCATCAATGTGATCATTCATTTTCATGAGTAGTTTCAATACTGGAACTATTTTGGGAAGAATATTAATATTCTAGTGAAAGTGTGGATGCACACTTGTCACCTATAATGGTGTTCGGTGGTAGAGAAGCAAGTGTTTAAGCATCACATAGGTTTTATGCTGAGTTTTAATGACATGCACTGCGGGATCTCTAGTTAGAAAAAATTTAGATTCTATGGAGAATGGACAACCATGTGTTCATGACATCGGTCTCAAAAAGATGTGAGTTGGGATATATGATTAGTCACAATAAGAGCAAGTATCCCCTTTGTTTATTTTTATTGAGGTATCACACACTGGATATGTGATATAATTTCATCTTGGAATTGGGGAGAGGATGTTTGGGATTTGAGACTAGATGGTGTTGATTAAATGTTGAAGAAATTGTCACTAGGAAATTATGATGAAATTTGAAATGTATCTCTATCAGATAAAAGACATCAATAATGGATTTGTTGTCGTGGAATATCCAATATAGCTCAATCCTGGTCAAGAATTGACATGGTAGGGAGCATTGTATGGGAAGAAGAACTTGTGAATTGTATTGGGACCTGCAAATTTTGTTCTCAAGGAATGTTGTATAGAACGCATTTTGGTAGAGATTTCACCATGGTCTATTACAGGATTTATTCACATTTTAAATGTTTTATTGAGAATATTGGTTTTTATTTCTGATGTTGTTTTGTTGTGACTATGGTGTTAGTGATTTGGTCCCATATAGTCATTATATTCGATGATTCATATAGTGAGGGATATAAAACATGGTGTCTATTTGAAGGTAATAATAATGATACTCACATGGTTGGTAAAATATTATCATTCATCGGGATAGGACCCTTCTGTTGTGGGTTGAGGGTACAACAAGAACTAGTTTAAGCAGGTCGGTAGATTACTGAGGATTTTTTCTAATAGGTGATTCTGATATTAGGGAGAATCGTGGAACAAAATTGTCCATTATGGGATGAGTTCTATAGTGGGGAGGAATATGGACCTAATGATGAATTTTATATGATATTTTGATGTATTAGGATTTGAATGTGTGTTCAGGAACATTCTTTTTAGTTTGCTAAAGGTGGAAAGTGGTAGATTGACTTTGATGGGTTGTAATTCTTATGTTTAGAGTTATATAGAGGTAAATTGGTAGTAATTAAAAAGTAGAATAAAATTATTTGATAATGCATTGATGACTACTTTGTTTCGGGATTCATGGTTTTAAGAACAATGAAGCTTCTCATGGATGGGATGTTCTATGGTGTGAAGTTTATAAGACCCTATGTTATTCGAAATTGTGAAAATGTGCATAAATTTGAATTTTTTGTTTTTAGATGCATGTGAGGGATAAAATTATCAATCCTACCTAGAATATTTTCTCATAAAAATATTGTGTCCACGTTACCGGTCACAAAATAGGGTGTTTACCCTAGGATAAAAGTTTAGTGTAACTACGTGATGTTTCAATTTTGTTAGCATATTTAATTTTTAATTAATTAAATATTCATTTATTCATGCATTTTTTGGAGATATATTTGGAATTGGGATTCATATTTAGATTTTTTCTTCATATTTTAGTCTAGAATGGGGTTTTGTGTAGACCAGAATAACCTCAAAGCATGTCTTGGACCCAATCATGGGCCCAAGCACCATTTCTTTTTCTTTTTTTTCCTCTTTATTCCTTTTTATTTTATTTTACCTTTATTTATTCCATCCTAACATGGATTTCCATTCAATAAGCTAGGGTGTTTTATTCATCTTGAAAAATAGTGGAGAGGGATAGTGGTAGGGAGGGATATATTAAGAAAGAAGGAGGTTCGACTATAGATCTCCTGAGTTGTCATATTGTCATGTGGGGATCATGGAGCTTCATTTAAGGGAGATGATTCCTTGGATTCAACCTTGAAGTAGTAGTTTTTTAGATTTGTTATATAAATAATTTCATATTTAATTCAGAATATTTTTAATGATATGTATTTATTTCTAGGGACCCCATGTAGGTAAAATTTGGATTATTTTAGGGAAAAGATGAGATTCAGGAGGATTATAGTGGTTTCACTTTTCGAAAACATGATCACATGAAATGTGGATTGAAGAACCCATGTTGTTTGTTCTTCCTGATCAGTGGAATATGGAGTGTTGTTTACTAAGCACTGTGTCTTCTTAGTACACACCATGTATTTGAACATGAAATTGTGGATGATACTTGGGAAGACACCCCTTGTAAGTGGGGCGTGGTCGTATAGCAGTACACAACCAAACCCTAAGTGTACCTAGGCCTTCTAAAAGTACATGTCCATGGAATTAAATTTTATGTACATGTCATGTACTTGGGGTACATGGCATGTATTCTTTACTTGTAATGCATTTGAGGGGTATTAGTGAGTTTTCACCCAGAATCCATAATTAGTAAAATCATAACATTCTTAGTGTTTTCCTTATTTAAAATGGTATTGGAAACCTTAAGGAGATTTTAGGAAATACAAGAAGAAATTGAGTGAATCAAGTTATGATAGAGTGGTCCTCCCCCAATAAATTTAATTCAAATGTTTCTTGAGTGAACATGGGTTGAGTCTTAGGGAAGGATCCTTAGAAGGATTGGGGGATGTGGCATGGGATCACCAAGGCCTTTGATTGGTGTAAGAATGGGATAGTCCCTCATTAGTGGGAGTAGGTTATAAAATGAAGATACATAAATAATTGGTGTTTTGTCATACCTATATTTAGTTCTAAATGGTATGGACATAAGACCACCTCCCTTGTACGGTTCTCCCTTTTTTCCATTGAGTTCATCAGATGTTATATATTTGATTGTGGAAAATGTTACCCTCATGAAATGAGGGATGGATGAAGATATTAGTATGTATGAAAGGATATAAAGAGGGATTTATCCGCTTTTTTTCTGACATTGAGGTTCCCAAATGGGATTACTCCACTTGTATACCATGTTAGAGGATCCCATTAGGGATTCCACTATACATGTAAAGATCTAAAGAACTTATGTGGGTGATCATTGATAGAATAACACTAATTGGGTGTGTTATGGGAATGTGTATAGTTGGTAGTGAGTGTCACCATAAAACTAATATCAAACATGTGATCCTTATGGGAAGTGGTAGTTGTAGAGGGTTTAGGTGTTCAACAAAACCCTATTTTGTATATTATTATTCTCATGGTTATTTTTATGCATCTATGGATATCCAGTTATTTTTTATGGGACCCTGATGATGGGAATGATGATATGTGATAAGAATATTATTGATTTGATGATATGATTCCTAGGATTCATATTTGGTACTCATTTGATACAGATGTGAGATGACATGGATGAATAAAATCACCATGGATGTCAAAGTATATCTTGGGATTCGGTTGTGATCCTTGTAATGAAATATTAGGATACTGGGATTTTTCCTTGAGTATATAAGTGATTCTTGGACACCATGAGTCCCTAGGATTCATATACATTCCATGATATAGACTTATATTCTTAGGTGATCTTTTATGACAATTTTTATTTCCAAAGACATTGCAGTCATTCCTATTATTTGGCCATTGAAGCATAAATAATTTACATGTGCTTTATCGGGATGCCTAGGATCCAGCCGTTTGGCATGGAGACATAGAAGATAACCATAGGTTCAATAAATTCTTGGTATTCTCGAGAATGTTTCTCTATCCGTTCATTTGATTGGAGTTTTTGGAGATTCCTATGAATATTATAAAATAATCTATTGAGCCTTCTAGGAAGGATTAGTAAATGTTTCATCATTAGAATTAGGGGGAAATCAATTACACCCTATGATATGGTATTCATATGGTTACATGGTCATTATTTTGTGATTAGATATATCCTTTCAATTTCTGAAATAGGTATAGCCAATCAATGTCACTGAACTGAGTATTGACAATGGATTTTATTATTTTATTTTTATTTCAATTATTCTCAGCTAGGAAGGGCATTCGAATGAGCAAGCTTTTATGACCACAGGATATGATTTCTTCATTGGGGTGGCCTACTGAAATTCATTTCTCACCATTATAAGTGAACCATTTTGTGTTTTTTTAGACCTTATGCTAACATTTAGGTTTAGCATGGTTGGTCGATATATATGGAAGATGTCTAATATTTCATGATCGAGTAGAGCCACTTGTTTTGAGTCTCAAAAACATGTTAGAGAAAATTGAGAAAATTGGAGATTATGATCAAGGTATGGATTACATTATTAAATAGATCATTCTACCTTAATTTTTTAGATTATTTATTATGTGTATGTGATAGGCGTAGTGGGAAATCAATTGTTTTACGATTGATATTATTTATCAAGCCTTACTTTCATGTCATACATTAATGTTCTATTTATATTAATATGATTTTCTTTTCCATCATACTCATATGTGTGTTATTTTTATTTTATTCATCTATGATTGTACACTGATGTATGGGGTATAGTCTTCTTACACTAACACCTTAACCCCCCCCCCCTCCAACTATAATTTAGAAACCTCTAGCATATGAGGATGTGTGCCTAAGTAATTTTAGAAAACTGGGTTGTGAAGTTTATGGGGTTCTATAGAAGAGGGACAAACCCATTCCAAAAAAATCCACTTCATTGGATTTATACCTAGAACTAGATAGGAATATGTTACCAAAATCCATAATGATACAATATTTTCACATGTAATTTATATTTTTATTTATATAATAATGAATTAACTTAAATTTTGTTCTTTATTAATTAATTAATATATTGGAAAATGTAGTTATACCGAAATTGTGCCAATGTAATCAAGTGAGTATTCCCTTTATAGGTGATCCATACATGCTTTGAGAACCTATGATCATCTCATAGAATTCCCTAGTTAATATAACGGATTATTTTACCTCCAAAAAATAGTCAATTTTGATAGAGACCAAATCATTCATGAGAGATGTTATTCATTATGGAGAGTGAGATGGAATGATCAATGATCCTTAAATTATTTTAGAGAAGGATATCTCCCGATAATGATAGTTTCTCTCTAGATTTCATTGTGAACAATGATAGAATAGGCTCTAACCCTTTTCAAAATGTCACACTTGAGTTTACATAGTTTTAGGGATAGAAAATAAATATTTTCATAAGGGATCTTATTATTTTTTTAATTCTTATCATAACCAATGTCTATATAATAATAGAATTATAATTATTTACTTGAAATGTTTTAATCTTGTTGATAATATAAATATTATTTTCTAGAATATATTAGTTAATTATTATTAAAATAATATTTAATTTTATATTTCTACCTGGACCATTAAATTGAATTCCCAAATCATCATAAATATTTTTTTGGGCCTCAAATTATAATTATTTATTTATTTGAATTAATATTGCTACCCCATGTGTGTATTATAAAGGTTACACCTTTATATAGAATAACATGAGGTCTTTGGGTCGAGTATCCTTCAGTATTTGTAGGAATAGTAGATTTACATGTGCCTTTGTACCCTTCCCTAATATTTTAAATAATATTAAATAAATACCACCGCATTATCTACCAAAAAATATATAAATATTATATTTAAAAAAATATTAAATAAACATTTATTTAATATTAACATAACTAAAATAAATAAATATTTTTTATCTTTTGTATAATACAATTAAAACAAATATTTTTATATTCACATAATTAAATCAATATTTACCTCATCAATAAATTTTTTTTAAATAATCATCTCACACATATATTCTCTCAAATAATTTTTGATTGAATATTTTAAAACAAATGAACATAAATAATTTTTAAACCCCATAGGGCAATAATATTTATCCACTAGATAAAATTCATAGACAATTTAATTGTGGTTCCAAATAAAGATAGTGTGTGACCCTCTAGGATCTTTTTATAATTGTATTAAGATATACTGTATAATGTACAGTATTTATGATTAGAAACATACTACTGTTCAAATAAAGAATTAATATAATGTATCACTATCAAATAACCTCATCTGAATGTATATCATGTAATATAATCCCATTTTATCAATTTTTATAATTAGACAAGTTGGAAACTAGTTCTATCTACTTATAGTATCGATGTCTCTTTCTCGGAATTTCTATAAATGAAAATTAAATGCAAAAAGACATGGAAATAGAGTTAGAAAATCAATTTTATTTCTATAAATGGTCTTGATATATCACCTTTAATTAAATAATAGAAGTCATAAATCTTTTATCACATTATTCATTTAATCCAATATCACATGTGATGCATCAAATTTTTCATAACTCACCATGAGAATATGTCATCATTGTTTTCAATGATACATCAATGTAAATGACTCTTGAAATGTATTAATAATAATATTAAAGTGAAAGGATCATTACAACCCTCTATAGATAGGAATATCCAATGACACATATAAATTTCAATTTCCTATTGATGATTTATGTTACCATAATCACCTGAATTGGAGATTATCAAGGAAATATTCCATGAGGGAGTGTCTAAATGTATAATGAGTCTCCAACACTAATATCTTGTATTATTCTTATCCCATAAAATATTATCATCTGCTGATATGAATTTTATTTATGAACATTTTTTCCACTTCAAATATCTCATTATAAATGCGAACTTCTATACCATTAAGTGTGGCAAGTAATCATTAGAAATTAGCACATACTAGGCCGTGCTGAAGAATAATAATTGTGTGATAATAAATTTTATAAATATTTAAATATATGAATATAAGTAACCATAATTTACATAGATGTTAGTTATAGGGAACCAACTCCAAATGAATCCCACTTGCACTATAGCAGACTACTAACAAATGTTGGTCATCTAGCTCTCAAATTATGATCATTATTCAATAGTGAAAAGGCTTTAGATAAGGGTCCATCTTGATTTATTGTGGAAAAAAATTATTACAATGAATTAACTAATTTTAAAAAATCTATCAATATGTAATATTTTGGGAGTATATGAGTCAACAATTAATGTGAACATAGATACTCTGTGAGATACATTGTAGTAGTATTATAACAATATAGTGTTATGAAATCCTTACAAGTGTGCACCACATCAAGATCAATGAGAAAGATCCAAATCCAAATAGATTATTATAATACATTAAAAGAATTAGTATTCAAATAATTCACTGTAGAAATAGTGAAAATATGATTCTTTGAACTCTTCTTGATCAAATCTCTTCTATTTAGACAAAAGAAAATTCCTAACTACATCTTTAGATCATTTTAATCTATTTAAAAACTTGTATCAGTATTTCCAATGATGAATAGTTCCTAATCTCCTCCATATTGTAGGTACATATCCTTATAAAGCATTTTCAATTTTAGGATAAAATCGATTGAAGACCAATGTTGTTCTCCTAGATTAGCTTGATATCAACCTAACAAGATTATGGAATGAGAACTATCAATCCTAGTTCATAACATTTCATACCTGATAGAACCTATTGGAGATGCGTATGGATTCCAATTCATTTGCTCCCACTCTCTTGTTGTGTCTAAGGACACGTTCCAGGGAGATATGTATATCATGTGATGGTGGAACCTACCCCCTATTAAATTGTTCAAAAATAAATATCAGTATTATCCATTCAATTATAATACCCTATCATAGTATCTGAAATTTTTTAGATCTATAAAAGAGGATATTAAACCCTATAATATATGTTTATTCCCCTTATTCATTCAGGGAGGAGCATATGTTTAACCATACATTGAATGAATATAAGATTTGTATGCCATTTTCAATAATTAATATATTATTACTATAAAATACTATATATTTTCATTACCTCCAACTAAACCACTTTTAAAAACAAGGCACAACAAAATAGGTAGGAGAAATACCACTTTATTAAAATAGATAAAAATAAATGAATGACCACTTAAATTTTAGTGGCCTAAGATCCCATTGGTACAATATCCATTTGAAAATGAATGACACAAAGGCCTAGAGGCCCTTATCAGCCTGATGGACCAAAGACAATATGGCTAATATTCCAAGAGACACCTAGCCAAAAGAAGATGATCTATTTTACATTGATACAATATCAATAATTTTACCCAAAGAACACATGCAACTAGACCACCAAGGAAACCCAAATAGCTCCTGAAAATGATCTACCACTTCCCAAAACCATGTTGTCACCTGACACCTCGCTTGTATATAATTGATGAAGTAACACATATAACCTCAACACACATCCCTGGTATCTCTACATGATCTGTCCATATTATAGTCAGGGAAATATGTCATGGAAAGTATAATTCTATTGGAACTAGACATGGAAACTAGTAAAAAGGATTAATTATATTCAATTTTTATGTTTTTAAAACCCTTTAGCCACTGAACATTATTTATAGGTTCTTACATTACCTTCCATTGTATTTTTTTATTTTGAATTCTCATTTTCACCCAATAGAATTTACGTAAACTAGTGGATCAATTGTAATACAAATTTGGTTATGATACATGGAATATATATCAGGATTAATTGATTCTTTCTATCATGATTCGTATGCAATATCTACTAACTTCTTGTGTGGTATAAGATAATTATTGTCAAGAAAACATTTGTCACCATCTTCATTTACAAGAAAACCATATCTTTCTAGTTTTATAACCTCTATGGTTCTCCTACATGGTACAGGTGTTTCTAGAAAAATATCTTAAATAGTTTCCTATGAAACCTTTCATTGTATTAAATCATTTTTATATTTAGAATAAAAATCATTAAAGTTAATATTTCTCCCACTCTCCTGCTTGAGGATTTATTTCCTTAACAAGAAAAATGGATTTCATTATGACAATCACATTCTTATATGAGGGGTTATGTATATATAATCACCTTATTTTCCTGGGATACCATATAAGGATAAATTTTATGTTTTAAGGTTTTATTTTGGTACTTGAATTAGCCATACCAAATGCCTCGCAACCCCACGCATGTTTATGTGACAACACCTATATAATTAAATACATTAAACCATATGGTATATCGTGTTCCCCTTTAGTTTGTAGTTGTTTTTGAGTGTATGTAGTAGTGTGTAATGAATGCCCTAAAATTGGATAATGTAATACTTTCATTGATCAACATGGAATTTACCATGTTATGTAAGCATCGGTTTGTCCTATCACTAACACCATTTATTGTTATGTGTATGGAGGTGTGATTTTAGATTTAATCCCACTCTATCATTGGTATTTGAAAAACTATTAGTTAATATATTAACCATATTATTTGGATTGAAGATTATTTATCTTCTTACCAAGTTCATTCTCTACTTCATTCCTGAATTATTTTATTCTATCAAAATATTGACATTTATACCTCATTATGTATACATACTAATATCAATTAAATTCATTAGTAAAAGTGAAAATGTTATTATATCCACCCCGATATTCTACGATAATTGGTTCATCAAAAAATATGTACAAATTGTAGAATCTCTAAATCTATTTCACCTTTTCCACCGAAAGGTGACTTCTTCATTTTTCTTTATAGAAATGTGTGATATATATCATGTGTTTTTAGCTCAAAAGCATCTATGAAATCATCTTGGTAGAGATTTTTCATATGATTTTCATTTACATAAAAAATGATGATGACATAGGAGGGTGTGAAATGTGTTTTTAAACATGATTCGTTATTAGCATCCAATAATTTGTTTTTGTAATTGAATAAATAAAGGAAATTATTTAAATGGACTATACCATAACATATGATTTCTTTATAAATTAAGCATATTTTATTTAAAATACTTTAAATATAACCATAAGTATATATTAAAGATATATAAATTATTTATTTTGGTAACAGTTGTTACATAATAACAATATTTTAAAACAGTGACAGTCACATATGGAAATGAATGGTTGTAGTCTCAGATGGATGGAGCTGTTATCCTCACACCATTGGCAACCCACAAAATAGAATATCCCCTATAAATGCGTTGAAATGTACTTGGTTCATTCATTTGAATATAGATATGAGAACTATAATTTTTATATAATACCTATTTATAAGATATAAAATGATATCAGATGAATGAAAATTCACACGAAGATTCCCCTTGATTCTTTAATGGGGGTATTTCCAATTCATGAGGTCTAAAATTAAATATAAAAAAAATACTACATCATTTTTTTCTATCTTTATAACTTTATTTTCATAAAAGGATTGTACAATAGATATTTATACTTCAATGGAGTATTGGGCTCTATTTCCTTGTTCATAGTTTTCTAATTCACCCGAAGGACCAAAATATTTTCCATTCCAATTTCTTATCAATGTAGATTAATAATATATAGATTTCAGAAATAGTTCTCTCATTATTTTTATATTATAATTAATAATATAAATTGAAAAAAATAGATTTGAGGATAGAATGTGATTTTTTTCAACTCATTTGGGTTAATAACCCCTAATATGTCTGAGTCGTCAATGTAGTCAATCATATTGACTACATGAGGCATATCTAGTGATGACCCACAATTATTGAATGTGAACGATGCAATGAAATATCATATATCAATTGTCTATCTTTATCATGATAGATATACTAAAGGTGATACATCATTTTGTACGCATCCATATCCACATGTTATTTTATCTCACAAGTAATGGATAATAGCATTGAAAATTAGACATCTATGGCATCATTAAAATGTTTAATATAGAAAGATAGTTCTTATTTACTGACATCCTTTCCAAGCACTATAGGAATAGGTTTTCCTAATGCATACAATATCATTTCCAGGAATATTATAAAATATAGGAATAATTACAATTCCTAGAAATTTTACTCTATGAGAAGGTTATCCTTCACTAAAATGTATTACAATGATATTTTGAAATTCTTATAATTTTCCAATTCAAGAATCATTTCAGTAAATTACATGGATTAGAATTAAAATAATTATTTTAATTTAATTTATTAATCTCCCACAAACTTATAAAAAAATTCCTCACCATTTGTTTTGGTATATCTTATTTCTTGGATATTATAGTAGAAAGGACCTAGATTCCCTTTCACATAACGAAAAAAATATCCTGATAAGTTATTTTAAGGGTTTTAGTAGGAATAATGATTCTAATGGAATTAACTCATAGTTAAATGATCTATTGATTATAATCCCTAATCTTGAACTCCTTGACATGGATTTCCTCAACTATTATGTCTCTATTACAAAAAATCGTACATTGACATTCAATCATTGATGTGGACTAAGTGGCGTTGACTAAAAAATTCTATCAGAACTTCCTGAAAATTTAATGAACGCAAACATTGGATGGTCAATTACAATTATCAATGGTTCAGTTTTAATATATTTTGAGGATGTCTATTTGGAAATAATATTTTATTTGAGTTATCTTTATCATTATTTGTAAACTGATGATTTTGTCTTTTCACAAGCTTGTTAATATTTAGTTGATTTTACATAAGTGATTATCTATGTCTATATAACATTTACACTTATTATTATACTTATTTTATAAGTATCTACAATTCTAAATAATTAGATTATTTAATTATTTAAATATCTATATCTAATAAACCATGAATTAGAAATAAATAAATTAAAAAAAGTGGAATGCCCATGGGATTTTATAAATTTTGGTTTACCTATAGGATTATAAAACAATCCTTAACTATAGGTAATTAACTTAATGAACTAACCATGGTTCATTTTTCATCGTTCCACATCTACACTTGTGTACCTCTTAGATCTATTTCACCTCAACACCAAACTTGAACTGTATCCACTAGCATTGGAGATCTATCCATTAAAAAATTTATTTTAACTCACATGTTGGCAAGGAGAGCCAATGTATTAGTTAATTGTTTATATAAAATAAATCATGGACATGTATTCCATTATATATTGATAAGAGAGGAATGATACATACACCATTATTTAATAAAATAAATTTTTACAAAAATCATGAAATAAAAAAATTATATAAACCAATCACATACACAAGATGGTATCTTCTCATGTTTATTGACATACATGCAACAAATATGAAATGTATAGTAGGAAATATTCACTTAAATTTATTATTATTATTAAGATAAACACACATGAATTAAATAATTAATTATTTTCTTAGTTCCCATTATCTTAGTGATAATATTTTGTATCTTTAATATACCAATCAAAAATGATATATGTAAAATAAATGGATTGAACAGTAATTATAGATAATTAATTGGAATTAATTTAGTATTTATTAATTGTACAAACCTATATATAGTCATGAAATTAAATGTGTATAGAGTAATATGATTTTAACATTGAAATTAATTTTTATGTTATATTATATTATCCTTTATTGAGAGATTTCATGATGTTTACTATCTAGATACATGTATGATTCCCAACATTCAATGTATACAAGATAAATTACTAGGAACTTGACAAGTATCTGAGTCATATTACCTGAAACGCACCAAAAGGCTTCAAATCATGTGTTCCTATAATTGTGTCTCCACATAACATACTGATTGACTCGTCACATTCTTTGGGAATGGGGATTAATGACTTCCAAAAAGTGTATTCCAACTACATGTCATTTTTTCATTAATGATTATGGATTTCAGTAACATTAAATGTTATAAGATGTATTTGAACACATTATTAGAACAAATTTCACCACCAAAACAAGTAGACAACATGATGTGTACATCAGCTAAACATAGTGAAATATAATGAACCTCATTTTAGTATATATTAATTAACATGTTTCGTGTAACAAATACAACCATGTTTTATAACTTCTTGACATTTCATGTATCATGTGACATATCCAGATAAAATGCACTTGGGTACATGGTGTGTAAATCGGCCACATGTCATGTAACCCAGTCTTCTTTTCGTAATCTAAAAATCCTATTGATTTTATCTCTAATCATACTTCATTATATTTAAATATATTTATGATGAATTAAAACATGAATTGTGAGAATTATTATGGCATGAAAAATTTAATTGAACTATATTTTAAAAAATAAATAAACTATAAGTGAAAAACTAATAATGATTTTTATATATTAAATCGATGAATGATAAATAATTATAAAATATTATGTGATCTTATATGACACCTCTTGAATGTTTCAAGAAATAGTAGAAGTGAGTTATGATGGAACCCACAAAAATTTTCCCACAAATTATTTTATTTGATATCATAACATGAAAGTTAGTGTTCCCAAAATCTAAAATTCTAGGATCTTTTCAAAACAAATTTACAAATTTTATATTTTAGAATGAATTTTTATATGATATATTATTTCTTCATTTATGAATTGGTAGAAAACTAATATCATATCATATATCTATAAATGGAATCAATTGTAGATTACATATAGTAGTGATTCACACATGCTCTGTGAGCCTCTTATCTTTATCATAGAATTGATCGATTGATAGAATTAATCAATCATCCACTTACAATAATCGATGTTGAATAAATTAAATCATTCAAGAGATAATAAATTTGTTCAATATGTATAGGAGGAATAATCTATGTTCTTTATATAATTATAGGGAGGGATCACAGAAGACATTTAGAGGTTTTCTCTATATTTCATTTTTCACAGTTATGGAAAAATCACTCTTCCTTTTTAAAATGGAATAACTTGGATTATATAATGATAGGTTTATAAATTAAATAACTACAGAAGGGATCTAATTATTTTTTTTAATTTTTTATAAAACCCATTTCAAAATAAAAATAATTATTATTATTTAATTGACAATCTCTAAACATATGTATAAAATAGATATTATTTCATTGAATAATTAAATTAATTTTTATTCAAATATTTTTAAATATAACATTTCTCAAATGAACAATAATCTTGGTTGACCAATTATCCCTGATATTTATCTGAACAGGAATAATGACTGTATATTTTATTAAATAAATTACACTACATTATTTACAAATAAATATATAAACATCATATTCAGGGAAATAAATGAATAAATATTAACATAAAATTCATGTACACAAAATAAATACATATTTTTATACCGTATGAATATACATGAATAAATAAATTTTTTTATATTCACATAATTAAATAAATAATTACCTCATTAATAAAAAATTATTAAATATTCAACTCATATATAAATTATCCAAAAATAACTAGTAATATAATATGTTGCATCAAACAAACATGGATAATTATTAAACCACATTTAAAATAAAATATTTAAAATATGATAAATTTGTATATAATTTTACTGAGGTTCTAAATACCCTTAGATTGTGACCCTCTTGACCCCTTTCTTGATGCAATTAGGCTACACAGCCTAAATTATATGTTTTTCATCTTGCAACAAACCATGGCTCTCCTAGAGAAAGAAGTTAATGTCATAATGAAATATAAACTCTTGTAAATGTACACTATGTATTACAATCCCTTTATCTCAATATCTCTAATCATATAGTTTGTATACTGGAATTATCAAATTATATACATGATTTCATATTCATTGAATTTTGAGAAATAAACTTGCTGACAAAAACATCATGTAATTTAACATTAATTTTCTCTTTTAATTCCATAAAAGTAACTCATATATCAACATCTATTAAATAATGGAATGGATATATATTTTTCACATTATTCATTAATACAAAATCACTCATGATGCACAAAATATTTCATACCTCACTCTGAAAAGATGAAATCATATTTTTGTTCTATACGTCAAAGTACATGACTATTGAAATATATTAATATTAATCCTAAAGTACAAGTATCATTAAATAAATCCATATATTAGAATATCTAATAAAATAAATAATTTTTGATTTCATATTGGTGATTATTATTCTCATAATATATTGTACTAGATATTTCCAAGGGTGTACACCATGATAGAATTTCTCAATTTCCTTTGAGTCACTTACCCTGATACCCTATATGATTTTTATCTCATCGAATGATATCATTTTTCTATAGAACGTATATTATATAATTTTTTCTTGACATTAATTTGTTCTATCCATTGTATAGAACTAATAAGACTTATCATTATGATGATTACACTTTGGATATTATCACACAATATGTCACGCTAAGGAAAAAGCATAATATGATAATATATTTATAAATATTTAAATAAATGAATATAAGAAACCATAAAGTCTTTAATAACTGTTTCTAGGGAACCTGATCCAATTTCATGGGAAATGATTCAAGTGGCCTTAGGGTTGGGATATTTTAGAATAGGAAGCTTATGGTAGCATGTTGATGTCACAAATATGCTTATTTAAGGTGTGATACATATGAGATATATCTTTATCTATTCATTAGGTGAACTATTTTAGGAATTAAAATCCACTAACTATGTGGAAGTTTATCTATAGTGAATGAAGTTGAGTATTGTTATACATATAAGGATGCAAGGGTGGTAGAAACAAATTTTCTAGAAGGACACCAATATATATAACAAGGTCATTATAAAGATGATGGCGGGGATGAAATGTTAAGTCATCATATGTTGAAGGTCAGAAGCCTTCAGGTCGACCTGGAAGGTTGATTCCTATGGAAAGGCATACTCTTGGAGTGGTAATAGAGGGTGGTGGTTCTGAAGGGTCCACATATGCTATTTTGGGGGTCATCATAATGAGATCACTAACAATAGGAGCTCGTATTGGTAAGTTGTTGTTCTATTAAGTTCCATTGACATTGTTTTGTTCACGTGATTTTACTTTTAACTCAGGTGTAACATGTTCCAATGAAATGAACTATGTCATGTGTTCTCCCATGGATGAATGAAAAATTGTCTGAACCAAATTTTTAATTTTTTTTCATTCTTTCTTATTGTTTCATATGCATATATGTCTTGAATTTTTATAATATCAAATGAGTTTATTTTATTGAACCAAGTGTAATATGGAACCAGTTAAGGGTGAATAAATATGGTGACTAGGGTGTGTCGCTTCATGTGATTCATTATTTGAGACCGTGGGGGGTTTCATTTCCAAAATCTATAAAGGATATGTTTTCTATGTTGTATCTTATAGTTTTCTACTTCCTATGGTTTTAGAGGTTATCTTCTGGTAGGATAATTATATAGTGGCTTGGGTCCCCAATAGAATTCACCATTCTGTAGTCTATATCGTCCCATGGTATATTATAACAAATCATGGAGAATGTAGAGAATGATATATGGTATCATTCAACTGAATTTTTTATGTCAATTATCATGTTAACATTAGATAATGATAAACATTATAAGTATTTTTTTATCAAATAAATTTCAAAATTAGTTATGTCATGTCATTTAGTTTATGATATTGATGACCAATGGTTTTTTTCCATCTCATAAAATATGAAATGTTATATCCCCAATATGATTTTTTTAAAATGAATAAGGACTATAAAATAGTTGTTATTAGACCACATTCAAATCACTAGAGATAATTTTATATTGTTCAATGATCCCTAAATTTATCATCTCACTAATTTTCATTAGAAGGAAACACTAGAATGTTATTATATTGAATAGGTCCTACAAAATTGATCCATTATTCCAATGGATGGTGGATTCTATTAATGGTAAGAGACTATTTGTTAGTTTTATGGTAACCCATCAAAACTCACAGATAATGAAAATAAGATGTTTGGAAAATTAGGAAATCTTCTTTCATGGTTTTCATATTTCATATTGTTAATTCCTCTTCTAGTAAATCTTAGAGATCATTTCTTCCACTACTTATGGGTATAAGGATGTCCAAAAAACCCCTCTGATGTATTATCTCCATTTTTCTAATGATATAATAGAATTAAAATCAAAGCTAAAATTTTTTTTGGAGTTTTTATGAAACCACAAACATTTTTCTTTCACCATATCATTGTCTAAAATATTTTTTCTCATAGAACATGTATTTCAAATATCCAAGTTGAAAATTGTAAAAAGTTTCCCGGAAATTTTGGGACTAAAAATTCATGGATATTTCAATCATAAAAAATGGATCATTTTAGATTTCACCATTAAGTGGTTAGTGGAACATTACATTATAGTCAAATATATGATGGGATCCAACTATTATATTGTTAATATTAATACATCATGGACCTTAGTGAGACAAAATAATCAAATCGGAATATGGTTATAAATTATGTTTTTTTTAACATTCAGTAAAAATTACCATACCTTGGTGTCAAGATGTGGTTTTAGAATATTGATAAATAATTTTTCAGAAAAAAATCAATGAAGTTTTTTTGGGCTAGATCAGCATTAATTTTAGTCATAAGAAATTTTTTTTGGATTGTTATCTTATTCTAAAGATGTTATGTCTCGTGTTGAATAATTAGACTATTCATTTTTAATAAATCCATAGTTAAATGTTCAAATAAATAAATTTTATATATTATTAAATATTATATATGATTTAATTCATGTTTTTAACTACTTATCATAAATTAGCATAGCATGAATTAAATATTATGTATTAAGACATAAATTTAGTTTTCATCTACATTCATTTTGGATTATAATGATGTTATGAACTTGAATTATGAGATTAATTATATTTTACAACAATAATTTTTTTAATGGGGATAGAAATGGAGACTTTGCATTGTTAAGATCCTAATTTAATGGTCTTGAGTTTTTTTCCTTATCATAAGAAGTTGTATTTGGCTACCTATTTCTCAATGCTTAATCATGTGAAGTTTTATAGTTTCACATAATCCTAATTCATTACATCAAGGGGTTATGTATTCAATATGAATAAGATGTATATATATTTTGATATATATATTTGGATTATAATTTTTTTTTCTTTAGTAACAATGATTTTGAGTTATGTAATGGGTTTTAAATTAATATGGTTTGAATGTATTAATTTAGTTAAAGGTTAAAGGATTCAAAAAATGAATTTCTGAATGCACAAATAAAAATAGGTATTAGATGATATATGAAGATAACATGGGTTGAAATTAATGATATGTATATGTTTCATATGGAAATATATTGACTAGGTAAGCCCTTTTGAATATTAAGTGTCAGATTCCATCAAAATCATACACATGTTAAGATCTCGATCATCTAAATGGGTAAGTTATACACAATTCGGGTGTTCTTGGATTATACTATGGGATATTTTAGAAGTATGAAGAGTCCTAATAAGATTTTATACCCATATACAACATTATGCATTGGGTTATACTTTTTTCAGTTACCCTAATAGTATTTTTCCCAGTGGAATAGAGCTAAGGTAATTCGTAGAACAAATTGGGCATTTAGTGGTCCACCATGTACTATAAAAAATATATATAACCATAATTTTTATATAATAAAAAATTATAAACATGGATAATATAATGACCCATGTTTTCTAAAATCGTTGAGAAATTAGGTGTTGGTAAATAAGCTACATTTCATAAAAATGTGGCTAATTCACTCGTAGTAAAAAACATGGATAATTTACCCATCCCATAATATTTTTTCTAAGTCCAAGTTATTTATTTTTCTTTTTTTACTAAGCATAATATCATATAAAATCAATATTTTTTAAAAAAAATCATCTCGCTGACCCATTGAGGTATTAATATAGTTGTTGGTTCTCCTAGATAGCCCTATTGACCAACCCCTAGACCACTAGTCGGGGATCCTCTTCTTTAATATATATAGATTGATGAAAATTGAAATATTAGTATATTTTTATGTAATGTCCGGGAAATTTCAAGGAAATTTTTTTTCTTAATTTCATTAGAATTTTACGAGTCTGTAGTTTCTGACGGCACCTGATTCTGAGGCCCGGTGTGCCCGGAATCAATTTCCGAAGTTTGGCTCAGGTATGTTCAGGGAAAGAATGGGTGGGTTTCTCTATCTTTTGAACCGGTGCTCGTAATTGAAATCCAAGGGAACCAATGAACTTGCAGTTCTAGTAATTGCTTGAGGGGACCTTAAGCGCAGTTGTGTTTTGTCGCATGAGGTAGTTAATTTTTAGGGATTGGATAAGTCTTAAATAAATTGTAGCATTACAATTTATTTTAAGTGGAAGTTAATTTCTTCATAGAGAAGTTGGAGGTGGGGCCACACCCCACCTAACTTCCCATGAGAGGGTATGACCAAGGGTGGTGGGGTCCGTACGAAACCCCAACCCCTCACCTTCCCTTTAACTGCCATGAACTTTCCCCCATTTAACACCCCTTGGGTTTAAATGTATAACTCCTCACCTCCCGTAAACTCCCTTGTATTTAATGTTCCAACTCCCCATTAATATCCTCTTCCATTAAGTTGTTAGCTCCTCTTAATTTGTGTAACTCTTCACCTTTTCCTTCCACCATTAATTCATGCCAACATGCCTTAATTAATGAGATGAGTCTCTTCATTTAATTAATTAAGTGGTTTGGGTTGAATTTTAAAATCTTTGTGGTGTGAATAAAAATAATATCATGAGATATTATTTTGGGTTAAAGCTTTTGGTGTGTGAGAAAACATTTTCTAAGTCCTAGAGTATTGGGAGAGCTTTGGTGTGAAGAAGAAGAGAACTTCCCTCCGACGAAGAACGACGCATCATCAATGAAGAACGGTTCTTCTTCGACGAAGAACACATTCCCTACAACATAGAATGACTCGGTGTCCACGGTTCTCCATCCTCTTCTTCTTGGAAAAAAGAGAGGAGATGTCACTTCCTCGGGTGCACACCGACAACGACGGAAGTGATGAATGCCAACGACCATCGTCATCTTCATCTCCTCCCTTGCGACGACGTCGACGAGCCGACGTCCACCCTCCCGCGATATCGTCAACAAATGACGAACGACATGAGGTAGGGGTTTTTTTTGTTCAAGTTTTCAATTTGTCGTTCTTCGCTGCTTAGTTAATGGCCGCTTGATATCGACATAACGGGAGGAGTTCAGACCGCACAAGCACGGCTGATTCTCCTCCCCATTCTCCTTGACGATCTTTGTTGGTGTTTGTGGCGATGACGGTGCGGTGTCGTTGCACCGTGTGGGGATGAAGAAGACCGCGGCTGGAGCGGGCCGCAGTGATGGTGCACGACGCCATCATGCCGCACCGGTGAGGACGAAGGAGGCCACGACCAAGAACGGGCCGCGGCGGAGGGGCGAGGCGCCGTCGCGCCGTGCCAGAGACTCAAGGGGCCGCGACCGCAGCAGAGGAGCACCGCGCCGTCGTGCCACGCCAGCCAAAGAGGAACCGCTGCCTAAGGTCGCGGTGGTTCCATAGGAGGCGGTCGGACTCGGCCGGCCGCCGGTGTACTAAGAGGCGGGACCGGCAGGTCCCGCGGCAGCCACACCGGCCGGCCAATATAGTCGGTCGTTCCAAGAAGTCTGGGGGTTCAAAACCTCCGGCAAATGCAGCTAGGACGGACCCCACAGGGGTCTGCCGTTTCAGAAAAATAGGGGAGCGGTGCCCCCCCCCCCCTTCCGTGTCCGTCGTGCTGGGTCGGCCACCCGTGGTGGGTCGGACTGCCCGCGCCGGGCCGGACCGCCCGCACCGGGCTGGGCCGCCCACACTGAGCCGGACCACTGCGCCAGGTCGGGCCGCGCCAGCCGGTCTAGTTTGCGCCATATTGGGATGGACCCAAACTCAGGTCGGGTTGACCCGGTTTGGGCTAACCCAGGGGGTATTGGGCCGGGTCGGACCGGGCCCAAACACCCTACTTACGGACAGATCCGTTCAAATGCCCATAACTTGGGATAAGGACCTCCGATCGATGCACTGTCAGTTGCGTTGGGTTCCTTGTATCGAGATGGTCATTTGGATATATTATAATTAAGTTTTTGGACAGCTTTGGGTACGGGCCATTTGGTTTGAACACGAAACCAACCGGGCCCTCGGAGCGGAAACGCTTATAACTAGAGCTTCGGACGTCTGATTGACGTGCCGTCGACTTTATTGGATTCCTTTTGGTGAGATGGATCTTTTGGTATACTTCACCTGAGTTTTGAGTATGGCCAGGTTGGATTGTACCCGAAATCTAACCGGGCCCCTGGAATGGAAAAGCCGATAACTTTCAGACCGGACATTCGTTTGACGAACCGTCAGTAGTGTTGGTAATCTCATTGACAAACTGTCCCTTTGAGTATACCCTATGAGAGTTTAGGGTACAGTTGAGATACATCCGGGTTGGTTTGTACACGAAACCAACAGGGCCCCCGGGACTAAAAGGCTAATAACTCACAGACTGGGCGTCCGATTGACGCGTCGTCTGTTGCATTGAGACCCCTACGATGAGGCAGTCCTTTGAGATACTTTTTCATGGGACTTTGTGATACTTGGAGTATCGACCTGTAGCTCGTGGAGTGGACCCTCCTGGAGACGAGCATACGGGGTACGAAGACCGTGTAGCTGGCTGAGACCTGAGGACTTCTTGTCCGATTTGAGTCGGAGTGACTTGTATAGCCCAGTGGGGAGCACTATTGTGTTTGGGTGGAAGACCCATGGTAGGGAGAACTACTTTGTTTGGTGGCAGACTCGTGGTACTTGACAGGAGGAGTACCTCTGGAGGCTATTAGGGGGGGTGCACTACTGTGTTTGGGTGACAGACCCTGGCGGGGAGCACTACTGTGTTTGGGTGGCTAACCCACGGTACTCGACAGGAGGAGTACCTCAGCCGTCTTATGTTAGTGAGAAATGCCTCGGAGTCGTGATAGGATCATTGTACTCGACAGAGATGGAGCTCTTCAGCATTTGCGGTTTCGATAATGAAAATCCTAGTTTGATCTGAGTCAATGACCTTTGTGTTTTCCTCATGATTGAGATGGGTTACTTGATAACTTAGGTATATGTATGGGCATATAACTAAGTAGTGGTTATCCATTGATTTCATATTTTTGTGATACCTCTTGATTGAGATGGGTTACTTGATAACTTAGGTATAAGTATGGGCTTATACCTAAGTAAGGGTTATCTGTTTAGATCCTACTTTTTGGTTATCCTTGTTGGATATAGTGAGAACTTGAGGGTCTATGGGTCCCTACTGAGAATCGTTATACTCACCCCTGCACAGGCTATACCTGCACCTCGTTGTGTTGGATTCAGACGACGGATAGCACAGATGGAGGCCGAGTGTTCGGGGACTGGACGGTACCTGGAGGTGGACCTCACGACGAGTCAGTATCCAGAGGTGGACCTCACGACAAGTCAGTATCCGGAGGTGGACTTCACGACAAGACGGTACTCAGAGGAGGTTGGAAGGTGAGAGCATTGAGGAGGCTATATGTACCTACCCTTCTGGTAGGATCCGTGTTGGATGATCCAGGAGCTGCGCTATCTATACCTACCATTCAGGTAGGAACCGTGGTGGATGATCCAGGAGCTGCGCTATCTGTACCTACCCATCAGGTAGGATTCAAGGTGGATGACTCAGGAGCTACTTCTATTCTTCCAGCTGCTTGTCTTTTCTATTGTAATTTCGTTCAATTGTAGTTGTACTTTTCAGTTGGATTTGTATTCTGGCCCATTTACTTTTCAGCACCTTCTTTTGTACTTAGTGTTTGCTTCCACTTGTAATTAGTTGTATTGTTTACTTTTATAAAGGAAATTCCTTCCCTTTTTATTGGGATTTACTCCTTTGGTGCTAGTTGTCATCCCCTACCCAATGGAAGGCGGGCTTGGGGTAGTCACGGCACAGGCCCCGAGGATAAGTCGTGACAAATTGGTATCAGAGGATTCGGTTCTACCGCAGAACTTATAACTCTTATATTTATTTTCTATGAAGAAATAATGTTAAGGGTACTGAGTGTGGTTTTCAGTTCAGGGAGTCCAGTGTTAGTGCGGGCGGTCGACGCATCCATACACCAAGACCCTGATTTCTGATTTCCGACTCAGTGCACAAAGACACTAATTGTGTGTCTATTTTCAAAGGTTTCCCCTTAAAACAGCTCAAACCATGTCATCTCACCAGGTATAATCGTTTGACAGTGTCACATCTGTTTCTTTCAGGATGCCTTTCCATAGACGATCAGTTAGAGCCCCGAGAGATGTACGTACTGACAGCCTGCCAAGCAACGAGGCCTCGGTACAGGGCCCTCATTCAGATGAGGTACCAGCGGAGGCACCAGCGGTACTACCATACGTTGGTCCACCGATGCCACCAGCCCCAACTGCAGGCGATGCATGCTGCTTGAGCGCACTGCATGAGTTCCAGTGCCAGAGGCCACCCAGGTTCTGGGGAGAGACGGACCCACAGGCGATTGAGTATTGGCTGGAGGCTGTGGTGAGAGTCTTCAGGATAGTAGGTACACCATCGGACTTCATGGTGATCCCTGCTACCAGCCTCCTTCAGGCAGCAGCAAGCAGATGGTGGAGCCAGATGCTCCAGTTTTGCAATGATATGACCTTCACTTGGGGAGACTTGAAGACCTTCTTCAGGGTGGAGTTTATACTAGTGACTCTATACTTCAAGCATTATCAGGGGCTGGTGCCTTTTCCATGGGATTTTCCATCAGCAGCTGAATCATCTGTAGGCAGTAGACAGATGATACAAGGGTCCAAGAGGACCAGAACAGCAGGTGGGAGACCTCAGGATACAGGTTTTGTTTGTGCAAGGCACACGAAACAGAGAAAGACATGCGAGGAGTAGGAAGTGTTATGCATGTGGTAGGAAGGGTCACATGGCACGTGACTGTCCGACTCCCCGCACAGTTGATCCGCGGGCATTGGAGCAGCCACCGAGACAGAAGTAGTGGCGGGTGCTTGAGCAATAGCCGAGCGGTGGACAAGGCAGTAGAGCTCTTGAAGCAGGTGGACAGGAGTGGAACTAGTGGATTACTTTTGTTCTTGGTACTTCTAGTTCCATGTTGCTGTTGTATTTGTGTCTTTGTACTTCGAGCTGCAGAAATAAAAGACACTTATCTTTGTGATGCTTGCTTTAATGTCCTTCTTTGGTTGATACTGAGAGGTCCCAGTTAAAACTGTGTACTTGACCCTCACTTTCGAGATTTCTACTGGAGGAGACCCAGTGACCTCACACTGATGTCGATAGTGTGACTCGACCCTTGGAGGTGAGAGTAACGGTTGGATCTCTTGGTAGTAACGTCGAGGCCTTAAGACGTCGTCCATGGCATGAATGAATCATTCATATCAGGATTGACTGTATTACGCAAATAACGTGGTTCATCCAGGGGATGAGACTAAGTTTCTCATTTCGGCAAAGGAGAAATCTTAACAGCTCTTACAGATCGTAGGCGAAGAAGGTTGGTCATTGACTGACTTACCACATCGGCAAACATCCTATCAACCAGAGATGGTATGAGCTAAGATGGAGAAGGTGCATATCATCCAGGAGCGGATGAAGACTGCACAGTTGAGTAAGAAACAGGAAACCGGCGCCAGTCTCAGAGACTCGGGCGTGTAAAATGTTTCAAGAAGAAGAAGTGATAAGGACAGATGAGTCTGTGGAGTAGAAGAAGTGGAGGCAGAGCTAGGAGAGCAGCATGAGGTGGTGTACATTTCTACATGTTACAACCACCCGCCTTTGTTATCCCCAGCAGGTTCAGGGAGCTGGAGGGAAGGGAAAAAAGAGTAGCTGCATGCGGTCAAGGAGTGTGACCCAATGGCTCTAAGAATGATTTGAGGGACAGTCTGTGTCCAATTCTAGCTACCGTTACAACAGACATTGATATGAATCATTCCTTTCTTCCACAAATCTTTTCCCAGACCTATATTTTCCGGTAACTAGTTGACTTGACCCTCACGTCTGGAGATACCTTTGGGAGGAGACTCGATAATCACACTTACACCGACAGTGTGATCTGGCCCTCAAGGCGATGGTTTCGGTTGGAATCTCTTGGTGGCAGCATCGAGGCCTTACGACATTGGTCTTGGTATGGATTGCATTCATAGATCATACCTAGATTGATTGTATTAGGCAAAAAGGTTTTGGTTAATCTACAACGTTGGGATGGGTTTTCCTAGGTCGGCGAAAAGGAAACCCCAGGCAGCACATGATAAACTCATGCACAAGAGGGTGCGGTCGATCACTCTTTAGTCGGTCAACCTTACCCTAGTGGCATCAAGAATTTTGAGTTTCAGTTCTAATCAGGAAATGGAGGCATCTAGAGTTCAAGGATGGTGACCACGTCCTTATACGGGTATCACCTCGACGAGATTTAAGGAGATGTGGCCGAGGTGGCAAGTTATCTTCGAGGTTCAACGGACCTTTCTAGGTCCTCAGTAGGGTAGGAAAGGTGGTTAACCGCTTGACCTTTCCACCTCAGTTGCATCGGTTGCATAATTTCATCCACGTATCTCAGCTGAGGAGATATGTGAACGATCCTTCACACATCATTGACCACAGGGAGTTGGACGTCGATGATAGGGCAACATGCACGAAGGTTCTAGTGGAGATCGAGGATCGACAGGAGTGGGTCCTACATAGAAGGTCGATTCCTCAGGTGCGCTTTCACTGGTAGCATGAGAACCTCAAGGAGATCACATGGGAGCAGAAGGATCAGATGCGTTCTCAGTACCACTTTGTTTTCCCAAGTGTGTGATGAAGCTTTACGGGGACATAAAGCCCTGAGGTGGGAGTAATTTAAAGACCCAGAAATTTCAAGGAATTTTTTTTTCTTAATTTCTTTGGAATTTTAAGAGTCCGCAGTTTCTGACGGCACCTGATTCCGAGGCCCGGTGTTCTCGGAATCAATTTCCGAAGTTTAGCTCGGGTACGTTCTGGGAACGAATGAAGAGGTTTCTCTATCTTTTGAACTAGTGCTCAGAATTGAAATCTGAGGGCACCGATGAACTCGCATCGCTGGTAATTTCTTAAGGGGACCTTAAGTGCAGTTGCATTTTGACACATGAGGTAGTTAATTTTTGGGGATTCGATAAGTCTTAAATAAATTTTAGTGTTACAATTTATTTTAAGTAGAAGTTAATTTCTTCACAGAGAAGTTGGAGGTGGGACCAAACCCCACCTAACATCCCATGAGAGGGTATGACCAAGGGTGGTGGGGTCCGTATGAAATCCAAACCCTTCACCTTCCCTTTAACTCCCATGAACATTCCCCCATTTAACACCCCTTGTGTTTAAATGTATAACTCCTCACCTCCCTTAAACTCCCTTGCATTTAATGTGCCAACTCCCCATTAATCCCCTCTTCCATTAAGTTGTTAGCTCCTCTTAATTATTGTAACTCTTCACCTTTTCCATCCACCATTAATTCATTCCAACACGCCTTAATTAATGAGATGAGTCTCTTCATTTAATTCATTAAGTTGTTTGGTTTGAATTTTAAAATCTTTGTGGTGTGAATAAAAATAATATCATGAGATATTATTTTGGGTTAAAGCTTTTGGTGTGTGAGAAAACATTAGCTAAGTCCTAGAGTATTGGGAGATATTTGGTGTGAAGAAGAAGAGAACTTCCCTCCAACAAAGAACGATGCATCTTCAATGAAGAATGGTTATTCTTCGACGAAGAACACCTTCCCTTCAACATAGAATGACTCGGCATCCAAGGTTCTCCATCCTCTTCTTCCTTAGAAACAAGAGAAGAGACATCACTTCCTCAGGTTCACACCGATGACGATGGAAGCGATGAACGCCAATAACCATCGTCATCTTCATCTCCTCCCTTTCGACGACGTCGATGAGCCGACGTCCACCCTCTTGCGATATCATCAACAAATGACGAACGACACAAGGTAGGGGTTTTTTTTGTTCAAGTTTTGAATTTTTCGTTCTTCGCTGCTTAATTAATGGCCTCTTGATATCGACATAACGGGAGGATTTCATTGCACCGCGCAGGGACAAAGAAGACCACGGTCGGAGCGGGCCGCGGCAATGGTGCACGGCGCCGCTGTACCGCATCGGTGAGGCTAAAGGAGGTCGCGACCAAGAACGGGTCGTAGCGGAGGGGCGCAGCGTCGTCGCGCCGCGCCGGCCGAAGAGGAACCGTGACCTAAGGCCATGGCAGTTACAGAGGAGGTGGCCGGACTCGGCCGACCACCGGCACACCAAGATGTGGGACCGGCAGGTCCCGCGGCAGCCACACTGGCCGACCAATATGGTCGGTCGTTCCAAGAAGTCCAGGGGTTTAAAACCCCCAGCTAGTGCGGCTAGGGCGGACCCCACAGGGGTCAGCTGTTTCGGGAAAATAGGGGGGCAGCCCCCCCCCCCCCTTCCACATCTGCCGCGCTGGGTCGGCCGCCCGCTCCGGGTCGGACCGCCCGCGCCGGGCCGGACAGCCCGCGTCGGGCCGGGCCGGACCCCCGTGCCGGGCCGGGCCACGCAAGCCGGGCCAGGCCGCGCCTGATTGGGCTAGACCGAGACCCAGGTCAGGTCAACCCGGTTCGGGCTGACCCAGGGTGTAACACCCCAGGTAAATAAAGAATATGAAATTTTCATATTTATCCATATTTGTGAATAAAATATTAATATGACTTTAAAGGGGACGCTATGCTCGATGGCGTACCCAACACGCAACAACGAGTTTCTTGGGAATCTTACGTTGCACTCTAATAATAAAATAATATTATTTCAAATGGTAGTTAACATGTAGTCGTTGTATTGGCGGGAATGGATAGAAATAACTAAAATATGATTATTTATGTTTTTTAATGTTTTTACATTTATCCAATAAAAGCTAAAGGCTTAAAATATGGAAAAAATTCAATTTTAGGCGTATATGCCCTAGTTTTCACTAAAGGTTCACTTATCGACTTTTAATGGATAATTGTCATTAAATATAGTTTTGATCACTCTTATACATTCTTTTGGACCAAATAAAACTCTTATTAAGAATAGGGACATCAAATTTTACTTTGTGTAATTTTTTGGTATTTTTCCGATAAAGTTCATTTTTTTAATGAATAGTGTAAAATGTTGTGTTTTAATTCAAAACCTCTTTTTAATATAATTTATTTATATGATTAGATAATATTTTGAATTGGTTTTAAATTGAAATTAGAAAATATTTTTACCATTAAATCCAATAGTGGTCGTTGTAATTAATTTCACTTTGAAATCAGACTTAAACTAGTGTCAATCTTTTGATACTTATTGTTTTATAAAAACACGCTATTTTCTCTGACAGAGGGAATTAATTATTAAATTAATTAATTTGACTAATATGTTTTGAATTTTGTAAAACGGACTTCATTTTTGAATTCGGAATATCAAATATAGCTTAGGGTGAAGTTTTGGTAATTTTTTGAAAAACTCCAATTTTTTGATGAATAGTGAAACCACTAAGTGGTAATCAAGCAAACTGATTTTTCAGTTAAATGAAAGTTTACCACTAATGTGTATTGAATTTTGAAAATCCGACATACATGGTTGTCATTAAGAAGTAAAATGTGGTTCAATGAGAATAAAATAATTTTTTGGTGAATAGTAACTTATTAAGTTTTTAATCGCGATTAGTGGTAATTAGTGTAGTTTAAGGTAAAAATAATGCTTTAATGAAATAAGATGAGCTTGACACATGTCCTACCCTCATTGTTTGTGTCATGGCAGACCAAGACAAGCCATGGGTCAACTTGGGGACCCCATGGATCCCCTTTGGTTGGGAAATGACATAAATTACTTTTTATTTAATGTAAAAGTAAAAATGACACAAACATAATATGTTTTACGAAAACAATTTTTAAGTGGGGTTATACAAGTCATCGTTTTTATTATAAATAGTAATTGGAAAGCTAAAACGATTTCCTACATCATAGTATTTTTTATATAATTTTTAGACATTAAATAAATTAAATTATTTATGACATAATAATGATGCACCGATGACATCATTATTTGACGATTTAAATAAAATGGAAAGATAATGTAAAATATATGAACTAAACATGTCCAAAACTTATTGTATGGGTGGATTTAGAACCCTTATCACCTTATACACGAATTATATCAATGTGGGATCTTTTAAAACCGAAACACATTTTCAAATAAAGTAATATTTCTTACTTTCCAAAAGTGCCCCTCATCTCCTCTTATAAAATGCCCTCACCTCTACCTCATTTCACACACTCCTCAAGCCTTTGACTCGGCCAACCCATGCCCATTTACTCTCTCCACATCCCTCTCCTCATCCTAGAGGATTCCCTTTGGGCAGAATCCTTTCAAAGGAATCCTTTAGGCTCAAATCAAAAGGAGTTACACTTTTAAAGGTAATTCATTTCCCTCATGTTCATTTGTTTTCTTTTGCTTCTCCAACCCCCTAAATTCTTTTTATTTACTTATTTTGTAATAACACCAGTATCTTAAATATACTAGGATGTTGTTATAAGATTTATTCGAGCTACACTCTCACACAACTACATCAAATGGTTAAAGAACATACGGTTTCCGTGGATGGCGAAATTCTGTCTCCCGAAACGATGATTGTTCAATACTCATTTAACACCTTCAAAGGTGGCCATTATGATGTCACTATTTTTATATATGATATATAATATTTTTATGTTTTACTTATTCTTCTGTATTTTTCATTTGTGTCTTACCTTTATGGCATCCATTATGGGTATATGCGATATCTTCATTTTAGGAAGTGCGGACTACCGCCCCCTCAAAGTGATTTGATTCGTTAAATACCATATGTGGGACGTATAAAGGATGGAACTATGATATTATATATGATATTATACTGGAATTATAATATACCTTTATATCATTATTATTCCATTCTATAAAATACGAAATAGAAATGAAAGTAGCGTTCATGCGTACGTACGGCTTACCGTCTCCATGAACGGTGCATTTCATTTCTTACCTCTAAATGATTATGTAACGTTATAAATTCATGAATTTACTGGATATATATGACATATATGATATCTACATCATGAATACAATTCTGTATATAATAAACATTTGGCCACACGAACAACATGTAATTGTAAGAAGTCCACTTTCGACTTAGGAACCAAATATCGGCAAAACAAATATTATTAACTTAAATGATTACATAATGTTTATGACATGGTAATAAGTGATATAAAAGGAATAATGAACTTGAAAAAGGTTCTTAAGGAATTAGAAATTAACTCAAGTTTATTATTCAGGAGATTAAAGAACGATCGAGTCAAGTCGGACCCGAGGTAAGGGATCCTACTCCTCTCTTTCTTTTTAAGTACACACTTTTATGTCATTCCTTTTAAAGCTCATATTTCTTGTTATTGGGATAATATTTTATATTAAACTTACTGTAATTTTTATGTTCATGTGATGAGAGACCCTATTCTCTCTCATCAATCCATTTTGGAAGTTTTGAGTGGCGCTGTTAGGCTGCCGAACTTTCGTAAGAGATCTAACCTCTCTCTTTCTTTTTAAGTACTCTCCTTTATGTCACTTCTTTTAAGCTCCTCTTTGTAATGTTGGGGGATGTTATTTTATATTCCTCTTGCTGTACATTTTATTGTATTGTGATGAGATACCCTATTTGATCTCATCAATCCATATTCGGAAGTTTTATGTGGCGTCGTTAGGCTGCCGAGTTTCGTAAGGGATTTTTCATCTCACTTTTATTCCCGTGAGATTTATGCTACATTTTCCACAAATTCCATTGAGTGGTGTATTTACTATCCATTATTCTACTCTTTGTGTAATATACTTTCGTTTATGAGTATTTACATCAATGATATATTGTCCTTCTTTCATGGGGTGTATGTTTTGAAAGATACCCAAGTCGGTAAGGGAACCTTTCACCCTCCTCTTTTTTAAAAGTCTTCTTTTGTTGGGTCTTTTAATTTACATATTGTTATGTTGGGATATGTTCTCATATATCCTTATTGATGTAAATTTTATGTCCAAGTGATGAGATAAACTTTTTATCTCTCACCAACTCATTTTGATGCGATGCCGTTAGGCTGTCAAGGGAACTTTTTAACCCAATTTCGATTTCTTTGGGTTCAACATGTGGTCATTGAATATGTCATCCATTGAATATGTGTGAATGACCTTTTATTGTTTTACACTTAATATCCACTTATATTGGGTGTATTTATATTTGTCACACATATTTTTGAGATTGATTTGTCCTTAATATAAGGATACCTTCTTTATAAGGGATTTCATCACATTTGACATTTCTATTGAGGGTTCATTGTTGTTATGCACCAATTCACTCTTATATGGTGTATATACTGTCCTTTGGAGTATTATATCATGAATCCATTTATTCTCATGATATTATAAAGTTCTGACTAAATTTTATTCCTCAATTATTGAATTCAAGTGTCACTAATTTTGGTAAAACCCCTTTAACCAAAATATCGTTTTAAATGTTTTAATTATTTGTTCTTATTAATATCCATGTTTTCAAAATGGTTTTTAGGATTTATTTATATGGATATTAATGGTTTAAAATTTTAAGCTTCAAGGTGGTATGGGACACTTTGATTCAAAAATCTCTTTATTAAATGTTTTAAATGGTTTTGAAATGTTTTTTTAATGGATTCATTATTTGAATATCCTAAAATGTTATATTGTGATTGAAATGTGGAAATGTTATGTCTCCTTTATTCATGTTTTATGTGATACGATTATGTTATGGTTCTTGGGCATTGTTATGAAGAACGGGTGGTTCCGTGATAAACTAAGGGCGGGTGAGCCCGATATAGCTCTCCAATGCATTGGGTAACGCGAAGGAGTGAAACGTTAAGGTTTCTCCAAAGAGATTTAGGGAATATACTGTGATGGGTATTCCAAACGTAACCAAGAGGGTTACTCCCTATGTAAGAATGTTATGAATGCCTCAAGTTACTTTTATGTCTTATGATTTCTATGATTTATTCATGATTTGATATGCCTATGTTTTATGGGTAAAGTATGATTTCATTCTTATGTATACATGTACTCATGTTTCCTTTCCATATCTATATATCCCTTACTGAGCTTTTTATGCTCATCCCAAGTTTTTGAAATGTTTTTCACAGGTCAAGGGAAGGGTACATGATGTGATGATAGTGTCAAGGATGTGTCAAGAAAGAATCCATGTTTTATTTTAAATATGTTTCTGTTGATGGGAGGAATGAATACTATCTTTTATGTAACCACTTTGTTTAAATGTGGAATGTAATGAAAGTTTCATGATCTAATTCTCTAAAACTCTAAACCTGAAAAGATCATCAATGTGTAATCTTATAATAACTCAAGATTAAGTAAGGTTTAAGGCTGGGGCCTTATAGTTGGTATCAAAGGTCGATTTAGATAACTTTAGAGGTTAGGGTATTCTTTAAGCATAAGTGACATTACCATAATGGTTAGGATTTCAGAAAGAGTCCTAATTTTAGATAAAGTGAATGAATAAGTATATATTAGTGTTTACCTTCCTCATTAGTACATGATGGTTTTGTTGATATACTCACACTGAACTTTTTGTTTTTAGTAAATGGCTGGATCTAGCAGGCACCAAAGTGACAATGGGTTTGAAGAAAACTGTGGTGGTTCTCTGATTAAGATACTGGATGAGATGGGGGATTCAATGAGGAATCTCATAGTTGTTCTAAACCAACTATCAAGGAGTCATGATCAATCACTTCAACCTTGGTTAGTTCTCTAATGCATCATGAACGAGATGGCCAACTCGATGTGGAAATTCAGGTAATAATTATTAAGGTAACCATTAGAGTTTATATGATCCTTACTTTTGAGGTAATTATGGTTATTATATGATATGATGGAAAATAAAGGGCATGAGATAAACTTGAGGTTAAAATATGTTATGATTATTCTTGAAGATTTTATCCCTTTTTGGGGAATGATTTGAGAATTATATAGTTTTTGAAAAAGGACAACACGCAAACCGTGTGACATCCCGTCGCGTCGGACAAAGCTGCGGGAATCGAACCCACAACCAAAGTGCGACTGGTATTTATCGCCTACCACTGGACTACGTGAAGTCCCTGGTTAGTTGGACTGATTCTTTATAGTTATATAATTTTATGAATTAACAGTAAGTTGATTTTGGGTTATTTATGAAAATGATTAACCTATCATGGAGGATATGTGATTAGGTTAATTACTTTTCAATACGAGACTTTAGGAGCAACTGATGTTGTTTGGAGATAAATGTTATGATTTAACTTGGAAGACTATGTGACTAAATCCTTCAAATATTTGGGTTTCAATCTTAGTTTGGTTTACTTTGAAGAATTTTATGGACAAATTGATTATAGAATGGTCCTCGTTGAACTTTGGGTTTTGTTGGACAAATTTTGGAGGTTAAGAATAGATTTTATTTTTATAAAGGGTTATCCTTTTCTGGATTATCTGATCTTGTAATAACCATTTTGGTTTTGGTTAAAGTCTAAAGACATGGGAAGTATATAGTTCTATTTTTTGGATTAGGTGATTCTCTAGAAGTTGATTATAGTACTCTTAATGTGAACAAGTCTTCCTAAATACTCGTATTTTAGAGAAAATATGAGTTTGTGTAAGGAATCTAATAAAAGTTGAAAGTCCATATGATAAGAGATTATGTTTCCTTATGAATAAATTCCTCAATAAAAAGTAACTTAAAACAAAAATGTTTTCTATTAACTTTTCCTACTGGGGAATCGAATACCGTTTAACCCATCACAAGTTTGTGATTTTCTCATGGTTAACTTTCTCCTAAACATGTTTTCTATCATCTCCATCAGAACATGACTCTTTGTTTTTCCTCCATGTCCATATTTTCATACTTGGAATCCTTGTATGGGTTAACTCGGGTGACCCTTGTAATTATCTTTCTTTATTTTAAAGTGTTTGTTTTACCGACTTTTGTTCCGATGTGGGACTTTCAAAGATGTTTCCAAGCTCAATTTTAAAAATTGCGAGGATGCAATTCCCAAAAGGGGGGAAGGATGTAACACCCCAGGTAAATAAATAATATGACATTTTCATATTTATCCATATTTGTGAATAAAATATTAATATGACTTTAAAGGGGACGCTATGCTCGATGGCGTACCCAACACGCAACAACGAGTTTCTTGGGAATCTTACGTTGCACTCTAATAATAAAATAATATTATTTCAAATGGTAGTTAACATGTAGCCGTTGTATTGGAGGGAATGGATAGAAATAACTAAAATATGATTATTTATGTTTTTTAATGTTTTTACATTTATCCAATAAAATCTAAAGGCTTAAAATACGGAAAAAATTCAATTTTAGGCGTATATGCCCTAGTTTTCACTAAAGGTTCACTTATCGACTTTTAATGGAGAATTGTCATTAAATATAGTTTTGATCACTCTTATACATTCTTTTGGACCAAATAAAACTCTTATTAAGAATCGGGACATCAAATTTTACTTTGTGTAATTTTTTGGTATTTTTCCGATAAAGTTCATTTTTTTAATGAATAGTGTAAAATGTTGTGTTTTAATTCAAAACCTCTTTTTAATATAATTTATTTATATGATTAGATAATATTTTGAATTGGTTTTAAAGTGAAATTAGAAAATATTTTTACCATTAAATCCAATAGTGGTCGTTGGAATTAATTTCACTTTGAAATCAGACTTAAACTAGTGTCAATCTTTTGATACTTATTGTTTTATAAAAACACGCTATTTGCTCTGACAGAGGGAATTAATTATTAAATTAATTAATGTGACTAATATTTTTTGAATTTTGTAAAACGGACTTCATTTTTGAATTCGGAATATCAAATATAGCTTAGGGTGAAGTTTTGGTAATTTTTTGAAAAACTCCAATTTTTGATGAATAGTGAAACCACTAAGTGGTAATCAAGCAAACTGATTTTTCAGTTAAATGAAAGTTTACCACTAATGTGTATTTAATTTTGAAAATCCGACATACATGGTTGTCATTAAGAAATAAAATGTGGTTCAATGAGAATAAAATAATTTTTTGGTGAATAGTAACTTATTAAGTTTTTAATCGCGATTAGTGGTAATTAGTGTAGTTTAAGGTAAAAATAATGCTTTAATGAAATAAGATGAGCTTTACACATGTCCTACCCTCATTGGTTGTGTCATGGCCGACCAAGAAAAGCCATGGGTCAACTTGGGGACCCCATGGATCCCCTTTGGTTGGGAAATGACATAAATTACTTTTTATTTAATGTAAAAGTAAAAATGACACAAACATAATATGTTTTACGAAAACAATTTTTAAGTGGGGTTATACAAGTCATCTTTTTGATTATAAATAGTCATTGGAAAGATAAAAAGATTTCCTACATCATAGTATTTTTTTTATAATTTTTAGACATTAAATAAATTAAATTATTTATGACATAATAATGATGCAGCGATGACATCATTATTTGACGATTTAAATAAAATGGAAATATAATGTAAAATCTATGAACTAAACATGTCCAAAACTTATTGTATGGGTGGATTTCGAACCCTTATCACCTTATCCACGAATTATATCAATTTGGTACCTTTTAAAACCGAAACACATTTTCAAATAAAGTAATATTTCTTACTTTCCAAAAGTGCCCCTCCTCTCCTCTTATAAAAGGCCCCCACCTCTACCTCATTTCACACACTCCTCAAGCCTTTGGCTCGGCCAACCCCTGCCCATTTACTCTCTCCAAATCCCTCTCCTCATCCTAGAGGATTCCCTTTGCGCAGAATCCTTTCAAAGGAATCCTTTAGGCTCAAATCAAAAGGAGTTACACTTTTAAAGGTAATTCATTTCCCTCATGTTCATTTGTTTTCTTTTGCTTGTCCAACCCCCTAAACTCTTTTTATTTACTTATTTTGTAACAACAAAAGTATCTTCAATATACTAGGATGTTGTTATAAGATTTATTCGAGCTACACTCTCACACAACTACATCAAATGGTTAAAGAACATACGGTTTCCATGGATGGCGAAATTCTGTCTCCCGAAACGATGATTGTTCAATACTCATTTAACACCTTCAAAGGTGGCCATTATGATGTCACTATTTTTATATATGATATATAATATGTTTATGTTTTACTTATGCTTCTGTATTTTTCATTTGTGTCTTGTCTTTATGGCATCCATTATGGGTATACGCGATATCTTCATTTTAGGAAGTGCGGACTACCTCCCCCTCAAAGTGATTTGATTTGTTAAATACCATATGTGGGACGTATAAAGGATGGAACTATGATATTATATATGATATTATACTGGAATTATAATATACCTTTATATCATTATTATTCCATTATATAAAATACGAAATAGAAATGAAAGTAGCGTTCATGCGTACGTACGGCTTACCGTCTCCATGAACGGTGCATTTCATTTCTTACCTCTAAATGATTATGTAACGTTATAAATTCATGAATGTACTGGATATATATGACATATATTATATCTACATCATGAATACAATTCTGGATATAATAAACATTTTGCCACACGAACAACATGTAATTGTAAGAAGTCCACTTTCGACTTAGGAACCAAATATCGGCAAAACAAATATTATTAACTTAAATGATTACATAATGTTTATGACATGGTAATAAGTGATATAAAAGGAATAATGAACTTGAAAAAGGTTCTTAATGAATTAGAAATTAACTCAAGTTTATTATTCAGGAGATTAAGGAATGATCGAGTCAAGTCGGACCCGAGGTAAGGGATCCTACTCCTCTCTTTCTTTTTAAGTACACAATTTTATGTCATTCCTTTTAAAGCTCATATTTCTTGTTATTGGGATGATATTTTATATTAAACTTACTGTAATTTTTATGTTCATGTGATGAGAGACCCTATTCTCTCTCATCAATCCATTTTGGAAGTTTTGAGTGGCGCCGTTAGGCTGCCGAACTTTCGTAAGAGATCTAACCTCTCCCTTTCTTTTTAAGTACTCTCCTTTATGTCACTTCTTTTAAGCTCCTCTTTGTAATGTTGGGGGATGTTCTTTTATATTCATCTTGCTGTACATTTTATTTTAATGTGATGAGATACACTATTTGATCTCATCAATCCATATTCGGAAGTTTTATGTGGCGTCGTTAGGCTGCCGAGTTTTCGTAAGGGATTTTTCATCTCACTTTTATTCCCGTGAGATTTATGCTACATTTTCCACAAATTCCATTGAGTGGTGTATTTACTGTCCATTATTCTACTCTTTGTGTAATATACTTTCGTTTATGAGTATTTACATCAATGATCTATTGTCCTTCTTTCATGGGGTGTATGTTTTGAAAGATACCCAAGTCGGTAAGGGAACCTTTCACCCTCCTCTTTTTTAAAAGTCTTATTTTGTTGGGTCTTTTAATTTACATATTGTTATGTTGGGATATGTTCTCATATATCCTTATTGATGTAAATTTTATGTCCAAGTGATGAGATACACTTTTTATCTCCCACCAACTCATTTTGATGCGATGCCGTTAGGCTGTCAAGGGAACTTTTTAACCCAATTTCGATTTCTTTGGGTTCAACATGTGGTCATTGAATATGTCATCCATTTAATATGTGTGAATGAACTTTTATTGTTTTACACTTAATATCCACTTATATTGAGTGTATTTATATTTGTCACACATATTTTTGAGATTGATTTGTCCTTAATTTAAGGATACCTTCTTTATAAGGGATTTCATCACATTTGACATTTCTATTGAGGGTTCATTGTTGTTATGCACCAATTCACTCTTATATGGTGTATATACTGTCCTTTGAAGTATTATATCATGAATCCATTTATTCTCATGATATTATAAAGTTCTGACTAAATTTTATTCCTCAATTATTGAATTCAAGTGTCACTAATTTTGGTAAAACCCCTTTAACCAAAATATCGTTTTAAATGTTTTAATTATTTGTTCTTATTAATATCCATGTTTTCAAAATATTTTTTAGGATTTATTTATATGGATATTAATGGTTTAAAATTTTAATCTTCAAGGTGGTATGGGACACTTTGATTCAAAAATCTCTTTATTAAATGTTTTAAATGGTTTTGAAATGTTTTTTTAATGGATTCATTATTTGAATATCCTAAAATGTTATATTGTGATTGAAATGTGGAAATGTTATGTTTCCTTTATTCATGTTTTATGTGATACGATTATGTTATGGTTCTTGGGAATTTTTATGAAGAACGGGTGGTTCCGTGATAAACTAAGGGCGGGTGAGCCCGATATAGCTCTCCAATGCATTGGGTAACGCGAAAGAGTGAAACGTTAAGGTTTCTCCGAAGAGATTTAGGGAATATACTGTGATGGGTATTCCAAACGTAACCAAGAGGGTTACTCCCTACATAAGAATGTTATGAATGCCTCAAGTTACTTTTATGTCTTATGATTTCTATGATTTATTCATGATTTGATATGCCTATGTTTTATGGGTAAAGTATGATTTCATTCTTATGTATACATGTACTCATGTTTCCTTTCCATATCTATATATCCCTTACTGAGCTTTTTATGCTCATCCCAAGTTTTTGAAATGTTTTTCACAGGTCAAGGGAAGGGTACATGATGTGATGATAATGTCAAGGATGTGTCAAGAAAGAATCCATGTTTTATTTTAAATATGTTTCTGTTGATGGGAGGAATGAATACTGTCTTTTATGTAACCACTTTGTTTAAATGTGGAATGTAATTCAAGTTTCATGATCTAATTCTCTAAAACTATAAACCTGAAAAGATTCTCAATGTGTAATCTTGTAATAACTCAATATTAAGTAAGGTTTAAGGCTGGGGCCTTATACAGGGGGCATTGAGCTGGGTCGGACCGAGCCCAAACCCCCTACTAACAGACAGATCTGTTCAAACACCCATAACATGGGCTAAGAACCTCTGATCGACGCACCTTTAGTTGTGTTGGGGTCCTTGGATCAAGACCGTCATTTCGGTATATTACACTCAAGGTTTTGGAGAACTTTGGGTATGGCTGAGTTGGTTCGAACATGAAACTAACCGGGCCCTCGGAGCGGAAACACTTATAACTTAAGCTCTGGACGTCCGATTGATGTGTCGTTGACTTTTTTGGATTCCTTTTGGTGAGAAAAATCTTTTGGTATACTTCATATGAGGTTTGGATGCAGTTGGATTATGGCCAGGTTGTATTGTACCCAAAATCCAACCGGGCCCCTGGAACGGAAAAGTCGATAAATTTCAGACCGGACGTTCGTTTGACGAACCATCAGCAGCATTGGTAATCTCATTGAGAAATGGTCCCTTTGAGTATACCCTATGATAGTTCGGGGTACATTTTAGATACAGCCAGGTTGGTTTGTACATGAAACCAACCGGGCCCCCGGGACTAAAAGGCTAATAACTCACAGACCGGGCGTTCGATTGACGCGTTGTCTGTTGCGTTGAGACCCCTGTGACGAGGCGGTACTTTGAGATACTTCTTCGTGGGACTTTGTTATACTTGGAGTATCGACCTATATCTTGTGGAGGGGACCCTCCCGGAGACGAGCGTATGGAGTACGGAGACCGTGTAGCTGGCTGAGACCTGATGATTGCTTGTCCGATTCGAGTCGGAGTTACTTGTATAGCCCAGTGGGGAGCACTACTGTGTTTGGGTGGCAGACCCATGATGGGGAGAACTACTGTGTTTGGGTGGTAGAACCGCGGTACTTGACAGGAGGAGTACCTCTACAGGCTATTAGGGGGGGTTCACTACTTTGTTTGGGTGGCAGACCCCGGTGGGGAGCACTACAGTGTTTGGGTGGCTGACCAGCGATACTCTACAGGAGAAGTACCTCAACAGTCTTAGGTTAGTGAGCAATGCCTCAAAGTCTTGACAGGATCTTTGTACCCGACAGAGATGGATCTCTTCAGCAGTTGTGGTTTTGAAAATGAAAATCCAGGTTTGAGCTGAGTCAATGACCTTTGTATTTTCCACATGATTGATATGGGTTACTTGATAACTTAGGTATATGTATGGGCATATACCTAATAGTGGTTATCCGTTGATTTCATATCTGTGTGATACCTCTTGATTGAGATGGGTTACTTGATAACTTATGTATAAATATGGGCTTATACCTAAGTAAGGGTTATCTGTTTAAATCTTTCTTTGTGGTTATCCTTGTTGGATATAGTGAGACCTTGAGGGTCTCGGGGTCCCTACTGAGTATCGTTATACTCACCCCTGTACGGGCTATGCCCGCACCTCGTTGTGTTGGATGCAGACGACGGACAGCGAAGACGGAGGCCGAGTGTTCGAGGACTGGACGGTACCCGGAGGTGGACATCACGACGAGTTAGTATCTGGAGGTGGACCTCACAACGAGTCAGTATCCGGAGGTGGACTTCACGACGAGACGGTACTCGGAGGAGGTTGACGGGCGAGAGCGTTGAGGAGGCTATCTGTACCTACCCTTCAGGTAGGATCTGTGGTGGACGATCTAGGAGCTGTGCTATCTGTACCTACCCTTCAGGTAGGATCCATGGTGGACGATCTAGGAGCTGCGCTATCTGTACCTACCCATTAGGTTGGATTCGAGGTGGACGACCCAGGAGCTACTTCTTTTCTTTCATCTTCTTGTCTTTTCTATTGTACTTTCGTTTAGTTGTAGCTGTAATTTTCAGTTGGGTTTGTATTCTGGCCCATTTACTTTTCAGCACTTTCTTTTGTACTTAGTGTTTGCTTCCGCTTGTACTCAGTTGTATTGTTTACTTTTATAAAGGCAATGCCTTCTATTTTTATTGGGATTTACGCCTTTGGTGCTAGTCGCCAGCCCCTGGCCTATGGAAGGCGGGCTTGGGGTAGTCACAACACGGGCCCCGAGGACGGTTTGTGACAGTTTATAATTAAAGTATTAAAAAATATATATATTAGAAAATATTAAATTCACACGAATTAAATTATTAATTTTTAAAATTATTACATACATATTTATATCATTATATATGTTAATATACAATTTAATTAATATTATCATAAATATATATAATGTAATCTCTAATGGATGATATTTTAGCATGAAAAGACAACTTTGGCCTGAAAGGGGCACACTTATTGATGTAAAACCATTTTATATTTTATTAGATTTCTATATTAAAACATCAAATTTGGCATTCTACCAAAGAAACACCATTTATGAAATTAATAATGGTAAATTTAAAATATATAAAAATATTCATATTATTTTTAAAAATATATAATTAAATAAACAACATGGGTATTGATAATTGTTTATTCAATTACCCTTAAATATATATAGAGAAGGTTTTATAATAAATGTCATATAATTAATGAAAAATTAACATATCATAAATTAAAGGATATAAATTAATTTAATTTAATTTAATTACTAATAATATTATATCTCATAATATTTTTTATTTTTTTTATTTTATAGAAAAATAATTAATTATAATATAGAATTTTAAATAAATATAATAATAAAAAATGTATAAAAGGGTATAATCAACCATTATTATTTTTTTGGTAAAAATGACACAATACATTGGGGTATATTTTATAATTTTTAAATTAAGGTATTTAATTTTTTTATGTGGAAATGCTATTGTTTTTATTCTTTCTATTTTTAATTGATTAATTTTTTGCATGAAATGTTATGAAAATTAGTTTACTGTGCACATGTTATTTTGGGGGGTTATTATGTCTGTTGGGCCATGTTTTTTCAATTGGTCCTCCTGTCAAGGCCTGTTCTTTTGAAATGTATGCATGGCCTAGATTTATTATTTGTCTCCACTATGGAAATCCACACAACAATAATTCTAGGAAATTGGTCTTTTTACTACCCAAAGAATATATGTCGTTCGTATTTCCTTGTGTTTGGTAGAGTCGATTTAATTTGTTTTAAATGGTCCTATAGTTCTTATTTGTTGGTTGGGAATCATTGAGTTTATATGAATGTTAGGGGAATTTATGACCCCTATACCACCATCCATTCAACTCACCTTGAGTATATTTCAGTATTCAATATGGCTCCTCCCTCTTGATGTTGTTTTTTTTTCTTTCTTTCATTTATGATTCAAAAACCCTATATTGATGATTCTGGTACCTTGGGGGTAAATATCATTATCTACCATTTGATGGGGTACACTATTAGTGTACCCATTTTGGGTGAGCATTAGTAATTATATCCTTCAATCAAGAATATGTGAGGTCATGTACTTGAGTCGTTATTAATCTATTTCATGTGAGTGCTTATGAAATAAAATTGACCCTCAGGGAGTGTAAATATTTGATACACACATTTTTTGAAGTCTAGAAGAGATCAAGATGAATGGTCATATTTTCATCTAACGTTATATATTCTTTAAATTTTTGTTTCTCATTTTATATTACTAGTATATTGATTCTTCTATCATATTTTCATTATCCATTCATGTTGGAAATGCATTCATTATTTTTAGAACTAATAAAATTTTTGTGTGGGTACTATTCTTTTCATGAACATAGGTCTCAATACAACCAAAGTACATAAATCTATGTGTTTTTTGTTCTTTATTTAATTATTTCATCTTGTATGATTTATTATATTGATTTTAATTTAATCGATAATAATCCATATTTTAGTCCATTGGGTGTATTTTTTACATGTTCGAATCAGTGCACCCTTACCCCTCACAATGTTTTATCACACTATCATTGGTTCTTCATTTCTATAAACCTATTTAATTATTTAAATATTTAAATCTATTTTAATTTCTGCATTTCAATCACATATTAAGTCTTCTACATTAGTATATTATATGTGTTTAGAGTCACATTCCCTTATTTTAATGCCATTGTATTTTGAATCTAGTTGTATAAGTATATTTCACCATTTATATTGTATGGATGATGGGGTTATACACATAAAGTTTCTATAAGAACTCAATATCTACTCATTTGATTAAAATTTTCAAAAAATATGATTGAAATTTTGAAATTTAGTGATGAAAATTTATTCTTTGTAGAATTATGATGATATTACTTAAAGTATTGTGAGGCTTAATTAATTCCCTATATAGGACTATGAAACCAATTATATCTAAAAATAAAATCATACAGACTACTGCTGAAAATATAGTTTTCCCCTCCCCCTGATTTTTTTTAAATCACATTGTTCGTTACTTGATTCATTTAGAGATAATATTCTTAGGGTAGTTTCAAATTAATCTAATGCTTCATGTATGTGTGTTAAATTAGAATAATTGTACAAGGAGGCTTCTTTAGTTGGAAAGAATTATTAAATTTACTTAATTCTGACATTTTAAATGAAACTATGTAATACAATTTAGGCCCATTTAGATGAATTTTAAAAAATCCTGTTATATTTTTCCATGAAAAAATTAAATGTTAATGATAAAGATCATGTAATGATCATTCTAATTTATTTAGATAACTCTTACAATACTTTAGTTGAAATGAGGATGTATGGACATGACTCATTTTCCCCTAAAAAGTTTAATTTATCCCTTCTCTCCAAATAATTTCATTATAAACCTATAATAAAGTGTAATGAAGATATCTTCCTTACTTGGGGTAGAGAAAAATCTAAATGAAAAAAATAAACTATTTATTAAGGATAAAAGAATGAAATAAGGAAAACCAGACCTAGGTAAAATTATAGGGAATGAAAAATTAATCTCAACCACTTTGGGAAGCACAAAACACTTAGCTCAAGTCTAGGGATCTTAAACAATAATGTTAAAATAATCAGCCAACTGAATAGTTCCTCCTAGTGTACATTGGTTATAACATGATTGAGGTGTTAAATGTGTCCATCCGTTTTTTCAATATTGAGTGGGTCCTTGAATCGGGCTGCTCAATCCATATGTTTCCTTTTAAAGACTTATTCCTATAATTAGTGGAGAGGGTATATGGATATGTCCTCTTATAGAATAATAAGATTTTTAAGATTGAGGGAAGAGGTTCTATTTTTATGGAACTAGTTGTCTATTCAATCATCCCATTTCTTGATGTTAGGTCGATTCCCATATTCAAGAGAAATAAGATTTCCTTATGTATTATAGGCCAAAATGGGTTATCCTATATGTTTTAAAGAGGTTATCTAAAAACATATAGAGCCTATATAACTATCATAAAGGGTTCTCTCATTATTAAGCTTTATGTTTTGAATAGAAATAACCATCGAAGATAGTTAGGTAGTGTATATTATAGTAATACTGATAAGAATCTCTTCTGTAATATGATATTGGGGCATATAATCACCAAGGGTCTGGTATAACTCTACATGAATTGCATTTTTAGTGACATCACACTAAGAAATATTCCATTTTCATATGGTTGTTTTATGTGAAATGATATGAGAGTGAACTTTAATATCTACAACTTTAAAGATACCAACCCCTTAGAACACACACATTCTGACTGATCGATTCCTTCTTGGTCTACCTCCCATAGTGTAGGTTCTTATTATTTCAATATTATAGATGAGTTATCTTGAAAAATATGGAATTTCATTTAAAAAAACAATTTGATGTTATCTAGAACATTAAAACCAACAACGTTTTAGTTTTAAATTAGGTGGGGTGAAAAATAAAAACCATTAGAATAGATTATGGTTTGGAGTACCTATCCACAGATAATAAAGAATTATATTAATCTAAGAGTGTTTAAATACAACAAACTATTACTTAAAAACCCCAAAAATGGACACAAATAAAGAATGAATATATATATTTAAGAATGATTCTGAATCATGCTTTCTTTCTCTATTCTACTTAAATAATTTTGGGTAAATGCTTCCAATAGGATAGTATTGTATATAAATAGGTTATCTAATTCATCCAGTCAATTTAAACATAAATAAGAATTATGGAATAGTGATTTACATTTCGATAGAAACATGATGTTATTTAGTTTTACTACATTTAGTCATGTTTACTATAATATTCTTCAACCTATATCAATTAAAGTAGTCTTTGTATAGTATCCTGGTGGTGTAAAAAGATAAAAACTTTGGTTTGATAATCCTTATTAGATAACATGTATCTTATGTAAGGATTTCATGTTCCATGAGTCATATTCTACCAAATCCAAGTTCCTCACACCTGAAAAAAGTGATCTATCTTTAAAACATGCTAATGGGATCAATCATCCAACCCATTTTTATGATTATCTCTATCCCACTCAACCTAACCATCATCCCATAACCCAGGATGATTATGACTCTAATTCATGTTCATATTTAGAAATATAACCTCCTTCCAATATTAGTGACGATAAATTAACTTGAGAGAGAGTTAGGATAGTGTCTATACCTCAATGTCAGTTCATCCAAAATGATATGGATTCATATGACTTTCAAGTTTCCCATGTCATGGATGATAATGACCCTCCTAATATTAGAAATCCCTTAAAGAAAAGAGACTAAACAGTGGGTCATTTACATGGATGAAGAAGTGAATTAATTAAAAAAATCACACTTGGTATTTTGTAAATAAACTACCCAATTATAATGTAATTAGTTCTAATTTGATTTAAAACAATAAATAAGATAGAAATTCTAGAAATAAAATTTGATTTAATGTAAAACTAGTTTTAAGTGATTCATTCAAAGATAATTAATATACTATTCTGATGTTTTTTCTTTCATCGTTAATAATTTTTCAATTAGGTTTTTACCTTATTTTTTGCCTATAGTGAGCATCACATTGAACAAAAACATTATAATAGTACGTTTATTCATAGTGATTTAATTGATAAAATTTACAAGATGGATACTAATACATACTATAAATAATTCAAACTTGTAATGTTTTCCCTTTGAATAAAAAATAATACCGTTTTAAAAAAAACCATGGAAATGGTATATGAAATTTGACCCTTTTATACTTAATAAAAAATTTACAATGATCTAGTAAGATTTTGTTTTTACTTTAAATGAATTAAAAACTACAAGATTTATTTTTTATTTTTTATTGTTTATGCTCTCATTATTATAAAAAACATGACTCCCATTTCATCATTAGAATCAGGATTAAAATTAATATTTGAAATGAATGAATTAGGTAAGGCTATGAAAATTATATGTTTATAAATAATTAGTTATATTCATAATAAAATTATTTATTAATAAAATCATTATTATATGTAAAAAATTCTGAGGAGATACCTATTTGAATCCCACAAAACAATTATTGTACATGTTGGACAACACTATAAATTGTATTTAACATAATAACATACAGATGCAGATAGTATTAAGATTATTTCAAAATTACTTATGCTAATATTGTGGGAAGCATCTTGTATTCCATGATTAGCACAAGGTGTGACATTACCTTTATAATTTGTACCTTTATCAGGTTTTTTCCACTCTAGGTAAGCTATATTTTCATGACTTGAAATTGATTCATTGGTATTTATAATGTAGTTATATCTTTTTATTATGTTACTATAAAAATGTTGATACTTCTAAATCTATAGTTTTATATGTTGATTCTAACTATAAAGGGAATATTGATAATATAAAATCCTTTACTAGTTACATAGTTATTGTTTGTGGAAGACCATTTTCCTAGAATTTTTACGTTCAGTACATGGTTTCCCTTTCAACCATAGAATCATAGTATATTGCCTTAGCTAGGACTATTAATGAATCTTTATTTCATGAGGGTTTTTTAGTGAATTAACTTTTATATTTCTATTGGTGATATTTATTCTGATAGAATATCTACTAATAATTTATTCGTAAATTTATTATGATATTGTAAATCAAATAACATAGACATTAGACTTCAATTTTTTAGAGATATTATAGAATCTAGAGCCATGCATGTCAATAAGATACACAATTTCAATAATCTAGGTGATAGTTTGACTAAAGATATCGTATAGTAAGAATTCAAAAATTACCTAGATAAAATATATTTAGTTCAAATTACTTAACCTTAGGTTCAAGAACAATTTCAATTTAAATTGAAAATGGTGGAGATTTTTGAATTATGGTATTCATTTTTTTATATTGAAATTCATGTGTTTTTATTCTGTCAGTTTTAATTACATAATTACCATGCATGAAAAATTATGTAAATTTTTTTATATTCTCTTTTTATTTTTGTAGGTTACTCTATATACTAGAAAACCTTTTTTCCTTGGGCCACCTATATGGTATTATTTTTTCATCCTTTACACACAACCAAAATTTCATTTTCATTTCCACCATACAGATCCACTCCCCCTTTATTCTTGTTCACGGGTCTATTTACTAACCAACTAATCCATGTATTCCATCTATCCTGGTGCCCGAGTGAACTGATTAAATGATATTCTTTCATGGTCATGTGGATCATGTTGATTAGTTTTGGAACATCAAGGGGTTTCATATTTCAATAGAATAGATGATTCTATCACCTCATCCATTCAACTCACCCCATGTACAATTTGACAATCATTCTGGTTTATCCCTCTCCCTAGTATGGTTTTCTTTTTCTCTCATTTCTAGTTCTCAAACCCTTTCCTGGTGATTCTGATTCCTTTGTGGTAAATCTATGAATCTTCCATACTCTCGTGTACACTATTAGTGTACCCCATTTTTGGATATTTGAAGATGATATCCTTTAATTAAGATGATGTGAGGCCAAGTACCCAAGTAGAGATAGATCATGCATGGTTGAGTAACTCTGAGAGCATATAGTTCCTCAGAGAGTTAGAATATTCAATACACCATATTGATGAAATCGATAAGAGGTCGGAATTATTGTATTTCATTGTATCTATCACTATATATTCTTTACAATTTCTATTTCTCATTTTCGAGCACTAGAATCAGGATGCTTCTATCATGGTTTCTTTATCCTAGTATGTTTTAAATCCATTTATTCATTTGATAATTTAAAAAATACATGTGTGGGTAGTGTTATTTCCATGCATGAAGGTCCCAGTTTTACCAAAGTACGTAAATTCTTTTGTTTTTTTCTTGTACAATTCTTGCATTCGTATGTTTCATTGTATTGATTTTTGGTTCTGTGAGTAAATTTCTCATTTTGGTCCTTTAGGTTTGGTTTGTTTTGTTCCAATCAGTGAACCCTTACCCCTCACAATATTCATATATGTTTTTGAAGCTACTTCACTAGAAAATGGTGCAATATATTGGATATGGTTTTATACCTATGGTTTTATATCAATTTCTATATTATCTCTTTTAAAGATTGAGAGGACTATAGGATCCTGACTTTTATGTCCAATTGGCCTTAATTACAGTGAGGAAAAACCCTCCAATATTGATTAGTCTATTTCTTCACCTTTTCTTCTTCCTTATCCCCCTCACCCAAGTTGCACCCACTATCTCACTAGCGTTGTTCCAGGAAACCAACATCGTATCATAGATTTCAACCCCAACAACCATGCCAGTCTGTATTCATATCATCTGTATCAATAAAGAGGTTCTATTTTATAATGAAAGAGGGCCTCAGGATGTTGATTATCCACCCATTCTTAGATGTATACATTTTTATATTTATTCTTATTAATAAATTATTTACTATTAATGATCATTTATTTAGTTCTTATTAATTAACTATAAATATTGTTTTTAATTTTAATTAATAACCATTAATTAACTTAATTTATATATATATAAACACACATATATACATGTGTGTTTTAATTTTATATAAATAATTTTTTAAAATCATTTGTTATATATATTTATGTATTATGTGCACTCAAAAATATTATATAAATAAAATTTTGAAAATCAATTTTAAATTTATTTTAAATTTAAATATTATAATGTATATTATTTTGTTATATATATTAATTTTATTTTATTGTGTATGTTCCTAAATAACTGATTCTTGTATCAGAATCTCTAGAGGAGCTTCGAAGGTGAAGTGTGTTTTCTAGTTTGGGTACACAAACTCCTATTATGGGATATATTCAAAACCCTGGAATGGGAGATAGGGGACTAATGTATAGTTTCAATTACTTCATATCCAAATTAGGAATAGAATCAACTAGGTGAATATATCCTATTAGGCCTTCAATGTCTAGGGAGTGTCTCACTGAGGAGGTTCCTCAAATTCATCATACTCCTCCAGAGCAAGAACTATGTAATGGATTTGAAATTTTTCAAAATCATTGGTATCGAGATGATATAGTAGTATATGAGAATCATTCTCCCTCTTTTATATAGGTACTTTATCATTATTGGAGAAGGAAAAATACGCTAATTCACTGATTAGTCAATATGGTGGTGAATGTGAAGTTCAAGACATGGAATATCATTATTTATGGGTATAGCATGAACTAGTAACTTCAAAAGGGTCACGAGGGTAAGATGAAAATTGTTTTTTCTTCAAAAAATGTCTCCAATATGAAGGGACACTAGACATTACCTTCTCAAGATAAAAGGATGGAGACCAACTTATGATATTTAAATACTCCCTATCCACTATAGGATAGAGGTCGCCAAGGGTGGATCCCCTATTGGGATGTCTATTTGAAAATCCGCAGAACTACATAGTGCTCTAAAAGATATCTTTGATGGTAAAAAATATGGCCACAAAAGACTCTTTGTATGTTTCTTATGATAATTAGGCTATCATGGTTCTTTTTATATCCTACAACACCCACTGAGATCATTTCATAAGAAGTTGGATCCCTCATAGAGATTAAACTAATTTTAATGGATGATTATTTTGGATCTCCAATGCATAAATACAGGAATCATAATGATTTATTGGTAGGAAAACATGAGATTTTTGACATGTCTAGTGTTCATCCTTCCACACATAAAAACATTAACAAGGAACCAGTTTTTATATCCACTCTATTTGACATTATTAATTAACTTGAAGACCTTTCTAGGATGTAAAAGTCCATACAGATGCATTTATTTACATTCTCAATAATTTTGAATAATTATATATGAAAAAAGATTCCTAAAATATCACTTCTGGCATGGAAACCCCATTTAGGGATGATATATGTAGTTAGAATCCCCCTCTGGATGGTCTCTCTAAGAGGGAATTGATTCAAATCGTTGGTGTTGATAGGGACTCAAGGGAATCAAAAGATCTCAATGAAAATTGGAAATCGTTGAAGACATGGATAATAGGTCTCCATAAAGGAGGTTTAAGTTGTGGTAATGGTTGAATTAATTAGGGGGATCGAGACAATAGGAGCTTGGATTCATATACTGAGATTAAAAACATGGAATTTTAAAAAAACAATTAATTGAGGAGGGAAGTTTCACTTATCTGATCCCATCCCATACATTTATATTTTTGTTTTCATAATGGGGATTATTCCCTTTCCTTATATAAATAATAATAATTCACACCCATAATCCCCTTTCCCCCACATGATCTCCTTTTCCCGATCCTCCCTACTTCGAGATGAAACTGACCCTCCCTCACCTCATATACCTCGGACACCGACGCCCTTCCTCCCTGATGATGACCCCCCCCCCCTCCTCGATCCATATGACCCCGACCCCACTGCTCCCCAATGAGGACTATATGACCCCACCATAAAATCACCATAACCCTGACACCCTACTCTCTAAAGAAAAAGAGGTATTATGATAATTTTATATACTATATACTTCATAAAACAATTAAAAAATTATATCTAAACGTATAAGGATATGAGTGAAAATACAATACCTATGGGTAAAGTTTAGATTATATTACCTCGAAACAATCCTTGGTATGCCATGTGTGTGGAAGAAAATTTGTATTATTTAATTTCTAATTGATCATTGGGTTGTGGAATAAAATATAAGTGCTCTAGTTTTAAATTCAAGAAATGGTTGAAAAGAAATGAATTATATGAATATTTCATTTGGAAAAATTTTGTGTTGCATATGTAGGTTGGATTTGGAAGAGTGAATTTAATGTTTTGGAAAGTCAAAAAAATGAAAAACATGTCACCAAAACACAATGTGACCCACCAGAAAAGAATTCAATATGAATTTTGAAAAATGATTCATTTGAATTTTCTAGATACATTTTCTAATATTTTAATAGTTCAATATAAACTCTATTTGATCATAATAAGGTAAATCTATATTATAAATTCCATAAATAAAGATGGATTTTTTTTTATTTATTTGTAGATAAAAAACAAGAACTATAGGAATGGTCTTTTATATTTTTGAATTTTTATTTTCTACTTATGATGTATCATATCAATTGTCTTTTTGTAAGTACTATAAATATAATATCAATGATATTAGTGTTGATTCTTGATGAATTTAGTAAAGCTATGATCCTTGAATCATTCTACGAGATGAAAAAAATAATCAATAAACATAGACTTAATTATATTAATATTTATCCATGACCTAATGATTAAATGATTATCTAGGTAGAAGATCAAGATAATTATGAATAATTAAGATGACATAAAAGAATATGGAAGTCAATGAATAATAATTAATCTAAAAATATTGAAACCACATGATGAAATAGAAGACAAAAACACATGTAACGGTATAGCATTACCTTCCTTGGAATCTAGTTTTTCATATATTATTCATGTCATATAAGACTACATAAGACATGAAGTGGCATAATAAGTATGGTAATAATGACGGATTTATGATAAACCTAATATATTTAACATCAAGTAAGTTGTTTGATTCATTGTTTTAAGATTTTTCATTGGACACTAGGAATTTATGTTTGGGCCTCGCTTCTAATTAATTCAAACCTTTTGGTATTTTTTACTATTTATAACATATGATTAGTTGTTTTAAACCCCTATAATCTACCTCTATGGATGTGTACAAAGAATACGTCTTTCATTATATGAATTACTATTTTTGGAATCCAAATTCAAAAAATGACATTGATGTATACCTTCAATATCTTATCAATGAATTTCATGGATTATGGGATGACGGAATGGAATCCTATGATGCTTTAACTAGAAAACAATTCAAAATGAATGTTTTTTTAATGTGAAAAATTAGTGGATTTCTTTGATGATAAAACATATCATGTTGGAACACTCCTATTGGTTTGTATTTTCCAACAAGTATTTTTTACCTCAAACCTCAAAAATTGCATCATAATAGAAAATATGTTTTATGTGTCATTATTGATTTCATGATGGTTCTAAAAAATGTAGGTTTATAAAGAAACAAGTAAAGAAGAGATATTGAATAAGGAAATCCAAAAACGTTATTATTTAGATAAAAACTAATTTTACAATTAATGGGTGTCACTATAGAATTTGTAAAATGAATTTAGTTTAATTATGATGGGAAATGGGTATGCGGTATAGTATCTCAAGCAGCTTGAATGTAATATTGGAAGAAAATGAGTATATTTTTTAATCACACTTAGTGGGAGATTAGATTGATACATTATAATCTTGATGTAATGGATATTGTGATCAAAATATAAGACAATTTATTTTTTACATTGCATAATGAGAAAGGTAAATGAATGGATCACCTTAATGATCATAATGATTTGGAATCAATGATTATAAATAATGGTTAGTGAAAAAATCTGAACCGAATGTATCCTTAAACTATTTTTACAGTGAAAAATCATGAGAATGATGAATTCCTTTAAAAATTAAATAATGTGAAATTTCTATATGGATATTCATGTAACAATACAAGGTTTGTGGACGTAAAAAATTTATATTTACATGGATTGAAAATTAATGACTCACATATTCTGATGCCATAGTAGTTTCCATTGGCATTGTGGAATATGTTACCATAAAATGTTAATATAGTTGATGTCGAGTTATGTAACATTTTCAGTGATCATTTTGGAAAACCAATAAATACAACTAATTTTAATAATCATCAAGAAATAATTTTTTGGAAATATTATCTTTTAGATATTTTCTTTACCCCTTATTTCTATAGATTCATATTTCATTTGACTATTCAATTGGTTGAAGAAGTTAAATATGGTAGACTGGTGCACCATCAATGGATGTATCTAATTGAGAGGTACACTGATATTATTATTATTTTCATTGGTGAATAAATATTTTTCAAATAATTTCATAATTTTTTTTAAATTGGTTTATTATTTAATTCATTGGTTAGATAGTTATTTTGAAATCATATGTGAGTAGTAATACTAAAATAGAAGGCTCTATTACTGATGGTTACATATCCTAAGAGTTCTTGAACTTCTTTTCTGGGTATTTGTATAAGATTTAAAAGAGATTAAATTGTGTTGTATGTGTTGATGACATCTCTACTAATTCTGATACTGAAAACCAGTCATCATTATTCAGCAACTAGTGGACAACCAATTGGAAAGGGTTTAACTTTTACAATGAATTAATAAGAGTTTCTACAAGAAAATAGATATGTAATTATTTCTATACTTAGTATGGATACATTTTTCAAGGAATTTTGATTGAAAAAAATGAGGTATCTAAGGGTTGAAGCATGAAATGAGCTGGAAATAAAAAAAACTATTAATAAAGATATTGTTGAATGGATATACATTCATGTAACTATATACTCTTATTAGTATTATTGGCATGTTATTATTTTGTCTTCATTAAAATTATTAACTTACAGATTCTCATCTAGATGGTTAGTGTTGAGAATCAAGATAAAAATTCAAATTATATGAATTTTTTCTCAATGACCTGTAAGAAAGGATAAGTGATTTGATACCTTCAATATTCATGGATTTAGGGTTCGTATAATTTACCATTACAATGACATATAAACTAAATATAATTTTCTATTTAAACTTTTAGAGGTGGGATATAATGTAAAGTTGATTCATATAATTGAAATAAACAAACCTCGACAATTTTCTGTTACTTTTTCAAATTAATGTTATTAAGAATTGATAAGGTTATAATGAATTATTCTTTACATTTTACACATACAAAATTTTCTTTCTTGATACATGTCATTGATCTTGATGAGCATGGTCTATTTTTCCTAGTTTTACAAGAAAATATATTTTATTATGCGGATTAAGAAATACATGAAGTTTGGTGTGACATTTTACACTAAAATTAGAGAGACAAGTATGATATAGGCGTTGAAGATCAGTTGGTACTTTCTGAAAGTGAACATCATCAACCACAAAATAAGGAATATTTTTTCCTTAAAATATAGAAATAATTAAACAAACCAGAGAGGTTGAAAATGAATTACTCTTCACAATATATGTTTATAAAAAATTTCACAATAATGTTGATGATAATTGAATTTATAAATTGGTAATGAAATGATATTAAAATTTCTCATTTATAAGTGTTTTGTACATATATATTGTTCTATTTTTTCCTTTTCTGTAAAAATAGCTTACCTATAATTTTATTATACATTTAATATATTCACATCCCTTTTAATTTCTGATATGTCGAGAAAAAAATATGGATGATCCTTACTGCTCAACTTCTCACAGAACATCATGACCACCATCAACGTTAGTAGATCTGAGTGATTTTCCTATACCATTGGCTTCAAGAAAGCCAGAAGTTTTCTCTAATGTTTTTGGAACCCCCCATATGATTCCCCATTGGTGATATATTAGTTGGTCACCCCTCTATCTAATTGATATTTTAGAGTAACCATTACCGATATGCATGTCATTATAAAAAAACTACAAATTTGATTAATTATTTAATTAAATTTTCTAAAAAATTATTGTAACAAAATATGAGATATATATAGTAAGATGGAATATATTTGGGACCTAAAGGGCTTCAAGATTATCATTTAATTTAATGATTTTAGGGTTCTTACCAATGGTGCTGCCAGAATCTAGGGACAAATTCTTAGGCAGCTTTCTTACGGGATGGGGAGTTTTCTTTTTGATAATAAATATTAGAGGAATGTTCCCACATCATGGATAAATGAATTAATTTATAAACATGTAAATTAAATATTTATTTATTACTAATTTAAAATTAATGAGTAAAATTATTGATATAATAATAAAGTGTCATTTTTTTCTAGATGTTTTTTTATTTTGATGCCTTGACTTTATTTCATGCCTATGGACTTAGAATGATTTTGGAAAGAAATTTTGAGATAATAAATGGAGGTAATAGAATGAATTCAATTATATATCTTTGAGATCTTGTAAAATGTATTAGAAAGTGCATAAAGTAGTTTCTCATTAGCAGTGGAAGATTTTTTATGATATTGACCAAAAGTCATATTGTGATGTAATTTCATATTTTATATTATCTTAATTACATATTCTTAATAAAAATATATTTTTATTAATGATTCTATTTTTTTTGAAATTAGCTAAAAAAATGCTGTTAATCATGAGAAAAAAATCATTCACCATAATGATGGCTCTCTTTGATAATGTTTTTCAAGAAAAAGAAAAATCTTGGTTAAATTTTTCCACTATTATTTATATAATTTTATTATAAGTAAATTATTATTTCTAACCTGTATATTTTATTATAATGTCTAATGAAATAGGCCACTCTTTTGGTTAAAATGAAATGTGGATTAATATACATAAAAAATATGATGTAATTTTTATTAATTTATATACCAAAGACATTGGAGAAAGTATTTTTCATTAATATTTAATTTTATTTCATTACTATAAAAAAATTGAATAAATAAATCATAACAACAAAAAACCTTAAAACCTGATAAATGGGGCTCATTGCATGGATCAAATGATTTCAATTAGCTCAATTAGAACTATTTGATCCATATATCCATCCCCATTTAATTATGTTTAATCCATGATGGTTATTATAATTTGTTTCTCGTTATTATGTTTGTATAGTAATGAAAAAACATTAAATAATAAAAATAAATATGAATTAGTTAATATTAATAAGTTCATAATAAAAAAATAATTGTTAATATTATTTTATTAACATGTTAATATTCATGAATCATTGGATGTGGGCCCATCATAATTATTATTGGAAACCTAGAATAATGTTGTTGCAATCATTTTATTGATGGAGAATCACATGCATATATGGGGGATTGGATATAGGCCTCCTCCATTAGCTATCATGTGTAGGGAATCAACATTATTTAATGCTACAACCAGTGTAGGATCTATTAGTGCCATTGATCATGACAGATGAAGATAAATTTGTTGGTGTAACTAAGAAGTTTAAGAACATGACTCTTATAGGAAAACACAAGATCAATGGCATCCATAAATGGAAAATAATTTATGATTTTTATTTCAAAGGATTATGGTAAGAGTCCTCATATAAATTTCCTACCATAGAGATCATACTTCCAAGGTAAATTATAAAATCTACATATCACACACAAAATTAAAAAAACACATAAAACATCCATTAATAAAACTAAAATGACACTTTCATATTAAAAACAAGACCTTTGTGTTATGACAACCATATATTATGTTGGATTGATGTGAAGTTTATTCCTACACCCCAAAAATAAATTATGGATCACTCTCCAAATGTTTGATAAAATTCCAATATATTTTTCTCATTTTTGGCTTTAATACTAGCGTTTTATAGTAAAATCGGACTTATAATGAAAACACACACATTGAGTTATACAAGTGAATTCATGTTTTTTATTGAAATTTGATTTATTTATTCCCATAGAAAAAGAATTATGGGTCTTTTTTCAAATGATTTAAAATAATATGAGCTCATTTTCTCATCTTTTACAATGTGAAAAATATTTTAAACTAAAATTAAACTTTAATATTGAGAACAAGTACATTAAATAATACCATCCACATCATGATTCAGATTAACTCATAGTCAATTCCTACATATATAAAATGAATTATTCATCATTTTCCTAATGTTTCAAAATAATACAAATTCATTTTTTTATTTTGAAAATGTGATTGACATTTTTAAGTAAAAAAATAAAACATGTATATTGAAAACACACACATTGTGTCATACCATGCACTTAGTGAATATGTTGACCATGAAATCAAAGTAAAATTACCATAGGTTTATTTTTAAAATATTGGAATATATAGAACGTAATTTTGAGTTATAGTTTTTATCATATTCACATATATGTGTTATTAGAGTTTTAAAACACTAAGATGTCTATGTAACGACCATAACCAAAAAAACATGACCGTAGATTGGTGGGAAAACATGGGAATCCCATCGTTTGATTATATATGATGTGGGTACAACCAAATTCATCCATATAACATGTATCATACTTTCAATTACTCAATAATATTTTTTTATAGATTCTAGTGTCTTTTAAAAGGCATGTTTGGGGGGTCAAAAACTATGCAAATGATGTCCAAAGGCTATAAAATCATAAGAAAATGAACGTATATTTTTAAAAAAAATTTGTAACTGAAGAAACATCATTCTATGATATAATTTTATTAGGATTCCTATTAATAAATATTTAGTGTCTTAAAACACTTAAACGAGTGTGTAATGGTCCAAACTATAGAAAACAACATCATATTTATGTGAAAACCTGGGAAAACAATAAAGAATTATTATTGATGCATATGAGGAGGAAAATTTTCTATCTAATATGTAGTATACTAGTAATAACTTAGTAAAATGTTTTTCATGATACTCAATTTTGTAAAAAAGTTTGTCAGAGCATCAAAACCATGAAAAAGCATCAGATGGCTGTGAATTCAGGTGATAATAACCCTAAATTTATTTTTGATATATATAAATAATCAAGATTTCATTCAGAGTAACAATTTTCATGAGAATCATATAAACGAGTTTTCAATATTTTAAAATACTGTAATGTCCTTGTAATAGTTAAAATAATTGAAAATGATCTCATATTGACATGAAATCCTGGGAAAACTGCTTTTGAATTTTTTTTAAATGAATTCATGGGAAACATGTCCATATGACTTACAATGTGCCCATAATGACTCAATAAATAGCTTTAAAATATTTAAATGCCTTTAGAAACATGGTTCAAGGAGTCGAAGAATGAAAATTACATCATGTCATTGTAAAATCATAATATAATGAACATATATTGATTATTAAAATGTAGGGATGAAAAAAATATTTCAGGTTACGGATTTCCTAGGGTACACGTAAATGCATTTTTTGTGTTGTAAAACACTAATGCTAGTGTGTAATGGTAGAAATCATATGTAATGATATCATATTTATGTGAAATTGTAGTACAAGGACCTTTGAGTTATTTACGAACTTTACATAGAGACAGTACATCAATTGGATGTCCATTTTTCTATGAATGACTCAATGAAAAGATTCATAAGATGCTATTGTTTTTAAAAATACTTGTTTGGAGGTCAAAAATTGAAAAATAATGTCAGGTGGATGTAAAATCAGAGGAAAATAACCATAGATTTATTTTTTAATTTTATTAACTAAGGGTGTATCATTCCAATTTACGATATTTCTTGGTTCCACATAATTATTTTTTCAATTTTTTATAACACTCAGATGTGTGGTTAATGTTCAAAACCCAAGAAAAAAATATCAAATTGATGTGAAATATGGGGAAAACACATTAATTATCTGTAATTTATATGAATAGACAACACATTCTTCCAACATGAAGTGTTCTTAGAATTACTTAGTAATAAATATTTAAAGATACCATAGTCATTAAAAACCATTTTTAGGGAGGGAGAATGATGAAAAAGGCATCATATTGAACTAAAATTTTAGGAAAATGACCACATATTGAAGTTTTGAAATATTGGAACAAATGAAATATCATTCTGAGTAACGGTTTTCTTGAGATGATTCTGTATTTTTGTGTTTTAATACACTAAAAACATTCATGTAATGGGAAACCCATATAAATTAACATTATATTGTTGTGAAATTAGGGTCAGGCCAAATTTCACTTAATATTAATATTTTATTGTAGAAAACACAACAATATGGCAAGTGGTATGCTCACAATTTCCCAATAAGCTATTTTAAATATACGAAAGTCATTAAAAACATTTGTAAGGGGACCGTGACTCTAAAAATGATTTCTAATTTATTTGAAATCATAGTAAAATTAATATATATTGTTTTTTGAATTTTTTAAGTAATGATATTTCATTCTAATTTATGGTTTTCTTGGGATGCTCTTAAACATGTTTTTATTGTCTTAAAATACTAAAACGTTCATGTAACAGTCAAAACCATATAGAAATAATTTATATTTTCTAAATAACATGGAAACCGACCATAGAATTAATTTTTTACCAGTACACAGAGACAAAACATCCATTTGAATGACTCAATAATTTTTTTTAAAGATTCCAAAGTCTTAGAAAAAACATGTGTTATGGGGTCAAGATTTTTAAAATGACATCATCTAGATGTGAAATCATAAGAAAACAACTGTATATTTATTTTTGAAACTAAGGAACTAACTACTTTTCATTCTAAGTTAAGATTTTCCTAGGATTCCTATAAATATATTTTTAGTGTTTTAAAGCACAAAAATGTGGATGTAATAATAAAAACCATAATAAATAACTTTATATTAATGTTAAACCATTAGAAAAATACCATTGAATTATTTTTGATGTTTATGCACAGAATAAACATCCATATGTTGTGTGGTATGATTGAAATTACTCAATAATCATTTTTTAAAGTTACCAAAATCTTAAGAAATGTGTATCATCTTGTAAAAACCAATAGAACCTTATTGGGTAGACATGTGATCAATGAATAATGATTGTATATTGATTTATGAAATGTATTAATTGAAGGCAAGCCATTATGTGTTACAATTTTCCTTATAATCCCATGTAAATATTTTTAGTGTTTTATAACACTCTAAATTGTGTGTAATAGCCAAAACAATAGTAAACAACCTCATATTTATGTGAAATCATGAGACAACCACTATTTAATTATTTAGGAAATATAATGTACAATTTAATGTCAATGACTTTAAATTTTTTAGTAATAAAATTTCTGGCATAATGCACATTGATATAAAATTTGATTACATTTTTATATACTTTTCGCCTTTCTGTTCCATGTGTTGAATCATATCTTAAATATATAAGTTTAAATTTCCAAAGTGTGATTCAAGATATTTTTTTTCAATATATTATTTTCTACCAACCAAATAACTAATGTTATCTATATTATTATGAAATATATTCTATTTTAATTGAATTTTTCATTTCATTTATTAAATGTTATAGTTTTTATTATAGTTAAAAGAGGCTTGAAGTATATAGGATCTAGAGAATTATGATCCACAACATTATTCATAATCTATTTTCTATGGTTCTTAGTTTTTTGGTATTTTTATATATTTTTAATAAGTATACTTTATTTATAATTTATTATTTTAATTAAAATTTATATCTTCTTTTTATTGTAGTTGATTACATGATGTGGTCAGTTCTAATAGATGACATGATGTGGAGGATAGATATAGTTGAGTTTTTGAGATGTATGTATATGGCCCATGAGTTGTCGGTGGTGGAGGAAATATTTTATATATACATATACATATATATATATATATATATATATATTGATGACTGAGCATATGGTTTGAATGAGGTTATGACTTAATATATGTTTTATATATATAGTTTTGGATGTATGATGGTGTATGTATTAGGTGTTTATTATGATTTTATACATAAGTTTATTTCATTTCATAGTGTCTATATTTATATTTTTTATTAAATTTTTTAAAAAAAACTTATTTTTTAAAAAATATTTACAGAAAATTTATGATAAATTCTTCTAAATGTAATTTTGTGAATTTATTTAGTAGTTGAAATCTTAAAACGTTTCAAAATAGAATTTAATCTAATTTATATAGTAACATTAATGTTAATTTTCCCTATTTTATTTTTGTTAGAATAAAATAACCTCCAGCAAATGAAATAAATCCATCGCTAAATGTTCCAACATGAAACTTATAAAAAAAGGGACTATATGGTCTCTAATAATGAAATAAACGATGGATTTCCTAACAACTCCTAAAGATGTAGTTGCGGTTTATACTAACACTTGTAGAAAAAAAATATTCCATTAATACCTCCATTTAACGGAAATATATAAATATATATTATTACTTTTAATTCCTATTTATTTTGACAACATTTTTAAATTAAACTACAATAAATATTATTTATATTGTAGAGACCTGAATATTTCTCAAATGAGATTTCACTCATTCGTTATTTTCTTTGTTTGAAGTGAAAATATGAGAAATATGATATGTTTTCCCAAGAAAAAAATATATGAAATACTTTCAAATTATTATTTTGATCGTGGAATGTGGTGCTTACCCTAGAGATTAAATTTTATAGAATTCCAATGTGGATAAATTTCTAGAATATTTAATATTTATGATAAATAATTATTTACTCTCACTAGTTCAGGTGTTGATATATTAAAATTAAATATTGGAATGAAATTCCAAAATAGTGGTTGTGTTTGGAATTAGGGGTTGTATATAAGAATAAATTATTATTATTATTTGGGTTTCATGTCATAGAATAGACACATCACATTTCATTAATTGGAAATCTAGGTTAACTTATCTCATTATAATAAAATCCCTCTTTTGGAATTTCTCTTGGGTTTTTTTAAAAAACCCCTAAAATGGATATAGTAGAGGATATTGACCAAGTCAAGGTTCAACCTATTATGGATCACCAATCATGGGACAACCTGTTTCATGGATCAAGGATTAACTTTTGTAGCATCAATGAATGAACTATTGAAGTAAAAATGATTAAATGAGGTTGGTAAATGTCTTGACTTATGGATCATTCTTTTTGTTGTCCCATTCAGACATCATGATTTGGGGTTCATTTTCATAATTGATTATGAATTCTATGATTTTATATAATACAATATCAATTTTCCAATAATGAACTCAATGATGGCTTATAATTTTTTATTAAAATTTAGAAAATTCTTACATAATATCAATCTTTATCTCATGTTATTGAACCCCCTTTCATTTAACATTGACCGTTTTACAAATTAATCCTAGGTAAATGAAGATAAAATAATGCACGATGCCTCTTTTTCCTCCCAATAACTCTTGTTTCTTGTAATATACAAAAACCATTGACCTTCGTAGTGGGTAGTGGTTTGATAGTTATAGTGCAACTAGTGTAGGGGTGATGATGGGTTATTGATATCACTATATTAGTTGGATTAGTAGTAATGATGTGACCTTAGTGTCTAATCATGATGTTTTGTTATGATGAGGTTTCCTTGGGCTATGTTCAATGATTGGATAAAAGGAAATATGTGCTATTGGAAACTAGTGGTATGAAAGTATAATTCAATCCAATAAAATGTCTTGTTAGGAGGTCGTGGTGGGAGAATTAGTGATAGAGGTAGTGTAAATTCAAGGTTCACTATTATAGATTCATCCAGAGTCAACTCTCAAAATTTTATTTGTTAGCAGTGACAAACAAACCACCCTAAAAAGTATACAACCTTTATTAGTACTAACAAAAGCACTGATAAAATCAACATTAATCTCCTCTCAAAATAAATAACGGTTAAAAACATATTTATCAGTGATTTTTTCACTTATAATAGGTATCATTATTTTCATGACCCCCTCCCCATAAAGTGTACCCCTCCTGGGCCAACAATGTGAGAAGGGAGATAATTACCCCCAACTCCCACCTCTAGTAGGCCCCGGGTTGGCCACTAGCACCGAGGGTATAATAAACACAAAATGGGAGGCATTACCCTCTAAGAGAACACATGCGGAAGAGAGAGATAAGATAGACACCAACTAACTCCAACTCATAACTGAAGTATAAAAGAAAAACCATGTTCACATATGTAATGTCATGAAGAATTACTACAACTGAAAGGGAAAACAACAAGTACCCAAAAGAAAGTAAAACGGCAACGACCACAAGCCCGAACAGCTCCTCCAACCACAAGGCTAGCAGTAACCAGCTTGATCTCCAACCTTCTCCAAGTGACCTGAAAATTGTTTATATATACATAGGGTGGGTATAACAGTATACTCTGTAGGATCCTCCCCGAAGCCTCTCATGAAAAAGTAAAGAAAACATGCTAAAGCACAGTGAACAACAAGGGAAACTAACACATCACGTAAACAGGTATACTAAGTTCCCAACCTCACCATGGGTACACTCACCAAGTAAAGAATACAAGAATATAGCATATAGTAAAGAATATCAAGGGTACCCTACTACTACTTCCCCATTGGTTTTCCGCTTTTCCCCAACGACATACGTCATGTGCATCTCTCTCCAAAGGCTTGCCTGAATACACCTGGTCAAAGCTCCACAATCTGCACCATGTGCACCACAAAGGCTTGCCCACAGACACCTAGGAAAAGCATCACACCATCCTCACAACCAAAAGTAACCAGGTAGTTTTCAGGATCCACCACAGCTCGCATAACGTGTATCATACGTCAGGTATTATACATAAAGCCATTACAGCCCATACACCGAGTAAGGAACCTCAAGCCATCACAGTCTATACACGTTACACCTATAGAATTCCATAGGATAATATATCCAGAATATGTGTGTGTGAATAACCACAAGCCATTACATCCCTATACACACATATATGGGGAAAACTAACCGATGTGCCTAATGGAACTAGTATCTACCAAGAGAAGAGAGTGGGGTCAAAGGGGGTAGTTAGTCATTCACCCTCCCATCGGAATGTTGGGGAAAACACCCCCCCAGGGATCAGAATCTTCAGGGTGCCAGTTTCCCTTACTGACAGGGTGGAGTAGCATATAAAAACACAAAGAGTACAGAATGTATTATAACTCACAATCACACTAAGGGCATAACCTAGTCTTATACACAAATTCAGCTAATGTCTCTCGGACTCTGAGCTTCCACTTCTAAGACTAGGTATCATATAAGCACACAACCATTTAAAGGGATTTATTGGATTACTTCATTCCCTTTTTATCAATTCCACTATACAATAATTAATTCTTCAAACATTAATTAACCATGATAAATTCCACATTAAATTCCATTAACACCACATCCAAAAATTCCATCATCCTTTCAAAAGTTACAACCTCATCATTATGTTCCAGCATCTCCATCCCCATGGGTTAACATTAATTATTCAAACATTCATTTCATAAATTACTTTCCCATATTCCCAGGCATTCTACAAAAGCATCATATTCTACTAAACACAAGGGGCTCAACACGGTGAGTAGATATACTACCCGTCGAGTCTTTGCTGCCTATATCAAGAGTGTAGACCCATTATCCCTTGAGAGGCTAAACACAAAAAGCACGTGGAATACCCCACGTGTCTTCACCTCTTTCAGAAGAAGGGTAAGAAAGACCAGCTGCCTTGAGTAGTGGGGAAAAGTAAAGCAGATAAACAACCAAGAATCAACAAGCATCCAACAACCACATCCATCCAGATCCATCATCCCTGGTGTCATCCCCGACACCCACATGCATAAACCGATGCATCTCTCCACTCTTGTCACCATCCACTGCCACAACCACAAGGCCTCTATGCCTCCACATATCACAACACCCCTCCTGGGTCACATCACAGTACAAGTAGCAGGAAAAAAAACTTCACCTCAAATTGGGCTCTTGGCCCTTTAACAAGGCATACGGCCTTCAAACAACAAGCACCAATAGATTTCAGGTTTACCAACCAACTGAAATAAACACATACATCGACATCAATTTGAATAAAATTAAATGGGAACAATAACCACAACAACAATAACCGGATTCATTTACATGCCTCTTTATCTTTAGCCAATTAATTATCAATTAATTCCGGCTTTACATTCTTTATCAATTTCATCAAGAGCAACATGCTAACAAGAAAGACATATATATCACATGATCTAGCAAATCAAGAGGCAAACTGTTATCATGGTACAAAGCAACAACATGCGATCAACCCAATTCTTTTAATCTGGTTCAATTATTTAATTAGGTCAATTCCATTGTGATACAAAGGGCTAAATCATGTTAACTCTACGATTGCACATAAACAATTAGAGAAGCCATGAATCCCCTACCTCAACGGTTTTGACGGAAACCACAACGGTCGAATAACTCCCAAGAAGACCAGGCTGATTCTCCATGAATCCTCCTTTGATCTCTTTTCCTAACACAACCAAGACCAAAGCTCATCATAAACGACATCCACACACTTAGATATACCCATAAAAGGCATATATCTAAGATCTCGAGAGAAGAGGAGGAGTGGATCTAGGTAGATCTAAGAAATCAATCAAGAACGACCACATACCTCAAGAACCGGCTTCGATTCGCCAAGAAAAGCCTCTGGATCGCCTCCAAAATTCTTGGGAGAGGTTTTCTAAACTCCAAGGGAGATTAATTCCGAGTTATGGATGCTTAGAGGCTTAAAAAGGTGATTAAAGGAAAAACGAGTTAGATCCACAATTTTAGGATCTAACTTTAAGTGCCTGCACGGTTAGTCTGCACGGTTTACTAAACTGTGCGCTAGCTTCTGCCTATTCAAACACTCCTCACATGGTTAGTCCGCATGGTTAGAAAACCCATGCACTAACCGTGCGTTATCCACTACCTCTAAGATCAGCCTTGCACGGTTTGGCCGCACGGTTTAGGCAAACCGTGCACCAACCGTGCAAAATATATTACCCTTTATTTTTCCTTAAAAGTCCACCCAAATGCACCCCAAGCCACTTTAACCTTCCAGAACACCTCTAACACCACATTTTCACAAACGAATGGACCATAGAGGTTCGGGCCATTATAATTACAATAAAAAATTCAATAATAAATTTTTCTTTTATTAGATCATAAAAGTAATAAAATCATTATTAAAATTCATTATTTATCGAAGGGAGTAAAAATCAACGACTATTAAAACTTCCACACACCCTTGGTTTGCGTTATGTCCCCCCCCCAACGCACCAACCACCATCTTTTCCAGCACTCACCCCCAACCCCCCCCCCCCCCATCATCATTTTCACCACTATTTATCAGCACTTTCATTCCATTTGTGGCAATGCTAATTCCTGGATTTGAACCTTGGATATCTACCATCATTTCCCAACACCTCTACCATCTCTCTATAAATATATCTTTACCATTTATGATATATATATATATATATTATTTATTTTTATTTATATAATTATATACACTTATAAAATTATTTGGAAACCCATTTTTGACATATTTTTTTATATTTAATTTTTTATATCTACAAATAATTTTTTTATAATTTCATTTTATTTGTATATTAAAATTTATCCATATAATATTTTTAAAAACATTTATCTTAAGTGAATTTATATAGTTTACATTATATATTTAATAAAAATGATATATTTTTAAAATTACATTCATATAATGTATTCACACACTATTGATAGACACATACCCACATATACACACACATATTTACAGACACACACACACACACATACATAGATATATATATATATATATATATATATATTTCCCACATACACAAACACATATTTTAATTTACATTTCACACATACATATACACAAACACAAATATATATATATATATATATATATATATATATGTATGTGTGTGTGTGTGTGTGTGTTTGTGTGGGTGGTTGGGTGTTTATATACTACATACATAGACATGAATATTTATATATTTATCTATACAATTCATTTTACAATATTTTATAATATATATGTGTAATTGTAATTATATATATAACTATAATTAATTATATGATAACATAAAATAATATTTTTCATGTATATAAATATATTTTTATTATTATATAAATAATATTTACATATATATAAATATGTATGTATAAAATATATATTCGGGGCACCTTGTATGTGTATGTATTTATTGAATTATATAAGAATATACCCCTAAATATATATTTTTTAATGGGAATATAGATATTTATTTATAAACATAATATTATATAAATAAATGTATAGGTATGTGTGTTTATATATATATTAATGCACCTTTTAGGTTAAATAAAATGGATTAATTTTTATTTTAAATAAAATGATTAAAAATATTTTTTTCTATATTGTTTAAATATTTATAAATACATTTTTTTATAAATATGCTTAATATTTATTTATATAATTAATTTATTATATGTACATAGATGAAAATATTGTAGGGTTTTATTAGATTCTAGTAAAAAATATAATTAGTATGGGATATGATTTAAAACCATGTTTGAGGATCTCAGTGTAAATAATATGAAACTTGTGAAAAAACTGAAATGAAAAATACAATAAAATTTGTGTGTCGATCAATGATGAGCCACTACAACCTTTGATCTTTTCTTATATTCTGTTGATGAAGATCACTATGTGGAAAAAGAAAGCAACTCATCTTCATATGTATCCACGGGCTACACTAAATCTACTGACATTTAAATATGATCCATCTTCAATCCATGGAACTCTAGTACCTCTATATGGAAAGGATTATGATGAAATGACCTATGGATATCAATGAATTTTGTCTATTAAAAATATTGAAGAACACGTACTATCATCACATGGAAGTAATATATATATATATATATATATAACATGCCCAACCAGCCCCGTATATTCTAATTCTATATATAGTCTTGTTTAAGTTGGGTATCGACGTATGAAAGATCCAATTCTAGGTATCCTTCAAACCTCAAGTAGTAGGGACTCAAATATGATTCAGCCAACTTATTCATATCAAAGACATTAGTATAAAACTCTGTGTGGTATACATTATGGGGTGCTCCATTTCACAAAAAATAATTATATTCCTTATATTGTACCTTATGAGAATATTCTATAGATATATACATGAATCCTACTAATGTTAACCATAATATTTCATCATAACCTATAATACTCAATAATATACATCAGTTGTGGATAAACTCAATGTAATACAATGACTGGATAATTTTCATTACTCTTCATGAAATGTGTAGCTATATGTACATTTATGCAGCCAATGTGAATGAATGACGAAATGGATGTTCAATTTAATATGATAAATTTTAATATTCCTAAATTTTGTAACAATATTTAAGAAAACCTACATAATTACTTGTATATAATGTCATATATAAAAAAAGAAAAATCATATTTATGTTTTCTATACAGTTTGGGCTTTGGTGACACATTTCATCATTTTTAATCCATATCACATATCGATTTTATCATTTGATAAAACTCTCCTAGAAAACTCTTTTGTGTGAAACATCGGCAATTTAAACTAGTTTGAATCATGGTGAGACATAGGAATCGTATCCCTAATTATTGAACTTTATAATCAAACTCAAACATCCTAACTTCAAAGCATAAAAAGTTATGTTGTCAAAAAAAATTTCCTACTTATATTCTTTTCAATGTTTATAATCATCATTCATTAAACCCAATTCCATCAAAGAAATTCCTTTAAATTTAAATACAGGTATTATAGTTTTAGAGATCCTCATAAATAATTTTTTAATAAATATACAAATAAAATTACTTAATATTGGTGTGACCCATTATTTATAAATTTTAAACAAACCTATGATTAACCATAATCCAACTATTTTAATTATATTTTTCTTAGAATATCTCTCCAATATAAAAAAAAATTTTGTTAAAAAAACATTTATTTCCTTTTAGTAAAAACATATAAAAAATAAATTATTTTCAATATATTATATGATATTTTATATGTTTGGAGCCTTTTAATATGAAAATATGGATTTTTGAAAATATAACACCAATTGGTGATGAGAAAAAATTCATACATGTTTTTTCAAACATGAGGAAAAAAATTATTATAGATAAAATGCAATTATTTGAATCATCTTCTCCAAAACATGTTATATAAATTAGTGAATCCTAAACAATTTGAATACACTTAATCATGCCATTCATGTTCATAAAAACTCTTAGTTATTTAACATCCTATATTTCCATGTAAGAGAAACCAAATGATGATACATATCTTTTACTTAGATTAATTTGTGATTTATAAAATCATTTACATCAAAATCCATGATGTAGTATCTATTTACAAAATCTCATGAATATAAAAAAAAACGCTTTCAAATTTTCCATTTATTTTGAACTCTGATATATGTACAAATAATTTTAAAATAAGCATTTGGTATCATAGAACATTCAAAGTAAATAAATTAATATCTATAGCATCCATACATGACATGGGAATTCCATGAAGTTTTAATGAATTCTAATAAGTATATCTTGGATAATCCAATCATATAGAAATATTACTATTCCTCAAGAGATTTTCCTAAATCATAAATCTTGATTATGAATATTTATTTAGTTACTATTCTTAAGAGTAACTTTCATTATGTTTCTCCTTTATAATTTTTATTACATAGATTATAATGATGATGATGACGATGATATAATTTACAATAGAGGTTTTTATCATATGATTTTCATGTATTATTAATAATTAAATATGCACATTTATTAAATGGTATTGAACTAAAATTATGAACTCTTTCAAAATTCACAATATCCATTAGTGATCCAAAATCCATATTTCACTTAAATGATTAAACATTAGCGTTCATCTCAAAACATTATTATTTTGATTGAATACTAACCATATTATAACATATATGATTCTTTTATTGATGAGAGGGAAACCATTTATCCAATCCATCATACTGATAAACTAAACTCAATTCCTTTGGTATCCAAACCATTAGAGATACAAAACTAAGTGTAACCCACAGAAAACACATAAAAAACAAAAAAAATACAATATAGTAGAACCCAGATTTGGAATGAATCTACCAAAAAAGAAAAACTAGAGTCAGTTATTACATACTTGCCTTATACAAAATAATCTTCAAGCACTTGGATTTGGCATGAAACAAACAATTTGTATGATTATGTTTATGATAAGTGTCACAATTGACGTAATCTCACACATATTATTTTATAATTATTGGATTTAACATTATAAACATTTCAAAATAATGAATACAAAAATTTTATATTCATTCCAATATGAGAAAATATTTTTATTCATTATATGGATTTTTAATTTTTCATATATAAGATTATATTAATAATAAACTATTAATAATCCAATTTATATTATGTAAAATTTTTACATAATCTAAATACCATATATGTAATCCTTATTTAATCTATGATTTTATAAATAATTAAATATTTTGATGTTGGTTATATAATATCCAATTAAGGGAACCTTTTTATTTTGACCAATCTAGATAATTAATAATAAAGAACTAAAAATTCAAATATATTTTTTTATATTTTGTCCATACTTCATAATTTATTTACCATTTATAAATTATCACTTATTATTTTTAAATAAACATAGCTATTTTTAAATCATAAAAAAATACAATTAATTATATTAAAAGTTTTCTTTGATATTAACATTTAATATTTAAATAATATTTAACAACAACTATTTCATAAACATTCCATTAATAATAATAAAATTATAATTAATTAATTTATACAACTTTTAGAAATGTAAATATAAAAAAATATCTTTATAAATATTTATAAACATATTATTAACCATTGAAATAATTTTATTTGGTAAAATAAATTAACAATTTTTAAGGTTACCCATACGTATGAACTTGTTCCTACATAAAGGTAATCTCACTCTTCCATTTAGTAGAAGCATAACAAAAGGGTAATCTAATTCTAAAGACCTTTCATAATGGTAAAACTCTCCTTACCATTATACAGCTCAAATATTATATGTTTTGTAAATGTAATATAATGATTAATTTTACGCAACTTGTTCTACATAAAGTAAATACCCATACATGAATTCCTCATCTAAGGGTATGTCATGACATAAATTTACATGGCCTTCTAGAAACATTGTATAAAGGTAAGACACCATTTTACTATTATAAATAATAAAAAACCCTTACAGTGTATATGTAAAACCATTACATAGCTTGCTCACATAAGGTTATTACCATTATATAGCCTTGTTTTTCATGGAGGCATATGGTCTGTTACCTTTATGTGGCTTTAGGAAAACCCCATTACCCTGAAAAACTTTTGTTTCAAAAATGGGTAAGTTTAGGTGACACAGTCATTTGATAATATACATAAATGTGAGGTGAAAGTAATCTTACATAGACCACTCTATGTAAGGTTAAATCCATGGTTACCTTTACATGGTCTAGAAGTGTAAGCATAAAACCAGTTTTTCATTTTTTTTACAAATGGGAAAAACAATACAGTGTTTTTTTAATCTTCTTCATTTAAATAATAGATTTTATAAATATAAAATATAACCTTTCTATAATACAACTAAATGGTTTTATCAGGGTCTAATAATAATTAATATAAGTAAAAAAATATTATTTAAACCCTTTTCAAATGATCTTTGTGCTTGAAATATAATAAAAGTGAAAAATAATGAAATGAAAAATACTATAAAACATGTGTACCATTCAACAAATAGACAATTAAAACAATTATATTAATCATAATTAGTATTTTATAAATATCACTAAGCATAAAATGATATCATCACACATTCATAGGTATTGACAAGATGTGATGAATCATCCAAATTTTGGACAATATGCACCTTCTATCCAAGGTATGTTATTACCGCTATATACAAAGGTAGAATATCAAAATAGATATAGGTATCGATGTTTTTTCTCCAAGAACTATATCTAATCACACATACATCTATCACATGATGTCAATATATATATATATAATCACCTAAGGATACTCATTTTGTTTAATCTCATTTATTCATGAGTTCTAACACATGGATAAATTCCATGGATAATAAAATCATTCATATTAGGAATGCATTTCTTCCCAAGTGTTTCATATTTTGAAATGGTTTATTAAACCATGTCTGTATAAGAGATTGAACTAATGAAATGATATCTATTATCATATTTAGTATAAAAAATATTCCCCTTTCTTCATGAAAATAAAATTTTAAATGTTATCCATTAAATGTATGTATATATATAAGTGAGTAGATATATCTCCCTAAAATATGTTAATATTTAATTACAAATAATGCTAAAATATAAAAAAAAGATAATATTTTAACACCATATAAGCCACGTAATGTAACACTTGGAAATAAATTCATTCCCCAATAAAAAAACATAATATGATTCCCTAAAAGGATTCTGAAATTTCCTCAGATGTTGAAAATTAGGGTTCCTAAACACAAAATTCTATTTTTGGGGTATTCCATGAATTTTTGAAATTAAAAACATACAGACCATATTTCCCCTATCTCACAACATCGTAGATAATTTTTCCATGTTTTATTTTATTAGTGTAACAAGCTGAAAAAATATTCCTCTTTTAACAAAGGATCTCTTACCACTCCAGAACTTTTTATTATGTTTTACATTAGAAGTACCTAAAAAAGAGTAATATATTTTATAATAAATTTACACATCATGACTAGATATAGACTAATAATACTAGGAATAGTAATGAGATATAGACATAGCAGAATATTAGGATCACTAAAACAAACTCCATAGTCTTGAATTTCCACAAATTTATTTCCCCATTCATAAATACTTTAAAAAGAAAGATAAGTGTAAGGAAAAAAATAAACCTTATCAAAGGATGTTTAAGAACCTCTATAAGAGATTTTGTGAGTTATTAAGAGAGGATGATTGAGAATTTATAGGGAAAAATGAAATTTCAAAATGTGAAGCATTTTCCAATATGGATAATTAGAATTATGGTCATTAATCAATAATATTATTAGTAATTATTAATTTTTTTGGTTCATTAATGTGAAAATTGGAATAATTATATTGAAGTTTTGGGAAAATATACATAATTTTCATTAAAATTATGTTTTCTGATAAATATAGATGTATTTTAAAAAAATATCTTTCTAGAATTCTCTTATAAAACACTTTTAAATTTTAATACTAATTTACAAAGTCCTAAGTAATTTTTATATTGACCATACAATTTACTATATCATAAAAACTATTAATCATTAATAAATAATTATTTTTTCTTTAAATAATATAATTCTCATTTTTATAGAATTATTTTGATGAAATAAATATTATTTTTTGATTCGTCACATTAAAATTATCTTAGGGTGAATTATGGATATTTTTTAAAAATGTTTTAATTTTTCATAATATGTGAACTAATAATTTTATGAAATACGATAAATATTATTATATAATTAGTATATAATCTTGATTTAAAAAAAATATCAATCCTTATCATTTATATAAAATTATTTAAGGAATAAAATAATATATAATTATTTAAATTTATAAACACACACTTTTTATTTTTAAATCCATGATGTAATCTTTTCTAAAAAAATTATGAGTTATACCTGTATAATATTATAATTTTTTTTAACATTTTCATAAATATAATCGAGTAAAAATTCATTCATATTTGGATTTATAATGTCCAGATTAATTGATAATAGAAATTTAATATTTTTTTCAAAAAACATATACCCGGGTGAAAAGGGAGATATGATAATATATGTAATTTAATATAAATGGTTGAAATTAAATGATAAAGAATTAAGACAAAAAATCAAAATGATATATTGGTGGTTTCTATTTACAATGTCCTTAACCAAATATTCCACCCTCTATTACCCCCCAAATTAATTGAAATTAATTTCACCAAAATGCAGTTATCCTTACATTTAAAATAATCATTATTTAATAAATTAAAACCTGCCCTCCTCAAGTATAAATACCCCATTCATCTTCACCATACACAAAAAATACATTGATCATTAGTTCTATCTCAATTACACTATAATTACTCTCTTAAAAGTGGTTCTAGGATTATATGGAGTCTCTCTATACATTTATTAATATTCCTCCCCTGGTAAGGGTCCTCAATCCTCCTATTTAATTTCCATGTTCATTACATTTGCTATATTTTCATTTTAAATTCCATTTCTATATATTATAATGAATATTATTCAATGGTTAAATCATCCATTTTATAATTTTTAAATTTTTATTTATTTCCTTTCATTATATACTTTGTATAGGACCTGATAATAGTAGAAATATCATGTAGCCGTGAAACCATCGTAAATTTGGTAAAGAAAAGAGTGTGTTCTTTTTCAAGAAATGGAATCCCAGAATGGATATTACATAGTTTTGTGGCTCTAGCATAGTTGTACCTTAGGGTAATAACCCTAAAATTTTTATATTGGGATTTCACTCTATCATCATTTGGTGCATCACAACAGGCCTTGTCGCACAACTAGTTTGACCCTCCTGGAATATTTTCTTTAGATAATTCATATACACATTATGAGCCACAATAAATGATCAAAATATATGGATTGAGATTTACATTCAATGGATATCCCTTTTCCATGAATGTAACCCCCATAAATTCTTGTTATTATTCTCTCAATTGAGGTTTTTCCCATACATCTTGAACATCTTATAGTTTATAAATTTGAATATTATTTATTCACCAAGATCACCCCATTAATCATTGGAATGGGATTCCTTTTAAGCTTATTTATCACCAATGACCATGTTTGCTTTTTGTATCCCTCCTTACCATATACATTCTCTTTATTCACCTTATAAATGTTTCCATAAAGACATTTTATTGTGGAAATTATATCACTATTTATAAGGACATATAACGTTATTTATTTTACCATATCAATAGATATGTATAACTTTTCTTCCAATGCCTTTCCGTTGTGGATACCCTTGTTTACATCTATTGATTTAGGGGTGCACACCTATAAAATAATTAATTAATTCAAATGGGGATTTTTGACTAAAATTTATACCATTTATTCTATATAGTTTATATACTCCATAACACATTATATTGGTTGAAGGTAATTTACATATAAAGATACATAATTTCATTAGATAACTATTTACTTTCCACGGGTTCATGAAATGGGTTTTGATGGATTTATGTATTATCTTCTTATTCAGAACACATGATGTATTCCATATTGAGGGTGCTCCATGATAGCACTCTAATTCATTGGGTAATAAGTTAATATATAGATATGACATTTTCATGATACATTTTTATTATACCTTGGTAATGATTTATAATATTTTGATTAGAAACCATGGTAATATGATGTATGACATGTTGGTGATGAACTATGCTTACATGATTAGAATGTCTAATTTTTATGTTATAACCACATTTTCATGTTATTCCTCATTTAGTTAGGATATTATTATACCCCATGAAATTATGATCATGTTAAGCCTCATGTATGTATAATCACATAACACCTCATGTACTTATGATCAAGTTATGCCTTCTGTACATATGATCATGTGATTCCTCCTATTATTGTGATCAAGTTATTTGTTTTTCCTCATGATTATGTTCTTATATCATTACCCATATTTCATGTATACTACTCATTTATGCTCTATTTTAATTACTTATCCCTTATTGGGCTTTATAGAACACCCTTTTCTTATTGCCCCCCTTTTCGACAGGAATTTCTATGAATGGGATCTATGGGAATTAGATGTGTAGGGAATAATTGATGGATAAGTGTGCTCTATACCATGTGTTTAGTTTTAAATATACATTGTCACTGAAGACTCTGAACTTTAGTTGATAGCATATTTTTGTAACTCATGTGATTTATTAATATGTATGTGTATTTAGCACCATATCCTGAAGTTTGGTTTTTAGGTGTCTCAATATGTGGTTGAACTAAAAAAACTTTTAAATCAAATTTTTTTGTTTTATTTTCAAGTCACATTTTCAACATATTTTAGATCATTCATTAATTTATTTTGATAATCCATTTTCACAAAATATGCTATATATTAAGTGTAATTACATATTTAATATTATATAAATCATATCTAATTAAATATATTATAATTATATGAATATAAATATTTTTATATATTAATATATTATTTATAATAATATATACCATTTTTAAAAAATATATAATTTATTTGTGCTAAGAAATCATTGGAAAGGGCCACCATATATGAGTGATAAAAAATATCTTAATAAACCATAAAAATTACAAGAAAAAGAGATATTATATCAAAATTTTCTAGAATAGATAATGGTACCCTTTTTCCAAACTTTTAACTATAATTAATAAAGGAACATCCATTATCAATGATTTTATTATGGTAGATAATGGAAACTGCTTAATACTATGCATTTTTTGTAGAGGGAGTCGTGGCCCTGGTTTATAATTTTTTTATCACAAGAGATGTAATTTCATGCATATAATATGTGTATTGTTGTCATTATTTAAATAGGGTTTATGCATAGATAATAATATCACATGACTTGTGGTTAAAACTTTAAGGTCATATAAGATCATCACTTATGTTTATGGTTATTTAATTCTAGAAATATATTAAAATAATTGTATCTTAATATATATTCCATGTATTTTGATCTATATGACATGGTGTCTACATGTGTACAAACACTGATTTCCTAATTATACACACACATCTTGTAGTCCAAGGTTTATTCCATGTATGATATTGAGAACATAACTCTGGCATCAATATAATATATTTTGACTAACCCTTGTACTTCACAAGCCATTCTTGAATGGTAGACTCATCGATTATGTTGGAAAAATTTGTCCTACTATGTATTAGTGGTAGATTCCCATGGTGAATAGAATATTCATACACCATTTACCCTATAATAATTTTAAATATTTTCTCACTACATGGATGGATAATAGTATAACATTCCACACCACTATCCGGGACTGACATGCTATTTTTAGAAAACTATATATCATATACTATGTGAATTACATCATATCATGTTTCTTCTCACACCCAGGAGTCAAAATCGGATAGTTAAATATGCCATTATTAATGGTTATTAACATGGATCATGATGGTAAAATCCTTTTACTATTTTTATATCATTTAAAAAGTTTATTGTGTATTTAAATGACCTTAAACTACTAAAAATTTCACTTTATTGGGTGTTACCCTTTAAAATCCCTAAAAAATCCATGAAATGGGGTAACTCTTAGTAGAGCTAAAAAACTATGACCAATTAACCCCTTACCTGTGATATTTTTAGCACTCACAAATGGTTACATTAATCAAATCCTTTTTTGTGTGGATAAAAACTAGCCTCTATCAGGGATTTTTTTAGTATTGCTAAAAGGCACACTTTTTCAGCGCTTATTCTTAAGGATGATAAAGCCCCTTTTATGAGCTCTTTTTTAGAGCTGATACATATTGACATATATAAGAAAATTAATTATTATAATAAATAATATTTTAATTTATAAATATATTTATATTGATATATATATATATAATATTTGTTTAAATATATTTTATATATTAAAAAAAATATTTTCATTTATTGTATAATATATTTAGTAAAAAATTGATTTTAGGATATTTTAAAAATATTTTTAATTATTAATTTTCTAATAATTATAGATTAATGTATATTTAGTGAAATTTTGGTGATTTAAAATATAAATAAATTATATAATCTTTTATGATAAGTTGAACATTTGACTTGAACTTTATAAAACTATAACATTTGATCTGACAGTCTGTTTAGATTATCTGAGAAGTTAAATTGAATCCAATGAATATATATATACTCTTTAAATAAGTGAAATACAATGTCCCTATTTTATCTTAATCAAAAATGGTTTTAAGGCTTAAAAATAGAGTTTTTTAGTTGGGATACCGTAATGTTTCAATATTCTATGGAATTTCAGTTTCTTTTAAGAGGGTCTTCTTATCATTTTTGGTGGAGGATAAATTCATTCATAGGACTTGTTGTGTTAATAACTATCTTATTTAGTTATTTAAAAAATAATAACACACATTATATTAATATAATAAAACTTTATGTGACAACCGGGTCCCAGTGACAGCACAACCACCCTGCCTTAACATGGCCATCGGGTCCTGGCCCACCAGGTACCACCAGTTTCCCCGCAGACACGTGGGGCCCACCCCAGGGACCACCCACATGCCTGAAGACTCCCACCACAGCCTCCAGCCAATCCTCAGCCGCTTGCGGTTCCGTCTCTCCCCTGAACCTGGGTGGCCTCTGGCGCTGGAACTCATGCAGTGCACTCAAGCGTCGTGCATCGTCTACTGCTGGGGCTGGTGGCATCGGTGGCCCAACGTATGGTAGTATCGTTGGTGCCTCCGCTGGTGCCTCAACTGCAAGAGGGCCCTGTACCGAAGCCTCGTCACTCGACATGCTGTCAGCACGCACATCCCTCTGGGCTCTAACTGGTCGTCCGAGAAAAGGCATCCTGAAAGAAACAACGTAACACGATCAAACGTTTATACCTGGGGAGCTGACCTGGTTTGAGCTGTTTTAAGGGGAAAAACCTTTGAAAACACACACGCAATCAGTGTTTTCGTGCACAAAGCCGGAAATCAGTTGTCAGGGTCCTGGTGTATGGATACGTCGGCCGCCCGCTCCAACACTGGACTCCCTGAACTAAAAACCATACTCGGTACTCTCAACACTATTGCTTCACAGAAAGAAACATCAGAGTTATAAGTTCTGCGGTAGAACCGAACTCCTCTGATACCAATTTGTCACGACCCGTCCTCGGGGCCCGTGCCGTGACTACCCCAAGCCCGCCTTCCATAGGCCAGGGGTTGGCGACTAGCACCAAGGCGTAAATCCCAGTAAAAAGGGAAGGCATTGCCTTTGAAAAGTAAACAATCACACAGAGTACAAGCGGAAGAAGTAAACACTAAACAAAAGAAGAGTACAACTGAAAGTGCGGAAAAGTAAATGGGCCAGAATACAAACCCAAACTGAAAGTAAAGTACAACTCGAAAGGGAAAACAGCAACTGAAAAGTAAAAGCCGCTACTCTGTGCTGTCCACTGGAAATCCCACATGAAGGGTGGGTACAGATAGCTCCTCTGCTCCACGGGTCTCGTCGTCCGCTCCGAGCACGTCCCGCCCAGTGGTCCACCTCCGGGTACCGTCCCGCTCTGCAAGCCTCAGCTAAGGTCAGCGCTGTCCGTCGTCTGCAACCAACACAACGTAGTGCGGGCATAGCCCGTGCAGGGGTGAGTATAACGATACTCAGTAGGGACCCCGAGACCCTCAAGGTCTCACTAAACCAACAAGGATAACCACAAAGAAGATCTCAACAGATAACTTCTACTTAGGTATATGCCCATACATATACCTAAGTTATCGAGTATCCCATCTCAATCATGAGGAAACACAAGAATTGTGAAATCAACGGATAACCACTACCCGGGTATATGCCCATACATATACCAAAGTTAGCAAGTGACCCATCTCAATCATGAGGTAAACACAAGGTCAAAAGTCTCAGCTCAAACCAGGATTTTTATTATCGAAACCGTAACTACTGAAGAGCTCCGTCTCTAGAGTGTACAGTGGTCCTGTCACGACTCCGAGGTACTGCTCACTAACCTAAGACTGCTGAAGTACTCCTCCTGTCGAGTACTGCGGGTCAGCCACCCAGACACAGTAGTGCTTCCCGCCGAGGTATGTCACCCAAACACAGTAGTGCACACCCCCTAGTAGCCTGCTGAGGTACTCTCCGGACGAGTACCGCGGGTCTGCACTGTCACACACGTAGTGCTCCGTCCGCCATGGGTCTGCACCTCAGAAAGTAGTGCTCCGTCCACTGGGCTAGTCGACTCACTCCAAGTCGAGTCGGTCAAGCAGTCGTCAGGTCTCAGCCAGTTACACGGTCTCCGTACTCCGCACGCTCGTCACTGGGAGGGAATGCTCCACGAGCTACAGGTCGTTACTCCAAGTATCTCAAAGTCCCACGAAGAAGTATCTCAAAGGACCGCCTCGTCATAGGGGTCTCAACACAACAGACGGAGCGTCAATCGGACGCCCGGTCTGTGAGTTATTAGCCTTTTCGTCCCAGGGGCCCGGTTGGTTTCGTGGGCGAACCAAACCCGGCCGTATCTCAACTGTACCCCGAACTCTCATAGGGTATACTCATAGGGACCGTTACTCAACGTAAACACCAACGCCGCTGACGGTTCGTCAAACGGACGTCCTGTCTGAAAGATATCATCTTTTCCGTTCCAGGGGCCCGGTTGGATTTCGGGTGCGATCCAACCCGGCCACTACTGTCTGCATCCAAAACTCGGGCGAAGGATGCCAAAAGTTCCGTATCGTCAACAGGAAGTCAACGCAATAGACGGCGCGTCGATCGGACGCCCGGTCTGAGAGTTATTGGCATTTTCGTCTCCGGGGCCCGGTTGGTTTTTAAGGAAAAACCAACCCGACCGTACTCCACTTGCGTCCAAACCTCGGGCGGAGTATGCCAAAAGATCCGTCTCACTAAGAGGAACACAACGCGGCTGACGGCACGTCAATCGGACATCCGTAGCTCAAGATATGAGCGTTTCTGCTCCGAAGGCCCGGTTGGTTCCGTGAACGAACCAACCCGGCCGAACTCAAAGTAATCCGAAACCTTGAGTGCGATATACCGAAACGACCGTCTCGATCCAAGGATCGCGTTGCCGCTGACGGTTCGTCGATCGGAGGTCCGAGGCTCAATTTATGGGCCAAAAACCGATTCTGGTTCGAAACGGGGGGTCCGGGTCCGGGCCGACCCGGCCCGACCCCCCCCCCCCCCCCCCGGGGGCGGCGCGGCGGCCGGCGCCTGGTGCCGCACGAGGGTGGCACGCGGGGGGCTAAGCCCCCGCTTCTTCACTTGGCGGCGCGGCTATGCCGCGCCGTTTTGACAAACAACGGCCCCCCCTCCAGGGGGCCCGCTTCATGGAAAACCGGGGGGCCTTCTGCCCCCCCCCCCCCCTCAAGGAACCGCTCCCCCCCTCATAAAGAGGGGGGTTTTAAGTGAAGGCCGGGGGATTAATTCCCCCGGTTTTAATGACATCCGGCCGGCCAGCTGGCCGGCCGGTTTTCTCAAACGGGACCGGAATTTCCGGTCCCCTCCTTAAAATCACGATCAAGAATAAAAATAAGAAAACCAAAAAGAAATCGACAACCCCTAGCCTATGGAAGGCGGGCTTGGGGTAGTCACGGCACGGGCCCCGAGGACGGGTCGTGACACTTTATGTTTATTCTTAATTTCATTATGCTTATAAAGACTGAAATCTCGATAATAGAAATACTAAACTCTAAAACCATTTAATAAAAATCAATTAATTTTAAAATTCATGAAAAATTAATTCAATAAAATATAGAATCATTATAGATATGATGAGAAAAAACATATGTAGATGAAAAAATATGCTTATTTCATGGGTAAATAGATTAAATTTTGTTAATTTAGTTACAAATGAATTTGAGTTTTGTAGAATTCGACTATCATGGATTGTTACAAAATTACCTATAAATAAATCCAAACCACGAGAAGTATAAGAACACTTATATATGCATGATAAATCTGTTTAAATTTTAGGTTCATGTGTAATATTTTCCTTTTTTATGTGACTGCTTCTAATCATTCTAGTTTTTCTTTATGAGATCTTTTAGCAAAGATCTACCATTGTCTATGATTTTCATTATAATGTTATTAGTATTTCCATATCAAAATTTTTTCTTCTAATCTTAATTGATCATGTGAAATTGAGTATATTAAGACAGAATATATGATCATATTATATATGGATTCCATGGATAAAAATATAGTGATCAGTTATATTAGTAATTTTTATATGAGCTAGTATCGCGAGTTCAGTCAAGGGCATTGAGCAATTAGAAGACAAAACTCTATATAGGTGTAAAATTAGGGATACCCTACAACCTGTTGAAATTCATGTTTACCTATATCTGAATTAAATTTATAACCATCTAATTCGTTTAAAATGGTGTTTTTAATAAATATACTTTTAATTGAGTATTTTTTTTAACTATTACTCCATGTTATGTTTTCATACTCCTATATAAATTTTTTATCAGTAATTTAAAATACTGATCATTTTTTCTGTAATGGTAACTATATTTTAAAATTTTAATATTTCTATTACACTATATTTAATTTCATCCATAATTAAAAAAAAAATAATTCTTTACATTCCTAGATAATTCAAAAAAATTCTAATCTTAATTCTCATGAAGTTTAAATTTGTATTTTTATTTTAAAAGAAAAATTTTATTCCCTCTTGTATTATATTTTCCATTATACTAGAAGTAATGAATTGGTGTTAGGGGAGGTATTTACCCTAATTCTCATCATATCATAACAAATATTTTATTTCCATTGGTTTTTTCTATTTTCAATTAGTTTCCTTACAATTACTGTGTTAGTAAGGGAAATATTTTTATGATGGCAGGAGTACAAGTTGGAACACATAAAAACATAAATCCTTGTAAACAATTATTTTTTATGGTGTTTATTGTGGATATTTTCAAGATAATATAAAAATTTGTATCATTAGTTCCAAAGTGAACAACTTTATCATGCTTACTGAAAACTTTAATGTTTCGAAAAAGGATATAATTTAATTCTCATGATAAAAAAATCTTGAATATTAGGAAAAACATAACATTCACAATAAAATATTGTGTTCTATAACCTAGAAAATCTATAACCAAATATCTTCTTGTTAAATAGATAATGGAATTTGGGAGAATAATGGGATAACACATTTTTTAACTTCAAAATTTATACAAAATCAAAGAGCTATGCTAAGATATGACTATTAATATTTTTACTTTCTTCTTGAAGAAATAATAGCTCAAATGCATAAAAACAATATGTAAATAGTATATAGTTTATAATAATTTGGTGAAAAAAAATTATTGGAAGTTTAAATTATTGAAAATATTGTTGATATTATGCCTACATAATTATAGTCAAATGTGACAATGTTCGATGATACTAAAAATTTGAAAAAGTTATGTTTGGGTGATTCTATTGAAACATTAATTCAGTGAGAGATTAGATTGGGATAAGATGATAAAAATGAAACATGTATAATGGAGTAACATTCACTTTAAATTCAAGTAAAATTAATTTTAAAACCTTTAATATTATTACTAACACTTCAAAATCTCATATTTTAATTATGAAATGTAAGACTTCTGGTCAAAGTGATTATAAAGACAACAATAATGAACTTTTCATAATTTCATGGAGGATAAATGATCTTATAAAAATTTAAATTTCTAAAATATCCATCTAAAATATAATAATGACATGAAATAAAAAAATAATAAGAATAAATATTTATAAGTTGTAACACCCCAAAATTTATAGTACGTTATCTCATTAAAGTAATTCAATAGCTTGCGCTACACGCTATAACGAGTTCGAACACACTACAGCTTACCAAACTAGACGTTCAAAAAGTGGTTATGAATAGTATTAAGTGAATTTTGAACCTTATATAATATATAAGATTTTAACATCCATATTATGTGTTTCTTAGACAAAATATAAGAACAAATCCATTTTTTAGATAAAAGAAGTAATTTTCAAAAAATATAATTTTATCACTGTTTAATGTCGAACCCTTTTTCAAACCAATATTTGACACTTTTATATATTCAATTTAATGAAATTAAATTCTTCTTTATAAAAGGGTCATAAAAATTTAGTTTGGATAAATTTTTGGTAATTTTATGATAACAGTCATGTTTTGATGAATAGTGAAAAATACTAAGTTTTAATAGAAAACAACATTTTTAATCGAAAAAATTTATAGTGTTAAACTATGAATTTTAATGGTTTTAAGTATAATTAGATTGTATTTTTATCATTTAATAAAATTTAGTTCATTATAAGTAATTTTATATTTAAATTTTACATAAACACATGTCAATCTTTTGATAGTTTTTGCTTTTAAAAACCTGCTTTTTGGTTTTGACAACGGGAATTAATTTTAAAATAATAAATGAAACTTCTATGGTTTTAATTTGGTAAAATAGGATTTATTTTTTAATTCTAAATATCAAAATTATCTTAGAGTGAATTTTTGGTATTTTTCTGAAAACTTTCAATTTTTGATAAATAGTAAAAAACACTACGTTATTATTTAAAAATGACTTTTTAATTAAATAATTATTTATTTTATTTAAATTTATTTTAAGTCAAAATAGATATATAATACCGATATAATTTCAATGTAATTCATTGGAGTCATTTTATAATAAAATTAGATATATAAAATTTTATTGAATTTTTTTACATCTTTTACCCACCGTCTAGGTACATTTGTAAATCTGCATAAAACATAATTTTACCTCTTGTGTGAGTTGAATTTCAAAAATCTAAGAGAAACAGTTGACATTAGTATGTAAAATTTGGTTCAATAAGATGAATTTTTTTTTGACGAATAGTAACTTTTGACTTTATTTACCACGGTTAAAAGTAAATAGGGTAATTAAAGACAAAAATGATATTATAATTACCCTAACACATGTCCTAATTCTATTGGATGTGTGTATTTTGACCAAAACCAACCTTATGAATTAAATATGATCATTTTTTCCATATGGATTAGATTAGGACATTTATTAATATTTTATTTAAAGAAGAGTTAAAAGTGTAAAATTCAATGTTAAATATATAAACCATTTTTAATATAGAGTTACACATAATATAAATTATACTATAAATATTCATTAGAAAGGTAGAAATATTTCCTACATAATGATATTTTCTTTATAATTTTTAGACATTAAATAATTAAATTTATTTATGACACAATGATGATGGAGTAATTACTTTCTTAATGAAATATTAAAATAATTTATATTATAAATATTAAAATAAATATAATTTGAATGTTATGATTCCATCCATGAATTTTCTAGGTGAATATTAAATTTTAGGGTTGATTAAATGTATTTTCAGAAGTAATCAATCTTTGATTACTTTCAAAAAAACCAAATACTAAATAGTGTCAAAATTGAAATAAATTAGTTTTTAAAAACAATATTATATTATTAAATGATATAATACTCCAAAAAATATAAGGTTTGGCCAAAGGACTCATATAATAATTAATATGTCATTAATGAACCATTTGAGGTTCTAATGGAATTTGTTAGTATTTTATTAACCATTTATTATAATAATACAATAGGACATTGTAAAAGTTAAACTTTTTAACTTAGAGTTAAAACTAAAAGATAGTGTTAATATGGGGATCTAAACTTTTCTAAAACCTATTTTTTGAGAGGATTTCTACCCATCCCTACCTTATCTTTTAAATAAATCAATTTTAAACTATTAGAAACCGAAAATGATTTGGTAATAAAATAATATTTCAAGATTTTCCTAAAGTGACCCTCACCTCTCTTATAAAAGGGCACTTTCAATTCTCTCAAAATCACACCTCGAAAGCCATTTGGCTTCGCCAACCTCTACCCAAATCTCCTCCCAAATTCCCTCAATTAAACCTATATTCCTTTCCTTGAGCATAAATCCAACCTATTTATCCCTTTGTTCAAATCAAAAGGAAACACCCAAAGAAAATATAATTATTTTATCACCTCTTTCCAAGTTCTTGTCTTCTTACCCTTTCTTTTTCTTTGTTATTTCAATAAAAAAATAATAACTCAAGTACCTTTAACATACTGCTATGTTATTATAAATATGTTTCAATCATATCCATTATTCTATCCATCCTATGAATAATAATGTCACCATGCGAGCGTACGTACGTCTTACCGTCTCCACGCCATGGTGCAATTTTTCATTCAACACTATGTTATTTTGATTGATATAATGATGAGTAAAATGTATATAAATAGTGAAAATAACATTTTAATTTCTCTTTAAATTTCATATACCATCTAATTCCATAATTTTTAATCATTAAGAAAATTATATCGTCACTCATGTGTATGTACGGCTTACCATCTACATGACGTGATGGGATTCATTTCAACTTTTACCATTCAACGATGATTATAAAAATATATATTATTAATTAGTATGTAATATAGGACATGATAATTCTAATGGAGATATATATGTTTGTGTCTGTGTGTGTGTTTTTGTGTGTGTGTGTGTATGTACTTACATATATCTTATTCACTTACTTCCGTTCAATATGATATGAAAACGGAAATAGCGTTTATGCGTACGTACGGCCTACCGTCTCCATAAATGGTGCCTTCCATTTCATATATCTATCTATTATAAATATTCATATTCTAAATATATATGATATATAAATAAAGTTTTATATTCTGGAATTATTTAAATCATGATCTAAATGATACGATGAAGAATAAAAAATTAAAACACGTACGATAAAGAATGTTATTATTACCTGAAATGTTAATTTGACAAGTAAATAATTATTAAATGGGTAGTATAAAGTCATAAATGAATCATGTATGATATAATAAATATTATTATGGTTATGTTATAATTTAATAACATACTATGGTCACTATAAAAGAGGTTAAACGTACCCTTGAATAAAGGAATATGCAAGGTAAGGGTTAATTCCTCAATCTCATTATTATCTGAGATTGTTTGTGTGTATGTTTTTACTGGGACATAATTCTTATCCATATCCATGATTCATAAAATAGTATTCAAAAGGATTTTTTTTAATGACCTCTTTAACTAAAACATTATTTTACATGGTTTAAATATTTATTCTTCTAAATAATTCTCATTAATGTCCATGTTTTCAAAATGGTTTTAAGGATTCATTTATATGGACATGATTGTTTTAAAATGTTAATTCCTTTCAAAAGCTTAAAATTGTTATGGGACACTTTTATTCAAAAATGTATTTTAAATGAATTCCTTTCTAAATAGTGTGACATTTAAATGATTTCATGAAAAAGGGATATTTCTCTCAAAGAGTTTTAGTGATCATTTTCAACTCTGTCAATATCCTTTACTGGATATTATTATTGATTGCGTTTGATTTATTATAATTCAATAATTAATATTATATTGAATGATTTATGCTATTTTTGACTATGTATATGCTATTTTTATGTCATTCATATTTTATGGTTAAAGTATTGGCATTTCGTAAGCAAGTTTTAATAAGAATGTTTATGTTATGTTTTAACATTTTCATATGAGGAATGAATTGGACTTAGTAAGTGATAGGTGGAGCCTGCTATAGCTCCTCGATGAATCTGTAGGTCTCATGAGACAAACTAGTGTCTTAGAACAAGGACTTGACAAAATCTTATTTTTAGTCTTGACACAAGGCCTTGGCTATGTGGTTTTGAGGTCTGGCATTATGCATTCCATCGTTTTGAAATTAGCTGTTGATATTACATGTGGTTATTAGACTAGTAGAATATCCATGTGAATAATTAAATGACGTTATTTGATTTATATTTTCCATATTATTCATAAGTTTATGTTTAAAAGGATTTAGTTTTAGTTTTATACATTTCCTTAAATGTTTATTCTTATTTATGAATGTTTCAGCTGTATTTTTATCCTTACTGAGGATCTGAGCTCACCCCTTTCTATATTTTTTTCAGGATGAAAAGAAGTATATTATGACAAACCTATAGGGATAGTCTAAAGGATATGAATATGATCAATTGATACAAATTTGTTTTTGTTTTTCATTTTATAATGTAATTTAACATTCATGTATGTAATCCATTTTCCAAAACTACTAAATGGATCGGTCCTTCGGGACTTGATTCCTTGTAATCATACAAATGTATTAAAATAATGCACCGACACTAGGTAACTAAGTCGGGGAATTGCAGTTGGTATCAGAGGAAGTTTATAAATAACCTTGGAAACTAGATTTAGAAAAACTCTGATTAGAGACCATTACCCTAAGAGAGACTTTGAGGATTAGAATATAATAACATCCTAGAATTTTGGTAATGTGGAGATTTTAAAATTTTCCAAGAAATGCATCTCAATCTGGATACGAGCAGGTATAGGCAGCTCTGGCACAGATTTAACTAGGAGTGAAAACTCTAACAAAGAGTTTCAGGCTTGACCCGAGGTATTCTGGTACATGACAAATGGTCCTTGCTACACATTTGGTTAAGACACTCCCGGGGGATAAGATTAGGATAATTCAAGTTTTATTTACAAGCCATTATGAAAGATTTAGGATTAAATACTTCCTAAAACAAAAACATTTTTTATTATTAAAGATTATATGCATAATCATTTCAATTTATGTTAGGTATTTTACAAGATTGTAATTATGCATTGCGATTCATAAAACTAACCTAGTGTATTCCACTGTTTAGAAATGGCACCCAGTAGATGGAGTGAGAACTCCAGCAATACACATGATCCAAAGAGTAAGAATGGTCATATCTTTCATGGTATTAAGAAAAAATTTAATGAAATATCCTCCCATGTATTATCATCATATGCAGAAATAGAATCATGTGTTAATGAGATAAGTAGATAATTTTCTGAGTCCAATATCATTGAAGGGAAGCTAGAGAAGAAAAGGATGGTAGAGAGAAAGATAAATAATGTGAATAAGGGAAAGAAGGATTTTCCCATATGTGATAACTGTGGAAAGAATCACCTTGGTAAATGCATGAAGGGAATGGGAGTTTGTTACATGTGTAGAGAAAAAAGACATCGTGTATGTGATTTCAAGGGTAATAAAAAGTTTTCAAATGTTTAATGCTTCATCTGCAAGAAGTTAGGACACTACATGAATCAATGTCCAAATCATCAGAGTATTCCACAAATGATGATGTTGGATAATAATCAAGTTATGATATTGCCACAGATGAAGAGTAATGACAAGTGTTTTTATATTGATATTAATGAATTTTTTCATTTGAGTATTGTATCAATGATGTACTGGTTATAATAATTATGTAGTATATAAGTATTGTATTGTAGTACTATTTCATTACAGATTTGAGATTGTGTGGTACAAAGAAAAGTGACTCAATAGCATGATAAATTTTTGGAAAATACATGGTTGAAGGAAAGATAAAACTGTAATATGGTCTTGATACTGAGGTATTGATTTTTAAATAAAAGATTATTTATTTGGATAAATTATATTAGATATTATTGACATCCTTGGAACTAATTAATGGTGTGTTTATTCCATCATTGTTGGAGTTTACATCATATTTGGATATAAGGAGTATATCTAGTATTCTATAAGTAATAAGGGAGAATGAATGTAATAAATATGGTTTTATGGTAATTCATAGTGTTACTGTGTCTTAAAAGAATACATGATGAAGTAATTCACATGTTATTAAGTGACAAAAAAGATCTTCATTGTGTTTACCTTCCTTATAAATTTTGGACTGTGAGTTTGGATAAAAGAATTTTTTATAAGACTAAAGGTTGGAATGGATTAAGATTTATAATGGATACTGTTGTTAATGTTAAAGAACTTCTTAAGATTATTTTTATATTGTTATGAAAATTACAACCGGAGGTCAGGCGATAACTCGTCGCATTCGGTAAGGTCGTAAGACTTGAACCCGCAACTGAAGGGTGGCAAGGGTAATCACCTACCACTGGCTTACATGATTTCCTTGTTTGTATAATGTAGTTTTTTTTAAAATAGTCTCACAAATGAATAATGAATTAATTATTTTTTGAACCCTATATGATTAGGATAAATAGAATATTATTGAATTTTATTATCTTTTAGAGCAAAAGATGAGTTTGTGGAAGGGATTAGTTTAAGGATGAAACTTTACTTGTCATGTATGTTTTTTTTCTCTTAATCTATGAATAAATTAATTTTTGAACTTTAGGGAAGGGATATTAAAACCAAAAATGTGTTATCCTAATACCTTATGTTTTGTTGAAACGATGATGTTTTAAATCATCATATATTAATGCATTTGAGGCCTTCAATTTTACACTTGTTTGTGATTGATGACCTCAATCACTCCCTATAAATATTTACGTTTTCCCTTAAATTATGTGTCTCTAATTTCCACCAATTTTCTCTTAATCTATATCATAATTTTGTGGAGACTTTTTCATTCTCTTTCCCTCTTATTAAGACTAAATTTTATTAACTCAATTTCTGATATGGGTTTTCCACAAAGGTATTTTTATATTTTTAACCTTTTATTTTCGAAGGAAATTTTCAAATTATGAGGAAACAATTTATTGAAGGAGGGGAGAATGTAACACCCCAAAATTTCATAGTACATTATTTCATTAATTTAATTCAATAGCTTGTGTTACACACAACATCGAGTTCGAGTGCACCCCAACTTACCAAACTAGTCGTTCAAAAAGTGGTTATGAATAGTATTAACTGTATTTTGAATCTTATATACTCTATATAATTTTAACAACCATATTTTGTGTTTCTTAGACATAATATAAGAACAAATTATTCTTTTCAGATAAATAAAGTGTTTTTCAAAAAATGAAATGTTACCACCTTTTAATGGAAAACCCTTTTTAAAACTAGTATTTGACACTTTTATATATTCCATTTAGTGAAATTATATTCTTATTTAGAATTGGGACATAAAAATATAGTTTTTATAAATTTTTGGTTCTTTTCTGTTAACTTTCACGTTTTGACGAATAGTGAAAAATACTATGTTTTAATTGAAACAAATTTTTTAATTGAAATAATTTATAGTGTTAAATTATGCATTTAAAATATTTTGAATAATAATTAGATAATATTTTTATTATTTAATACAATTTATATCATTATAAGTAATTTAACATTTAAAATCCAATAAGCATATATCAATCTTTCGATAGTTTTTACTTTTTAAAAACCCAATTTTTGGTTTTGAAAATGGGAATTAATTTTAAATTAATAAATAAAACTTCTATTTTTTTAATTTGGTAAAATAGACTTCATTTTTGACTTCAGAATATCAAAATTATCTTAGGGGTAAATTTTGGTATTTTTCTAAAAACTTTCAATTTTGATGAATAGTGAAAAACACTGTGTTATTATTTAAAAGAGAATTTTTATTTAAATAATTTCTTATTGTATTTAAAAAAATAAGTCAAAATAGATATATAATACCTATATAAATTCAATTTAATTCATTTGAGTCATTTTATAATAAAATTAGACATATAAAATTTTATTAAACTCATTAACCTTTTTTACCCATCTTCTAGGTACATTTGCAAACTTTCTTAAAACATAATTTTACCGCTTCTGTGAGTTGAATTTCAAAAATCTTAGAGATATAGTTTACATCATTAAGTAAAATGGGGTTCAATAATATGAAAATAATTTTTGATGAATAGTGAATTTTGACTTTATTTACCACGGGTAGAAGTAAATAGGGTAATTAAAGGTAAAAATGATATTATAATGACCATAACACATGTCCTAATTCTATTGGATAAATTTATTTCCACCAAAACCAACCTTAGTAATAAAATATGATCCTTTTGGTCCACTTGTATTAGATTAGTACACTTATTGTTATTTTATTTAAAGAAGAGTTAAAAGTGTAAAATTGAATGTTTAATAACTAAAACATTTTTAATATAGGGTTATACATAATTTAAATTAGAATATAAATATTTATTATAAAGATAAATATATTTCCGAAATAATGGTATTTTATTTATAATTTTTAGACAATAAATAATAAAATTTATTTATGACACAAAGATGATGTAGTAATTACCTCTTAATGAAATATTAAAATAATTGATATTATAAATATTAAAATAAATAGAATTTGAAATTTTTGATGTCATTCACGAGTTTTCTTGGTGAATATGATATTTTAGGATTGATTAAATGTATTTGGTTCTAAGTAATCAATTTATGATGACTTTCGCAAAAACCAAATACTAAATAGTGTCAAAATTGAAATAAATCTGTTTTTAAAAACAATAATATATTATTAAATGATATAATATTCCTAAAAATCTAATGTTAGGCCAACTGACTCATATAATTATTAATATGTCATTAATGAAATACTTTGGGTTCTATTGGAATTTTATAATATCTTTATTAAACATTTATTATTATAATACAAGAGGACATTGTAAAAGTTAGACTTTTTAACTTAGAGTTAAAACTAAAAGATAGGGTTAATATGGTGAACTAAACATGTCTAAAACCTATTGTTTTAGAGTTTTTTTCACCCATACCTACCTTAGATTCAAAATAAATCAATTTGGATCCATTAGAACCCTAAAATTATTTTATAATAAAATAATATTTCAAGCTTTTCCTAAAGTAGTCATCACCTCTATTATAAAAGGGTACTTCCCCTTCTCCCAAAATAACACCTCCAAAGCCATTAGTCTCGGCCAAAATCTACCCAAATATCCTCCCAACTTCCCTCAATTTAACCTATATGCCTTCCCTTGAGTATAAATCCAACCTATGGATCCCTTTTGTTCAAATCAAAAGGAAACACCCAAAGAAGAGGTAATTATTTTATCACCTCTTTCCAAGTTCTTTTCTTATTATACATTATTTTTCTTTGTTATTTCAAAAACAAAATAATAAATCCTATAATTTCTACATAATTTGATGTTATTATAAATATGGTACAACCATATTCATTATTCTATCCATCCTATGAATAATAATGTCACAATGTGTGCGTACGTACGGCTTACCGTCTCCACACCGTGGTGTAATATATTATTCAACACTATGTAATTTTTATGGATGTATTAATGAATAATATGTATGTAAATAATTAATATAACATTTTAATTTCTTGTTAAAATTAATATACCATCAAATTCCACTCCTTTTAATTATTAAGATGATGATATCATCAGCCGTGTGTACGTACAGCTTACCCTCTCCATGACGCGATGAGATTTGTTTCCTCGTTCACCATTCAACGATGATTATAAAAGTATATATTATTAATAATTATGTAATATATGAAATAATGATGCTACTGGAGACATATATATGTGTTTGTGTGAGTGTGTGTGTGTGTGTGTCTTGACATATATCTTATTCACTTACTTCTGTTCAATACGATATGAAAACCGAAACAACGTTTATGCGTACGTATGGCCTACTGTCTCCATAGATGGTGCCTTACATTTAATATATCTATCTATAATAAATATTTATATTCTAAATATATATGATATATTAATAATGTTTTATATTTTAGAATTATTTAAATCATGATCTAAATGGTACGATCAAGAATAACAAGTTAAAACACATATGATAAAGAAAGCGATTATTACTGGAAATGTTAATTTAACATGGAAATAATTATTAAATGGTTAGTATAAAGTCATAAATGAATCATGTATGATATAATAAATATGAATATGTTTCTGGTATAATGAAATAACATAATATGGTCATTATAGATGAGGTAAAATGTACCCTCGACCCAAGGAAAGTCCAAGGTAAGGGTTAATTCCTCAATCTCATTATTATCTGAGATTGTTGTGTGTAAGTTTTTACTGGGACATAATTATTATCCATGTCCATGTTTCATAAATTATTTTTCAAAAGGATTATTTTTAAGGGACTCTTTAATTAAAACATTATTTTGAATGGTTTAAATATTTATTCTTCTAAATCGTTCTCATTAATGTCCATGTTTTCAAAAAGGTTCTATGGATTTATTTATATGGACATGAATGTTTTAAAATGTTAATTACTTTAAAAACTTTCAAAGTGGTATGGGAATATTTGATTCAAAAATTTCTTTTAAATGTCTTCCTTACTAAATTGTGTGACTTTTAAATGGTTTCATGAAAAAGGGATATTTCTCTAAAACAGTTTTACTGATCATTTTCAATTATGTCAACATCATTTACTGTATATTATTCTTGATTTAGGTTGATTTATTATAATTAAATATTTTATATTTTATTGAATGAGTTATGCTATGTTTGACTGTGGATGTTCTATTTTTATTCCATTCATGGTTTATTGTTAATGTATTGACATTTTTTATGCTAGTTTTGACACGAATATTTCTGTTATGTTTCAACATTTTCATATGAGGAATACATTGGACTTAGTAAGTGACAAGTGGAGCCCTATGTTGCTCCTCGATGCATCGATAGGTCTTATGAGGCAAACTAGTGTCTTGGCACAAGGCCTTGACAAAATATTATTTGTAGTCTTTGCATGAGGCCTTCACTATGTGGTTATTAAGTCTGGAATTATTCATTCAATCATTATGAAATTAGATATTGATATTACATGTAATTATTTGACAAGTATAATATCCATTGAATAATTATATGGAATTATTTTATTTGTCTTTTTTATATTATGCTGAAGTTTAAGTTTAAAATGATTTTTTTAGTTTTATATATTGCATTAAATGTTTATGCTTATTTATGAAAGTTTTTGTTATATTGTTATCCTTACCGAGCATCTGAGCTCACCCCTTTATGTGTTTTATTTTTCCCACGATGCGAAGAAGTATATTAGTAATGACCTACAAGGATAGTCTAAGGGATATGAATGTGGTCAATGGAGACAATTTTGTTGTTGTTTTTGATTTATTAATGTAATGTAATTTTCATGTATGTAATCTATTTTCCAAGACTGCAAAACCGATTTGTCCTTCGGGACTTGATTCCTTGTAATCATGCCAATGTATTAAAATAATGCACTAACTTTGGGTAACTGTGATCGAGGCATTACAGTTGGTATTAGAGGAATTTTAACAATATACTTAGAAACTAGATTTAGAAAAACTCTAATTACATAACATTACCCTAAGATATACTTTGACGATTAGAATAGAAGAACATCCTAGAATTTTGGTAATGTATAGATTTTGTGAATTTTCCAAGCAATACATCTATGTCTGGATACAAACAGGTAGAGGCGACTCTCGCACATATGTACCTTGGAGTAAAAACTCTGACAAGGAGTTTCGGGCTTGACCTGGGGTATCCTGGTACATGACAATGGGCCTGGTTGCACTCTTGGTTATGACACTCCTGGGGGATATGCTTAGGATAATTCCCATTTTCTTTACAAGTCATTATGAAAGATTTAGGAGTAAATACTTCCTCAAAGAAAACATTTTTTATGATTATAGATTATAGTCATATTTTTTTCAATTTACATTAGGTATTTTAAAAGTTTGTAATTATGCATTGTGATTCATAAAACTATCCTAGTGTATGCCATTGTTTAGAAATGGCACCCAGTTGATGGAATGAGAACTCCAGCAATACGCGTGATCCAAAGAGTAAGAAGGATCATAACATTCAAGGTATTAAGCCGGTATTTATAAAGAAAATAGTCTCCCATATATTATCATCATAAGAAGAAATAATATCATGTGTTAATAAGATAATTAAATAATCTTTTGAGCCATATGGCATTGGAGGGAAGCCAGAGAAGAAAAGGATGGTAGAGAGAAAGATAGATAAAGGGAATAAGGGAAAGAAGGATTTTCCCATATGTGATAATTGTGGAAAGAATAACCTTGGTAAATTCTTAAAGGGAATAGAAGTTTTTTATAAGTGTGGAGAAAAGGGAAACTGATTACAAGATTGCAAGGGTAAGAAAAAGGTTTCAATTGTATAATGATTCATCTTTAAGGAGTTGGGACACTACGCGAATCAATGTCCAAATCATTAGAGTATACCACAAATGATATTGTAGTATAAAAATCAAGTTATTATATTACCACAGATGAAGATTAATGACTAGTGTTCTTATGTTGATATTAATGAATTATGTCATTTGAGTATTGTATCAACAATGTACTAGTTATAATAATTATGGAGTATATAAGGATTGTACTATAGTACTATTTCATTGAGGATTTGTGATTGTGTGGTACCAAAAAAGTGACTCAATAGCAAGTTAAACTTTTTGGAAAATACAAGGTTGAATGAATGATAAAAAATTAATATGTTCCTAATACTAAGGTATAGATTTTAGAGTAAGATATGATTGATTTGGATAAATTAAATTTTGATATTATTGACATCCTTGGAACTGATTGGTTTGTTTATTCCATCATTGTTGGAGTTTACCACATTTTTGGATATAAGGAGTATATCAAGTATTCTATAAAGTATAAGGAAGCATGAATGTAATCAATATGGTTTTTTGGTAACTCAGGGTGTTAGCGTGTTTTAAAACAATACATGATGAAGGTATCCACAAGTTATTACATGGAAAAAAATGATCTTTGTTGTGTTCACCTTCCTTATAAATTTTGGACTGTGTGTTTGGACAGAACTATTTTGGATAAGACTAAACGTTAGAATGGATTATGTTTTACATTGGATACTATTTTTTAGGTTAATTCATTTCTTAAGATTATTTTTTGGATTATTTTTTAGAGGACAACACGAAGGTCGGGCGATAACCTGTCACGTCCGGCAAGGCTGCGAGACATTAACCCACAACCGAAGGGTGACAAGGGTAATCACATACCACTGGCTTACATGATGTTGTAGTTTGTATAATGTAGTTTTTTGTAAATAGTCTGAAAAATGAATTATAAATTCATTATTTTTGGAACCCTATACTATTAGGATAAATAGAATATTTTTGAATTCTATTATCTTTTGGAGCAAAAGATGAGATTGTGGTAAGAATTAGTTGAAGGATGATACTCTACTTGTCAATTATATTTTTTTTAATATTATTATATGAATAAATTAATTCTTAAACATTATATAAGGGATATTAAAACCAAAAATGTGTTATCCTAATACCTTATGTTTTGTTGAACCGATGATATTTTAAATCATCATAGATTGATGGATTTGAGGCCTCTAATTTTACAATTGTTTGTGATTTATGACCTCAATAAATCCAAATAAATATTTACATTTTTCCTCCAATTATGTGTCTCAAATTTCCAATAATGTTCACCTAATTGAGATCCTAATTTGGTGGTGACTTTTTCATTCCCTTTCCCTCTTATTAAGACTAAATGTTATTAACCCAATTTTTGATGTGGGTTTTATACAAAGGTATTTTTCTATTTTTAACATTTTAGTTCCAAGAACAATTTCAAATTGTGAGAAAGAAATTTATTGAATGAGGGGAGATTTTAACACCCCATGACTTCATAGTACTCCATCTCATTAAAATAATTCAATAGCTTGCGCTACATGCAACACCGAGTTTGAGCGCACCACAACTTACCAAACTAGTCGTTCAAAAAGAGGTTATGAATTTTATTAACTGAATTTTGAATCCTATATACTCTATATAATTTTAACATCCATATTATGTGTTTCTTAGACATAATATAAGAACAAATTCATTTTTTCCAATAAAAGAATTATTTTTCAAAAAAAGCAATTTTACTGCATTTTAATGGAGAACCCTTTTTAAAAAAAATATTTGACACATTTATATATTCAAAATAATTAAATTAAATTCTTATTTATAATCAAGACATAAAAATTAAGTTCGGATAAATTTTTGGTAATTTTCTGATAACTTTCATTTTTTGACGAATAGTGAAAAATACAATGTTTTAATTAATAACAATTTTTTAATAGAAATAATTTATAGTTTTAAATTATGCCTTAGAATGGTTTTTAAGTATAATTAGATTATATTTTTATCATTTAATATAATTTAGGTCATTATAATTAATTTTACATTTAAATTTGATATAAACACATGTCAATCTTTAGATAATTTTTACTTTTTAAAAGCCCGCTTTTTGGTTTTGACAACAAGAATTAATTTTAAATTAACAAATTAAACTTATATGTTTTTAATTGGTTAAAATAGACTTCATTTTTGAATTCTGAATCTCAAAATTTTCTTAGGGTGAATTTTTTGTATTTTTCTAAAAACTTTCATTTTTTGATGAATATTGAAAAACAACTTCGTTATTATTTAAAACTGACTCTTTATTTAAATAATTATTTATTTTATTTAAATTTATTTTATTTCAAAATATATTTATAATACCTATATATGTTTAATTTAATTCATTGGAGTCATTTTATAATAAAATTAGATGTATAAAATTTTGTTGAACTTTTTAACCTCTTTTACCCACCTTTTAGGTACATTTGTAAATTTTCATAAAACATAATTTTACTGCTTCTGTGATTTGAATATCAAAATTTTGATACAAATTTGACATTAGTAGGTAAAATATTTCTCAATAAGATGAAAATAATTTTTGGTGAGTAGTAACTTTTGACTTTATTTACCATGGTTAAAAGAAAATAAGGTAATTAAAGATAAACAAATATTATAATTACTCTAACACAAGTCCTAATTCTATTGGATAAGGGTATTTAGAAAAAAACAACCTTAGGAATAAAGTATGATCCTTTTCATCCACTTGTATTAGATTTGGACATTTATAATTATTTTATTTAATGAAGAGTTAAATGTGTAAAATTCAAAGATTAATAACTAAACCATTTTTAATATAGAGTTATACATAATATAAATTCGACTATAAATATTCATTATAAAGATAAAAATATTTTATACATAATGGTGTTTTATTTATAATTTTTAGATTTTAAATAATTAAATTTATTTTTGACACAATAATGATGCAGTAATTACCTTCTTAACAAAATATTAAAATAATTGATATTATAAATATTAAAATAAATATAATTTGATAGTTTTGATGCCATCCTAGAATTTTATAGGGTAATATGACATTTTACGGTTGATTAAATGTATTTTTTTATTTATTCATGTTTTTATTACTTTCACAAAAACTAAATACTAAATAGTGTCAAAATAGAAATAAATTAGTTTTTAAAACAAATATTATATTATTAAATAATATAATATTTCAAAAAAATATAAGGTTTGTACAAAGGACTCATATAATTATTCATATGTCATTAATGAAATACTTGGGGTTCTCCTGGTATTTTATAGTATTTTTTATTAACCATTAATTATAATAATACAAGAGGACATTATAAAAGTTAAACTTTATAACTTAGAGTGAAAAATAAAATATAGGGTTAATATGGTGACCTAAACTTTTCTAAAACCTATTTTTTAGAGTTTTTACACCCATAACCATGTTAGATTCTAAATAAATAAATTTGGATCCATTAGAAACCGAAAATGATTTTATAATAAAATAATATTTCGAGCTTTTCCTAAAGTGACCCCCACCTCTCTTATAAAATGGTACTTCACCTTCTCTCAAAATCACACCTCCAAAACCATTTGGCTCGGCCAACCTCGGCCCAAATCACCTCAAAACTTCCCTCACTTAAACCTAGAGGCATTACCTTGATCACAAAGCTAACTTATTGATCCCTTATATTCAAATCAAAAGGAAACACCCAAATAATAGGTAATTATTTTATCACCTCCTTCCAAGTCTTTTCTTCTTCCACGTTCTTTTTCTTTGTTATTTCTATTCTAAAATAATAACTCTAGTACCTTCTACATACTGTGATGTTATTATAAATATGGTACAACCATATTAATTATTATATCCATCCTATGAATAATAATTTCACCATGCGTGCATACGTACGGCTTACTGTCTCCACGTCGTGGTGTAATTTGTTATTCAACATTATGTTATTTTGATTTATATAATGATGAGAAATATGTATATAAATAATGAAAATAACATGTTAAATTATTGATAAAATTAATATACCATCCAATTACACACCTTTTAATCATTAAGATAATGATATTGTCACCAGTGTGTACGTACGGCTTACCGTCTCCACGACGTGATGAGATTCATTTCAATGTTCACCATTCAATGATGATTATAAAAGTATATATTATTAATAAGAATGTAATATATTACATAATAATGATACTAGATATATATATATATATATATATATATATATATATATATCTGTGTGTGTGTGTGTACTTACATATATCTTATTCACTTACATCCTTTCAATACGATATGAAAACAGAAACAGTGTTTATGCGTACGTACGACCTACTGTCTCCATAAACAGTGCCTTCCATTTCATATATGTATCAATTATAAATATTTATATTCTAAATATATATGATAAATAAATCAAGTTTTATATTCTCTAAGTATTTAAATCATGATCTAAATGATACAATCAATAATAACAAGTTAAAACACCTATAATAAAGAAAGCGATTATTACCGAAAAATGTTAATTTAACATGGAAATAATTGTTATATGGGTAGTATAAAGTCAAAAATTAATCATGTATGATATAATAAATATGAATATGGTTCTAGTATAATTTAATAACATACTAAGTTCATTATATAGGAGGTTAAACGTACCCTCATCCAAATGAAAGTACAAGGTAAGGGTTAATTCCTCAATCTCATTGTTATCCGAGATTGTTTGTGTGTAAGTTTTTACTGGGACATAATTATTATCCATGTCCATGTTTCATAAAATAGTTTTCATAATGATTATTTTTAAGGGAATCTTCAACTAAATCATCATTTTAAATGGTTTAAATATTTATTCTTCAAAATCATTCTCATTAATGTCCATGTTTTCAAAATGGTTTTAAGAATTTATTTATATGGACATGAATGTTTTAAAATGTTAATTCCATTCAAAAGGTTCAAAGTGGTATGGGACACTTTGATTCAAAAAATATTTCTAAATTTCTTCCTTTCTAAATTTTGTGACTTTTAAATGATTTCATGAAAAATGGATATTTCTCTCAAAGAGTTTTAATGTTCATTTTCAACTATGTAAACATCATTTACTGGATATTATTCTTGATTGATGTTGATTTATTATAATTATATCTTTGATATTGTATTGAATGAGTTATGCTATGTTTGACTATAGATGTGCTATTTTTATGCCATTAATGGTTTATGGTTAATGTATTGTCATTTCATATGCTAGTTTTAATACGAATGATTATGTTAAGTTTCGACATTTTCATATGAGGAATTCATTAGACTTAGTAAGTGACGGGTGGAGCCCGCTATAGCTCCTCAATACATTTTTAGGTCACTTGAGACAGAATATTGTCTTGGATTTAGGCTTTGAAAAAATCTTGTTTGTAGTCTGGGCATGAGGCCATGACTATGTGGTTATGAAGTCTGGCATTATGCATTCCATCATTATGAAATTAGCTATTGATATTACATGTGATTATTCAACTAGTAAAATATCCATGTGAATAAGTAAATGGAGTTATTTGATTAATCTTTACCATATTATGCTTAAGAATTAGTTAAAAGGATTATGTTTTAGTTTTATATGTTGCATTAAATGTTTATTCTTATTTATGAAAGTTTCTGCAATATTGTTATCCTTACTGAGCTTCTGAGCTCACCCCTTTCTATGTTTTATTTTTTCTAGGATGCAAAAAGTATATTATGACTGACCTATAGGGATAGTCTAAGGGATATGAAATTGGTCAAGGGAGGCAATGTTTTTTTTTCATTTTATAATGTAATGTAACATTCATATATATAATCTATTTTCCAAGACTTATAAATCGATCGGTCCTTCGAGACTTGATTAATTATAATCATGCCAATGTATTAAAATAATGCACCGACTATAGGTAACTAGGATCGGGGTGTTACATAAGTTCTATGATACGAATTCAATAAGGAATGACATATCAAACATTTTTATCATGAACAAACAATAAAAATATATTGCCAAGATGGATTTAGAAAAGAAAATGAAAAAATAAATGAAATCCTTATATACCAGGGGAAGTAATGAAAGTGAAAAATCATCAAATAGTTCATCAAAAGATAGTGGAATAGAAACCCATAAAATAATGGGTTCTATTAAAAAAATACAAGGAATTAAAAATTATTCATGGAAGATGTAACTATATAATCATTTAAAAATTGATATATTGGTTATAAATTAAATTATTCTACTAAATAAGATTATTCAAATTCATCATAATAAAAAAAATGTTGATCCATCGAACATTGAAAATTTTACTTCATGGGAAGATTATGAAAATTTACCTATTATTGCTGATATGGATAATGTGTTCTAATTTGAATCAAGAAAATAATAAATTGAAAAATACCTACTGGATTAAGGAATAATGAACTATTAAGGATAATAAAGTAATTTCAAGAATAAATTATTAAATTTCAATACATTCAACTGATTTAGACTCAAAAACATAGTCTTATAAAAATTATATTAGTCACAGTTTAGTTGATCAGAAATCCAACGAAGATAAATGACATTTTATTATTAATCATAAATCTAAAGTTTATTGTTTATAAAAAAATTATCACACATAAATTTAGGTAAATAAAATTTTGATAAAATGTATAATCAAATTAAACCCTCTATAACTTCAAACTGGATTACATTTAATTATGATAAATATTATTTTCAGTGAAAATATTATAAACCTGAATGTGAACCATTATATACAAAATGGAAAAGAGGATCTCACTGGTTTAAATATTCTCCATTTAAACATTCTTAGCCTTTTGGTTTTTAGAAATCTTTTATTTTAGATGAATTAGTAGCTATATTGTTTTAGAAATTCATGGTGAAATAAATTATCAATGATTCATAGATGATGAGTAATGTGGAAAATATGAAAAAAAAAGAATAATGTCAAGCAACATAGAGAATAATGTGGTTCAAAAATGATAACTATATATATGGAGAGTTAGAAATTTCTATATGTATTAGGAGAATAATTAAAGGGCACAAAATTAGAGTAAAAAACCCATCTCAATATTATATCATAAAAAAAGACGGTTTAGTTATGCCACCAATAGCACAATATGTTCATAGTGCTACAGTGACTTCTGGATGATGTTTGTAGAGCTACATTACCACTATATCAAATGTTCAATATTCAATAGTAACAATGTCAATTTCTATGTTTCTACTGCTCTCTTTTGGGATTTTCGACCCTGTGTTTTATATAGGCCACCAATGGTTGGTGAAACATCATACAAGGATCAGGATATACTAATCCAACAATATCCCACTTTTGTCCTGATTATGTATAATGAAATTCCAACATACTATTGACATAGATAAATTACATAATTTGAGATCCTCATTTCATCACATGATATTTTGTTCATTCCCATCAATGCATCAATTTATATATGATGATTCATGACAAGAGGTAGAAAATGGGAGAATGTTATGGGTGCATAAAAAGGGAATACCATCTGTTTTCCTTTTATACGAACCCATAGTGTTCTCCCACTCACTACCTCGTATCCTTCATTCCTCAATGAATACTAATAGAGTTGCTACATTTATTAATCTCTTTTTACCACCAATTTCTTTTCCAACATGTATCCTAGATTGTTGTTTCAAAAAATATTATGCCATGTGAGAAACCCATCCTATATATGGCCTCTAATAAGATGGCATTTCAACTGAATATTCTTCTTCTTGGTATGAAACATTTGGTTCTTTTCATATTGTATTGAAATTTTAGTATTATAGTTAAATAAATTTTCCTCTCGCTTTATATCTAGTCCCCCACAGATCTCATCATACAATGACATCTCATTATGTACTTATGTTACATTGGTGTAATTTTCCTCATTGGAAGATAGAGTTACATCTTTTTTTACCTAAAATACCCAACTCGTTTCAATTCCTCCACAGTTAAATACATAACACATTGTATACATAATGTTACTAAAATCACCACTAAGGTTACCATCCATATACCCATGTAATGATTTTCCTTTTCAAATCATAGAGATACGTACATTCTTACATTTAGATACCTTTTTATTCACTTACTTGCTTCTTAATATAGTTCTCTCTGGTTATTTATGCACATACCCTCAACTCAAATGGTATGAGATATATCACAATGGGTATAGACCATGTTAAACATCAAGATTCTAGATAGATTAATCATATGGAACCATTTCCATGTACTCAAACACTTCATATGTCATTGGTGCTTTCTCCTATAATAATTAACATGGCTTTCATGGTGAATGGAAAATGGATTTTATACCATTATACTAAATTTTCACAAATTCATTCCAATGTAACCATCCTATGATAATATCATGGTTCAATAAATATGTTATCCCAAATCATAATCTACATAATCTTATAAGATTCTCCATAGGTTTTCATCTTGAACTCCTCAACCAACATTCCTTTAAACACATAAATTTTCTAAAACCAATATATAGTAATGATTATTTCATTTATATATAAAACAAAAATAAATTATCTTCCAACAAAATACTTATAATATAACCATTAATTCACTATACATAGTTTTTATGATTTTTTTCTCATAAATGCATCAAAATTATTATTTTAATATTTGGGTGTCTACTTTAACCCATATAAAATATTTAATAGTTTGTAAACCATGTCTTCCTTCCCTAACTCAACATATCTCTATACCTTATTCATATATACTTCATCCTCTAGATCACCATGATAGAAAGTATTCTTTATATCAAGATACACACAGTGTAAGTATTCCTATTAAATAATAACCAGAAGCACCTAGATGGTTATAAGATAGAATTCATGAATTAAAATTTTAGTCTAATACAAAACTACCTTATATTGAAAAAATCACCACTATCCTTTCCTTATACCTCTTCTTTCTGTATTTTTATTCCTTGAATAATTATTTCCATTTTTCTAAAATTTCTTATTTCCTTATAGTAGAGGTTTTCTCTCCCACATATTATTGTCATTTAATGATGAAATTTCCTCCAACCTAATAATCTCCCACTTTCTCAAATAATTCAACTAGATTACCTCTTCAATGATTTCTATTTCTCCACCATAATCAATAACAGATAGTATAATGTTGTTGAATACCTTTATATAGGAATTATCAACCTTGTTGTTCTCCTTAGTTCCACTTGAGGAGTTAGATCCACCAGTTTCAGTGATACATTCTCAGATACACCTCTAATATTCTCTTTGTCTTGAAAATATAATTCATTATTCACACTATCTACATTAGCTACATGAGAGTCCACATACAAAATACCTTCATTAAATATCATGTTTTGTATTATGATATTCATATTGGTCTTATCATCCCAATCTGATAACCAAATTACTCAACATTATATCTAATAAAGAATCAATATTTAAGCTTAACATAAATCATGTCCCTTGTATCTTCATCTATATGTTCATATGAAAAAGAACTAGAGATTCTAAAATTAGATTGGTGTACCTAATTTATCATCGATCTCTCCTCAGATAGACATTCTACCAATGGTAAAAATGGACTCGTATTGATGAGGTTTTCTACTATGTTCACAACTTCGGTCAATATGGTCCTAGGTAACATTATGTGTATCCTCATACTCCTGGTATATTAATATAGTACCCTATTCATTATTCCATCTATACCATTATGTGGTGGTGTATTTGTAGAAGTTTTCTCCAATAAAATTTAATTATTATTACATAATATGTTAAACTCATTACCATTATTCTAACCACCATTTTGAGACCCCAAGCATTTCAATTTTTTCTATTTAAGTCTGCACCATGGTATTCAACTTTAAAAACATGTTAAACACATCATATTTTTTGGAATGTAAAACCAACCTCAATTACTGACTAGTCAATAAATATCACATAATATTGTGACCCTATAATGTCATGTAATGATATAGGGCCCCAAAAATCAATATTCACCTACTCTCACATCCCAACCATTGATTTTATACCTCCTTTTACAAATGATAAATTATTTTTCCTTCCATGGATACAATCTTTACACAAGACAAATTATACTAAATTCATCTTTAATAAAATTCCATTATTTTCAACACTTTCATCCACTTCTGACTCATGTGGCCTTTTCTATAGTGTAATAATTGATAATCCCCAAAAAAAAATTTTATTTCAATCATGTCTCTTCAATTACCCACCATATTATATAGGATTTCATTCATTAATCATTGGGTTATGACCCCAACTGCCTTAGAAATATTTTATGTACCACTGGTGAATGTCGTGATATAAAAATCATTATCATGTCCCCTAATTATGTATAATTTATTCTCATCCCAGGGATATACTTTACATTAATTGGATCTTATAGAATCCCTATTTTGGTTTTAAGCTATGAATCTCACTTCCCAATAATTTTTAATGGATCACCGTCAATGAGATCTACCTTTCCAAAAATTATAGAAACATAATTGTTCTAGAAACCCTTTTCTGAAGTGGAATTTAAGGACTCCCATGATTCTAAAATCCAGGACTCTATATTTATAAACATGATCACCTTCAACACATAATCGGTTCCCTTTGTTTTCTTGTTTTCTATATTTATTTTAGGGTCCTTCATTTTTTCCAACACTCCTTAATGATTCAATTCCTCCTACCAGTCCAGCATATTCGGCCAGGTCCCTTTGTCTTTTCTTATATATTTCTGTATGATTTTTATCATCTTTTGTGATTATATTAGAGCACATATTTTCTTCTTCCTTCAATATTACGAGTAGAATATGATAATATTCATAATTTTCTTCACTGAATATCATCATTGAGGATAATCCCTCATATATCTTTTAGAACCAAATTTTAATACCTTAAAAAACTGCTCATAGCTACTACAGTAGCTTCCCAATTTTTAGGTTATAAAGATGGTACAACCAGGGCAGACACATCATCATCCATTATAAGTCCCAATGATGACAACTAGCATGTTATTGTGTTGAATTTATTGACATGATCAATAACAATATTCCCAGTAATCATATTTTGATTGAATAATTGTCACATCAGGTAAACTATTTTGGATTTAGAAGGATTTTCCTACATATTTACAAGATTTTATATCATCCTAGCTATCATTTTCTACCAAAATATGTTTAACACCAATTTTTTCAAACATGAGTCACACAAATATCAAAATATATCAATACCTTACCTCCCACTATGTCTTCTCCATCACTATTGACTTTTCACATAGAAATGACAAGTGAAAATTTTTCTAGAAACGATATTCATTACCATGTATCCCATAGTAACTAAATTTAGTTTTTTCAAAATGATCAATATTCACATTTCCCTATTCCATAGACATAATTTAATTCCAAAAATAAAAATTGTTATTTTTACTCTACCTTTAATACCAGTTACATAGAAAACACATAGACATATAAATGATAAATGATTAGCTAAATAAGATTAATAATGAAAACCCCAAATAAAAAAAAAGAAGAATATTTTGATATATAGAGATTTACATGGATCGATAAATGATCCCTTTATCCATTGAGATGAAAAACAATTACTATGTGTTGGTATAAAATTCTTGGGTACAACTTTTGAGTATAAAACACCTTTTAAAAATTATCTTTTAATGAATATACTACAATTGAGAACCAACCAAATATTAAGTACGTTTTTTATGTGGACATGTTTATAGAGTTATAAATATAATAATTTCCTCTATATATAATTTTCAATATTCTACAAAAATAATGTCAAAGTTTGAACTACTACAATCTCATCTATGTGCCACCAATCAACTCTACACTAATGCCATATTGGTGTTGAACCATGTGAGTTATATCCTGGTGTAGAGTTTAGGCAACATGTTTTTTTCCTAACTTCATTTAAGGATAAGTTTACTCAAGTACACATGTACCACAAATAAGAGTTGGATAGATGTGGGTTCCGAAAATATTATCATGTAACATAACTAGACCCAAAAATGAATGTGTAGTAAAAGCATGATTTTTTATTTTTTTGGAAAAGAATATAAGTACAATAAGTAGAGAAAAATGGTATATTTGAAGTGTATTTTCATGATATATGATTAGATACTTTTCAATCTTTATAAAATTTAAAAAAATGAATGGGGTAAGAGTCAATTTTAGAGATAATGAACATGGTGAAATCATTAGAATTGGGGATAAGTATTTTCATTGAAAAACAATAATTTCAAATGAATTATATTTTTATGACTTAACCACAACCTTAAAAATAATATTTTATTATGTGATAAGGAATATATAGTGAAAATAAGGGATGAAAAATATATTATTTAAATTTTAGAATGTAATTTTAATTTAATTACTGATATAAATGAAAATATTAACACACATCACATAGAAGAATTAAGTGAAACAAATTTTCTATGATTAAGTGGAACTGAATAATTATCATGGTTCTGGAATAAGAGACCGTGACACTATATCTTCTGAACATTAACTAAACATTATAGCAAATTACATATTAGGGATCTACCCAAACAAAAGTTTAACTCAACAAGATTATTTGATACATTCCAGTTTATTTGGAAACATAAGTGGGGTTTAAATATAAAATTGAATTCTCAACTAATCGACATTACACTTAGTGCACATGGGACTACTTGATCTATCATAAACATGTTGTATTGGGGTTAAAAACTATTTATATGATTTTGTGAATGAAAATAAAATATTTATTTAGGAATATTTTCTCACTCAGTAACCCGAATCATTAAATTATTTGTATAAAATTTCTTCCTTATGTTGAAAATGAGAAAAATTACCTTTGGTTACTATCAGGAGTGTTCATTGTGATGTGTTTTTCAAAACAATTTTAGATATTTTTTATATTAAAAAGATATTACTAATCATTATACTAAAACAATAGCACTACAACTACATTTCATAGTTAAATGAAGTAATACAATTATATTATAAGTTAATAAAAATTTTCTATTTTTGAATTTTGATGCAAGTAATTATAGGGTTAAGTCACTAAGTACTTCTTGTTATACTATAAAAAAATTATACAGAACTTTTCTTAATAATAATCATTATGATTTGTGGAGAAGAACAAATACAAAACATTCTTACCTTAGGTTTATTTGATTTAATGTATATGTCATCAATAAAAAGAATTAGTTATATAAATTTTATCTAAACAATGATGTAGGGATTTTTATTGATTATTTTATAAATAATAATACTTATAAATATTTTAATAAAGGAACTAATGTTGTTGAGAAAATTTGTCATGTAAAATTTGATGAGTCTGATCATTTTTTATAAAACCATCAAAAAAATAAAAATATCAATGATGTTTTTAAAATTTCTTCTATTTCATTACCAAAATATAACTCACAACTACCTATTTTAAATCCTATAGAAGTAAGACAATCAAGTTTTGAATATCAAAAATCAACTTAAATATATTATGTACATTCATTTTTTGATGATAATAATACCACATTACCTAAAAATAAAATTATCCTATGGAATAATCCATTCAATTTCATTAATTTTAATGAAATTAAACTAGTTAAAACTAAAAGTTTCATAAGAAACCAATTTGAACATCAGGCCTTCCAATCATATTTTGAACCTAAAACAACATATGACACTTTAGGTGATGAAGGTTGTGTAAGTCCAATACAATAATATCTCATTCTATTTGAAGAGAATTAATTGTTCACCCTAGTTTAATGTCCTACATATCTACTCGTAATAGGATCAAAAATGGTTTTTATAAACAATTGTTATGAAATTAGAATTAGAATTATATATAAAGAACGTCTTGTTGAGAAATGTTATTTTAAATAATATGAAATAGACTATATAAAAACGTTCACACCTATATAATGACTATAATCTATCATGATATTATTAACACATTCATCTAATCGGAATTTTACATTATTATACATAGTTATGAATTTGATTTCCATAATGGTTATTTACAAGAGGAAATTTTTTCCAGACAACATTTTGGATTTAAAATAATAAATTTTTGTACAAATTACTTGAACATAAAAATCACATTATGGTCCTAAATAATCTCCTAGAGCATGGCATGGTAGACATATAAAATGTTTTCTTCGAAATAATTTTGTTAATAGAAGTGTTAATTTTTCACTTTGATGAATAAAATTTTCAAAAACACCATCATTGTTCAAAATTCCATTGATAACATTCATTTCTTTCACATATTAATTCTATTTATGATAGTTTTTTTAATATTATAAAAAAATTGTATGAAATGTTTTTGATGAGACAACTCAAATAGTTGTTCAGTTATCAAATTTTTCAAGATCTGGAAGGAAATATTCTAATAAAACAAAAATCTATCAAATATTTACTCAAATTCATTGGTTTTTTAAAATGAATCAAAAGTAATAACACATTTAGAATCATCTATAATTTTTTTTCTTCATGAAATTAGTATACTTTTATATCAAAAAAAATTATATAAATCTGATCATAAGAGCTCTATATATTACTGAAAGTAGGCTATACATGGTATAATTTAGTATATTTATGTGAAATATTTATGGATAATCCAAAAGAATATAATTTTAAATTAATAAAATTAATTTTTAAAAACCTTAAATGTACTTCAAATCATGGTTTATTTTAGTCTTCATAAAATTATTTTGAATTAAAAAATTACTCAGATGCTAAATTTGGAAGCAGTTTGTTAGATACAAAATTTAATTCAATGATATGACATTTCTTAGGAAATGATTTCACTTATTGCACCATTAAGAAACAATATTCTAAATATCATTCCACCATTAAATAATAATATGTATTATATATATGTTTTTGTTCTCAAGTATGGTTGATGCAGCATACGCTCAAATATTTGGGTCTATTTTTTTAGAAAAACTTTAATTATCTACGATAATATTAGTTCAATTTACTTATATATATGTGACAATCCATTAAATTTTATAATATATCAATTCCATTAAATAAAAATATTGAATAATTATATTATATATATTTTTAGTCTATATAATAATATTATATAAAATTTCATTTAAAAAGGAAATAGTTTTATTCATGAAAAATTTATATACTTGTATTATATAGATTTATTTAAAAGTTTAATTTCAAAATTTTAGAATGTGAATTTGAAAAAATAAACATAATTTTTTAAAATCATCAAACCTAAATTATCATGGATTAAACATTTTTTTATTTTATAAAAAATCTGATTTTTGTGTAAATAGTATAAAATATTGATTTTTAAGAAAACTATGTTTTTTATGTGTTTACAAAGTCACATTATATTTTTTATTTGTTTTAAAATTTAACTAGATCTATTTTATAAAATATAATATATTAAATTTCATTATGATGAATAGTACACAATATTTTGGTTTAAAAATACATGAATACTTAAAATGCGTTTTTCTAAAAAACCTTTTTCCATCATGTTTTATTGGATTGTTATGAAATTAATTTCAGAATATTATATAAATTGAATATGATAAAATCGTTCCATATTTTTAAATAGTATGTAACAATTTATAAATTATTCAACTTTCATTTATGGTAATTATTAATTGTAATTTTTCTAAAAAAATAGTTACCACAATAATAATCAAAAAAAATTTAAATGGTTACAAATAAAATGATAAGAGTTAGAATGAATTAAAAATATATCTAGATCCTATATGGTTTTTATATTACAACCATAAAACAAATATTATTCTAAAATGGTCTTTTATACATACATTTTTATTGAGTAAAACATTAGTATATTTTAATCTCTTGGAAAATCCAAACCATATCCCCTTCCTCACTTATAAAAGGACACCCCATCACATCGGTTATCCATGACCCAAGAGAGTATTATCTCAGAAAAGGAATACCTAAATCCTTTAATAATATCCCTCATAATTTCATAGATTTTATTTTTTATTATAATACCTCACTAGTAATGATTAAGGTATAATCCTAAGGTGGTTTTCAAGAGAAAAGGTATAGTTCTTAATCAAGTGCAATGTTTTTATAATTCTTATTTTACCTCCTTCCTACTTATACCACCATTTTTATAAAATAAAATAAGGTTCATTGATATAATCAAATTTTATTATATTTATTTTATAACCCTTTTCTATCTACTTAAATATCTAATGAAAAGTAAAAACATCGCTTGTGTATACATGTGGACTACCGCCTAACAAGAAGATGTATTTCAATTTTCATCACTGACTCTTATGTATGGACATAAAAATGGATAGAATGAAATAATATTATATAATTTTTTATATAATTTTTTTTCTATTAATGTAAATAAATATTATAATTCTGTATTTACCCTCCATTAAAAGAAAATTATATCACTCATGTGTATGTGAGGACTACCGCCTCTTGAACCAATGTTTTTTGTTTTTTACGACCACCTCACATGGATTGTATTAATAGGTGTATTTATAAATCTAACATGAAATTTATAATATAATTATAATTTTATGTTGTTAAAATAATACATAACTTCTTTCGGTCATGTCTGTTAAAAAATAGGGACTTTACTCATGCGTACATACGGACTAACACCTCCCAGTTCAAACGTAATTCATTTTTCATAAAAAATCTACATGGATGGTTATAAAAGAAGAAAAAATTTACACAAATTAAAACTATATCATTATTATTATTCTTTAAATGGTATAATTAGGATCAAATTTGATCATAGTCAACCTAACAATGTTATTTATGTCATATAGACTGTATGTATCCAAAACATCCAATATGATCATACTAGATTATGAACTATATATATCATGGATATTAGTGAAAGAAGATAAATAATAATCTTGAAAAAGGTAATTAATAATGAACATAATAAACATACATTTACTAGTCATAAATATATATAACTTACATGATAAGTCAAATTTGATGTAATGGATACCTTACCATAAAACATCACCTTAGGTGTTTTAAGGATTTATTTTCTAATTATTTTTCTTACATATAAAAAATATTATATTTATTTTATGAATATATTTATATTGATATAAATTAATTATAAACTACATTTTATACCACTTTTTTTTTAATTCAATGTGTTTCAAAAGAAAATCCATTTATATATTTTATATTGAATGATTTGACATTATCTAATAAAAAAGTGGATGAAATGTTCTATTTTGTGATATACGACATCAAATACATTTCTCTCCACCAAGACCATTATTTTATATTAGGAATACATTACAATAATAGGTTTTTTCATCAATGAAAAAACATTCATCACCTTTTTATGTGTTTTTTGGTTTTGAAATTGTGGTTTTAATGTAATAGGATATATCCTTATTTGGAAAATTTTTACAAATGGGTTGAAAAGTATATTTTAGGAGTTTCATTATGTAAATAAAATATTATATTTGTTTTATGTATGTTATTATACTTGGATATTTTTTTATGGTGACTATCCCAATATAACTCTTAAATACATTGGGTAATGATTATATTCTCCGTAGAATTGTGCTGGAATTAATCGAGTAGGTTATTCCATTTCTAAGGGTTTATGTAATTGTTATAAATATTATGTCTCAATGGACCTAAATGTATTTTATATACATGAAAATGAGTTTTCAGGGAAATTATTTGTTTCATAAATTAATCTAATGATATTTTTTAAAAAAATTATCATTTCGTTTATGGTTAAAAGCTATTTTTAAGAAAATGTTTTACATGGGTTATCGTGTTTTCTTGGAAATCTTCATGACTATGATATTACCATTATACATTCGTATAATGTGTTTTATGAAAATATTTGGTCAAAAATGTTTATTTCATGTGTATGAAAATAATTATTTAAGCTCATTGTTTATTATGTTAATAGAGAACACTCTATAATGATCTAATAGTTTTTAAATAGACTAATTAGTTTTCTTTATTCTTTTTTTATATCTCTTACTGATATTTTTGTACTTATCCCCAATTTTCATATATTTTTATCTATTTATTAATGATGAATATGAACATTTATGAATTGAATTTAAATATTATGAGAATATTTCATAAATAGAAAAAATGTTTTATTTTAAAAGTATTGTATTGTGAAAAAATGGATGCTCAGTTTATGTTTAAAAATTTTTAATGTGTGGATATATCATATAATTATTATGACATAATTCTCTAAAACACTTCACATTAAAGGTCCTCAATAATGCTGGAAAATGAATTGTTGATTTTATAATCCAGATTACGTAATGTTTTATGGAATTATACTTATAGTATATAACCAAAATATAATACCCCGTAATTCCAAGATTTTTTTAAGAAAAATTAAATAGTTCTATTTCAAGACCTAGCTTATAGAAGTAATGAATTTCTAAGGCCTGGAGTGGTTGGAATTTACTTTTTAACTTTTTTTTAGGTTTATTAAATAATCGGGTGAGCAGGTTTTTCTAACTTTTCAACTGGTTACCAGATCAAATATATGAGGGCACTGTTGAACATAGAGCATTGGGATTCTCCTTAAAAGGTCATAATGTTAACCGGTTTGGGCCATCAATGGAATACACTTTTTGGCCGTAAATATAATAATTAACTAACAAATTATTTTATTTTCAAATCCTTATAACTCTTAAATGGTAACTCAGATTGGAAATCATAGAGTGTTGTTTAGCTCTGTAGGTGTGTTTCCCTTAGGTGGAGCATACCATTGACTGGTTCAGGTTGAGGGAAGAAGATAGTTTTTGAACATTTTTAGGAAAATTAAAATGGCATGCGTTCATGGTTTTGGAACCCTCAAAATGGGTCCCTAGATTGAAAATATGAGGTCATTGTTGCATCCAAAATGAAGACATTATCAAAGAATTTAACTAACCTCGACTGGTGTGGGCCGAGGGAAAATTTTAATTTTAATATGTCTTAAGAAAATAATAAAATAAACATAAAAAGGTTATTTTATTCAAAAAAAAATTCTCTACACTGCTGTGATGAGCTGACAGTTTCATTCCATAAATTAAATAGAGTAACAACTACTTAACTGAAGCATAATAGAAACATTGTATTATAAATGAAATTGTGTAACAACGTGATGACTAAGACTAAAAAATGCTGCAATGCATTTCTCTTTTAATGAGATGACATGGTTAGAGAAACAGATTTAGGTCTATAATTATTTTGATGAACAACAAGTGAATTATCACCAACGAAGAACACAAATGAATCTAAAAAGTGGTGACAACCCCTTGGAGAACGGATTCGGGACTGAAGAATCATGAATGCCAACAGCTACGAACGGATCGTGAATCCCTTCATACATATTTCCATCAGCGAAAAACCTTCCCTCCGATCAAAGATTCATCGTGTAGAGGTTTATCATTGGTGAATTTTCATGCATCATTATTCTTTCTAAAAGAATGAACGTGGATCAACCCATTAATAGGTTGATATGAGGGTCGCTTGTTCTTGCGGGAAGGTATTTTATCTATGGGTTTTTTCGTCTGGGATAGATTTTTTATAAAAATATAATCTTCCCTTTTGATATTTCAAAAACTGTAACATAGAGGAATCAAGACGACATGAACTAGGCCCCGATTCCTCCGTCTTTTGGGTGTTCATGTGTTCTTCATGGACATGCCTCTGAATTGATGACAAATAAATCTTGAGGACGTAGTTGGGAAGACGAAGCCCCAATGAGGTCGAAGGCACAAACAGTTCATGGAACGGACCACTAGTGTGGACCTCATGGTTCATATAAGGCACCTCTAACATGCCGGCACCATCTATCGATGGTGGGGGACATAGTGGCCGCCACAGCCAGGTGGCAGAAAGCCACAACATTGTGTCGAAGTGGAATCTTCTACTAGCGTGGGACACTGTAGTGTAGTAGGTTTCACCGGTACCTAGCTCGATGTATGGTGGAAATGTATGTGGCCTCCCGAGCATGTCGGAAGGGTGGCCCACACCGTGAGGGCTGCAGTGATTTGGAATTCGGTCCAATAGAGACTGCATGCAGGACAAGGGGCGGCTGGCCTTAGCTAGCCATGTCGCACTCAAACTGGGCATCTAGGCAGGAGGAGACTAGCCCACCATGCGAGCCAGACCAGGTGGCATGAATTGGGCCAATTGGTGCCACGGGCTGGGAAAGTATTAGACTGCCAGTTGCGGGCCTGGCTAGATAGAACTAGATCCCTGGGTAGCCTAGTGGGCTAGACCCACGACCAAACCGTGTCGGGTCAAGCAAGGGTTAATGGGCCTAGCCCCATGGCCAAGCCGGTCCAAAACAGAACTACTTCAGGTCAGGTCAATTGAACTCGGTCGGGTCGGGTCGTTGAACTATGTCGGCTCGTGTGGAACCCCCATTCCGCATTGGTTAGGTTAGTCCAACCAGGTTAGACCAGTCCCAGACACAACTATATCATATTTATTAAAAGGCCAATATCATTCAGTCTGAGCATCTGATTGGTAAGTTTTTTGAGGATATGGTAGTCTCACAACCGGACGGTTCTTTTTTCATGTTATAAGGAGACTTTCATGGTAAATGAAATATGATGAATGGATTGAGTTTTGGATTCTCTAAGAATCACGTGCACTATGTGCGGAAGTCTGGAGGCATGGTGAGACCCTATGACTACTAATGAGCAGGTTTAAGTGACCCTAAAGGCCTAGATGATAAGGATCTATCTATGAACCAGCTACAAGACACCTCGTGTGGATCAAATACAAGAGACCATGTGTGGATATGCTACAAGCATCCATATGTAGACCAACAATGATGGATTAATTGGGAAGTGGCTCTGTGTGACCTGTCAAGCCAACAGTGGGGAGTGGCTTTGTGTGACCCAGTAGACCCATGGTACTCGTCAAGGATAAGTACCTCATCAGTCCAAGGTGTTCAGTGTATGATTAGTAGTTTTTACTTACATACTTTAGATTATACCTATGAGAGTTGATAGTCCCTTGCATATAATTTTCTTTATGGTCAGGGGTACCTTCATAGTATTGTGTTACTCACCCCTGTATGGGATTCGCTCATACATTTTGTGTCCCATGTAGGTGATCGATACTTCTATGGAGATCTTGGTGTTCTAGGACCAGGTGGTGCTCAATGAGACAGGATGGACGAACAATTCGACAGAGACCATAGTTGTCCGGGACTAGGTGGTTCTTAGTGATACGGGATAGACAAACACATCAATGGATACCTTGGTGGTCCGAGACCAGGTTGTGCTCAGTGAGACATGAGAGACGTGCATACTTCTACGGCTACAGGCAGCTACCCTTCACCTACCATTCGGGTGGGGTCTTGAGTAGACTGATTGTGGTATTTGTACATTCCTTTGTGTTTTGGGCTTGTATTTTGGCCTTGTTGTACATTATGTTTATATTATACTCTCAGTAGTTATTTCAGTGAATGTTGCGGTTTACTTTGTGTTTACATTCTACAGTTTGATCTTTATGCATTTGTACATGTTTTAAGGAAAATTCCTTCCATTTTCGGGATATGCATACCCAGCGCTAGTCGATTTCCCCTGTCCTATGGAAGGCGGGCTTGGGGTAGTCATGAAAGTGGCATTGGGTGACGGGTCATGAAAAAGTGGTATCAGTGGTGGTTTGTACAACATTAAAGACTGGGAGTCTATGGTTTAGTTTGGGGTAAGCAGTTATAAGTGTTTCGAGTTTGGATTTCAGGTCAAGGACTCCAGTTCTGGTGTGGTGGTCGATGTATCCATACACCAGGACTCGAGAAACCTGGTTTTTAACTTGGTATATGGAAACACTGGTTGAAAGAAATAAAAGGTTACATGCATCATTTAGTATTTTGATTATTTTTTCTGTTGTCTTTCTTGAGTCATATCACCAAGTATAATCTATTAATAGTGGTACATATTGATATATTTCAAGATGCCTCCACACTAATAGCTAGCTAGGATTCCAATATGTGACTGTGAGGATATAATGCCTAGTGATGAGGTATCGGTTCAGGGGAAAATTCTAGAGATGGCCCCACTGGGTGGTGCAATAGTGTTACCACCACCCATTGATCAGCAGTAATAGTCGGTGCTACTGATAGAGGACACACATAGGATCAACGCCTTGAACAAGTTCCAGAGGCAGATACCTCATAGGTTTTTTAGTGAGACTGACCCCCAGGTGGTTGAGGATTGACTTGAGACGGTGACACAAGTCTTCTATCTGGTGTTGATGCCTCTCAAACAGATGGTGATCATAGCTGAGAGTCTTCTTCAGGGCTCACTAGGGAGATGGTGGAGCTTGATTATTCAGACACAGTATGAGGTGACCCCTTCCTAGACTGAAATTGAGAACATCTTCTGGGTTAAGGTTTTCCCTACAACATTTTTCAATGTGTTCATATAGGAGTTACTACACCTAAATCAGGGTAGCATGATAGTAGAAACATACTCAGCAAGATTCACTGAACATTCTCACTACTCCACAGACATGGTGAGAGACCCGTTCTTTAGGGCTCAAGCCTTTGGGAAGGGGATTCACTGGGAGATCAGGGTATCCATGGTGTCTCTCAAAATCTCTACTCAATCTGGGGTATTAGAGAGATACATACTTGTAGAGAGCATCCTGGTAGAGTGGGCATCGACAGTTGGATCCACCAGTAAACACCATCTAGTAGAGTCTTCAGTGGTGGGAAGCAGGTAGCAAATGCAAGGAACCAAGTGGGTGTGGCCATTTAGAGGAAGGCCCCAGGACTCAGGTATAGTTTTGTGGGACTCCTAGAGCATAGGGAGTCATCAGGGGACGGACTATGCTTCTCATGCAGTGGGCAGGGGCACATGGCTCATGATTTCCCAACTCTCCTTGCAGATGATCAGTAAATAGCCAAGGTAAGATTGAGGTAGAGGTAGAGGATTGAGTGAGGTGGTCCGCAGGGCAGGGAATGTAGTAGTGGAGCAGGAAGACTAGTAGGTGGTGGATGGAGTTTCTAGGTACTACCACAACCGCCCCTAGGATGTCTGCCACTGGCTTAGTGAGCCGGTGGACAGGGGCGGGCTCAACATTAGGCAATGGAGTCCTATGACCACGGTACTCTAGATATGATTGTAGGTATGATCTATGTCTTCTCCAAAATAGATGCAGTTATTGTAGACATAGGTTCCAATCACTCTTATCTTTCCATAGACCTCATTCAAGGCTCTGAGATTCTGGTAGAGTCTTTGGCTCAATCTCTATGTCTATAGACTCCTACGAGAGGGGATTTGAAAATTACATGCAGGTCCCAACAGTGTGAGCTTACTCTTGGAGGTGAGAGATTCTGCTAGGATCTCCTAGTAATGGCATTGAGGTATTTCGATTTCATCTTGTTTATGTACTGGTTATCCACCATTCATTCTTACATCGATTGTCTTAGGCATAGAGTTTGGTTTGTCCGTGAGGGTGGAACTGGGTTTTTCATCACTAGTGGTAAGGGAGCTCTTGCACCACCAATTAGACCTTCTCAGAGGAGGTTGTAGCCAATCACTCACCAATTGGCTAGCCTCACCTTCAATATAGAGGAATAGTGGATTCCTCACATTATTGTAGTGTTGTAAGAGTATGAAGATATATTTCTTGAGGATGTTCTGGGACTACCTCCTTGATGGGAGGTAGACTTCTGCATCTATATGTACCCTGGGATGACACCAATATCCACACCAACATATCGGATATGTACCGCAGAGCTTCATGAATTGAGGGTAAAGCTGGAGGTCTTCTAGGATAAGGGATTCGTGATACCCATTGTTTTACTATGGGTCACCCCTATTTTTTTTTCCCAGAAGGAAGACGGGAGTTTGAGGTTGTGCTTAAACTTTCATCACCTAAACTAGGTGACTATGAAGAATATGTATCCACAACTGAGTATTGATGACCTCTTTGATCTTCTAAATAGAGAAATATGGTAATAAAATATAAACCATAGGTCAGGCTATCACCAGCTTCATGTACAAGATGAGGATGTACCGAAGACGGCCTTTAGATGCCATTATGGACACTATAAGTTCTTGGTGATGTATTTTGGTGTGACCAAAACCCCAGTAGTGTTCATGGGACTCATGAATAGGATCTTCCAACCTTACCTCGATCATTTTGGGGTGGTATTCATTGATTACATCCTGGTGTACTCAATGTTTAAGTAAAAGCATGCTACATGCTAGTGGATAGTCTTGGATACACTCTGAGAGCACTTTCTTTATAGTAAGATCTCTAAGTGTGAGTTCTAAATACATAAGGTCCACTTTCTAGGACATGTTATATTAGAGTATGGATTTATAGTGGATCCAACAATGACAGTGGTTGAGATTATTTGGGAGCCACCCTAGAGTGTGACTGAGGTGTGGAGTTTCTTGGGTATGGATGGGTACTACTAGAGATTCATGCCTAACTTTTTTAGGGTAGTATCACCCTTATCATATTTGATATAGAAGAGACATCCATTCATGTGTATGGAGATGTGCCCACAGAATTTTCAAGAGATGAGGTAGAGACTGACGAAATACACTATCTTGTGATAACTAGAGGAGGGAGTTGGGTATATATTTTTCTACGATGCATCAGGGACCAAACTAGGTTGTTTCCAGTTATAGGAGAGAGAAGTGATCGCCTATAGTTCATGAAAGTTGAGGAATCATGAGAAGAAATATGTAACCCATGAACTGGAGCTAGCAGCAGTGGTCTTTTCATTGAAGATGTGGTAGCACAACTTGAAGGGAGAGAGGTTTATAGTCTACTCTGACCACAAAAGTATCAGGTATATATTCTCCCAAAATGATCTTAACATGAGGCAATGGAGATGTCTAGAATTCCTCTAGGACTATTATTTAGAGATAGTCTATACTTCTGGGAAGGGGAATGTGGTGGCAGATTCGCTCAGCAGGATGTCCAGTTTGTTGCTGCTAAGTGAGGTGACAGAGCGGCTAGCTGTGATACATATATCGTTCATTGATGTTTATGGTGCATCTTAACTTCCATCAATGATAATCACTCCCCCACTCTTATAGTGAGTTACGGAGGAATAGATTGTGGATGTTGACTATGATGCCTAACATTCATAGTTGTCCTCAGGACAGGCTCCTGATGGATTTTGGATATGAGGGGAGCAAGTCATCCTTTTCAGAGGACACACAGTAGTACCAGTGGCATTGTAATATGTAATTTTGAGTGAGTTTCATAACTCCCATTTGGTAGTGCATATATGTGTGGAAAAGATGTACCAGGATCTATGATGTTAGTACTGGTGGCCAAGGATGAAGAATGTAGTGGCAGAGTTTATTTCACGGTGCCTCCCTTGTCACCAATTGAAGGCTAAGCATCAGGTTCTAGCAGACTTGGCCCAACCTCATAAGCCACTAGAGTGGATGTCAGATGGTATCTAGATATAATTTTTGATGGGATTAATATGCAAATCTGGGTGCCATGATACTCTCTAGGTGATCATTGATTGACTCACCAAGTATTCTCACTTCTTATCCATCTGGAGGTAGGGATCAGTAGAGGGATTGAGATTCCTCTACGTCTAGGAGATAGTGAGACTTCATTGGGTGCCTTCGACGGTCATCTCAAAATGTGATGCTCACATCACAGCCTGGCTGTCGAAGGGATTATAGGAGGAATTTGAGACTTAGCTACGCATGAGCATGGCATTCCATCCCCAGACTAATGGTTTGGTAGATATAACAATTTAGGTGTTGGAGGATATGTTACGTTCTTGTATCATGTACTTTGGTCATATTTGGGATTATCACCTGCCTCTGGTGGAGTTTTCATAAAACAATAGCTATCACTCCACCATTGGCATGGAATCATTCGAGGCAGTTTGCAAGAAGCCTCGAAAATCACCTCATTACTCGATAGACCCAGGGGATTCATCATTCATGGGTTCAGAGTTGGTACAGGATACCACTGAGAAGGTGCAGATCTTTCAATAGCGGATTAGAACTATACAGAGTAGGAAAAAATATTATACTAAGAGAAGGAGGAGGCCCTTGGAGTTTGAGGAGGGAGAACATGTGTTGCTTTGGGTCTTAACCTAATGGGGATTGCAGAGATTCGGCTGGGGATAAAAGTTATATCTGAAGTTCATCAGCCCTTCCAAGATTCTGAGTAGAGTTTGGGAGGTTACATACCACCTAGATATTCCCCCACTGATGCATCAGGTTCAGAATGTGTTCCATGTGTTGTAGTTAAGGATGTACATGCATGATCCATCACACGTCATCAACTAGGGTGAGATGGAAATTGATGATGGGGTGACATTTGGGGTGTTCTCGGTAGAGATAGAGGATTGATAAGAGAGGGTCCTTCATGGGAGATAAATTCCTCTTGTGCGTGTTTGTTGGAAATACAAGAATCTCCAACAGAGAACATGGGATCTAGAGGCTCAGATTCATGTCAGTACCCCTTTTTGTTTGATTAGACCGTGTTTTAGCTTATGAGGACATAAATCCTTAAAAGGAGGGAGTAATGTAATACCCCTGAATTCCATGAATTTTTTTTAAAAAATCAAATTATTTTGAGACCAGGATTTGATATGGAACATAAATTTTAGGCATAGAGCGGCAAGAATTTATTTTTGAACATTTTTTGAGGATTTTTAAATAATCATGCTAGCGGGTTTTTCTAACGTTCAAACTGGTGTCTGGATCAAAAATTAGAGGGAATTGTTGAACTCAGAGCTTTAGGAATCTCTTACAAAGGGCCTAACATTTTCCATTGTGGGCCAATAGTAGAAGTTAGTTTTTGGATATAAATAAAATAATTATGTTACGAATTATTTTGTAATAAAATACTTATAAATCTGAAAGGGTAATCTGAGTTGTAAATTTGAGAGTACCTTTGAGCTCTTGAGGACACGTTTCCCTTAGGTGGAGCTTAACCTCAGTTGGCATGGGTTGAGGGTGAAAGCTTGTATTTGATCTTTTTTTAATAATATTTATATGGTATGCATGAGTGGTATTGGAAAAATATAAAAGGATTCCCTGATTATAAATATGAGGGAACCATTGCATCCAGAATGGTGACATTATTAAAGAATGGACCTAATCTCGATCGGCATAGGTCAAGGGAAAACATTATTTTTTAGAAATTTTAAGAATAAAATAAAATATTCTTAAAATGTTTCTAATATTAAAATAAATTTTATATATGCAAAATAGTAATGAGCTGACTATTTTATTCCATAAATTAAAAAGTGTAACAACTATTTAACTGAAGAGCCACAGAAATTTTTTTCATAAATTAAACAATTTAACAACACAACGACTAAGAGTAACAGAAACGATGTGATTCCATTCTATTTTAATGAGATGGAAGGGTTTGAGAAATATATTTAGATCTATAATTATTCTGATGAATGATGATAGAATTATTTGCATTAATGAATGATGTAGAATCGTAAAAGTGGTGATGACACCTTGGAGAATGGATCTAGGACTGATGAACAATAAATACCAATGGCTTCGAATGGATCATGAATACCTAAAGATGGATCACCATTTGTGATGATCCTTCCCTTCGATCAAAGCATCTACAAGAAGGAGTTTATCTATTGAGAATTTGAATGCCCTGTTATTATTTCTAAAACAAAAAATGTGGATGAACCCATGAACAGGTTGATCCTTGGGTCACTTGTTCTGGCAGGAGGTTATTTTGCCTCTGGGTTTTTGCTTCAGGGATAGATTGTTATTAGAAAGACAATCTTCCCTTACCATCTTTAAAAAACTATAATGTGGAAGAATCAGACTGACAAGAACAAGGCCATGATTCCTCCGCCTTTGGATGTTCATGTGTTCTTTGTGACCACACCTCAAAATTTAAGACAATGAAATCAGGAGACAGTAGTAAGGACGAAGACATGCCTAGGAGACCGGAGGAACATATGGCTCGAGGAATGTACCACCAGAGTGGACCCAGTGGTCCACAGAAGGCACCGTTGACACCGATGTCAGGGTCCTATGGTGACGCATCAAGGCGTAGGCCTCAACAGCTCGAACCGTGGTAGTGTAGCAGGGCCGCCGACACCCAGGTCGGTAGCTGGCGGAGATGGACGTGACCACCTGGACTCATCGGAAGGGCGGACCACACTGTGTGGGCCACATCATGTTGGACCACAGTCTAGCAGGGAACGCATGTTAGATAAGGAGGAGGTCAGTTTCAACCAGTTGTGTCACACACGAACAAAATGCCCATCAGTAGTCTCGGTTGGAGGAGACATGCCCACCGTGCGGGTTGGAACGGGGCGGCAAACTGGGCTGCTAGGCAGCCTGGGATGGAACTCATGTCAGTATGCTATTGCAAGTCAGGACAGAGGGATAAAATCATACCAAAGGGTATCACAAGAAGGGAAAGAACCAGACCACCTATTGTGGGCTAGTCCAGATGGAACTGGGTCATTGTGTGACCCCGTGAGCTGGACCCACGGTCAAAATGGGACGGGTCCGATAAGGCCCAATGGGCCTGGCCCAGTGACCTGGCCAGACTAGGCTGGCCTAGACCCAAATTGGGTTGGTTCAGGTATGTTGGACTATTTCGGGTAATGCAGACCACCGGGCCAAGTTGGTCAAGTCGGTCTGTCCAAGTCAAACCAGGCTCAGACATAATAGCCCATGTTTACTAAAATGCCTATATCTTTCAGACAGGGTGTGCGATTGATGAGCCATTTGCGGTGTTGGAACCCTCGTGATGAGGAGGATCTTTTGAAATGATCTAAGTATATATTCATGGAAGTTGAAATATGTCGAATGTCTTGAGGATAGGATTCTCCAGGAATCAAGCACACTACGTGCGGGAATCCTACAGCTAGCTAACACCCAAAGACTGCTGATGACTAATTCTAAGTGACCCTTAATTCCTAAATGATAAGTATCTCTGTGTGAACCAACTATAAGCTATGTTGTGTGGGTTATCTACAAGCGACCCTGTTTGGATCAGCTACAAGTGGCCTTGTTTGGATCAGCTATGATGGCCTATGTGGGAGCGGTTCTGTGTGACTCGGCAGACCCACAGTGGGGACCATCTATATGTGACCTAGAAGAACCACGATACTCATCAGGGATGAGCACATCAGTAGTCCAAGGTGTTCAATGTATGACTGATATTTTTTATTTACAGAATTTTGACTATTTTTACATGAGATGATAGTACCTTGTGTATACTTTCTGTTGTGGTTTGGGTCCCTACTGAGTATTGTATTACATAGCCTTTCATGGGGTATTCTCGCACATGTCATTCCCCTACAGGTGATTGAATCTTTGATAGATTCCTTGGTGTTCCAAGACTAGGTGGTGCTCAGTGATATGGGAAAGACTGGCATTTCAATAGCGACCTTGGTGGTTTGGGACTAGGTGGTTCTCAATGAGAGTGGATATATGGATGCTCCAACAGAGACCTTGGTGGTCTAGGACTAAGTACTGCTTAATGAGATGAGACGGATGGAAATAAATCTATTTCTATAGGTATCTACCCATCACCTACCATTCTGGTGGTCTTTTGAGGAGACAGATCATGGATTTTGTACTTTCCATTGTGGTTTTGGGCTTGTATTATGGCCCCTTTGTCCATTAGGTTTGTTTTTTACTCTCTATAGTTGACTCAGTGATAGTTTCAGTTTAAATTTTTTTTAATTTGCTCAGTTTGAGATTTGTGAGTATGTATAGGTTTTAAGGCAAATGGATTCCCTTTTTGGGATATTCCTACTTTGTTCTAGTCACCGGCCCCTAGCTTTTGGAATAAGGTCTTGGGGTAGTCACGACACATGCCACGGAGGACCGGTCGTGACACATAAAACCAATCATGTGAAAATATAATAGTTTAAAAACATCATTTTCTTAATGATCAATCATTAAAAAGATATATTATCCTTAACTTTATCCAAATGGAAAATCATCATACCAATATTTTTACAAAACCTCTTACTTCCACTAGTATAAAATTAATTAAAAACATGTTGGTAATGATTAACATTAAGGTATTTTCAATGAACTTATTATTTCATATATCTTTTTATATTAAAAACCATCCTTTTAAATATTGTTGAGAATATGATTTTTTAATACATTTCAAGTTTTAAATAATAATTGTTTTTCATAATTAATTATTTTTCATACATAATTATTTTTCAAATATAAACAGTTTTCAAAATTAACTATTTTTTAATCATTAATAATTTTCCAGAAAAATAATTTTTCAAACATAACATTTTTTTAAACATAAAATTTTATGAACATTAATTTTTTTAAACATAAAATTGTGTCAACAGAAAATTTTTTTCCATCGTAATTGTTTTTCAAACATAACTGCTTTTCAACCGTATCTGTTTTTCATTATTTTTCAGTTTCATAGAATTTTAACTTTTTCATTTCTATTTCAAAAAAAGATATATATTTTTTCTCTAAACATGTTCTTAAACCATCCTTAAAATGAAATATCATCCATTAAATAATTTCTAAAAGTATGAATAATTTTTTAAAGATATATTTTTCCCTTTCTATTATTATTTATCTTTGGGTGAGATTATAAAATTTTCAATAGTTTTATAGTTATTTCTTATTAGGGAATATTAATAATTTATAGAAAGTTATTTTTTTCCTTTACCGTCAATAAAATTTAAAATAATATTAGTAAAAGATTATATATGACATATGTTTTGTAATTTCATCCTTATGTAAGTCATTGAGAAATACTCGTACATCAAAGGACTAATTTTGGATGATAGAAATACTAAATGCCTATATTAGGACAAGAATCTCATGGAATTTCTATATTCAATCATATTTCTATATTTTCATTTATATTATTGAATGTTTCTCATCCGAAATATGTTTTTAAAATAATACTTGAATAAAATCAAATGACCATTTGTGAAGTTTAAATATTTTATTTCTAAAATTGTAATAGTATCGATTATAGTTTATCCCTCTCTCTGTCTATTTGTGAAGAAGGGGATATTAAATGCATGATAATACATAATCATATCATTTAATATTCTTAGATTCCTAATATGATCCTCTAAAATGGTGGAGAAAGTGTTATTCAACCTAAACTCACTTTATAATAATATCTTATGAGATTAAAATCATTGTCTAAATATCATTGAGATTTAAAATTTTGATTAAATAAATCATGATATAATGATTTTTCATGATAATACTAAGAGATTAATATGTTCCAAATGTACCCAAAACATATGAAAAGACAATTCCCATACAGTGTAAAATTTATAATTTCTAATTTTATTTTTTTTAGTTTTATTTATATCTGAAAAATAGATTGGGGGATAAATATTAGAATTTTTTTAAGTTATTTATCTTATATTTTCTCTAGAAAATTTATTAATTTGAAATATTTTAAAAAAAATTCTTAAAAATGGGTTAAATCCTTTATTATGAATATTATAGTGAGTTGTTTTTAAATTTCAATTCCTACCTACAAATTTTATTTCTTGTCTTTTGTTTTGAAAAATGAGGTGATTGTTGAGTAATTGACTCACTTATTTATTTATTTCAAAAATCACAACACACTTCTTTTTAATATGATATAACTTTATGTTTTTTGATTATTTAATTATTATTATACTTAATAATCTTCCAGTAACTGAAATACCATAGTTCTAAATATATTTAATGAAAATTGATAAATATAATTATATATTCCATTTTTATTCTATAAGATCTTGAATCATTACAATAGTGATGATATAACTCATCTGTAGAAGAGGAAACATACTAAGTTCATAGATATATGGAGAATATCTTGTCAATATTATTGCAAATAACTTTGATTCTTTCAGAATTAGACTATTGATTTTTGTTACAATATTTCTTATTAATAAAGTCACACCTTGAGCATCAAATGAACATGTATACATTCATGGAAAATAATTCTGAATGTTTTGGTTTGTCTTGAATCGTTCTAATTTATTATTATTTTGAGATATTCTTATTCATGTAGTTTTTTTTATACATTTAGCAAAGATATATTGTTTTTTGATGTCTTCCTAATATTTATGTCAGTATTTCTACTGTAATTGTTTTTCTACTTACCATCAGTGACCAGTGGATTTTGATGATATGAAGGTCAGAAGTATGATCATCTGATTATGGGGTTTTGTGTCAAGTAATATAGATCTCAATGAAATCTGTTGTGTGCAAGTGAGCTTCTATAGACATATTTAGTTGATAGATTCTAGGTATATGTAGAAAAACCGTCTAATTAGTATAAAATCAGTGATACCTTATAATAGGTTGAAAGTTATGGATACCATAGATCAAGGTAATGGATCAATATTTCACATTATTTTAAATTATGATTTTAATAAGTATCCTTGTAATAGAGATTTGTGTTTAATAACTAATATTTTTTTATATTTCCATTGTATTAAATTATTCCTCATTAATTTGAAATACCAATCAATTTATTTTCATAGTGCTAACTATATTTCATACTTTTTTTATTTATTTTTTTATTATAATATTTAATTAAATCAGTAATTTCAACTATTGGTCAATATTGGATTTAATCATTAATTTAAAAAATATATCATCATAATTGTTATATAGTATTAAAATTATATATTTTTTTGAAAACTAAAATTAACCCCACCATATTTTATTTACCATCATGCATCAGGATGATAGGAATTATATTCATATTACGATTATGGTGTTCACTTTATATTATTTTTAATATCATAGTGTTATTTGTAATTAATTATATACATGAATGTACATATTTTTTTGATATTTCCATGATGATAGTAAAGGAAACTAGGATTTTTATCGAACATGGTCCTTCCCCATTTTCATAGCTCTTCACTTCTACAGAAGAAACCCCTATAGTGATCAACCTCAGTCCTAAGGACTCAACCAAGGAATGGTGAATCTTCGATTCCAAATCAATGATTTGGTGTGCCCTGAGTTCATAAATTATATGTCATTAAGAGGGATTTAGAAAAATTCCCAGATTTTTTCTCCAAAAGAATCATTCATAAGGGGTCCTCTTCCCATGTTGAAGAAAACCCTAAGGATTTCTCTAAATCATTAAAAATGGGGAAAATTCCATGACTACGTGACTATTCATACAAAAAGGTGAGGTTCCATTGATCATATATTATCTTTTTCAAAGAATAATGATCATATGGGTATTTTCAAATTGGATATGTGTCTATATCGATATGGGTTTCTTCCAATCATTATTTATATTGGATGACTCCAACCTTTGGGAAAAGAGCACTATATTGATGTTCTTAAAGACCAGTTGGTTGAACCATCATGAATGGTCCCTATAATTCAATGTCTTGATAGAACTAAATTCTTTCTCCAAGTTTTGGATCAGAATTCATGGACTTAGATGGGTCCTATGGTACCTGAAGATTCTACACAACATCTCCACAAAAATTGGAACTCCAATCCAGCCTAACAGGGAAATAGAGCAGGTGTGGTTTAAAAACAATTCAGGATTCCTATGGAGATTGATCACAATTATATGATAGTCAATGATGTGACACCTGCTACCCATACTGATTAAATATATAATGATGTCATCTATGAGAAAAAAATCACTTTTATGTACTGTCTATTTTTTTGTGGACATAAAGTTGAGCCATTTTGGAAGAACTATTCAAGTGGAATGTGTGGATGAAAGGATATCCTACATGTTTATGCCACCAAAATGTTATGAGGAGATTTGATCCTGATATATGGCTTCCACCCCTAGTAGATGATTTTCTTGGATAGTCCAATACATTCAATGGGGATGATGAGTAGGAACTTTACTAACCCAGTTCATAGAAATATGATTTGAAGGATAAAGAGATGATGCCTTGTGAGATTCCCCTTGGTAGTGAATGCAGTGGTTCTTCTAATTCATGGGATGATCTAGTAGATGTGGATACAATAATGGATTAGGAACTAACTAATGATTTATATCTTCTCAACATATGGGCTCTCGACTAGAATCCCCTATAGAGTCTATCCATTCTATTTCATTCCGGTATGCTCTTATTGGTAATGTGGAGAAGAAGATTAGGCTTCCTCCATTTTTGATCATGATACGGGTGTAAGTGAGGTACATTTAATAATTACTAAACACATATGTATTTAACAAAAAAATTTCCATTATATAATCCCTATGGGTATGTAGGAAACTATGTTTTCATCTAGTAGTGATTCCAAATGAAATAATGTCCCCACCTCTAATAGGTTAGAGTTTCCAAGACCGGAAAATATTTTAGTCTTACCAAAAATGAAACACTCTTGATTGAAAAGGTAACAAAACCTTATTGGATAAAGAATGATTCAAACTTCTTATGTCCCAAAAATCTAAAACATAAGAATCTCAATCCCATATAAATGTTCCATAAAATTTGATTAATTTTCAAGGTAATAATGATGTGTATGTATCGTTATATGTCTCTACTCTCTAAATTGATCACCCAATTAGTATAAACAATTATGATTATGGGAAGTTGGAGTGTTTTGGAAGGTGAAATTCCCATTATAGGCATAAATAAGGAAGTATTGGAGTAATTTTTCTCTCAACCTGAAAACTTTTTTTCGTCAATAGAATCCTATGTATTTAGTTTCAATGAATATATAGTATCACTGAAGATTTTATCCATTACATATGAGTATATACTCAGATCTAATCCATATTTGGGTTTCCATGATATATCACAGTAATTCAAGACATTCTCAATTTCAAATGGCTCACTAGAATCTATATCATATGAAGAAAGTATAGCCCATCAATGGTCCAAGACATGGCAATGAAGATGACTTCCAAAAATAAGAGTTTGATATTCTTGGAACATGGGATCTCGAAAGACTTGATTTGTTTTCTTCTATAAATTTATTTTATGGGGGAATGGTATGAATTGTTGTACTTCCTAAAGGACCCCAAAACAACCTTAGAGGGGAGGGGTTAATAATGGTGTCAACTTTTTATTTTTACATGATAGATCTTTTTCCCATGATGGTAGGAAACTGTTGATCCTTTCTGATGAGAAATAGAGAAAAAAACAATAAAATTCAAGGATATAACACATCAATTTTTACTTCTTTTAACACAAAGGTCTACTTTAAGGATCATACCCAAACCAATTGTTAGCTATACCAAATTCCAATATTCTTTACTAGTTATGAATTGAAAATGTTTCAAACACAGTCACTCTATGCTAGGAACACTACCTTTACAATGGTTTAGGGATCACTCATTATGTACATCAGATCACTTGCATCGACTACCCATAGCTCACTGAGATGGAAAAATTCTTACTCATTTTATTGACATGAAGATATCTTCACAATATTTTCAATTAATTCTTTTCCTCTATCTAGAATGATACACTGCTTGAATAGAATTCAAGAAAATATTCACTTAGAAGCACTAATCAAACAAACCAGATATCAAAAAATAGATAGAATCTCGACACTACCTTGGCAAGAAATATCTTAAATTTCATGCAAGATCTAATTTTTCTTGCAATATTTGTGATTTTTCATGCAACATGACATTCACACAACCCCTAATTTTTACAAAAACCTTATCTTTCATGCAGCGACAACAAAGGGTTCACTTAGTCTTTTCTGACTAAAGGAATTCCTTTCACGAAATATTAACTCTCTGCATTTATTTCATATGAAAATATTTCCCATCGAAGAGAAACTAGATCATCATTGTAATATTCTTAGTTCTTCCATGGATGTAGCCAAATACTTGTAGGCCTTGAAAACCCTAATTTCATGTTTATGATGCATCTTTTTTAGTGAACATAAGATTCTTTATGAGCACTCAAACCCCATTTTGATGTCATAATGGATGCATAATATTTTTCCATGCAACCTCAACTTTGGTGCACATTTAAAATCATGAGCACCCTTTTTTCCATTGCATTATTTTAAATTATTGATCCCAAATCAAGCCTTGTGAATTAGTTTCCAAACACCCTTCAATCTTGTGCCAACTCTCTTTTCCAAAAACACTTTCATCCATATTCCAATTTTTGTCCCAAAAATTTAGAGAACACTTGGAAATGATGCCACCTTCAATATTGTTTTTTGGTTGATTTGTATGATCCATTTCCTTGAAAGATTCATAATCTCATAAAGAGGATTGAAAATAAACACAAACCATATTCTATTTCTAGAACATAATATCCTTTGTTCCAAAAATTTCCCCCATTGGGTTTGTTGGCAATCTCTAGGTAAATTCAATAGGGAACAAACCTCTATCAAAACCTGATACTCAAGAATTAACTCTGCCAACACTCTATGTCTACATGATAAATCCTCAGTTTAGAAAATAAGAGTGGAATCTTGAATTGGGTTCCCATGTTTTTTAATCCTTAATGACATCCATGATATTCTCTTACCATGACACAAAAGCATTACATGTCCTGAACTATTTCTTCATAACACTGAATGCTCAACCTTCTCTATTCTCACTGAATTCTCATCATTCTACATTCTCCATTATCTTAGAACCAGAAAAAAAATTGCATCCACCTTCTTTATTCCATTTCATGAAAACTATTCCCTCCTCCTTCTTTATACCATTGAGTTTATTCCTTCTCGCCATTGGAAATAAACCCAAGGACCAGTATCTATACATTTTAGAGCTCAAAAACACACTCCCCCGGATCATATTTTCCCCATAAACCTGCATCACATCCACAAAAACATTAAAAAAATGTTAATTAGACTGGGTAGAGGGTATTATTGTGACCTCCTCATGCACTGGGAGGTGGCTGAACATCGAGGTTCAAATGATGCTTCTCGAACATAGGCTCTCCCAAGGGCTTAGTCTGAATATAATCTACTTGCTTATCTTTTCCTACATGATTCATTTTAATCAAGACCTGTTCAATATTTTCCTATAATAAGTGATATCTGATTTCAATTTTTTTGTTCGATAATGATGAACATGATTCTTCATAAAACCAATTGTGCTCTTCTTTACATAGTGAATCACCATTGGTTATTTCACCTCATCATAAATATTGTTTAGTTACTACTTCATCCTACAATATCTTAGTTCAAGCCTCTGTAGTAGAGTTATACCTAGCTTCAATAGTACTGATGGAAGTTCATTCGTAATTCTTATATAATTATCCCACACACTTCTTTCCAATAAAGAACGCTTCACCACTTGTTCACATTCTGTCCACCACATATCCAGTCCAATTAGCATCAGAAAACCCTTATAGTTCAATATCTCTTCAGGAATAAATATTTAATCCATAATTATGTGTGCCTTGAATGTAACTCATGATTCTTTTCACTTCAACCATATCTTTATCATTTTGATTACACTGAAAATAGGACACGAATCATGTTACAAAGACAATATCTAATTGTGTCTCTATTAGGTAGAGTAATATAAATATTATTCTCTTGTACATTTTGGGATCTACATATGTACCATCCTCATGAATTCCCAGTTTACTTCCATCCACAATCGAAGTTGAAATTGGCTTGGATTCATGAAAATTGAACTACTTCAGCAACTCTATGTAATACTTTTCTGAGAAATGAAAGTGTAGACTTTCATCTGAATCACTTGGAACCCTTAAAAGTACATGAGTTCACCAATCATAGACATTTTGAATTCCAATTTCATGTTATTGGAAAATTCACCAACTGATCCATGAATATTACCAGTGAAGATAATATCATCAACATACACCAGTACAATGAAATAAACTTTCTGATAATTCAGCACATATAGATTTTGATCCACTCCCCCCATTTTTAATTCATGTTTTTTCAGATAAGAATATAACTGAGAGTACCAAAGTTGTGGTGAATGCTTCAACCCATGAAGAGATTTATTTATTATGCATACCTTCATATCATAATTACAAATAAGAAAACCCACTAGTTGTTCTATGTAAACTTATTCTTCAAGAACAACATTTAAAGAAGCAGTTTTGACATCCATTTCATACACTTCGTATCCTCTTTGAATAACCATGGGATGTAACAGACTGATTGACTCGAGTCTCATCACCAGAGAAAATTTTCCTTCATCATCAACACCTTAAATCTGTGAATATCCCTTACAAACCAGCCACACCTTGTTTCGGATCACATTAACATGATAATCAATTTTATTATTGAAAATCCACTTTATACCAATCACATTGTGATTTTTAGGTCTCTTAACAAGATCCCATTTTTGGTTCCTATCAATCTGATCCAACCCATCATCCATGGAATTAACTGATGATTCTTCTTTTGCAGATTCTTTAAATGAGGATGGATTCTCAACTAAAGAAAACACAGATTGGGCATTATTCCTCATTATCTTTATTTTATTGGGTGCTTTTCAATACCCAATGTTGTTAGATTTGTCAATTTCTACTCTTCGATTTATCCTATGAGGGTCAGTATATTTATCTCTAGCTAGGGTTTCATCATCTGATTCTACTTCAGAGTAAACATCATGATGTGACTCCTGAGAGGTTTTCACCAAATATTATACTTTTGTATTTGGATCTATTCCATGTCTACATTATTCCCCATATTCTATAATATTGGTATAATAATTCCTTGAGGCATTTTTGGTTTTATCATCAATGATCTTTACATCACTGCATTCCACAATTTATACAAGATGATCAATGAAGCATTTTTAGGCTTTTCTATTCATTGAATATCTATGGAATATTCCTTCAACTGCCACATCACCATACATTACATGGTTTAATTCTTTGTTTCTGATAAAATATTTACTTCGAAAAACACAAAAATACATCAAATAGGGCTTCCTTCTATGTCATAACTCATACGGTGTCTTAATTTAACCCATATAAAGCCCTATTCGATTTTAGATATATACCAAAACATGGATGACCTCCTTCCCAAAATGGAGAGAGATTCTACTCTCAATAATCAAAGTTTCGGCCATACTATTCACCTATAAATTCTGTCACACAACAAATCCTTTTTTATGTGGGGTTCCCATAATAATAACTTGATGTTGAATTCCATGTTTCTCTGGGTAATTTTCAAACTCGATTGATGAATATTATACTCCATTTTTGTACCACAGAACATTGATTGTCCATCCAGTATCATTATCATCAATTCATTAATAAATTTTCATTCAACCAAACACTTACCATTTTCTGTGTATAACAATCACACATTCCATTCTACTGTATTCATTTATGAAGTGGACAAAGTACCTTTCTCCATGAGTTCCAATAAAATTTATCAGGCCACAAATGTTTTTATGGATGAGATCAAGAAGATTTGATTCTCTTTTCTTCTTTGGATGATATGAACTACACACCACCATTCCTAACATGCAATCATCATAGGTCTTTTCCCGTTCACACTTTAGATTTAGAATATCCACAACAATCATATGTTCAGATATCTTTTTCAGGCCTTTCGAATTAATGTACCCCAATCTCTGATGGCCCAAGTTGTTTTGTTCTTTAATTGTCACATAGAAAATTTTTTCTTTACTATAAACCTAATACAAGTTTCCATATGTTCTATATCCATTGTTAAGATAATTTCATTTCTTTCCCTTTATAGTGAAGCCTATTTGATTGAAAGTCACTATAAGTCTTATGGAACATATTTTACTGACACTTAGGATATTATGATGTAACTCACTGATGTAAAGAACATTGTTTTTATTTAGATCACCATTGACCAGTTTAATACTTCAACAACATTTGATCTTTAAAGAATAATAATTACCAAACCTTACCATTACATAAACCATTTTTATCATTCGTTAATAGGTATTCATTACATGTTATATGGGATGAGCACCCACTATAAGGAATCCACGTGCTTATATTGTTTTTAGATTTGAGAGCTACTTCTATAAGGTAGGAATTTTTCATTTTTCCACTTTTCATTCCCTGACATATTAGAATGAGTGGAGGATAAGGATGGCCTTGTAGATCTATTTTCCTTGTGCATTGGTTCTTCAATTTCATACTCCTCTTCCAAATGAGAAAACCTATTTATAATAGTCGCACTGCCTGGTTGTCAAGTATTATCCTAGCTTTTAGAATTATATGAATTTCTCTGATCATTCCTCTTATTGCAATACATAGCTTTATGGGTAAATTTAGAACAATGAAAACAATATCCATATAAATTATTTCTTCTATAAGAAGTAGGATATAAATTTGTTCTCATTTTTTATCTCCTATCACTTCCCTCATTCATGTAGATCTTTTCCTCTTCACAATATGACATGGTATGGACCATATAGCCACAGAATTGATATTTTGTGAGTGGAAATGTATTCTTATTTTGATTCATCCTCAGGTCACCTTATAATAAAATATTGGCTTCCTATATTTTCTTGACACCTGAGGAAAGTTTTAAATTTATTTTTTAGATTTAATTTATGGTCTTTTAGTACATTAGGTGAATTTTCATCATGACCAAAATTCAACATTACTTTATCCTAACTAACGGTATTTGAAGCATTTGATGTTTTGGCATCAAAACTGACTCCACCATTTCCCATGCATTTGGGTCATTGATCATTCAAAATATTTTCAACTCCATCAGAACCACACATATCTCTCTCTAGAAATTCATCATCTGAGAATCTTCCAAACGGTATTTTAAACATCTATTATTTTGAAATTGATTCACTTTCAAGTCCACTCCTAAGAGTAAAAACTTCTTCCTCATAACCCTCAATAGTCTTGGACTTCTCTTATTGTCTTGAGGTGAGGTTATTGATGAAAATTTCTTATTCTTCAATTCTCAGCTTTAGTTCCACTACATCTTCTATTCATTCAAGGGTTGTTGAATGAACTTCCACTACTTTTTCCAGTTGTTCAATTCCAGCTTCAATCTGATCAACATATTCTAACAATTCATCCACAATTTCCCTCCACTTTTTGAATCTCTCATATTGATTCTCAAGATTAATAGAAGAATCCTTAAGTTACAACTTGATATCGATATCAGTGGTTAATTGAATATCTCTATATTTATCTCGTGAGGGCTCTGTCTTTTCAGTGGTAGCTAGCATTGATGCAAGGGTTCCAGATTTAAATTTCAGTTTTTCTTCCACAAATTATTCACTATCATTATCTTTTTATTCATAGAAAGAACACTTTCTCTATAATTTTTTACCAGAAATGAAGTATCCCTTTTTGAAAAACATTTTATGAGGGTTATTCATGTCTCCAACTTCACTTTCATCATCATTGAACTTTCATGGGCACTGAGAGGCAATGTGGCCAACTCTGCCACAATGGAAACATGACAAAGGTAACTTACCTTCCAATTTCACTTTTCCCTTCTTGAATTTCATGAAAATGATAGAAATAAGTTCATGTTCATCATTAAATTCATCAACATTATCATCTTATATTAATATTTTTTACAGGGATTTGAATTCCCTTTCCTTGTTGACACATGATGTCGCATCTTCTAACATTACTCTCATTTCATATTCCACCAGACTGCTCAGTGGATCATATAAATAATTTTTAGATATATCCCATTCCACAAAGGCTAAAACTTTTGGGTTTTATAGAGGTGGACGCCTTCTAAAAATTTTATTCAAAATATCATTTTCATTTATTTCTTCCCCAATACCTTGAATGGCTCTCACTACTTAAGTAATATGATTGAAGAAGGAATCTACATTCTCATCAGGATACATCTTCATATTGTTAACCCTATTGTCTAGGACTTGTAGTTTCACATCCTTTACGTTATTGTCTCCTTCATATATATTCTCTAATTTTTTCCACATTGACTTTGCTAAAGTACAACTCATCACCTTTAGATAAATCTAATCAAAATGTGTCACAGTGAGAGTATTATGTGATTCAGAATCTACATCCAGAATCTTCCAATCTGTATCAGTCATAGAAATCCATGTTGGATCAGTTACATGAATTCCTTTTCTTTAGAAAGAATAAATTCCATTATAAGAGATATTAAATGAGATTCCATATTATACTTCTATATATGAATGTTTCTTCCATCAAATAGGGGAACTCCCCTAATGTTTATTGAATTTTACATGATATAAAAGAAAAAAAATATTTAACAACAGTAACATGTCACTCTAATAAAACCTAGAGGACTCTAGTACACCCTAAGAGGGGAGGGGTGAATTTGGGTGTCATATTTTTCTTTTACACTAAGTGATATTGCTCCCATGTCGGTAAGAAACTATTAAACCTATGTGATATGAAAGAGAGGAAGAAAAACTATCACATGAATGAATATGACACCATAATTTTTACTTAGTTCACCAAAAAGGGATAGTCCAAGGAGTATACACCAACTGGTTATTGGTCGTACCAAAGTCCACTATTCTTCACTAGTTGTGGATTTCAAATGTTTCAAAGATTGTCAATATGTTCCAGGAACACTACCTTTAATAATGTAAGGGGATATCTCACTATGTCCCTAAGATCACTTTTTTCAACTCACCCTAGATAACTACATTCAGAGAAGTCATACATTCATTATCAACTTGAAGGTCTCTTCCCAGGATTGGCATTGATGTCTTTATATCTGTCCATCATGAGACACTACATTCATCGAAGTACATAAAGATGCACTTTCAAGCATATATCTAATTATTTGGATATCAAAAAATAGTTAGAATCTCTACAATAACTTTGCACGCAATATCATCCTTTTGCGCACAAGATCTGTTTTTGCACGCATGATTTGAGATTTATCACACAAGATGAATTTCTCTTTAACCCTACTATTCACACAACATTTATCTTTCATGAAACTACACCAAAGGGATCATAGAGTATTTTCTAAGTAAAGAAACATCTTGGGAGCAATATTACCCCTCTCCATTTCTTTCACACACAATCCATTTATGCAGCAGAGTAACCAGATCATCGTTGGAAATTTTTTAAGTCTTATATGGGGGTAGCAGCTTATTTATAACCCTCAATGTTCCTACACACATTTTTCTGACGTGTCTTTGTTGGTGTGTGTAATATTCATTCTGAGCATAAAAAACTTCTTTCGACATCGCATTTGGCATGAAATATTTTTTCACACAACCTCAAATTTCACACACATTTTAAATCTTGTGTGCAATTTTTTTAATTTTCCATAGTTTGATGCACCAGTAAAAAATCAATCCATGCATGCATGATTCCAAACACCCTTCAATATTTCACACAGCTCCCTTATCCAAGAACACATTCCTCCATATTCCAATTTTTTGTCCTAAAATTTTGGAAAACATAGGGGGAAACAATGCCACCTTCAATACTATTGGCTGCATAAACTATATGATCTCTTTCTTTACAATCTTCCCAGTCTTCTAAAGATGATTGACTACAAACACAAACCATATTCTATTTCTATAATAGACCAACCTTGGTTCCATCACTTCCCCCCAGTTTTCAGGAATGTTTCTTCTTTATTAATAAATTTTGGGGTCTTGGGAATGGTATTTCCAAGCTCTTCGCTTAGCTATTTGATTAAAAAAAGATCTAACCATTTTATTTAAAAACCAAAAACATATGAATGTATATATATATATACATATAAATATGTATGTATCATCTTTATATAGAAATATATGTCAGTGTGGATTATTAAGTTGAAATATATATATATATATATATATATTCAAATATATATAAATGAGTATTAATATATAATATATTTATATACATATATAAAAACACACACACACAAAAATATTCTATAAATATACTTAAATATAAGTATTATATATATGTAAAAAATATTTATTTAAATATATATATATATCATTAAATATAATAGAAAATTAGACTGGATAGCGGTAAAGGCATTCGGTTTTCACATGGCGGTCTCAGGGTTGGATCCAGGCACACACAGGTGATCAGTGAGGGGACAAGCATTCACTTCCTAACATGGGATAATTCTAATAAAGGGGATCTAGAGAGCATCTCTAATGATGTGAAATCAAAATCAGTGACTGATGTATAAGAAAGGTGGGTGAAAGCGTTGACAATGGGGTAGGGTATGAGAAAAATACCAAAATATTTGAAATATATATTTTTTGAAGGTTCCAGGCACAGTGGAAGCGTGGTTGGGATGGAACTCAACATTGGTTTTTACCATGATCAATGATTATTTTGGGATCAATACGATGATGAATTCCAGTATCCACGTAATAGAATCATAGATTTAGATAAAGAATTAGGAGGCTCTAAACCTTTAGAGAGGATCATGGACATGATGTTTATAAATAATTTGATTAATTTTATAAAGAAAATAATACTTGGATCATCGTTATTTTCTTCGTTGATGATATTGATCATCCTTAATGACCCTTTCAGATTATCTTGTTGCGCTTTCAAGGATCCAAACTAGAATCCCACTAGCGGTGATCCACACGTGCCCCGATGGCCTCTGATCGACACCACTCATTCTCCAGAAGCTAGTGCGATGAAGCGAGTGTATTCTGTCAGTTTTTCTTGATCACTTGTTCTTTAGCCTTGAAGAACGTCTCTTGTTATTGAGAGGGTATGGAAGAGGATTCAAGAGAGAAATTTTTTAGATCAACAATTATCAATTCACTGGGTTTGCGGTTAGATACATGGCACAATAGACGTATGTGTCTATTTATTGACATGGGGCTCTAGTTACAATATTAAATTGCATAACAACAATTAAATAAATTCATAACCTTAGAGAAAACCCATCCTATTAATAATAATACCGCGTCGTTATTTATGGTGCTCCAACTTGTGCAAAGTAGAATTATAAATAAAATTCTATGTCACTTAATAATAGAAGTGTTATTTTAATTTGTGCCAACTTGTTAAATAATTATTTATCAACTTGAAAATCATTATTTTACAATCGGACCGGACATGGTCTGATAGAACTACACTTCCATTTATTAAACACCTGAATAAATAAATAAATAATTTATTCCCTTAAATAAATATTTTATTTAAAAACTAGTAAGTAAATATTTATTAAATGTTCAATAAAATAAATAAATATATTTTGACCACATTTCAGTGAATAAATATTTATTTAATTTATGAAAGAATTTTAACTTGAATAAAAAAATTCTACTGTCCTGAGAATAATATTTATTAGTTAAATTTAAATAGAATTTATCTGATACCACCAGAAACACTTAGTGTGTGACCCTCTAGGATTATTTCTTGTCGGCATTAGGAAGGATTGTCTAAAGTCCAAGAGTACTGTCTAGCAATGAGTCAAGGCACCCAAGAGAAAAATGTAAAATTGAAACAACAACATCCACATACAAACACTCACTGTGTAATATAATCTCATTCATCGCAATATCTCATCAAGTAGGTTTCATGATAGTGTCATCAACTTTTATGATTGATACGTCATTCTTTGACTACCTGAAAAAAACTCATTATTACACCATGGACATGTAATTTTGCACGAAGGTTTTATTTAATTCAAAGGGATGAGATATAAAATTCCATAAATGGAAGGGTCAAATCCTTCTTCAACTTATCCTATAATAACATGCCACTTGTGACGCACCCAACATACTCTACTTCCTGCCAATTTTATGTGTGATGTTTTTCATTTGTAATTCAATGTGCACGATTCGTGACATGTATTAATGATAATATTAAAGTCTAATGATCAATACACAAGCTCGCAGATAGAAATATCTGATGACACCAAAACATGTAGAATTCCTGCTGGCAGATCTGTTCTCATAATCTCTTATCTTAGAGATTACCAAGTGTGAACTTCATGAGAGGAAGTCTCATCTACTTGTGAGTACTCACACCTGAAGGTCTGCATACTATGTGTCCCATCATAGTATTTCATCCAACCATAGAACTATATTTTATAATATTGTTATATAATTTCAAGGTTCTCATCATAGTGGGTAACATCCATGACATTATCAATGCAAAAAATACACTAGGACATTATTACATCATAGTCATGCAGAACAATAAAGAATATGTAATAAGATGTTTAATATTTAAATACATTAAATTTCTATGTAATAAAAGTACAATCCATTGGTTCTAGGACACCAACTCTTACAAAGTCCCACTTGGACTAGATGCAACGGCCTATGACTTTCATTTCGCCAGACCTCACATGGTGATCATGTTTCTATTGAGTCAAGGCTTTAGTCAAGGGGTCTGCCTCATTGTCTTATGTGGAAATACTTATCACTGCAACTTCACCAATCTGAGAAAAATCTCTCAAGAGATGATACTTCCTATTTATGTTCTTTTTTCCATTGGTGTGACCTTAGCTCTTTTGAGAGATCCATTGTTGTAGTATTATCACAGTATAGTGTGATGGGATCTTTACTGCTTGGTATCACATCAATCTCTTGGAAAAATATTCATATCCAAAATGCTTCTTTAGCTGCCTTCTAAGCTGTGATATACTCAGAATCTTCTATAGAATCTATGACCACACTCTGCTTTGAGATCTTCCATCTCAATGCACCTCCATTCAAAGTGAATATGTATCATGTTTGTGACTTCATTTCATCTTGATTAGTCTGGAAACTAGAAATTGCATATCCTCTTATGACTAGTTTCTCATCTCCTCCATAAACAAGGAACATATCCTTAGTATGCCTCGGATACTTTAGGATTATCTTGACTACCATCAAAAGGCGGTCACTTAGGTCAGTTTGATATCTTCCTTCCACACTCAATTCTTAGGTGATATCCAGCCTAGTACATAGCATGGAATACATGACTGACCCAATCGTTGATTCATATAGAGTCCTTTCCATTATCATTATTTCCTCATCTGTCTGAGGGAACATTTTCTTTAAATGATGAATGCCATGTCATGATGGAACTAATCCCCCCTTGGATTGTTCTATACTGAATCTCTTTAGTTTTATCAATGTATTTACTTCAACTTAGGACCAAAAATCTCTTATATCTATCACGATGAATCTTGATTCCAAGAATATATGATGACTCACCCAAGTCCTTCATAGAGAATCATTGATTCAACCATTCCTTAACAGACTGTAAGACTGGTATATCGTTTCCAATACGTAATATTTCATCAACATATACTATTAGTAAAATTACTACACTCCCACTAAACCATTTGTAGACACACGGCTCACATTCATTCTTGATAAAACCAAATTTTGTTATGGATTCATCAAAATGAATGTTCCATGACCTGGGTGCTTGCTTTAATCTATAAATGGATTTCTGCAACTTTCATACCTTATTGGAATCCATTGGAGTGATAAACCCTTCAGTTTGTGTCATGTACACATCTTCCTGAAGGTTCCCATTAAAGAAGTTTGTTTTGACTTCCATTTTCCAAATCTCATAGTCATGGTAAGTGGCAATGGCTAATTGAATTATGATGGATTTCAGCATTGAAACTGGTGAAAATGTTTTGTCATATTCAATGCCTTGATTTAAACCCTTTTGCAACTATTCATGGATTATAAGTGTTAACTTGTCCTTCTATTTCTAATTTCTTCTTGAATACCCATTTATAACCAACAGTATTTACATCAACTAGAGGATCTACCAAAATCCAGACTAGGTTTTGGTACATGGAATCCATTTCAGAATTCATGTCTTCATGTCACTTGGAAACATATGTGCCACTTCCTACTTCTATTTAGGTTATAGGATCATTATTATAAAATAATAATGAGGCACCATCCTCGGTAACTATAAAATTGAACTATTTCATTTCTTTAACCTCTCTTGTACTCCTATGTGTCTCTTGTGTCTCTTGTGTCTCTAGAACAGTTCTTTCTTCCATGGGGCTTTTTGGAATTTGTTCCTATACCAAATCTTGTGTACCTTGAGCCTTGTCTTCATTGAATTCTATCTCTCCCACTATCTATTTTGTAGATGTGATCCTCCTCAAATAATATGGCATGTAATTCCACTATAACATTATTTTCTAATGGGTTGTATAGGTAATATACCCTTGTTTCCATGGGGCATCCTATAAAGGTACAGTTTGTGCCTCAGGGTGCATGTTTGTTACCTGAATAAGATTTAACAAATTCATCACTTCCCCCACACATTTAAATTCGATAACATGGCTTTATTTCCACTCTAGAACTTGTATAGAATCTCAATTATCGATTTAGTTGGTATATTGTTTAGTATGTGTGACGCTGTTTGTAACACATATCCCCAAAAGGATAATGGAAGACTCGCATGACTCATCATTGATCTCACCATGTCCAACAGGGTGTGGTTCCTCCATTCACTCACACCATTCCACTGGGGCATGTAAGGAAGAGTGAGTTGGGACAAGATCCCAAACACTCATAACTAATAAATGAAGACTTGATTAAGATATTATTCACCATGGTCTAAGCGGATTTTCTTAATCTTCTTACCAAGCTGGTTCTCAACTTCATTCTTGTATTCATTGAACTTGTCAAACGAATAAAAATTATACCTCATTATGTATATATATCGATATCTATTAAAATCCCCAATAAAAGTTATGAATAATGAGTACCATCCTCTTGCACAAGAGCCTCATCCCTGTTGGTGAGGACTTAGAAAGCGCATCCAAGAGACTCGAGTTCAAAACCGCTGAGACATATTTCTGGGTACTGTAGCAGTACTATAGCAGGCACTGTAGCAGACACTATTTGGTCTTGTAGCAGCCGGAACTATTCATCCATTTGGGATTTCAGGCCACCGGTTCAGGCCTCAGATCCATTAAATCCTTCTTGTAACCCAATACCTTTGGGCTAGTAAGGCTTTCGGGCCACCTCAAGGCCTTTGGGCCACCGTAAAACCATCAGGACACCTGAAATAATTCTTAAAAATTAGAAAGACTCTACAAGGATTAGACTACAGATGAGGACTTAGAGTAAGTGTATCCACTAGGGAAGAAGCTAATTGGATTTATCAGAAAGAGAAGGTATGGCATTTCCATCGGGACCAGCCTGTGCTTGCATGGGAATCATAGCCGAACAATTCATGCGAAGGTGGTGAGCTGATATGACAATGAAGAAGTTGGGGAGGAGTAATTCCAAGTATAGTCTGTATATTTCCTAAGACCTATGAGTCATGTAATTTCTAAGCCTATAGGACTTTTAAGGGTTCCCCCTCACCCCTTGAAAGAGGGGTTATCAAAAATTAATAAAATAGAAGGCCTTTGGTCCATTCAGACAAGTACCCTCCCCTTGATTCAACTAGAAATGGTCCACACACATTGGTATGAACCAATTCAAGAAGTTATTTAGCTCTTTAACATTTCCCACTAAATGGGGCTTTGGTCATTTTTCCTTGTAAACATGCATGACATATGCCAAGTGGATTTATTTCGAAAAAATCTAAATATTTATCTTGATGTAACTTTGTCAAGCTCTTCTCATTTACATGACCTATAAAGTGGTGCCAAATTTGGGTCTAGTATGAGTCATGTGTAGTATCTTTGTTATCAATTTCCATCACTTGGTTAGTGTAATCCAACACATAAAGACCGTTGTATAAATGTGCCCTACCAAAATAAATATTGTCTTTGTAAAAAATGAAACATTCATTTCTAAACATAAAAACAAATCCATGTGTATCTTATATGGATACAGAAATAATGTTTTTAGTAACAAATAACATATAATAACAAACCTTTAACAACAAGATCACCATAGTTTCCAACATGAGGTGGTAGTCCCCAATAACTATAGTAGAAAGTCTATCTCTGTTGGATGCTTGTAGATCTACATCCCCTCAGTCAATCTTCCTGAATCTACTTGGTTCCTGTATTTGGATACATATGTGAGCACAAAAAGTTGTATCTAATACCCAATTTGTAGAAGCTGTTAGATCTCATTCAATAACAAACTCACCTTAAGCTTCCCCTTACTTCTTTGGCTGGGTGCAATTTTTCTTCCAATGGCCTGTCTTGCCACAGGAGAAACAAATAGCTTCTTGTTCCCTTACCTCTCCTTTGATCTTCCATTTATTGGATGGTCATGAAGATGCTTTGGGATTAAATCTCTTCTCCTTCCCATTCCAATTATTAACCATAAGGACAAAAGGCTTTTCACGATTCCTATCTTTGTCCACTTGGAAAATGAGGAAAAGAAGATCAGATAGAGAATTCTCATTGTTGTTCATATTGAAATTGACAACAATGTTAGAAATATCTGAGGGAGTGATGGAAGAATGATATCGGTGCCCAGTTATTCAGGGAGTTTAAACCCTAGAACCTCTAGGTTCTCAATGTAGACAATGATATTGACTACATGAATCCTGGCTAGGGCACCTTCTCCATGATTACTCTGAAAGAGTGCCATAGAGATCTCAAACCTTTCCTGCCTTTCTCTCTCCTAGTAAAGACCACGGAGGTGATCGAGCATGCTATAAACATACTTGTTTTCATGAGACTTCATGAGCTCACTAGACATTGATGATGTCATCAAACATTGAACTTTGACTACATCATTCATATGTTTCTCATAGACCAAGAATCCTCATCACTAGCCTCTTTGGCAGGCGGATCAGGTAATGCTAACTCCAGCACGTAAGACATCTGTTCATGGCATAGGATAACCCGAAGGCATATTAACAATTCTTGGACATTACTACCGGTGAGGATGTTGTCTTTATCTAGAATTTATTGTAGGTATAGTGTGGTTGATGAGATTTTAATTTTTATTCTACAATTAAAATGGAAGATCATTAGTACTTTATTGATTACATTTTATGATAAATAATAAATTTTTATTAAGTATCCAACTATTTTATCAAGTCCTAATGGCCCTCGCCATTGAACTCAGAATGTCCAGTGGCCACGACATTATAGTGTCAAGGATCCATATTTACCTTTTCATAACCAAAAAAGGTTGGTCAAGCTATTAGAAGGAATTTAGGTATGTAGGTTTTTCCAACTACGGGTTTGCAGCTCCTTGATCTGTTGAGTGGACACCCTAATCCCGAAATCATGATAGTGGATTTTCTCAACTCTTTCCCCCAATATTACACCACATCTAGCAAGGGCTACTCCTCTTAATGTAATATGGTTAACTCAACCTGAAACCTTTCATAAGGTATTCCTGTATAAAAGTAAGTTTCCCAACAAGGGTTGTTCAAACCCATAGTTTTATTTATTTTTGACCTTAATCAAGTAATGAAAGGCTTGGTCTAACATAATATTTTATTTGATGGATTTTTATCTCTTATGCATGAACTTTTTATTATCATTATCAAATTATTATTAATATTATGTGTAACATACTTAATTTATTAACCATGTATTAATAATATTTATGCATAAGTCTGGTTTATTTTAGTTCAATCTTGTATTCTTATTTAATTCATTAATTATGTGATCGTGACATCACATCCATAATGATAAAACATGCAAATGAGAAAAATAAAATAAATAGAATAATCATGAGCTTTTCTAATGGTTATTTTATCTAACGGTTGATAAACTAACCCAGAACTTGGGGAGAAACATCTTGATCCTTTTGGGTTCCTATTTAAAACTTTCAACCTGTCCACCTCTGTATCTTCTGGGATTGGTTTTGTCTCAACTCCATCTTGAACCGCATCCACTAGCTTAGGAGTTCCAACCATTACATATGCCTTTTTTAAATCACATGCAGGTGAGAGGTAAAAAGGGGTTTTACATAAAAGAAACCTTGGGAACATAGTCCCTACATATTAATGACGATATAGACTGCAGGCCATCAAATTTAATTTTAATAAAAAATTTAAAAAAACATCCATATACAAAGGCCTTGGTCTAGCTCATGATCAACCATATATGAAATGATATTTATGCATAAATAAAACTATCATTCAATTCATTAATCGTTCTTGTTTAAGATAAATCATGATCAAATTAATTAACATCTTTAATTAATCAATCCTTTTATCTTAAACCCTTTTCTAAATTTCATTTGAGATTCTCACCCATAATAATTTAATACAAATAAATTCATTTTAAATTATCTTTGTACGTAACTTGTACCTTGGAAGAAACCCGATGAATTCTTATTCATAACAACCCAATGAGTAGAAATGAACAATACACAGATGTTAAATTAAACATACACATATATATAACACCTATCATGTGTTGTGCCTTATCTTTATACCTGCATGATGGTACATATCTCAGGGGTTTGTATAATATAATAATAAATTTTAATAAATCTATTTAATTTGGATGAGTACACGGTGTGTACTATTTTTCACCGTCCATCTGAAGTACATGCTCAGGGAAATAGTTTGTGAGTGTACATATGAAATCTTTAGAGCACAAGGTGTGTCCATTAGGCCACATGTCAAGTAGTTCCTCATTACATGGTCTCCAGTCGAGCAAGTTTTGTACAGGATACACGGTCCAACCCTATATCGAAGGGACTGAACGTCATCTCCAGTGGGCCACACGGTGTGTAATCTAGAATCTGTGTGCCACCTGTTCATATTCAACACACAGATTCATTAAGACTTAAACAAAATCTAATGATATGGATTGGTTTGGTGTACTAGATCTGGTGCATTGAACCTTGGCTACACGGCGTGTACTGCTGAATACACATCGTGTGTTCTTGTGTTTTATGGCCAGGAACCTTTGGAACATCCAGATGAGATCTCATGTTTTATTTTAATCAATATTAAATAAAAAGATCGCTTCTCTAAGGTGAACAAGAAACGAAAAAGGAGGAAAAAATATTGGGATTTCAATTTTCAGAATGATTAACTTGAATTAAAAAAACTAAATTATTAAATGTGTAAATCATCAAATAAAAATTTAAATAATTATAAACTATGATGTAACAGTTTTGATACCAGTTGAAGGTTCTAGGCACAGTGGAAGTGTGGTTGGGACGAAACCCAACATTCATTTTTCCATGATCAATGATTATTCTGGGATCAATGTGATGATGAACAGTAGTCTCAACATAATAGAATCAAATATTTAGATAAATAATTATGAGGCCTAATACCTTTAGAGAGGATCTTGCACATCATGTTCATAATTAATTTAATTAATTTCATAAATAAAATAATACCTCCATATTCTGTATTTTCTTAATTAATGATGTTGATCATTCGGAATGACCCTTCCAGACTATCTTTTTGCACTTACAAGGATACAAACTATAATCCCTCTTGCAGTGATCCATGTGGGCTCTTATGGCCTCCGATCAACATGTCTCGTTCTCTGAGTGCTAGCATGGTGAAGTGAGTGACTTGTGTCAGTCATTCTTGATCACTTGTTCTTCAGCCTTGAATAACATCTCTCATTCTTGAGAGGGGTGAGAAGAGAATTTGTGAGAGAAATTGTTTAGCTCAACAATTCTCAATTCACCAGGTGTGTGGTTTGGTACATGAAACAATTGACGTATGTGTCTATTTATTGACATGGGGATTTAGTTACAATATTTTATTATGTAACAGCAATTAAATACATTCATAACCTTATAGAAAACCCATGCTATTAATAATAATACTGGGTCATTTTTTATGGTGTGCTAACTTGCGCAAAACGGAATTATAAATAAAATTCCACTTCCCTAAATAATAGTAGTGTTATTTTAATTTGTGCCAACTAGTTAAATAATTATTTATCATCTTGTAAATAATTATTTTACTTTCAGACTCGCATTGGTCTACTGAAACTCCACTTCCATTTATTGAACACCCAAATAAATAAGTAAATAATTTATTCTCTTAAATAAATATTTTATTTACAAACTAGTAAATAAATATTTATTAAATGTTCGATAAAATAAATAAATATATTTTACCCAAAATTAGATGAATAAATATTTATTTAATTTATTCAATCATTTTAACTTGAATAAAATTATTCTACTGTCTTGAGAATAATATTTTTAATTAAATTCAAATATAATTTAACTGAGTCCACCAGAAACACTTAGTGTGTGACCCAATAGGATTATTTCTCATTGGCATTAGATGGGCTTGCCTAAAGTCCAAGAGTGTTGTCTAACAACAGGTCAAGGAACCCAAGAGAAAGAACTTAAAATCACAACAATGACATCCACATATACTCGTTGTGTAATATAATCTGATTCATTACAATATCTCATCAAGTAGGTTTCATGACAGTGTCATCAACTTTTATGCTTGAAACGTAATTCTTTGACTACCTGAGATAAACTCATTGCAACACCATAACCTTGGAATTTCGAGCAGCGGTTCTATTTCAATCAAAGGGCTGAGATATCAACTTCCATAAATGGAAGGGGAAAATCCTACCTTGACTTATCCACTAATAACATGCAACTCATGATGCACCCAACGTACCCTACTTCCCGCCAACTATTTGCGTGATGGTTTTCAACAGTAAATCCAAGTGTGCAAGTTGTGACAAGTATTAATGATAATATTAACGTCTAAGGATCAATACAAACACTCATAGATAGAAATATCTGATGACACCAAAACATGTGGAATTCCAACTGGCAGGTCTGTTTTCATAATCTTCTGTCTTGTAGATTACCAAGTGTGAACATCATGAGAGGAAGTATCATCTTCTTATGAGTACTTACACCTGATGGTATGCATTCTATGTGTCCCATAATAGCATTTCATCTAACCATAGATCTATATTTAATAATAATGTTATAGCATTTCAAGGTTATCATCATAGAGGGGAACTTCCAGGACCATATCAATGAAAAAAATACTCTAGAACATTATTACATCATATTCATGAACAACAATGAATGACATGTAATAATATGTTTAATATTTAAATATATTAAATTCCCATTTAATAAAATTACAACCACTTGGTTCTAGGATATCAACTCATACATTTCAATCAGATATTTTTTTGTCAATGATAAGATCACCCTTTATCAGTGAAAATAAATACACTAATAATGGGACCCATTATCAAAGATTATTTTTTCACATATAAAAGTGACCATCTTTTAAAGATGAACATTACATTAGTGATAAAAAATAGATTAAAAAATCTTTTCTAGAATATTTAAAAGATGGATATTTATTGGTAGTTCTTTATGGGCCGCTACTAGGCTTCAGAGGGTTGATTATAGTGCACACAAAGTTGGTTAATATCCTAGGGATTTTATGGTAAAATGAAATGGGTCACTAATATTATTTATAGAGTTTATCACTCCCCCCTAAGATTAGTGAATGGTTCCAGTATATTCAGTAGTTGGTTTGATACTACCTTGGGTCACATAAGGCATGGTTCCCCAATACAACAGATAAAATAGATAACCCACCGCCCCCACTATTATGGTGTGGTTCCTTTAACTATGGAGTTTGGTACTCCCTAATTTAACATGATTTTATCAATAAGGTGTTGTACCACTATCATGGTTTATATCTCCCTCAAACAGCATGCATCTGTTGGTGATAAGTGAAACTCCTACTATAGATTTTTTAGGGGAAATTAGTTCTCATATGGTTCAGTAGTTATAGAATATTGGGTTGTGTACTCCATTGAATGATGTGAGTACCTCAATGAGGTATGGCTCTCATAATATTGTTTATTGGGGAAACATATAAAATAGAAAGGATAAGTATATTAAATACATTAATAATTATAACCCCATAAACAATCATTACTCACCATTGGGTTGTGACTTTTATATGGGTTGCTGAATTTATGATTTATAGGAATTTCAATACTTTGGGTATCTAAAGTTTCTTGTGTGATATAAATTATTTATGGCGATGATCTATAATGAATATGACTTCTCTATGTTTTTATAAATTACATTTATTGAACATATAATGTTCTTTAATAACATTACATTTTCTATCTTGTCATAGGGATTAAGTTAAATTCTTTGTTTATTATTTCCAATATTATTTTTTGGGTTTCATATTATGTATGTTAACACTCACCCATTTACAATATTTATGACTACACATATTGTGTTTGTGAATATAATTCATTGCCTAGAGATAATCTTAGTTGATATGGGGTGTGTAAAGACTCTTCAGAGTTTATTCATGGTTGTTTATAATAGTTTATAATGGCATTCATTTCTATTGTATTTCTATTCCAATATATTCTTACAGTGAGGTTATATGTTCCTCCATCATATACCCTTTAGAATCAGAGCCTTATTTCATATGTATCATTCCAATTATTTTATAAGTATAGATAATTTCACTTGTTATTTATTTCTAATGATTTCATTTTTTATATATCATATATTCATATATTACTAGTTTTATTGGCCATAATTCCATACTGAATATATATATGTGTGTGTGTGTGTTTCAAGTGGTTAATTTTGAAGGAATATCACGTGTTTTATGACTTATTTAGGGTAGTATCCATTTCCAATTCTTTTAGAGTTTGTATGGGGGTATAATAGTTGGATTACAATTATTCTAAGTGGATCCCTAGGATTTCAGGTAATTTTATAGTTGTATCAGAGTGGTAATGTCTTAGGGGTGAAATTTTTAGATAGAATCATTACATGGTTTAGTTTCAAAAAAATTAGGGAAGTGTTGTCAAGGGTGTATTGACATTGGTTATTAAACCAAGAAAACCCGTAATAGGTGAGTTGAATAACGTATCCTTTGTTATGGACTCTAATAAACTATTAGTAAACTCATAGAGCATTAAAATAATTTGTGGGGTAAAAGTATGTCTGTACAAGATTTACACCATGTTCTATTATTGTTTACTTTTCCTTCTAGGTTCAATACCCCAAGATATTATCTCGTATAATGGATGTGCTCAGGGATATGATGGTGTGTTTGGGAGAATATTTTAGGGGAAGGTATAGTAGGGACTCATGAGTTCTCTTGTAGATGAAAAGACACACATGTTGTTATTTTTAAATTTGAGGTCTAAATAGTCATATTTTTTGTAACATAGAAATCTCTTACCATCAGAAGCCTTCCAATGTTTTTAGGAGACATTCTAAAATCCTAGTGGTGTTTTTGGGGAGGAGGGAGGATGAACACCCCTACTAGATTAATAAAATCAATGGATCATTTGAATTAGTATTCATTAATGGAACCCCCATCTAATATGGTTCTGGTGAGTATATAATATTTTTTTGTTGTGTGGAAGGATCTTGTGTTATGTGTTCTAGAAGGATAGTGACCTGTCTTATTGGGGTATGTCTTTTAGTAGACTATTTTAGAGTTATAAATCCAAATAATTCAGGTTTTTTATGGATTATATATTCAGAGTGTCACAATAGAATCATGTTATAGGTTTCACTCTTCTGGAATTATTTTTTTGGATAATGGAGAATATTCTAAGGAAATTTACCTTGATGTTTTTGGTTTTACTGAGGGTGCGTGACATGGATTTCCTTCAAATGAATATATATGTGCTTACACCACTTTTTGATAAAGGGAGAAACATATTTGAAATATAAAACATGGTATTTAATATGAATAGATATTCTCAGGTATTCCACATGATGAATTATTCTAATAGTGCAATCTACATAATCTATGGGTGGATAATGGTACTTATATCAGTTTTATCATGGGTCCATAGAGGGGATATTTTGAAATATGATCAGTAAGTGGGGTTCTAAACCATGGTGGAATACGTCGAATCAAGTATTTGGTTTCACAGTGTGGTGAATTTGGTTATACATTGAAGGATGATTCTATGTTGTTTGAGGTTTTTGGTCCCTTGAGTTTCAACAAGTTATCATGTGTTTTGAGGATGATAGATAAGGTTTATCTAAATATGTTTTGACTATCCACTTTAGATTATATCAAAATAGGTCATAGAAAATCAGTAGTTTGGTTAAATAAAGGATCAAGATGTTTATGTCCTTCATAGATGTGTTTTTTTGCTAACTTTCATAACGAGTGACAATAACATGATCGAGTTATCAGTGGTGGCAGATTTGAAATTTTCAAATATGGGGGATGGACGCTTCATAATAATGTAAGATGGAATATTATACTTGTAGAATTATTATTTACTTTTCTATTTTTTTTTTTGAGAAGTTTATTCCTTTTCCATGTTGAGTGATGATGATTTGATGAATTCATCCTCGAAGAGCATGATAAAGTTCATCATGGATTTGTGATGAGTTCTCATGGATGTCCTTTAATGTAGTGTTTACTCCATTTTTTCATTCTTTTTTCAAATTATCTTGGGGTTTTCATTATATGTTTGGGGAATGAAACCACCTAATGAGGTGGAATTTATAATGAGACATGAACTTTTCAATATTGATGTTTTATAATTTTTCTCTATTCCAAGAGGTTGTGTATGCAGTGTATAAATAGTTATTGTGTAAGAGATCATGTAAATATTAGTTTAGAGTCATTTATTTCTTATGTAAAATCATTTTCCCATTTCAATCTTTGATTGATTGTGTTAGTGAATAAGCTATTACTTGTGGACAAAATCCTCTAGGTGGAAGTGTTTGGGTAATGGATGCATTTCTATGTGGTTACATCCCATAATCGATTAGAGCATATACCACTAGAGATGGATAATGTGAAAGAAATGATGAGTGGTTTTTCATATGATGTTATTCAATGAGGTTTTGGTATTATATAAGTAATTTTTTATATTAGGGAGAATAAAGTTTTAATGGTGGGTAAGATATAGAGTCTCAAATTTTCCTCAAATGATACATAACCCTTTTCTTGAGTTTTAAATCCCTTAGTAATCTAAAAAGAAAAATCATAAATTTACCCTAGAAATTGACATCAATTTTTTATCATTTTACTATTCTTGGAATGTGGTTCTTATCCTAGGGTTGAATTTTTATATAATTCTAAATCCTATAATTTTTAAGTAATATTTAATTTTTATTAAATAAATAAATATTTAATCTTATGGATATATAGTTTGATGTTTTAATAATAGAATATTGAATGGTAATTACAATATAAAATATGTGTCTAGAATGAATGGTCATTCCTTGGAAAGCACTGTTTTTGGAATGTTTCTGGCATTGGACATGGCATGTTGAAGGTCTTAGGAAGTCTAGTATGACATAACTTGTTATTTTAAAATATATACGTTTGAACTAATGAAGGGTAATCCATTTATAATTTTAAAACTAAGGGGTATAAAGGATAGGAAAGGGATCTAATCATGGTGGAATTGATTATGGATAATGAATCAAGGATCTACTATTTTCATGGATCAATGATGGATTCATGTATCACCAATTAGAGGTCCCTAAAATTATTATTGATTCTCTATGAGGAAGTGATTTATTTTGAATTTTTCCTTATCCTCTACATTATACCATTAAAATTTCATGCTTTTTTATTTATTAAAATGATTAACATTATATTACATATTGACACATGTTCATTTATTATCTATATATATTCTCATTCCATCATTGAAAAATTAGTTTGTAGATTTACAATGATAATTAAAATCATGGAAATTCAAATAGAATCATTATCATTTTTGATAGTTATTGAACCTCATTTCATTAAATGAAGAACATGTCATAGATATCCCATTGGGTGTCTAAGATAAAATCCCCCATGATGACCATTTTCACCAAATATCTATTGTTTCTCATAATATAAAAACACCACTAGCCTTCACAATAGTCTATGGTTTGATGTTGATATTTAGAATAAGTGTAATAGATGTAATTCGATGGGGGAAATCTTCATATTATGTTGTTTATTGATTAATGTGTGTCATTAGATCAACATATTGATGGTTGGTTCTAAAGGAAGTTCCATGGGGGATGACTGAGGTTGGGATCTATTGAATGATGCAGTGGAAAACACTTCATACGTGGTGGAGGTGTTCCAAAATGGTGAATGGTATGAATAGTCATGAATACGGAACATATAGTAATGGTAGTGGTGTAAATCATTAGGGATTATTGTTTTTAGATTTTATATTTTCGATTAAATGGTATTTAGGGTCGAATACACACATCGTGTATCATTTAGCTTCTGGTTCTAGGGTTTATACATGGAGAAAAATATCAAATGATTGGTATTTCATTGGGTGTCATTGGATAGGATTTCATTCTCAATGTTTTTTGGTGGGATTGGTTTTAGGGTTTTGAAGTTGCTTAAGGGTGATATTTTTGACAAGAAAGTTTGAAATTTTTTTTCTCTTCAAACTCCTTGTAATGAACTATCTTGGGTTTCCCCCAAGCCTGACACTCGACTAGATCTACATTATACCTGAAGAGATTTATCAGTCACCATGGGCTGTAGAATACGACAAAGGAATCAAACACCAACAATATGGAATGATTTTTATCAACCTGAAGCATATAACATAAGATAAATATATAGTATAGAGTGAAATAGAGGAAGAGAATACTAGAAAGTATATTCGGTAATTAAAGGAAGATAGGAAAAATGATATAACCAAAGTAGTTTGAACAACTCAAAGTACAATTCCAACATCAAAAGAAAACAAAAAATAGAAACTAACTACTCCATCTGATAGGGTGGGAAAACACCTACCATCTCACATTGAATTACCCAAATGTAGTAAAAAAATCTCACCTCCTCACTATGGTACCTGGACATTTCCCACATCAATAGGTATAAAAATGTCTATACACCACCGATGGGGTGTGTAGGGTGTGCTCTAAATAAGATCAGTCAGATATCACCACGGTGTTCTATAAGGATTTTCTATTTAAAAATATAAACATGCTCAATAATAAGGAAAATAAGGCATGATAAATAATTAAATAGATTTTATATACAAATCATGGTAAAAATATCCCTTTTTTCAACGGTTCCAAATGATCTTGCTAAAAAAATCAATGCATATCAGATATATCAAAGAAGATAATCAAAGCCAGGATGAACAAAAAAGGTATAGGAAAAATCATTCCAATGATAACTCTAGGTCATTCTAGATAGAACCCTCATACTAAATAAAATATAGTCACACAAATCAAGTACCTAGACATATTCATCAAATCAAGAGAGTAGAGGAACACCATAGAATGTGAACCTCCCAACCATTTCTAACAAGTCCATGGAACAATAACCCTAGGGAGAAGAGGAGCACGCCCTAAGTGAACCCCTCGATAGTATCATAGGATGAGTAATATTACTAAACATTCCACTCAAGTACCTAAGGCTTCCCATGTGATTTATATTCTAAATCATTTCATCAAAATAATTCTTTGAAAACCATTTCATAAATCAATTTCAAAATGCATTGGAAATGTCGTTGCTTTTACCAAAACATGTGCAAAACCATATTTTCTAAAAACACCTATTTACACACACACAAATAAATCAATCAATTTATCCATTTAATTTATAAATCAATTTATAAAACAAATAAATATAGTTCCTACAACATAAGCTAGATATGAAACCCCTTATATCAATCTTGGGTCACACACGCCCATAATGGGATCCACCAACATAGAATGAATGCAATGAATTCCATAGAGTCCTTAAAATTGATTCTGAAATCATATAATAAATATAACAACAAAAATGGTTATTGAGGAAGATAAGACAACACATACATAAAATAACGCTTACACAATACCACCACTGACATGAGGGCCATCCTCCAAGAGAGGATCACACAATGGATCTAGTAGGAAACCAAAATAAATGTATCCAAAGGTTCGAGGGATCCAAATATCTTAGTTCCATGGTTCAAAAATTATCAATGGAAATAATGAAGCTAAATGGATGTTTAGAAGCTATGTTTTCTCCTTGATGATCAACTATCAAAAAAATGATTTAGTAGGAGAGGAAATACCCAAAATCATTCCTAGAATTAATGTAGGGTTCAAGAGAGAAGATCCTATATAGATAATAAAAACATAAGATGTCTTACATGTTTTAACATAGTGGTATAATATATTAATTGTGGAAACCACACATTTACAGTGTATATACCCTATAACATAAGTATACTGAAAAACACAAGGCCCTAGGATAAAAATATCATCTAATGATTTTATGGAATAAGATTTGGTCCAATTATGTAAAAATAATTTACATCCTAAAAGGGGGTTTCAGCTTGAAATATTATAATTATGTAAACTATTTTTTTCTCTATGCACAGCACTAAACATACACTGTAATCCAAAACTTTACACCATAAATATCTCTAGTAAGAAGTACTTTATACAAACCCATGTATAATACACCCAAAACATTCTAAAAACCTCTGAATCCTTTGTTACATTCTTACCAATTCTCCATTAATTCATAAAAACATACATGCCTAAAAATTAGGTTATTTCCCAAAAAAACTCCCCATCCTCAAAAGTCCAAAGCACGCTAAAATAAAAAATAAATAAAAAATAGATATAATATGTATCGAAAAGAAGGAAATGTGGTGTTACAATCTTCCCATAATAAGAATTTACATCTTTAGGATGTCATGTGGAAGAAGGGATCTCTAAAAATAAGTGATGCCATAACTCCCTCACTACCACCACCAAATATATATTTTTAGTATAAGAACACTTTTATGGAGAATGTGTGAAACCAACAAGTGCAACCTACCCATAAAACACAATAGTACATTACAAAATTATTAAAAACCATCTTAAACCCATTAGACTTAATATCCTTAAACAATTTCCAATAGAGATATGTTACATCTTTTCCAGGGTCATCTCTGATGATTCCTTCAAAATGAGAGGCCAACTTAACCCATGATCATAAGAACTCCTCCTCATATATTTTATTGTTTTTGAACCTTATGGCTAGGATTAAGTGTTGTTTGTAAATCCACTCGCTTTTTTCCTTGTTCATGTCAACTTGAGTCAATCTTTCTTTCATCTGTTCCATAGCCTCAATAGGAGAACGAATGGCTACCACCTTCTCTACCATCCCTTATGAATGTAATAGCAACTCTCATGGATATTCCCTAATCACATCCTCCCATTCCGGCTCCCCAGGCATTACCTTCACTCCCACCTTGATAGGTGAGGCTGATTCACTCACTTGTACCTCCACTTCCTCTGCACCTGTCTTATTAATTGGCCTGGTTCCTACCTCACACTGCAGACTCTGGGAAGTAGTATCCTCCACCACTGGTATCACCTCCTCTATATGAAAGTGCCTCTCCTCCTACTAATTTACTTTTGGTGGGGATTTATTCTCATGTGCCTCAGAGAACAAGGATTTTTGGCCATCCACTCTCTCTAGTGATAGGGACTAGATATCCTTGTGTTTCCCCCTCTTTGTTGGTCGCCCGGGTATCCATAGGTCTAGGAAGATAAGAGTATTCCTTGCGCCCCTTTGGTTTCAGCTTCCTAGAAACAATGCAACACCCTGGGTCCCTATTCTCATTGTTCCTTTTCTTCCATATTTGGTTGTTCAATCCATTGGCCACCCCTCACAAGTCATTATCATCAAAAAAAATTCCATCACCTTTAGATTCAGTCTCATATGAACCCTTGGAAAATCCCTCAGACTCTCCCTCATTACTCATGCTTCCAAAACGGTTGTTGAGGGAAATGCAAGATTTAGCTTCCCTTAATTTGGAGGTCTCTATGGAATCTAGTGGACTACATTTCCCAAGTGAAATCAACTCCCATTCGTGACATGAATTCAACTTATTCTATCCATTAGACACCCTTTCAAATCCCATGCTACTACCAGCCCTCACTGTCGTTGCATAAGAGCTAGGATTTTGACTTTCCTCAATTCAAAATACTGAGTCATATACTTTAGTATCTCCAATATCCTCCCCCTAAACCTGAGCGGGAGTAGTGAGTATGTCCTGAGTACCATCAGCCACTTCATTGGCCTGAGTGCCCCCTGCCCTAGTCCTGTTGTGAGGGGGAGTAGCCAAGTCACCTTGCAGCCTTGTGAAGACTTCTGCCACACTTGGACCTGGAGGTAAGACCAAGTCTGGTTTTTACACCCTAGCTCCACTCGAGTACTCCAACCTCTCCAAATCATCCATGTGAACCTATTCTTGATCATACCTACCATCAAAAACCTATACCTTTTGGTTTGTAACAAATTCATCCAGCACCACATTCCCCTTAGTTGCACTGTTCACCTCTTGTTGAATGCTACTCTCACGGTGACAGACAGAGACTAATTTCCCTACTCTGTTACATCCCAGGTAGGAAACTAGGCCATGATTCAAAGACAACCCCTTTTTTCCAATGAAACTACTCTCCAACTGAGATCCACAACCACTCTGTGGGGGCCATGGAAGCATCATCCTCTACACATACCCGAGGAGAAGTCGGGTGACATACTGCCATCGTTTGACTATCAAAGCACAAAAATATGCCTACCATATTGCCTAGCATCCTGATAATTGCAGGGTTCTAGAAGGAATGAGGTAAATCTGGGAAGCTTACCCAAACCACGGTCAAGGGCGTGTCGCGATTCATTATGAGAACTATAGACCAGTGAAGAAGAACAAATCTGCATCCATTGATTACATGGGGGGATCAGGACCAGGAGACAATTAGATCTTCCTCTATTGAGAAATAAATCATCAGGTGACGTCGGTCAAAGAGTCCCACCACCACGCGCTCCTGATGATCCCCTGAAATAAATACGAACCGATGGAAAGCGTTGAAATAGGGACAATGACCTTTGAAGCATTCCAAAAGTGGCATTCGGTGAAGATTAGTGGCCTCATTGAACTCTTTAGTATAGATCACGAGTAGGGGTGATCCGTTGAGAAGGTTAGGGACCTTAGGGAAAAGTGGAATAGATGGAAAGGGGGAAGGAAAATTGGATTCGTTAAAGGGGAGAAAGACCGAGCTGACAAGGGGGTAGGAAGACCATTCCCCCCTCCCTTCACCAGGGAGGAGGGGGTTGGAGCAGAGGAAATCACTGCTAGGGCATTGCCGCTAGGGGTCGAGCTCCACCAAACCCCTAAAAATCCCGCATATAACTCCCTCACTAACATTTTACAATCCAAATTATCATGATAGTCTAATCATTATCCCTATTACACTCTTACCAATGAAATAGACTTACCATTAAATATTTTAACCTATGAATAAATGATCTCCATTGGCTTCACTACATTTGAAACATATACCTCTATCTCAATCTCTTCCCAACATAGAATAAGTAAGTTCTTAGGATGGTGCTTCTTGATAGGAGATATATAGAAAAAATGATGAATTATTAGCAACTAAACAATAATGATGAATGGTATGAAACCCGACCAAAGCTCTCAATGAGCTCAAAAATTCCAACATATCTCGAATCCAACATTCCCTATTTTACAAGCTGATGGTGGCCTAACTGAGGATACACCCATTAGAATACCAGTTTATCAATGGAAAATTCCATTGTACAAAATCAAAAATATGCATAAAATATATTCTAACATAGAGATGTAACCAGACAAAAATGTATATCCTTAATCAAAAACCAACATATCCTAAATGAGACTTTTTCCCACAAGATATTTATTTCCCACCTATGCTCAATAAAGTTGTGACAAGCACGAGTGACCACACAAATCTATAAATGGAGCAATTCATATTGATGGATGATAAATATAGATAAAATAAAAATAGAGCATTCTCAAATGGTTTTCTTATGGTCCATCAAAATAAAAGACATATGCATTGAGTATATACTCTAGGATCATTATTGAATACTATTTCAAAACACATATCTATGGATGTTAGGTTGTATTAAACCTAAACAGAGTCCCCATTTCCTCATGGAGAAACTTATATAATATTGAAATAAACCTAGGATCCCAACCCTAAAAAATGGTAGAGAGAACCCCATTTGACATTATTACCTCATGTTCATATAGCATACCCATATCATCAGCAATAATGGTGTCACTTATTGAAATGAAATGAGGTGATTTTATCTGCTAATCAATTACCACTACAATAGAATTATTCCTTCGGGGAGTCCATTTTAATCCCACAAAAAAAGTAAATCAACCCCTCATTCCATTTTAAAACCATCATTAGAAGAATATAGAGAAAACCATAAGTTTCTAAATGATCTTCCCTTGCCTGTTGGCGGGTGTAACAGCAGGACACATAGTATGTAATGTAACACTTCATACTCATCCACTTGAATCACAGTCTCATGGAATTATATATCTTCTTTGTGCATGGATTAACAAACATTTATGAACACTGAAATTCATACCAAAATACTCTCTTCATGAAGCTGGGATTAAATAAATTATCCCCAATGTATCGAATAACATCAAAAGTGAGAGTCCAACCAGAAACGATCTCCACATAATAAAGGGTTTCTTGAATTCCTTTGAACTCATCATCCTAATACTAGAACTATAGAATTTACTCAATATGATATTATGGAAACTAAAAAAATAGAACCATACCTAAAACATCCTCCCGAGCATCTAAATGGAACTGAGTAAGGAGTCCCAAAATGTTATACTCTTCCATCAATTCGAAAATTCATGTGATGGAACATTCATGTTAATAGATTCTACAATATATTCTCATTCCCCTGCGGGTAGGAAAAATCAAATTAAAATATAAAAAATATAACTCCCGCCAACTCTATCTAAGATTCAAGTCATTTTGAGAAAATATATAACACAATCTATTATGAATTAGAATTTCCAAGAAGTTCTCGACCAGGAGAGAGTTTCACCAATATTTAAGCCCATCCATAGCTATGAATAGCTCTAAATAATGAGAGGGGTATTTAAATATAACAATATTTTTTATGATAACCATAACCCATATTATGATTTCCATTCATTATATCCTATCCCATAATATCACCATAAGAATAACATTATACCACATACCCCTTACTAGGCTCTGGTATGATCAGATAATGAGCGGATGTTAAAATATGTTTCAATTCATCGAAAGTAGCCTGAAATTTTTCATCTCAAGGGAATTTTACCACATTCCAAATAAGATAATATAATGTTTATTCCATCATTAAAAACTCCTTTATAATCCTCTGTAATAGCACTATTATTTAAACGATATTTTTTCTTTGAATTAATGTGTTTTGTGATATATTATAAAATATTATACACGTAAAATACATAGAGAAATCAAAAATATTATTTCATTAATGAAAAATAATTACATTAGTCAATGTACAAGCCTATTAAAATTAAAAATATTACAATGATGTAAAAATATATAATAGAAACCCTAAAATTAGAATATATAGATTGTCTCATTCTGCAAGAATCATCTCTCCCATGAATAACCGTATAGAAAAGAAGAAACATATTATTAAACTAATCAACCTTACAAAAATAGAAATATATAACCTTGAGGGGAATTGAGTTGAAAAAAATATGAAGGAATTTAGAAGTTTTTATATGAGGTAATGTGACTATTGGAATAGTAATATGACTGTTGGAATAGAAATATGACTGGTGGAATAGTAACCTAGCCCTTGGGAATATTAACTTGACAATTGGGAATATTAATTTTACCTCAAAATAAATTATTATGATATAAATAATATTTATCAGGATTAATTTAATTAAACATAAATATTATAATGCCAAAAATTAAATATCATGATGAATTAATTGAAGAAAAAAAAGTATATTAATAATAAACTGTATTTTAAAGTATTTTAAAAAAATCGTAATTTCTATATTAAAATTTTAAATTAAATATGCTTGAAATATTTTTTGAAAACATTAATTACATTTTTTAAATTAGAACATCATAATTTTCAAAGGGAAACTTTTTTGGGTAATTTTATGAAATACATATATTTTTTTGTTAATAGTAAAAATATAGTTTTTCTCATAACTGGTGTATCTTAAATTAAATCATTAATGATTTAATAATGAAATAATCATACATAAGGATCCTAAAAAATATTTTTAATTTCATTACCTTGTCACTAAAATAAGATAAAATTAATTTTGAAACCTAAAAAGAATTTTCCATATTCTAAAGTAAAAAATGATCCCTTCAAAAACAATTTCCTTTTTTTCAACATTCCATGTTGATAAATGAATAAATTAAAATTAAAAAGGTTTTAAAATAGTTAATACCATTTTATTATATATATATATATGATTAAATTAACATAATTTATTTATTATAATGTTTACCTTTAATATATTATTTTATCCAGTGTTTTAATTTAAAAATACCCCTCTCCTCAAGTATAATTAACACCTCTCCACCCTCATGAAAAACTACTCATCCCACCCTTGAAAAATCCAAATATCTACCAAATCCTCTCCCTTAATCCTCTTATAATCTATAGGGTTATTCAAGATTAATCCAACTCCAATCATCAATGGATTCTACTACCGTGTAAGGGAAGTGACACCAATAAGAGGGTACGTTTTTATCAACAATGCTTTCTGTTTTCCTCTTATGATCCTCTATTTATCTATCCTGTAAAAAACTAAATAATATAATATTAAATAAAAATTATGTTAAAATTATAAATATTATTTTAATCTATAATAAAATTAAATTTTTAGATATTTATATTTAATAAAACTATTTCTCCACCTTTAGACAATGTTCCTAATAATATTTGGTTAACCACCATTGAGAACATCTCCAACTTATTTAATCATCACCAACCTTATGGTTGGTTAAAATAATTTATTTATTATATATAAATTTATAAATATTTATATTCTAAGATTCTAAAATTAATTCTCCTTATATATATATATCATAAAAAAAATTGGGAAATCAAAATGAAACAAGAAATTTTTAAGGAAAACATGATATCAAAATGCTTCAACATCAATAATGTAGATTTATAATATATAAATTATAATTGATAAATAGTAAATTAAAATATCATAGTTCAATTATATTTCAATTTTTTACTAAATCTATTTTTATTTTTCAGGAGAAGTAAATGGGACAAAATAAGGACAAATATAATGTAAGAGGATTCTCGAACCCAACCCCCTTTCTTCCATTTATCCCTCTTTCACTTTATTTTCAATGTGGATATTACAATAATGTTTCTTAAATATAATTTCAATTATTCATTCCTATTCATTTAGGTACAAACATGTACCCACAATTTTTTTTATTCTAAATATAAATATTTTTAAAAATGACATTTCTTTCTAAAATATATATTTCACTCCTCTTCATTTGTTTCTTCTTCACTTGAGAATTATTATGTTTATAAAAAATATTTCTTTTTTATTATTAATTTGGTAACCCCATGTTTTTACATGATGTTATTCTTGATTATAAAACTTTCTAACTCATTTTATTCCATGGGTTATTTCATGATAATGATTTTTATACATTTTATGTGGCATGTATTATTATGTAAATATTGTGATGTGATAGGTGGTCCTAGAATCATATATCCCAACAATTCATTGTTTAATGTAATTTATATCATTATATAATGTATATTATGAATAAAAATGACTTTTGGATTGTTCCCAATTATGATGTTATGATTACGCACATATGCTATGAAAGAACATGATGTTATCTTTTTGTATAACAATGTACTATATTTAACCACTATTACATTTAGTTTAATTTTTATACATCTAAAAATTGTATGTATTTATTATATTTATCCCCAACAATGTTGATTATGATATTATGATTATTATACAATGATGTCTATTATGATCACCCTTGTATTATGGAGTCATGTCCCTCATTTCCCTCATTATTGGGCTTGTAGCTCACACTTCTTGTTGTCATATATCCTCAACTGACTACATCTACTAAGTAGAACATGGGATTTTATAAGGATAAATAATAATTTTTTAATTAAATTTTTATATATTATTATTTACTATTGATGTATGAACCTATTTTTTCCAAGACACTATCACTTTAGATCCCAGATTGTAACACTATTGTGTTTTTTTATCTTTAAAATGATATAAGGGTAATGTAAAAAACTAGGGTAATAATAGTTGGTATCATACTAATGGTTTAATTTATTTTAGAATTTGGATTAGATAACATTATTGAAAACCCTAATTATATGTCTTTGTGTAGGTAAAACATCCTACAATAATAAATTTATAATATTTTTAATATTTTTTAAAATTATTTATTCATACTTTTTAGAAAAAAACAAACTATTCTAATGTAGAAAATGGTGGGAGGTAGGGGAAACTACGACAACAGTCCTTATGAGGTAAAATTAAATGATTTTCTAAAAAACATCCCCAGTGATGTGGGATGTGGAGTTAAAAACATTTTGGTGATACTTACAAGGTCATTTAAGGATTTGAAAAATAACCTAAACCATGTGGGATTTCTTCCTTCACCCAAGAAGTAAAAAAAATTCTATTGATTCCTTTATGTGGAAATAAACACCAATGCTTATTGTTACTTCTAGTCTACAAATTAAGGAATTTTAGGTTAACTAAATTGAGAAGAACATTATTTATGATCCACATTTTGGAGAAGGATAAGGTGACTTTGACCAACTATCATTTAGATGGATAATCCTAAGAATGTTGTGAAATAACAAATAATACCAAGCTGATGGATGAAATAGAGGAGATAGAGTGGGAAGAGATTAATAAAAAAATTATTAATAATTATTTTCTCCAAACTCAATGAAATATTTTAGAGAAATAATTCATAGATTTGAATCAAAACCAAGGTGAATCTATCACGACATATGAGGAAAACCTCACAAGTGTTTTAGGATGAACATTGAGTTTCATTATCAACACGGATGGAAAATTATATGGATTCATTAGTGGGTGAAAACCACACCATGGAAAGGATATAGCTATCCAAGTCCTTAGAAATCAAAAAGAAGTAGATATATGTTCTCTCGAAGTAGAGAGAGTTTGTTTAATGGTCCAATGGATATAGAGATAAGAATAAAAGAATTTAGTTTCAATATAGTGTTTCAAATGAAAAAGGAGGAATTAGATTCAAACTAGACACATATAAAAAAAGTGGGAAGAAAAATTAGGGTAATTTCATAAAATGGACATTGAATTTATCTAAATACAGAAGAGACAACAACAAAGCCCAAGAATTTCAAAAAGACATGAAGAATTTAGGTAACATGATGGAGGAAAGGAAGGAACCTCCAAATTCAAAACCCATGGTTAAATGTTTCAACTATAGGGAGACAATGTGATATGCAATCTAATGTACTAAACCATGGCCCTGGAGGTTAATTAGTGTCAAAAACCACAAAATCCATAGAAGTAAGTGAATTCCTTTTCCGCCTATACTAATTATGTTGGTTGTGAAAAATAATTATTACAATGTAAAATTACAATTCACTTGGGAATGGGAAATTTTTTATTTGATTCTTATTCAACACATTCCATTTAACCCTTTAACATTTCCAAATCTATTGAATTTAAGCCCCGATACTTTGAAGAAGATATATATTTAAAAAACCTAGTGGTGAGATCATTGAAACAAAAGTGATGGACTCTTCATCTATTACCAATTATGGTATGTTCCTTTCAATGAATCTCATAATCCTTCTGTGGTTGGAATTTGAGGCTATACTAGGCATGGATTAGCTCTTTTTATATAATGAACACATCAAATATTAGGAAATATAAATCACTTTTCATATTATGAACCATCCCAAGCTCCTATATAAATAAAATTAAGATCAGGAATCTCCATTAAAAATCCCTCAGTTGTGTCGGTATTGATACCCTATGAATTATCATACATTTACCAAATGGTTATGTCAACGGATGGCATCAGCCTACATGAAATTCCAATTATCTGGGAATACACTAATGTATTTCCCTAAGAGTAACCTATACATCACCTATAACCTGAGGTTGAGTTATATATAATACATATACTTTGATCCACTATTATCATATAATTCCCTTATATGATGGCCCCAATCGAAGGAGAGAAGTTAAAGATGTAGTTAAAAGATAATTTGGACAAAGGGTTTTTATTCCCTAGTGAATCACCTTGGTGTGAACTAGTGCTCTTTTTCAAGAAGAAGAATGGATAAATATGGATTTTTATTTATTACCTAGATCTAAACAAGATCACAATAAATAAACATTATCTTACACCATGGATTGATGACTTTTTTAATCAAATTATAGGATCCCAATTCCTCCCAAAGGTGTATCTTAGTTCTAGATATCATTAGTTAAGGGTTAAGAATAAATATATTCCGAATATTTATTTTAATTCAAGGTATAGACACTATTATTTCATATTTATACCCTTATAACTTACTAATTACCATAAAATCATCATGGATTTTATGTATAGAGTCATTAGAGACTAGATAAACAAATATTTTTGTAGATTTGGTTGAAAATATTCTTATTTACTCCATGTGAAATGAGCAACATGAACACCATCTAATGAATATGGTGGGGTTATTAAGGAAGGAGAAAATGTATTCCAAGTTTAAAATTTGTGACTTTTTGATGCACCAAGTCACGTTATAGGGGAAAAATTTCACAAGTGAGGGAATTTTTGTGTACTAATCAAAGATAAAAGAAATTGAAAAATGGCCAAGTCCCACAAGTGTCTTGGAAATCCATAGTTATCCTATCATAGAATGGAACTACTTATATTTTTTTATGAATTTCTCAAGATCATATATCACTATAATTATGATTAAATTGATAGGGGTAACATATTTCTAGATATAATAATGTGAGGAAATATTTAAAGATATCAATAATAGAGTAATCAATGAACTTGTAATCACAATAACAAGATGTGGAGAATGTTTTGTTATATATAGTGAAGCTTACAGTAATGGATAGCATTTATACTGATGAAGATTTTAAAATTGATTTCCTATGGATCACAATAAATTAATATCCAATAGAAAAACATCCCGATATAATATATGGAGTTAGAAACTATTATCTTTACATTGGAGGTTTAATGGAAATTCCTCTATGTTGAGAACTCTGACATATATATTAATCAGAAGAGTCTAAAGAATATATTCACATATAAGAATATAAACATCCATGATATAAGATAATTATATCTATTTGAGGATTATTATTTCTCTATTCACTACCATCTAGGACATGAAAATAAGGTAGAAGATTCTCTTAGTAGAAAACAACCTACTATTTTATACATGATGCGGATAAAGAAGGACCCTATCTTAATGGATAAGAAAAGTATGGATCTAAAAATCATAACAAAATGTAATAAATCCTACCTTTATAAATTTTTTCTAAACCATAAATTCGTGAGAATATTAAGGAGTCATAATGGTATGATCTAGAGCTACCAAAATGGTTGTAGTAGTAATTGTAGAGAAGAAACATGAGTTCAACATCGATGATGTTGGTGTTATTCTATATTTAACTATAAATTGTGTGAATTCAGCACCAAGATAAAGAATGATCTATTAGATAATCTACATATCTCATATATCTCCATCAATCCTGGAAGTACCATGATCTACCATGATCTTCACAAACACTTTTGGTGGGACATCACGATGAATTATATTGCTAACTATATCTCATGTTTCATGGTATATTAGATTGTTTATTAAGTATGATATAAGTCCAAGGGGATGATGAAAATGTTGTGTATACCAATACGAAAAGGGTAGGTCATCACTATTGACTTTTTCCATGGTCTTAAAAAACATTAAAAGTAAATAATATGATAAGGGTTATAGTGGATAAAATCAACAATGCTTCCCACTTCGTCATTATTTGGAATGATTTATCTATTGAACAAAATTCCATAATATATGTGAAGGATGTTGTGAGGTTCAATGTGGTTTCACTTTTTATCCTTTGTTAACATGATTTATGGTTTATATATGAATTCAAGTAACAAACATGAGTTAAACACTAAATTGAATTTTATCATGACCTATCACCCCAAAAAATAATACCCAATATTAAGAGACTATTTAGAAAATCGAGGACATTTTGAGATCCAGGTCATTGGAATTCAATGGTATATGGGATCAAAATATCTCATTATTTTAGTTCTCATACAAAATAATCTTCCTCACAAGTATTAAAAATGATCAATATGATGTTCTATATGGGAAGAAATGTAGAATTCCAACTTATTATGATGAATTTGGTGAAATAATGATAAATAGAGTTGATCTTGTGCATAATATAATAGAGAATGTTCAATCCATCCAACAAAATATAATAGATGGTTATTGTCAAAAAAAAGATGTATACTGAAAACCATCACAGGGCTGTGATGTTTGAATTTGGAGACAGATTCTTTCCTTAAAAGATCACCAAGGATGAGAGTCATGTAGTTTATAAAATGGAATTGTAGTCCCAGTTACATTGACCCATTTGATATCCTTGACCACATATGAGGATACACACATCAATTTTCAATTCCATAAAACATGGATTAGTTTTATTACATGTTCCAAATATCTCTCCCAAAGAAGTTCATGCCTAGACCATAAAATGTGCGAAATCTGGAGGGGGTAAAATAAGAGAATTGCCTCTCATATGAAGAGGAGACAGTAATTTTTTTTACCACAATGAAAATGGTGTACACAACACGGTAACTGACCTTTTAATATGTTTTATAGGAACCATATATTTGAAGAGGTGATATGGGAACCATATCAAACATTAAAATTTAAGTAACATCGCCTATTCTAAAATGATAATATGATTTGAAATTTAGTGGATGAGATTTGGTATGGAGGTGTAACAACCTAGTGTTTATAAATGATATTTTTTTCTTGAAATCCATGTGTACTATAATATATTATACAATATTATACCCATAAAAATATATATAGAAATCAAATAAACATTATTTCACTAATGAAAATCATTAAAATGGTAAAATACTAAGAGAATTAAAATGAAAAATATTTCAAGAGAGAAAATATAAAATATAGAAACTATAATGGGAAAATTTGGATCACCCCAATCTTCAAAAATCATACCTCCCATTAACAACACTATAGAAAGGAAACAAAAAATTAGAAAATGAATCAATATTATAAAAATTGAAATATAGAACCTTGATAAAAATTTAGTAGATTATTGAATGAAGTAATGTAGAGGTATTTATAAGAGGTAATATTACCTTTGGAATAATAATGTGACTGTTTGAATAGTAACTTAACCATTGGGAATAATTACCTGACCATGAGGAATAGTAATTTCACGTAAAAATAACAAATAATGATATAAATAACATTTTTTATATTTAATTTTTCAAAATATAAATATTTTAATTTATTAAAATATATAAGATGATTAATAAACTCATGTAATTTATATTCACACTTTAAATAAACTATTTTTTAATGTATTTTTTAAAATTTATAATTTTATATTAAAAATTAAAATTAACTAAGATATAAATTTATTTTGATAAAATTATTCTCAATTTTTAAATAAAAATATCAAAATTTTATAATTATTATTTTTTATTTTTAATAATACTTCAATTATTAGGTTAAAAGTAAAAATACAGTTTTTTTATAAATAGTGTTTCTTAAACAACATCATTACTGGTGTAAAAATAGCCTTATTGTTTCTAGAACATTTGGTTCAACCAAAATTTATATAATTTCATAGATGATAAAATTATATGAAATAAACATAATTTCAAAACCTAAAAAACATTTCCAAGGTCTAAAATCAAAAATGATCCTATGAAAAACATTTTTTATAATTTGAAAATTTCTTTTTAATAAACTAATGAATTCAAATTATGTAGGGGTTAAAAATCATAAAATCATTATATTATATTTATAAATGAATTATATTGTCCAAAATTCACTATTTCAGGGTTTATCTTATATATAGTATTTTGTTCAATATTTTATTCAAAAAATACCTCTCTCTTCAAGTATAAATAACCCCTCTCCATCAATATGAAAGACCAAACATCCAACCCTTAAAAAATCTTAATATCTTCCAAATTAATCTTAACTAAACCTCATAGAATCTATAGGTTTATTCGGTCGAAATCCGACTCTAATATTCAATGGCTTATAGTGTCATCCAAGGGATAATACACTAAGAATATATTACATTTTCATTAACTCTTCTATTGTTTTTCCTCTTCTCTTCCTATCATTCTCAGTCACAATCATAAAAAAATTTCTACAAATATTTATGAAGTGTTTTAACATTATTATATTCATGTTAAAGAAGTATAAAAATTATATTTTTGATGTATTTATATTTCAAAACTCTCTTTCACCTCTGTTGGATGACATTCTCGATAATAGTCGGTTCTCCTCCAACGAGTAGTTTTCCTACTTCTTTCTATGACACAAACCTTATGGATAATTAAGATAATGTATTTATTATACCTAAATATATTAATATATGTATTTAAATATATTGAAATTTATTAAATTCATGAATAGATTACAATGAATAAAATAAATAAATCGATGTGAAATGGGAAATATTTAAGGAAAATAATATATCAAAACACGTCATCTTCAAAAATATAAGCGAAGAAATATAATCCAATGATTATAATTTATAAATTTTTATATAAATTATAATAATTATCTTCCATTTATTTGTATTAATCAATAATATTTTTTTATTTAGGAGGTGTAAAAACAACAAAATAAATCAGGATTTAAGGTAAGGTGATTTGAGAACCCCACTCCATTTCTTTTGGTTATTCCTATTTCAAATCAATTTATGTATGTATATTACTATAATTATTCATAATTATCCTTTCACAATTTTTTCCTTTTATTTAAGTGATATATATGTAACCCCCTTGATTTATAATCCAATTGTAATGATTTCCCAAAAATTATTTCTTATATAAAAGGCATCATTTACTCATCTTTAGTCATTTCTTATTCTCTCAATAAAGATTATGTTTATAAAAAATATTTTTTAGCTAAATAATTTAGGAACCCAATGTTTTTTCATAAAATTATTCTTAATTAAATCCTTTTGAATTTCATTCCTTTCCAAGGTTTATTTCATGACAATGATTGTTATACTTTCTCTATGGTATGCATGATTATGTAAATATTATGATATGACGGGTTAGACAATAATAATATAGCACACCAATTCATTGGATAATGTGTTTTATTATATGATATAATGTGAATTATGTGTGAAAATGATTCTATAAATTCTCACAATGATTATTTTATGATTATGAACATATGTTATGTGTGAACATGATGCTAGATATGTTCAAGACTATGTGTAGTATTTTACCACTATGACATGATGTTTCATTTTTATACATCGCCACATTCCATTACATTATCATATATATATCTCATAATTTTTATTACAATCCTATTCTTATTATATGATGATATTGATTATTCTCATCCATTTATTAAGGATTCATTTCCCTTATTTTTACCTTTTATGGTCTTTCATGTCTCCCTTTTCATTGATGCATATCAATAGGTGACTACATTCACTAAAGAGAATGTGAGAATTTAGATTTCCAAATAATAAGGATTTAGATAATTAATTTTCATTATTTACTATTCAATTATGAGAATAATTTTCCAAATACATTAAACCATTGGATCTGGGATTGTAACACTAATATGTTGTTTATCTAAAATATATTGTAATAGTAATTTTAAAAAGTAGCCTCACTATAGTGTTTATCAATGAAATATTTTATTTAATTTTTAGAATTATGGTTAGAAAGCATTAACGAAAACTATATGTATAAATCTATGAATAGGTTAATCATCCAAGAAGAACAGTCTTAAAAAAAGGATAAACATTGTGATTCCATAATATATGTTTTTAGTTTTAATTAAATAAAATAATAAATTACATATTTATTCTTGGATGATATATTTTTTTCAAAAAATTTATATTTTATAATATCATTGGAATAAGGAAAAACTTGGCCAACAACCCATGTGAATGATAGTGCAATGGTATTATAAATGAAATCTCTAATTCTATTGGAAGTTGATTTTAACAAATTATAGTGATTCTTACCCATATCTCTCAAGACATGAAAAATAACCCGAACCACAGGGAATATCCTCCTTTACCCAAGGTAAAACAAATAGATATTAATTTCTTTATGCAACAACGACCAAAAATGTATAGTGAAACTACCAATCCAATTTTAAGAGAATAGTTGGTTAACTCAGTGGAAAAGTTATTTTTTGTGATCTATAGTTTAGTGAAGGAGAAGGTGACTCTTTTCAACTATATTTTAGATGGATAAGTAGATCAATGGTTGGAATTCAAAAATAACACAAAGATATAGGATGAAATATAATTTATTTAGTGTTATTACCTTAAGAAAATATTTCTTTTTTAGTATTTCCTGCGAACGATAAAAATATAGATAAAGAAAAAATTATTCTAGATAAATTTGATGGAATATTAATTTTTCATAAATTATGAGGAAACCATAATAAGTCCAAAAGGATACACATTAGGTGTTTTTATCAATAATGATTAAAAAAAAGATATATTCTTTAGGGGTTTAAAATCACACCATTGAAAAGTTCTAGAAATCCAAGACTATGGGAATTAAAAATAAGGTGTTTGATTTTATATCATAGAAGAGATGGAGTTTGGATAAAGGATCTATGGTTTTGGAGATAAGAAGATAAGAATAAAGTATCATGCTAGTTGGTCAAATTAAAAAAGAGGAAAGAGTATCGAACCTGTCACATTTTAACAATTTGGTAAGAAACATCATAGTAATTACCTCAATGGGATAGGGAAATTATTCATGTATGGGGGAGAAGGTGACCAAGGGATTGAATGTTCATTATAACTGATGAAGCTGACAACTATGATGGATTAAAGGAAAGCCCCTCCTAAGGAACCTTAATTGGTTCAACATTTCATATATATGGATAAAGGGAACTATAAAAGCCAAATAACTAAACCATGGGTCCTAAAGGGTAGTTAGAATCATCAAACACCAAATCCAAATGATAAAGGGAAAGATTATGTCATTACTATTGATAAATGGTAGCATGAAAATGAATTCATACAAGGTACAATTCAAAGTTTCTTGAGATTGGGAAAATTTTTATTTGATTATAAATTTATGAATTACATTATATCCTACATCTTTTCTAAAAGTATTAAATTGAATCCCATATACCATGAAGTAACAATATATATTCAAAAAAAAATCAGTGTAATCATTATAACCAATGTGTTTCCCTCTTCTTCTATTAAATGATGTTGGAAGATTTTTCCTATAGATCCCTTAATCCTTCCATTAGTGGAATTCTTAATTATACTAGGCATGGATTATCACTTTCTATATAGAACACGCATCAACTATTTAGAAAATGAAATTTACTTTCATCTTCCAAACCATCCCTTACTCCATTAAAAATGCAAGGAAGTCATGAATGTTTTTTGAAAAATATATCAGTGGTGTGGGTTTCTATACCTTACGAAGAACATATAAACATATCATTAGATATAGTTTTCAATAGAACATATACCTAGATCCCCTCTTAAACATAAAAAATCCTACAAGATGGATCCAAAAGAACATGAGGATTTAAAGAAAATTTTACAAGGGTATTTGGACAAAGGGTTCGTTCAAGTAATTGCATCGCCTTAGAATGAAATGGTTCCCTATTAAAGAAGAAGGTTGGACCAATGTGGTCATTCATCATTAATCGTGAGCTCAACAAGAACAACATAAAGGAAACGTATCCTCTACCATGGATTTATGAATTATTCGATCAACTATAAGGATCTTAATACCTATAAAATGTGGATATTAATTTTGTATATCATTGACTAATGTTAAAAAATGATTATATTCAAAATACAACATTTAGTACAAGGTATAGACACTATGACTTCATAGTGATTCCCTTTGGACAAACTATTTCCACTGATATATTCATATATTTGATTAATAAGTTCTTTAGAGACTACCTCAAAAAAATTGTAATTTTTATTGATGATATTCTCATTTACTATAAGATTAAATAAAAAAATGAATGTAATCTAAGGATTTTGATAGAAACATTAAGGAAGGATAAAATATATTATAATTTTACTTTATGTGGCTTTTGGATGTAGAATGTCACGTTCCTGGGGACTATGATCCTAAGTGAAGGAATTTATGTAGACTCTTAAAATACCAAATAAAATTAATAATAAAATAAACCCACTACTGTAATGGAAATAAATAGTTTTCTAATCTTAGAAGGGTACTACTGATTTTTTTAGATATTTCTCATAATTTTATATCCCACTAAATTACATAACATAGAAAGAGGAAATATATGATGGGAAAAAAATGAATGTGAGTACATTTTTAAAGACTGTAAGAAGAGGATAATCATTGTTCCTAAACTCACACTACCAAAAAGTGGAGAATGATTTTTCATATGAATTAATTCTTGAAAAAAAAAGTCTTGGGTTACGTAATCATGCATAATGAAAAAGGCATAGCCTATTCTTAACGAAAATTGATGAACCATGAGAAAAACTACCTACTGAATGTTATAGAGTTAGCAGTTGTGGTATTCACCATGAGTATTTGGTGGCACAATATCCATGGTGAGTATTGTTAAATATATAGTGACAATAATATTCTAAAGTATATATTCCCATTGAAGGAGATCAAAATTCCTAAAAGAACATGTATTTAGCTAAATAATGACGATTATTTCTCTATTAAATACCATATAAGAATGGATAAAAAGGTAGTTGATGCTATTAACAAAAATAGACCAATACATTATCCATGATTATTATTCAGAAATTTCACATCTTCAAAAATATGAAAAGTTTGGATATAGAAATCATATGGACCCGGATAAATCCATACTTTCCCAAATGATTTACCAACCATCTATCCATGAATAGATCAAGGAGGAATAAAGTTATTATCTAGAGCTACAAAATTAGGTGAAATCGGTATAGGATAGAAGGCTAAATGAGTTCCCCGTCAATGAGGATGGTTTCATTAGATTAATAACAATACATTGTGTGGCTGCATCACTAGAAATAAAGAATGAGTTATTCTCCTTCTATCATGGATGTAACAAGATGCACTGGGAACATAAATAACGATTCATGTGGGACAACTTTTAGAAGGAAAGTTTTTAGTATATATCAAGATGCTTGGTATGTTAGAAAGTTGACATATAGAAATATAATTCCCCAGGGATGATTCAACAATTTCATATACCCTTGTGTAAATTAGAAAACATTACCATGTAAATTTTTATTCATCACACAAACACATCCAAATAAAAATAATGTGATATGGGTTGATGTGGATAACTCGCCAAGAAATACAACTTTATCATTATTAGAGAAGATTACTCACTTGAACAACATGATGATATATTTCTGAATGAATTTTGAGTCTATATAGGGTTCCATTTTCAATCATCTCTAAACATTATTCAAGGTTTTCATCTAAATTCTATATAAACTGTTAACATGATTTGAATACTAAATTGAATTTTATCTTGACCTATCACCCCCAAATTTATGGACAATTTGAACGGACTATTAATACACTAAAGGTCATACTGAGAGCCTTCTCAATGTTATTCTAATGTGGATGGTATAAATATCACCCATTCTTTGAGTTATCATATAATAAAATATTCCACTCATGTATTCAAATGGCTCCATATGATGCTCTATATGGAATGATATGTTGAAATCAAACTTGTTGGTTTGATGTTGGAAAAAATATACTTGGACTTTATATTGTATAAGAGATGAAAATGAAGGTTAAATACATCAAAAAAACATAAAAAATTTGATCAATTTATGAAAAAGGTCTATGATGACATCCTTCGAAGGGACATGGAGTTGGAAGTGGGAGACAAATGTTTCCTTCGAATATCACTATTGAAGAGAGTCATATTATTTGGAAATAATGGGATGTTTATCCCATTGTACATTGGCCCCTTTGATATCCATTATTTAATCATAGTGGTGGCCAATATACAATCACTTTTACCAAATAGAGATCATGTTCATCACATGTACCACGTATCTCTATTGAGGTATTTGTAGGAGGTAAAGTAACCATTGGAATAGTAATGTGATCGTTGGAATAATATCCTTGCTATTGAAAATAGTAACCTCGCCATTGGTAATATTAATTTTACCTCTACATGATAAATTTTGATATAAATAATATTTATCATGACTAATTTATGTGTGTATAAATATTAAAATTCCAAAAAATAAATATCATAATTAAAAAACTCAATGAAAATATATGTACATTTTTTGATAAAATATATATTAAAATATTTTTTAAAAATCTTAATTTAAATTTTAAAAATTAAAATTTCCAATTTGAGAAACATATTTATATAAAATTAACGTTGTTTTTAAATAATAAGGTAAAATTTTCTATGAGTTTTTTTTCAAAATTTTTGGAAATACATCAATTTTCATGCGAATAGTAAAAAAACAATTTTTTCCCATGATTGGCCTATCAAAAATTATATCATTAATTATATAGTAGTGACCTGATAGTTTTTTAATAATAATTTTTGAAAAATATATTTAATTTCATAAATTATTAAATAAAATATAATAATACTAATTTCAAACCCTACAAAATATTCCCAAAAGTTTAATGTGAAAAAGGATCCCTTAAAAAAATTCTTTTCTGTCATTTTTCATTGTCAATATACTAATAAATAAAAATAATAAAGGGTTTTAAAGTATTAATATGATTATATAATATTATATATATTTTTTTCTAAAATTTAGTATTACATGGTTTACCTTGGATATATTATTTTATTCAGTATTTTATAGTAAATATACCCATATCCTCATATATAAATTACTCGTCTCTGTCACTTATCCAAACCACACCTCCCACATTTTCCAAAGACAAAAATATTACTAAATCCTATCACTTAATCCTCTTAGTATCTATTTTGTTATTTTGTAGTAATCCAACTCCAATTATCATGTTATTCTAGAGCCATACAAGGGAATCAACACCAATAAGATATTATATTTTCATCAACTCTTCTTTGTGTTTTCATTTTATCTATCACTCATTCACTAACCCTTTACAAACCAAATATTCTAATATTGATTAAAAAATATGTTAAAATTATTATAATAATTTTAACCTACAATAAATGGTAAATGTTTGAGGTATTCATATTTTAAAACTCTCATTCTCCTCTTTTGGAAAACGTTCCAGATAATGATCAGTTAACCGCCAATGAGGATGTTTACCACATCATTTTTTGTCACCAACGTTATGTATTGTAAAAGAAAATTATTTATTCAATATAATTGTATAAATAAATTAGTTTTATGATTTATTAATTAATTATACTTATTTATAAATTACCTTGAATGAAGTAGAGAAATCGATGCAAAATGGGATTTTTTTTGGGAAACATGATATCAAAATGCTTCAACATCCATAATTAAAATTAATAAATGTATAAAAATGAGTGTAATTGATAAGTAAGGAATTAAATTAACATTATTTAAATTTTTTAAATTTTTAATAAATAAAATCTTATTCTTCACAAGGCATAAAATCTATGAAATAAATCAAGATTTAAGGATAGGGGATTCTCAAACCCAACTCCCTTTCTTTGGGTTATCCCTCTTTCACATAAATTTTATTATTTATATTTATATAATGTTTGATAAATATACTTTCACTATTATTTATTTTTCATTTTCGGATATATATTTTTCTACATTGATTTATAAGCCAAATACATGGATTTTCCAAAATTTCATTTCCTTCTGAAACTAATCTTTTACTTCCCTTGAGTAGTTTCATATTCACTCATAAATAATGATTTTTATCCTAGATAAGTTTTCCATTATTAATTTTGGAACCCCAATATTATTCATGAAGTAATTATTTATTAAATCCTTATGAAACCCATTCCTTTTCACTGTTTATTTCATGATTATGATTGTTATACATTCTATAAGGCATATATAATTATATAAGTAGTATTATGTGACATGTGGGATTATAAATATATATCCCTCCCATTAATTGGGTAATGTGATTTATCACTTGACAAAATGTGTATATTGTGTGGACATGATGCGATATTTTTTAGGTAATAAAGATGTTATGATTATGCACATATTTTATCCCTGAACATGATGTTATATTTATTCACAACTATATATGGAATTTGGCCACTAGGAAATGAGGCTTTATTTTTATGAATTTCCACATTCAATAACCTTATCACATGTATCACTAATTATGTATATAATGGTCATATTATTTTTTAGGATAATATCAATTATGATCACCGATGTATTTTTTATTCAAATTGTAATGCCCCAACTCCCGTTACCCAGAGTCGGTGCATTATTTCATAACATTGGCATGATCACAAGAAAGATCAAATCTCGAAAGACCTATTAGTTTAGTAGCCTTGTAAACACTAGATATATTCATAAAGTTTTACATTACATCATAAAAATGAAAACCACGACAACATAGCCTCCATAGTCCACACTCTTATCCCCTCATACTATCCCTACAGGTCATTCATAATTTACTTCTTCACATCCTGGGAAAAATAAAACATAGAAAAGGGGTGAGCTCAAATGCCCAGTAAGGATAACAATATAGCGGAAACTTTCATAAATAAGAATAAACATTTAAGGCAATGTATAACTAAAACAAAAGCCTTTTAAACTTGAACTTCAACATAGTATGGAAAAAATAAAATGAAATAATGCCATTTACTTATTCACATGGATATTCTACTAATCAAATAATCACATGCAATATCAATAACCACTTTCATAATGATGGAATGCATAATTCCAGACTATCATAACCACATAGCCAAGGCCTCATGCCAAAACTACAAATAAGATTTTATCAAGGCCTTGTGCCAAGACACTAGTTTGTCTCATGAGACCTACCGATGCATCGAGGAGCTATAGCGGGCTCCACCCATCACATATTAAGTCCAATGCATTCCCATATGAAAAGGTTTAAACATAACATAAACATTCATATTAAAACTAGTATATGAAATGTAAATACTTCATCCATAAACCATGAATGGTATAAAAATAACACATCCACAGTCAAACATATCACAAAACCTTAAATACAATATATAAGTTTTGTATCATAATAAATCAACTTCAAATAAGCGTAAAATCCATCAAAGGATGTTGACATAGATGAAATCAAAATTCTTTTTAGAGAAATATCTCTTTATATTTTGAAAACATTTAAGAGTCATATATTTATAAAATAAAACATTTTCTTTGAAAATATTCTTATAAGATTATAAGGGAAGCTTTTACGATTTTATAACAGTGGAAAATAGCCGCACCTGCCGTATAAGTTAAAAAAACATTCTTACCATAATTCTGTCGAAAAGGTTAAAAAGGACCTTGTTTGGAAAATGACAGAAATATTCCTTTATAAACCACTTATAAAAGTCAAAAAGGGTATAAATGACTTTAACCCATATTCTAGTAAATAGTAAAAATGTTTTGAAATACATTTTTAAGAAACATGGATGTGGATGATAAAGAAGTCCCAGTAGATTATTACGTATAAACAACCTCGAATAATGAAGAGATTGCGAAATAAACCCTTACCTTGTACTTTTCCTTGGTTAGGGGTAGGTTAACCTCATTTATAATGGTGAAATAATTTCTATTAAATTATAAAAGAATCATATACATTAATATGATATCATATATGATCTTTTAACATTGATTTGTTAATAATATTTTAGTATTATCGTTGTTTCGAGTGTTAACTTACTCGTTTTCTGTTATATGTTTTGTTAAGTAAGATGTGTTCTTCATGGATAGGTTGTATATTATTCATATCCAGAATTATATCAAGTCCTTAAACATTATTTTTAATCATCAAATGAGAATTATACTTGAATGGATACGATGGAGAATGAATCTTATCATGTTCGTGGAGACGGTAGTCCGTACGTACGCACGAGCAACAATATCATTCTTTTGATATTAAAATAATATTTAATTGGATGGTATATCATATATAAAGAATCATTATCATGTTATATTTATTATTTACATTAATTAAAAATCATAATTATACCCATCCAAATAATAATATATTGAATAACAATTACACCACGACGTGGAGATGGTAAGCCGTATGTACGCATGTATGGTGACATTTCATTTAAAGGATGGAAAGAATACTGAAATATGGTTGTACCATTTTTATAATAACATCGAAGTATATATAATATACTGGAGTTTTTAGAATGGTAATAACAAAGAAATAAGAAGTGGAAGAAGAAAGGAACTTGAAAAAGGGTGGTGAAATTATTACCTCTTCTTCGGGTTCTTCCTTTAGATTTGATCAAAAGGGATCCTTAGGTTGGCTTTCTGACTAAAGGAAGGCCTCTAGGATAAATTGAGGGAATTTGAGAGAGTATTTTGGTAGGGGTTGGATGAACCTAAAGGCTTTGAAGGTGTGAATTAATGATAAGGGGGAGTTTCCTTTTATAAGAGGGGTGGGGGGCACCTTTGGAAAAGATAGAAATATTATTTTATAATAAATTCATATTCAGTTTATAATGGATCCAAAGTAGATTATTTAAATTTTAAGGTGGGTATGGGTCAAAAACTACTAAACCAATAGAATTTATACAGGTTTGGGTCATTATATTAACCTTATCTTTTAGTTTTAACTCTTAGTTAATTAGTTTGACACTTACCATGTCACTTTGTATTTTTATATTATATAGTTAATAAACTTACTATATAACTCCAAGAGACCCCCAAGTGGTCCATTAATGATACACCTATCATGATATAAGTCTCTTGGCCAAACCATAGATTTTTAGGAATTTAATATCAATTAATAATATATTATTTGTTTTAAAAACTCTTTTATGTCTATTTTGACACTATTCAATAATTGATTTTTTTGAAAATTATAACAGAATGATTACTTTGAAAAACGTTAATTAAGTCAATACTAACATGTCATATTAACCTATAAAATTAGTTTAATTCATAAAAAGTCTTAAATTACATTTATTTGGGTATTTATAATATCAATTATTCTAATTTTTCATTAATTAGATAATTACTGCATCACCATTTTGTCATAAATAAATTAAATTATATAATTTCTAAAAATTATAAATAAAATACCATTATGTATTAAATATTTTTAGATTTCTAATGAATATTTATAGTCGAAAATCCAACATATATAACCCTATGTAAAAAATGTTTTTCTAAAAGATATATGCTTATGTCATTTTTGTATTTATGTTAACTTAATTAATATAAAGTGTCATTATCACTTACAAGTGGCTCCATGGGGTCCAAAAATCAACCCAAAGATTCCAATGGTCGGAAATGTATCAACCAATAAGGTTAGGACACGTTTTCGGGTAATTTTTTATTATTATAATATTATTTTTTTAACCCTTATTTACCGGATTTACCCTTTAACCATGGTAAATAAAATATTTACAGAAGTAATTATTCAAAATGTCTAAAAATAAAAGTTACCTATTTACACAATTTAAACATCCTGATTATAAATATGGAATCCATTTTTTCAAATTCAAAACACAGAAGTGGCAGAAATTAATTTAAAATTAATTCATGTTGTTAAAACAAAAAGCGCGTTTTTAAGAGATAATAACTATCAAAAGATTGACACTTGTTTATGTGCGGTTTAATTGTAAAATTATGTACAATGATCAAAATTATATTAAACGGTAAAAATATATTCTAAATATAATTTAAAACCACTCAAACTCAAAATTTATCAATATAAATTATTTCGATTTAAAAAGTTGTTTTTAATTAAAATTTAGTAATTTTCACTATTCATCAAAATATAAATGTTATCCGAAAAGTTCCAAAATTTCACCCTAGGCTAAATTCAATATTCCGAATCCAAAAATTAAGTCCATTTTGAGAGATAAAAATTATCAAATTTCAAAAATTATGTATTACTATTCATAACGGCTAGTTTGATTGGTTGTGGTGTGTTAGAACTCGATGTTGCGTACAACACACGCTATCGCATTATTCAAATAGAAGCGTACCGTAGAAGCTTCGGGTGTTACATTCTCCCCTCCTTAAAATAATTTTTTCATCAAAATTTCTAGAATAATACAGCATGAAAAGAATCATTTGGTTCTTCATTATAAGTTCCTCGGGTTCCCACGTTGCCTCTTCCATCTTATGGTTTCTTCACAAGACTTTTACCAGACGAGTCGTCCAGTTTCTCAGTACTTGTTCTCTCATATCAAGAATCTTGATGGGATCTTCGCAATAAGACAGATTGGGTTCCAGTTCTAATTCCTCATAGGTGAGTACATGCGTTGGGTCAGGCATTTATTTCCTCAACAGAGATACATGGAACACATCGTGAACTTTGTAGAGACTTGGCGGCATTGCCAATCGGTAAGCTAAAGCCCCAATTAGTTCTAGAATTTCGAAAGGTCTGATGTACCTGGGACTCAATTTACCTTTCTTACCAAAATGTATTACTCCCTTCCATGGAGATACCTTCATGAAAACATGATCACTGACTTGAAATTCCAAATCCTTCCTTCGATTATCGGCATAGCTCTTCTGCCTACTTTGAGCTTCTTTGATATGGTTTTGGATTACCTTCACCTTTTCTATCGTTTCCTCCACCAGTTCTGGGCCTACAAGTTTTCTTTCACCAACGTCATCCCAACAGGTTGGTGTGAGACATCTCTTTTTGTATAACGCTTCATATGGTGCCATCTGAATACTCAAATGGAAGCTATTGTTATAGGAAAATTCTACCAGAGGTAAGTATTGATCCCACATACCCTGAAAGTCAAGTGAGTAGGATCTCAACATGTCTTCTAAGGTTTGAATAGTTCGTTCTGATTGTCCATCTGTTTGAGGGTGGTAGGCAGTGCTCAAATGAAGTTCAGTATCCAAGGATTTCTGAATACTTTTCTAGAATCTTGAAGTAAAATGGGGATCACGATCAGAAACAGTCGATAGGGGTACTCCATGAAGTCTCACAACTTCATTAATATATAGTCTTTCTAGACGTTCCAGTGGTAGATCTTCTCTTATAGCAAGAAAATGTACTGACTTGGTAATACGATCAACAATAACCCAAATTTCATCGTTCCTTCTAGGAGTCCTTGGTAGTCCCATGACAAAGTACATCTTGATATTATCCCATTTCCACTCAGGTATGGGAAGAGGTTGCAATACTCCACCATGTTGTTTCCTTCCAGCTTTCACTTATTTTCAAACCATACATCTTGACATAAAATCGGAAATCTCCCTCTTCATGTTATCCCACCAAAAATGTTCCTTCAAATCTCTATGCATTTTGGTTCTCCCAGGGTGTATAGAGAAATTAGAACTATGAGCATCATCCAGCAATTCCCTTTTTAGATTGGTATATCGGGAACACAAAGTCTCTTCCCGAATTTCAAAATTCCTTCTTCATTCACAAAGTATCTCAATATCCCATCATTCACAGCTTTAATATTTTTTCAAAATTCTTCATCATCAGTCTGAGAACTCTTAATCATTTCTAGTAAAGTTGGTTTGGAAACCATTTGAAAAATCATTGATGTTTCACCTTCCATGGTGATTCTCATGTCCATCTTCACTAGATCCATGAAAATTGGATCCCTTTCAATTCTCATATTGTTCAAAACTCCGTGATCTTTTCTGCTCAAAGCATATGCCACCTTGTTTGATTTCCCCAGGTGGTATTGTATCGTACAATCATAATCCTTGAGTAATTCAAGCCATCTCTTTTGCCTCATATTGGGTTCTTTTTGTGAGAAAATATACTTCAAACTCTTTTGATCAGTATAAATCTCACATTTTTCACCATATAGGTAGTTCCTCCATATCTTCAAAGCAAATATCACAGCTGCTAACTCAAGATCATGAGTAGGATAGTTTTTCATGAATTTTCAACTATTGTGATGCATAGGCAATAATCCTATCATTCTGCATAAGGACACAACCAAATACTTTCTTCGATGCATCACTATAAATAACAAACTCATAATTCCCCGATGGTAGAGTCAATATAGGAGCATTGACTAATATTCTCTTCAGTTCTTCAAAACATTCTTCACACTCTTTTTTCCAAACAAATTTAACCCCTTTACATGTGAGCTTCGTTAATGGGTTAGCCAATTGGGCAAAATTCTGGACGAAACGTCGATAATAACCTACCAAACCAATAAAACTGTGTACCTCAGTTATACTTGTAGGTGCTATCCATTCTTGGATTTCCTTGTTCTTAGAAGGATCAACAGAGATTCCATCTTTAGATACAATATGGCCAAGAAAAGAAATCTCCTGAAGCCATAATTCACACTTTCTTAACTTCCCATAAAATTCATGACTTCTCAGAGTCTTCAGGATAATGCGCAAGTGATTTTCATGATCTTAGTATCTTTTGGAGTATACCAAGATATCATCAATAAATAGCACCATAAATTCATCGAGATATTCCTTGAAAACTCTATTCATCAGATCCATGAATACAGAGGGTGCATTAGTAAATCCAAAAGGCATTACTATAAACTCTTAATGCCCGTACCTGGTTCAAAATGTTGTCTTCGGAATGTCTTCCTTCTTCACACACAACTGATGGTATCCAGATCGAAGGTCAATCTTTGAAAATTATTGAGCTCCATGCAGTTGGTCAAATAAATCATCAATTCGAGGTAGGGGATACTTGTTCTTTAATGTTATAGCATTGATCTCCCTATAGTCGATACATAACCTCATAGATCCATATTTCTTTTTAACCAAAACAACAGGGGCTCCCCATGGAGAAACACTAGGGTGAATAAATCCCTTATTACTCAATTCCTCTAGTTGTTTCTTTAGTTCCAATAATTCTACAGTGGCCATTCTATAAGGGGTCTTTGATATAGGTCGTGATCCAGGAATTAAATCAACTGAAAACTCAACTTCTCATTCTGGAGGATGTCTAGATAAATCTTCCGGAAACACATCTACATATTCTTTCACAATAGGTAAATCCTCTATTTGAACATTCCTTTCCTCACCCATAGTCATTTCATTCTCTTCCTCCGTAATAATTGAATTTAGTTGAGCTACTGGGGGTGGATCTAGATAAGAATTTGGTGGTGACGATTCAGCTCTAAAGATAAGGTGTTCCTTATCATCATCATCAAAAATCGTAACCTCCTTCTTCTTACAATAAATATTCACATCATGTTCCAAAATCCATTCCATACCGAGGATTATATCAAACTCAATCATAGGTATGACGATGAGATCAGCAGATAAAGAACATTTTTGTGCTCTAATGGGGACTGATTCACAAAACTTTGTTGCAATGATACTTCCCTTAGGAGTTTTAACTGACAACTCCATTGTTAAATCAAATTGAAAATATCTAATTTTCTTAGAAAACTGGGAAGATATGAAATAATGCGATGATCCAAAATCAAATAATGCATTTTCTAAACTTGAGGAAACTATTAAATTACCTGCCACCACGTCTTTCGGAGCTTCTACCTCAGCAGTAGTGATAACATAAGCTTGGCCTTGATCCCTTGGCCTTTTCTGAGGTAAGTTACCCTGACGCTTAGGACATTCATTTGCATAATGTCTCATCTCCCTGCAATTGTAGCATTGGACATCGGTAGCTTCCTTCTTCCCCTTGCAATCATGAACTTGGTGGCCTTTTTCACCACACTTGTAACAGACTCTCGTTCCTTTTATGAAAGTACCGGGGTGTTTCTTCCCACATTTAGCACAGGATAAATATTCAACCTTTCCATTCTTCCCCTTATTTCCATTCTCAGATTGATCACCAGATCTCTTCTTCTCTTTCTTTTCTTTAAATTCATAAGACTTAGAGAATTCCTTTTCTGTCTTGATAGCACATGAGACAATGTCTTCGTACGACGAGAAGGATTGTGAGACTAATGATCGACGGAGAAATGGTTTTAACCCATCAAAGAAACAATCAATCTTACTTATTGGGTTATGTATATAATCTCCATCATACCTTGCTAACCTTGTAAAGTTAGCCTCATACTTTGTAACATTCTCATCCTCATTTTGTCTCAGACTCAGAAATTGCCTTTTCATATCTACTCGATGGTCGCGAGGAAGTATTTTTCTAAAAACAGATCTTTGAACTCCCTCCATTCCATATTTGATACTTCATCATCTTCCTTCGTGTTTTGAATTAATGACCACCATTGATCAGCATCTCCAGTGAGGTGGTAAACTGCCATGATAACTTTTCCCCTTTCACTACTTCCCAAAGCCAGAAATATTTTCTCTAGGGAACTTATCCATTGCTCAGCTACTAAGGGATTTGTACTCCTATTGAATGTTGGTGTTTGTTTCCTCATGAAGTGATCTAACATTGATCCTCCATGTTACGGATCCGGGTGCTCCATACGGGTAAGGTTATTATTCATAACCTGAGTGAGTTGTACCAGTATGGTGATTAGCTGATCGGCACCAGTTGCATCACTAGCTTCACTATAATTATCTTGAGCAGGAGGGAAATCCCTACATGGAGTGCATGCATTGATACGGTTTCCATTTCTTCCACTAGGCACCATTTCTAAACAATGGCATAAACTAGATCAGTTTATGAATCAAAATACATAATTCCATACTTATAAAACACTTAACATAAATTGAACTATTTATGGATATAATCCATAATCATAAAAATGTTTTCTTTGAGGAAGTATATACTCATAAACACTTCATAATGATTTTTAATGAGATTGAGAGTTATCCTAAGCATATCCCCCGGGAGTGTCGTAACCAAGAGTGCAGCAAGGCCCGTTGTCGAGCACTAGTTCCCGTTTGAGTCTAGCTCAAAGCGGTGTTTTCGGGTTTTACCCCTAGGTACATCTGTGCCAGAGCCGCCTCTACCTGCTCGTATCCAGACAGGGATGTATTCCTCGGAAAACTCACAAAATCTCTACAATACCAAAATTCTAGGAAGTTCTTCTATAATAATCCTCAAATTCCATCTTAAATCTATGTGCTCTAATTAGAGTTTATCTAAATCTAGCTTCCAAGGTCTGTACTAAAATTCCTCTGATACCAACTGTAACACCCCGACCCCAATTACCCAGAGTCGGTGCATTATTTCATAACATTTTCATGATCACAAGAAAGATCAAATCTCGAAAGACCGGTTTGTTTAGTAGCCTTGGAAACACTAGATATATTCATAAAGTTTTACATTACATCATAAAAATGAAAACTACAACAACATAGTCTCCATAGTCCACACTCTTATCCCCTCATACTATCCCTACAGGTCATTCATAATTTACTTCTTCACATCCTGGGAAAAATAAAACATAGAAAATGGGTGAGCTCAAATGCCCAGTAAGGATAACAATATAGCGGAAACTTTCGTAAATAAGAATAAACATTTAAGGCAGTGTATAACTAAAATAAAAGCCTTTTAAACTTAAACTTCAGCATAGTATGGAAAAAATAAAATGAAATAATGCCATTTACTTATTCACATGGATATTCTACTAATCGAATAATCACATGCAATATCAATAACCACTTTCATAATGATGGAATCCATAATTCCAGACTATCATAACCACATAGCCAAGGCCTCGTTCCAAGGCTACAAATAAGATTTTATCAAGGCCTTGTTCCAAGACACTAGTTTGTCTCATGAGACCTACCAATGCATCGAGGACATATAGTGGGCTCCACCCATCACATATTAAGTCCAATGCATTCCCATATGAAAAGTTTTAAACATAACATAAAAATTCGTATTAAAACTAGCATACGGAATGTAAATACTTCATCCATAAACCATGAATGGTATAAAAATAACACATCCACAGTCAAACATATCACAAAACCTTCAATACAATATATAAGTCTTGTATCATAATAAATCTACTTCAAATAAGCGTAAAATCCTTCAAAGGATGTTGACATAGATGAAATCAAAATTCTTTTTAGAGAAATATCTCTATCTATTTTGAAAACATTTAAGAGTCATATATTTATAAAATAAAACATTTTCTTTGAAAATATTCTTATAATCTTGTAAGGGAATCTTTGACGATTTTATAACGGTGGAAAATAGCCACACCCACCGTATAAGTTAAAAAAACATTCTTACCTTAATTCTGTCGAAAAGATTAAAAAGGACCTTGTTTGGAAAATGATGGAAATATTCCTTTATAAACCACTTATAAAAGTCAAAAAGGGTATAAATGACTTTAACCCATATTCTAGTAAATAGTAAAAATGTTTTGAAATACATTTTTAAGAAACATGGATGTGGATGATAAATAAGTCCCAGTAGATTATTACGTATAAACAACCTCAGATAATGAAGAGATTGCGAAATAAAACCTTACCTTGTACTTTTCCTTGGTTCGGGGTAGGTTAACCTCCTGTATAATGGTGAAATAATTGTTATTAAATTATAAAAGAATAATATAAATTAATATGATATCATATATGATCTTTTAACATTGATTTGTTAATAATATCTTAGTATTATCGTTGTTTCGGGTGTTAACTTACTCGTTTTCTTTTATATGTTTTGTTACGTAAGCCGTGTTTGTCATGGATAGGTTGTATCTTATTTATATCCATAATGATATCAAGTCCTTAAACATTATTTTTAATCATCAAATGAGAATTATACTTGAATGGATACGATGGAGAATGAATCTTATCCCGTTCATGGAGACGGTAGTCCGTACGTACGCACGAGAAACAATATCCTTCTTTTGATATTAAAATAATATTTAATTGGATGGTATATCATATATACAGAATAATTATCATGTTATATTTATTATTTACATGAATTAAAAATCATTATTATACCCATCCAAATAATAATATATTGAATAATAATTACACCACGACGTGGAGACGGTTAGTCGTACGTACGCACGTATGGTGACATGTTATTCAAAGGATGGATAGAATACTGAAATATGGTTGTACCATGTTTATAATAACATAAAATTATATATAATATACTGGAGTTTTTATAATGGTAATAACAAAGAAAGAATAAGTGGAAGGAGAAAGGAACTTGAAAAAGGGTGGTGAAATTATTACCTCTTCTTCGGGTTCTTCCTTTAGATTTGATCAAAAGGGATCCTTAGGTTGGCTTTATGACTAAAGGAAGGACTCTAGGATGAAGTGAGGGAATTTTAGAGAGTATTTGGTCAGGTTTTGGCCGAACTAAAAGGATTTGAAGGTGTGAATTAATGAGAAGGGGGAGTGACCTTTTATAAGAGGGGTGAGGGGCACCTTTGGAAAAGCTAGAAATATTATTTTATAATAAATTCATATTCGATTTCTAATGGCTCAAAATTTGATTATTTAAATTTTAAGGTGGTTATGGGTTTAATACCACTCAACCAATAGAATTTAGACAGGTTTGGGTCATTATATTAACCTTATCTTTTAGTTTTAACTCTTAGTTAATTAGTTTGACACTTACCATGTCACTTTTTATTTTTATATTATATAGTTAATAAACTTACTATATACCTCCAATACACCCCCAAGTGGTCCATTAATGATACACCTATCATGATATAAGTCTATATGCCAAACATTAGATTTATAAGAATTTTATATCAATTAATAATATAATATTTGTTTTAAAAACTCTTTTATGTCAATTTTGACACTATTCAATAATTAATTTTTGTGAAAATCATAAAAGAATTATTACTTCGAAAAAAGTTAATTAAGTCAATCCTAACATGTCGTATTAACCTATAAAATTAGTTTAATTCATAAAAACTCTCAAATTACATTTATTTGGGTATTTATAATATCAATTATTCTAATTTTTCATTAATTAGATAATTATTGCATCACCATTGTGTCATAAATAAATTAAATTATATAATGTCTAAAAATTATAAATAAAATACCATTATGTAGGAAATATTTTTATCTTTATAATTAATATTTATAGTCGAAAATACAACATATATAACCCTATGTAAAAAATGTTTTTCTAAAGGATATATGCTTATGTCATTTTTTTATTTATTTTAACTTAATTAATATAGTGTCATTATCACTTACAAGTGGCTCCATGGGGTCCAAAAATCAACCCAAATATGACCATGGTCGGACATGTATCAACCAATAAGGTTAGGACACATTTTAGGGTAATTTTTTATTATTACAATATTATTTTTTAACCCTTATTTATCAGATTTACCCTTTAACCATGGTAAATAAAATATTTACCGAAGTAATTATTCAAAATGTATAAAAATAAAAGTTACCTATTTATACAATTTGAACATTCTAATTCCAAATATGGAATCCATTTTTCCAAATTCAAAACACAGAAGTGGCAGAAATTAATTTAAAATTAATTCCCGTTGTTAAAACAAAAAACGTGTTTTTAAGAGATAATAACTATCAAAAGATTGACACTTGTTTATGTCCAGTTTAATTGTAAAATTATGTACAATGACCGAAATTGTATTAAATTGTAAAAATATATTCTAAATATACTTTAAAACCACTCAAATTCATAATTTATCAATATAAATTATTTTGATTAAAAAAGTTGTTTTTAATTAAAATTTAGTAATTTTCACTATTCATCAAAATATAAAAGTTATCCGAAAAGTTCCAAAATTTCAACCTAGGCTAAATTTGATATTTTGAATCCAAAAATGAAGTCCATTTTGAGATATAAAGTTTATAAAATTTCAAAAAGTAGTTATTACTATTCATAACGGCTAGTTTGATTGGTTGTGGTGTGTTAGAACTCGATGTTGCGTACAACACACGTTATCGCATTATTCAAAGAGAAGTGTACCATAGAAGCTTGGGGTGTTACACATATCCTTTATTATCCCCCTAACCAGACTTATAATTCACCCCTTCCTTTTATGTATGTCCTCTAGTGACTACATTCACTATATAGAACATGATAATTTTAGATTATAAGTAAGAATTATTTAAATAAAATTTTATTTTTTGTTATTTACTATTCATGTATGAGACTAGTTTTAAAAAGACACTAAATATTTGGATCAGGGATTATAACCCTATTATGTTGTTTATCAAAAAAAATGATGCAATAATGTTGTAAAATGATTTTGTTTAATGTATCTATATAACAACCCTCCTCTTTATTTCATATTTAAACATTAATTATTATATAAACATGCACTTAATGTGACTGTGAGGATAGAGAGTTCTAGTGTCTTGGGAAATTATGAACAATACAAGACAACTTAATACATAAAATACACGCCTTTATCAAAAACTTATTTTACATGACCACAAAATTCCTTCTTACATATCATTTCATGGGATAACCTAAAGACATGCATAAGAAAAGGGTGACCTATAAGGACTAGTAAGGGAGTAAACAAGGCATAACATGATGAATACAATACATGTTAGTCAATATTGATATCAATGGAGCACAAGGGAAACATGAAGATAAAGGAGTGATATAGAATGATTATCATATCATGGAAATGTTGAAACAATATACTACTTGATAATATGAAGATTCATGGATCATTGAACATGGATTAGCATGAGTAAACCCTTATTGCACTTGAATTAGCATGAGTAAACCCTCACTGCACATGAATTAGCAAGAGTAAACCCTTATTGCACTTGAATTTGCATGTATAAACCCTCATTGCACTTGAATTAGCATGATTAAACCCTCATTACACTTTAATAAGAATTATTAAACCCTCATTTCACAAAGAGTATCATGATACTAAACATTACCCAATGCATTGGAGTTCTATTTGGGTGCAGCATTTATAAACATTTCATTTAATGCGTAAGTGTGCCACGTGGATCATATAACGTGGAATCATTCAACATCATAAGTTATTACAAGATTATGGAATGTGTAATACAGATATGTAAGCACCATTCAATATGTATCTGTGCATAAAGTTGAATACCCATTGGAGATAAATGACTATTTCATTCACTACACATTGATTTGGCTTGGAAAATTGTAGTGTAATTTCGGCAGCATAACGGCGTGACATAAACAGCATAAAAATGGTTGATTGGAGAAAAAGGGATATATAATAATATGTAAATGAAATGGAAGGTAATGGGGTCATATAGATACATTTCAAAACACATCAAATTTATAAATAGAATTCATAACATAATGAAGAAACCTATAGAAATAGGAGAAGTGTAATAACTCTTACAAAATTTTATCAGGGAAATAGGTGTACATGGGAGGGATTAATGAGAGAGAAAGATGTATCTCATCATTAAAACATAATTAGGGAAGTATGGATGAGGTTATAAATAATAAACTAACATTTTATTTGAAAATAAAATGGTATAACAATATAAAGAAATGTAGATAAAATGAGAAATGAAGAAATCCCTTAAGAAAATTCGATATTGTAACAGGTGTACATAAGGGTTTATAAGAGGGATAAATAGAGTAAAAATGGGTTTCATAATTTATACATAAAAATGGGAATTAATGATGATATTTAGTAACATATACTAATATAGTAATAAAATAAATTAAAATACATAACATGAAAAGAATGCTTGATAATAGAGGAGGGTGGAAGATAACATACGAAATTTTGGCATAGTAACATCTTAGTTAAGGTTAAAAATCAGGGAGTATAAATTATAACTCATAAAAATAACTTCAAATGGATAGTAATGTAATTATTTAAAAGAATTAAATTATAACCATTTGAAATTACAAGAACAACTTTCAAATAATATGCTTGAATTTGAAATGAGGAGAGGAATGTGGAAATCCCTTGCTTGGAAGTGTGGTCACCAAGGCTTGGAAGAGGCTTGAGATAGGATTCATGGGAGATAGGGGTGCCTCGGGAGTATTCTAGAGATAGGATGAAAGAGGATGGTTGAGCTCCAAATGGTATGAGTGAAAAGGATTGGAAGATTGAGTGGGTTTATATAGGAAAGGAGAGGAAATTCGTTATTATTTAGGTTTTCGACACTACATATTAAACTAATCAAAACCACAAATCATCTGATTGTTTTTACAATGGTGTCTAAAAATGGTAGTGGTATAAAATTTTGTTATGGACAAGGTATGATCATATTAAAATATTAGGCTTTCTTATGTGGAGGTGACTCACACTCTCAAGTAAATCATTTTAAAATGTTAAAATATTTTATAAGTATTGAAGGGTTCACTAAGGCATCATAAAATTAATAAAACAAATCTAAAATAACATTATTTTAAAGGTAAACCATATATTGGCCGAATTTCCCTTTTATAGTATTTTATTATATCACTATTGGGTCATTATTATTTCATAAAACACATTATATATTTAAATGGTATTAAATTTTTACCCAAAAATTCGACTACCTCAGAAAATTATGAAAAATTAATTGTTATATAATTTTGACATCCTGAATCAAAAAATAATATTAATTTTATCTAAATAATTTTCTAAATATATTAAAATTCACTTTTTAAAAAAACCATCACTTATTGAAAATTGATGGGTTTTGACAATAATAGTTTCTAAACCTTAATAAAAATTACATTTTCTTACTAAAAATTATATGATCATTTATATTTAATAATAATTATATAATAATAATAATTTATTAAAGTATTATTTATTCCAAAAATTCATTAATTCTGCAAAATAAATTCTTTAATTAAAAATATAATTTCAGTTTTATTGTATGAAAATATAATTCTTATCAAAATGAATACATAATCATTTATAGAGTAAAAAAATAGGGAATATAATAACCACTTATAATTAAAAATAATGCTCTTATAAGACTATTATAATTAAAAAATTAAAAAACATCAATTAAATATAATAATTTATATATTTCAAAAAAGTACAATTTTACCTGAAAATAACTTTATCTAATTCATTATATTGTTAATAAAAACAATTTTCATATGGTAGTTTATGGAATAATACTTTTTCATATAAGGTATTACACAAAAAAGTAGCTTATGTCTTGTTATATAACCCCTTATAACACTCGCATGTGACCTAAGGGTATGGTGTGTGATTCTGACAGACTCTTGGGGGAGATCGGATAACATCACTCGGGTGGTAATCTCTATTAACATTCACTTCTCTTGTAGCTAATTTTGTTCAAGATTAATGTGTTGAATCCTGGATTAGTCTTGCTGAAGAGAAAATCCTAGTGACGTTACCTCCTTTTTGAGCTCCAACAAATGAGCTTCATACAGCTCGATTCTACTTGATGAGGAAATCCTCTCCTATGTCTTTGTAGAATGGATTTTTTTTAAATACTTATATTTGTATTACTCATGTTATCACTATTCAAAGACTATATTATCAACTATAATGATACTTAATGGACATTTAAATCTAATTGGATAAAACAACAAAATTTTATGTGTTTTCTATATCCATAAACCATTGATTAAATAAATAAAAGGAAATTTTATTCATAAACTTTTGGGTCGTTACAACCAACCCCCTTAAGAAATTTATCCCTCAAAATTTTCTTTTCCCACTCTAAAACAGATGAGGGTAACTTTGCCTCATCACTTATTATAGTTCCCATGTTGCTTTTTCAAACATGTGGTTTCTTCACAATACTTTGACGATGTGCATTTTCTTATTTCATAGAACTTTTCCCCAATGATCAAATATCTTCATCATCTTATCTTCATAAGAGAGGTCATTCACCAATGGTACCACCTTTGGATTGAGTACATGCAATGGGTCGGGTATGTACTTCAAAAGTGAAACATAGAATACATCATGTATTTGAGACAAGTTCAGTGGGCGTTCTAGTCAATTGGACACTAATCCAATGCAATCGAGGATATCAAAAGGGTCGATGTACCTTTTACTAAGCTTTTCCTTCTTCCCAAATAACCTAAATCTCTTTCATGGTGATATGTGGAGGAATACCATGTCTCCAACATCAAACTCTAGGTCTCGTCGATGATTGTCAACATAGCTCTATTTCCAACTCTGATCAGATTTGATGTGCTTCTAGATGGTCTTAACGTTCTCTACTATTTCTTCAGCCATTTCTAGACCTATAAGTTTTCTCTCCCCAACAACATCCCAACAAGTCAGTGTTCTGCACCTCTTCCCAAAAAGGGAATCATAAGGATCCATTTGGGTGCTTGAGTGGAAAATGATGTTGTAATAGAACTCAACCAGAGAAAGATATTGATCCCATATTCCTTTTATGTCCATTGAGCATGCTCTCATCATGTCCACAAGTGCTTGGATAGTCTTCCAGGATTGGCCATTAGTGTGAGGATGATAAGACGTACTAAATTTTAGCTCAGTATTCAGTGTGTGTTAGAGACTCTTCTAGAACATATAGGTGAATCCTAGATCTCAATCGGATACAATCGATAGTGGTACACAATACAACCTAACCACTTCTATAATGTATATCCATTCCAGTTGAGCCAATGATAAATCCTATAGAATTGTAATGAATTGTGTAGTCTTTGTAAGACGTTCCACAACAACCCAGATAGCATTTTTTTCGTTTGGATGTCTTCAAAAGTCATATAACAATGTCCATGGTAATGTTATACCATTTCCATTTTGGTATGGGTAATGTTTGCATCGTCCCTGTAGAATTCTCTCTCTCATCCTTCACTTGGAGACATGCTAGTCACTTTTATGTATACTTTTCAATCTGTTTCTTCATATTATCACACCAATAATTCTCTAAGATATCTCAATAAATATTTGTGTTTCATGGATGAATAGAGAATTCGAATAATGTGCATCATCCAAAAGTTCATTCTTTAACTCCAGATTTGATATAACACATAGTCTTGACCCAAATATCACAATTCCTTATTCATTAACATTGCACTCTGGGGATTTCCCTTGTTTAATAGTTTCCACTTTCTTCTACATTACCACATCATCCTTTTTAGAATCCATTAAAATTTCCAAAAGTGATGATTGAGCAATCATTTGTGAAAGGATTGAGGATTTTCTATTCTTTATAATTCCCATGTCAATCTTTAATATATCTAAGAATATTGGATCCTTTTTAATTCTCTTTAATGATAGAATCATCTGGTCATTTCTACTAAGAGCATTTGTCACCTTGTTCTCATTCCCAGGGTGGTAATAGATTGAGCTGTCTTAGTCTTTAATCAGATCTAACCATCTTCATTGGTTCATATTCAACTCTTTCTGTGTGAATATATACATGAGGATTTTGTGGTATGCATATATATCACACATCTCCCCAAAGAGAAAATTCCACCTCATTTTTAATGCAAAAATAACAACCACCAACTCTAGATCTTGTGTGGGACAATTTTGCTCGTGATGTTTCAACTGTCCTGAGGCATAGGCAATGACTTTGTCTTTTTTCCTCAACTTCCATCAACTGGAGACTTAAAAAAATTCAAGATGAACATTCCAACAAACTTCAACCTATGATTCAACACTTATAGATGTTTTTTCCTAATGATTTAATATAATTTCTACTGGGGACTCAATGTTCTTGGAAAACATAAAAGAGATACTAATGGGACATGAATTTAAATACATTATAGAATTCACAACATGGAAGTAGTGGTTACATGTTATTCATTCATCATTATCCATATTATAATAGGACTTCTCATTATCCCTTGATCTTAGAGATTGTTGATGCTCATCACACTTCTTATCCCTTGCAATAGAGCATTGTCTTGGGCAATACCCAAATTCTATACATTTATAGAATAGAATAGTACTCAATGCCATAGATGGAACTTTTTTTCCATTCATAAAATTATCCATCTTTGTGCAGAAATTAGCTACTTTGTTTCCTTCCTTTCCACACAAAAAACATATCCTAGTCCCCTTTTGAAATTTCCCTTGGTGCCTCTTTATAAAATTGTTGCATGAAGGAAATTGGGACTTCTTTCCCATATCACCTTTGTCAGATATACTTTCATGAGATTTCATCTTCCTCTGCCTTGATTTCCATGGGCATTCAGCAATGTTCCAATTGTTAATCATGATTTTTGATAGCTAGTTTGTCATAATCATGATATGTCCTACTTGAGCTCTCATTTGATTGGGAATCTCATTAGGACATTCATCACATTGCCCTTCGCATCAGTTTTCAAACATATTTCTCATATTACCATCTATTATCTAGAATAAAAGGAAAATTATGGATGAGTATCTTAATCATTTGAACACATAAATGGTAATTCAATAACATTAAACGGATAACTTATAAATTACATTTATTTCCATAACTTATAAATTTCTAAGATATAATCTATATTATCCATGATCTATTTCCAAACGTATATTATAATGGTATCTTTTGGTCCCTTAATAATTTTTCATACTAATCTTATGAATATGGAAAATAATATCCCTCAGGACCGTCGAACCAAGAGTACAGCAATGCGTGTTGTCATGCACCAGTTCCCATTTGAGTCTTCCTCAAAGCAGTGTTTTTGTGTTTTACCCCTAGATAGATCTGTGCCAGATCCACCTCTACTATTCATATCTAAATTGGGATGTATTTTCTTGATAATCCACTTAATCTATAATCACCAAAATTTATGGATTTTTTTCTTATACTTAGTTGGATCCCACAGGCTTTCACTGGGTTTTTCAAATTCTAATCCAAAAAATAACTAAACATATCCTTTGATACCAATTATAACAACCCTAAAATTTATTTCAAATTTAAACATGATTTACTACATAACCTCTCACTTAATACAAGTTTTATTATTTATAGGTCTAGTGTCTTTGGAAATTAGGAAAATTAAATGACAACTTAAGACATAAAATACAACTCTTTATTGAAAAATTATTTTAGCAGGCTACAACAGTCCTTCGTACTTAGAATTTCATGGGATAACCTGAAGACATACATAAGAAAAAGGTGATATATAAGGCCTATTAAGGGAGTAAACAAGTCGTAGAATGAATCAAATAATACATGTTAGGAAATATGCATATCAATGGAGCACAGGGGAAACATGAACATAAAGCAATGATATAGAAGGATTATCATATCATGGAAAAGTGGAAACAACATAAAACATAATATTAGCATGAGACAAGGCTATTTTAAAATGTATTATCATGATTAAACCTTCATTTCAATTTAATTATCATTAGTAAACCCTCATTTCACATGAATTTTCATGAGTAAGCCCTTATTTCACTTGAATTAGCATGAGTAAACCCTAATTTCACTTGAATTAGGATGAGTAAACCCTCATTTCACTATAATTAGAGTGATTAAGCCCTTATTTCACATGGCGTATCATGATACTAAACATTACCAAATACATTGGAGTGCTATCAGGGCACACCCTTTATAAGCATTTCATTTCATGCATAAGTGTGCCACACGGATCATATAACATGGAATCATTCAACATAATAAGTTTTTGTATGATTAGGGAATGTGGAATAAAGACATATAAGCCCTATTAAATAAGTATATATGCATAATGGTGAATAACCTTGAGAGATAAATGATTATGGTATTCACTATATAATGGTTTGGCTTGGAAAATCGCGGTGCAATTTCGACAGCATAACAGTATGACATAAAAATTCAAAAAAATGTTGATGAGAGAGAAAGGTGTATATCATCATATGTACATGAAATGGACAGTAAGGGGGGAATATATATACATGTACCAACATATGTAATTTTGAAATAAAAGGTGTAACATATTGAAAAAACTTGATGAAAGAGGAGAAATGGAATAACTCTTATGAAATTTTGACATGGTAATGGGTGTACATGGGAGGGATTAATGTGAGATAAAAAGGTATCAAATCATTAAAATATAAGGATGGATGTTTAGGGGAGGTGATAAATCATACTCCAAAATTTTTAATAGAAAATAAAATGTTATAATGATATAAAGAAACTTGGACAAAAATGAGAAAGGAAGAAATCCCTTATGAAAATTGGGCATGGTAACGGGTGTACATAATAGTTCATAGGAAGGATAAATAGATTGAAAGGGGATTTAAAAAATTTTACATAAAATGGTAATTAATTAGGATATTTATTAACATATACCATCTTATTAATAAAATAAATTTAAATACATAACATGAAAAAAATGCTTGATAAGAGAGGATGGTGGAAGATCCCTTACGAAATTTCGGCATAGTAATGTCTTAGGTAAGGTTCAAAATGAGGGAGAATAAATGATCCCTCATCCAAATAACATCAAATGGAAAGTAATTTAATGATTATAAAATAATTAAATGATAACCATTTAATATTACATAAACTAAATTCAAATAATATGCTTGTATTTGAAAGGAGGAGACGAAGGTGAGGATCCCTTACATGGAAGTGTGATCCCCAAGGCTTGGGAGAGGCTTGAGAGTGTATTCGAGAAAGATTGGGGTTCCTTGGGAGTATTATATGGATAGGATTCAAAGGATTGTCTAGATCTAAATGGTCTTAGTGAAGAGGAATGGGATAGTGAGTGGGTTTATATACGAAAGGGGAGGGAATTCTTTATTATTAAGGTTTTGGACACTACACATTCAACTACTCAAAACCAAAAACCATCCCATGGTTTTTTTCATGGTTTCATACATAGGGTAGTGGTATCAAATATTTTAAAATGTCAATGTATGAACATATTTAAATATTACTCTTGCTTATGTGGAGGTGAGTAGAACTCTCTTGGAAATCATTTTTAAATGTTAAAATCTATTATAAGTCTTTGAGGGTCCACTAAGGCATCATGAAATTAATAAAACAAATATAAAATCACATTATTTTAATTTTAAAACATATATTGGAATAATAACCTTTTTATATTATTTTATTACATAACTATTAGGTCATTATGATGACATAAAACACATTATATATTTAAATAGTATTTAATTTTTACACAAAAATTCAACTGTCTCGGAAAATTATGAAAAATTAAATATTAAAAAATTTCAACATCCTGAATCCAAAAATAATATTCCTTTTATCTAAATAATTTTTAAAATATTTGAATTTTCACTTTTAAAATAAAAACTGTCCTTTATTGAAAATTGATGGGTTTTAACAAAAAACAGTTTCTAAACCTTAATAAAAATTACATTTGGATTCATCAAAATTATATGATCATTTATATTTAACAAAAAATATATAATAATAATATTTTATTAATATATTATTTATTCCCAAAATTCATTAATTCTTAAAAATAAATATCTTCACTAGAAATACAATTTCAATTTTATCGTATGAAAATATAATTCTTATCAAACTGAATACACAATCATTTATAGAGTAAAAAAATAGGGAATATAATCAAAAATTATAATTTAAATGAGTATTCTTATAAGACTATTATAATAGAAAAATTAACAAAACCTTAGTTTTATATAATAAATTATATATTTATAAAAAGTACCATTTTACCTGAAAATTAAATTTATCAAATTCATTATATTTTTAAGAAAAACTATTCTCATACAGGAATTAAGGGAATAAGACTTTTATTTATAAATTGGATTACACAAAAATGTAACTAATTCCTTGTTACATAACCCCTTATATCACTCTTATAAGACCTAAGGTTAAGGTGTGCGATTTTGACAGACTCTTCGGGCGACTCGGATAACATTGCTTGGGTGGTAGTCACTATTAACATCTACTTCCCCCATAGGTGATTCAGTTCATGCTTAAATTTTTGAAGCTCATATTGGGAATAGGCAAGATCGAATCCCAGTGATGCTAACTACTTTTTAAGAACCAAAAAATGAGTTTGATACGGCTCGAGTCAACTAGATGAGGTCATCCTCTCCTTTATCTATGTCGAATGGAATTTTTTTAAAACCTTATATTTGTACTAGTCATGTGATCACTATTCAGCGACAATATTATCAACTGTAATGATAGTTGACGGTCATTTAAATTCAATTGGATAAAAAAATTAATGTGTTTTCTATATCCATAAGACATTTGATTAAATAAAATAAAGGGAATTTTATTCATGAATTTTTGGGTATTTAAAAAATATCAATATTATCTATAAATACCAAAAAAATATGCATATCAATGATTTCCTGTGGATACTCCCATAAAAAATGTAGATACCCAAAGCTTGACATACATGGACATTACATTACTTTTGCATAATACTTAATACATAACAAAAACAAACACCAAAGGACCGTAATAGTTTAGTGTTTTGGAAACTCAGAATATAATCTTCTAATCTTGGTGAAAGATCTTCAACATCTCCCATAAAGATCTTCATTTTTTTCTTACCTAAAACCATTCTTTATATCATGGGGAAAAGAAAACATATAAAGGGTGAGCTAAAATTCTCATTAAGGGTAATCATCGAGAAAATAAAACAAACCATATACATTTGAACTTCAAAACATGAACATAATATTTAAACATCAAAATCTTGAGCAATGACACAAAACATGGCAGTACGTAAAGAATAGATTGTAAATAAAAATTAACCATGATAAAATAGCATGGGAATAAAACATGAAATTGTGACAACAATTGAGCACATGATATGATTTCCATAGTAGCCAAGGCATTGCTGCCAAGACCATCTTAGTGGACAAAGTCCCTTTCTGAATCGAGTTCACTCCTCGTTCCAGTCATGTAACACTGAACCGGATTTACTTGCTATTACAGCCATGTATATCTCATGAGATATAAATCTTTACCCAATGCATTGGAGGTAGATATAGGTCCCACCCATCTCATATTTAAATCATTCTTACGTGTGCTACAACATAAACATAAATCATTCATCATAACCCAAAGAATAAAATGGGTTTCATAAACATCATCCCATCATAACATAATCCATATAAAACAAATGGATATCATTTCATCATAAGAAAAGTGAAACCATGTAAATCATAGAGACATTATACTTGAAACATACACATATGAAATAATGTCATATTATATGGAAAATGATTTTGATAAAATACTTGAAATGAATTCTTGAGGAAAATATCCTTTATCCTTAAAAATCATTTTATTTTCACAAAATGCCTACAATTTTAAAAGAAAAGGATTTTGTTGAAAATATTCATGAAATCTTATGGAGTAAGCTTCATGAAAATAAGGCTTTATGAAACTGTAAAAATCCGTTCATGTCGTATAAGTCAAAAAACAATCTTCTCATACTTTTACCGGAAAAGTTAAAAAGTACCTTGTGTGGTAAACAAAAGAAAGATTCCTTACATAACATGTAGTAAAATTCAAAATGGGTAAAAAGGAATTTAAACATATATAAAACCATTTTTAGAAAACATGGATATGGATGATAAATATAACCTAGTAAATACTTACGAATAAATAATCTCGGATAAAAACGATATTGGAAAAGTTATCCCTTACCTTAGGTCTGATATGCTTCGTACGTATCTGAACCTACTGTATAATGATTTACATAACTTCATTGAATTATTACAGAATTATATTCATTGTTATGATATCATATATGGTTCACTTATAACTTTATATTACCCGTTCTTTTGTAAATTCCATGTTAAAGCAGCGTTTTTGGTAAAATCGTTTCATTTATCGTATGTGTTTCGACATGTTGTTGTTGATATTATTACTTATATTTTGATTTACTTAATTCCAGAATGTAAAACATGATTTATATATAATATATATTCAGTATATAAATATATATGATAGATTGATAAATGGAATGAAATACACCGTTCATGGAGACAGTAGGTCGTGCGTACGCATGAACGCTGTTTTCGATTCCTTATTGAATTAAATGGAATTAAGTAAATGAAACATATATGTACATAAATACAGTATCATTATTATGTAATATATTTCATTATTATTTATTATATATACTTTATAATCATACTTGAATGGTTAATCATGGAAAATGATTCTCATCGCGTTCGTGGAGACGGTAGTCCGTACGTACGCACGAGCGATGATATCATTCCCATGATCGTGGAATTGTATTGAAGTGTATGTATAATATTTCAGAATCAATATCACTTTACAATAATAATATATAGTTATTTATTTAAACACTAATACCCATCCAAGTAAGGTGTTGGTGGAAAACAGATTACACCATGGAGTGGAGACGGTATTCCGTACGTACGCACGCGCGGTGATTTCGTTTTCCGTAGGATGGATAGAAGGTGAAATGAGGTTGTTTCATATTTATAACAACATATAAGTATTTAAGTAATACTGATGTTATTACTTTATAATGAAACAACTAAATAATAGGAAGTAGAATAAGAAAGAAACTTGAAAGAGTCGGTAAAAGAGATTATCTCTTCCTCAACGCACCTCCTTTAAAATTCTTCTTAGGGCACTAGAGTTGGTATTTTGAGAAGATAAGAACCTCTATGATGTAACTAGAGAGGTTGAGAAGAGGAATTGGTAGGTTTTGGCCAAGCTTCAAGGCTCAAAATGGTGTGAAGAGAAGAGGGAAGGGGTTCCCTTTTTATAAGGGAGGAGAGGGGCGCCTTTGGAAAAACTTAAAATATTATTTTATAATAAAGTCATATTCGGTTTATAATAGCTCCAAATTGATTTATTTAGAAGATAATGTGATTATGGGTCGAACTCCTCTCAACAAATAGGTTTTAGACAAGTTTAGGTTACTATTTTAACCTTATCATTTAGATTTAACTCTAAGTTAAATAAATTAACTTTTACCGTGTCTTCTTGTTTTCTTACACTACATGGTTAATAAACTTACTATAAAAATCCAAACGAACCAAAAGTGGTTTATTATTAATATATATAACCTTATCTAATTCATTTTAATGAACCTTATATTTTTAGGAATATAATTACAAATAATAATATAATATTTGTTTTAAAAATTATTTTATTTCAATTTTGACACTATTTGATAATTTATTTTTTTGAAAAACATAACAGCATGATTAGTTCAAACAAAGTTAATTAAATCAATACTAACATGTCATATTAACCTAGAAAATTATTTTAATTCATAAAAAGTATCAAATTACATTTATTTGGGTATTTATAACATCAATTATGTTAATATTTCATTAATAAGGTAATTACTGCATCATCATTGTGTCATAAATAAATTAAATTATTTAATGTCTAAAAATTATAAATAAAATACCATTATGTAGGAAATCTTTATATATTCCTAATTAATATTTATAGTCTAATTTATCTTATGTATAACCCTATATTAAAAATATTTTAGTTATTAAAATTTGATTTTAACTATTTTAACTCTTCTTTAAATAAAATAATAATAAGTGTCCTAATCTAATCCAAGTGGACCTAAATGGTCATATTTTATTCATAAGGTTTTTTTGGTCAAATTAAACTTATCTAATAGAATTAGGACATGTGTTAGGGTAATAATAATGTCATTTTTACCCTTAATTACCCTATTTACTTTTAACCGTGGTAAAAAAAAGTAAAAAGTTACTATTCACCAAAATTTATTTTTATCTTATTGAACCACATTTTACTACTTGATATTAACTGTGTGTCTTGGATTTTCAAAATTCAACTCACAGAAGTGGTAAAATTAAGTTTTATGTAATTTTTCAAATTCTCCTAGGAGGTGGGTAAAAGACGGTCAAAAGTTCAATAAAATTTTTATATATCTAAAATTATTATAAAATGACTCCAATGAATTACATTGAACTTATATAGGTATTATGTATCAATTTTGACATAAAATAAATTTAAATAAAAGAAATAGTAACCCAGTGTTTTCACTATTCATCAAAAATTGAAAGTTTTCAGAAAAATACCAAAAAATCACCCTAGGCTAATTTCGATATTCTGAATCAAAAAATGAAGTCCATTTTGAAAAATAAAATTTTAAAAAGTGGGTATTACTATTCATAATGGCTAGTTTATATAACATATCGTTGTTTAGTGAAACTTGGTATTGCATACAACATACGTTGTCATGGAAGGTCGTGATTGCGTGTAATGCAAGCTAAGTCAAGGATATGTGTAGTGCAAGCTCCTTTTGGTGTGGCGTACAACATAAGACATCAATTAAATTAAAAAGAATATTTTTCGTAAAATCTCAGGGTGTTACATTCTACCCCCCTTAAAATGAATTTCACCCTCAAAATTCATCGGGGTTATAAATGGTTTACTACTCGAAATTTTTAATAGAAACCCACATTGTAAAAAGGAATACCAAAACTTATCTTTAAAAACTAAAGTATGAAACATAACGGTTACCCAAATTAACAAATCACTGGGTTTCCACATAGGAGAACATAGGTGAAAATATGGATATGGAAGAGAAATATAACCATAAAGTTCTGATGGAGAGTGGTCAAGAACATGGCTATGAAAAAGCCAACAATCACAAAGCCATAAATTTGTGATGATCTAAGGTACCATCTGATTCATCAAATATGAGAGTACTAAAACAACATTTTTGGTTTTCAATATCACTTCCCTAATATTGAAGAATTGTTGAATTAAAAGAAATACTTACTTGATTTTGGTACAAGCTCATCGTTATTCGTGACTTGAACAATTTCCACTTCATCTCTTAAAGAAATAAAGTTTAATTTTTCATTCGTGAAGTGTTAGCAGATCATGTGATAGAATGATAGTTCATTCCATCTGTGTCAAACAAAAGGTTAGAAAAATTTATTAAATATACATAAGTCGATTAATAGTATATGGTTCCTAAAATGGACTTATACTTCATATATCATACCACTTAATAAATTAAAACTAATTTATACTAACCAAGGACTTCCTGTAGGCCAGTGGTATGCGATAAAGGCCGGTCACACTTCGGTTGCGGGTTAGATTCCTGCATCCTTGTTCGATGTGACGATTTGTCACCCGTCCTACGGAATATCCTTTTTCTAAAACTATACTATTATAACATTCCAAAAATAACATCAAAAATTTATAGCCTTAAAAAATACTATCTGATGTCTAAATCTTTAGGCTTACCCAAACTCACAGTATAAGGAAAAATATTAATAGAGAGGTCATCTACCAAGCATTTAAATACCATCATTTATCCCCATATATCATAAGATATATCTTGTTGGTCACATTCCAAACATGTGAATACCTTAATCATGTATTACCATAGAACCTTATTGAAAACATGAGTGCTGTCAAAAGTTAACTCTTTCCACATACCAAAATCCCAAAATTTCTATATACTCAAACCATGATATCACTTTGTCCTTATATCAGTCAGGAGCTCATGAATACTATTTCATTATCTCTTTATCCTTTCATTATGCACATATCATATACCTTCCAAAAATATTTGAATAACCTTTCATGGTTACCAGTACCATTCATCATATACTTTCAAAAACTCAAGGAAAGACTATAGTGTAACAATCCTTAGATTTTTCTTTATTCCATAGTACCATACATTATTCTTGATAAACATACAATCATTCCACTACCTTCTTAAACCATTAACCGAGCTTCAACAATTCTTTCAACTCACATATCATTTGTAGTCTCTTTATCATCATCAACATAAATACTACCCATATGACCATGCCGATTCTCTTCATGAGACTTTACCTTAGGGAATTGGTTTTCATAATGCCCATACATTCCACATTTAAAACATCTAATCATTGTTGATGTCTTAGCAATACCATTATCCTTCTTCATGGTGTTAGATGAACCTTTTTCTTTGCACTTACTGGATTTTTTTCCTTCTTTTCCTCACCTAAATCATCTTCCAGTTCCTTTGAAACATTCTCTTTTATGCCTCTTCCCACATGATTTACATGCGGGAAATTGAACTTTCTTTCCTCTATGATCATCATGAAACTCCATCTTTCTCTTATTAGCCGAGTCAGGAAACTTACCAAAGTTGATATTATTGATCATATTATGAGATTTATGATTAGGCATAATAATAATGTTTGTACTTACAAATCCTGTTTCATTTGGTTTCTCTTGAAGAATATCATTCCATTGTTCATCATATCCTCCATTATCATGAATCTTCCTATTTCCAGCCATTTTCTAAAACCCAAAAAGAATATTGTGAGAGGAAAAAATCATAATCAAGGGGGAGTACCTTCAATATCTAACATCTTAGGTTTAATTCTAATATCGTTACTATAATTCTTGGACTATAACCTATACGTATACTTATCCTTAGGGACATCCCTAGACAAACCTTAGAAATATCTCTAGGGATCTCACTAAAGTTTTCGCATCCTAGTTTCCAAAGGTTAACTAAACCTTTCCTCTGATACCAACTGTAGAGACCCAAAGATTGATGTACATGGACATTACATTACTTTTGTTGAATACTTAATACATAACAAAAACATACACCAAAGGACCGTAATAGTTTAGTGTCTTTGGAAACTCGAAATATAATCTTCTAATCTTGGTGAAAGATCTTCAATATCTACCATAAAGATCTTCCTTTTTTTCTTACCTACAACCTTTCTTTACATCCTGGGGAAAAGAAAACATATAAAGGGTGAGCTCAAATGCTCAGTAAGGGTAAGCATGGAGAAAAAAAACAAACCATATACATTTGAACTTCAAAACATGAACATAATATTTAAACATAAAAATCTTGAGCAATGACATAAAACATGGCGTACGTAAGGCATAGATCATAAAGAAATATTAATCATGATAAAATAGCATGGGAATAAAACATGTAATTGTGGTAACCATTAATCACATGATATGATTTCCATAGTAGCCAAGGCATTGCGGCCAAGACCATCTTAGTGGACAAAGTCCCTTTCTGAATCGAGTTCACTCCTCGTTCCAGTCCTGTAACACTGAACCGGATTAACTTGTCATTCCATCCATGTCTATCTCATGAGATATAAATCTTTACCCAATGCATTTGAGGGAGATATAGGTCCCACCCATCTCATATTGAAATCATTCTTATGTGTGCCACAACATAAACATAAATCATTCATCAAAACCCAAATAATAAAATGGGTTTCATAAACATCATCCCATCATAACATAATCCATATAAAACAAATGGATATCATTTCATCATAAGAAAAGTGAAACCATGTAAATTATAGAGACGTTATACTTGAAACATACACATATAAAATAATGTCATCTTAGATGGAAAATGGTTTTGATAAAATACTTGAAATGAATTCTTGAGGAAAATATCCTTTATCCTTAAAAATCATTTTCCTTTCACAAAATGCCACACAATTTTAAAATAAAAGGGTTTTTTGAAAATAGTTATGAAAACTTATGGAGTAAGATTCATGAAAATAAGGATTTATGAAACCGTAAAAATCCATTCATGCCGTATAAGTCAAAAAAAACATTCTTCTCGTACTTTTACTGAAAAAGTTAAAAAGTACCTCATAAGGTAAACAAAAGAAAGATTCCTTACATACCATGTAGTAAAAGTAAAAAATGGGTAAAAATGACTTTAAACATACATGAAACCATTTTTAGAAAACATGGACATGGATGATAAATATAACCCCAGTAAATACTTACGAATAAACTATCTCGGATAAAAATGAGATTGAAAAGTTATCCCTTACCGTAGGTCCGATATGCTTCGTACGTATCTGAACCTCCTGTATAATGATTTAAATAATGTCATTGAATTATTATAGAATCTTATTCATTGTTATGATATCATATATGGTACACTTATGACTTTATATTACCCATTCTTTTGTAAATTCCATGTTAAAGAAGCATTTTGGGTAAAATCATTTCATTTATCGTACGTGTTTCGACATGTTGTTCTTGATATTATTACTTATATCCTGATTTACTTAATTCCAGAATTTAAAACATGATTTATATATAATATATATTCAGTATATAAATATATATGATATATCGATAAATGGAATGAAATACACCGTTCATGGAGACAGTAGGTCGTGCGTACGCATGAATGCTGTTTTCAATTCCTTATTAAATTAAATAGAATTAAGTAAATGAAACATATATGTAAATAAATCCAGTATCATTATTATGTAATATATTTCATGATTATTAATTATATATACTTTATAATCATACTTGAATGCTTAATCATGGAAAATGAATCTCACCGCGTTCGTGGAGACGGTAGTCCGTACGTACGCACGAGCGATGATATCATTCCCATGATCGTGGAATTGTATTGAAGTGTATGTATAATATTTCAGAATCAATATCAATTTAAAATAATCATATATAGTTATTTATTTACACCACTATACCCATCCAAGTAAGGTGGTGGTGGAAAACTGATTACACCACGGCGTGGAGACGGTATTCCGTACGTACGCACGCGTGGTGATTTCGTTTTTCATAGGATGGATAGAAGGTGAAATGGGGTTGTTTCATATTTATAATAACATATAAGTATATAATTAATACTGATGTTCTTACTTTATAATGAAATATCTAAAGAAGAGCAAGTAGAAGAAGAAATAAACTTGAAAGAATCGGTAGAAGAGATTACCTCTTCCTCGACGCACCTCCTTTAAAAATCTTCTTAGGGAACTAGAGTTGGTCTTTTGAGAAGACAAGAACCTCTATGATGTAACTAGAGAGGTTGAGAAGAGTAATTGTCAGGTTTTGGACAAGATTCGAGGCTCAAAAGGGTGTGAAGAGAAGAGGGAAGGGGTGCCCTTTTTATAAGGGAGGAGAGGGGCACCTTTGGAAAAACTTAAAATATTATTTTATAATAAAGTCATATTCAGTTTATAATAGCTCAAAATTGATTTATTTCGAAGATAAAGTGGGTATAGGTAGAAATCCTCTAAACCAATAGGTTTTAGACAAGTTTAGGTTACTATTTTAACCTTATCATTTAGATTTAACTCTAAGTTAAATAATTTAACTTTTACTGTGTCTTCTTGTTTTCTTACACTACATGGTTAATAAACTTACTATGATAAGCCAAACGAACCACAAGTGGTTCATTATTAATATATATAACCTTATCTAAGTCATTTGGTGGAACCTTAGATTTTTAGGAATATAATAACAATTAATAATATAATATTTGTTTTAAAAACTATTTTATGTCAATTTTGACACTATTTGATAATTGATTTTTGTGAAAATCATAACAGCATGATTAGTTCTAAAAAAGCTAATTAAATCAATAATAACATGTCATATTAACCTATAATATTAGTGGAATTAATAAAAAGTGTCAAATTACATTTATTTGGGTATTTATAACATCAATTATGTTAATATTTCATTAATATGGTAATTACTGCATCATCATTATATCATAAATAAATTAAATTATTTAATGTCTAAAAATTATAAATAAAATACCATTATGTAGGAAATATTTTTATATTTCTAATTAATATTTATAGTCTAATTTATCTTATGTATAACCCTATATTAAAAATTTTTTAGTTATTAAACTTTGATTTTAACTATTTTAACTCTTCTTTAATTAAAATAATAATAAGTGTCATAATCTAATCCAAGTGGACCTAAATGGTCATATTTTATTCCTAAGGTTGTTTTTGGTCGAACTAAACTTATCCAATAGAATTAGGACATGTTTTAGGGTAATAATAATATCATTTTTACCCTTAATTACCCTATTTACTTTTAACCGTAGTAAAAAAAAGTAAAAAGTTACTATTCACCAAAAATTATTTTTATCTTATTGAACCACATTTTACTCCTTGATATTAACCGTGTATATTGAATTTCTAAAATTTAACTCATAGAAGCGGTAAAATTAAGTTTTATGTAATTTTGCAAATTCTCCTAGGAGGTGGGTAAAAGACGGTCAAAAGTTCAATAAAATTTTTATATATCTAAACTTATTATAAAATGACTCCAATGAATTACATTGAACTTATATATGTATTATGTAAAATTTTTACATAAATTAAATTTAAATAAAATAAATAATTATTTAAATAAAAAGTCGGTTTTTAAATAGTAAACCAGTGTTTTCACTATTCATCAAAAATTGAAAGTTTTCAGAAAAATACCAAAAATTCACCCTAGGATAATTTCGATATTTTGAATCCAAAAATGAAGTCCATTTTGAAAAATAAAATTTCAAAAAGTGGGTATTACTATTCATAACGGCTAGTTTATATAACATATCGTTGTTTAGTGAAACTCGGTATTGCGTAAAACATACGCTATCGTGGAAGGTCGTGATTGCATGTAATGCAAGAAAAGTCAGGGATGCGTGTAGTGCAAGCTCCTTTTGGTGTGGCATACAACATAAGACATCAATGAAATTAAAAAGAATATTTTTCATAAAATCTCAGGGTGTTACAAAAAATATCCTTCACCGTCATAGAATAAACTCATAGTCCATGTTCATAAATCACATTCCCTAAGACTTTCAATTCTTGTATCGAGAAACTATATTTCAATAGAATTATATAAAAAGGTTGACTCCTCAGGATTTTAAAATCCGAACTCAAATGGTGATCTTGCTCACACTCAAATCTCTAATAAACCAAAATTCCATCCATGAAAACTAACACAATCGTTTCAAGATACTGATGAGATATTCAGGTCATCATAGACATAAATACTTTACGATCATTATCCAAATCAAATGAATTGAATGATATTCCTTGGGTCCATACCTGCTCCTAAAATCCATCTTCAGAATATCAGTCTCCTAAAATATGATCTAATGATAATATGATATAAGATCAATATTAGAAAACCACATTCCCCCATTAACTGATAAATAAAATCATCCACATGGTGAAAATGATACTTACTATTAACCATCCCCAGGTGTAACTTATGATTGTTTATAATCAATCAATGTCAACCATTACCATTCTTAGAAAAGTAAAATGGGTATTACCATGGTTAAAAAATGGGGTTAATGGAACCATTAATCATTAGATCACCAACTAAATCATGATCTCTTTTAGTTCCATTTGATTCCATATGATAAGAGGGTATTGAGATCAGTCGTGTACCTAGAACTAGATCAATCGTGTTCTCAACCTCCCTTTTTGGAGTAAGTCGGTGATATCATCTAAGAAAACAGTTCGAAAAACCATGAAAGCCAAAGGAATATAACCAATAGAGAAGATACCATTATGATCAAATTAAATAGTAGATAGAAACTCTTATCCTCTAAGTGGGAAGGTCTAGAATTTATGACCTTGGATCCCACTCTTCCTGAAACACCTCGGAGCACGCGTTGATGGAAAGGAATGAAAAAAGATGATGAGAAAAGTCAACATCATTCTAATGAGTGATAAGAGAGTCAATCCCAATGATGATGTCAAATAGGTCTATATGAATAGTAAGGAAATCACAAAGTTTCTTTACATCATCTATCGATAGTGAACAAGGACACTAAAAACCCTTCTCTTTTCTCTTACCAATATGTGAATCGAACTCCCTGACAATGAAATAATAATCTTTGGAATATTTGAAACTGAATATAATGGTTTTTAATAAATGAGTGGTTGGAACCGGTATCAAATAAATAATTCACTATAGTAGATGCAGTAAAGAATGTACCTCTCACTGTCATTGGACCTATCTTGACCTCCATCCTAAACTTATAAAAGGCATGAAAGTGATTACTCATGAATCTTGTAACAGGATCCTTGTATAAATGGAATCATCAAACTACATATTTGTGCCTTTTGGAGCTAAAAATCCCTTATAATAATGTGGTGTAGGAATAACCAAAAAGAACCTCTATATATTACCATATCAGCCACAACCATTGCACATGTTTATATGCATGGAATAAGAAAAAAAATTATTCATGGTCATTCTACATTGTTATAAAGTGTGGGGAGCACTATTAGATTTCACTAATGTTGTAGACGATTCCCACTACTGATAACCATCTGCACAACCCCTATAATGATTTTGACACTTCTTCTCCATCCCATGTGCACCATTGAAGCTATCACTATATGGATGGGAAGTCAATGAACATAAATCCTTGGAATCCAAATCCATATTGTCCATCACTTATATATATATATATATATTGTCTTTGAATTAGTATAAAGATCTAGAATGAATACATATGATCTTATTTTTTGTCACAAACCCTTAAGGCACATTTAAGCCTTCAGCTGGTCATTCTTCACTACCTAGATTGAAATAAAAAATATCTTATTTAATCTATTGGTGTATGCTAACATTAATCTCTCTCCCTACTACAAAGATAGAACTTCTAGAAACTATTCTATAATTAGAAACTCTTGGAATAACTATTTGAAGAAGGTCATAAAATCCTTCCAGTCCAAGACATAGTACCTATATTCCTTTACCATGGATGATCACCATCACTTTATACGATCCTCAAGATAAAATAAAAGACACATTACATTAATATTGTCTAATTTATCCATGAAATCCAAGATTTGATCAATCTTATATTGTCATTCCTTTGCCTCTTAGGTCTCATTTGTACCTTTAATGTATGGTAGTTTCTTGTATAATAAATTCTATGATCGATCAATTTATACCTTAGATCCTTGTTATACCACAAAAACTATATTCTGAAGGTGGGGTAGATTTTAGACCCCAAAACAATCTGTTAAATTGGTAGTCTCAAAAATATTCTGATCTAAATGCAGAATACCTTTAGGAGGATTCACTTCACCATCCTGTGGAACCCATGGAAGACCTATCGAAGAAATATCCCTACACACAAAAAGAGAAAAACAATTATAAGAATAGAAAACATATGTTCAAACTAAAAAACAAAAATAAAAAACTAAGATTAAGATCAATAACTCAACAATAGATATAGATAGCCCAACATCCTATGGTAACCTGATTCTCTTCATGGTAATAACTATCAAGGAACTCACTATAACTAACATCTAAAGTCCCAAAAACCCTATACCCCATTTACTGACTTCCTATGACTAAGCACAGCAAATCCATTGATATAATTCTGTAACTAACTAACATAGGTTGTACTGAAACCTAGCACCCAACCTAATCTACCACATACCCAATTTGCATTCCCGATCCCCAAGGGTGGGTAACAAGCACCCATGATTGAATAAAACAATCATAGGGAGTCATTCCACCAAACCTAATATAGATATCACTACTTATATAAATGTATAGAGTATAAATAAATAGTGGATGAAAAAATAATAAAGTATACCCCATAAAAAAAATATTCCAATATGAATTGTAAAAATTATGTAGTTATAGAGCCCAATGTATAATTACAACATTAAAGGGAAAAAATAGAAAATGACTACTCCATGTGATAGTGTGGGAACACTCCAACTATATCACTACTATTTACCCATGCTCTATTGAAAAAACCCTCACCACCACATTGTGACACTGATCCATTTCCAGTATCAAAATGCATAACCCAGTATACACAATGTCGATTTCATGTGTTGGGTGTGTGATAAAAATGATCAATAGGATCCCGAAATAGTGTTTGATGATAAGAATATATATATATATATATATATATAAATAATAGTATAATATTCTTTAATTAAAATAGATATTATAATAAGTTAGATAGATATTATATCAAAAACATGGTAAAAGATTCTCCTTTTTCCCACAGTTCTAAATAATCCATGTAAAATAGTTTATATAATATAATATATATCAAAGTTTACAATCAAATCCATGGAGTGAAAACCAAAACACGAGTAAAATTACTCCATGGATCAATACATTCTAGGCTATGTTGAACACTCATACCCAAACATAGAAAATCTCTCACATAAAGTCCCATGATATATGCATTGAATCTTGATAGAAGAGGAACACCACAAAAAGTGAACATCCCAAAAGTTTCTAACAAGTACCTTAAACAATAGTCCTAGGGGTCATAAGAAAACCCCATGAATTCACCCCTTCACAGTATCAATAGATAAGTCCTATTTCTAATCATTTTACTTAAGTACACAAGGTATCTCATGTGCTAAATTTTCCAAATCATTTCATTTAAACCATACATTGAAAATCATTTCCTAAATAAATTTTACAATGCTTTGAAAATTAATTTTATTTTACCAAAACAATTGGGAACCATATTTTATCAAAAACAAATTTACATACACACAATACAACCAATAAAAAATTCAATTTCATTTATAAATGAATTTTTAAAAATAGATTTGACGATTCAACTAGGCCATGATATGATTCGAAACCCGAACTGGCCCACCACATACTTGAGGGAATCCCTAATTATCCTAAGTTGACAAAAAGGACAAAGGGTATCTAATATATCTATTCTTCATGTATCCACCCTCAAAAGATAAGAAAAAACATTGATATAAGGAATAACCGAAAAAAAAAAAGATGAAAACTAACCAAAACACTTATAATACATAATTGTTCAATACAGAGATACATGATAAGCTAAATGAAACAAAAATAGAAGAATAAGGAGGAAAAAATACTAGAGCCAGTTTTTTATACAAGCTACTAGTCTGATCAGCATCTTGTTATAACACTAAGGTCATCACCATGATCCCAACAACCATACACTTCTAAGGAAGATGAAACTAGATCAAACCTAAAAAAATGACCTGAAGAAACATACAAAATAAATGAATTCTATATACCCACCAAAGTAAGTATATTTGGTTTGTTCATAGGGTAGGTGGATACCACCATTTTTCTATTTCAATTCTATTATTTAAGAAAACAATTATGATATTTTGAAAAAAATACGTCAAAAATAGGTTTTCATGTTCAATTTAAAATAATTTTAGGAATACATTATTAAATTATGTTACTCTTAAGAGATCCCCTTTTGAAAAAAATGAAAAAATTGGAGATATTTTAAAAAAAATCCAATTCCAAAGGAAAACAAAATTTTATTGTAAACACTAAACTTTTGAATATTTAACCCACCCAAGAATTCAAATATTTTAAAAGACTATTTTTAAATGAAGAATTCCATTTCAAAATCACTCCCTAATTTTTATTTTGAAATCATATATACAATTAACTCAATATAAACAAGTAAAAAGGGGGAAATCATATTAACATGACCAAACAATGGTCATAATGGAATCCCTTAAACAAATGGAATAATATAATTCAACAACATGACTAATCCATAAATGATCATGCTTGAATCAATTCCATCCAAGAAATAAGTTATACACATTCCAACATATACATGAAATAAGAATATCATATTTACATATGATGAAGAAACATTATGAGGTCTATTAGGACAACACAATACACACAAATGTGGACCAAACATCTAAAAGTATAATTGTCACACATACATCTAATGAAACTATATAATAATTGTTCTTGGTAAAGAACCCAAAATATAGGTGTTATGTACAACTAAGGGTTTTATAGGTTGTGAAAAACCTAAAATAGACAAGAAATGTCCCACTACACCCCCACTAGAGACGTTGGTCTCATAATAGAATAATAATGGAGGTATACCATGAACAATAATTTCATCACATGAAAATAATAATCCCCTAGGTATAAAAAAATAATATCCTTCCCACCCGCCACACATCCCTAAAGGAGATACCTAAAACATATGAAAAACATGTTCTATATAACAAAGAAAACATCACATCAATATCCATAACATCAAAAAAATAATAGGGGTAATCAAAGGGAATAATGAACAATTAACACATCAAAAGATTCCAATTAGGATTTCAATTTTATACATATAACAATTATATATAAGGAAACCTTTTTAAAATAATTTGGAATTCTAAAAAATCTTAAAAAAACATAATCATTATTAATTTCTACATGATTATTCTAGGGTGACTTTATTTCACTTTTTAATTCAAATCAACCCTTTAAAACATGAATGACCCCTTTTAACAATTAAAATAATTCCCAAATTTAAAAAATCATTTTTCTTAAAACACCATCATAAAGTGTTCTTATTTAAGAATACCATACTTAGAATTTTATCAAACAAGGTAAGTGCATAGAAAATACAATTTCACCAGAAGATATCATTTCTAGAATAAAATTCCACCCATTTTTCATGTAAAATTAAATAAATGTCAATTAATGATTTTGAAAAATATCCCTAGATAGTCCACACCATGATCTAATATGAAAAACATTGATGTATAACTCCCAAGAAATAATGGAAATCTTGAATAAAAGAAAATTAAATGGGAACACCAACCTCAAGAAGAGGAAAATTTCTCTTTCATCAAAATACATCGAACAAAACTCCTACCAAGGATCACATCCATTTAAAAAACAATCCCTAAAAACACCGTAACATATAAAATTGAACAATAATGATTCCTAGTGTTAGAGGATTTTGAGAAATAATGTGTAAACATGGGGATGAAATGATAGATACTCATATATCTTTATTATTTATAAGAATCATTGAGAAATCTTCTATAATCCTCCAAGGATGAGGTTTGATGGAGGAATATTCCCTATGGGAAGATATAGGGTATGATGGTTTTTTTGGGGTGGAATATGGGAGATTTATAAATTTAAAAGAAAATGAAAATACAAAATACCCCCCCCCCCTATCTTGAATATCCCACACAGTGACCCAACATAGTTTTCCATACTATATGAAAACCATCTAGGTATCCTCTATTAAGTGTTAAAAAATCATTATACATTTACCACACAATTATGGAATCCATTATCCAAAACCATTTTCTCCCAATTTACCCACAAAATAGGTAACATGTATTCCCCTTGGAATCTTACATAGTTTACAAACCGTAAACCCCATGAAACACCTATAGAACTCCAAAGTTTTACCTAGACCACTCTAGAAATTATTGGTAAAAACTACAAAAGGATCAGTAATAATAAAGTAACGGAAATTAGTGTCACAATTCCCCCACCATTCCACATTATACCCCCAAAATGTAATAGTAAAATGTTTGACAACTAGTAATTCCATGAAAAACTCTATCTTAGTGAGTGTTTGATTACCACCAACCTCTCAAACCCCAAAATGAAGGATACTGGGAATGAACCCTAAAATTCAATATTTAATAAAATAATAATGTAATAGTATTTAATAATGTAATATTCAACACTAAATGGAATTGACACATTTATACCTAACATAGTGCTCCCCACTATTGAAAATTTACCAACACTAGTGGAACATTAACTAGTTGCAACCAAATGATTTGTCATATATAAAGATGCATGACTCAATAAACTGCAACAACCATCTCTCATCACCACATAAGAGAACAAAAACTTTAGAAAATCCAAGAGGTCACTATACCCAATCAACATCCCAAAACTATAGAATCTCAAATGGATATAATAATGAACATCACCCCCCCCCCCATTTAGTTTAATATAAAATTATGGATCATTGACAAAAAAAATCCTTCAAAACATGAGAGATACACATAGAAACCACATTACCTAAATCTAAAAATGGAACTATGAAGCACCAACAACCATAGAAAGATAAATGGATAGTAGGAGAATAACACAAGCAATGAACTTTCCAAAGGATTTCATGCTAAATCATTAAATCATAAGGTGTCTCAAAACAAAAAAAACAAAAAAAAGGTCACTCCTTACTAAGAAAAAATAGGGTTATGACTTAGGGTTAATAACTAGAATATTTGGGTTTTCAAATAAATTTCACTAGAACACAATCCTATGGTAATTAAAATGGATACATACAACATATCAGCATCCCTAGACCAATCAAAAACAAAACCGCCCCTGAAGCATCCAAGCATGAACTCTAGATTCCACCCATGTCCAAAATAATGAACAAAAAAAGGAATATGGTTTACACCATACATGTGAACCAAGAAAAAAATGATCGACAAACATATAAAAATATTCAAAGGAAGGATAAAAATATGTTTCATATATTTTATTAAAATGAATCTTGGCACAGAAAATATTGGAGAAGGTCCCAGACAAAAATACATAATTGAAAATGATGATCATCCAAAATAAATATAATATTCCAACCTTCCATTGTATGTAAAAAAATATAACATAAAAAATTATAATGAACTATGTATGACACATATTCTTATGCATAGACATCCCATAGAACTGTCAAATGTGACCAACGGAGCCATACAAATTTCATGTCTTCAAAGCTAAAGGAATAAATGTTTGAACATTATCGGACTTCCTAAACTAGAAACACCAAACTAGATTCCTCTTTGTTGAGACTATAATAATAGGTTGAGAGGGAAAATAGAACATTATCACCATTTTACTTACCCTCCATGCTGGTTTTACCATCATTACGAACTCTAATAGAAAACAAAGAATCAAATTTGATAGTTCTCTCTTCCAAAATTGCATCTACAACTATGTCATTTAAAACTAATTCATAAAAAGTAGAAAAGGATAAATATAGCATTGAAAAATTCAGATATGGGAATAGGAATTTATAAAATAAACATGCATTTTTTTCATTGTTAGAAGTAAACTCTATAGAGAAGGGAACCACGCTAGGGAAATGATTGAAATATTATTTCCATAAATGATCACATTGAGGAATACCAAGACACTCCATTTCCTTTTCAACTCCCATTTATTATAGATAAAACTGTCGAATGAATGCATCCATTAAATATCAACTAGATATATCCTCAAACGGTTAGGTATGAATGTTGTGTGTCTACTATCCTATATCCAAACCTTGAAAAAAAGGAATGGTACACCTCACCCTAGAGTTTTCAAGAGTTTGTAGTGATATAAAACTCTACTAAACCTTACCTATCCACTCAATCACATCTTGGAGTCATTTATTTCCATAGAAAACTAAAGGGTACCAGTTTTGAAACTCTCACACATTATCCATGACCTGAGAAATAAATGTCTCTTCTATTCCATCATGAGTCTGGGTAGGGAAATAAATAGGAATGATAACTCCCTAACAACTAGCACAACAACCCGAGGCATTCTTATCTTGAATTCTCGATTCCAAAATGGTGGAAAATTCTAAAAAATATGAAAATATGTAAAATAGATCAATCAAAGCACATTAAAAATTTTCAACACTATGAAAAATAACATAATCAAGAAAAACAACAAAAAAACTACAAAACACCTAAAAACTTCTACACATGGTTACCACATACCAAAAGGATCTATTTAGAGGTCGGAAGACACATTTAAAATTACTTTCAAACATTTATCACCAAAAACCCAAAATAATTTTAAAACTAACCCAGCCTTTTATTTTCTATTAACATGGTTTTGACACATTTTGTAAGAAAACATCAAATAACACAAAAAAATTTAAAAAATAATCATCTAATAATCTAAGAAATTCATTCATTGAAAACTGACCCAACCCAAATTCATTTACAAGGGTTCAAAATTTATTCCTAGGAAACCAACTTAACCAAAACATGGTTTCAAAAATAACATAGAGGCAAAGCATACTACATTGCTTAAATGCAGCTTCATAATTCAAAAACCCATAATATAAAAATCCATAGAAAATGCCCAAATAATAAAAAATAGGATAAAATAATAAAAGGAGATAAAATAATTCAATTTCCCAATTTTCACCACAACATATGGTATAGGAACACAGTTTATTAGAACATGCACCAACCATGTGAGCGCCATTGTATGATTATCTAGAATTATCGGCATGGTCTATGCATCCTTTTGCAGATCATGCACCTTAACCGAACTCCCCTTGATATCCGTTAAATTTTCACACTTAATGGGGTAATTTCTCATGGAATCTCCCAAAACTCCCTACAACTCAAATTATTGTAACTCCATACCATAACCTCCCAATGAGAATCCACCATAGCCTCAAAAGGATAAGAAAATTCCTGAATTTTTATGGAAACATGAGATACGATGTATGAATGAGCTGGCTAAGAACATTCTCAGACCTACCACTCAAGTCTCAATGGTCGTAACATATTTCTATAACTGACCCCCAAGAAACATGACGGTGTGTCTAAAGAACAAAATAACCTTTCAGTAACCGAAATATTCTAATACAAATTTTTTAATGAACCAAACTTGGCTTCCATGTGAACCATCACCTTAACTGGCTTGCCACATATCTGATAAGAATCAATGATCTACCTTGGATGACGATGATCACTAAGGGTATTGATTATAAATAGTGGGTAAGGATTCACCAAAAAAATATAAAAAACAACATTTAAACAATGTATAACCTAAATAAAAAATATAAAAACACACTAAAACACTTATAATAAATTTTCATTTAACAAATTTGTACAAAAGAATCTAATTAAAACAAAAAACATAAGACTAAGGAGGAAAAACTAACTTGATCAAACTTATTGTACCAATGAAAGTTTCATTCACCATATCCTCATGATACACATTTCCCCACCATGATACTAAAAACCATCTGCTTCAAAGGAATATGACAATAGATCCAACCTAAAAACTCACTACCTAAAAAGACCTCCACAAGACATCAAGACTATATACCCACAAACATGAGTATGGATGATGTGAGTCAAAGATATTAGTATATCACCATGAGTCCATTTCACTAATAATATTTTAAAAAACCAATTGTGTTACTTTGAAAACAAGCTGTGGGAAAATAGGTTTTCCATTTCACTTTAATAGAATTGTAGAACTACATGTTTAAAACATGCACTTATTCAAAGATACCCTTTCAAAAACTATTTCACAAAATTGGTACTATTTCAGAATAAATCTAATGCAAAGGTAATTAAACATTATCATAAACACTATAATTTAGAAAAATAAACTTCCACAAGGATTCAAATATTTTGAAATCAACTTTTTGAAACAATCATTGCATTTGAAAACCAATTCCAACTTTTTCTTTGAAAACATAAAAACACTCAACTCAAATAAAATAAGGATGCAATGGAAATAATGATACCAGCATAAATACAAAGGTTATAATGACTGAATGGCCCAAAACCCTTTCTTTTTTATTGATTTTCTAATAACCCCATTTAAAGGGATGAAGGGGAACCCATACATGGCCTGTAGGCTTAGGAATTACATTGCCCGTAGGCTTGGAGAGATTACATGACCCGTAGGTCTTAAGGAAATCTAAGAGACTATGACTACATGAAACTTTCTCCTCCCCAGCATTTGCGTCGTGATCAGCTCTCCACCTTTTCATGACTATTCGGCTAGCATGTCAATGTGCAGAGGTGCACAAGAGTGGTGCCGATGACAAATGTCATACCCTCTCATTATTCCAAGTCTATTTATCCCTGCTACGGTGGATGCACCCTGCTCTTTCCTCCTCTAGAGCGGTTCCTTGTAGAATTTTTCTGTGAAACTACAAATCAGGTGGCCCTAAAGGCCTTGAGGTGGAATAAAGGCTATGAATTGGCCCGAAAGCCTTACTGACCCGAATTCATGGGAGGAATGAAGGCCTAATGGACTCCAAGCTCAACCTGATGGCCCGAGGTGAATAGTTTCGGCTATTACAGTAACTGCTGTAGTAACTGCTACAGTACCTGCTACAGTAGCTGCTCCAATAACCGCTACAATCTGGTACAGTATCCCCGAAATTATGTCACTGCCAAGTTTTGAACCTGGGTCTCATGGATGCACTTATAGATACCTCACCAACTAGGTTGAGGCTCATGTGCCAAAGGTTATAATGAATTCCATTAAATAGATGGAATAAGACTAGTCAACAACATGAATAACCTAGAAAGGATCACACATGAAAAAATTGCATCCATGAAATTAACTATTCACATAAAAAAAACATAAATGAAATAATCATAACATATATATATTGAATGAGGAAAAACTATAAAGACTAACAAGACTACATGAGACACAAAAATGTGGACCTTATTGTAGAAGGATAATGGTCTTAAATCCTTCCACCAAATCTCTCTAATCATTATTCTTAGTGGAAAACCCAAAATACATGTGTTACATATAACTAAGTGGGGTCTATCTAATGAAACCCCCCAACTATACCAAAAATTTCCCACTACTCCCTAATAGTAACCTTTGTCTCATCATAGAATATTTTCGGTGTTGGGATAAGAACAATAACATAATAACATGAAAATAAAAATCCTCAAGGGCTAACACTACAATTACATCTATCCCACCAACTACAATACCCTCAAGGTGATCCTTAATACATAAGAACAAAAATATTCACACAACCAATAATATTTCACATGGATAAGCCCAACATCAACAAAAGCAAAGGGGCTCAGCAAGAGCTCAACCAAAAATCAATACATCACAAGGTGCCAACGATGTCGTCACTAATATAAAAATGAAATATTCATTTAGAATACATCTTAGAAAAAGTTTATACCAACATAGTTCCACAATAAAATATAATCATTAATAGTGAAACCACACAATTCAAGGGAGACTTCATTTCAATTTTTAAATCCAAATGACCTTTTAAAAAAATATTTTAATGTTTTTCATTCTAGAAATAATGAAAATATTATACATTAAACTATATTATTACAATTTTATATTTTATTGGTTTTTATGTTTTAGATTCTACATAATTAATTTAGAAATAATAAGTATTAAATTAATAATGTTAATAATTAGAGAATTTTTTACCGTAAAAAAATATGAATGATTAAAAAATTAATAATAAGAAATATAAATATTATAATAGTTCATAGATTATAAAATAATTATACAAGAATATATGTATTGTGAAATATAAAATTATTAATGGAAAACAATTTGTGTGTTTAAATATAAATTGAGAAATAAAAATAATATAATAAATAAAATTTAGGTTGAAATAAATATAACTAAGATAGCTACAGAATATTCAAAAATAATAATAACAATAATATAATGTATGAATAATATGTTACTTATGATTTGTATATTATACATTGAATTTCATAAGGACTTATTATAAAATTTATATTTTTATTAATATATAAGATAGATAAACTATACGTGATAATTTTTAAGAGGAATATTTATGTGATATAAATTCAATTAATATAATATTTATTGTGGTAAAAATTGGTAGGATTTTATGTTTGAATAACATAAAAAAATTAATGTAATAAATAAAAGTAATAATAGGGTAATGTAAAATATTTTATAGTTTAATTCACATATATATATATATACACATATATGTATATATGAAAAATACAATATAATAATTCACTTTTAAAAATGTGTTAATGTATAAAAAAATATATGTATAGTAGATTAAATATTTAAAATTATAGAGTTAAAGGTTATATATATTATATAATATATATATAAGAAACAAATTGTAATATTAATAAAATTAATAATAAATAATGAAAAAACTCCAAAAAAAATTTGATATCATTATCTCCTCCATCACGACAACATATAATAATCCTCCCTAGAAACCCAGTGCTGCATTTGGGCTACAATCTGCTGACTCCTTTTTCCCCGGCACTGTCTCGGGCCACCCTTCTACATCATTTTCAACAACAAACCTACCATTCCAACATTATCCCCTACCTCTCAATTAAATACCATCGAAATCCCATATTTTCTTCATCTACCTAAAACACGGTCTTATTAAAAGAATAAAAAGGGAAGTTGAATGGGATGACCTAATAAAATTAGGTCTTCATGAAATTATAGGGTGTGGAATAGGTGATCGACCAAATAGGAGAACTCAAAACCCTATCATATACTCCCCCATAAAACTATAAATCCATAATATAGAGTAGAAAACATAGCCAAAAATTAAAATAAAAATAATATTAAATGATGACAATAAATATGTGGTTGTATATTCTTACTTTGATAGTGAGGAAGCCACTTATAGGCCATCTAATATTACCTATGGGTCACACATAAAATGGGGTCATGAAAAGAACCCAAAAAGCATACTCAGAATTGGCTTTGTAAAGGATAGAATTCTCTGATGAATCCCATTAAATCATCATCAAAAACCAATTTATTTTATTTTAAATAAAACATAAATGAGGGAGATGATGGATTTTAAGGTTTCTCCTTTGAGAGGAAGATCTACTAAGTTGAATTCATTTTCATTGGCTAACAGTACCACAATATGGGATCAATTTTTAAAAAATCTATTTTAAGATGTTTGAAATATTCCCTTCTTTTTATTTAATCGTTGCTTTAATTTTTTTTCAAAATTGTTTTTTAAGGGGGAGATGATATTTTCATGTAATGATTTTAAGAAAAATATTCATTTGATTGGTTTATTTTAAAATATTTATTCATATAAGCCTATTTTTTTTGAAAAAATATAATTTCATAGATTGGTTCTAAGAGATTTAAAATATATCTTTTTTTTAAAAAAGGGATTTATTTATATTTCAATATTTCTAAAATATTTTTTTTATTTGGGATACTCTTTTAAAAAAATCATTTTATGTGAACCTATGTTTTCAAATTTTTTGAATTAAAAAATAAAACTCCCACTATAGGGGAAAATGTTTTAATACATTTCAAATTTAAATGATTTTTCTATGAAATTTTAAATCATTAGTTCAGGTATATCATTTTATGTGTGTAATATGTTTATTGAAAAAAATATTATTCTTGAATTTTTTTCACCTCCATGAATTAGATTCACCCCCTCATGCAATATTTGTAACATTTATCATATGGTCATACTATATTTGAATTGGTATCCCATTTATGTTTTACCATCCAGAGTCTTATTATCATAAATTGTTGGTTTCTTCTTATTGAAAAATATAAATTTATATATATATATATATAAACATATATGTATAACTAAATATATATACACACATCTATATTCACATTTATAAAGATATTATTTATAAATCAAGTGAAAAATAGAATGATCAAAATGTTTTATTGAAATTAGAAGCTTGAACGTTGTAAACATGACAAAGACTAGGGAGTGAACCCAAATATCAGGGGGTATTATCCAACATGATGGGTAGGTCCTATATAGCATTCAGTTTTCTTTGATTACTTATAGTTTTATCCTCCAATATTGTGATGTTATTTCTAAGAAATAACTATAGTCTTTAAAAAATTTATTTTAATTTTTACTATTTTTTATTTACAAGATATTTCCAAGGTTTTACTTGATGCTTGTTTTTAAGACAGTTGATTTTTTTTAATTTCAAATTCTTCATAAGTTTTTAAAAAGGTTTATTTTATTTATGAAAACATGTTATGAATTATTTATAAGAAAATTAAATATTATTTTTTAAAAAAAATTATTTAAATAAAATATTTTAGTTTTTATACAATTAGATTTATATAATTTTTCAATAATTTTTAAGAAATGGTTAACATGATTTTATTAGAACCCCTAACTGAGTTATTTCCTCAAAAAAATGTTTTATAAATGTGTTTCAAATTTATTTTACTTGAGTAATAGTTAATCTGAAGATAAGTATCAATTATGCATATTAAGAAGAGAAAACCTGAATGTGTCTTATAAGTATTGAGCTAAAAATGTTTAATTTAGTAAGATAGTTTTTGTATAATTGGTTCTTAATCCTTTTAAATTATAGACTTAATAAATATTAGAAATTAATATTTTTCAAGTGACATTCAATATTTAATTTATAATATAATATACAGTATTTTTAGCACTAGATATAGGAGTGCAGTTCTGGATCATCCTAGTTTAAATTAAATGAATTGTTTAGAAAACTATTGAGATTAGGATTTCATGGATAATTTAATAGTAAGAAACATTATTTTGAAGTTTCATTGATTATATATTAAGTAGATTCCTTAAATTAGGGTTATATATCATATAGAAACATTTTTTATTAAGTATAGATTTCAACAGACCTTCTATGTATTCATTATCATGGATTTATGAATCAGTCGAGCAATTTTTAAATGGAAAAAAAATTCATTAGTAATTTATTATAATGTTCTATGAGATTATAAATAATATTATGTTAATATAGTAAAACCCTATGTCATAATGACTAGAAAAATAAATTATTGGTTATTAATTATGAAGTTAATAATTTATCAAGGATAATTAAAATTGCATGGGTGAAACTTAATTACAAAAGAGATTGCAATGACTCATGAAATTAATTATTTTTACTATTTTTCATTCACTAAATAATGAAATAAATATACTTAATAATAAATTATTACATGTTTATATTTTACTGGTATTAATTTATTTTTTATATTAATTATTTAATTACTATGTTCTATGTTTTATATTGACAATGTTAATTATTAAAGAATATCATACAATAAATAGATTTAAATGATAAAAAATAAAAAATATGAATTTTATAATATTTTCATAAGGTAATAATTATTATATATGAATATAAGTATTATGAAATATAAAATTAATAATTGGAATGAGTATATAGATTTGAAAGATAATTTGAGAAATATAAATAATATAAAAACAAAAAATTTGTATGAAATAAATATATATAATATAATAATAGTTTATTCAATAATAATAATAATGAATGAATAATTTTACCTATGATGTTATATTATACCTAAAATTATATAAGGTCTTATTATAAAATTTATATTTGTATAAGGTTTTATTATTCAATATAAGTAAGGTATTCAGATCACCTCAAGGCCTTCAGGACACCTTAAGTGTAGATGAAAAACCGACAACCTACAAGGAACATGCTTTATAGGAAGAATAAGCAAGGGGAATTCACCATAGAATAATCTAAACGGATTACAAGAATGAGAGGGTATGGCACCTTCCATCGGGATAAGCCTGTGCAAGCATGGGAATGCCTATCCTAATATCCATGTGAATGTGGAGAGCTGATTTGATGATGAAGATGCTAGGGAGGAGCAGTTCTAAGTTGTTAGACTGGGTTGTATGTAATGTTTGAAGCCTACGGGAAATGAATTCCTCTATGGCCTATGGGCTATGTAATACTTACACCTACGGGACTTATAAGGGTTCCACCTCACCCCTTAAAAGGTGGATTATCAAAAGTCGGTAAAAAAAGAAGGCCTTCCAGCCATTGGATGGATATTTATACTATTCGGTAACATAACAAAATTGTATGTGACAATATAAAATGTGTATACTTAGGAGTTATCAATTAAAATAATCTGGTAATTATTGTGGAAATAATTGTTAAGAATAAATGTTTGAATAAACGAAAACAAAATTAACGTAATCAATAAAATGAATTTATGATACATTAGAATATTTTATGATTGAATGAATATATATATATATATATATTCAAAATACAATTTTTTAATAGGGTGATAAAACGTGTTAATATATAGATATATATAAATACATATATGACCATATCTGTTGTATATATATATATGTGTGTGTGTGTAAAACAATTTACAATAATAATAATAATAAATAATCAAAAAAACTAAAAAAGGAGCTCTTCATCTTCTTCATATCGACCACCTGCAGTTACTGTCTCCTGCAACCTAATATCGCATCAATTTTGGAAGTCACTAACTACTTATCTGACACCTCTTGAGGCAACCATTTCACCCTGCTATTATAAACAAACCCACTACACTAATGTGGTCGCATACCTCTCATCACCATCCCCTAGAGATCCTACACTATGGTCCTCAAACCACAGTAATTCCAACCTCATTGACCTTGAAAGGGAAGTTGAATGGAATGGGTTAAGGAAATTGGGGTCATGTGAAATGATAGGATGAGGTATAGATCATAGGCACACTATTATACTCAAAACACTAGTTTATAGTCCCTCCTACAACTGCAATTCAATAATTTACAGTGGGAAAATTATAAAAAAAAGTTAAAATAAAACAAAATTAAATGATAAAAATTAATATGTAGTTCTCCTTACTTCCTTTGGCGATAAGGAAATCACTTATATGGGAATCCATGATAGCATAATTGTGAAGAGATTAAATGTGGTCTTTGGAGTCACTAAGAAAATATACCAATAATTTGGTATATAGAGGTTGGTTTTGAGTAAAGGTTTTAAACTTTTATTTATCTAAATAGTACTAGTTCAAATTTTTTTTAAAGACTAATGTGGAAAGGCATCATCAACCATGTCTCTTTTAGGTTTTAGTCTAAAGGCATCAAGGCTGATGATGAATTAAGTAAAATTTTAAAAAACATTTAAAAGATTAAAAATATATGTGTTTGTATATTTTGATATACATATTGTATTTATTTTCATTTTTTGGAATTATGTGCATTATTATTTTAAAGTGAAAATGTTATGTTTTTATGAAATATTTTTTTTGTCATGAAAATTATCTTTTTCATTTGATAATTATTATTGTTTTAAATTTCAATTCCATTTTACATATTGATTAAAATTTTCAAATATCATTTATATTATATATAAATTTTATAATTTAAATGCTCTCAAAGTCACCTACATTAAACATAATATTATTTCATGTTGGTGGATTTGAATTCCTGTAAATAATAAAGTAGAAATATAATCTAAATGAAAATTTACACATCTACTGAATATATAAAAAATAATTGTAAATAATAAGAATTTCATGAAAAAAAATTAATGAAAAGTAATTTTAGGGTAATAATATAATATTTCTCAAATTATTATGTTTTTATTTTTAATTTTCTTTATTCCATTCATTTTCAATTATTAATTATATGTTTACTCAATATTCTAAATTTCATTTTGATTTTAATTATACTATATTTTATATACATTTATTTTTTAATATGTTAAAATAAAAATTTTAATCAATAATATTTATTTCCTATAATGTAGATTTTTTTTATTATATTTATGAATTTTTTTTTAATTTTTAAGAATAATATATTTTTAGGATATGTTTTATTTTTTATTTATATTAATTTTTATTGTATATTTTATAGTATTTTAAAGTTATCTACTTGAAATTTAATATTTTTTCTTATGTTTCATGTAGTCTACATTTAAATATTATAAAATATAAAATTTATGTTAAAAATAAATGAAAATAGAAATAGTGGATAAACATGTAAAAATGATTGATTGTAGAAATAATTTCATTATTTTAATAGACAGAAAATCATAAAGATAATCGAAAAAAAATCTTATTTCAAATCCATTAGTCAATAAAACACATACAAATAAATTAGTACAACCACTTTCTATGATGAGGTCGAGTCCCACATTTGTATGTGCGAATAGAATTCTTGTATAGAGATCTCTCAACTATGTGCTAGGGTTGAGTATGATGTTCTGGAGAGGGATTATCCTCAAGTGTACAGACCTCATACATATGATTCCCTACCTATGACTCATCAGGATGAGGTGGAATATATTTTTCATCATGTCCAATCATTCCTTCCCCCACTCTGTAAGTGGAAGGACTTTTCATCATCTGCTAGAGGAACAATTATGCCTATGAAGGCACAGTCACGATTGGTAGAGGCATGGGAAATGATCACCGGTACGAGCTCAGATATGATATATCTAAGAAAAAATATAGATTTAAAAATGATATAAATTGATCTCATGTCTCTAGGTTCTCATCCACAATCAGATGTAGATTGACTACTAGAGGTGTTCCCTCTTCTTCAGGTGGAGGTGAGGCCTCACTTGTAGTGTGACACGGTCTACATCATTTCCATCACGGTTCCTCAACATCGGCCGCTACTGGAGGAGGTTCCTGAGTTGGAACCTCCTCTCCCTAGGTTGGAACAACATCTCCCTGGTATGTAATATCAATTATACTATCATATAGATCATGATACTCTAGAATGATCACCTATGTTACTGTATGGCACACTGCTTGGCTACCCCCCACCCTCACCCCTCCTCAGGATCAATCATGAAGATGATATTTTGTTATCAATAATGTTGTAAAGAGACTTAAAAAGTATTTTAAAAATTATATCAATCAATGTAATATAAATTTATTTACTTTCCATATCTGGGATCCATCTTCCTTGTGGAGTAGGATACAGTATAGAAATCATTCTATAACATGGATCTTACTCAAGCATATTTTATAGAGGGAATCATGTTGTATGTATACTGTCAATATGATGTGATTATCATCTGTCCCACAGGTCTATATACTCTTCATTTCATCTGTGCCATTTGACATCCTTATTCCCTATCATATTCATGGAGTGAAGTGATAATGACTATCTATGGGGAAAGGAAATATGTTGATAAAATACAAAATCGTTCATGACTCTATCAGGTTGGTTCTACTAAATAATATAAAATTAAATTAGAGGCAATAAAACCAAGGAATAATTAATACCATCAGTTATATATGTGGTAATACATTCAAATAGAGCCTAATAAGAAATCCACACAATCTAAAATGACAAGCAACATTTGTTAAAATATGTGTCACTGAAAAACAAAAAATATAATATTATCAAATTAAGTTATCAAGGAAAGACATTATATGCATATATTTGTGAATATTATATTATCCAATATGAGACAATATTTACCCAAATTTTTCCTCGACATCTAGAAAAAGTGGTGTTCCAAGATCCACCTTTAACATACAATATAGAAACTGATAAATAATATTAAATTAAATTTAAAAACTCAGAGTAGCATTAGAAAACTATAAAGATAAGTGATTTTACCAGTGTCCACACAGAGATAATGAAACTCATCAATATGTGGCTCCATTAAAGTAATAATAGGGAAGAGGGGAGGAATTATCTCTCATTCCCACATCTAAATAATTATAACACATCACCTAAGATCATTGTGATCTACTCGACATGTCACACATAATGCTCTTTCAGTGTATGTGAAGCACACATATCATCAATTGTATCTCATGGCATGATCAAAATCCCCCATTATCCCCATATAGATCATATGCACATGAATACTAGATTTATCACTACACAATGTCATTCCATTCACCTATAGGGTATATTCACATGTTTGATGCATGATAGTCTTCTCATCAGTTTCAGTAAGAAATCGTGCATAGTGTATCTCAATCCAGCTCATAGAAATAGAGACATAATCTATAAAATCATCATCACACATAATTCAAAAAACAAGAAATTGCTATAAATTCTCATTTAAGTATCAATGGGTGGGTCCTATAATATTATCCCTATGGATATGAAGACTATGTATAACTACCACATCCCCATGTGTGATGGTCATCTCTCCCTTAGTAAAGTGGAATGTTTTTGTCTCTGGTCTACATATCTCAATGATAGTAGCAATGTGGTCACGATCATTGAATGTGAAATTAGACACATCAATTCCATATAAGCCAATATGGTGTAGGTGTTGCCTAATAGAAGTAGAAAGTATAATCTAATGAAAATGGTGTGCTATATTCACCCTAATCCTTCAAACATCACATCCTTCAAGCACAACATGTGAAACAAGCCTTTACTGATCTGTGAGTAGCATAGTATCCTCCATATCAATGTATAAAAATGAAATAAGTCTTACTGTAAAATTTAAATATAATATTATAGTCGGTATAATGTTATAACTAATAGAATGGAAGGCATAACATGTTTATTCACATTGTATTATGAAGTATCTATAACAAAAATAAAGATTTATGTTTTCATTTTTCTTAAATAATATATCTAAACTAGTTTTTTATGTGTTTTTTACTTGGAAAGGTTGTTTTGTTAAATTGGGAAAGGTTAATTTATGAAATAGCTTGTTCCATCTGGACTAGTTTATTTACGTGATCCATTTTTTGGAATTGTATTGGAAAACTATGTTTGTTTTATAAAATAAAATCATGGTGATTTTAAACATTTACATCATGTCCGTTTATTTTAAATTGGTTTAGTTTTAAAAAAAATTAGAATAGTTCATCATCTTTCATTGATAAAATACATAAATAGATTCTTAGTAGTAACCTATTAGAATTTTTGCATCACTCCTTTCTTGGGCCCCAATTTTCCATTTGTATATTTCATTTTACCTGTCTTATTTTTTAAAGGTGATTGGATTTTCCTCATTTCTAGTTGGAATGGAGTCATTTTATTAAAGGGGTTTTACATTAGACATAGATTTGTGAACACATACGTTATATTGGTTAGAACCAAATTATGTATTGATGTTTTCATTGATTTTACCACATATATCAATAAGTAACATCTCATATTATGTGATTTGTAATTTATATATTATTTTGATCATGATTGTATATTTCATGATTACATTCTCGCATTCCTTCATTATAGTGTACCCACGTATTGTTTGATTATTCTTTCATGTATCCTCAAATATAATTTTTATATTCCATGTAATTTGAATACAAAATGATTATTATTATTTGATTGTAAATATATTAAGAAATATTATTAAATTCTAAAAAAATGAAGGATTTTATATTAATACCAAGTGATTAATAATATGAATTTTTCAAATTATAGGGAATACATCATTGTGGTTGATAGTGTGAATTTTATCTATAAATTTTAGGGAATTGTTTCATATTATGACATTCCTAATGACATATTTTTTATCTCAAAATATTACCTTATTCATTAGGCTAGTCTTCTCTTTCCTCCCTCCTATACATAGGTCTCCTTCACTATCAAGACATGTTGATGTCAGGTATTGATATTGGAAGGTCTTTGAGAATTGATAAATGTCAAAACTCCCTAATATACCTTCATAGTTTAGCATAAAAGTTATAAATGGTGTATGGCTATTAAAATGGTTCAATATATGCATCCCATGATATGTTCATAGAGGAACATGCTGGGATGGAATCTTCATGTTGAAACTATAATGCATAGAAGTTTCTATATTGAAATTTACTTTCTTCCAATAATATTTCCAAGACTTGAACACTACTATAATTTATGAGGTCCGGACACTCTTGATCTTTAAATCAAGAGTCTACTTGGAAAAAAATTTCACATGATAAGAAGAAGCCTCTTCAATTTTTTTATATCTCTCCTTTATAGTTTCTTCCATAACATAGCTCATATTGAGTCTCGTTCACATTTTTTTCTCTATTAGTGTTAAAAATGAAATACAGATAAAATGTATCCTAAACTAGTCCATTTATATGTATCTTTTGAATCCCCATGAATACTTTATTGATTCACTCTGCAATTTTTATGGTCATTTTTTCATACCTCGTCCCCCAGTCATATTCAAATGTCTTTTTTTTCTTTTTGAATCCATATCATATAATCTTACACTCCCAGATTATCCATATGGATTTCGTCAATGCCACTTTTTCCAAACCATAATTGATTCAGCTCATATAATATAGAGAATATTTCATATTTCACATAAATTAATTATATCATTATCTATAAATACTAAAAATAAGAATGAAATTTCATACCAATACTTTTTATTTTCTTTTTTATAGGTTCATCATTGTATTTTTCTCAAACATTTCTAGTAATTTTTTAGATGGATTGCTGATGATTTGCATTTGGGGTATTCAAGTATCATGATATTTATTGATTGCCTCATTGATATCTTGATGATTATTATATATAAAATAGAAACCATCAATTTGGATTAAATTGTTGTTGATGCGTTCCAAAAACCATCACCAAGATTTGTAATTTTCTTTCTCCACAATTGAAAATAAAAATAGAAGATGTTACTAGTTTTCATATTTTATTATTACAATCAATAATATGACTATGTATTTTCCATATAGAAATGTTCTATTAATGTGTAGGAACCTTTTTCACAATGATAAAGTGGAAATACAAGAATGGAATTTCCAAATAAAAAAATTTTACGTGATATGGATCGATTTGGTTATCCTGAGACACATGTCCATTCATAAAAATTTGTAATACAACTTTTTCATTATGTCTTAGTATGCCTAGAAATTGAAGAAACACCCAATACGAGTCATACCAATCACCATAGACCATGAAAATTTACTTCTATTTCAAAATCCATGCATTATTATAAAAAAAATATTTCCATGATTTTGTTAAAGCCTCTATTTAAAAGGGATACAAGAACATCTTGGAGGGTACTAATCATATCAACAATATTATATGATACAAATTTATCATCAAATGTTGTATGATATTTTTCCAGGTTTGTTTAAATGCGGTATTAGCTACCTAAATCATAAAAATTATCAAACTTCAAAATGATATTTTATGAATACCCTCAAGTGGAATCTACAAACCTCACAATATTTATTACACCATATTATGTATTTTATACATCGTGATTCCTAAAGTAAATATTTACAATGTATCTCAACATGAATATTTTTTTATGGTTTTCATTGAGTCTTTACTATGAAAATATTTAACAATATATATTGTTTTTCCATCACATTAAACATATAATCTAAAAATCTTGGAAACTCAATTGAAGGTGTAATAACATTCCATTCGAATTCAGGAAACATTACATTTCTTTTAACCATGTTGTGGGGAGGGATGGATGATTTATTATGGGATTATAATTATGTACAACAAATAATTTCTATAAGCTTCCTTCCCATCATTTGTAACTTCCTCATCATCGGCATTGTTGTCTCCATCTATTCCTTCAATAAAAAATTCCTCATCAAAAAATATAATTTGATGTATATTTAAGAGATTAGTGTGGTTTTTTTCTTCCAAATCATAGGTAATTACTTCTCTTTCTTGGGATGGACCTTCTCCCACCAGTCTTGTATTTCTATGTCTTCGTAAAATAGGACACTATTGTTTTACACTAGTAGACTCAACATATAAATCCATTATGTCACCATCTAACACTTGGGAAAATAATGTTATTACTTTGAACCAGTGCTCATCAGTAGCTAATATACTAGCTAGATTTCATAGTACAGAAGGGAATTACAAATTTCTATAGTTAATAGTCTAGATATAATGATCATATATAGATTTAAACATCCATTATTTATTTATTGATGTTCTATTAGTGTTAAAAAAATCAGATGTCCTAACAATTGTTGTTGGTTGTGTACTATAAGAAGAAAAATTCTATGTATACAAAACCTCAACATTTTACTAGACAAATAATGAAATGATTATCTACCTAAAAAATGTTTTATAATCTTGATTCTAATAGTGTTAATAATACTAACAATGTCGAATAATCATGTAGTATTATCAATTCAATCATTATAATATTGAAATTTTAAAATGTCTTCTAATATTATAAAAGGTGACGCTAATGATTCATTGTATATTTTTTAATCTTCATAAAGGTATTTTTAGTAGTTTATAAAGAAAATATGAATCATTTATAGAATATTACCAGGGAGTTTCAAACAAGGTGTGCACCAAGGATTGTTTTTGTGCATGTGATGCCAATTAAGTCTTGCTTAATGTGGTGTTTTTAAGTTTTACCAATAGGTACATATGTTCTAGAGCCACATCTAATTTTTGTATCCAGATAAGGATTTAATTGCTCAAATAACTACATAATCATTATTATAACAACATATTAAAATGTCTTCTTATATCATAAAATATGATCCCCACTATTTTGTATTCTAATTTTCAACCATTATAACTATTTTTTTAGTTTATTATAAACAGAATATAAATCATCTTAAATATATCCATTGATAGAATCAAACCAGGCATACAATATGGTATGATTCATCTAAATAATGGGAGTAACATGTCATGTGTCATGTTATGCCATTTTTTCATCCTATTTGTTATCTTTGATCCAATGTTAGTTATACATTAATCAAAATTTAATTAATATGTAATCATTATTTAATAATAATTTAATCCTTATTCACTCATTACTAAGTCAGTAGTTAAGCATTAATTAATTATTGGTTCTTGAGTAGTTAGTTTAATTCTAATTAATAGATATCATGTAATTACTTTATATATAATTATTAATTGTTTATTAGTTAATATTTTTATAATTATTAGTTAATAATATGTTATTAATTAATTAATTATTTGGTAATCATTAGTTTAACATTAGTTGATCCTATATTACTTATACCTTAATTATTAATTATTCACTAGTTAATCATTATTTAATTAATAGATATAAAATAGTTATTTCATATATAATAATTATTTAATTAATAGTTAATCATCATGTAATTATTAGCTAATCATTATTTACTAATTAGTTAATCAGAAGTTATTCATTAGTTAATCATTAGCTAATAATTATCAAAATAGTAGTTAATCCTATATTAATTATTCCTGTAATCATTCATCAATAACTATTTAATCACTACTTAATTAATATATACCAAATAATTAATTTATAGATAATTATTATTTAATTAATAGTTAATCATTATAAAATCATTACTTAATCACATATTATTAATTACTTAATCATTATTTAAGGTTTATTTAATATTATATTAATTGAGCTTTAATAATTCATTAAACACTAGTTAATCATTACACAATTAAGTGATTTCAGGTAAATAGTTTCTTGATAATTACATGTTATTTAATAGTTATTCATTATGTAATTATTATTTAATCATATGATATTCATTTTTCAATCATTAGATAATCATTAGTTAATCATTTTTTAATCCTACATTAATTTTTCCTTACCCCTTCATTAGTTAGTCATTAATCATTACTTAATTATAAGATATCAAGTAATTACTTCATATCTAATCATTAGTTAATTAATATTTTATCATTAAGAAAAATTTTATTAACCATTATTTAATGATTTTCTAATCATATGTTAATCATAAGAAAATTATTATCCTATAATTAGTTATGTATTATTCAATCTGATATTAATTATTTCTTAATCGTTAATTAATCATTAATTAATAATTGCCTAATTAATATGTATCAAATAGTTTCTTGATATCTGCTTTTTAGTTAAATAATTTTTAATCATTAATTAATTATTAGTTAATCATTCATTACACATTTGTTAATGATATGTAATACAATAGCTAAATATTAGCTAATCATTAGTTAATAATTAATTATTCCTATATTAAGTATTCTATAAACATTCATTATTAACACGTTAATCATTAAAAAATTAATAAATATTAAGTAATAAAATTATAGATAATTATTCGTTTATCATCAATTAATTATTAGTTCATAATTCTTGATTCATTAGTTAAACTCTTTTTACTATTAAGTTTTTTACTATATATTCATTAGTTAATCATTTCAAAATCCTTATTTAATAATTCAATACTCATTATGTATGTAAACCCCAGGTAAATAAAGAATATAAAATTTTCATATTTATTAATATTGGTGAATTAAATATTAATTTTACTTTAAAGGAGATTCTATTTTCGATGGCATACCTGATATGGAACAATAGGGTTCTTTGAAATCTTACGTTGCACACAACGTTGGGTCATACTGAAAAATAATAATATAATAATATTTTAAATGGTAGTTAACACCTAGTCATTGTATTGGTGTAAATGGATATAACTAAATACAATATTAATATACATGTTTGTTAAATGTTTTTACATTTATCTAATAATTTTTAGATGCTTAAAATAAGAAAGAATCTGATTTTAAGCACAAATAGTCTAATATTCTTTAAAAGGTCAATTTACTACCTTTTGATGGTGAACCCTCATTAAATATATTTTTAGTCACTTTTATATGTTCTATTTGAAAAAATAAAATTCTTCTTTATAATTGAGACATCAAAAATTTATTTTGGGTAAGTTTTTGGTATTTTTCTGATAAAATTCATTTTTTAATGAATAGTGAAAAATGATGTATTTTAATTCAAAACTACCTTTTAATATAATTTATTTATAAGGTTAAATTATCTTTTGAATTAGTTTTAAAGTTTAATTAGAATATTTTTTTACCATTTAATCCAATGTTGGTTATTGGAAATAATTTCACTTTTAAATTGGACATAAACAAGTGCAAATCTTTTGATAGTTATTATTTCTTAAAAACATGCTTTTTGTTTTAACAGCGGGATTTAATTTTAAATTAATTTCTTCCACTTCTGTGTTTTAAATTTGGAAAATTTGTTTCCATTTTTTGAATCAGTATGTCTACAGTTTTTAAATATGTAACTTTTATCTTTAGAAATTATGAATATTTATTTCAGTAAATATTTTATTTACCATGGTTAAAGGGTAAATATGGTAAATAAGGGTAAAAAAATATTATAATAATATAAAATTACCCTAAAATGTTTCCTAATCCTAATGGTTGATACATTTCTGACCATGGGCATTATTGGGACAATTTTGGGACCCCATGGAGCCACTTTGGAGTGATAATGACACTTTATATTAATTAATTTAAAGTAAAGACAAAAATGACTTAAAAATATATCTTTTAGTAAATCAATTTTTACATGGGGTTATATAAGTTATCTCTAAAAATATAAATATTCATTTGAAATATAAAAATATTTCCTACATTGAGATATTTTTGTTATAATTTTTAGACCTCAAATAAATAAAATTATTTATGACACAATAATGATGTAGTACTTACCTCATTAATGAATGATTAAAATAAATAATATTATAATGATTAAAAAAATCCAAATCCTGTTCAATTCTTATTGGATGATTTTATTTCGAACATGAGTCATATTATCTTCTACTTTAATGAGTTTTTTATCTTTGAAAACTGAAAATCATTACATAATAAAATAATTTTTCTAAACTTTCTTTAAGAGCCCCTCCTCCCCCTTATAAAAATCCCTCACTTCTAACCCATTCCTCACACTTCTCAATCCCCTTGGATCATCCAAAATTTACCCAATTAATCTCTCTACATCCCACTCCTCCTCCTAGAATCCTTCCCCTTGGCAGACGGCAGTCCAAGTAAACCATTTGGTTCATACCAAAGGGAGATACTCAATTTAAAGGTAACATCTTCTCTTAAGTTCTTTTGTTTTATTTTCCTTATCCAACCCCCTAAACTCTTTTTATTACTTTATTTTATAGAAACACCAGTATCCTAAATATACTAGGTTGTTTTTATGAGAATAATTTTAATGACACTTACACACCCCACCGTCTAATTGGTAAATAACATACTGTTTCTGTGGATGACGAACTAACGCCTCACGAAATAATGATTTTTCAATCCTCTCCTACCACCTCTTATGGTGGAAATTAATATGGAACTATATTTATATGTGATATATATTATATTTATATTATTTATATTCTTCTCTATTTTTCATTTATAGAATACCTTTATGGTTTTTTATAGTGGGTAATACGATAATTTCATTTGAGGAAGTGTGGACTACCACCCCCTCAAAGTGATATGACTCGTTCATGTCATACATGAAACGTATAAAGGATGGAGTTAATGAAATTATATATTATATTATAATGGACTTATAATATACCTATGTATCATTATGTTTTCATTCTATTAAATATGAAATAGAAATGAAAGTAGTGTTCATTCATACGTACGGCTTACCGTCTTCATGAATGGTGCATTTCATTTCTTACCTCCAAATGTTATGTACTATTATAAATACATATATATACTGGATATATATGATATATGTGATATATAAATAGTTAATATCATTTTGGAGATAATGGAATTTCGACCACATGGACAATTTATATTTATAACAAGTTCATTTTTTAACTCAAGTTCTGAATATCAACAAAATGTCTGATATGAACTAAAATAATTAGCTAATTGTTATAGCATGGTAATAATTGATATAAAAGGAAAAATAAACTTGAAAAAGGTTCTTAATAAAGTATAAATTAACTTTATATTATTATTCATGAGATTAATGAACGATCGATTCAAGTCAGAAATAAGGTAAGGGACTTCGTCTTAATCTCGTTTTATTGAGGCATATTTGGTTTTATACATGACTTTATTTTATATGGTGTATAAAAAATTGACTAATAATTTCATTTCAAAAGGAATATATTTTTATGAGACGTTTTACTAAACGACAAAAAAGAATGTTTCTTTTTAACGTAAGTGGTGACAATGACTTTTTCTTCCATCATCAGGATTATTTGATTTATGGTTTACTTAACAAGAAATAATGTTTTTAAAAGAAAAATAAATACCATATACTCTTTTATATATTTTGGTATTGAAAATGGTTTTGATAATGGATTTTTTATGTCAATATATTTAAATAATATATTGTGATTGAAATGCGGAAATGTTATCTTTTATTTATGTTTGTTTTATGTGTTTTGAGTATGTTATGATTCTTGGGAATTGTTACGTATATAGGTGGTTTCATGATAAACATAGGGCGGGTGAGCCTGAGATAGCTCTCTAATGAATTGGGTAACATGATGGAGGTAAATTTGAATTTTTCTCCTAAGAGATTTAGGTAATATACTGTGATGGATATTCCAAATGTAACTCCCTACGTAGCTGTGTAAGCTACCACGTAAGTATGTTATGTATGCCTCAAGTTACATTTATGATTTAGGATTCTTATGTATATTTTATAAATCTTATGATTTCATGAGGTATGTTAAAGAGTTTATGTTATGTATGTATTGATGATCTAATGTTTTCATTCTTTGTTTTATAACCCTTACTGATATTTTTATGCTCATCCCAAGTTTTGAAATGTTTTTCACATGACTTAAAGATGCATAGGGTCAAGGATGGGATCAAGGGAAAGTTATTCTATTTAAAACATGGAACTAGAAAAACTCATTTTTTCAAGAGTTTTTATTTTTTGAAAAAATGGAAACTGAGTAGAAGGGTCTACATTATATCTTTTGAGATGTAATGTAATTGTTATGGCCTAATTTTCTAAAACTCTAAACCTGAATAGATCCTAAATGTGAATTATCCATTTAATTCAATATTATGTATTTTTTATGGTCGGGTCCTTATAGTTGGTATCAAAGGTCATTTTAGACAACTTTAGGAGGTAAAATATTGTGAAATTAATATCCATAAATTATTTTTAGTTTATGTTATGATTGAAATGATATTGAATTTACATATTACCATGTTGCTTCACCTAAGTTATTTCTGTGTTCAGAATGGTTTTCCGCATAGGAAACAGCACAGCTATGATGGGAAGACATCAGGAGGAAGACAACCATCCAAATAAGAAACCTGAGATGGTTGGAATTTGAACTGAATAGTTTGTTGCAGTGACGGAATAGTTAACTCAGGATATAAATGGTGGTGGTATCCATGCACGAGATCAGCCAGAACAACCACATAGAAACATGTCAGTAGTGGATCATTTCATGAGGCAGCATCCCCCATCATTCAGAGTATCATATGACCTTGTGCAAGATGAAGGGTGGATTAAAGAAATGGAGAATTTTTTTCATGTCATGGGGTGTTTAGAACATCATAAGGTTAGTCTCATTGTTTATCGTTTTGAAGTTGAAGCTGATCAGTGGTGGTCGATAGTGAAAAATATTAGGGATAATGAGGAGATTGATGCTCTTGATTGGGATGAATTCAAAGGTTTGTTTCTTGAGAAAAAAATTTCCTAAGGTGGTTCGACTTCAGATGGAAAAACAATTCTTGGAATTTAGGTAAGAGGATGACTCAGTGGCTCCTTATGAATCAAAATTCACTCGACTGGGAAGGTATGCTCCAAAATTCATATGATGTCACGACCCCCTCCCCACAAACTGTATCGCTCCTGGGTCGGCAATGTGAGAAGAGAGATAATGACCCCCCGAGTCCTGCCTCCAGTAGGCCCCGGGTTGGCGACTAGCACCGAGGGTATAATAAACATTAAAATGGGAGGCATTAACCTCTAAGAGAACACATGCAGAAGAGAGAGATATAATAGACTCCAATCAACTCCAACTCATAACTGAAATATAAAATAAATCCAAGTACATATATGAAATGTCATGAAAAAGTACTACAACTGAAAGGGGAAACTAAAAGTACCCAAACGAATGTAAAACGGCAGCGACCACAAGCCCGAACAGCTCCTCCTCCAACCACAAGCTAGTAGTAACCAGCTTGATCTCCAACCTGCTCCAAGTGACCTGAAAAAAAGTTTATATATGCATAGGGTGAGTATAACAGTATACTTATTAGGATCCTCCCCAAGCCTCTCATGAAAAAGTAAAGAAAGCATGATAAAGCCTAGTGAACAACAAGTGAAACTAACTCATCACCTAAACAGGTATAATAAGTTCCCAACCTCACTATGGATACTATCACCAAGTAACCCATACAAGAATATAGAGTATAGTAAAGAATATCAAGGGTACCCCACTACTACTTCCCCACTGGTTTGCCGCTTTGCCCTAACGATATACGTTCTGTGCATCTCTCTCCAAAGGCTTTCCCGCAGACACCTGGGCTATTCTCCACAATCTTCACCTCGTGCACCACAAAGGCTTACCCGCAGACACCTGGGCGAAGCACCACACCATCCTCACAACCAAAAGCAACCGGGTAAGTTCTGGGAGCCACCATAGCCCGCATAACGTGTATCATACATCGGGTATTATACCTCAATCCATTATAGCCCATACACCGAATAGGGATCCTCAAGCCATCACAGCCTATACACGTTACACCTATAGTAGTCCATAGGATACTATATCCAGAATATATGTGTGTGAAATAACCACAAGCCATTACAACCCTCTACACACATATATGGGTAAAACTAACCAGTGTGCCTACCAGCAAAAAGATCTACCAAGAGAAGAGAGCGGGGTCAAAGGGGGTAGTCATCCATTCAACCTCCCATCAGAATGTTGGGGAAAACACCCCCCCCCCAGGGCTCAGAATCCCCGGGGTGTCAGTTTCCCTTACCGACAGGGTGGAGTAGCATATAGAAATAAAAAAAGTACAGAATATATATATAACTCACATCCACACTATGGGAATTACCTAGTATTAGATACAACTGCAGCTAACGTCTCTTAGACCCCAGGCTTCTACTTCTAAGACTAGTTATCATATAAGCACACAAACATTTGAAGAGATTTATTAGATTATTCCATTCTCATTTTATCAGTTCCATTGTATGTTAATTAATTCTTTAAACATTAATTAACCATGAACAATTCCACATTAAATTGAATTGGCATCACATTCAAAATCAACTGCTCCTTTTAAGATTCACATCACCTTTAAATTCCAGTATCTCCATCCCCATGGATTATCACCATTTAATCAAACTTTCATTTCATAATTACTTTTCCATATTCCCAGGCATTCTAGAAAAGCATCCTATGCTTCTAAACACAAAGGAGTCTCAACACGGTGAGTAGATATACTACCCGTCGAGTATTTTCTGCCTATAGAAAGAGCATAGACCCATTCTCCCTAGAGAGGCTAAACACAGAAAGCACGTGGCATACCCCACACATCTTCGCCTCCTTTGGAAGAAGGGTAAGCAAGACTAGATGCCTTGAGAAGTGGGGAAAAGCAAAGCAGATAAACATTCAAAGAATCCACAAGCATCCAGCAACCACATCCATCCCATTCCATCACCCCTGGTGTCCTCCCCGACACCCACATGCATAAGTTGATGCATCTCTCCACCCTATGCGTCATCCACTACCACAACCATAAGGCCTCCATGCCTCCACATAACACAACACCCCTCCAGGGTCACATCACAGCACAAGCAGCAGGAAAACAACAATCACATCAATGGGCTCTTGGCCCTTTAACAATCAAGAGGGTAACTCAGAACCCTTAAGAAATTCTCACACAATCTGTTCTTTAATCCATATTGAATTAGCATATTTGTTATGTGTAGGTTCCAATTACGGGATACCTAATCAGTAAGCTATCACAATTAAATAACCATGCTTACTTCCCTAATTTTATTATCCTCAAATTAGAACAACTATAACAACGGCAATAACCAGATTAATTTACATGCCTCTTTATCTTTAGCCAATTAATTAACAATTAATTCTGGATTTATGTTCACTATCAATTTCTATCATGAACGAACAACAGATCAAAGAAATCATAGATATTACTCTATCTAGAAAAACATGAGGCAAACCGTTATCACGGTATAAAGCAACAACATGCGATCAACCAATTCTTTTAATCTGGTTCAAGTATTTAATTAGGTCAATTTCATTGTGATCCAAAGGACTAAATCATGGTAATTCTAAGATTGCACATATACAAATAGAGAATCCATGAATCCCCTACCTGGAAGAGTTCTTGACGTCCTTTATCCACACAATGGGTCAAAATCCTCCTCTCACGAAAACTGCATCCACCAGAGGATGCCACGGTACGATAGTACCAACCAACCCCAAGAAAAACACATTAGAATCTTGGAAATTACATGGTATAATATGGAAGGGAGAAACAAGAGAAGATGATCCCCAAAAGAACGATGATAAAACATACCTTATTGGGAAGATTGACCGACACAGCTCGGTTGCATCCAAAACAGAGCAGAACCAATCCTAGGAGTAAAGATTGATTGTGCAACTCCTACGGGAATGATTGAAAGGTTCTAGCGTCTCTTAGCTAATAACAAAGGGAAAGTGCTACTCGATAACGACGGAGCTGTGATACATGGAAGACATCATGTATCCGACTCATCTAAGGGGGGAAGTGCTACTCGATACGCCACAACTCCAACATGAGCTAACACCTCGAAATGCCCAAAAAAGCGGGGAGAAAGCTTAATTCCACAACCAAACCTTTGTTGCCCACGACGGGGAGTCACCTTCAGAAACACATGATCCCCAACATTAAACTCTAAGGGTATCCTTCTTTGATCAGCATATGATTTCTGACGATCTTGTGTTGTCTTCATCCTCTCACAAATCACCTGAACCATCTCTATTTTATTCTGCACTAGTTCTGGTCCGAGAATTGCTGACTCTCCAACCCCAGTCCAGCACAACGGAGAACGGCATGGCCGTTCATACAAGGCTTCAAACGGCGCCATACCGATGGTAGAGTGAAAACTATTATTGTAAGTGAACTTTACCAAGGGTAAGTGCTTCATCCATGAACCTCCAAAATCAAGAACACAAGAGCGCAACATGTCTTCAAGAGTCTGGATGGTTCGCTCTGTCTGACCATCCGTTTGAGGATGAAAAGCAGTGCTAAGGAACAGTTGAGAGCCAAAATCATGCTGGAGACCTCTCCACACCCTGGAGGTAAAACGAGGATCTCGATCAGAAATGATCATCTTAGGTACTCCATGAAGTCTCACCACCTCCTCTAGATACTACCTCGACAAAACTTCCACTGATCTCGACTCCTTGATCACTATGAAGTGGGCCGACTTTGTTAAATGATCCACTACCACCCATATAGCATCATGTCCTCCCGGAGCTCGAGGTAAACCTGTAACAAATTCCATTGATATGTCCTCCCACTTCCACTGAGGAATCTCTAATTGCTAGAGAAGACCACCAGGAACACGGTGTTCGGCCTTCACCTTCTGGCAGACTAAACATCGAGACACACACTCTACAACCGTACGCTTTAGCCCAGGCCACCAAAACTGACTCCTCAAGGATCGGTACATCTTCGTCACACCAGGATGTACTGCCAAGGGTGAACTATGGAACTCTCGAAGAACTGTCTCGCGCATCTCCAAGGGAACAAAAAGCCTACCATGATACAACACTCGGTGTTGTTCATCCTCCGACCAACCATCAGGGGCCTCACCACAAACAACCCTGTCTCCCCAAACTTCCACCTCTAGATCACCCAACTGAGACTCTTCCACCTTCTGCATCAGGGATGACTACACCTTCATCTGGAAAAGACAACCTCTACCCCCAAATTCTCCCATATCAATATGCAAAGCTGATAGCTCTTCCATCACTCTCCAGGAATCACTAGAATCACACACAACATCATTACGTGAATTTCGGCTTAGTGCATCAGCTACAACATTCCCTTTTCCAGGTGTATACGATATTTCAAAGTCGTATTCATGCAAGAAATCCATCCACCGACGCTTCCTCAAGTTCAAGTCATGCTGGGAGAAAACATACCTCAAACTCTTATGATCGGTGAAAACCACAAAGTGCTCACCAATGAGGTAATGTCTCCACAACTTCAGAGCAAACACCACGGCTTCCAACTCAAGATCATGGGTGGCATAGTTGCATTCATGGGGACGCAACTTCCAAGACCCATAAGAAACAACTGACCTCTGCTACATGAGAACACAGCTTAGCCCCAGATGTGAAGCATCACAAAAAACATCAAACTGGACTCCCTCCGCTAGAAGACAAAGGACTAGAGCACTTACCAACTTCTCCTTTAGATACACAAAAGCTGCCTGACACTGATCAGTCCATATGAACGCTTGATCCTTCCTGGTCAAATCTATCAGAGGAGTCGCAACTCGGGAGAAATTGGCTACAAACCTCCTATAATATCCTGCGAGACCAAGGAAACTTCACACCTTTGACACGGTCTTGGGGGCTACCCAAGACACCATTGCTTCTGTCTTCGACGGATCCATAGCTACTCCCTGTTGGGACACAACATGCCCCAAGAAACGAACTTCTCGAGCCCAAAACTCACACTTGAAAAACTTCCCAAACAACTGATGTTGGCGAAGAACTCCCAAAACGGCTCATAGATGCTCTGCATGATTTTCTTCAGATGTGGAGTACACAAGGATTTCGTCGATGAAAACCACAACAAACTTGTCCAAGAATTCACGGAACACAGCATTCATCAACCCCATGAAAATAGCTAGAGAATTCGTCACGCTGAATGGCATTACAACAAACTCATAATTCCCATGACGACAATGGAAAGTAGTCTTCGGGATATCCTCATCCTTTACATGCATCTGATGATATCCTGACCGCAAGTTGATCTTTGAGAACCAACTTGCACCCTTGAGTTGATCGAATAGGTCATCAATCCGTGGAAGAGGATAACGGTTCTTTATTGTCACTTTGTTTAATCGATGATAATCGGCACACAACTGCAAACTGCCGTCAGCCTTTTTCACAAACAAAACTGGCGCTCCCCACGGTGACACACTTTTCCGAACAAAACCGCACTGCAACAGACCATCAAGATGAATACGTAGCTCTTGTAACTCAGAAGGGGTCATCCTATATGGAGACATCGAGATAGGAGACGCTCCTGGCTGTAGCTCGATCCCAAACTCGATATCTCATTGAGGGGGTAAGGATACAACCTCTTCTGGAAAGATGTTAGGGTACTCCTCTACGACCCTAGGAAAAGCCAACTTTTGAACCTCTGAAGAACTCAGCATCATCCCATCCATCATGGATGATAAGGATGGAACTCATCTATGACTCATCTGAGGATCTCTCTCACCAACAAACACCACTTTCTCTCCATCTGCATCAAAGAAAAAAACCTTCTTCCTGTAGAAATCCACAATAGCCTGCACCGAATACAACCAATCCATGCCGAGTATGACATCATATGGTTGTATTCGTAAACATAGGAAATCTCCCTAAGAGCTGTGTTTCCCCAACACTAGCTCACAGTCTCTACATACTTCAAACAAGTCGGCTCGACCTCCAACTGGCGTAGTCAACGCCAAGGGCACTGGAAGCCTCTCTACCTCAAGTCCTAAAGCATGGACAAGGGTAGGTGATATGAAGGAGTGTGTTTCTCCTGAATCAAACAAGGCATGAACCAATGTAGAAAACAATCAAAGAGTACCTCGAACGACATTTGGATCGCCTAGGGCTGGCAACGCTAGAGCATGAAGCTGAACACGACCTCCTCCAAAGCCTCTCTGACCCTGATGATGACTGCCACCACGGCCACGCTCTGCTCTCTGAGGACAGGGAGCATCATGGGGCTATCCTCTTCCTGCTCCATTTACCCTCGGGTGATCTAAAGCTGGTGCAACCTGTTGATGCTGCCTCGGCTGGAACTGCCTCAACGGAGGAACCTGGAGTGGAGTGACCGGTGCACGATGACTGCTCTGAAAAGTCGGGCACTCCCGCTGCTGATGACCATGACCACCACAAGAAAAACAAGCACCTGATCCCTTGGCATAGGCCTCAGAGTTTCTGCCTCTGGAGAAACGAGTTGGAAAGGGCTGGGACCTACCCCCAGGTGAACGGAAACTCTTCTGCCCTGAAAACTAGGAACCCCGGACCACAGCTCTGCTTCGTGAGGAATCATGACGATTCCCCTCTCGTGATGATCCGGTCCTAGCCAAGGTCCTCTCAACAACCTCTTCCCTCGTCAGCACCTCAAGATACGGCTTTAGCATAAATGGGGTGACCTGGCGCTGGATCTCTAGATGCAAATCCTCCTCGAAATTCCTCGCCCTGGCCTCCTCATCTGGTAATAGGTCTGAAGCATATCGTAGAAGGTTCCTGAAATGGATTCCAAACTCTCGAACACTGGATCTCCCCTGTCGAAGGGTAAGAAGCTCCTGGCGACTGGACGCCTTCGCAGTCGAAGAAAGAAACTCGACTCAAAACCTGTCTCGAAATTCCTCCCATGAGATCGCTGACTCCTCACGATCCCCGAGGAACAAGAACCACCACTGCCTCACTGCTCCACGCAGCATCGTCACAACCAAGGACACCCAGTGTTCCTTCCAAGCACGAATCGAACTGAAGCCTATCTCGACCTCCTCCAACCAGTCTTCTGTGACTGCATCTGAAACGGAGCCCTCGTACTTCTGTAGACTCTGGCGCTGAAACTCTCGGAGTGTCTTCCTCCAAGTGTCATCGTCGTCAACCTATACCCGGCGGCGATCTGCTGGAATAGCTTGCTGGGTATCTTCTGCGCAAACCTGACGAGGACATTGACCTGAAGCCATACCTGTAAAATAACAACTATTAGAGCTCTTAATCCTGGAATATGGAAGACTCAACATTAATGAATTAATTGTTTTCTTTTATTAATTTAAGTTTAACCTATCCCAAGGTCTACCCATTCAAACACAGGAGCAAAGAAGAATGATGCATGATCCTTTCCTAGGTCTCTACCCTGCAACCAGTATCACTTTGTTTAGTAGCTATCATAAACTTAAAGGTCCGTGCAACAGATCATAGGGGGCCCTAAATTCCTATGTCTCTACCGGTCTCCAGTGTTTACCCCACTTGCTAAATCTGAATGACAATGTTGCCCTACCATCCCATGCATCCTCACCTGTGCCTAACTCCAAACTTCATCCTATCCCTCAACCAGAACTCTGATACCACTCTGTCATGACCCCCTCCCCACAAATTGTACCACTCCTGGGCCGGCAATGTGAGAAGAGAGATAATGACCCCCGAGTCCCGCCTCCAATAGGCCTCGGGTTGGCGACTATCACCGAGGGTATAATAAACATACAAATGGGAGGCATTACCCTCTAAGAGAACACATGCAGAAGAGATAGATAAAATAGACTCCAATAAACTCCAACTTAGAACTAAAATATAAAATAAATCCAAGTACATATATTAAATTTCATGCAAAAGTACTAAAACTGAAAGGGGAAACTAAAAGTACCCAAACGAATGTAAAACGACAGCGACCACAAGCCCGAACAGCTCCTCCTCTAACCACAAGCTATTAGTAACCAGCTTGATCTCCAACCTGCTCCAAGTGACCTGAAAAACAGTTTATATATGCATAGGGTGACTATAACAGTATACTCAGTAGGATCCTCCCCAAGCCTCTCGTGCAAAAGTAAATAAATCATGCTAAATCCTAGTGAACAACAAGTGAAACTAACTCGTCACCTAAACAGGTATACTAAGTTCCCAACCTCACCATGGCTACTCTCACCAAGTAACTCATACAAAATATAGAGTATAGTAAATAATATCAAGGGTACCCCGATACTACTTACCCACTGGTTTTCCGCTTTGCCCCAACGACATACGTCTTGTGCATCTCTCTCCAAAGGCTTGCCCGCAGACACCTGGGCTAAGCTCCACAATCTGCACCTCATGCACCACAAAGGCTTGCCCGCAGACACCTGGGCGAAGCACCACACCATCCTCACAGCCAAAATCAACCGGGTAAGTTCTGGGAGCCACCACAGCCCGCATAACATGTATCATACATTGGGTATTATACCTCAAGCCATTATAGCCCATACACCGAATAGGGATCCTCAAGCCATCACAGCCTATACACGTTACACCTATAGTAGTCCATAGGATAATCTATCCAGAATATATGTGTGTGAAATAACCACAATCCATTACATCCCTCTACACACATATATGGGTAAAACTAACCAGTGTGCCTACCAGCACAAAGATCTACCAAGAGAAGAGAGTCGGGTCAAAGGGGGTAGTCATCCATTCAACCTCCCATCAGAATGTTGGGGAAAACACCCCCCCAGGGCTCAGAATCCCCGGGGTGTCAGTTTCCCTTACCGACAGGGTGGAGTAGCATATAGAAATACAAAAAGTACAGAATATATATATAACTCACATCCACACTGTGGGCATTACCTATTATTAGATACAACTACAGCTAACGTCTCTCAGACCCCAGGCTGCTACTTCTAAGACTCGGTATCCTATAAGCACACAAACATTTGAATAGATTTATTAGATTACTCCATTCTCATTTTATCAGTTCCACTGTATGTTAATTAATTATTTAAACATTAATTAACCATGAACAATTCCACATTAAACTGAATTGTGATCACATTCAAAATCAACTGCTCCTTTTAAGATTCACATCACCTTTAAATTCCAGTATCTGCATCCCCGTGGATTATCACCATTTAATCAAACTTTCATTTCAGAATTACTTTTCCATGTTCCCAGGCATTCTAGAAAATCATCCTATGCTTCTAAACAAAAAGGAGGCTCAACACGGTGAGTAGATATACTATCCGTCGAGTCTTTGCCGCCTATAGAAAGAGCATAGACCCATTCTCTCTCGAGAGTCTAAACACGGAAAGAACGTGGCATACCCCGCACGTCTTTGCCTACTTTGGAAGAAGGGTAATCAAGACCAGCTGCCCTGAGCAGTGGGGAAAAGCAAAGAAGATAAACATTTAAAGAATCCACAAGCATCCAGCAACCACATCCATCCCATTCCATCACCCCTGGTGTCCTCCCCGACACCCACATGCATAATCTGATGCATCTCGCCACCCTAGGCATCATCCACTGCCATAACCACAAGGCCTCCATGCCTCCACATAACACAACACCCCTCTAGGGTCACATCACAGCACAAGCAGTAGGAAAACAACAATCACATCAATGGGCTATTGGCCCTTTAATAATCAAGAGGGTAACTCAAAACCCTTAAGAAATTCTCACAAAATCTGTTCTTTAATCCATATTGAATTAGCAGATTTGTTATGCGTAGGTTCCAATTACGGGATACCTAATTAGTAAGCTATCACAATTAAATAACCATGCTTACTTCCCTAATTTGATTATCCTCAAATTAGAACAACTATAACAACGGCAATAACCAAATTAATTTACATGCCTCTTTTTCTTTAGCCAATTAATTAACAATTAATTCCGGATTTACGTTCATTATAAATTTCTATCATGAACGAACAACAGATCAAATAAATCATAGATATTAATCTATCTAGAAAAACATGAGGCAAACCGTTATCACGGTATAAAGAAACAACATGCGATCAACCAATTCTTTTAATCTGGTTCAAGTATTTAATTAGGTCAATTTCATTGTGATCCAAAGGACTAAATCATGATAATTCTTCAATTTCACATATACAAATAGAGAAGCCATGAATCCCCTACCTGGAAGATTTCATGACGTCCTTTATCCACACAACGGGTCAAAATCCTCCTCTCACGACAACTGCATCCACCAGAGGATGCCACGGTACGACAATACCAACCAACCCCAAGAAAAACCCATTAGAATCTTGGAAATTACATGGTATGATATGGAAGGGAGAAACAAGAGAAGATGATCCCCAAAAGAACTATGATAAAACATACCTTATTGGGAAGATTGACCGACACAGCTCGGTTGCATCCAAAACAGAGCAGAACCAATCCTAGGAGTAAAGATTGATTGTGCAACTCCTATGAGAATGATTGAAAGGTTCTAGCATCTCTTAGCTGAGAACAAAGGGAAAGAACAATGGAGAATGTTATCTCATCCCTTTTTGAAGATTTAATGGGGCGACGGTTTAAGATCCGGTTAATTCTCCATTAAAAACGGATCACATTAACCCATGCGGTTTGACCAAGTAAATACATTCCAAACCTTAGTAATAATTAATATAGGATTTATGGAATTTAAAACGGCCTTAAGATTCCTTAAAATAAGGCTTTAAATGTATTTTACGTCAAAGGAAACGTCAAAAGGGGAAAACTGTAGGAATCTGGAAACACTGTTCACCCACTGTTACTGTACATGAAACCGATCTGTGAAACTGGTCTGTCAGACCGATCTGTGAAACCAATCTGTCAGACCGATCTGTCAGAATGATCTGTGAAACGGATCTGTTAGACCGATCTCTGAGACCGATCTGTCAGACCGATCTATGAAACCAATCTGTCAAACCGATCTGTCAGACCGATCTGTGAGACCGATCTGTGAGACCGATCTGTCAGACCGATCTGTCAGACCGATCTGTGAGACCGATCTGTGAGACCGATCTGTGAGACCAATCTATGAGACCAATCTGTGAGACCAATCTGTCAGACCGATCTGTGAGACCGATCTGTCAGACCGATCTGTCAGACCGATCTGTCAGACCGATCTGTGAGACCGATCTGTGAGATTGATCTATCAGACCGATCTGTGAGACTGATCTGTCAGACCGATCTGTCAGACCGATTTGTGAGACCGATCTATCAGACCGATCTGTGAGACCGATCTGTGAGACTGATCTGTGAGACCGATCTGTGAGACCGATCTGTGAGACCGATTTGTCAGACTGATCTATCAGACCGATCTGTCAGACCGATCTGTGAGACCGATCTATGAGACGGATCTGTCAGACCGATCTGTGAGACCGATCTGTCAGACCGATCTGTCAGACCGATCTGTGAGACCGATCTGTGAGACCGTTCTGTGAGACTGATCTGTGAGACCGATCTGTGAGACTGATCTGTTACTGTTCACAAAACTGGAAACACTGTTCACAGAACTGGAAATTTGGCAAAGTGTTGGGGATAAGTCACCTTGACCTCCCGGAACACCTCACACACCACATTTTCACAAAGTAATGGACCGGAGAGGTCCGGGCCATTAGATAAGAGATCTTGATAGTAAAATCATCTGTTTTTACTCATGATTAATGCCAAATTATAGAATGGATTTAGCTTATTATGAGTTCAAAAGTTATAAAAAACTTGTTCGATGTGTAGAGAAGCTGGAAATAGAGTTTTCTGATAATCAGTTTTTCATTGAAAAACAACAGAATAAGTGGTCGAGATGGCAGAAGAAAGGGAAGAACTCTTCAAAAAAGTTTGATGGTCAGAAACATAAGTTTACAGTTTGTGAAAATTGTCATAAAAAGCATTCTGGGGAATGTCTTTTCAATTCTGTTAAGTGTTACTGATGTGGTAAAATGGGAAATAAGGCTCATAATTGCACTGAAAAAGATTAGGGAAATGGTAATACAAAATCTGATTTACAGTCAATAAAATGTTTTAAGTGCAATGAAATGGGTCATTATACAAATGAGTATCCAATAAAGAAATCAACTTAGGGAAAGCAGCTGGACTATGAGAAGAAAGGGGTGGTGAAATCCTTTGCAACTAGTTCAGGAGATGTAGGGCCATCAAATGAAGTAGTATCAGGTACATTGTTTGTTTGTTCAGATTATGTCAATGTGTTGTTTGATTCAAGGTCTACACACTCTTTCATTTCTGATATGTTTTCTTGTTAATTGTGAATTCCATCTCAAGATATGAATCCTGAACATATGTTAAAAACACCAAGGGAAATGTTGAGACAAAAATAAAACATAAGAACCTTCTTATCCTTGTGTGCAAAAAGAATCTACCTACAATCCTTATTGTTTTGCCTCTAGTATAGTTTGATGTTTTTTTGGGTATGGATTAGCTTTCCTTTTATAATTCTAAAATTTATTGCAGAGCTAAAGAGGTTTCTTTTCAAAAAGATTTTTAGTTTGTGAACAAAAATGAACGTTTAATTTTTATAACATATTAGGAAATAGAGAAACTAGTAAAAGATGGAAATGAATGTTACCTTTCACATATTGTTGAAAAAAATGAACTGTTCATATTAATTATTTTCCAGTCATAAATTAGTACCTTGATGTTTTTCTTGATGAGTTTCCTATTATTATACCTGATTGGGAAGTTGAATTTATTGTTGACTTAGTTACTGATGCTAATCTAATTTCAAAACCCCCTTATCGAATGGATTTAATTGAACTTTTAGAGTTAAAGATGCAATTACAGGAGTTATTTAATAAAGTTTTCATTCGACCTAGCACGTCACCATGGGGTGCTCCTATCTTGTTTGTTAAAAATAAAGATTGTTCAATGATACTTTGCATTGATTATAGAGCATTAGATAACATCACTATTAATAATAATTATCCTTTTCCTCATATCTATGATTTGTAGGATCAGCTCCAGGGAGCTCAGTATTTTTCAAAGTTTGATTTGAGGTCGGGGTACCATCAGTTGAAAGTAAAGGAAGTAGACATTCTGATGACTGCATTTCAAACTCGATATGGCCATTATGAATTTGTAGTTATGCCTTTTGCATTAACTAATGTACCTATTGTATTCATGGATCTTATGAATATAATTTTACGTGAGTTCCTGGATAAGATTGTGGTTGTGTTCATTGATGATATTTTGGTTTTTTCTAAAAGTAAAGAGGAGCATGAAAGTCATTAAAAGGTTCTTTCAAACCTTAAAAGAAAATAAATTGTATGGGAAATTCAGCAAGTGTGAGTTTTGGTTACAGAAAATTTAGTTCCTTGGTCACATTGTTTCAAAAATTGGCCTAATAGTTGATCTTGCTGAAGCAAAAGTTATTGAAGAATGGCCAATACCCACAAATATAACTGATATTCGTAGTTTTTTTGGATTAGCGGGATATTACCCTAGGTTTTTTGAAAAAAAATCACGGTTATTTATCCCAATTACTAAGTAACTCGAAAATGTGTTAAATTCATTTGGACAAAATAATGTGATGATTGTTTTCAGGAATTGGAAAGAAGATTGGTGAATGCTCCAGTTTTGGAACTACCTTTCGGAAATGGTGAGTTAGTTATCTATAGTGATGCTTTTTTTTTGAAAGGAATCAGTTGTGTCCTAATGAAAAATGATCAGGTAATTGCTTATGCTTCACGTAATTTGAAACCACATGAGTTAAATTAACCTACACATGATTTGGAATTAGCTGCTGTTGTTTTTGCATTAAAATTTTGGAAGAATCATCTGTATGGAGTAAAATGTGAAATATATACTAACCAAAAATGTTTTAAGTATATATTCACTCAGAAATAATTAAACATGAGATAGAGGAGATGGTTGAAATTAATCAAGGATTATGGTTGCATGATCCATTACCATCCGAGAAAAGCCAATAAAGTGGTTGATTCTTTGAGTCGAAAAAGTAATGCTTCATTAACCATGAAACATTTTGAATGAGATCCTTTGGTTTTTTATTTGATGAAATTTGTAATATAATTTTTTGGTGTAGGAAATTACTCTGTTTTGTTTCAGGTGTTAGTGAAGTCATCTCTATCAGACAAGAATTAAGAAAGCACGGAAGGAAGAAAATGAGTCACAGAAAAAGGTAGAGTTGGTTCAGAAGGGTAAATTTCCTGATTTTAACATTGATAATGATTGTGTTTTGAGTTTTGGGAGGATATTATATATGCCTTGTGATTCGCAGTTGAAGAATGAGTTGTTATGTGAAGCTCATGGTTCTCCATTTTCATTTCATCCTAGAAGTACTAAGATTTACAGAGATCATTGGGAGTATTACTGGTGGGATGGAATGAAAAGAGAATTTTTTGATTTTAATTTGAAGAGTTTTACTTGTCAACAGGTTAAAGCAGAGTAGTAGTTACCGAATGGGATGATTCAGTCCTTACCGGTGCCAGATTTGAAATGGGAAAATATATCCATAGACTTCGTTATGGGATTATCAAAGACATCTCGAGATAATAATGCAATTTGGGTTATAATTGATCGATTGACTAAATCTGCTCATTTCCTTCCTATTCAAGATACTTTTTCTCTAGATCAACTTTCTTAGTTGTATGTTAAAGAGATATTCAAGTTTCACGGTGTTCCCCTCTCCATTGTATCTGATCATTATCCCAGGTTTAATTCTAACTTTTAGAAAGGCCTTCAGAAGTCATTGGGTAATGAATTAAATTTTAGTACAGCTTTTCATCCTCAATCAGAAAGGGTAGTTATAATGAAAAATTCAGACCTTGGATGATATGTTACGTGCTTTCTCGATGGATTACCAGTGAAGTTGGGACAAACATATTTCTTTGGTTGAATTTTCTTATAATAACGGTTTTCATTACAGTATACAGATGGCTCCATTTGAGGCATTATATGGGAAGTGGTGTCGAACTCCAGCTTTTTGGGATGAAGTAGGTGAAAGGAAACTGATGGGACTATAATTTGTAGAAGAGATGGTATAAAAGGTTCAGTTTATTCAGAAGCACATGAGAATATCTCAGAGCAGGCAGGAAAGTTATGTGGAAAACCGAGGTAAGGATCTTTCTTTTGAGGTTGGTGATCATGTCTTTCTCAATATTTCTCCATGGAAAAGTGTGATGCGTTTTGGTAAGAAGTGAAAGTTGAGTCTGTGATTCATTAGACCTTATGAAATCCTGAAAAAAGTTGTATCAGTTGCCTAAAGAGTGGATTTACCTCCAATTTTATCTCAGGTACATAATGTTTTTCATGATTCAATGTTCAGAAAGTATATTCTAGATCCATCTCATGTTTTGATCCTAGAGGTAGTTCAGTTGGAAGAGAATCTCTCTTATGAGGAACAACCAGTCTAGATTCTTGACTGAAGAGAGCAAGTATTGAAGAATAATGTAATCAATCTGGTAAAGGTTTTTTTGAAAAACCATATGGTTTAATAGGTAATGTGGGAATCTGAAAATGCAATGAGAGATAAATACCCCCACTTATTTGATAAGTGAATAATAATTGTGAGGACACAATTTCCAAAAGGGGGGAAGGATGTAACATCCTAGGTAAATAAAGAATACAAAATTTTCATATTTATTAATATTAGTGAATTAAATATTAATTTTACTTTAAAGGGGATTCTATGTTCGATGGCGTACCTGATACGCAACAACAGGGTTCTTTTAAATCTTACGTTACACACAACGTTGGGTTATACTGAAAAATAATAATATAATATTATTTTAAATGGTAGTTAATACCTAGCCATTATATTGGAAGGAATGGATAGAACTAACTAAAATATGAATATATGTGTGTTGGTTAAATGTTTTTATATTTATCCAATAAATTTTAGAGGCTTAATATAAGAAAAAAATCTGATTTTAAGCACAAATAGATTAATATTCCTTAAAAAGACAATTTACCGCCATTTGATGGAAAACCCTCTTTAAATATAGTTTTGGTAACTTTTATATATTCTATTTGAAAAAATAAAATTCTTTTTAGAATCATTATATCAAAATTTACGTTGGGTAAATGTTTGGTATTTTTCTGATAAAATTCATTTTTTAATGAATAGTGAAAAATACAGTATTTTAATTCAAAACTGCCTTTTAATCTAATTTATTTATAAAGTTATATTATCTTTTTAGTTGTTTTTAAAGAGTAATTAAATTATTATTTTTACCTTTTCATCCATTTTTTTTATTGGAAGTAATTTCATTTTGATATTGGAAATAAACAACTGTCAATCTTTTGATAGTTATTATTTCTTAAAAACAAGCTTTTTGTTATGACAGTGGGAATTAATTTTAAATTAATTTCGACCACTTATAGGTTTTGAATTTATAAAAATGGATTCCATATTTGGAATCAGGATTTCCAATTTCTTTAAATAGGTAACTTTTATTTTTAGATATTATGAATATTTACTTCAGTAAATATTTTATTTACCATGGTTAAAGGGTAAATATGGTAAATTAGGGTAAAAAATAATATTATATTAACATAAAATTACCCTAACATGTGTCCTAATCCTATTTTTTTATACATTTCCAACCATGGGCATCCTTGGGTCGATTTTAGGACCCCATAGAGCCACTTGGGTGTGATAATGACACTTTATATTAATTAATTTAAAGTAATGATAATAATGACTTTAACCTATATCTTTTTGTAAATCAATTATTACATGGGTTTATATAAGTTATCACTTTGACTAAAAATATTAATTTTAAAGCTAAAACGATTTCCTACATCATGATATTTTTTTATAATTTTTAGACCTCAAATAAATAAAATTATTTATGATATAATAATGATGCAATATTTACCTCATTAATGAATGATTTAAATAAATAAGATTATAATGATTAAGAAAATATCCAAAACCTATCCAATTCTTATTGTATGATTTTATTTCGAATATTAGTAATCTTATCTTTTTCTTTAAGGATTTTTTGACCTTTAAAACTGAAAATCATTATATAAAAAAAATATTTTTAAACTTTCCTAAAGAGCCCCTCCTACCCCTTATAAAAATCCCTCACATCTATCCCTTTCCACGCACTTATAAATCCTGTTTTTTGGTCCAAAATATACCCAATTAATCTTCCTAAATCCCTCTCCTCCTCCTATAATCCTTCCCTTAGGCAGAAGGCAATTCAAGTAGACCTTCTGGTTCAAACCAAAGGGAGATACCCGATTTAAAGGTAACATCTTCTCTTAAGTTATTTTGTTTTATTTTCCTTATCCAACCCCCTAAACTATTTTTATTCCTTAATTTTATAGAAAAACTAGTATCCTAAAAATAATAGGTTGTTTTTATGAGAATTATTATAACAAAACTTACAAACCCCTTCATCTAATGGGTAAAGAACATACTGTTTCAGTAGATGGAAAACTAATGCCTCACGAAATGATGATTGTTCGATCTTATCCTACCACCTCCTATGGTGGACATTAAGATGGAACTATATTTATATGTGATATATATTATATTTATATTTTTTCTACGCTTCTATATTTTCATTTATAGAATACCTTTATGGTTTTCCATAGTGGGTAAATATGATAATTTAATTTGAGGAAGTGTGGACTACCACCCCCTCAAAGTGATATGACTCGTTCCTGTCATATGTGGAATGTATAAAGGATGGAGTTAATTAAATTATATATGATATTTTACTTGAATTATAATATACCTATCTATTTTTATGTTTTTATTACATTAAATACAAAATAGAAATGAAAGTAGTGTTCATGCGTACGTACGGATTACCGTCTCCAAGAACAGTGCATTTCATTGCTTACCTCCAAATGTTATGTACTATTATAAATACATATATATACTGGATATATATGATATATATGATAGATAAATTATGAATATAATTATATAGATAATGTAATTTCGATCACATGGACAATTTATATTTATAACAATTTCATTTTTAACTCAAGTTCCGAACATCGACAAAATGTTCGATATGAACTCAAATAATTAACTACTTGTTATAGGAAGGTAATAATTGATATAAAAGGAATTTTAAACTTGAAAAAATATTCATAATCAAGTAGAAATTATATTTAGTTTATTATTCATGAGATTAAAGAATGATCGAGTCAATTCGGACATGAGGTAAGGGACTTCATCTCAATCTCCTTTCATTGAGACATATTTTGTTTTATACATGACTTTATTTTATACGGTTTATAAAAACATCTGACTTCTCATTTCATTTCAAAAGGAATATTTTTCTATGAGACATTTTATTAAATAAAAAAAGAATGTTTCTTTTTAACGTAAGTGGTGACAACGACCTTTTCCACCGCTGTGAGTATTATTTGATTTATGGTTTCATTAACAAGCCTTAATATTTTTAAAAGAAAACAAATAACATATACTCTTTTACATGTTTTGGTATTGAAAATGGATTTGATAATGGATTTGTTATTTAAAAATATTTAAATGATATATTTTGATTGAAATGTGGAAATTTTATCTTTCCTTTATGTTTGTTTTATGTGTTATGAATATGTTATGGTTCTTGGGAATTGTTAAGTATATGGGTGGTTCTGTGATAAACCTAGGGCGGGTGAGCCTAAGATAGCTCTCCAACGCACTGGGTAACATGATGTAGGTAAACGTGAGTTTTTCTCCTAAGAGATTTAGGGAATATACTGTAATGGGTATTCCAAATGTAACTCCCTACGTAGTTGTGAAAGCTACAATGTAATATGTTATGTATGCCACAAGTTACCTTTATTATTTTTGATTCTTATATATTTTTCATAAATCTTATGATTTCATGAGTTATGTTTAAGAGATTATGTTATGTTTGTATTGATGAACTAATGTTTTCTTTCTTTGTTTTATAACCCTTACTCAGCTTTTTATGCTCATCCCAAGTATTGAAATGTTTTTCAGAGGACTTAAAGATGAATAGGGTCAAGGATGGGATCAAGGGAAAGTCATGCTGTTTAAAACATGGAACTAGAAAAACTCTTTTTTTTCAAGAGTTTTTATTTTATGAAAAAATGGGAACTAAGTAGAAGTGTCAAATTTTTATCTTTTGAGATGTAATGTAATTGCTATGCCCTAATTCTCTAAAACTCTAAACCTGAAAAGATCCTCAATGTGAATTATCCATTTAATTCAAGATTATGTAATGTTTAAGGTCAGGTCCTTATAATGTAACTAATATTTATTCATCATCTAGTAAATATTATCTCCCAATTATGCCACTAATACTTAAAAAATATTATTTTAAACTAAATAATAATACTATAATATTAATAAAACTCTTACTAAGACTAATTATAATTTATTTTCTCAAAATTCATGAAAAAATAATTATATTTTATTTTCTTATATTTACTATTATTGATAAGGTATATAAAAACAACCAAACAACTAGGTAAATATAATATTAATAAATACAAAAAAATTAATTAAAAAATAACATTAAAATAAATAATTCAAAAATATCTGTAAATGGTGATTTGAATATTTTGGCACCCCTTTTGTAACGACCCAAACTTTCATTAATAGAAATCCCTCTTGATCTAATTAAATGTCTCTTTATATAAAATATTTATATAAAATGTCAACTTCTTTGGTTCAATATTAAGAATTGTGACCATTTCTAATATAGTCATTGAACAGTGATCACTTGATTAGTATAAATATAGGGCTTGAACAAATACAATTTACTCAAACAAAGGAAGTGATGGCCTCATCTAGTAGGTGTGCCCCACATGAAGCCCATTTGTCATAGCTTGGAAAGGATGTGGTGTCATTGGGCTTAGCTCTTGACCAATCTCAAGCCGATATTGAACATATTAAGATTTATTGAAACTGCCTATGGGAGACGTGGAAGTTGATAGAGATTACCACCCGAGCAATGTTATCCGAGCCACCCCAAGAGTTTGTCACCATCGCACACCTCACCCTTCAGTCTTATGAGGATTTTTTAAGGGGTTATTTAACAGGATCCTATTACTATGGTTATGTACATTATTTTTTTATGTAATAATGAATATACTTTCATTTTATTATAGTTACCTTGTAAATAGTTTTTGAAGCATAAATAGTATTTTTAGTTAATATTCAACTAAGAAATCTATTTTGATGAATTAATAGATTTCTGAATTAAATAATATTTTAATAAAACATTATTATTATTATTAAATTAATTTTTATTAAATATAAATGATCGTATAATTTTATTAATGCAATGGTATTTTTTATTAAGGTTTGAAATCCATTTTTGTCAAAACCCATGAATTTTCGATAAATGTCGGTTTTTATTTTAAAAGTAAAAATTAACATATTTAGAAAATTATTTAGATAAAATGAATATTATTTCTGGAATCAGTACATTGAAATTATCCAATGGTGAATTTTTCATAATTTTCTGAGATAGTCAAATATTCGGGTAAAAATTAAATACTGTTTAAATATATAATGTGTTTTATGAAATCATAATGACCCAATAGTGATGTAATAAAATACTATAAACTTTATTTTTAGCCAATATATGTTTTACCATTAAACTTATTTGATTTTAGGTTTGTTTGATTTATTTTACAATTTTTTAGTGGACCCTTCAAGACTTATTAAACATTTTGTCTTTTTAAATTGTTTTCCTTGGGAGTGTGACTCACCTACACATAAGAAAACCCATTATTTTAAGAAGTTAGGACTTTGTACTTATAAAATATTGTTTTCCACTTCCCTTTTCCAAAAACCATGGGCAAAAACCATGGTCAGGTTTGTGGTTTGGATTAGTTTAATGTGAGGTGTCCCAAACCTAAATAATAAAAAATTCCCTCACCTTTCTAATATAAACTCACCCAAGATCCCACTTCCTCCTCACTCAAAGCCTTTAGAGTTCGTCCATCCACTGACCTCCCCTCTCTATAATCCTCCCAATGTGCCCTAAGCTCTCAAGAAACTTCTCTCAAGCCTCTCTCAAGCCTTTGGAAGCACACTTCCAAGTAAGGGTTTTTCTTCCTTTCTCATTTTTGTCCAATATTATTAAAATTGTTATGCCCTTTTAATTTAAATTAAAAATGTTGGGGTATGGTTTATCACCTCCCCCATACTTACCTATTTATTTTTGAATGATGTGAGACCCCTTTCTCTCATTAAATTCCTCTCATGTACACCTATTACTATGCCGAAATTCTGAAAGGAATTTCTCTCTCCTCATTTACATTCAAGAAATTATTTTATATCATGAATCTAAATTCCATTAAATTTTTTGGTACATGTATCTATATGTACCCCTTACTGTCCATGTTATTTAAATATGATGAGATACCCCTTTCTCTCTCATCAACCATTTTTATGAGTTCTTATGTCAAGTCGTTATGCTGCCAAAATTGCATCGTGCTTTTCCAAGCCAAAGTCATTGTGTAGTAAATACCATACCCACTTCTCTATCAAGGGTATTCACCTTTATATGAATTTAATTATTGTTTAAAGAGTTTCATGTATGTATTACACATTCTTTTATTGTGTAATAAATGATTATGTTGAATGATTCAATATTTTATGATCCATGTGGCACTCTTATGCATGAAATGAAATGTTTAAGAAGGGTGTGCCCTGATAGCACTCCAATGCATTGGGTAAAGTATAGTATAATGGTACATCATTTGAAATGGGTTTTTACTCATGTTAATTCAACTACAAAGATGGTTTACTCATGCTTCATGTGCAATTAGGGTTTACTCATGCTCCATATGCAATGAGCCTTGGCTCGTGCTAATTCCATGTTTAGTGTTGTTGCCACATTTCCATGTTATGATTATCATGATTTATCATGACTTTATGTTTATAATTATCTTTTGCTCTATTGATATTCATATTTTCTAACATGTATTGTATTCCTCATTTTATTCCATGATTAATCCCCTTACTGGGCTTCATAGCACACCTTTTTCTATGCATGTCCTCAAGTTATCCCATGCAATGCTAAGTATAAGGGAATATAGTGATCATGTAAAGGAATTTTTCAATAAAGATGTTTTTTTCATGTTTTAAGTTGTTATGTGATGATCCTAATCCACAAAGACACTATACTGCTTGATCTTATATATTGTATCAAATGAAGTTTATGTAATAAATTATGTTTAATTGTGTAATAAAAAGCAGGGTTGTCTTAGTTGGTATCAGAGGATAGGTTTAGTTATTTTTGGGATTAGGATTAGAAAGCCCTATTAAAGCCTTAGAGACAATACTAAGTATAATAAAAACATCCCAAAGTTTTGGTTATTATTGAGTAAGTGGTTTATCAAGAAAATGCATACCTGTCTGGATACGAGCAGGTAGAGGCGGCTCTAGGATAGATGTATCCGAGGGGTAAAACCCAAAAACACCGCTTTGAGCTAGACTTGAATAGGAACTGGTGCACAACAATGGGCCTTGCTGCACTCTTTGTTAAAACACTCCCGGGGGATATTCTTTGGTAAATTCACAAGCTTAGTATGAACCATTATCAAGGGACTAAAAAATTCCCTAAGAATATATGTTAGAAAGTAGATCATGGATAATATAGGCTGAAGCCAATAGATTCATATGTTAAGGAAATAAAAGTTATTTATAAGTTATCAGTTTTGTCTTTTCATTACCCTTTATTTGTTACCCATAACTTTCCTTTTATTCCAGCCAATGGCCGGTAATAGGAGGACTCGGGCTAACAACCGATGTGAAGATCAATGTGATGACTGTACTAATGAGATGCCCAATCCAATGGGAGCAGGAATCACGAACTTTGGCATGCTTCTCTCTCAGATAAATCAAGGTTTGAATAGAAATATGGGTCAAGAGGAACATTCAACCCCCCCCCCAATAAATAACAAGTCACTATAGAGATCTTCATGATACAAAGGCTTCCTAATTTTAATGGATCATTTGATCCCTAAATCACTAAACAATGGATCAAATCCATTGAAAATATCTTCTCCATCCTTCAATGTTCTGAATAAGATAAGGTTCTCTTGGCTGCTTATCATATGGAGGGTGAAGTTGATCAATGGTGGACTTTGATCAAAAATATGAATCTTGAGGAGGAGATCAAGGCCTTGGAATGGATGGATTTCTGAAAGATGTTTTTCGATAAATATTTTTTGTGCACCCTCCGGCTTAAGATGGAAAGGGACTTCCTTTCCCTCAAGAAAAATATGAAGAATCTATCAGATCGTACAAGGGAAGCATCACAAGGCTTGCAAGATACACATTTGCCTTTGTCATTACCCCCAAATGCAAGGTTGACTGCTTATTTGGTGGGTTGAAACCTATCCTGTGGAAAGTGCTGGTGATCCATGACTTCGACAGCTAGGTGGAAATTGTCCTATGTTCCCTCAAGGTTGAAATGGAGATCAGAGAATCTCAAGGGTATCATGGGGATAAGAAGTGTAAGGTGGAACTCAATGCTAGCAGACTGATGGATAAATCCAACAGTGTTAAGAAGATCCAGTACCCCACTTGCCAAAGGTGCAGAAAGAAGCACCCTAGAAATTTCCTGAAGGGGACGAGGAAATGCTTTAGGTGTGGAAGAAAAGGGAACCTGGCTATTAACTATCAGCAAGAAAGACCCACAGCTATGACAGAGGAGAGGAACGCTCCATTAGAACTTCAATGTGTGTTTCATTGATACATCTACAAAGAACTAGGGCATCTTGCAAATAAGTTCCCTAAGCCAAGGGTTTTCAGAGGCAACCAACAACCTCCAAGGCAGCAAGGGTGATCTTTTTCCATCACTACTGTCAAAGTGAACCCTGAAAATGAAGTGGTGACAGGTATGCTAGTTAATCATTCAAGAATAGCTAACGTACTTTTTGATTCAAGTTCTACACATTCTTTTATATCTCAAAATTTATTATAACAATCCCAGCACCACTACAAATCATGGAAGTAAATATGTCGATGAGTACAACAAATGGATAAATCATTGCATCCCATGAATATAACTCCTCCCCTATCATAATCTGTGGATTAAAATTCCTGTATAACCTCTTCATACTCCCTCTAGTGGAATTTGATTTCATTCCTGACATGGATTGGATTTCCTTATATAGAGCCAACATAAATTTCCGGGAGTGGGAAATCACTCTCCATGTGGATAATCGACCCTGATTCTGTACAAGTGCAAGGAAGAAGATGAATCTTCTTTAGATCTATCATCTCAAGCATGGATATTACTACCCTATGAGCATGCATATCTGGCTCAGATGATTGAGTCCATGGAAGCAACCATCCTTGAAGACATGCCTTTTGTTAGGGAATTCACTGACGTGTTTCCCAAGGAATTGTCTGGTCTTCCTCCTAGAAGAGATGTTGAATTCTCAATTGATCTTATACCTGGGGCTTTGCCAATATTCAAGACTCCATATAGAATAGTTGTTGTGGAGCTTGAGGAGCTGAAGAAACAACTATAGGAGAATCTGGATAAAGGGTTTATACACCCAAGTGCTTCACCACGGGGTGCACCAGTCCTCTTCATCAAGAAGAAGGATGGGCCAATGTTCCTTTGCCTCAATTTTCCTAAGCTCAAAAAAATCACGATAAAGAACAAGTATCCTCTCCCATTAATTGATGACTTGTTTGATCAGATACATGGAGCATAATGCTTCTCCAGGGTGGATTTGTAGTTGGGACATTATCATGTAAGGGTGAAGAAGGAAGATATCCTCGAGATTGCTTTTTGTACAAGATACGGGCACTATGTATTCATAGTAATACCTTTTAGACTCACTAATTATCTAGAAATATTCATGGACTTGATGAATATAGTCTTTAGAGATTACCTAGACAAATTTTTGGTGGTCTTTATAGATGATATTTTGATATACTCTAAAACCAAGGAGGATCATGAGGAGCATCTAAGAACTATACTAGAGACCTTGCAGAAGGATAAGCTCTATGAAAAGTACAAAAAGTGTGAGTTCTAGTTGAAGGAGGTCTCATTCATGGTAAAAATCATCTCAAGCAATGGTATATCTATGGATCCCTCTAAAAAAGATGCAATTTAGGGATGGTCGAGGCCAACATCTATAACGGATATACGTAGCTTCTTGGGGTTAGCTGGATATTATCGACGATTTGTGATAAATTTTTCATGATTGTCCAACCCTCTTACCAAGATAACTCGGAAGGGAGTAAAGTTTTCATGTAGTGATGAATGTGAAGAAAGCTTTAAGGAATTAAAAAGGAGGCTTATCAATATGCTCGTGATCACTTTACCCATAAGTAGAGAACTTTTTGTGGTATTTAGTGATGCTTCGAAGAAGGGCATGGGATTTATGTTGATGCAAAATGTTTAAGTCATTGCCTATGATCCAAGGCAATTGAAAGTTCATGAACAGAACTATCCAACACATGACCTCGAGTTGGTTGTAGTGATCTTCACATTGAAAATTTGGAGGCATTATCTCTTTGGGGAGAAGTGTGAAATATATACGGACCACAAAATCCTCAAGTACATATTCACACAGAAAGAGTTGAACATGCTCCAATGAAGATGGTTAGAGCTAATAAAATACTATGACTGCTCAATCCATTACCACCCTGGGAAAGAAAACAAGGTGGCGGATGCCCTATGTAGAAAGGACCTAGTGATTCTATTATTGATGAGATTTGAAAAGGATCTGATCTTCTTATATTTGATGAAGATGGAAATGGGAGTCATAAAGAAGGGGACATCATCAATCCTTTCACAAATGATTGCTCAAACATCACTTTTGGAAAGGTTAAAGTATTCCCAAAAGGATTATGGGGAATTCGGGAAAAAGTGGAAGCTATTGGAAAAGGGAAATCCTCGGAGTTTAATGTTAATGAAGAAGGAATTGTGATATTTGGGAAAATTTTATGTGTTCTATCATGTCTGGAACTGAAGAAGGAACTTTTGGATGATACACATAGTTCAAATTTCTCTATTTACCCAGGAAACACAAATATGTATCGAGATCTCTGAGAGAATTATTGGTGGGATAATATGAAGAAGGAGATCGCTGAATATACCTCAAAGTGCATGGCGTGTCAGCAAGTGAAGGAATAGAGGCAAAAGTCTAAGGGGATGATGAAACCATTGCCCATACCAGAATACAAATGGGAGAACACTACCCTAGACTTTGTCACTGGACTTCTGAAGACATCCAAAGGAAATAATACAATCTAGGTTGTTATGGATCATCTTACAAAGGTAGTACACTTCATTTCTATTAGGGAGGATTTCTCATTGGATCAACTGGCACGGATATATATATCAGGTAAGTGGTAAAGCTGCATGGGGTACCACTATCTACTGTGTCCGATCAAGATCCAAGATTCACCTCTATGTTTTGGAAGAGTATTCAACATGCTCTGAATATTGAACTGAACTTCAGTATCACCTATCATCCTCAAACTGATGGCCAATCCAAGCAGACTATTCAAACACTTGAGGACATGTTGAGAGCATGCTCTATAGACTTTAAATAAGGATGGGATCAACATCTTCCTCTAGTTGAGTAATTTTATAATAACAGTTTCCACTTGAGCATTAAAATGGCACTATATGAATCCCTTTGTGGGAAAAGGTGTAGAACACTGGCGTGTTGGGACGAGGTTGGTGAGCGTAAGCTGCTTGGACCAAAAATGGTCAAAGAAATGGTGGAGAAGGTGAAAACCATTCAGTATCATGTCACAGTAGCCCAGAGTCGATAGAAGAGTTATGTAGATAACTGTTGACAAGACCATGAGTTTAAATTTGGAGACATAGTATTTCTATGCATATCTCTGTGGAAGAAGGTCATGAGGTTTAGAAGGAAAAGAAAGTTAAGTCCAAGGTACGTCGGCCCCTTTGAGATTCTTGATCGTGTTAGGGTTGTGGCCTATCGACTAGCACTTCCACCTACCATGGCCAAAGTACATGATGTCTTTCATGTATCTCTCTTAAGGAAGTACATACCAGACTCTTCACATGTACTCTCTTCAGAAGTGGTATAGTTAGAGTATGACCTTTCTTATGAGGAGAAACCAGTGAAGATCATATATCGTAGAGAAAAATTTCTACAAAATAAGACAATGATCCTCATCAAGGTGTTGTGGAGAAACCACAAGTTTGAAGAAGCGACGTGGGAATTGGAGGAAATGATGAAGCAGAGTTACCCACATCTATTTTAGTGTGGGAAAAGGAAAGTTTGAGGGTGAAATTTCTTAAAGGGGGAAGATTGTAATTACCCAAACTTTCATTAATGGAAATCCCTCTTGATCTAATTAAATGTCTCTTTATATAAAATGTTTATATAAAATGTAAACTTATTCTGTTCTATGTTAATAATTTTGACCGTTGCTAATATAGCCATTGTACAGTGATCACATTATTAGTATAAATATAGGGATTTAACAAATCCAATTTACTCAGACAAAGGAAGCGATGGCCTCATCTAGTAGTCGTTCCCCATACGAAGCCCATTTTTCATAGCTTAAAAAGGAGGTGGCATCATTGTACTTCACTCTTGACCAAGCTCAAGATGATCTTGAACATGTTAAGCTTGAATGGAATCACCTACGGGAGAAGTGGAAGTTGATAGAGATTACCATCGGAGCGATGTTATCCGAGCTACCTCATGAGTCTTTCACCATCACACACCTCACTCTTAGGTCTTATGCGGGTGTTTTAAGGGGTTATTTAACAAGACCCTAGTACTATGGTTATGTAATTTTTTATATAATAATGAATATACATTCATTTTATTATTTTTACCTTGTAAATAGTTTTTGAAGCACAAATAGTATTTTTAGTTATGTTCAACTATGAAATCTATTTTGATGAATTAATCGATTTTTGAATTAAATAATATTTTAATAAAATATTATTATTATTATTATTAAATTAATTTTTATTAAATATAAATGATCGTATAATTTTATGAATGTAATTGTAATTTTTGTTAAGGTTTGAAATCCATTTTTGTCAAAATCCAGAAATTTTCGATAAATATCGGTTTTTATTTTAAAAGTAAAAATTAACATATTTAGAAAATTATTTAGATAAATTTAATATTATTTCTGGAATAAGGATTTCAAAATCATCCAACAGTGAATTTTTCATAATTTTTTGAGTGTCAAATTTTTGGGTAAAAATTAAATATTGTTTAAATATATAATGTGTTTTATGAAATCATAATGACCCAATAGTGACATAATAAAATACTATAAAATTTTTCTTCGGCCAGTATATGTTTTAACACTAAAATAATTTGATTTTGGGTTTGTTTGATTTGTTTTACAAAGATTTAGTGGACCCTTCAAGACTTATTAAACATTTTTTCTTTTTAAATTGTTTTCCTTGGGAGTGTGACTCACCTCCACATAAACAACCCCATTATTTTAAGAATTTAGGAATTTTTCCTTATAAAATATTGTTTTCCACTTCCCTTTTCCAAAACTCATGGGAAAAACCATTGGTTGGTTTGTGGTTTGGATTAGTTTAATGTGAGGTGTCCCAAAACTAAATAATAAAGAATTCTCTCACCTTTCCTATATAACCCCACCCAAGCTCCCACTTCCTCCTCACACAAAGCCTTTTGAGTTCATAAAAATTATTCCATCCTCTCTCTAGAATCCTCCCAAGGTGCCCCAAGCTCCCATGAAGCCTCTCTCAAGCCTCTATCAAGCCTTTGGAAGCACACTTCCAAGTAAGGGTTTTTCTTCCTTTATCATTTTTTTCCAATCTTCTTTAAATTGTTATGCCCTTTTAATTTCAATTATAAATGTTGGGGTATGGTTTATCACCTCCCCCATACTTCCCTATTTATTTTTGAATTATGGGAGACCCATTTATCTTTCATTAAATTCCTCCCATGTACACCCGTTACTATGCCGAAATTCCGAAAGGAATTTATCTCTCCTCATTTACATTCAAGCAATTATTTTGTATCTTGAATCTAAATTCCATTAAATTTTTTGGGACATGTATCTATATGACTCCTCACTTTCCATGTCATGTAAATATGATGAGACACCCCTTCCTCTCTCACCAACCATTTTTATGAGTTCTTATGTCACGTCGTTATGCTGTCGAAATTGTACCGCACTTTTCCAAGACAAAGTCATTGTGTAGTGAATACCAAGCCCACTTCTCTATCAAGGGTATTCACCTTTATACACATTTACTTATTGTTTAAATAGTTTCATATATTTATTCCACATTCTATTATCATGGAATGAATGATTATGTTGAATGATTCAACGTTTTATGATCCATGTGGCACACTTATGCATGAAATGAAATGTTTAAGAAGGGTGTTCCCTGATAGCATTACAATGCATTGGGTAAAGTATACTATCATGATACATCATGTGAAATGGGTATTTACTAATTCTAATTTAAGTGCAATGAGGGTTTAATTGTGCTTCATGTGCAATGAGGGTTTGCTCTTGTCACGACCCGTTCTCGGGGCCCATGTCGTGACTACCCCAAGCCCGCCTTCAATAGGTCAGGGGCTGACGACTAGCGCCAAAGGCGTAAATCCCAACAAAAAGGGAAGGCATTGCCTTTATGAAATTAAAACACACAAAAAAAGAGTACAAGCAGAAGCTACACTAAGAAAGCAGTAAAAAAAAGTGCTGAAAGTACAAGGAGCCGGAAATACAAGCCCAAAAGAAAGGTACAGCTACAACTGAAAGTAAAGTACAACTCAAAAAACAATAGCTGAAAGGTGATAAGCATATCCTGGATCATCCTATGGATTCCTACCTGAAGGGTAGGTACAGATTTCCTCCTCAGTACTATACATCCGTCTGTCTCTTCCAGGTACCGACTCATCATGAGATCCACCTCTGGGTACCGACTCGTCGTGAGATCCACCTCCGGGTACCGTCCATATTTACAAGCCTCAACCACGATCAGTGATGTCCATCGTCTGCAACCAACAAAACGAGGTGCGGGAAAATCCCATGTAGGTGTGAGTATACGATACTCAGTAGGGACCTTGATACCCTCAAGGTCTCACTAAATCCAACAAGGATAATCAAAAAGAAAGTTCTCAATAGATAACCCTTACTTAGGTATAAGCTCATACTTATACCTAAGTTATCATGTAACTCATCTAAACATGAGGTATCACACAGACATGAAATCGACGGATAACCACCACTTAGGTATATGCCCATACATATACGTAAGTTATCAAGTAACCCATCTCAATAATGAGGAAAACACAAAGGTCATTGACTCAGCTCAAACTAGGATTTTCATTATCAAAACTGCAACTGCTGAAGAGCTCCGTCTCTGACGAGTACAGTGATCCTGTCACGACTTCGAGGTACTTCTTACTAACCTAAGACTGCTGAGGTACTCCTCCTATCGAGTACTGCGGGTCAGCCACCCAAACACAGCAGTGCTTCCCGTCGGGGTCTGCCTCCCAAACACAGTAGTGCACCCCCCCCCCCCCAATAGCCTGCAGAGGTACTCCTCCTGTCGAGTACCGCGGGTCTGCCACCCAAACACAGTAGTGCTCCCCACCGTGGGTCCGCCACCCAAACATAGTAGTTCTCCCCACTGGGCTATACAAGTCACTCCGACTCGAGTCGAACAAGCAGTCTTTAGGTCTCAACCAGCTACACGGTCTCCGTACTCCGTACGCTCATCTCTGAGAGGGTCTGCTCCATGAGATACAGGTCGATACTCCAATTATCACAAAGTACCATGAAGAAGTGTCTCAAAGGACTGCCTCGTCATAGGGGTCTCAACGCAACAGACGGCGCGTCAATCGGACGCCTGGTCTGTGAATTATTAGCATTTTCATCCCAGGGGCCCGGTTGGTTTCGTGTACGAACCAACCTGACTGTATCTCAACTGTACCCCGAACTCACATAGGGTATAATCATAGGGACTGTTTCTCGACGTGATCACCAACACCGCTGACGGTTCGTCAAACGGTTGTCTGGTCTGAAAGTTATCGGCTTTTCTGTTCCAGGGGTCGTTTGGATTTCGGGTACAATCCAACCCGGCCATACTCCAAATGCGTCCAAATCTCGGGCTAAGTATACCAAAAGTTCCGTCTCATCAAGAGGAATCCAACAAAATCGATGGCACGTCAATCGGACATCCGGAGCTCAAGTTATAAGCATTTCCGCTCCGAGGGCCCGGTTGGTTTCGTATCCGAACCAACCCGGCCGTACTCAAGGTTCTCCGAAACCTTGAGTGTAATATACCAAAACGACCTTCTCTATCCAAGGATTGTATCGCAACTGACGGTGTGTCGATCAGAGGTCCGTAGCCCAAGTTATGGGCATTTGAACAAAACTGCCCAAGAATAGGGGGTTCGGGCCCGGTCCGACCCGGCCCGATACCCCCCCTGGGTCGGCCCGAACCGGGTTGACCCGACCCGGGTCTGGGTCCAGCCTAATAGGGCACGGCCCAGCCCGGTGGGCGTGGCCTGGCCCAGTCGGCGCGGCCCGGCCCGGCCTGGGCGGGCCGATTGGCCCAGCATGATCGTGCGGCCCGCGTGGCCAGCTCGGCCACGCCGAGCTGAGCAGAAAGGGGGGGGGGGCTGCCCCCCTTGCGTGAAACCACAGCCCCCACGTGGGGACCGCTCCTTGCCAGCCGGACGCGGCGCTGGGTGCCGCGTCTCCCACGGGTCCCGCGCGGCCGCGGACCACCGGACATGCTCCAGTGGTCTGTTTTGCCTGTCGTCTTCGCCAACGGTCCTCCCGGGACCTGCTCTTCACTGCGATGGCTTCAAAACACCTCTGCGGCCCGTTACATCATCGCCCGTCGATCCGCACGTCAATCAAAAAACCGCGGACTCTTCGATTCTCCTCTGCGGCCCCGACTCCGGTCGTGGTTTAGTTCGGCCTTAACGGCGCAGCGTGACGGCGCCGCGCTTCTTTGCCGCATTCTTCTTGTTTCTGTGCAGTGCTCTTGCACCGCGCGCCTTTGTTCATGCTGCGACAAACACAACATCGAAAGGGGGAGGAGAGTCGGCCGTCTTCGTGCGGTCCGACCTCCTCCCGTTATAATTATAACAGGCAGCGCAAGAATAATACGATGAATGGCAAGGAAAATATTCATGAACAAGAAATTAACCCCTACATGGAAATTTGATGTCGCGCGTCGGACGTCGCGGGGAACGGCGTCGTGGGGGTCGGACGTAGATTCTGTGGAATTCGGGGTGTGTATGAGGAGGAAACGATGTCTCCTCACTTGTTGCGGAGATGAAGAAGGAAGGTACGCTGTCGTTGGTGATGACCACCGTGGTCGGCGACTTTTCCCTTGTCACGGAGGAAGAAGAGGATCGTCGGCGTCGCGGTACACGGCGTCGAGTTGTCGATCTCCGAGGAACTAGCGTTCTTTGTCGTCTTTCGTCAGAGGCCGGCGTTCTTCGTCGTTCTTCACGTTCTTCAATGAAGAAGTACATTCTTCAAGACTAGAGTATTTCTCCCCAAATCTTCTCACACAACAAACAACCAAAATAAAATAAGGTTTCCCTTATTTTATTCCTCATGTCAACTCTTTCAAAATTCAAAAAGAATCCATGAATTAATTAACGTGTGTTGGCCAATTAATGAGGCGTTTAATAAACCAAACAAAAACGAGAGTTGACTTAGAATTAAGTGGGGGGTGCGGATGCGTTACTCAATTTAAGATGAGTTTACAAAGTTAAAGAGGGAGGTGAGGAGTTATGTAAAAAGTGAACGAGTGGGGCTCATGTGGGCCCCACCTCTCCTTTATTCTCCCATGGGAAGTTAGCAACCCAACGAGTCCCACTCCAACTCCCACTCCTAGGAGTTAAACCACAATATAGAGGGAAAAAGTGTTGTGACACAACACTTAAACAACATAGCAAGAAATAAAAATAAAATTGTAAAACGATTATATTTTTATTCCTCACTTATTTTTAACAACTCCTCCCGAGAAAACGCAACTCCAAAAAGGGTCTTTTTAAGCAAATAATGGCGCTACGAGTTCATCGGTGCCCTCGGATTTCAATTCTGAGCACCTGTTCAGAAGTTAGGAAAACCTGCTCGTTCGTTCACTGAACGTACCCGAGATAAACTTAGGAAATTGATTCCGGACATACCGGGTCTCAGAATCAGGTGCTGTCAGAAACTGTGTTCTTGTAAAATCCCAAATAAATTAAGAAAAAAAAATTCCTTGAAATTTCCAAGTCTTTACATTACTCTCACCTCAGGGCTTTACGTCCTCGTAAAGCTTTAACACAAACTAGGGATACAAAAGTGGTACTGAGCACGCATCTGAGCCTTCCACTCCCATGTGCTCTCCTGGAGGTTCATGCGCTGCCAATGAAAGCACACAAGAGGAATCGACCGTCCTCATAGGACCCACTCCTTTCGATCCTCAACCCCTACTGGAACCCCTCAAAATTCACCCCATCGCCAATTTCCAGCTCCCCATGGTCGATGATATGCATCGGGTCAAGCACGTATCTTCCCAGTTGAGATATGTGGAAGTCGTCGTGCACCTAGTGCAACTGAGGTGTATGGTTCAAACGGTAAGCCACCTCGCCTACCCTACTGAGGACATGAAAAGGTCTACTGAACCTCGGAGATTACTTGCCGCCTCGGCCACATCTCCATAGACCTCGTCGAGGTGAGACCCGTAAGAAAAAGTGGTCGCCATCCTCAAATTCTAGTTGTCTCTACCTCCTGTCAGCGTAAGACTTCTGTCGGCTCTGAGCTGTCCTTATCTGCTCCTGGATGACCTGGACCTTCTCTGTCATGGCCTAGACCATCTCTGGTCCCACAAGAGCTGCTATGATTTCTTCTTTTCCTATAAGATAAATTCGGTCTCATCCCCTGGATGAACCACGTTCTTTTCCTAATACAGTCAATCCGGACATGAATGATGCATTCATGCCATGGATGATGTTGTAAGGCCTCGACGTTACTACCAAAAGATCCAACCATCACTCTCGCCTCTAAGGGTCGAGTCACATTGTTGGCATCAGCATGAGGTCACTGGGTCTCCTCTAGTAGGAATCTCAAAAGTGAGGGTCAAGTCAACAGTTTTAACCGGGACCTCTCAGTACACAAAAAGGAAGGAAGCAAATGTCACAAGGACAAGTGTCTTTTATTAATGCATCTCTAAGTACAAAGACACAAAAACAACAACAACAACATGGAACTAGAAGTACCAAGAACAAAAAGGTATCCACCAGTTCCGCTCCTGTCGACCTGCTTCCGGAGCTCTACTTCCTTGTCCACTACTCAGTTGTTGCTCAAGCACTCGCCGCTGCTTCTGTCTCGGTGGCTCCTCCAATGCCTTCGGATCAACTGTGCGGGGAGTCGGACAGTCACGTTCCATGTGACCCTTCCTTCTTCAGGAGTAACACTATACGTTTCTGGCACTCCTGGCTCTAACCCCACCCCGGGTGCCCCGCACTACCGATCCTAAAACCCGAGATTGCCCATCTGCTGGTCTGGTCCTCTTGGACCTCTGAATCATCTGTCTACTACCTACAGATGACTCAGCTACTGATGGAAAATCATGCGGAAAAGGCAGCAGCTTCTGAACATGCTCGGGGTGTAGAGCCACTGGTATAAACTCCACCCTGAAGAAGGTCTCAATGTCTCCCCATGTGAAGGTCATCCCGTCGCAAAACCGGAACAAGTGGATCCACTATCTCTCAGCTGCTGCCTGAAGGAGGCTGGCAGCAAAGATCACCATGAAGTCCGCTGGGGTACTCACTATCCTGAAAACTCCCACCACAGCCTCCAGCCAATCCTCAGCCGCCTGTGGGTCCATCTCTCCTTGGAACCTAGGTGGCCTATGGCGCTGGAACACGTGCAGCGCGCTCAAGCGACGTGCATCGCCTACTGCTGGGGCTGGTAGCATCGGTGGCCCAATGTATGGTAGTACCGCGGGTGCCTCCGATGGTGCCTCAACTGCAAGAGGGCCCTGTACCAAAGCCTCATCGCTCGGCAGGCTATCAGTACGTACATCTCTCGGGGATCTAGCTGATCGTCCATAGAAAGGCATCCTGAAAGAAACATACGTGACACGGTCAAATGATTTATACCTGGTGAGATGACCTGGTTTGATCTGTTTTAAGGAAAAACCTTTTAAAACACACATGCAATCAGTGTTTTCGTGCACAAAGTCGGTAATCAGTTGTCAGGGTCCTGGTGTATGGATACGTCGGCTGCCCGCACCAACACTGGACTCCCTGAACTGAAAACCACACTCGGTACCCTTAACACTATTGCTTCACATAAAGAAAATATCAGAGTTATATGTTCTGCAATAGAACCAACTCCTCTGATACCAATTTGTCACGACCCATCCTCGGGGCCCATGCCGTGACTACCCCAAGCCCGCCTTCCATAATCTAGGGGCTGGCGACTAGCACCAACGGCGTAAATCCCAACAAAAAGGTAAGGCATTGCCTTTATGAAATGAAAACACACACAAACAGAGTACAAGCAGAAGCTACACTAAGAAAGAAGTAAAACAAAAGTGTTGAAATTACAAGCGGCCAAAAATAAAATCCCAAAAGAAAGGTACAGCTACAACTGAAAGTAAAGCACAACTCAAAGGACAACAGCTGAAAGGTGACAAGAAGCTCCTGGATCATCCTCTGGCTTCCTACCTGAAGGGTAGGTACAGATGTCCTTCTCAGTACTTTATATCTGTCTGTCTCCTCTGGGTACCTACTTGTCATGAGATCCACCTCCGGGTACCGACTCGTTGTGAGATCCACCTCTGGGTACCATCCAGCTTTACAAGCCTCAACCACGATCAGTGATGTCCGTCATCTGCAACCAACACAACGAGGTTCGGGCAAAGCCCGTGCAGGGGTGAGTATACGATACTCAGTAGGGACCCCAAGACCCTCAAGGTCTCACTAAATCCAACAAGGATAATCACAAAGAAAGTTCTCAACAGATAACCCTTACTTAGGTATAAGCCCAACTTATACCTAAGTTATCAAGTAACTCATCTCAACATGAGGTATCACACAGACATGAAATCGACGGATAACCACCACATAGGTATATGCCCATACATATACGTAATTTATCTAGTAACCCATCTCAATCATGAGGAAAAAAAAGTTCATTGACTCAGATCAAACTAGGATTTTCATTATCGAAACTGCAACTGCTGAAGAGCTCCGTCTCTGACGAGTACAGTGATCCTGTCACGATACCGAGGTACTGCTCACTAACCTAAGACTTTTGAGGTACACCTCCTGTCGAGTACCGTGGGTCAGCCACCCAAACATAGTAGTACTTCCCACTGGGGTTTTCCACCCAAACACAGTAGTGCACCCCCCCACCTAATAGCCTGCAGAGGTACTCCTCTTGTCGAGTACCGCGGGTCTGCCACCAAAACACAGTAGTGCTCCCCGCCGTGGGTCCACCACCCAAACACAGTAGTGCTCCCCATTGGGCTATACAATTCACTCCGACTTGAGTCGGACAAGCAGTCTTCAGGTCTCATCCATCTACACGGTCTCCGTACTCCGTACGCTCGTCTCCGGGAGGGTCCGCTCCATGAGCTACCGGTCGATACTCCAAGTATCACAAAGTCCCATGAAGAAGTATCTCAAAGGACCGCCTCATCATAGGGGTCTCAACGCAACAGACGGCGCGTCAATCGAACGCCCGGTCTGTGAGTTATTAGCCTTTTCGTCCTAGGGGCCCGGTTGGTTTCGTGTACGAACCAACCCGACCGTATCTCAACTGTGCCCCGAACTCACATAGGGTATACTCATATGGATTTTTTCTCGACGTGGTCACCAACGCCGCTGACGGTTCGTCAAACGGTCATCTGGTCTGAAAGTTATCAGCTTTTCCGTTCCAGGGGCCTGGTTGGATTTTGGGTACAATCCAACCCGGCCATACTCCAAATGTGTCCAAACCTCAGTCGAAGTATACCAAAAGTTCCGTCTCATCAAGAGGAATCCAACAAAGTCGATGACACGTCAATCGGACGTCCGGAGCTCAAGTTATAAGTGTTTCCGCTCCGAGGGCCCGGTTGGTTTCGTGTCCGAACCAACCCGGCCATACTTAAGGTTCTCTGAAACCTTGAGTGTAATATACCAAAATGACTGTCTCGATCCAAGGATCGCATTTCAACTGACGGTGCATTGATCGGAGGTCTGTAGCCCAAGTTATGGGCATTTGAACGAAACTGCCTAAGAATAGGGGGTCCGGGCCCGGTCCGACCCGGCCCGATACCCCCTGGGTCGGCCCGAACCGAGTCGACCCGACCTGGGTCCAAGTCTGGCCAAATAGGGCGTGGCGCGGCCCGGTGGGCGCGGCCCAGCCCGGTTGGCGCGGCCCGGCCCGTCCTGGGCGGGCCGGTTGGCCTGGCGCGCTCGCACGGCCCGCGTGGCCAGCTCGGCCACGCCGAGCTGAGCGGAAAGGGGGGGCGGTACCCCCCTTGTGTAAAACTGCGGCCCCCACGTGGGGGCCGCTCCTTGCTAGCCGGACGTGGTGCTGGGCGCCGGGTCTCCCCCGGGTCCCGCGCAGCTGCGGGTCCCCGGTCGCCTGCCACCGCGGCTGTCCCTCCTGGCGGCACGCCGGGTGCCACCGCCTCCTGGCGACCGGTCGGTGCCGGTGTGGCACATCGGCAGGGTCTTCCGCAGACCACCGGACGTGCTCCGGTGGTCCGTTTTTCCTGCCGTCTTCGCCAGCGGTCCTCTCGGGACCTGCTCTTCACTGTGATGGCTTCAAAACACCTCTGTGGCCCGTTCTGTCATCGCCCGTCGATCCGCACGTCAATCAACAAACCGCGGAGTCTTCGATTCTCCTCTGCGGCCCCGACTCTAGCCGTGGTTTTGTTCGACCTTAACGGCACGGCATAACGGCGACGTGCTTCTTTGCCGCATTCTTCTTGTTTCCGCACGGTGCTATTGCACCGCGCGCCTTTTTTCATGCCGCGACAAACACAACATCGAAAGGGGGTGGAGAGTCGGTCGTGTTCGTGCGGTCCGACCTCCTCTCGTTATTATGATAACAGGCAGTGCAAGAATAATACGATGAATGGAAAGGAAAATGTTCACGAACAAGAAATTAACCCCTACATGGAAATTTGACGTCGCGTGTTGGACGTCGCGGAGAATGGCGTCACGGGGGTCGGACGTAGATTCCATGGACGTCGGGGTGCGTCTGAGGAGGAAACGAAGTCTCCTCACTTGTTGCAGAGATGAAGAAGGAAGGTACGTTGTCGTTGGCGATGACCACTGTGGTCGGCGACTTCTCTCTTGTTGCGGAGGAAGAATAGGATCGTTGGCGTCGCGGTACATGGCGTTGCGTCGTCGATCTCTGAGGAACTAGCGTTCTTCGTCGTCTTTCGTCGGAGGTCGGCGTTCTTCGTCGTTCTTCGCGTTCTTCAACGAGGAAGAACGTTCTCCAAGACTAGAGTATTTCTCCCCAAATATTCTCACACAACAAACAACCAAAATAAAATAAGTTTTCCCTTATTTTATTCCTCATGTCAACTCTTTCAAAATTCAAAAAGAATCCACTAATTAATTAACGTGTGTTGACCAATTAATGAGGCGTTTAATAAACCAAACAAAAATGAGATTTGACTTGGAATTAAGTGGGGGGTGTGGGTGCGTTACTCAATTTAAGATGAGTTTACAAAATTAAAGAGGGAGGTGAGGAGTTATGGAAAAATTTAAGGGGTGGGGCTCATGTGGGCCCCACCTCTCCTTTATTCTCCCAAGGGAAGTTAGCAACCCAACGGGTCCCACTCCAACTCCCACTCCTAGGATTTAAACCACAATATAGAGGGAAAAAGTGTTGTGACACAACAATTAAACCACTTAGCAAGAAATAAAAATAAAATTGTAAAACAATTAAATTTTTATTCCTCACTTTTTTTTAACAACTCCTCCTGAGCAAACGCAACTCCAGAAAGGGTCTTCTTAAGCAAATACTGGCACTGTGAGTTCATCAGTGCCCTCGGATTTTGATTCCGAGCACCGGTTCAAAAGTTAGGAAAACCTGCTCATTTGTTCACTTAACATACCCGAGCTAAACTTCAGAAATTGATTCCGGGCACACCGGGCCTCAGAATCAGGTTCCGTCAGAAACTGTGTTCTTGTAAAATCCCAAAGAAATTAAGAAAAAAAAATTCCTTGAAATTTCTAGGTCTTTACAACTCATGCTCCATGTGCAATGAGCATTGTCTCATGCTAATTATATGTTAAGTGTTGTTGCCACATTTCCATGTCCTGATTATCATGCTTTATCATGCCTTTATGTTTATGCTTTTCTTATGCTCTATTGATATGCCTATTTTCTAACATGTATTTTATTCCTCATGTTATTCCATGATTAATACCTTACTGGGCTTTATAGGTCACTCTTTTTTTTATGCATGTCCTCAGGTTATCACATGCAATGCTAAGTACGAGGGAATGTAGTGGTCATGTAATGGAAGTTTTCAATAACAATGTTGTTTTCCATGTTTTAAGTTGTTATGTAATGATCCTAATCCCTAAAGAAACTAGACCTTTCAATCTTCTATGTTGTATAAAATGAAGTTTATGAAATAAATTATGTTTAATTATGTAATAAAAAGAAGAGTTTTTATACGTTTTATACCCCCAAAATTATTTCACATGGAGGGAAAATTGTAGAAAAATAGGTAGCGGAATTAGAGAGGTCTTGAGTGAAATAAGATAGGTGATGGGAGTGGGTTGGTTTCCCTTTTATAGGGGTTTGGGTTAAAGGTGGAATAATAAAAGTGGCCTTTCACCTTAATATACTAGAATGGCGACATCTCATATTCCACATATCACCTTCATTTAGGTGAAATGTGTCATTAATAATGCTTTATTTTCCTTTTTATTGATCTAGGTTGATGAGAGGCCAATGTTGAGTCATCCTTACAAACTTTCAATATAAACTAATGGAGGCATCACTGATTCCCTCTTTCTACATTAGTCTTTAAAAATTATTTATTATGGGATTATTTAAATAAATAATTTTTTTCAAAAAACATATAAAAAACTCAAAAGTATTCTTCGATGAATCATGAAAAAGATTCATAAATACATCACACATATTTTGATTGAAATAAAAGAGAAATAATAAAGAGTGGTGACTTTTAGAAGTTACCTTAGAGAGGGTTATATGAAAATGGGAATCCTTAGTCAATTACTAACGATACCAAGTAAAGGGATTTAGTTTTTGGAAATTCATTTTTAAATGATTCAAAAACTATATTCTTTTTCCCATCATAAAAATTGGTTTCCAAATTTTATTTTTAAGGGGGAAAAATTATTTTATTTTATAAAATATCATCTATTATGATGTTGGTTTTAAAAAAATCATGATATGGGATATGTTTAAAAACATATTTCATAAACCAGTTCTGTGGAGTTTAAAATTTATCATTTTATGTGAAAATAGTATTTATTTCTGATTTAATGTTTCGAAAATATTTTTTTAAGTGTGTTACTATTTTAAAACATACCATTTTATGTGAAACTATGTTTTAATTATTTTTATTTAAATTTAAAACTCCCACTATTGAGGAATGTGTTTTAATATATTTTTAATTTCAATCATTATTCTAAGAAATTTAAAATCCTCATTTCATGTATATAATTTAATGATTGTAATATTTTTATAGAAAAAAAAATCTTCTTGAATTATTTTCTCCACCATGTATTATATCTTGACCTTGATTTTATCTACGTATTATATATCTTATGGCCATAATATAATATATTATTTATCCTATATATGATTTATAGTGAAAAGTTTTGTTATCGTGCATTTTTTCGTACTTCTAGATAAAATATATACTTATATTTATATATTCACTTATATGTATATATAAATATATATATATATAAGTATGAATCCATTGATATATTTTTTTGAGATATGATTGATAACTCATATGAAATATGAATATCTCAAATGTTTTATTAATATTTGGCACCTAAACTTTGTAAAAAAGATAATGAATAGAGAGTGAAATAAAAAATCCAAAGGTGTTGTCCACCAATATGGGTATGCCCTATTGAACCTTATATGTTCTATGTTTCATCACATTTCTATTTTTGGGGCATACAATGTGTTTCTAAAAAATAATATGATTATTTAAATAAGAAATTAATTTTAATAGCTAGTATTAGTTTATTGGTAAGATATTTCCTTAGTTTTATTCACGGGATTGTTTTAAGAAAATTGTTTTTGGAATTACAAAGTATTTATAAAAAATTGATACTGAAAGTTTATTTTATGTCAAAATATATTTTATTATTTTGTACTGGAAAAGTGAATTTTAAATTTAAATAATTATTTATTTAAAGAAAGTTTTTCAATAGAGACTAGAAACCAGTAATCCTAGAGCTAGTCTCTACAACCATTATATTGGAATAATTACAATGAAATGTATCCTGAAGGACTCATTTGTTTAATAGTCTTAGTAAACTAGATAAATACATGAGTCTTGTATTACAAATGAATACACATATCACAACCATATTTTTATTATAACTTTGTTCAATCTAGTATATCCTATAATATCATTCTTAGTACACATAATGGAATCCTGGTGAAAGGTTACAAAATAAGGTTGAGATCAAATGTTTAGTAAGGGTAAAATATAGTGGAATAAATTGTGAATCAATTAATATAATCAATAGTGAAATGTAATAACTCATCCCACATTCCATTTATTCTATAAGCTGAGAAGGAAGTGTAAATATAATATGAAAAGGTAAATAATGGAACAGACATGCCATATTATAAATAAACTTTGGGGATAAACTATATCGTAAGGTAATAACTGGAAGAAAATTTTATTCAAATAACTATAGAAGGAATAATAAATATGGTATGTAAAATAACTAAAACACATTCCATTTAATCAATGAACTGAAAAGGAAATGCATCTATAGATAATGTCAAATAAAAAATTACATGCATAATAATAAAATAATAAAAATTAAGGGAAATATTAATTATTGGAATCCATGTTACCCAGGTACAGGGTACATTAATGATCAAGACCTCTCACAAAGATGGATTAGCATACTATAATCAAGAACTTTCACAAGAATGTTTGAATGTTTTTATTACAAACATGAAGTGTTTTTTTTTTCTAAATGGATTTCATCTCATGATTTAAATGATTCATAGAGGGGATTACTTTAAATAATCCCCAACCCATGTCGTATATTTCTGAAGCATTCCTCAAATATCATGTAATAAATTTAATTCAAGAACAATGTGCCTTATCAAATACATATATTTAGTAAATAATATGCTTTTAATTCAAGAACAATGTGCCTTGTGAATATGATGGTAAAAGAAAAAAATGGTAAAAATTTATTTGCTAAATAATTTTGAAAATTTTAAAAAAAAATTAATTTTTTTTAGAAAACAAAGTTTTTTAGAAGGAAACAGATTCTCCCACTAAATGAATAAATGAAATCAGTTTTCATAAATTCATTTTCTTAAAAATTTGAGAACAAAATCGTCTGAAAATGGTAAAAATAAATGATAAAGGTAATTATGAATCATAAGAGATTAAAATAAAAGTTTCTATTTAACAATTATCAAATAATTTCCTCAAATGTAAATTCAAGTACAAACAATCTTGAATAAAAAATAAATTTTGAAATAAACACTATAAAAGGATATAACATCTAAAATAGAATCAATTCATGATTATATAATGGGTATAAAATTTAATTCCACATAAGGGAAGTGAAAATAGAAAAATATAGAGTAATAATTTATGAGACATATAATCCTAGAATACTAATTACCAAAAGTAATTAATAAAACTCAATGAAATGAAATTGACCTATGAAATTATATTCTACTTGGTAACTTTTAACTGAAATACCCTTCAAATAAATACATCAAATTGATAATTACAGTACCATGAATAAATATTTATTGATGATATTCCATGTTAATATGTCCATTAATACACCCTATACATGACATTAGGTGCACAACAACAAAATATGTTGCATGGAAAGAAAATGAAACATGAATCCCTTACCATGTGTTTTCTTTTGGCTAGATCTCATTTAAAATCCTATATAATGGTTTTATGATTGTTAATAAAATATTAAATAAACATTTTAATTGTTATAATATCACATATTATCCTATTATAATATCATATTAACCATTTTTTAGTAAACATTCATTATTTTAACTATTTTGGGTGTCGATTTCCATGTTTAGAGAGTTTGTTTTAACTTGTTATTTTTTATTCTTATTAAATAAAAAAAATTAAATTATATCCAAAATGTAAACCATGATTTGAATATAATATATATACATTATATTTTTATCTATAATAAACCATAATATTTGGAGATAAGAAATGGAATGCACTGTTCAGGGAGACAGTAATCTGTACATACGCATGAATTCTAGTTTGATTTTTTTTGTCATATTTTAAAAAAATAAAAGGTAAATGAATTGTATATAAATGTAAATGATAATTATGGAACCATATTTATGTAATATATTTCATATATGTTTATTAAAATTTTCATTAATATGTTCCATGTGTAGTTATAATGAATCACATGCTTTGAGGGGGACATAGTGTACACTTCAACAAATGATGTTATAATTGTTAAAAAAAATGTAAAGTATAAATATATGTGTTGTAAAATAATTATAGAAGTATAAAAACATAATAAATATCATATATAAAATATATAAATTGTGTTTACATCATAATTTCCATGGTGATATGTAGTAAAGGAATAATGAACAATCATCATTTCTTGAGGTGGTAGTTCTCCATTCACATAAACCATATATTCATTTCCCATTAGATGGATGTTTGTGTATGTGTTGGTATAAACCATTGAATAAAAATAACCTAGTATAATGACTAAACTGGTGTTATTATATTGAAATGGAAGAAGAATATTTGAGGTTGTTGATAAGTAATTGAGAGAAAAGTGAATGTTGGAATGTATTACCTTAAAAATTGGGTAACACCTTTTGTTTTATACCTAAAGGATTTCTTGTAAGACCTTATAAAAAATTGGAGGCTTCACAGGCATGGGGAGAGATTTTTGAAAGAAATTGTTTCAAATCTTGGAAAATCCTAAGTGGTTTAAGTGGTGTAAGGAATGAGGAAAACTGGTGTCCTTTATAGGGAAGGAGAAGTGCCACTCTTCTAATATTTTAACAAAGGAATTCTTCCCACATTTTTAATGTTGTAAGTGGATATAATAATGGATAAAATTCAACCAAAGAGTGTATAGGGTCGATATATGGAAAGATAATAGCTTGTGGTTGAGGTTTTGTCCCTTATTAATCTTAATTTAACCTTAATCGTAGTAATTAATTTTATTCACTTTCACTAATTTTTTTTTGTTGAAAAAAAAGTAGGAATTATTAGAAATTTTAAGTTATTCTGATTCCAAATATTCAATCCATTTTCCCAAATTCCAATAATAGAAATCGTAGAAATTTATTTAAAATTCATCTCGTATAAAGGATGAATATATGGGTTTTTTAAAGATAAAACATCTTAATGTTTTCTATGTTTTTATAATCAATACCAAAATGAAATTTAATCTAATGAAATACACTGTATTAACTAAATAATATAATTTTCTAATTAAAAATTAAAATCATTTAAAAATTTAATTTATTCTTAAAAATTAATTAGATGAAAAGGTAGTTTTGAACTAAAATTCCATATTTTTAAGTATCATTAAAAATAATATGTTTCAGAAAAATGTCAAAAATTCACCCTATCCTAAATATTATATTTCTATTTAAAATATTAATCTTATTTTGACATTTTAAATCAATTAATGTGTAAAATATTATATTCAAAATTGGCTAACCATTAAAACGTGGTAAAACTGTCATTATAAAAGTATAGGTTTTTATATGTAAAATGGAGTTCGTTATTATATTATTCCTATAAAAACTAAGGGATGAATATCAAAAATATTTTATTGGATATATAAAATATATATTTCATTAAAATAATTAACTTTTTAACTCTACATTTCAAGAATTATAAACTATATAATATATTATATTTATTTATGATAGTAAATATATTGTAAATTATCAGGTCAATATCTTCCCTTTTTACACTTAGTGTTGCTTGTCGTAAACACTATTGAATATAGAGATTAAATTTATAATTTAGTGGTGTTAAATATATTCTATTATACACTTGGATTTGTGTTTCATACAAGATATATAATAAAACGTTATTACATTAAAATTTTAGGGTGTTACATTTTCATTTTATGAAGGAATCAGTTTCAAATAATGTTTACTGGTGATTTTATAAACTGTGAGATGTGATTTTTTTAAAATCCATGTATTGAGCCGTTTTTCTTACCTTTTTTAAAAAAATCATTTCCATTGGTCTTTTAGTTGAGTAATATTTATTTTAGTGACATGTAATGATTAGGTGGATTATATAGAGAAAAGCTGGAGATGTCTCTAAATTATTTAGTTTTAAAAAAAATTATTTGAGTTAGTTCTTTTTGGTTTCTGTTTCTACTTATACAAAAAAAATATACACCTAAATGATCATACAAATTTATAATTTTTAACTAATGTAAAAAATTTTATTTATAAAAAAATATATATTGTGTTTTTAGAACTAGATCCAGTAGTGCGAGTACAAGGATTTGACATGCACTATTTAAGATTGCATGGAAGCCAAATCCTATTGTCAATTATTTTAATTATTTTTTGTGGATCGACCATTAAATCAAAGGTATGTTATTTTTTACTTGTTATTAATCAATATTTCATCATTTTTCCTTTTTTTTCTTCTTATCATTGATTATTTTCATCTTCTTGATATTTTGGAACATGTTTTAATGATTTTGGGATCTTCTATTTTGATCAATTTTTTGGACACTTGTATCATTCACAAAATCATAAAAAATTAATCTCTCAATCAATTTTATCTTTCTCAATTATTATTCTTCTGTATATTTATACTTTAGTTTCAAAAATATCCTTTATATTTTTTTATTTTATTGTCTTGTGTAGTTGGGGTTTGGTTTGATTGGAAAAGATCCATGTAATACTACCTTAAATGGTGGTTCAAATATTAATGTATACATTTATGCCAAAACCTAGTGGAGGAATATAATGGGATAGAATGTATAATGGGGGCCGCATGTAAAATGGGTCGGATGAGTGGATGGTTTCAAACCTTCTTGCATTAGTAGCCAGGTAGGGTTCACTAGCTGTAGGAGTAGCAGTCATGCTCAGCTGATGAAAGACATTAGTGGAGATGGTGGTGGGGATGTTGGTGGGACATCTATGTGAACCGATTATGCATTTTATAGGTATGAGGTTTTAGTAACATGAAGGCTTAATGGGAAGTGTTGTGTGGTGTATGATGCCTGTGTTGAATTAAATGTGAAATAAAAAATATTGTGGCCTTCAAATAATGTGTGGTTGGTAATGAGTGAACTTTATTTGAATTAGGGGATTTCATCAAGGGGTGATGTCATGTTGGAAATCAATGAATGTGACATGAAGATGGTGGATGTGCGCGCCAAAATGTCTGATAGATGGATCAGTCTATGTTGGATGGGTGTTTTCATATCCCATTTCGGATGGTTTATTGGACCTTATGTCCATCTCCTTGGGTTTTAAAACCAATTGGATTACCATGACCATGTAATGATATCCCTCTACCATATGGATAAGAGGTTTGTTTTTGTTTCAATAATAATAGAGGCTTCCCCTACCTTTAAAAAAATATTGTCTCATTTTTATAATAATTTGATAATTTTTTTCTTTCTATGAATTTTGAAAGTCTCCCATCGTCATTTTTTATTTCTAATCATTTTTCCCTTGATTCATAAATTTTTTTAGGATTAATGATTTCTTTTAGTCTTTTTAAATTGAATTTTATCAGTAATTTTTTATAACAAATAAAAAATACTATAAAATTTTTATATATTAATTTCATAATTTTCATGGGGAGAAAATAATTATTTTTATTATCCTTAGAATAAAATATATATATAATTTCATATAAACTATTCCTTTCTAAGTATAATTACTATAATTCAAAAAATATTATTAAACATATTTTTAAAATTTTAGATTTTTTAAAATGAGATTCATCAAAATTTGGAAAATTCCCAATTTTTTAGAAATTAAAATTTCAAAAACATTAAATTTAATAAATTTAATTACAATGTTATTTATTTTATGAAATCTATTACAAATTATAGTTATTATAATGATTAAATAAATCAAGTTAATAGTTTTTAATTTTGGGTTATTTTTTTAAATAATTCATTTTTACCATTTGAAAAAAATATTATGAACTTTATAAATCACATGGGCTATTTTTATAACTAAATATAAAATATTATAAATAATATGAGGCTACACAACAAATGTTCGGTGGAAATGTGGGAATACAACACCAAAACTCCAAGAAACCTCTCACCTTAGTATAAAAATAACACACTCAATTACCCTCTTGAAAAATGAATGAAAACACACAAGAAGAGACCTTATATGTCAAAATTCAGATATTATTCAAAATAGAACCATAATCCCATCATCCCACCTCCAATTCTTCAAGTGCCTTAAAATTTATTTGGAAATATGATTCAATCACAAGATCCTTCCATCCATTAGAAAAATAAATCCCCACACTATACATTGTAGTCATTACATCCACAAATATGGGATTGCATGATACCATCACCATGGAATGAAAATCCCCAATGAGGGAACCGAAATGGCCCAGAACTACTTTCTTGAGAGTTACAATAAAACAAACATGTATCATTGTATTTTTGTTCACCTATATAAATCCCAGGGGAAGAGGTAACCATATATGATATGAACTTCACACATGGTGAGGAAGGAGTCACCAAAATCAAAACCCATTAAATAATTCAAGCTCTGGGCTTTCTCCATCCACATGAAATCATCTTTCAAAAAATGATCAAACACAAACTCATTATAAAAAAGTGAAATAATCCTTGTGTGAATACAATATTGGGATGATTCATCAATTGGGAGGGAATCATTCCATTCCAAAAAGTTTATCTTTTCATCTTGTAGCTTCTCCTAGAATTCACACTCATAACTAATGCATGAAATCTATAAACCAAAAAATAGATAGAATGATAAAATAGAATGTAAAAATGCATTTGTTTGAAAGTAATAGATAGAAAAAAGTGCATTTTCAAAATGATGTCTTTGAACTAGAAGATCAAAGGTTGGAAGGGTCCCAGAGTAAACCTTCCAATAGAACATTCACTCTTTTTAAGGAATATTGAATTTTTAAAGATGGTTACAAACTATAGAATTATAGTAGTTTCCTACTATCAAATAAAATCTACTACTCGAATGAACTGAGTAATACCCAAAACACTCAGAACACCAGCACTGTTTATCCATACATATATAATGGTAAGAAGTAATTTATATAATATCCTTTCACCCTTTATCACTAAACCATTTATTTAATTTTTAGTATCCCCATACATCCAGATCATCATCCATCAAGACAATAACCATAGTATCATTGTGTCTATGAACTAACATAGAAGAAGTATTTAATCAATAAGAATTAGAAAACTATGGATCCTTCTAATCTATAAAAATATCACCCCTATAAATACTCCATCCTTTCTTAGATATAATTGAATCATTGAAGTAGTTCAAGTCCATAAAGCCCATGCTACAATAGGCGTTTGGAGAAACTAAATCAACTCAATAAATAAAATTCATTCTATTCATTTCAATCGGTACAACCCCACCAAGAATTTGAAAAATAAAAATAAATATGGATAATAAAATAATCATGTAGCTTGAATAAGGAAATCACGTAATAAGGAATATCTTGAGGCATGACGTTAAGAAGAAACTCCATCCCAACAATTTAAATTTTTTTTCTAGACCATCCTTGAAATTTTATATTGACCATATAAAGAATAAAGGAGAAAACAACTCTATTTGAGTTCCCAAATACATTTGGGAGACCCCTATATTTTTGGTGTATCTCAACAACATTAGTTCCACATGGCATGAAAATCCAATAAATCTTTCCCTCTAGCACAACCATACTAAAATACGTCTTTAACTAAGAAAAATTAACATGTTGACCATATAAACTCCAGTAAGACTGCATAATTACCATAGTCATCTTCTATTCTTTGTATGTTTCCCTTGAAAAAAAATTGAAATTATCATCAAAAATTAAATGGTAAATCAAGATACTTTTATGAAAATCCTTGGATCAGTAGAAAATACCCCCCTCTATAGCCATACATAGGAGAAGGGACAAAGAATCTAAAACCAGAATGAATAAATATTGAGAAATAAGATCTTCCTAGAATAAATATATGGTTGTGTAAAAAATTATAAAGAGATCACTATTCACATTGATTGGTAATGATATAAAAGAATCATATTTCATAATCACCTCAACCCATAATGATCTATGTCCCATTTCCAAAATTGTTAACTCTATCAAAGGAAATTAAATTGTATCATATTCCTTAGTCATACCAGATTTACATGACACAGTCCTCTTATTTAATGTAGTGTATGTTTTCATAGAATATAATATTTAATTAGTGAGAGTATAATTTTCTATGATGATCCTGCAAGGGAAAAACCCACTTTAGTGCTCTACGATAATAAAAGGTAGGATCTCGATAAAGCAACAAGAGGGAATCAAATAAAATTTCATGTAAATTGAATTTCATAATCTAATGACTCTAAATTCAGGCATAGTAACATTGATAGGAATACTAAGAATAAGAATAATGTGTTTTACCATAATCATTTAGAACCAATTAAATCATTCAATTGGCCTATTGATAAGAAAATACTATATTTCATCATGATATGCAAAAATTTATTATAAAATAATGCATGAAGGATATCTAGAATGGGATACTTCATCAAGATGAAAATACATAGAGATAATACATTTTCAATTTCTGATATCATATCTTCAATCCCAAGACACATAGTAGAAGTAACCTTCAGTTCAAAACCATAATATTTCCACATAGTTATGGTCACTCCCTCTAACCTATAGAGGATTATATATAATTCCTAGAATATCTCATGGATTTATCTTTTAACGATTGTACAGACCCATTATCTCTCTCTAGTTTAGAAATTACATTTTTATTTCTTGTCACTGATGCCTTAGGATAGGAACTTTTAGTGTTCAAATCACCATGATTAATAAATTACTCCCTAGAATGTATGAAACAATAGTCTTCCAGGTAATGAAGCACCCTTTCAAACTCTTTCTTGAATGAATTAAAATTATGTATGGTGTTTTTAAAAGCATGAACCATATAATAGTATTTTAAGTCCCTCATAATCATGGTTATCATTATATAAAATTTAGCATACTATTGGAAACTATAGTTTTAGAAATGGGGATAAACACACCCAATATTATCTAAAACATGCATGTTAGATGAAGACTAAAAAGATTCTACCACCATAATAAAAAATTAATTTTTGATCCAAAACCTACTGAACATAAACCCACACATTGAATTTTGGAACTAATATGATGCAGATATATGAAGATAAAATATGACAACAATTTTGTAAAATCAGTAGAAGGTGGGGGCCTCACATTAATGAAAGACCAAACACCTTTTCTTGAAGTTTAAAATATATCAATTCTCTAAAATAACCATGAATCTATAATTTGGTCACAAAACTATGTAAAAAACCCCCTATAGACCCTAGGTCGTAAAGGCCCCTAATAATCATACAATATCTTAAAGGAAGCATAGTGTAAGCATTCCTTGAATTTCCTACCTATTTCTTGTAATTATATAAAATTTTATTAAAATATTCACTGATAAAAATATATCCTTGAATACTATTTATAGAAACCATCAAAATCTACCTTGAATTTCACTTATTAGTGATGGTATGCCATCTTTATAAGTTGAAAAAATTCTTCACAGGTATATTTGAATGGTTAACAAAGATATCAATATGATTAGAGTAAAATATATTCACATATATATTAACCTCCTCAAACCACACAATATAAATCCCTATTCTATGACCAACTAACCAAATAGGAAAGTTGCCTTAAAAACTATATAATTTATCCCTTTCTTATCATTGTATGCCAACATGGTCTCAATTAAGAATACCACATCATGGAAATATTATGAGGTCCACAAATAGAGTTTATAAACTATTCATGGGTTTCCAAGCCCAAGAATTTTACAGCACATGAGATTCATTAAACTAGGAAGCACTAGTATTTTACATCTTATGTTTATATGATATCAATAATGTATTCACCCTCTAGTTTCAAAAACTATTATTGGGATTTTGAATTAAATCCCATCTCTATCTCATTATATTATCTTTTATGTATATAGATTTTGGCCGTCACAATCTCTAAGTATTTATAATTTTGTGTCTTATTTTTTAGGCAATATCATGCATATATTTAGATACTATTTCAGCAGGAGAGGAGTCCTCTATAAATGAAATTGAATCTATCATAGAAGGAATCCCTATGGGATTTCCTTATCATTGGATATTGGAAAATGACCCTAGGATCATATAAAAATGTCCCTTACCCTATATTAGTCTTATACAACCCCTAAATAATATTTATTTGGATTACATTCTATGTAAATGGAATTGGTACACTATATTTAAGATCCATATCACTATTCTTGATTTTCATGGAATCTAAATGAATAATAGATGAAATTTTGTTAGACACGATGATTTTCAAAATATCACCACATGGATCAACAAATATCATATGGCTACCTCAAAACTATCAAAAATGACGGTCTTTACTCTGTAAAAAAAGTCATGGAAGAAATCCTAGAAAAATGTGAAAAGGATGGTGACCTAACCGAAATGACAGACACCTAAGAACCCATTATTTAACTTTTTAAAATATTCTCTTTATATTTTAGATATGATGAGTCATAAATATAATAAAGTCAATTTTTTATCATGAATCCATGATCAAAATTTAATAGTAAGCCTATAATAAATGTCTTGATCGTTTGAAAACAATCTATAACAACATGCCCTACAAAGCCATAGAATAAGAAAAAGGTAGAGATGTTTTTAATCGTGAAAAAAAATCAAGGGTCAGAGTATTTAAAAATTATAACTCATAATTGGATTTTAAGGATCCATAATAAACCTTATTCAAACCATGGTACACCATTTTATTGGATCAAAAATTTCCCTTTCCATAAACACCCAAACTATATTTTTAATCTCACATATAAAAAAGATAATTTCTCCCTTAGAATAGAATACCTCTAACTGGGATTAAAATGGGATAATTATATAAATACATTTGAGAAAAAATTTATTCATTACAAATAGACTTAATTACAATGATTTTATTATCAAAATAATTGGGTTTCCTCTTAAAATACATTATTTATCATCCACTTTAAATAATTCAAGGATAATCAATTCATATTTAATCTCCCAAATAGAAACACTATTATCCTCTCTTTTAATTTATTTCAATGTACTATTCATAAATTCAATTTTATAGGATCGTTTCAAAATGAATTTCCCCACCAATAAGTGGTGGCAATGTTTATGATTCTCTACATAGTCCAAATTGTTAACATCAAACATAAATTTCAACCGATCAAATAGAGAGGACTTCCACTGTTCTAGAAGGTCATATTACACGCTATATGTAAATAATGAGATCCATAATCAAAAAGGGAATATATATAGTTTAAAATAGGTGAACACTTAAATGAATTAAATTGTTTCAATGATACACCAGAGGAACCAAAGAAAAAAAGTAATAAACCACCCATCCATGTAGATTCACATAGATTATATTCTAGGAAACCCAAGGAATTTATCATATCAATGATGAGATAAAATATATATAAATATAATGAAATATTAAATTTTTTATTTTTATTATTAACCTGTGATAAATTCAAATATGATATCATTTATAAAATTAAAAATTGAATAACGATAAGAAATGTGATTACTATTTATGGAAAACTATAGAAACATTGAGAAAAATAAGTAATTTGTTTTGATATATATTTTTATAGTGATATATTATATTATATAAAAAACACTAATAAAATTATAGAAATAAATATTTTTATTATCAATAATGGTAGGGAAATGTTGTGAATTATCATCATTGATGAATTCCTTTCAAAAAAATGTAATCTACAATGTTAATTATTGTAATAAAAATTAATTATTATAATATTTTATATTCATATAATTCTTCATCCTTATATGTTCTAAAATTTTATATACGGAATGAATGTGTTCATAAAATATGTTTAAAATATGATTATATAAATAAATAATACCCTTTTAGGATTCTAAGATCATACCAGCTGTGTGTTATTTTGATAAATATGAATATTACTAAATCAAATAGGTTGGACATTGATTTGAAAATAAGTAGATATAAAAAATATGATAAAAGAGTATGAGTTTTGGGTTAAAGTGTTTGTCATGTGTGTAAAAGATCATTCATATTTCCCTTCTCAAATGTTTTTTATATGTTTGTTTTGTTTTCATTCAAGAATAATTATTATAGGGGAGTTGGTAGAACACTTTATCTATCATAGAATAGTTTAAATTTTTAAGGATTAGACAGAACATGAGGATAAACTAAATTATTATAGAGACTAAGATAATAATATATTTTATAAATCATATTATATGGTTAAAAGTATTAATGATGGTGAAGATCCTATTTTGGATTTGAATACAAGTGTAAATGATGACTAATATCATTTTAAGAAAGTGAAAATGATGGTTGACAATGAATTAAAAAATTCTCCAAAACTATTTTAGAAGTTATAGAGCTATGAAAAGACTCAATTCTATGTTAACTATACTAAATATAAAACATTTTTATCCATAGTGAATCTATATAATGTAAAATCTGGAATCATATGAAGTAAAACCTACATTACTAATATAATTTTTTCATTGAATTATATGATACTAGTAGATAATGAGATTCCTTTCTTAACATATGATCTTAAATGAATGTTTCATTCATTGATTGTGATATTATAAAGAATATAGTCATATCCAAATAAATGTATATTATTACCCAAAATCTATGAATTAGTTAATAATTCCCAAAGTGTGGTGAATATTGATAAAAACAAGATTAATCATGTCATTTTAATGTTTTATAGTACATTCCAATCATTCAAATTTATAGGGTCATGTAAGAATGTGAGGAGAATACAAGGAGGCTGACATGACAAGATGATATATGAAAAGAAGATTGAAAACATCATCACCTAGAGAAATCTCCTTATTTGATGAAAAACATCAAAGTATCTAAAATTTGGAAATTATATGAGAAACTTTCATCTTTTTATATCTAAAAATGAAGTTAATACTTTTGGTTTATAAATAATTACTCACAGTAAATGGTCATTTATTTTGGTAAAATATAACATTCCACCATGGTTGCACGTAATGAAAAAAAATTATATTTTCTATTCTTATAACATGATAAAGAAAATAGGGTAATGATATCGACTTTAATTTGGGTCCTTTTATAAAAAACTAAAAATATTATGGAAGTTATGTGTTACAATATATGATTCTAATAGAAATAAAGATTTAATGTTGTGACTCAACTTATATTGGATGATAAATTTCATTCATGGTTATGGAAGAATTGAAGTATATATAATTAATGGAATGATAAGGTGTCCTATTTGTAATCAAGGTACACACACAGTAAGGTTGAAACATTCTTTGATGATTGTTGTGAGGCCCCAAAAATATAAAGTAATAACCTTGTATTCGATAGCGTGTATGACATATGAAAAAAACCAAGTAAGGGAATATAATATCTAAATAAATTATAATATATTTTCTAATTAAAATAGATTCTATATATTTCAATTCAAGAAACATCGAGTTAGTGTGTGTAACACACAAGAGTGACCTTGATCGATTGCTTGCATTACACGCAAGAAGAGTTTTATTGAAAAAATAACACATTATTAAAATATATTGAGATATAAACATTCCATTATAATAGTTGTTATGAGTAGTAATAACTAACTTATGAAATATTATATTTTATAAAAATATATAATGAATTAATTATTAACAAATTAATTAAAATTGAATATTATAATAAATTGAATATAAAGTGAATATTTTTATAGAAAACTTTTTTTACGATCAAAACGTTTTTTAAACTAATAGAATAAATTAATTAAAATTAGTTATTGATACTGATTTAATATATATATATATATATATCATATATTCCATCAAATATTTTTTATATTCATCTATTAGGTTTGATAGACATAAGATAAGAACAAAATCTACTTTACATATAAAAACAAATATTTTTATAAAGGAAATTCTATCACCTTTTGATGGAAAAACCAATTTAAATATGCATTTTTACATATTTATTAGTTAAATATGTAAATATAATATTTATCTTTGAAATTTATAAAAGAAAAATTAAGTTTTGGTAAATTTATTTGTATTTTTCAGTGATGTTTCAATTTTGGGGAATAGTTAAAAATATGGAAATTTAGTTCAAAACTCCTTTTTCAAATAATTTATTTATAAGGATAAATTATATTTATAATAATTTTAAATATTTAATTAGATAATATTTTTATAAATTAATATAATATATGTCATCTGAATCAATTTCATATTGAAATTGATTATAGAAACATAGAAAACATTCAGGTGTTTTTAATTTAAAACCCTGTATTATCGTCCCACCCATAAGATTAAATTTAAATCAATTTATACCAATTATATAATTGGAATTTGTAAAAATTGATTAATTATTTGGAATTAGATTAATTTATGATTCCTCATAATTCAATATTTTTTTTACCAAAACTATTAGAGAAATTGATTAAAGTTATTTTCAATTATTATGGTAAAATTAATCTTAATAAATAACAAAACATTTTACTTAAGGATCCAAATGACCTATCCACTTTTACAACACCCATTTTCTAGGAATAATTCATAAATTAAATTTCCATTTTTTGATTTTTTGTTTTTTAATAATTTTTTATGTAAAAAAACATGGGTAAACCTAACTTCTTTTCAAAAATACCAACTGAGTCCTTTTACTTCCTTATAGAAGGCCACCATCTCCCTCCTTTCCTCACACCTCTCAAAAAACATAGGATAAGCCAATATCTACCCAAAAAAGATTCCAAAAATCCATCCCCTCTACCTATAATCCTCCCTTTGATATGAAACCCTTCCAAGGAATCCTATTGGTATACAGAAAAAGGAGTTACATGATTTTTAAGGAATTGTTTTCGAACAATCACTTTTTGTTCATTTACATCTCCACCACCCCAAATATTATTATTGTATTCATGTATAACAAAACCAATATCCTATATACATTACGGTGTATTAATACTATGTGTTTGACCTACAAATACAAAAACATCCATCTAATGGGTAACGAATATATTGTTTCTGTGTACAGCAAACTATTGCCTCACGAAAGACGATTGTTCATTTTTCAATTAACAACTCTCATGGTGACCATTATGATTTAAACTCTATTTATATATGATATATATGATATTTAATATTTATTTATAATTATTTAATTCTTTTTATTACACTTATGATAAATTCCTTCCATTTTACGTTAATACGATAACATCGTTCAAGGAAGTGTGGACTACCGCCACATCGAATCGATATAATTTGTTCACTATTTACATGGAACATATAAAGGATGTATTAAATTTAAAATATATAAATAAATAAACTCTATATGATATTAATAGAATAATTACATTCCTATAAATATACTATATATTTATATCATTTTCATTTTTACCCTTTCATACACTTAAAAAGTTATAATATCATTCGTGGACATGTGGAATACTGCCTCTTCGATTGGATGTGATTCCTTATAAATCACAAGAAATATATATACATGTATATATGAGTTAATAACAATTTATTTATCATATAATTATCATTCTATATATATATAGTGTTACTTACCATTTTTCTATAATGATCATTGTAAAATGGTAATGTTGCTCATGCGTACGTACGACCAACCATCTCCATGATTGTAACATTGTTTTATTATTTTCATAACCATGTTTAATGATTGATTTTGAAAAAATAATTAATGAATAAATATTATAATTATTTCATTATTAATATTTTTAAGATGTTATATAATGAATCCTTTAACCATAGTTGACCTACCTAAGCCGTTTTTGAAACATAAACTAAATTTATTCAAAACAATGGATGTAAACATAATTGTTTAAGTAGTTGTATAATACATAGTAAAATGTAAAATAAATTTAACTATAAAAATGAAAATGGTTTTCAAGAAAGTATAAAATTATCATTATTTTATTATACAAGAATATAAAGGATGTTCACCTGAAAGGAAACTAAAGGTAAGGTAATTTTGTCTCAAAAAACATTCTATTGAGACTTAATTGTTATTATGCACCAATTCACTTTTATTTGGTTTATATATAGAATTTTAATATGTTATATCTTGAATCTCATTACACTCATGATATTATAAGTTTCATATAGTATTATTCCATCCTGGGGATTAGGATTTAAATGTTTCAAAGTGTTATGGGACAATTTGGAATGTTTAAAAAATTTATTTTAAAGAATATTGTTTATGATTATATTTTCAATATCAATTCATTTGGTGATTGTTTACATTCCATTTAAGAAATAAAATTAATTCAGTCATTTTTCATTAGAAATTAACTTGAATATACATATTCTTATACAATCGATATTAATAATGCCTTAATTGTATATCATTTTTACATACAGTGTTCACTTTGACAGTTATTTGACTAACTAGGGAAAAATTGATAAATCCATATTATTTATTCAATACTGGTATTTTATAAGGAATATTATTTAATTTTATTTACTGATATGAGTAATTATTTCGACTAGTAAGGATGGGTGGGGCCTAGACTTTATATATCCTCTAGATGCATCAATAATTTCTTATGAGACAAATTAGTTCCAAAAATTAAATGGGTTTCTGTCCATAGTTTTAAACCATCTTATAAAAGGTCTTAAAAGTATATGTTTTCATGTGCCCTAGAAATAATTCACTATAATTAATCATTTCCCTCATATTAGTTTCAAAAATTATTCATCCATGAGATTTTTCATTGACATAACTATAGATACATTTCATTTTATGATAATTGATTAAATGACTTGTGTTTTAGTTTCATGCCTTTTTATATTTATTTTCCATATCTAGTTATTTAAATGGTATGAATTTCCATTTTTTACATTTCCATATTTTTTATTCACTTACTTCCCTGTTTTTGGATTATATTGTATGTGTGTTCTATTATATACCATTCCATAATTATTAATCTCATTGATTTATTATTTCTTGCACTATAGTTTACCCTTACTGACCATTTGAGCTCACCATTATTGTGTTTTATTCCCCATGAATCCATGAAGTGTACTATGAATGATATGCAAATATATACTATATGGAATAAAGTTATTATCGAAGTTATCTAAAAAGAGATATGGAAAAAAAATATTTTGTAATTACTAGATTCTGTTGAAATAAAATTCACATGTATATATATAGTTTACCAGGACTACTAAACTATTCCGTCATTTTGGATTTGAGTCCTTGTAATCATTCCAATATAATTATTAGTAGACACTGGCTTTAAGATATCAAGGGTTAGGTCACTAAAATTGGTATCTTATGAAGTTTAGTAGCAGTATTGGAAACCAGATTTAGAAAAAAAATAGGTTAGAAAATATAACCATATCATAGAATTTGGGGATAAGTATAAAGGAACATCCTTTAATTTTTTAAGTTAGATATTATGTGGGTCTTCCTATATGTAAATCCCTATCTAGATACTACATGTGTTTGTGGTTCTGGAATAAATGTACCTTAGATTAATAACTCTAACATGGTGTTCCAATCCTAACTTGGGGTAACCTGGTACACTATGACAGGCCTTACTGCCCACATAGGTTTACAATCCCATGTTATTTTCATAGGATAATCAACATTTTCATTACAAACCTATATGAATAATTTGAATGGATAATGACAACTAATAATCAAGGTTAAACCTATGGTTTTTTATTTAAAAATAAGGTGTCATGTTTTAGATATCATATAGATAATTGTACACTTTTATCACTTTAACTATTGTTTCTCACAACATTATTTCTTGTTTTAGTCAATGGTTATAACCTGAAGGATTCAACTTAATATCAAACATGAAGGAAAAGGTGGTGATAATTAGTACCAAATGATGTGTTGATAGTAGTGAATGATATCATGTTTATTCCAAATCATTTTTACCAAAATTTGATTAACAATGTACACCTTTAACAACTCCAAAACTCACCATAAAAGTGAAGGATAAAGGTTGTTAAGAACTCAAGGGGTGGAGACCATGAAGAAAAGAAGGATTTATTTCTAACATATGAGAAGTGTGGATGGAGACTCCCAGGAATGTGTCCCAATGATGCAAGTAAATGATTTATATGTTGAAAAGAAGGGCATAAATCAAAGGATTGTCAAGTTAGAATGAAGAGTACAATGGAAGTAAATAAAGATCATCCTAATATATCCTTTATAGTTATTTTTCATAATTTTTTGTAACCTAGAAAATTACCCAATTCAGTTTCCTATTCTATAGGATAAACTCTAGACCATGGAAGTATTTTTGTAAAAATAAAAGCATGAAATATTTTTGTATTTTGTTTTGTAAACCATTGTTAAATGGCCATTTCAAGGATTCCCATCATATATAGTTTGGAAATTATATTAATTTGTTTTAGAGAAGTACATCCTAAAATCCAGGTAAAATCCAATCAAATATGGCAAGGCCACAGGTCATGAACCCATGACCGATGGATGATAAGGGTTTCACGCCAACCAATAACCTACACAATGTCCTGGTTAAATTTTTAATGTTTTTAGATACAAAATTTAATGAATAAATATTAATAATGAACTAGTGGTATAACTTTGTAGGATTAGAGATTAATATATGAACTATATTGTTTTTGTAATATATTTAAAGTCAAATAGTTATACTTTTCATTCTTTTATAGGCCTTACGATCCTTAAAAGTTCTTTTAGCACTTCAGGAATAAAAAAATTAATTATTCGTAATTAATTTCTAGTAGTAAATGAATGAATTAGAATTTGATCAAAGATAAACAAAAAGATAGTATTGTTCATATGAAATTGAAACCTATAAAGTAATAATATTTCCTTATATTCTTGGTTATCAAAAGAATTACCCGATATTGGAAAATGACATCAAAATAAAATGTTGTACTAATACTTTATTTTTTGATAAACTGACAGTATCCTACATCATCAAATATTTATGGATTTGAGTCCCTCAGCTTTCTATTAATTGTTAAATTCTTTTTTATGTATGATCACATTCACTCTCTATTGATATTTATTCTTTTTTTCTCCATGTATGTACCTCTACATTCCACTAATGATCTCCTTCTTGGAGGCCTAGTTATATGTTATTCCATGTGACCCTTGTACTTCTCATTCCCTCTTCCCTAAAGGATTATTTATGAATCATTATCATGATATGGAATATCAACATAGGAAAAGACAAATGATATATCACAAATATTGAGATTAAACAATGATGACTCAATTAAAATAATGTGAAGAGAATGTGATTCCTTGAAAATCTAAAGTAAAAACCTCGTATTTGATAGCGTGTATGACACACGATACCAAGCGTGTAAGGTAATATATTATTCTGATAATTTATAATATATTTAGTATTTAAATTATATTATATGTATTTTAATCGATAAAACATTGAGTTAGTGTGCATTACACACAAGGGTGACCTTCTTCGATAGCTTGCATTACACGCAAGACAGGGTTTTATCAAACAATAATAGATTATTATAATATATTTAGACATTAACTAGCAGTAAAATAACTAGTTATAAATATTAATAAATATATAATTAATGATTATGGTTTATACAAATATATACTGAGTTAATTGGTGAAAAATTAATTATAAATTAATATAAGAAGTAATTGAATATAATGTGAATATTTTTGTGGAAAAATGTTTTTATGCTCAAAAAGTTGTTTTATGTTATTGGATTAAATTAATTACCTTAAGTGATTGATATTAATGTAATATATATATTTTATTCAATTAAATATTTTTCATATTCATCCATTATGTTTGATTTACATAAGATAACAAACAAACTATATTTTATACATAAAAACCTATATTTTTATAAAGACAGGTTTACTAACTTTTAATGGAGAAAACATTATATTTCTAAATTTTTGAATTTTTATTGATTTCATATGTCAAAATAAACTTAAAAATTGTAATAAAAACATAAAAATTATTTTACTATAAATATTTGGTATTTTTCTATGATGTTTCATTTTTAAGGAATGTTTAAATATAATAAATTTTAGTTCAAAACAACTTTATCATCTAATTTATTTATAATGTTAAATTGTATTTTTAATTAGTTTTAAAACATAATAATAAAATATTATTATCAATTAAAACAATTTATATTGTTGGAATTAATTTCAATTTGAATTTTATCATAAAAACGTAGTAAACATTAAGATGTTTTTACTTTAAATACTTGCATTATCATCTCACCTGCGAGATCAAATTTAAATCAATTTATACCACTTATATGATCTTAATTTGAAAAAAAATAATCTATATCTAAAATTATCATTATTTATATTTTCTAATTATAAAAAAAAATTTAACTAAAAATTTTGTGAATGTAAATATAATTAATTACAATTATTTTGGTAGAATTATTCAAAACAAAAGTCTAAACATTTATCTTAAGGCCACAAATGACCTAGCCACATGTCCAACACCAATTATATGGAAATAATTCGTCCATGAACATTATATTCATGAGTTTGGTTGGTTTTTTTATAATATTTTTTTGGTAAAAACGTGGGTACTCCTATCTTCTTTTCAAAAATACTAGGTGAGTACTTTTCCACCCTTATAAAAGGCCACCACACCTCCCCATTCCTCATACCTCTCAATCCTCATAGGATCAGACAATATGTACCCAAATATCTTCCAAAAATCCCTCCCCTAAACCTTTAATCCTCCATTTGGGTATAATTCCTTCCAAGGAATCCATATTCTATTCACCAAAAGGTGTTACCAATTTTTTAATATAATTCTTTCCAATGATCACTTTGCATTCATTTACTTCTCCACCACCTCAAATATTTTTATTATATGATTTTAGGATAACACCAGTATAATAAATATACTATGGTGTAATTATGATAAGTTTTATATCTACACTATCACAAAAATAAATCTAATTGGTAACAAACAAACTATTTTTGTCTGTGGTGAACTACTACCTCATGAAACGATAATTGTTCATTTTTCCCTAACCACCTCTCATGGTGTCCATTATTATGGAAACACGATTTATATATAATATATATGATATTTATTATTTCTTTATGCTTCTGTAATCCTTTTATTACACATTCCCTTAATACATTCCATTTTACATTAATTTGACAACATCGATTGAGGAAGTGTGGAATACCACCCCCCTCGAAGCAATGTGATTCATTCACACTATACATGGAACATATAATGGATTGATTCAATTACAAATATGTGAAATAAAACATATATATAATATTAATTACATAATTAAATTTATATAACTATATATATATATATAACATTTTCATTATGACCCTTTCACACAATAAAAAATTTATAATGTTGTTCATCGACGTGTGGACTACCATTCCTCGACATTATGTGTTTCCAATTACATAAAAAGAATTATATATAAGTAAATATTATTAAATAACATGTTATTTATGGTATAATTATCATTTTTTAAAGATATGATGTTACTTACCTTCTTTCCATAATGATCATTTAAAAATTTGAATGTTACTCATGCGTATGTACGACCTACGGTCTCCATGATCATAATGTTGATTCATTTTTTCATATCCATATTTATGGATTTGTTAAAAAAGTATAATTAATGTATATATATGATAATTATTTCATGATTATTATTCTTTATATGTTATATAATGAATACTTTTACAATAGTTAACCTACCAAATATATTTTTGACATACAAACTAAATTTGTTCAAAACCCACAATATAAAAATAATTGTTTATGTAGTTGTATAAAACATATTAAAAAGTGAAATAAAATTAATTTTAAACATTAAAAGGTTCTCAAGAATGTATATAATTAACATAATTTTATTATTTAATAAGTTAAATGGTGTTCACTCAAAATAAAACACATATTAAGGGCATTTCATCTCAAAATACATTACATAGAGAATTATTTGTTATTATGCACCAATTCACATTTATTTGGTGTATATACTACTTTTTAATATTTAATATCATGAATTTTCTTAGTCACATGATATTATAAGTTTAATTTAAAATTATTCCATCATGGGTATTAGTATTTTAATGATTAAAAGTGGTATGGTACACTTTTGAGTGTTTAAAGACTATTCTCCTAAAGAATGTTCTTAATGATTATCTTTGAAATATCACTTCATTTTGTGATTGTTAACTATATATTGAAACAATCAATTTATTTTAATAATTTTTCATTGGAAATATATATGAATATCAATATTATTTTAAGATTCATATTAATATTTCATAATCCTTATATCATTTTTATACACACTGTTCAATTTGATAGTTATTTATTTATCTGGGGGATAATGGATAAATCTTTATTCGTTATTCAATATGGATATTTGATAAGGCTTATTATTTATATTTATTAATTGATATGGGGAATGTTTTATAATGGTAATGATAAGAGAGTCTTGTATTTTCTATATCCCCTCAATGCATTGATAGAATCTCGTGAGACAAATTAGTTTTACAAATTAAATGGGTTTATATCCGTAGTTTTAAACCATATTCTAAATGGTCTCGATAGTATAGGTGTTCATGTGACTTATACAAGAAATCCAATAATTAAAAATTCCCCTCATATTAGTTTCAGTTATTATTCATCCATCCAATTCCTTTTTTTATTTTTTGTAACAACAACAACTTTTATTGGATAAAGTGGTAACTTAGAAAAAAGCAACACCAACCACTACCAAAACAAAAACCATGAGAAAACATATGAGGATAAGCGGGTTTCCAACTCCAAGCCTAGTGAACCAGAAGCTACTAAGGGGAACCAAAATCTACTTCCAACATCCTTCTTTAATGTCAATTTTTTTATTAATCCATAGAGATTATACAATATTAAACAAAATGAATGATAAGAACTTATTAAAATCATCATGGAAAAGTGAGAAATATTCCATCTACTATAAAGTACAAAATTTTTTAATTTAAACTAGCTAAGATCTGTTCACTAATCCCCTAGGTAAATCTCTCCTTTTTCAATTTTTCCATGTCCTTTTATATATTCCTAGAGTGTTCTCTTAAGAACTTTTCCTCTGAATCCATTCAAAATCTATCATATATGATTTTTATTTTTCTTGAGAATTTTTAGGGGTAACAGGTTGTACCTTGAAATTTACCTAACTGGGGATCTCCTACCACCTTTGAGACTTCGTCTTTAACTATAAATTCTTGATTATCCTCTTACCAGAAAATATTAGCCTCCCTATATATTCTCATTTACTTCAGGACTTCTTCTCCTTAAACCGTTGTTTTATCTTTGTGGTGAGGTGCATCCAAACATTCCTCTTCCTAAAATCCCTCAACCACTTTAGGTTGAAAAAATTTATGGACTCAAATTTTAAGCCTCTCTTAATCTAACATGGCCTCACTAATTCCCAAAAAATACCCATTTTTTATAGGATGTCCCTGATCATCGTTAAGATCATGCTATTTATTTCTATTCACCTTGGAACATATGGTTTTACCCACTAATGGGTCAACCATAGGATTAGGAATATTTAATTTATTATTCATCCATAAGATTTTGTGTTGACATATATATTGATACATTTCATATCCAATTTATTGATTAAATGGAGTTTTTTTTAGTTTATTACCCTTCCATATTTATTTTCCTATATCTAGTTATTTGAATGGAAAGTGTTTCTATTTATTACCTTTTTATATTGTTTATGCACTTCCTTCTCAATTTTCGGATTATATGGTATGTGTGTTCTATTATTTAAATACCATAATATTTAATCTCATTGATTCATTATTTCTTCCTCTATACATTACCCTCACTGAGCATTTGAGATCACCCTTATTATGTTTCTTTTTTCAGGAATCCAAGATGTGTACTATGAAAGATATGTAGGGATATAATAGATAGAATAATGTTATTATAGAAGTTATTTATTTAGAATAAAGAAAAAAAATTATGATGTAATTAGTGTATTCTATTGAATAAAAGTTTCAACTATGTATCTGGTTTACCAAGACTGCTAAACTCATTAGTCCTTTGGGAATAGATTCCCTGTAATCATGCCAATGTAATTGACAGAAAACATTGAATCTGGGCTATTGGAGGTTGGTTCACTATATTTATTCATCATAGACTTCAAAAATTTATACCTCAATTAAAATATAAGAATCATGGATGACATCATTCGATGTGAATTTTGAAGAATCTACAACACCATATCTACTTATAACTAAACAAATATTTAAAAAATTAAAGTATATGGTCACCAATTTTTGTAATTATTCTTTTAAAAACATGAAAAACAATTTTTTGGAAAAAGAGATCAGTTTTTTGGAATTATCGTACTGGAATTGTTTGTAATTCAAGAATTTTCATTATTCCATGCACATATAATAAAATATATATGTCAGTTTCATTTTCTTCATTACTAAATGAAAAAAAAATATGTCATTAATTTTAGGTTTTAAATTATTTAAATGTGGATGAAATAAGATTCTATGTATGTGATTGGAGAAAGGAAGTCTTTAATTCCTCTATTTTCTTACAGGAAGTCTTTAATTCCTATATTTTCTTACACTCTTTCCAGAGTAGATAGATACCTCTTTTTAATTCATGAATTATATAAGGGTTCCATAGTGATATTAATCAAAATATCAATAATATATTTCCAATGAATGTTTTAAATTTAGAGGTCCTAAAGTCACATGATAATCATAATTTGATACAAAATTTAATTCCTATAGCTTTCCATTCTATTTTTCATAAAAATAGTTTTCATTCATTAACCAATATTTGTTTCTTTTCCAAATCTATAGGTAGGAATATTATTGAAATGGTTAATTTTATAATAATAGAAAATGAAATTACTATCATATTATGTTAATTAGAGATATTCTTCAGGCCATAATTCATTGATATGATGGTTCGCATGATAGCTTACATGGTTATAGTGATCTGACTATGTGTTATGTACATTATATATAGATGTACCCCATTAAACTGTATTTTAAGATTTTGAAAGGGTATGTCAAAAATAAAATTCATCCAAAAGGATGTATTTTAGATAGTCATATTATTGAGTAAGACATTAAATTATGTACTGACAACCATACCCATGTGAAGATCATGGTTTACCAAAATCACATCACATTTAGAGACTTCTGGTTAAAGAAATTTTCGGAATAATTATTGTCATAATTACAATTATAGAGTGGGAGTATGATCATATTTGAATTTTATATAGCATTTCAAAGGTTACACCATATGTTTAAACCCAAAAAAACATTATTAGGAATCTACATTCATCAAGTCATAAAATATAGATATAAAAAACACAATCAACTAATTATTTAATGGTTTTGGTACCATATTCATAAGTATTCAACTAAAAATCTAAATTTAATTTCAAATTGACTTTTATGTTAACCTAGGGGACCATGTTTTCATGTATTATCTTATAATGGTTATAAAATTAATGGTTATACATTTTATAAAAGGAAACAAGGAAAACATTGTTCCATGAAAATTTGTGGAGTTAATCTTGAAGAAAAAATAATACATGTTTATTGTACAATGCCTAGAAATATTATTTTCCCAAATGTATCATACTTCAGCATCATAAAAAAGGTGTGTTGAATTATAAAAATTTCCAAGTGTTAATTTTTTTAATGCATGTTTGTTGATAAATGTTTTTCAGTTAAATTCAATGAATTTGGGTTTATGAAAGTGAATTTTAGTAAGGAAGTGTACAATAATGAACCATTTATAATGGAATAATATGAAAAACAATTAGTTTTTTTCCCATATCATACAAATAGAATGTACTAAATTTTTATTTGGGGAATCTAAATTATTACAAGGTGGTATCAATACAGATGGGGTCTTATATGTTAGAGGATACCACAAGGAGTAGATTTGGGTACTTTATAGAAGGTTCAAATCTCATTAATCATTAAAGAATAATGAGAGTTTAATAATTAAGTTAATTTTTTTAATATACTTTTTTTACTCATAATATTATGTGTTCAATACTTCATTTATGTAATAAAATTTAATTGTTCACCAAAATTTTTAAATAATAAATTATCCACATACTTAAGCTCCCAATAATAAGGAATAACAAGCTTCTCTACATGTTTATGTTCCCAATCCTGAGGAATAGTAGGTTTCTCCACATGTTGTTGCGACCAATCATAGGGGACAATATTTTGAAAATGTTGAAATTATAAAAATTATAAAAGGTTAATAAACTATGTCTAAGAAAAAAAGTACCATCATAGTGTGATAATCAAAAACAATTATTAAGTTATTAACCAATTTTATAAAATTCATGGTTGGATGAAATGCACATAGCTAGCCGTTTTTTATTAATTATTCTATTTTGATTAGTAACATCAGGTTCACTAATCGAATGCATGTACCAATTAATGTAAAGACATGGAATAATGTTTTTTCCACCATGAATATACAAAATTGGGAAAATATTTGGGTAACATTATGATATTATTTTCTATTTCACTAGAAAGTAAAATAATGATATGTTGATTTAGTTTTCATTATCCATTAAAGGGGGTATTAATAATATATGATCATCGAGTAAAATTTTTATTAATGGTAATAGTAAAGTCTTAGAGTGGCATTCAAAAAAAATTATTATGAAGCATCACCCCAGGGATGCTGAAGGGAATGCAAAACCACAACCACCATATATATATGCATACATGATAAACCCAAATACACTAAATGTGTTAATAAGCCATTGTGAGGAGGCATCAATTTAGGTACATACTAATTTGTAATTAATTAATTAGTAATAAATTTATTACTCAATTTTATTAATAATTGTCAATTTGTGAAACAAAAGATGTGTGTTGAAAATAAGAATGTTATATCAAATCCAACATACCCCAATAGTAAAAAGGATGGGGTGGACTTCACTTGAAAATAATGGTATTTTTTAAAATCAATAGTAAAATTTTCTCTATCATGAAATAAAAATATAATTATCTTCCTATATATATATGAGGAATGATGAATCAAAAACCAAATCCACATCCATCACATTTCATGTAATATAAAAGGTGGATTGGGTAAAAAAAGATGGAATTCTAGTAGATTAAAAGACATAAAGAGTATGGAAATCATGTGTAGGTATGAAATAATAAAAGATATTTATTTAAATTGATATTACATAATAATGAATACTCTTTTGTATATTTTATATCTAGTATAGACACATGAATCATCATCCACATCACATATTGAAGGACTTCATTTAGTAGCCTTAATGTGGCAAGAACAATATGGTCATGTCAAAGGTGAGGGTTTTAGAATATGTTGTCAATCATATTGTGATTAAAGAAAATTATAAGGGTGATAAATATAAGAAAATGTATGATATTAAGAAAAAAAATATTTATATAAGAAAAATAAAATTGGAAGAATGAATTGATATAGAATTCTTTGGGAATGAATAAAAGGGATAAAACAACATAATATCGACCACTACATGATGATCCTTCCCCCAAACATTGAGTACATCCATTCCACTAAAAGGTATACCTTACCAATGGAAATAAATTTTATCATGATACTTTTTGTGAAATGTTAATTAGTTAGATACAAAAACCTTTCGTGTACTAATATTAAATAGAGTGGTATAAATGGTGATTTAAATAAATCAGCACCCACCAATATCATTATTTTTAAGGGTATATTGTATAATGTCTAAAGTTATATTGTATGAAAGAAATATCATATTAGGGTTGGGATTTACGTAGCTCATGAGTTGATCGATCAGCTACATGTTCCAATTGACGATCTCGATTCTCAAATGGTTAATCATATTATTGGATCCTTCATATCATGACAATTTGAAATTATGAAAATATATATTGATAAAGATGAATTTAATTTACAATTTATTTTTTGTGAAAAAAACATAAATAGTAATTACATAAATATGAACCAAGGAATTTTATTATATAGAGAGATAATTAATGGGAAAAGGAAAATAGAATCAAAACAACCTAATGAAACATCAAATCAAATCTAAATGTCATTCTGATAGTACTTTTACCCCAATTGTTCAACTTTATCATTTATTAATATTACAAGTTCGTACCGACACAATATTAAAATAATATATTATGGTCATCATTGAGTTTTATTGAAAAATGTATGGAGACACCATTACTAACTATATTAGTCTAGATAATGTAGATGAAATCCTCTAGCATTGATGTTAGAGAGCCTCAGTTGAAAATGTATATGTGAGGTCCATTTTCATGATCTATTTTTCCAATACCTAATCCACATTTTTAATTATGCTTAAATAATATTCATATTTTTTAGACATATGTTATTATGTGAGTGAGGAAGATAACAAAATTTCTAGAGGGGTTTAATTGACCATATTAAAATTTTATTGATATTGATTAATTACTAATTTTAATTAGTATAAATTATTTGTAGCTAAAATAAAATAAAGAACACAATGGCGTTTATATAGTAGTTTTTTAAAGTGAACCTACTCTACTCCTATACCTCTCTACACTGTGAGATATATTTTATGAACTACCTATATTTTAAAGGGGATTCATTACCTGATTATAAACTACATTTTAGTGGAGGAATAACAAGTCATCATCCTTCGGTATGGGGATTCAAAACACAATTACAACAATGAAATTTGGAAACTAGATTCACAACCTGAATAGTAATGAAAATAAAATCTGGGAGTCACAGCCTAAGGATATAAAATTATTTTTTATGTGAAATACAAAAGTAAAAAAGTTAAATGATGTGAGAGATGGAAATAAATGTCACATACACAAGCAAGCTGAATAAAATATACATAATAAGAATAAAATGCATGTACTAATTCCTGAGTGTTTAAGCAGATTGATCATATCATCATAGAAGTAGAATTTAATGATTTTTTTTCAACCCGTGATATATTTTCCAACAATAGTGATAAATGTTCCATACATGTAGAATATACAACACGTCACATTATGAACACCACCACACTCATTGTACTGTATCATATTAAAATATGAAAGCACTCATTAAAGGTGTATCATCACATAAGTCTTTCACTTTTTTACTTGTATAGTTTTAAATAATGATTCTATTTAAAAATTAAACTTAACATTTTTGATCAATAATTATAAATTTTGAAATTCATAAATAATAATAACGGATTATCAAACATATAGATAATGATATATGATCATTGAATAATAATCACTCATCTCATTAATGAGAATTTAAAACAATGAAGGATGATTCAAAAATATTATAAATTTCTTAATTAAATAATCTAAAAATTTTATATTATAATAGTTCAATGATTAATTCTATGAAAATAGTGAATTTTAATTTGAAATATGAAATTCAAAAAAACATTCTATATAAAATGATCAGTAAACATGATGACAAATTCAAAAAAAATAACAACAGTTTAAAAATATTAAAATAATTTTTAATGAGTTAAAAATCAAATAATATTCATATATAAATAGTAAAATCGAAGAAAACAACATAAAACAATAAGAATTAATTTTTGAGTGTAAATATATATGTTTCCTACGAGATGATAAAACACTCTTTTATCATTATAAAAACATGTTTAAAATTTTAGAAGCACTTATCATAAGATCTACATATTTAAAATTTATATTTAAAGTAATTTAAATAATTTAACTATTAAAAAAACATTAATAAAATTGAAATATAAAATATAAAAAAAAACAGAGCATAAGTTTCTGTAGGATTTCAAGATAAAAAAACTTCATGTAGGTGAATTTCACATAAGCGTTTTTATATACATAAAAGAATAACCCAAATTATAGAATTGATGTAAGGGAATCACATATGAAACTCATAATGAATTCAGGTTTTTGGATTCATCATGTTGGAAATTTACTCACATGTCTTATTTTCTCACATAAGTAATTCATGTTCGGGAATTCCTGAAAAGATAAAACTAATCGATTTTTCATTTTTCATACTTAAAATACGAATTGTTAAATGTTGAATCAATATTTATTCCTTTTTTACTTATAAATATAATATTTCATTATCATTCACCAAAATCAATAATAATCATAATTAGATTAATAAAACACATGTTATGATGTAAAATAGTAGCAAAATAGTTCTAAAATAAATTATAAATCAATATAAAAATATGCAGCTACCTCAAACATAATTTCATTAATGATAGAGATACATTTACTAGTTTATGTCCTATAATGAAATGTACATAATATTATTATGTTTCCAAAAAATTAACTCAATTTTGTTTTTTTAGATCATGTTATAGTCAAAATATAGATGATAACAGATTCGGCAAAATCGAATACATGGTTCCAAAATCGGCGATTGAATATCATTTGGCTAAATGTATTTCTAGAATAGATACATGGAAACAATATATTTTTTGTATGATAATAGTATAAATCATTTAAAAATGATATTTTAACATCTTAAATGACTAATTTATCTTAGGAAGTCAAAATAAAACTTGTATATCATGCTATGAACAATCAAAACATGAAATTGATTTTGAAAATATGTAATAAATAAAATGATATCATCAATATTAATTATAATTCAAATAAAAAAGTTGATGTTATAAAATATATATCAAGATTAAAACATGTAATTGTAAACAATTAAACATTTAAATAGATGACCATATTAATAATATATTAGAGGATGTATAATCAATCAAAACAAAAATACATGCAAGAACATACACAAACAATCTCCCACTTTATGTTTCATTAAAAAATAAACCAGGAATAACTGAAATAATTCTACCCTTTTTTATTTAAATAAAATGAAATAATTTTTTTAAACCAAAAATTGTCAAATATTCACTGTAAAGTCATTCACTATTAAAACATAGATTCAAATTCAGTGACAAATATTTTTTAAATGTTTTTTGAGTAAAATAATGAAAAATATATTATAAAATAGGATTTTATATATACTGTAAGTTTAAGAATTAAGTTAACATTATATAGGACGTATGAGAGGTTTTAAAATTGATATATAATGAACATATATGTATAGAAACTAAACACTTATAATATGAAAAAAAAATTATATATTTTATAGATATCATGTAAATCTAAAACATTATAAATATAAAAATACTCAATCTCCCCTTAAACACACGAAAACATAAAACTATTATGATTACACCATGCTAACAACAAATTTAATTTTTTAAAACTTAACAAATTATACTTTTTTAGTAAATATTTCTCAAAGATGGTTTTTAGTAGGGATAAATCTGAAGAAAATATCAACTTTATTCACAGCACCTCTAATAAAATGAAACCAAACGTCAACATTATTTGATGTGGAATTATGTAAATGGTTTCAAGAAATAGAAATTGTATATTTATTATCATACTAAAATGAATACTTATCATGATAAATAAAAATTGAGATAAATTTGTTTAATCCATATTCTTTGAGCTCAAAAAACTAGTAGTAGAGATATATTTAGTTTCTATAGTCAATAGAACAACATATAATTTCATCATAGAATACAAAAAAAATATCAAATAAAATGACATATACCTGATTTTTTTTCATTGAACACTATAGTCTCAAACTTCACAGTCAAAATAAGATATTAATTCAAAAAAAATTATACTTATTAAAGAACAATATAGATTTATTAGTTCCTTTAACATATCTAATTATTATTTTTATTTATTTTATATGACTCTCATTAGGATGAGCATGAAATATTACACATAAAAAAACACTAAACATTATATTAGGTTTATATATAATTAAATAATGTATGATTCCTATGATGGCTCTATAAACATGATTATCATCTAATTTACCATATGAAACTTCATATGATTTAAAACATGTACTCATAGGAGTTTTTTATATTTATTTATTTTAAGACCAATCCTTTTAGAAAACTCTTTTTTATACTTAGATTGAATAAGAAAGACCCCATATTTCCTTTTAGAAATTTTAATTCATGAAATATATGTAATTCTCTTATAAGGTCAGGTAAAATTTATATGATATAAGTGTAGACAAATAATTACAAAGCTATTCACTAGAAGAAAAAACTATATCATCCAAATAAATTTTTACAATTAAAATATCATTACAAATTCATTTAATAGAAAAATTATGATCCCAATTAACATTCATCAAACCTTTATTCAATTGCAATAAAGAAAGCCTCTCATACCTAGCATGAGGTTCTTTATTATGACCATACAAAGAAATAGATAATTTAAAAACATAATTATGGAGTTTTTTATTTTCAAAACTAGGGGGTTGAGAGACATACACTTATTTAGTTAAAAACCCATTTAATAAGGAAATTTTTTCCATTTACTTAAAAAAGTGAAAATAAAAAAACAGAAAAGGTTCTAATAACCTCTAACCTATCTATAGGTTATAATGAATCTTAAATGTCTATACCTTCTTACTTATAGTGTCTTTTGGAATCAAGGTTAGATTTATTTGTATACAATTATTCCATATTCATCGAGCTTATTTCTAAATATCCATTTAGTTTTGAAAACCTTCTTATCCTAAATAAATAAATCTATAGACCCAACATTATTTCAAAAAAAATTATTCTTGTATTACATAAGAATAATCTGGTTTGGATCTTTTAAATAATCAAAAACATTATTAATAATATGATTAGAAACAAAAGTAGAGTTCATAAAGATATATAAATTAGAACATCAAGTTTTATTACTAGAGCTAACATTACCAATAAAATTTTTATGTTGATGATATTTTTAAATGTTCCATGATATATAATCATAATGAGTTGTATCCCCCCCTCAATAGAAACATTATCTAGATATTTTTCTTCACCAAAATTGAAATCCTTTTAATCGATTTCAATTTTTCCAAAATGTTTTCTGAATATCAAAAATTCATCAAACGTTATATATAATGATTCTTCAGCAGCCATAATATGCTTATTATAAACACTACAATATTTATTATTATTATAATATCTATTAAATATACCTTCAAAAAATTTAGCTTCCAACTTATCTAAATTAGCTATTATAATTAACATAGAAACATTAAAACCTAACACTTTAAAATTATCAACCTTTGGATTTCTACCATAAAAAATTCAGAAGAGGGTTTCAATTAAAATATACATAACATAATCTCTTTTCAAAACATAGGAATAAGTATTAACATATTATGAGAAAAAATATTTTGGAATATAATATTCATTAAGCATGATTTGATCAATTTCTTAAATAGTGCTATTTTTAGGTACTACATCACCATTTTTTTGGTATTCTAGGAGTAAAAAAATTATGAGCATAGCCATTTTCTTCAAATAAAAAATTTAAAATTGAAATTAAAAAATCCAACTCCATTTTCACTTCAAATTGATAAAATTAAACTACCATTCTTATTTTAAACTATATTAAAAATATAAACAAATCTAACTAAAGATTAATTCTTATGAGACATGAAATAAACTCATGTAAATCTTAAAAAATAATCAATAATAAAAATATATATTTCTTTCCACAAAAACTAGATGTTTTCATGGTACCAGATAAATAAATATGAAATAATTTAAGAGTTATATAAAAATGATTGATATGTTTGAATGATTCCTTGTACAACGTATCTTTTAAGAACGAGTCATAAGATAAATATTTTCTTTCTATCTAAACAGGAATATTTAGAATATGTTCATGCTTGAATAAATTATGTATCATTCGAAAATTAATATGTCCAGAAATTAAATGCTAGAAAACATAAATTATTTAGATAACATTTTGATGCTTATAATCATTATTAAATAGATTATAAAATTTTATTGAATAAATATTCACTTCTCTATTATCATAAAATAAAACATTTTAATTTTTAAAAATGAAAAAATTATTATCTTCAAATTTAACATACATACTAGAATCCAATAATTATCAAATAATAATTTTTATAAGCTTAAATCCTTCAATATATAATTATAAAAAATTAAAACAAAATTATGATTACTTAATTAAAAAATCACTTAACCATTCCTTTATTTTTATCTCAAAAAGTGGTAGAGTCTCCATCACATTAGGTGAACGAGTGGAAATTCAATAGTTCATCATTCATGTGTCGGGAATATACATTTTCCCTACACCATATGTCATTCTTAGTACATCCATGATATTTTTCCTAAAGTAAAAAAATTAAACTACATTTTTGGTACCCTAGCCATTTTGGGTCCAACTAGGTTAGAAATAAAAATCTTAGGTACCCATACAGATATAATAAACTTACTGTAATGAAATCTAGAAGTAACATCTTCTGAAATTAAATTCATGGTATAACAAAGAGAATGATGATATCTAAAAGAACATTAATTAGCATAATCTCCTTGCAAAAAATCTATAAAGAAATTAACATAATAAACATTTTCAGAATAGTTTTTTATAAAAAGAGTCTTATATAACTTATGAATCTATTGATTATAACCAAAATCAACTTTTTCAATATTACGTTCCATTATAGAAACCATATTTTGATATTTTTAATATCATTTAACAATACTATATAATGTATTTTATATTCATACAACTTCATTTCTAGCATTATCATTTTCTTTTTAAATGTTTTCAAAATCATCATAAATCTTACCATTAGAAAATGAATCAAAATTTAGTATTTCTTCCTAAAGTGCATCATTATCCATATTGTTCTTCTTATTATCATTGATATGCAACTTATTTTTTATTTTAATTCATTATATAAATAATTAATTCTTAGAATACCATTTTTCTATTTTTCATATTCATAATATAACTCACAAAACTTATAACCATCACTATTAGTGTAATAACAACATTCATAATCACTATTAAATTCATTTTTATTTTTTCAATAAAGAATAGGTTGTTTGATGCTTTTTTACTTCTAGATTTATAACTTGAATCAGATTCTTTGATTCAACTCCATCCAACATGATAAAAACAATTGAATTCCTTCTTATATTTTTTTATCTCTCCATTATTTCATTAGCTTTAGAAAATCAACATTTTATATGTCCCTTAATTATATATTCATAACATGTTACATCGAGTTCATATGTGATACCCTTATTTTCTTTTCAATCGTTATTTTGATCTTTAAATTGTTTATTCTTAAACATTTCCATTCTCTACATCAAATTATAGAGAAATGTTATTAAATTTAAAATTTGCCCTTATTCACATTCCTATGTTTTAGATTCAAATTAGTTATAAATAAAATTTATATTTGATTATAAATAAATACATTTCTTATTTAAAGTCTCTTTTCCATAATATTCATCAACTCATGTTCATATTAAATAAGTGATTCAATGATTTTATCCAATCTGTATTATTTGAAATTATTGCATTCATCGATCAGACAATTTTTTCATGAAACTTCTTAGGTAGATCTATTTGGAATCTTCTTCCATGTAAATGGTTCTAAAAATCATTCACAAGGGACATCATCCCATTCACAGTGCTTGTGAGTTGGTGGATCATTTGGTTTACACTTTTATCTTCACCCATCCCAAATTCTTTGTACTCTACTCAAAGCATTCCACGTTTTTTCTAGTAATATTATATAATCCAAGGTTATTAACATATAAAATATTCTAGATCTCATGAACTATCATACATGCAGACACATGAAAAAAGAAAATTGTTTTAAGAACACGGTATAATATATTCACATATTTTAAATTTAAGAAAAATATAATACGATCGAATCCTATTGGAGTAACGGGGTTAGCTTCTAGTAGCTTTTAAAATTTTTATGATTAACCATCAATCTATGTTCAGCTAGTTTATGTGAGACTCCATTCTATATTTCTAATAATCATACTCATTCTTTTCAAAGTGAAGAGGTTTATGAGGAATTCATCTATCACTTCTATTCATTCTATCCATCTAATTGATCTTGTATTGGATTGTGAGGTCTAGGAATAAGTTATAATAATAAAATATAAACAACAAACTCTATATAAGTATTGGATAAATTCTAAAAGGAAAAATCTTTGAAATGAATTGTTTAATATCAGAAAAATAATTATAGACCTAAATTATTCATAAGAATGGTTAACCATATAATTCAAATTGTTAGGTGAGAGAAGATAATAATAAAAGGTATAAAGGGGTGAATAGACTAGATTAAAATTTTAAGGAGACATATTAATTATCAATTTTTACTTGAAGAGTTAATTATAAGTAGAAATAAAATAAATAATAAAATGGTGATTTTTATAGTAATTTGGTCTAATGTTAACCTATTATACTCTTACACCTATCTATTCAGTGAGAGATACACTGTAAACTATCTAATTTTTTTAAGGGGAACCAGTAAAAAATTTAAAATTACTTTTTTTAGTTTAAGAATAAATAGTTACCTATCACTAGACAATACGAAAGACCTCATTGAAGGTGTATCATAACAGAATTATTTCACTTACACACTTATAAAACAGAGAATCTTTATTCCCTTTTAACAAAACTAAACCTAACACGGCATGTTAGTTTTATACATTTTAAAATTCAAAAATAAAAAAGGATTATTATTGATAAATTGAAAGAGATATTATCATTTCATAATAATCTCCCAACTCATGACCAAAATATAAAACAATGAAGACAAATTCCAAAAAAAATAAATCACTCATGAAATTATTTAATTGGTATCCATAATAAAATTTTATTGATAATTCCATGAAAATAACACATTTTAACATGATATACAAAATTCACAGAAATATTCCTTTTAAAATAAGTAACACACTTGTAGAGAAATTCCAAAAAAATAACATCATGATGAAAATATTAAAACAATTATTGAGTTTAATATAAACTAATACTAATATTAAAATAATAGAATCAATGAAAATAACATAAAATAATAAGAATGAATTTTCTAGTTTCAAGATGTATATTTCATGCGTGAAGATAAAAAACTCTATGATATTTATAAAAATATTTTGAAATCAATGATAAAAAGCACATTGGTTCTACATAATTATTATGAATTTAAAAATTCATATTAAAAATTAATACATAAGAAAGACTTATAAAACTCATAATATGAATTAAAACAACAAATATTTCATATTTTCTTATTAGATATTTATATAGGAAAATTACACATAGTTGAATTTCACGTTAATATTTTCTTCAATATAAGAAAATAGACCACATATGAAAATAAATGTATAGGATTCACATATGAGATTTCCATAAGGAATTTACATAAGTGAATTCATCACATAGGAAATAAACTCACTTATCCAAATTTCTCATGTATGAGATTCAAAAAACGAAATTCCAAAAAACTAAAATAAGTTGACATTTCAAATTTTAGACCTAAAATAGATATTATTAAAGGAAAAAAAGGTGGGTATTATTTACTTATTTTTTAAAAATAATCGTTATCATTCCTTAGAATCAATAATTAACTTAATATGATTTATAAAATTCATGTTATTATTGAAATATTATAGAACCACATTTCTGAAAAATAACAAAAAATAGACTGAAAAGATACAATTAATTCAAAACTAATTTCAAACATGTTGGAGATAAATTCATAATATGGTTTCTTCAAATTAAATTTATATGATATTATTAGATTTCCAAAAAATAATTTATCAATTTTTTTTAACTCATGTCGTGTTTAAAGTACAGTGGGTAACTGATTATTGAAAATTGGCTATGTAGTTCACAATCAGTTATGTGAATTTCATTTGGTCGTGTGTATTTCCAAGATGGCTACACGGGAAAAGTAAATTTTCTATTTGAGAAAAATATAAAACATGTTTAAATTATATTTTATGAACCAAAATGACTTATTTATCCTAGGAACTAAAAATTAAAAATGTATAACATGTAATGTATAATAAAAACATGTAAAATAATGATTAATTAATGATTGAATAAAATGATATGATCAATAATAAGTAAAATTAAAAACATAATTATGATATATATTATAAATAAATACATTAAAACATGTAATTCTACATTAATAAATATTAAATCATATGAAATTATTAAGTGAAACTGAAAGTATTCATAATCAATCAAAATAAATATAAATATAAGAACATGTTAAAACATATATATCAGAACTATATTAAATGAAAAACCTACAAAACAAATATGGACTCATTAGTCCTTGGATCAAGTCTAAAGAAAATATTACATTTAAAGAAGATGGATACTTAAAAAAAAGTACACCAACTATCAACATTTTTTCAATGAAACTAACACAAAACAATGTCTTTATAATAACCATGATTTATAGGTAAAACTCTACAATATAATAATAAAAATTATTTTCCCTTTCCATTCATTACGTTTTCATTTTTTAGGGAGCATAGATTACTCATTACAATCAAATTAGATAATCCAAAGATGTATTTTTTGGATTCAATGTGTGGATTACTAGAAAATCATACATACATGAAGATGTTTTCCAAATTGTAATAAATTAAAATCAATATTTTACACATAAAATTTAATTTATATGCATTATATTATGTTCTAATAAAAAAAATTAAGATGTGGAGATGATTAAATATCATCAAAATCATGGTATGAGGATGGTCTATGAGAATAAGAATATTATCAACTTGTATATATGGATAATTAAAAAGGAATATATAATAATATTTCGATATCAAATAATATATCAAAAAAAGTACTTATTTTTCTTAATGATTCCATAGTGTCTAAAGAAAACTAGAGTGAAAGATTATAGTTGTTACATTTTTGAATTTATGAATTATATCATCTTCCATTAACAAACTAGCATCCCCAAAGAGGTATTTATGAAGATAATTATAATTTATATAAAAATATTTATCAATACATTATTTATTTATATATTTCCAATACTATTAGTATTTTCTAAAATCCACATATTTCAAATAGGAAAAAAATTTGAAAATTAAATGGGACTAATACATGGGGCCAAAATGTTTGCAAACGTCACGAAGTGGTGACATTCTATCTCATTTGTGAGCTTCTTTATTTCAATGAGATCATTAATATTTAGTTAATATATTTATTATTTATTAACAGTTCTTTGTTGTTGTTGGATTACCTGAGTAGTAGAGGATCCCAGTAATCCTACATTAGACCCGAGTTCAAATCTGGGTGGGAGATAATTTCCACAGGCAGTTGGTGATGCAGGCATGATGCTGGCCAGGTGAAGCGGGTAGTATGATGTAGGAATAATGCTGAACTAGGCCATCAGTTTAGTTTATGGGATATTAGGCTATGTAATGGGCTTCATTCCTGATGGTCCTTCAGGCCATCTCTTGAATAAATACATCTTGAGGGGTTCACAATACCTATGGAGGCTATAGAATACCTTTCTAGCATGTCTGTGTGGTTTCTATGTGTTTCATGTAATTTTCCCCCAAGCACCAAATATATATTTAGTTTCTTTTCTTATCAATTTATTTAATGTTGATTTAGTTGATCCAATTATCAATTTTTTATATTTCTTATTTTTTTAATTTTCACAATGGCCATAAAAGGGTGATTTGGAATTCATTTTTCTATAAGAATTCATGCCTATAAATATTAAAAAATTTCTACATGCATAGTTCTGGATCCTTCTTGAAGGTTAAAATGGGATTTTCACTTTCTAGAAGGACCTGGAACTATTTATGAATTCCTTTTCTATCTCCTAATAGGCACAAAATGACTAAAAAATAAATTGATGATAAGGTATTCAACATGGAAGATGAACTAAGGTAGATGTTTATTGTTCTATCCACAAACATGTTAGTTATTTATTTGATTTGACTATGTTCATTAGTGATAAAAATCCTTCTATTTTGAATCAACAAATTTTTATTAATGTTTCAATCAAAAAAAATTATTAAAATGATCCATAATTTATTTATAATGTTAATTAATCAACATGATGTCAATTCGACACATGGAGTGTCTAGGATGACTCAAGGTGCATGTTTTTAGTTTAAAAGTGACATTGTAGTTCAAAATAATCACCACTCACAGAAAATAAAAAAAATCTATGGAATATCTTGATATCTTATTAAAAATAATCATAAACCAGTTTTTAGGTTTATGAATTAACCATACATAAATCATATTTACAGAGTTCTCAGTGTAACGACCTAAAGTTTTTCAATGGAAAATTACCTTCTTATATCTATGTCATAAAAACACAAAATAATGAACTACTAAGTGATAAGTGACCTTTAAACATAATTTTGTCACCCCTATGTTTGGAATTTTAAAAATCCAACATTCACGGTTGTGTTCAAGATAGTTTTTGGAGTCCAATGAAACAAAAATAATTTTTGGTGAATAGTAACATACCCTTATGAATAGTAACCTACCCTTATGAATAGTAATATGAACCTTATGAATAGTAAATAAGAGTAACATTACCTATGAATAATAAAATAAAATTTTGACATCATAGAAAGTGATGATTTGACCTTAGTAAACGTTTTTGGTATTTTATAAGTCGTAAATAATTAATTATAATACTGAAATATATTCATAAATTATTGAATCAATGTATAATAGTTTTTAGATAATTTTATAAGACCCTAAGTAATTTTTGAGAGAATTCCAAAATCAATTTTAATTTTAAAAGCTGTTTTTTTTAAGTAAATTATGATTTTAATTAAATATTAAATTAATAATATTTAGAAAATTATTTTTGAAAAATGGACTTCATTTTTTGGATTCTACATGTCGAAAAATGGTTGGGGTAAAATTTTGGGATTTTTCTGAGATACTTGAATTTTTTATGAATAGTAAAATACATTAATTTATCATATAAATACATTTTAATTAAAACCCACTATTCCTGACATCACAAGTGATGTAAGCACCCAAATCCTGAATTCACAAGTCAAATTTACTATTCTTAGTCATCCAAGACTCACTATTCCTTGTCTTAGGTGAAATTAATAAACTAATCAATTTTATATTAAGGAAACCCCTCTCCCCTCCACTATAAAAGTCACCCTTCACTCCCTCTTTTCCTCACACCTCTCAAGCTCCAAGCCTTCTCTAAATTCTGCCCAAACACCTTCCCTAGCTCATCCCCCACGTCCAAAAGCTTCTGGTCTCATCAAAAGACCAAGCCTAGCTTCCTTAAAGAGGATCTCAAGAGGAGGATTCTAAAGGCAATTTCTCTCTCTCTTCTCCTTTAATTTCCTTTCAAGCTCAAGTTCCTTTCTTGATCTCTCTCTATCTATCTTCATCCAAATTGTTCTGTAAATCTAGTATTTTATATATACTGTAATATTATGATTCTAATGTTATATTATATCACCCCACACCCTTTCCCCTTCCTTTTATTTTATTAAAGAGAACGTTGTTCATGTGGTGATAATTTATCACCTTCAAAAACAACATGCTCTCTTCTTCCATTTATACCTTCAATCTGGTCATGAAACCATTTTTATGGTTTAACCACAATGTTTTATATGTATTATGTTCTATTTTATGTTCTGGAAATAACCTATGGCCATACTACTAAGTGAAAAGTTAAAATGAGTTGGTTGTGATCCAAAAACCGCTCAAATTAACCCAAATAATCTTCATTTAATTCTTATCTAATGATTCGTCCACATGGATCTAATATAACTCATTATAAAATCATTAAAGCTTCTGTAATATCATTAATTACATGTAATATCAGTTCTGGATGTTTACACATGATCTACCCAAACATCAATTAAGAATACAAGTGGACCGTTCAAGAAAACCATAAAAACGAACATCCCCGAACAATGTTTTTAAACTCTATAAGTCATCCAAAGGAACATAATATGAAATAATGAAACCAGAATGAACCCTATTAATGTATAAAAGGTTCTAGAATTTCTAATTAATGAATATAATGTCATTATACAGGACATTAAAGAGAAGGAGGCATTCGAGTACAAGGTAAGGGGAAATCTCGAACCCAATTTTCTTCCTTCGGGTTCTCCCTCTTTCACTCCATTTTTGATATGGTTACTCCTCAAAGGCCTTTTTTTCATCATTTCCTTTACTTTTCTGGGATATACATGTTTGTCATTGGTTTTTATGTTCATCAAAATGTTTTCCAAAAGAACTCTTCTTTCAAGATCTCACCTTTTACCTCTCATTCAAGGTTGATGGTTCTTATATCAAGTATGGTGTTCCCTCTTTCTTTTGGGAACCCAAATCTTATGAATGTGTTATTATGAGATGAAACCCATTCCTTTCCATGGGTTATTTATGTACATGTTTGATATGTGTTCTATGTGGCAATCAAGATAATGATAATGTTATGATGTGACGGGTGCGCCCAGAATTATATAGTGCAATATGAATGTTTAAATGTGACGGGTGCGCCCGGAATTATATAGCGCTCCAATGCATTGGGTAAAGTGATGAATCTTATGAGTAAATGTGAAATGATGCGTGAACATGATGCTAGATTTGTTCACAATTATGTGTGGTAATTTACCACTAATACATGATGTTTCATTTTTATGCATTGCCACATTTCAAGTCTATTATTTATGCTCCTCTCATGTTCATGATCTTTTGCCTATGTCATGATTATGCTCACCCCATGATGTATTGTTCTTATCTATCATCTTACTGGGATTTTAGCTCACCCCTTTTTATGTATATCCTCAGGTGGCTATATGTACTAAGGAGAGGACAAGTGCCAATAAGAAGCAATAAAAGAAGAAATTAAATGAATGTTTATGCTTAAAGTTGTATTTGTTATGTATGGTCCTAGTTTTCCCAAGACACTAAACCTATGGATCCTCCATGTGTAATACTATTATGTTGTTTATCTTTGAAATGATGTAATAGTAATGTAAGAAAAGGTCGGGTCGCTATATTTGGTATCATAGGTAAGGTTTAGTTAATTTGGGAATTAGGATTAGTGAACCCTAAAGAAAACCTCTAGCATGAGACTATGTACAAATATGCACACAAGGATATTTACCTAGGGATCCCATATGTTATGCTTTTGGTATAATTGTTTAAAAGGATAAGTTATTCATGACTTGTTTACTTATGTTTTGTTCGAACCTTTTCTATTTTAGAAAATGGTGGGAACCAGGATAGGTAATGAAGGAGAAGTACCCTCACCTGTTTGTAAAAGTGAAATTTCGGGGGTGAAATTTCTTAAGGGGGGAAGAATGTAACGACCTGAAGTTTTTCAATGGAAAATTACCTTCTTATATCTATGTCATAAAAACACAAAATAATGAACTACTAAGTGATAAGTGACCATTAAACATAATTTTGTCACCCCTAGTTTGGAATTTTAAAAATCCAACATTCACGGTTGTGTTCAAGATAGTTTTTGGAGTCCAATGAAAAAAAAATAATTTTTGGTGAATAGTAACCTACCCTTATGAATAGTAACCTACCCTTATGAATAGTAATATGAACCTTATGAATAGTAAATAAGAGTAACATTACCTATGAATAATAAAATAAAATTTTGACATCATAGAAAGTGATGATTTGACCTTAGTAAACGTTTTTGGTATTTTATAAGTCATAAATAATTAATTATAATACTGAAATATATTCATAAATTATTGAATCAATGTCTAATAGTTTTTAGATAATTTTATAAGACCCTAAGTAATTTTTGAGAGAATTGCAAAATCAATTTTAATTTTAAAAGCTGTTTTTTTTTAAGTAAATTATGATTTTAATTAAATATTAAATTAATAATATTTAGAAAATTATTTTTGAAAAATGGACTTCATTTTTGGATTCTACACGTCGAAAAATGGTTGGGGTAAAATTTTGGGATTTTTCTGAGATACTTGAATTTTTGATGAATAGTAGAATACATTAATTTATCATATAAATACATTTTAATTAAAACCCACTATTCCTGACATCACAAGTGATGTAAGCACCCAAATCCCGAATTCACAAGTCAATTTTACTATTCTTAGTCATCCAAGACTCACTATTCCTTGTCTTAGGTGAAATTAATAAACAAATCAATTTTATATTAAGGAAACCCCTCTCCCCTCCACTATAAAAGTCACCCTTTACTCCCTCTTTTCCTCACACCTCTCAAGCTCCAAGCCTTCTCTAAATTCTGCCCAAACACCTTCCCTAGCTCATCCCTCACGTACAAAAGCTTCTGGTCTCATCAAAAGACCAAGCCTAGCTTCCTTAAAGAGGATCTCAAGGGGAGGATTCTAAAGGTAATTTCTCTCTCTCTTCTTCTTTAATTTCCTTTCAAGCTCAAGTTCCTTTCTTAATCTCTCTCTATCTATCTTCATCCAAATTGTTCTGTAAATCCAGTATTTTATATATACTATAATATTATGATTCTAATGTTATATTATATCACCCCACACCCTTTCCCCCTTCCTTTTATTTTATTAAAGAGAACGTTGTTCATGTGGTGATAATTTATCACCTTCAAAAACAACATGCTCTCTTCTTCCATTTATTCCTTCAATCTGGTCATGAAACCATTTTTATGGTTGAACCATAATGTTTTATATGTATTATGTTCTATTTTATGTTCTGGAAATAACCTATGGCCATACTACTAAGTGAAAAGTTAAAATGAGTTGGTTGTGATCCAAAAACCGCTCAAATTAACCCAAATAATCTTCATTTAATTCTTATCTAATGATTCGTCCACATGGATCTAATATAACTCATTATAAAATCATTCAAGCTTCTGTAATATCATTAATTACATGTAATATCAGTTCTAGATGTTTACAAATGATCTACCCAAACATCAAATTAAGAATACAAGTGGACCGTTCAAGAAAACCATAAAAACGAACATCCCCGAACAATGTTTTTAAACTCTATAAGTCCTCCAAAGGAACATAATATGAAATAATGAAACCAGAATGAACCCTATTAATGTATAAAAGGTTCTGGAATTTCTAATTAATGAATATAATGTCATTATACAGGACATTAAAGAGAAGGAGGCATTCGAGTACAAGGTAAGGGGAAATCTCGAACCCAATTTTCTTCCTTCGGGTTCTCCCTCTTTCACTCCATTTTTGATATGGTTACTCCTCAAAGGCCTTTTGTTCATCATTTCCTTTACTTTTCTGGGATATACATGTTTGTCATTGGTTTTTATGTTCATCAAAATGTTTTTCAAAATAACTCTTCTTTCAAGATCTCACCTTTTACCTCTCATTCAAGGTTGATGGTTCTTATATCAAGTATGGTGTTCCCTCTTTCTTTTGGGAACCCAAAGCTTATGAATGTGTTATTATGAGATGAAAACCATTCCTTTCCATGGGTTATTTATGTACATGTTTGATATGTGTTCTATGTGGCAATCAAGATAATGATAATGTTATGATGTGACGGGTGCGCCCGGAATTATATTGCGCTCCAATGCATTGGATAAAGTGATGAATCTCATGAGTAAATGTGAAATGATGTGTGAACATGATGCTAGCTTTGTTCACAATTATGTGTGGTAATTAACCACTAAGACATGATGTTTCATTTTTATGCATTGCCACATTTCAAGTCTATTATTTATGCTCCTCTCATGTTCATGATCTTTTGCCTATGTCATGATTATGCTCACCCCATGATGTATTGTTCTTATCTATCCTCTTACTGGGCTTTTAGCTCACCCCTTTTTATGTATATCCTCAGGTGGCTATATGTACTAAGGAGAGGACAAGTGCCAATAAGAAGCAATAGAAGAAGAAATTAAATGAATGTTTATGCTTAAAGTTGTATTTGTTATGTATGGTCCTAGTTTGCCCAAGACACTAAACCTCTGGATCCTCCATGTGTAATACTATTATGTTGTTTATCTTTGAAATGATGTAATAGTAATGTAAGAAAAGGTCGGGTCGCTATACTCAGTATGTTTGAGGAGCATGTTTTGATATAAATTTGGAATTTTAATTCAAAACACATCTCACATACACAAAATAAAAAAATCATGCTTGTATTTTCTTCATACTTTATTTGAATGGTCCATTATGAATTTTTAATTTGTAGTAATCAACTACACATAAATATTAAACATGTTGTTCCTAGAATGATATAATGTTTGTGTTTTACTGGTTAAAAGTAACATTTTAGTTCAAATATGTGTTGCTTACTAAAAACTAATAATACACACTTCTATTATCATGATAATTTAGGAAAATGATCCATATTTTATTTTTGGCATATATGAATTGGATTCATATCAATCTGACATGCAATGTGGATTATATAGCTAAAGGTGTGTGTTTTTATTTATAATCAAAATTTTAGTACAAAACACACTTTGTATAATAAAAATTATCAAGCATGTTAGGAATTTACTTATATTTTATGTAAATGACCCATAATTAATTTTTGAATTTTAGGAATCAGTTTCACATTAATCTGATGCGAGGTGTTCCAAGTATGACTCAAAGCGTCTATTTTCAGATTTAATGTTAAATTTTATTTCAAAACACACATAACTAATTGAAAACCATGAAAACACAATCATATATTCATTAACATTTCTAAAAATTATAAATAATTCAAATTTAATGTATATGAATTATTAATATATAATTTTGACACATAGTGTTCCGGTATCACTGATCGCACATGTTTTTATTTAAAATCGATGTTTTATTATAATAGAGACTTCATAACCACAAAACTATGAGAACACACTCAAATTATCTTGATAGTTTATGAAAATAATCCAAATGTAATTTATTATGTGTAGAAATCAAGCACACATAAATCCAACACATAGTGCACCCAGTATGACTCATAGTGTGTGAGTTCAGTTTAAAGTGAAGGTTTAGTTCAAAATGTTTATCACAGACTAAAAATTGATAGAACACACTTTGGCTGTATTGATAATTTATGAAAATGATTCATAAGTCATTTTTATGTTTAAAAAACATCCAATCATCAATCAGACACGTGGTGTTCCTAACAAGACTCAAAGTACATGATTTCATTTTAAAGTCAACATTTTTGTAATAAATGTATGACACTAAATAATAACCATGAAAATGAACTTATATTATATTCATGTTTTTTAAACAAATCCACAATTCATTTTTGATATATAATAAAATGTACGCTTACTTGATAAACAGTGTGGATGATATGATTGAAAGTGTGGGTTTTTATTTAAAATCAACCTTTTAGTACAAAAAACACATTACATATTCAAAACATAGAAAATGCACTTTGATTTTATTAGAACATTAGTAAAATGATCCCTAATCCGTTTTTGATTCATAGGAATCAATCATATAATAATGTAACACATGGTGTTTTAGGTATGAAAAAGTGTTTATTTTTAGTTAAAAAGTAACATTTTAGTTATAAAAATGTGTTAATGACTGAAAACAAAGAAAAAACACTCTTATTTTCTTGATAATTTAATAAAATGATCCATAAATCAATTTTGAAATATAAGAATAATCCTCACATCAATATGATACACAGTGTGTCCGGTATGACTGAAATTGTATGTAGTTATTTAAAATCGACATTTTAACCATAATAAACTTCATATACTCAATACAGAGAAAGAATAAATAGATTATATTGATTCTTTAATAAAATGATCCATAGTTCTTTTTTGATGTGTAAGAATTAGGGTTCTGTTGATCTAACATATGATTTGACTAACATGGATCAAAGTGTGTGTTTTCAGTTTAAAGATGAAAACCAATAAAAACCAATAAAAATAACTCTGATATTCTTAATACTATAGAAAAATGATCCACAATTCATTATTGGAATATAGAAACTAGTTACACATCAATCTGAACATGGTGTTCCCTGAATGTCTCTAATGAATTGTAATAAATTTAAAAGTAACATTTTAGTTAAAAACACAAGTATATCATAGAAAAACTAGAAGGAACTATCATATTTCCTTGATAGTTTAGAGAAATGATCCATATGTTATTCTTGGCATGTTTGAATTTTCCAGAAATCAATCTGATGCATAGTGTGGCCAATATGCTTGAATTGTATATTTTTATTTAAAATATATATTTTTGTATGAAGCACTCTTAACATACTTAAAACTATTCAAATGAAATCATATTTTCATGATTATTTTTTAATGTTATTTATAAGTAATTTGTGTTGTGTATTGATTAGTCCTACATCCATCTAACACATGGTTTTCTATATGACTCAAAGTGCATGTTTTTAGTTTAAAAGTAACATTTTAGTTCAAGACACATATCACATATTAAAAACTAATAAAACATTTTTTAATTTAATTGATACATTAGAAAAATAATCCATAAATCATTTATGATGTGTATTAATGAACCTCTTGTGAATCTGACCAATGGTTTACTCGATATAACTCGATGTGTGTGTTTTTTTGTTTAAATGTAACATTTTATTAATTAATTGTATCATGATTATGTTTCATTTATTTGATTATATTATTACATTAATATCATTGTTTTTCATTAGAGTTATACTTGTATTTTTTTCTACATATTTTTTGGTGTGTACAGAAACTGGTAATGAGATTGGGATCTTTTGAAAGGGGGTCCCAAAAAAACAAAACCCATAGTGCTTTTGAATTCCTTGGAGAACGTAATTTTTGTAATAAATTATAAAAACCAATTTCATTATAGTGTATGGAAAAATATATAATATAGATTTTAATATAATTTTAAATTATTTTCTATTTGAAATTAAATTGTATTTTTATTTTCAATGTGTTGTTATAATGTGTTGTAAATGTAGCATCGCATTATTGAAATCCATGGTTTTAGCACAATTTGTAGCATTGAAAATAATATTTTTTGTTATAATTATAAATCATAATGAATATATAAAAATAGAACATTTAATAACACACATCAATAGTTCTAAAAATGATATGCTTAGGGTTTTTCTTGTTCAAAAAATATTTCAATGCTGACGAAGATTGATTTTATCACTTCTATTTTGAGTGCTTATAAACGTTTCTAGCTTTTAAAGGTGTTTATAATGGTGACTCATTTTTACCACTAAAAATGACCTATTTTCACACTAGAAAATCCTCTATCTTTAGTAGTTTTGGGTACACTGTGGTATCCTATCAAGTACCCAGTAGACCCACAGGTGAAGTGGTTATTCTATTAGGGAAACCATAGATTGAGTACCCAATGGGAGGCATGAGGGTACCAAATGGGTATCTATGGAATTTAAAAAAATATATATATAATATTAATTAAATGTTACACCTTATTGAAACACAACACCCACCTCCCTGATTTAATCTCATTCACATGTCCACCCGTCTTGAGAAATCCTCCAACCTCACCCTCTCGTTATCCTTTTCAAGGAGGTGGATCTTATTCACATTAGTGGTTAGATTGGAGTTTTGTTTATCATGAGTAGTAGATAGAACCATTTTTATCTATCCTCACCAATTTACTCCAAATTTATTTTATGTAGTCTTCATGTTCCATTTTCTATGCCCTAATTTTGGTGGTTTTCTAGATTTATTGATTTCTACCATTTGAAGCGAAATTGATTGGTGGTATTCTAGAAGTGGGATTTTATTACCCTATGTTAGGTGGTCCAAACCAATTCTCTATGGTTTATACATTTTTTGTATGCATTTTTTTTTTGGTTTCAAAATACATGTTTGATTCATGTAAAAACTTTGTTAATCCACATCCACACTATGTGTATGAGTTGGGCAAGGATGGATAGGTACCTGATGGACCCTTTGATCACTATTCCATGATGAATTAAGTGGCAATGGTCATGGAATTGAACCAAAGATCCTCCACCTTATACTCAATACCCTTTTGGGGATTTCCTGGATTTTTTGTGACCTAATGAACATAAATAGTCCCCCTTATCCACCTTTGGAATAGGATAGTTAAGTAATTGAGAATGTCTTGGTTGTGGTTAGACCCATGAAAAAGTTTTGATTTTCTCTATAGTATTTGGGCTAGTATAATTTTTTTTCTGGGTGACTGTTCCTCCCCCTATGTATTATTTATAACTAGAGAGGTTGTCGGGTCCAAAATGGGTCTAGATACCCTGAGAGGGTGGGTGAATTATGGTATGGATATTCTTTCAAAATTATTCATCCCCACTGGATATTGACCTCTTTATTATAAGGGTTACTTTAATTGAACTTCTGTGTTTATGATAATATCGTATTTCATTCTTTATCAAATTATGATGCTTTGAATGTAATAAAGGAGTGCAAGCACATAGAAGGAGCGATTTTACTGGTTCATCCTCACTGGGCTATTACATCCAATGAGCATTCAACAATGATGTGACGATGTACAAAATTCACTAAAGCTCATAGTCAAATTACAATTTTCATTCAAGATCGGGTATGCCAAAGCTCACTTCCTTTAAAAGGTTTAGGGTCTACCCACTGCATTCGCAAGTGTCACTCCTTATGTCTCATCCTCAGGATCACTACCTATGTGAAGGATCACTGGTTTCCTCTTCCTTAGCGCACTTCTCTTAGAAGGGGTCTACTCATAGTTTATGGACTTATAGGTCCCTTCATTATCTCTAATGAATAAATCCTCTATTGATGTGGATGAAGGTCACGAGGAGACATATACGGCTGTGGAGGTGCCTCCTAACCCGGTTTCCAATGGTACTGCGGTTCAGGGCGATGAGGAAGAAAGAATTGAAGACTATGGTACTGCGGTTAAGTGCCTTTCGGTGATTGACTGTAACACACCTGAACAGAGGAGGGGAACTGGCAAGGGGTTCAAGGAACCTCTTTCAGCAAACTGCCTCGACAAGAGGGGGTATATCCCTAGGGGTGATAAAGAAAACCAGTGTGGCTTGGCCATTCGGTCCTATAGTGACATTGCACAAGGTGGGGAAAAGAGGAGGATTGAGGATGAAGGAACGTTGTCGGCTACTCCAAGAAGAAAAACAAGGAAGGATTATTCTTATCTGTCGCAACCAGCGATTACCAGAGTTGCATCTAAGAGGAACCATAGGGTGATCCTTTCAAAAAAGATAGCTTGGCCAAGAAATCTTGTTCAGAGCAGCTCCCATTGGATCAAATGAGGAGTTGGGGCCAAGGTGATAATCTCCCAAGGACGTATAAGTCCGCTTCTGAATGGGAATCAGCCACTGCAGAGGAGGCCTCCTGTGTGGGATGCGGTGATGAGTATGGATATTATGATTGGTAGTTTTTTGTTGGTATGGGTTTGTTGTCTGTTTCCGTGTTCTTGGTTCATGGTTGATGTGGGTTGTGATGTTGGTCGGTGTTTAACTTTCCCTCTAAGTGTCTCATGGTTTCTCACTTTTCCTAAAAGTGTTTGAAATAAAAAAATAATAATTTTCAGTCTATTGTGTGTAGATGCTCTGTTGATGACCCACACTCATCCAATGATGAATACCACTTTACCATAGAATAATGGGAAATGCCTTTTAAACACTTTTCGTAAAGCACACTAGCTTCGCGAAGCTCAGTATATCACGAAGCTCAACCTAGCCTTCATGATGTTCCAGCCTTTGGCAAAGCTCACTATTTCGAAAAGCTCAAACTAGACTCTACAAAGCAATGGTCATCTTAGCCTTCGTGAAGCTCCTCCATTTTTCAAATCCCAACTAGCCTTTGTGAATTCCCATACTTTCTCAAAGCTCAACATAGCCTTTGTGAACATCTTCACAAACCTCCTTCATGAATCCAGAGCCTTAAAATCTTTGTCATGTCTTGATTCTACTTCTAAAGGGGGTGTAGACCTATTTATAGGTGTTTCCACTGACTCCAAAACCTTTTGGGCCACATCAGCACCATTTCATAGAGCTCCCAATTTTCTACTGTGATGCCCCCCTTTTTATGAAGCTCTGTAGACATTTATAGTTTGCATGGCTCGTCGTAATCGCAGATCCCCCCGTCAAATCCATTGGGCCATCATGATGCTCTTTTTCTCATAGTCACATAGCTTCCATCAAAACCTTTTCTCCACTGCGATGATGGCCTACAATACTCATCACATTCACTGTTCATGATGCTCGTTGTAGTCGTAGAGATCACTGTCAGATTTATTTGCTTCTTCATGAAAGACAACTCACAAAACCCAAATTTGCGTAACTCATTCCTTGTCCATATATCGATGTGTTCTTCAAGAAAATCAGTATATTTCAATTCTATCTAAACTCCAAATTCTAGACCCCAAAAAATTGGAAAACACTGAGAAACTACAGCACCCTTGACATTTGCTTCGGAAAACAACAACAGTCCTCATTCCTAGTCATCTGGTTTTTTCAAAAAACACAATCACACCTAAAACATACCAAGAGGAAGGATTGAGGTATTTTTTCCCAACTGAGGTTATATCTTGGTCTAATATCAACAAATGGTCTAGGTATGATAGGACCAAACAAGATTATATTCTATGTTAGTTGGACAATATTCCATGTTTTATAGGAATTATATATATCATGTTGTGTATAGAATTTATTATATCATGATTAATTTTTTGTTATATATATGGGAAGAAAATTCCATTATGTTTTTTTATGGATATAGTTGGGTTTTAATGCATATTTATGATATTCTAGTTATGAAGATGGATTTTATGCCTAATATATGGTATTATTATGACATAATCATGATTAAAACATCATACCCATTATCATGGGATGTAATGACATCTAGTTTAAGGAACGTAATGACCATGTTTCCTTGGTATATATTTATGTGGGAACCTATACCCAATTATTATTTATTACCCTTAGAAGTGGTACATATTTTCCATGGTGTGATGTTTCCAAGGAAGAGGATGAGACAGTTTTTTATGAATGGTTTCTAATGAGATGTGATCGCTTGTTTTATGATGTGGTATAGGACTAAGTGTGTGTTCCCTAATGTGTTCTACTTGTGGAAAGGTTTTCAATTCCCTTTGTTGATTTTTTCCCATGAAACAATGCACATGAGTATTTCACTTCTCTAGGACATTATTATATCTATAGAATAATATTATTGGGATGTTATTCCCACTGATGTTACTTTATTATCTGGATGTATTACCCATGTTTTGTCTGTTATGTTGTAAAAAGATTTTATTCTTACTGATTATGGAATGGGATGTGTTTCCTAGATGGTATTAATATGATATATTTAGAGACATCCTAACACAAGAAAAGAAGGTATGACCACACTTGGGTGGCCATGTACCACCGATGGATATGGAATATTTATTATTTATTCCACTTCCAATTATTTACTTATGATTATTTCACATTGTACATGAAAAAAATATTTAATTGATATTTTTATGGACATTGCTGGCGGTGGCCTTGTAAATTCTACTCACACCCTACTCGGGCACTGTGGTACTCAGGTAGACATTATGTTCTATTATTGAGGTAAGGGAAAGGGAATTACTTTTAATAGATCAAATATTGGTCATGATTAGGGTTGGGAGATCATAATAGGAATAGGCCCGGGACTTGTTTTGTAGTCATCTCCATTATTTTGATTATTTTGGTGCTATGTGGTGTATAATTTAACCATGAGTTATTTTGTTCATTAATGTGTGATTATGTGACATTATTTGTGGTATATTGTACTTTGGTACCACTCAGAGGTTCCTCGAGCCTAATTGGCCACATGTCCTTAAGAACATCTTCCCAAACACTGGAGATTTCCCTCTAGCAGTGATGACCTAGTGTTTGTTGGTGGGGAGACAATTTCCAATTACTATAGTGTATCCAAATGGATAGAAGATAATATCTAGAATATAGAGAATGATGTATAATAAACATATGGAATAGGAGAAATAGATTGGAATAATAAATAACTGAAGTAACTGGTAGTATCACTCAAGAGCTGATGATATATGTAATGTTCTATAAAGATAGAAAATATGGATAAAAAGAAAAAGAGAATAAGTTACATAAAATTATGGAAAAGATAAATGAAAAACTATCTAGCATCCTGAGCCTATCCCAATCATCTGCTACCTAGATCCATCCTAAGCAAGAATGACATATCAGGTGTCAATTGCGGGATCTTTCCCTTTGTCAACTTATGCATAAATGTAATCTTCTCAGGTACTAATAGAGGCCTAGATAGGGTGTGAGATAATCCTTATTAGGCCACTACCATGGGAATATATAACATGCAATCCATGTAATATAGATTGAAACAGTGTGCAGGCATGCATATATGAATGCAACGCAGTACAATAATGTAAATACTAAAGTGCCTACTTCATCCCCGACCGGTATGTGAACATATAACCATTTAATTTAGTAATTGTGTTCAAGTTTATATATTATGTCTTGTGAGGTATAATCAACATTGACATCATGTCATGATACTAATAGTGAAGGATCCAAGATATAACAAGGCATCCATGATGATGATAACAATGAAGAGGTTCCAAGGTAAAAACCAATGTATCCTTGTCCTCAGGGGTTGATCCAACCTAGGTTTTAAATGTTATCCTGCCTATAGGCATAATTAACTAATCCAAGGTGAATCACCCTAGGTATTACACAATAATCATTGTAACCAATTCCATGCATCTCATCCAAGGTAAAATGGGATAAATAGTGATTGGGCCCAATGGGTGTAACCTAGGCACCTCCTGTTTATCGATGTATCGCTAGATCTTAGGAGTGTATACAAGGAATCATATAATGATAATATATGTAGGGATCATATAGTGCCATTCCTAGAATCAACATGTAGACAATGATCATGTTCCATGATGAGTCTCAACCTTGCCAACCTGTATCCTTGAATCAGAATGGCATCCATGAATGCTCAAGGCATTCCTCTACGCTGATCCTCATCCATGCTACAGGCTTCGTCCTGTTCGGATCAATTTGGGATCCCCCTTGAGCGACCCAGCTGTTTGTCCCCACCACTGACCCCATGACTCCTCCGAGTGGCGCGGTCTGTGTTTTCCCTGAGCGACATTGTCTATGATGACATCAACGCCTCCCTCCTGGATCCCACCACCGCGAGGCCACTACCGTCGAGCACAACCTTTGGCCCCTGATCCCATGTGTTGTGGAGTGCATGGCCTCTTGGAGGATGCTTCCCTACAGCGGCCCCTTTTTTTGTTATCCCCTTTTTCTTGAATCATCAGTTTCATCACTTGAGATTTATGTAGACAAATCCTCCGCTGCCATTCATTCTTCTTCGATGGCATGATTTTGGTGTTCCACTAGTTCAAATTTCATCTCTTCTCCTCAAAAGTTTTGGTTGCAAGTTTCTCTCAACCTCTCGAATCTGTGGTCCCATGGTTCCATGTTTGGAGAACTTTCGATTAATCCTCTATCATCTTCCACCCTCCTTCATTGGTTCTGTATGTAGGACTCTGCATTCTGGATTGCCCACAACCATGCACTGACGTTTTTCCCCCGTGTGGCTTGTTGTTTATGATTTTTCCAAACTTGGTTCTAATGTTCATTATCCCTCATATGCCCTTATTACATTGTTCCTCCACACATGGCCGAATACTGGTTAGGTTATAAGGTTTCATGGCATTCCGGGATGGTGTTTGTGGTTCTAGTAACGGTAGTCCGATCTTGGGGCTTGCATCAAATGTTTCTTGTTCGGTTCTGACTTAGACACAAAGTGATGGTCATTTGTTTTATGGTGTTTTCTTTTTTGGACTAGTCCTAGATAGGGTTATTTTCCCATCCCATCTATGGCTCATTGTTATGGAATATTGGTTCTCACATGGCCTCAAAGTGATTTTTGTACTCATTGGTTCTCACTTAACCAAAAATTGTTTTCCAAAAATAAAAAAATTGGATTTGTATTCATTAATTAATTTAGTCCTTATAATAATCATTCCATTTAATAAGTAAAGGGTTCATTCCAAATGGTTCATTAGTCCGAAAAGGCTAAAGACATGAAACCATTTAGTAAATTATTTATATTTCATTTATTTAGTTCACTCTTTCACCATTCATTAAAATCAAAAGTTGGTCTAAGGATGTGTAACAATCAGGAATTCATTTGTAATAAACTATGCCAATTGATAACCATAATATACATTCCAATTAACCCTTCAAAAATTCATTTATTAACAAGAAAACTTACCTTACATGGTCCAAGTGACACTAAAAAATTCAAGGGATAACAAAGTAAAAACTCAATATCCATTTTATTAAATAAGGGATTACAATTATTCGGGTCAATCCATAGCACACCTAAATGGTGGTGTCGATAAACATGTCAAACCACTAAAGGCATAATTATGTAAAATACCCTATATGAGATGGATAACATTGAGGTTTTAATCTATAAGGAAATAATAATCGTTTATTAAATAGTATATAGAACATGAGCATGATTAATACAAGAATGTAATATGAATTTAACAAATGACAGCCGATCAAATCGGTATTCTGACAACAACGAAAATTTATGAAATTATGAAACTTGAGGGATGAGTTATAAGCGACCAACCATGTACTCATAATATTCCCCTAATCCCATATATGTCTCTAGTTTTTTTGGGATTGGAAGTGATCTAAAGAAAGGACCAAAACTATGAAAATAGGTTATATGAGCATGCACCTTCATAACTCAATCAAGATATATATAAACAAGAACAGTTAAAAAGGAATCAAGATCTTAACAAAAAGAATATGATGAGATGAACGGTGCTTCAATTAGACTTTATATAGATGAACATGATCAAATCCTACAGAGGAGGTCATGAGAGCTTCATAATGGGAGATGGGAGCCTTTGGTGTCTACTGGTGAAGAAATAAGATGAGGGTTTATGTTAATGTAAATTTAAGGGAAAATTTCATTTTACCCAAAGTATCTAGTTTTCTTGGTTTTGTCGTATGGTTGGCCTAATCTTGCACCAATCAAGTGCATTCTACTTTGAAAAGAGAGAACCCGCAAGGTTGGGCCACATGGTTAGGGAAGTTGTGCGCCAACTATGCGAATAAACTCTGCTAAAAACTAGTCATTTTGCATGGGTGTTAAACCCCTAGAACACAATTGTGTAAAATTGTGCCCCCTACTTCAACCCACTGTCCAACCCCACATGATTAAGGGAGAGCATTAGGGTTATGTCACACATTTTCTACTAATTGTGTGGCCTAGTTGTTTTCTCTACAATGGGGTTCTGAGCCCTGAACATGTTCCAACATCACCCAAAAACTATATAACCAAATAGGGAATCCATATTAGGTCTGTAATAATGAATTAGAAAAAAATTAAGAGGATGCATAACTGAGATAATAACTGAGTTCTTACATTACCCCCCATAAAGGAACACATCCTTGAGTTCACCATCCAATGACGGTGAAAAAATATCTCAGAACAACTTTATCCACTGGGCAAATATATCAGCCTCCCGCTCTCATGTCTCATCATGAACATGGTTGTTCTTCCATAAAATCCATACTAAAGGGATAGAGAAGCCATAGAGTGTAACACCCTAGGTAAATAAAGAATATGACATTTTCATATTTATCCATATTTGTGAATAAAATATTAATATGACTTTAAAGGGGACGCTATGCTCGATGGCGTACCCAACACGCAACAACGAGTTTCTTGGGAATCTTACGTTGCACTCTAATAATAAAATAATATTATTTCAAATGGTAGTTAACATGTAGTCGTTGTATTGGCGGAAATGGATATAAATAACTAAAATATGATTATTTATGTTTTTTAATGTTTTTACATTTATCCAATAAAAGCTAAAGGCTTAAAATACGGAAAAAATTCAATTTTAGGCGTATATGCCCTAGTTTTCACTAAAGGTTCACTTATCGACTTTTAATGGAGAATTGTCATTAAATATAGTTTTGATCACTCTTATACATTATTTTGGACCAAATAAAACTCTTATTAAGAATCGGGACATCAAATTTTACTTTGTGTAATTTTTTGGTATTTTTCCGATAAAGTTCATTTTTTTAATGAATAGTGTAAAATGTTGTGTTTTAATTCAAAACCTCTTTTTAATATAATTTATTTATATGATTAAATAATATTTTGAATTGGTTTTAAAGTGAAATTAGAAAATATTTTTACCATTAAATCCAATAGTGGTCGTTGGAATTAATTTCACTTTGAAATCATACTTAAACTAGTGTCAATCTTTTGATACTTATTGTTTTATAAAAACACGCTATTTGCTCTGACAGAGGGAATTAATTATTAAATTAATTAATGTGACTAATATGTTTTGAATTTTGTAAAACGGACTTCATTTTTCAATTCGGAATATCAAATATAGCTTAGGGTGAAGTTTTGGTAATTTTTTGAAAAACTCCAATTTTTGATGAATAGTGAAACCACTAAGTGGTAATCAAGCAAACTGATTTTTCAGTTAAATGAAATTTTACCACTAATGTGTATTGAATTTTGAAAATCCGACATACATGGTTGTCATTAAGAAATAAAATGTGGTTCAATGAGAATAAAATAATTTTTTGGTGAATAGTAACTTATTAAGTTTTTAATCGCGATTAGTGGTAATTAGTGTAGTTTAAGGTAAAAATAATGCTTTAATGAAATAAGATAAGCTTGACACATGTCCTACCCTCATTGGTTGTGTCATGGCCGACCAAGACAAGTCATGGGTCAACTTGGGGACCCCATGGATCCCCTTTGGTTGGGAAATGACATAAATTACTTTTTATTTAATGTAAAAGTAAAAATGACACAAACATAATATGTTTTACGAAAACAATTTTTAAGTGGGGTTATACAAGTCATCTTTTTGATTATAAATAGTCATTGGAAAGCTAAAAAGATTTCCTACATCATATTATTTTTTTATAATTTTTAGACATTAAATAAATTAAATTATTTATGACATAATAATGATGCAGCGATGACATCATTATTTGACGATTTAAATAAAATGGAAAGATAATGTAAAATCTATGAACTAAACATGTCCAAAACTTATTGGATGGGTGGATTTCGAACCCTTATCACCTTATCCACGAATTATATCAATGTGGGACCTTTTAAAACCGTAAAACACATTTTCAAATAAAGTAATATTTCTTACTTTCCAAAAGTGCCCCTCCTCTCCTCTTATAAAAGGCCCCCACCTCTACCTCATTTCACACACTCCTCAAGCCTTTGGCTCGGCCAACCCCTGCCCATTTACTCTCTCAACATCACTCTCCTCATCCTAGAGGATTCCCTTTGGGCAGAATCCTTTCAAAGGAAGCCTTTAGGCTCAAATCAAAAGGAGTTACACTTTTAAAGGTAATTCATTTCCCTCATTTTCATTTGTTTTCTTTTGCTTCTCCAACCCCCTAAACTCTTTTTATTTACTTATTTTGTAACAACACCAGTATCTTCAATATACTAGGATGTTGTTATAAGATTTATTCGAGCTACACTCAAACACAACTACATCAAATGGTTAAAGAACATACGGTTTCCGTGGATGGCGAAATTCTGTCTCCCGAAACGATGATTGTTCAATACTCATTTAACACCTTCAAAGGTGGCCATTATGATGTCACTATTTTTATATATGATATATAATATGTTTATGTTTTACTTATACTTCTTTATTTTTCATTTGTGTCTTACCTTTATGGCATCCATTATGGGTATACGCGATATCTTCATTTTAGGAAGTGCGGACTACCGCCCCCTCAAAGTGATTTGATTCGTTAAATACCATATGTGGGACGTATAAAGGATGGAACTATGATATTATATATGATATTATACTGGAATTATAATATACCTTTATATCATTATTATTCCATTCTATAAAATACGAAATAGAAATGAAAGTAGCGTTCATGCGTACATACGACTTACCGTCTCCATGAACGGTGCATTTCATTTCTTACCTCTAAATGATTATGTAACGTTATAAATTCATGAATGTACTGGATATATATGACATATATGATATCTACATCATGAATACAATTCTGGATATAATAAACATTTGGCCACACGAACAACATGTAATTGTAAGAAGTCCACTTTCGACTTAGGAACCAAATATCGGCAAAACAAATATTATTAACTTAAATGATTACATAATGTTTATGACATGGTAATAAGTGATATAAAAGGAATAATGAACTTGAAAAAGATTCTTAAGGAATTAGAAATTAACTCAAGTTTATTATTCAGGAGATTAAAGAACGATCGAGTCAAGTCGGACCCGAGGTAAGGGATCCTACTCCTCTCTTTCTTTTTAAGTACACACTTTTATGTCATTCCTTTTAAAGCTCATATTTCTTGTTATTGGAATGATATTTTATATTAAACTTACTGTAATTTTTATGTTCATGTGACGAGAGACCCTATTCTCTCTCATCAATCCATTTTGGAAGTTTTGAATGGCGCTGTTAGGCTGCCGAACTTTCGTAAGAGATCTAACCTCTCTCTTTCTTTTTAAGTATTCTCCTTTATGTCACTTCTTTTAAGCTCCTCTTTGTAATGTTGGGGGATGTTCTTTTATATTCCTCTTGCTGTACATTTTATTGTAATGTGATGAGATACCCTATTTGATCTCATCAATCCATATTCGGAAGTTTTATGTGGCGTCGTTAGGCTGCCGAGTTTTCGTAAGGGATTTTTCATCTCACTTTTATTCTCGTGAGATTTATGCTACATTTGCCACAAATTCCATTGAGTGGTGTATGTACTGTCCATTATTCTACTCTGTGTAATATACTTTCGTTTATGAGTATTTACATCAACGGTCTATTGTCCTTCTTTCATGGGGTGTATGTTTTGAAAGATACCCAAGTCGGTAAGGAAACCTTTCACCCTCCTCTTTTTTAAGTCTTCTTTTGTTGGGTCTTTTAATTTACATATTGTTATGTTGGGATATGTTCTCATATATCCTTATTGATGTAAATTTTATGTCCAAGTGATGAGATACACTTTTTATCTCTCACCAACTCATTTTGATGCGATGCCGTTAGGCTGTCAAGGGAACTTTTTAACTCAATTTCGATTTCTTGGGTTCAACATGTGGTCATTGAATATGTCATCCATTGAATATGTGTGAATGACCTTTTATTGTTTTACACTTAATATCCACTTATATTGGGTGTATTTATATTTGTCACACATATTTTTGAGATTGATTTGTCCTTAATTTAAGGATACCTTCTTTATAAGGGATTTCATCACATTTGACATTTCTATTGAGGGTTCATTGTTGTTATGCACCAATTCACTCTTATATGGTGTATATACTGTCCTTTGGAGTATTATATCATGAATCCATTTATTCTCATGATATTATAAAGTTCTGACTAAATGTTATTCCTCAATTATTGAATTCAAGTGTCACTAATTTTGGTAAAACCCCTTTAACCAAAATATCGTTTTAAATGTTTTAATTATTTGTTCTTATTAATATCCATGTTTTCAAAATGGTTTTAAGGATTTATTTATATGGATATTAATGGTTTAAAATTTTAAGCTTCAAGGTGGTATGGGACACTTTGATTCAAAAATCTCTTTATTAAATGTTTTAAATGGTTTTGAAATGTTTTTTTAATGGATTCATTATTTGAATATCCTAAAATGTTATATTGTGATTGAAATGTGGAAATGTTATGTTTCCTTTATTCATGTTTTATGTGATACGATTATGTTATGGTTCTTGGGAATTGTTATGAAGAACGAGTGGTTCCGTGATAAACTAAGGGCGGGTGAGCCCGATATAGCTCTCCAATGCATTGGGTAACGCGAAGGAGTGAAGCGTTAAGGTTTCTCCGAAGAGATTTAGGGAATATACTGTGATGGGTATTCCAAACGTAACCAAGAGGGTTACTCCCTACGTAAGAATGTTATGAATGCCTCAAGTTACTTTTATGTCTTATGATTTCTATGATTTATTCATGATTTGATATGCCTATGTTTTATGGGTAAAGTATGATTTCATTCTTATGTATACATGTACTCATGTTTCCTTTCCATATCTATATATCCCTTACTGAGCTTTTTATGCTCATCCCAAGTTTTTGAAATGTTTTTCACAGGTCAAGGGAAGGGTACATGATGTGATGATAGTGTCAAGGATGTGTCAAGAAAGAATCCATGTTTTATTTTAAATATGTTTCTGTTGATGGGAGGAATGAATACTGTCTTTTATGTAACCACTTTGTTTAAATGTGGAATGTAATGCAAGTTTCATGATCTAATTCTCTAAAACTCTAAACCTGAAAAGATCCTCAATGTGTAATCTTGTAATAACTCAAGATTAAGTAAGGTTTAAGGTTGGGGCCTTATAGTTGGTATCAAAGGTCGGTTTAGATAACTTTAGAGGTTAGGGTATTCTTTAAGCATAAGTGACATTACCATAATGGTTAGGATTTCAGAAAGAGTCCTAATTTTAGATAAAGTGAATGAATAAGTATATCTTAGTGTTTACCTTCCTCATTAGTACATGATGGTTTTGTTGATATACTCACACTGAACTTTTTGGTTTTATTAAATGGCTGGATCTAGCAGGCACCAAAGTGACAATGGGTTTGAAGAAAACTGTGGTGGTTCTCTGATTAAGATACTGGATGAGATGGGGGATTCAATGAGGAATCTCATAGTTGTTCTAAACCAACTATCAAGGAGTCATGATCAATCACTTCAACCTTGGTGAGTTCTCTAATGCATCATGAACGAGATGGCCAACTCGATGTGGAAATTCAGGTAATAATTATTAAGGTAACCATTAGGGTTTATATGATCCTTACTTTTGAGGTAATTATGGTTATTATATGATATGATGGAAAATAAAGGGCATGAGATAAACTTGAGGTTAAAATATGTTATGATTATTCTTGAAGATTTTATCCCTTTTTGGGGAATGATTTGAGAATTATATAGTTTTGGAAAAAGGACAACACGCAGACCGTGTGACATCCCGTCGCGTCGGACAAAGCTACGGGAATCGAACCCACAACCAAAGTGCGACTGGTATTTATCGCCTACCACTCGACTACGTGAAGTCCCTGGTTAGTTGGACTGATTCTTTATAGTTATATAATTTTATGAATTAACAGTAAGTTTATTTTGGGTTATTTATGAAAATGATTAACCTATCATGAAGGATATGTGATTAGGTTAATTACTTTTCAATACGAGACTTTAGGAGCAACTGATGTTGTTTGGAGATAAATGTTATGATTTAACTTGGAAGACTGTGACTAAATCCTTCAAATATTTGGGTTTCAATCTTAGTTTGGTTTACTTTGAAGAATTTTATGGACAAATTGATTATAGAATGGTCCTCGTTGAACTTTGGGTTTTGTTGGACAAATTTTGGAGGTTAAGAATATATTTTATTTTTATAAAGGGTTATCCTTTTCTGGATTATCTGATCTTGTAATAACCATTTTGGTTTTGGTTAAAGTCTAAAGACATGGGAAGTATATAGTTCTATTTTGTGGATTAGGTGATTCTCTAGAAGTTGATTATAGTACTCTTAATGTGAACAAGTCTTCCTAAATACTCGTCTTTTAGAGAAAATATGAGTTTGTGTAAGGAATCTAATAAAAGTTGAAAGTCAATATGATAAGAGATTATGTTTCCTTATGAATAAATTCCTCAATAAAAAGTAACTTAAAACAAAAATGTTTTCTATTAACTTTTCCTACTGGGGAATCGAATACCGTTTAACCCATCACAAGTTTGTGATTTTCTCATGGTTAACTTTCTCCTAAACATGTTTTCTATCACTCTCCATCAGAACATGACCCTTTGTTTTTCCTCCATGTCCATATTTTCATACTTGGAATCCTTGTATGGGTTAACTCGGGTGACCCTTATAATTATCTTTCTTTATTTTAAAGTGTTTGTTTTACCGACTTTTGTTCCGATGTGGGACTTTCAAGGATATTTCCAAGCTCAATTTTAAAAATTGCGAGGACGCAATTCCCAAAAGGGGGGAAGGATGTAACACCCCAGGTAAATAAAGAATATGACATTTTCATATTTATCCATATTTGTGAATAAAATATTAATATGACTTTAAAGGGGACGTTATGCTCGATGGCGTACCCAACACGCAACAACGAGTTTCTTGGGAATCTTACGTTGCACTCTAATAATAAAATAATATTATTTCAAATGGTAGTTAACATGTAGCCGTTGTATTGGCGGGAATGGATAGAAATAACTAAAATATGATTATTTATGTTTTTTAATGTTTTTACATTTATCCAATAAAAGCTAAAGGCTTAAAATACGGAAAAAAAATCAATTTTAGGCGTATATGCCCTAGTTTTCACTAAAGGTTCACTTATCGACTTTTAATGGAGAATTGTCATTAAATATAGTTTTGATCACTCTTATATATTCTTTTGCACCAAATAAAACTCTTATTAAGAATCGGGACATCAAATTTTACTTTGTGTAATTTTTTGGTATTTTTCCGATAAAGTTCATTTTTTTAATGAATAGTGTAAAATGTTGTGTTTTAATTCAAAACCTCTTTTTAATATAATTTATTTATATGATTAAATAATATTTTGAATTGGTTTTAAAGTGAAATTAGAAAATATTTTTACCATTAAATCCAATAGTGGTCGTTGGAATTAATTTCACTTTGAAATCATACTTAAACTAGTGTCAATCTTTTGATATTTATTGTTTTATAAAAACACGTTATTTGCTCTGACAGAGGGAATTAATTATTAAATTAATTAATGTGACTAATATGTTTTGAATTTTGTAAAACGGACTTCATTTTTGAATTCGGAATATCAAATATAGCTTAGGGTGAAGTTTTGGTAATTTTTTGAAAAACTCCAATTTTTGATGAATAGTGAAACCACTAAGTGGTAATCAAGCAAACTGATTTTTCAGTTAAATGAAAGTTTACCACTAATGTGTATTGAATTTTGAAAATCCGACATACATGGTTGTCATTAAGAAATAAAATGTGGTTCAATGAGAATAAAATAATTTTTTGGTGAATAGTAACTTATTAAGTTTTTAATCGCGATTAGTGGTAATTAGTGTAGTTTAAGGTAAAAATAATGCTTTAATGAAATAAGATGAGCTTGACACATGTCCTACCCTCATTGGTTGTGTCATGGCCGACCAAGACAAGCCATGGGTCAACTTGGGGACCCCATGGATCCCCTTTGGTTGGGAAATGACATAAATTACTTTTTATTTAATGTAAAAGTAAAAATGACACAAACATAATATGTTTTACGAAAACAATTTTTAAGTGGGGTTATACAAGTCATCTTTTTGATTATAAATAGTCATTGGAAAGCTAAAAAGATTTCCTACATCATAGTATTTTTTTTATAATTTTTAGACATTAAATAAATTAAATTATTTATGACATAATAATGATGCAGCGATGACATCATTATTTGACGATTTAAATAAAATGGAAAGATAATGTAAAATCTATGAACTAAACATGTCCAAAACTTATTGGATGGGTGGATTTCGAACCCTTATCACCTTATCCACGAATTATATCAATGTGGGACCTTTTAAAACCGAAACACATTTTCAAATAAAGTAATATTTCTTACTTTCCAAAAGTGCCCATCCTCTCCTCTTATAAAAGGCCCCCACCTCTACCTCATTTCACACACTCCTCAAGCCTTTGGCTCGGCCAACCCCTGCCCATTTACTCTCTCCACATCCCTCTCCTCATCCTAGAGGATTCCCTTTGGGCAGAATCCTTTCAAAGGAAGCCTTTAGGCTCAAATCAAAAGGAGTTACACTTTTAAAGGTAATTCATTTCCCTCATGTTCATTTGTTTTCTTTTGCTTCTCCAACCCCCTAAACTCTTTTTATTTACTTATTTTGTAACAACACCAGTATCTTCAATATACTAGGATGTTGTTATAAGATTTATTCGAGCTACACTCTCACACAACTACATCAAATGGTTAAAGAACATACGATTTCCGTGGATGGCGAAATTCTGTCTCCCGAAACGATGATTGTTCAATACTCATTTAACACCTTCAAAGGTGGTCATTATGATGTCACTATTTTTATATATGATATATAATATGTTTATGTTTTACTTATGCTTCTGTATTTTTCATTTATGTCTTACCTTTATGGCATCCATTATGGGTATACGCGATATCTTCATTTTAGGAAGTGCGGACTACCGCCCCCTCAAAGTGATTTGATTCGTTAAATACCATATGTGGGACGTATAAAGGATGGAACTATGATATTATATATGATATTATACTGGAATTATAATATACCTTTGTATCATTATTATTCCATTCTATAAAATACGAAATAGAAATGAAAGTAGCGTTCATGCGTACGTACGGCTTACCGTCTCCATGAACGGTACATTTCATTTCTTACCTCTAAATGATTATGTAACGTTATAAATTCATGAATGTACTGGATATATATAACATATATGATATCTACATCATGAATACAATTCTGGATATAATAAACATTTGGCCACACGAACAACATGTAATTGTAAGAAGTCCACTTTCGACTTAGGAACCAAATATCGGCAAAACAAATATTATTAACTTAAATGATTACATAATGTTTATGACATGGTAATAAGTGATATAAAAGGAATAATGAACTTGAAAAAGGTTCTTAAGGAATTAAAAATTAACTCAAGTTTATTATTCAGGAGATTAAAGAACGATCGAGTCAAGTCGGACCCGAGGTAAGGGATCATACTCCTCTCTTTCTTTTTAAGTACACACTTTTATGTCATTCCTTTTAAAGCTCATATTTCTTGTTATTGGGATGATATTTTATATTAAACTTACTGTAATTTTTATGTTCATGTGATGAGAGGCCCTATTCTCTCTCATCAATCCATTTTGGAAGTTTTGAGTGGCGCCGTTAGGCTGCCGAACTTTCGTAAGAGATCTAACCTCTCTCTTTCTTTTTAAGTACTCTCCTTTATGTCACTTCTTTTAAGCTCCTCTTTGTAATGTTGGGGGATGTTCTTTTATATTCCTCTTGCTGTACATTTTATTGTAATGTGATGAGATACCCTATTTGATCTCATCAATCCATATTCGGAAGTTTTATGTGGCGTCGTTAGGCTGCCGAGTTTTCGTAAGAGATTTTTCATCTCACTTTTATTCCTGTGAGATTTTTGCTACATTTGCCACAAATTCCATTGAGTGGTGTATGTACTGTCCATTATTCTACTCTTTGTGTAATATACTTTCGTTTATGAGTATTTACATCAATGATCTATTGTCCTTCTTTCCTGGGGTGTATGTTTTGAAAGATACACAAGTCGGTAAGGGAACCTTTCACCCTCCTCTTTTTTAAAAGTCTTCTTTTGTTGGGTCTTTTAATTTACATATTGTTATGTTGGGATATATTCTCATATATCCTTATTGATGTAAATTTTATGTCCAAGTGATGAGATACACTTTTTATCTCTCAACAACTCATTTTGATGCGATGTCGTTAGGCTGTCAAGGGAACTTTTTAACCCAATTTCGATTTCTTTGGGTTCAACATGTGGTCATTGAATATGTCATCCATTGAATATGTGTGAATGACCTTTTATTGTTTTACACTTAATATCCACTTATATTGGGTGTATTTATATTTGTCACACATATTTTTGAGATTGATTTGTCCTTAATTTAAGGATACCTTCTTTATAAGGGATTTCATCACATTTGACATTTCTATTGAGGGTTCATTGTTGTTATGCACCAATTCACTCTTATATGGTGTATATACTGTCCTTTGGAGTATTATATCATGAATCCATTTATTCTCATGATATTATAAAGTTCTGACTAAATGTTATTCCTCAATTATTGAATTCAAGTGTCACTAATTTTGGTAAAACCCCTTTAACCAAAATATCGTTTTAAATGTTTTAATTATTTGTTCTTATTAATATCCATATTTTCAAAATGGTTTTAAGGATTTATTTATATGGATATTAATGGTTTAAAATTTTAAGCTTCAAGGTGGTATGGGACACTTTGATTCAAAAATCTCTTTATTAAATGTTTTAAATGGTTTTGAAATGTTTTTTTAATGGATTCATTATTTGAATATCCTAAAATGTTATATTGTGATTGAAATGTGGAAATGTTATGTTTCCTTTATTCATGTTTTATGTGATACGATTATGTTATGGTTCTTGGGCATTGTTATGAAGAACGGGCGGTTCCGTGATAAACTAAGGGCGGGTGAGCCCGATATAGCTCTCCAATGCATTGGGTAACGCGAAGGAGTGAAGCGTTAAGGTTTCTCCGAAGAGATTTAGGGAATATACTGTGATGGGTATTCCAAACGTAACCAAGAGGGTTACTCCCTACGTAAGAATGTTATGAATGCCTCAAGTTACTTTTATGTCTTATGATTTCTATGATTTATTCATGATTTGATATGCCTATGTTTTATGGGTAAAGTATGATTTCATTCTTATGTATACATGTACTCATGTTTCCTTTCCATATCTATATATCCCTTACTGAGCTTTTTATGCTCATCCCAAGTTTTTGAAATGTTTTTCACAGGTCAAGGGAAGGGTACATGATGTGATGATAGTGTCAAGGATGTGTCAAGAAAGAATCCATGTTTTATTTTAAATATGTTTCTGTTGATGGGAGGAATGAATACTGTCTTTTATGTAATCACTTTGTTTAAATGTGGAATGTAATGCAAGTTTCATGATCTAATTCTCTAAAACTCTAAACCTGAAAAGATCCTCAATGTGTAATCTTGTAATAACTCAAGATTAAGTAAGGTTTAAGGCTGGGGCCTTATATAGAGAGCCACTAAGCGTCTTTCAATGATGCATATAGGATACTCCTTAAATGAAGAATCAATATCTAACACAACCTCCTTAGGATCAAAAGTATGAGATGTGTTAGAATGATAACTTTAAAGCTATGAAATTTGGAAGTCATCATGCATGGCATGGTACCTATGAGTTAATAGAAACAGATAAGCTACCAGCCTGACACTCACTATAATCTAAAACAGCCCTATATAACAAGGTGACAACTTCCCTTGCCTTAATATCCATCTATTATCAAACCTGGGCGATACCCAAAGAAAAACACAATCCATGACCTCAAACTCTAGAGGTTATCAATGGAGATCTTCAAAAGAATTATTTCTAGTGTGAGAAGTAGACATATTCTCCCTGATCAGTTGAAGCTTCCCTAAAGTCTTCTACTCTAATTCCAGACCTCATAGCACTGCCTCTCCCTCCTCTAACCACATAGGGCTGAACGACTTGACCTACCATACAAGGCCTCAAAAATATCCATCTAAATCTACATATAAAATATATTAATATAGGAGAAGTCAATGAGTGATATGATTCTCCCAATAACTACATAAATCAAGGGCACATTCTCAGAGCATGACCTTTAACACATGTATTTTCTGTTCCAACTATCCATCAAGCATAGGGTGGAAGGTTTTGCTCAGATGTACATGTGTACCCACACCTCTATGAATCCCCTTATAGAATTGTGACATGAAACAGCCATCATGATTTGAAAAGATAGTACAAGAGGACGCATGTAGTTTTATGATCTCATGGACATATGGTCTTCCCAGATCCTCAGTTGAGGATGGAAGTGGGCTACTTTCGTTGGTCTGCTTATGAATACCCAAACTACATCACTACCTTGAGGCAACCTTGATAAGCCAACAATGATGCTATGTAAATATATTACCATTTCCATTCAAGGAATGAAAGCACCCATAACAAGACTGTAGGCCACTAGTGATCCTCATTCACCAGATGACACATGGAACACATAAAAATAAAGCTTGTTGTCTGATATTTCATCCCAGGTCACCAATACTAACGTAGTATATTTCAATACATAATGGAGATTCCTTAATAAACTCCCCCAGAGCGGCATGGGACACTAGCATCAACTACTCTCTCATATCATTATGAACCCAGACATGCCAATGTATACAATTAATTTTGTATCTTTCTACTAACCAATCTAAAGGCGAGATATCTCTTGAAATACTCTCAAAGAGAACCAAACCAGAATGATCTAAAAAAATCATGCTCTTTACCTTCTCCAGGAGGGAATAGGTAACTACCAAGTTTAGGAAATAGAACTGCTTGTGACTTCCATGAAACTATAGATACAACTCAGAAAAGAGGGCCATAAACATCCATTCATCATTGGATTCTTGTACGACTTGTTCCTGAGTTTTATGAATTTGTTAATTAGCAGCTAAATTGCTCATTCCAAGCATATAGGCAAGATCGAAATCAAAGTACTATAGATATTCAATCCATATTCATTGTCTAAGATTTAAGTCACATTGTAAAATAAGATATATTTGAAACTCTTGAGGTCTGTATACACTCATAAGTGCTCACCCAAAACTACAAAATAATTATCTTTTTCCAACAGAGGTATATCTATTTGTAGAAAATTTTCTTTTGGTAATGGTTTTTACCAAAAAAAAAATCTTTCGCTTTGGTTAAAATTTTTAACAAAAGATTCAAACAACAGTTTTATATGTTGAAAATATTATTACCAACATTAATATTTTCATCAGTAATATTATTAACTGTATTATAATTAATTCCAACAATTAATATCTATTTGTATTATTTTTTTAAATAAATTATTATGCAAGGGTATTCAAATATTTTTTGATAAAATTTATTATTATATTTATTAATCTGACTATATATAATATATTCATTATTTTAATTAGACAACAATTTTAAAATTAGTCGATATGAAAATCCAACAAAAGGTGGAATTATTTAAAAAATATTAAAAATAAGATTTAAAAATGTTCACGTACATTCGTTTTATCTAATTCATCATGAGTCACTACCTTGGTTCACACTGATGATGGTATCCACACATGGGTCCCTATTCTTGGGGATCACTTTTCATGCCCTTGTGATATGGTTTTCGGTGTTGTGGTTCACCAACAGACTTTTTTTACATTTGTTACAGGTATCCTTTATTGCACTTGTACTTGTGGATTGAAGCAGATGTGATATCGTTGTCACAGTCATGATTCTCCACTCTGGTAAGAAATTCCAAATTAATGTAGCTGTGGATGGAAGCAGTTTGTCCCCTATATCACACTGGGGAAAAAATAAAATGTGTATAAATCATAAAATATTCAAACTAGAGTTCATTTTAATGAATTTTTAATGAAATTTCAAATAGGTACTATAAAACTACTATTGGGTTAATTATGAAACACAGAAACCCTAAAAAGATTATAAAAATGGTGATGGATAGTCCAATCTAGTTTATTCCTTTAGGCACATTTCAAATATTTTTTACATTATGGTGACAAATGATACATGGGAAGATGAAACGGTTACCTGCTTTTTGTTTCACTGAGATGATCAAGGGAGCTTTCAAAAAAAATTGGATGTGACCATAATAATCTCTTGTTCATGCAATCCGGGTTCCTTTTCATGTGTTTCAACGGTCCACCAAACGACACATGCAGACATCTCTGATAATGCCCTGGGGAGAGTCCCAGACAACCACTATCCCCTGCAACCACTGCATTCATCCCATATCTGACATCAAATCCACCAATCTATACCAGCTACAACAAAAATCTCCACTCAAAATGAGTTGCAATAACACCGTGTTTGATTTTGGGAAATGTATAACATTTAAAAACATTAAATAATATATGATCTGGGAAATGGGCACACAAGCTCTTACTAGAAACAAGATCCTTATTGAGTGGATCGATGCATGAAACATGGATTATGTCACAATTACACGGATATATAGAGAATGATTCACACCTTCCAATATTGAATTACCCAAAAAAATCATTTATAGGTAGAGTGATATCAAAATAATCAATTAGCCTTGATCATAAAAAAACCTAGAAACATAAACTATTGATACATAATAACATTAAAAAAACATAACAGTCATTATAGATACCAATATGTCCATAGTCAAAAATACCACTAGTGTCAACATATTGTGAGGATTTACATTCATCAGACAGACAAGATCAGATGCATGTGTTGCAACAATGCATCAAAAAAAATGTTTAGCTGGAGTCCACAATTTAAAATTCACTGATATTTTATAGCATGTGATCCTCCTGGCCCCTCATCTCATACCATCTTGAAACACATGAGCCCCTATTTTCTAGACTTTGGCCCTTGTTGGTGCTTTTGTTAAACTTTCCGGCCACTTTGGAATTTTCCCATCACCGTGTTATAACATGGATGGGGATATCCTACCCATACATTTTTTAACATAATACACAATTCAGGGTATGGATAATCAGATTCATTACAGAATTCCAGGCCTTATGACTCTAGCTCTCCTCATGCGTTTGGACTCCAGATCTCCTCTTATGCATTAAGACTTCTTGGCGTTAGGACTACTGAGCATTATAAATCAATCTATCCTATAATTAATTAGGAATCTAGCTCCTCTTAGGTGTTAGATCAAGTTCAGCAGCTTCCTCTAAGGCGTTAGGACCTCAGCTCTCCTCTGGTAGCAACCTTTCAGGGGGAAACACAACATTCAATGTCCATAAATATTTATTATATATGGCTTGAGAAAATCAAAAATATGAAATTTAATGTTTTTTACTTTCAAAAAAAAAAATGCAACCCCAGTAATAGCAGAATGAAATTCGTCAAACAGAATGGAAGTACGAAACATCAGGGATATTCTCAATTTCACACCAAATAGAAATTATAATATAAAATTTATATAAACACAGATTCAATCCTATGTGAATATAATTCAAAGTTTCCAATATATAGAAACATGAATTCAAGAAAAGTGATATAAACTATATACTACACTTATAACATATTTAAAAAATATATATTACCTGAGTGAAAAAAGGATCATCAAAGAAACGTGTTGCAGACATGTAAGAAGAAGTGATGATACTAGAGGATTCAGTCCTCTGGATGGTCTGTTAAGAACCCATGTTGAAGCTGGATCTTCTATAGATTCATTTGAACCTTCAGTTTCATCCAACACGCATCCTCCTTCCAATGAAACTAAACGAATAGTGTATTACAATTTCTTCCATAAGGGGATGTGTTCAAAATAAGACACGTGAACCTTTCTTAATGAAAAAAAACTTTCCAATGCCAATGAACCACTACAAGTGCCAAGAACTTCAATGACTGCTAAACAAATTTCTATTAAAAGATCCCTTTCAGGTATTATAAGAGAAAAAAAATCTCTAAAAAAGAAGTTGCAATGTTGGTCGAAGTCCCTAACTGAGCATTAAATTTTTCTATTTCAAAAGACCATTTGAGGAAAAAGTGGGAAACCTGTAATAAAGCATTCAAAAAGAAACCCAGATCAATACTTAAAAGGAACTTCCCCTCCCCAGTAACTACATCATTATGTCAAGATTCCACCTCACATGACCACTCAGCAAGCTGTCTCATGCAGGATTGCGTGGACCTCGTACTGATGCAAGAACCATACCCTCTCATTCATCCCAATCCAAATGGCCATGCACAGATGAGTGCTCTCTACTTTGTACCCTCATCTGGAGTTGATCCTTTTAGAGTGTTGGTTGAAACAAAATCAATATTCGGAATAAAACCAAATACCAAAAGTTGCCTCAAATCCCTCCCATTTCAGATAACAAAAACAGACACTGAGAAAAAACCAAAATTCAAATAATAAAGGATACTGAAAATCCATCAATTAAATAATCGTCATTAATCACCCATGAACTAGCCGCTCGAACTCACGTCCCAAAGGACCAAAAAAACCACCGCACTGGTGGCCTGTGAGAGAGGTGGAATCCTAGAACCAGAGTAGAGAACCAAGAACGGAGAGGCAGGAGGAAATATCGGCCATGAGATGGCCCAAATTGGCACCCACGAACCAAACGAATGCAGTCCAACATTCATAAAAAAGAAGAAAATCAATCACAAAGTAAACTACCTCAACCATATCAGTATAACAAGAACCCATGAACAGATCAACAGAATCGTTGTCGCGGATTGAAGCTGAAGTCGGCCATCCAAGACTTTTTCCACACCTAAGACCATCGCTTGATCTAAGGAGTAACACGATGTCGCTACCTATATCATCACAGAACCAAAACAATCACAGCAGAGTAAAAACCCATGACCAGATCTACAGAATTTCAATCCAGATCTAGAACAAAGTTACCCAAATCAGCTCCGACCAGAGGGAAGAAGAACATTTGTTCACCTTGGATATGAAATGCAAGAACAAAATGAAATCTGGAATCCACGTTGAGAAGAAACATGCTGATCCAGTGAATGATGATGGCCACACCGAAGACCATCGTTGGATCTTGCAGATGAATCACTTAGACTAGATAAATGCTGGAAGCCACGCTAATAAGAAACACGCCAATCCACTAAAAGACGAAAGCATCCACTGAAAGCAGAAAGCCGAGATAACAATAAACACGCCGCCATCACATGAAGACCCGGGCCAAGTCAAGAAACACGACGCCGCTGTGCAGAAAAGAGATCTGCTGCTGAGTATCGAATCCCTCGAAGCCGAATCTCGGAAACACCTACTGCCTTGGACCCACCACCTTCACTGTCAAGGCCCTCCACATGTCGAACCTTGCCGTCCCCATCGATTCATGCCACCCGAGAGCCTCCCGTCCGCACAATACCACCCAACAAAACCCTAGGGAACTTTTGAGAGTAGATAAGAAGAAACATACTGCCATCACATGAAGACAGACCCGGGCCAAGTCGAGAACCACGACGCCGCCGTGCGGAAAAGAGATCTGTTGTAGAGTATCGAAGTCGTCAAACCCGAATCTCGAAACGCCTGCTGCCTTGGACCCACCGCCTTCACCGTCATGGCCTTCCACATGTCGAACCTTTGTCGTCCCTATCGAGTCATGCCACCCGAGAGCCTCTCGTCCGCACTAGACCGCCCAACAAAACCCTAGGGCACTTCTGAGAGTAGATGAATGCACTCCCGAATCACTTTAGCTAGTCAATGCATTGATGAATGCTCCCTACTTTGTACCCTCATCTAGAGTTGATCCATGCAGAGTACTGGTTGAAACACAATCAAAATTTAGAATAAAACCAAATACCAAAATTGCCTCAAATCCCTTCCATTTCATTTCAAAAACCGGCAGTGAGAAAAAACCAAAATTCAAATAATAAAGGACACCGAAAATACATCAATCCAATAATTGTCATCGATCACCCATGAACTAGCCTCTCAAACCCACATCCCAAAGGACCAAAAAGACCAATGCATTGCACCTCCTTTGAGATAAAGGTGGAATCCTAGAACCAAAACAGAGAACCAAAAACCCAGAGGGAGGAGGAAATGTCAGCCATGAAATGGCCCGAACTGGCACCCGCGAACCAATCAAATGCAGTCCAACATTCATAAAAAAGTAGCAAATTCATCACAATGTAAACAACCTCAACCATATCAGTAGAACAAAAACCCATGAACAGATCCACAGAATCGTTGTCGTGGATTGAAGTTGAGGTTGGTCATCCAAGACTTTGTCCACACTGAAGACCATCGCTTGATCTAAGGGGTAACACAATGTCGCTACCTATTTCATCACAGAACCAAAACACTCACAGCAGAACAAAAAACCATGACCAAATCTACAGAATTTCAATCCAGATCTAGAACAAAGTTCCCCAAATCAGCACCGACCACAGGGAGGAAGAACATTTGTTACCCTTGGACATGAAACACTTAGACCAAATGAAATCTGGAATCCACGTTGAGAAGAAACATGTTGAGCCAGTGAAAGATGAAGGCCACACTAATAAGAAACATGCCAATCCACTGAAAGATGAATGCCTCCAATGAAAGCAGAAAGTTGAGATAAGAAGAAACACGCCACCATCACATGAAGACCCAGGCCAAGTCCAGAAACACGACGTCGTTGTGCGGAAAATAGATCTTCTGCTGAGTATCGAAGTCATCAAAGTCGAATCTCAGAAACGCCTGCTGCCTTGGCCCCACCGCCTTCACCATCAAGGCCCTCCACAAGTTGAACATTTGTCGTACCCATCAAGTCATGCCACTTGAGAGCCTCTCGTCCGCACTAATGATTTGTAGCATCAATTATCAATGAATACGAGATTTTGAGTTTAATATCCGTCATTTTTCTTGATCATGACTGTCCCATCTTTATGTAGGAGTGGGGTTCCCATAGCATTTTCCTTAGGAAGAATTACATTCCCAAGTAAACCATTCCCAGGAGATATATTTGATTTCCATTTGTAGAATGGTTTGGAGAGGCAAATGTGCCATGCCACGTCATTATCAGAGAAATTTAATAGCTTATCTTAACTGCAACAACTTCACGACCTAAACTCCTAGGGTTCTCATTTTAATAGAGGTGTGTTTGATGAGGCTGGTTATGATTTTTCTTATCCCAAAAGCCTTACAGAGATGGAAGGGATGAATGATGTTAAGAAAAGGATGTGAAGAGAAGATGAGCTTCTATATGAAGGCCCAATTCCACTCAACATGATCCTGAGTCAACAAATAGTTACCAATGTTGATAATAATGAAGAAACACTTGTTGATGTATTTGGATTTGAAGATGATAGTTTCCAAGAGAGAATAGAGGATCTAGCTGATGAGGATTTCAATATGAATAGAGAAGGTGAGAATGAGGATCATGACATAAAATCTATGGAGTAGGAAGATGATGAAGATATAAAAATGAGGGAGTAGAAATGATGTCAGTCTAATTTGTTCCTCTTTTTTTTTTAATTTGTAATTGATTTATTATGGTACACTTTAATGTGGTTGGAGAATTATTGGCACGAAATTTCAAAGTCAGAATGGTTTGCAAGAAGCATGATTGTATACATGGGCAAAAATCCATGTCTGTCAAGTTGGGGTTTGTAATGTGCACTAGATTCTCAATTTGAAATGGTCTTGTCTTAAAAAAAGATTCCATAGTGAATTTTTTGGGGACTAATTAAAAGGACTATTTCTTTTATCAAGGGAGTTTTTTTGTTTTACACATATGCCCATTTGATGATAGCCATTTGATTTATTTCTTGGAGATGAGGCTAGTTACCCTCCTCTTCTCGAACAAATAATATCTAAGATATCTTATTTATATCATAGTTTAACTCTACTACTCCCTATTAATTAATGTTTGGTAAAGCTCTTACAATCATCTGGTTGTTGTTGTCAATAAATTTTTCTGAAGGCATAGAGAAGTAGTTGGTTTTATTTATATTTTAGATTAGGTTCACTATATCCAAGAGCACTGAGGGGGTGGGGTGGTGCATTATTTTTTTCATGTATAAGGATATATGTGTGAGTCTAGATTTTGGCTAAAATATGAAGCTAAAAAGGTATTTTTGATTGTTATTTCTAGAGTAATTTGAGCAATATAAGAATCTTATGGAAAAGATTATCTAAAACCAACAAGCCACTATTATTATACCAATTTTGATTTTAGATAGAGATGCATTTTTAAGTAGTTTACCTATTCTATCGTGTGAATTTTGTCAATGTGATAGTGTTACACTAGTTTTTTCTCTCTACATGTCAGTTTACACTGAAGGATGTTTGATACCATTATAGATCAATATAAGGGTGAAATGTAGGATTTATTTGATGATTTCGAATTATGGATACTTTATCTTAAATCAACTTAGATCTGTTTTTTTATTCTCAAAACATTGGTTTGTGAGTTTGATGCTGGTTGGTATGTATCCAGTAGAACTTTCTATTGTATCATAAAAGGGTGGTAGGATCATTGTTGTCGAATGAATATCAATTTGACGTCTTCTAGAATGTGTTCGATGTATTTTCTAAATGATGAATGTTCAGAAGAGTTATTTCATGTTCCAATGGACCTTTTCATGTGGGTTGTCAATAGCCTATGCCACATCTAGTGAAAATTCTCAAAATCCAGTGGTTTGTTAAGAGTTGGAAACAACAAATTGACATATGGATAGTTGTTATAGTGTGGTTAGAGTTCTTGTCCAGCATGCGGGGAATAATGTGGGTGGTTTTCATGTTAGAGGAGGTTGGTGTTGAAGGTGATAAAAAAGAGGCCCTCCACATCTAAATAGGGACCAAGCTTAGGAGAAATTTTATAACTAGGGAAACCAAATCCAGACCATACACATGGTGGATCCATAATTCATCTTTCCAAGTAGGTGTGGAGTGAACAGAGTAAGGCGATAATAATTTTCTTCTCTATCTCATTCATTTTCATCTCACCCATTCTTTCTAATGAAAATGTGTTGTGAACTAAAATTTTGTTTTGTTTGGATGATGTGTTGTAATATTTTTTTACTTCATTCATATATCCCCTTTATTTAAGAAGAATTGTTATTTTCATAATAAATTTTACTTGATCAATACTAATATATTATATGTACTAAAATTTTTGTATTAAATAATTCATATTGAACAAATGAGAATAGAATGAACAATATTTATTAATAATAAGAAATTCATATTGAATATTATAAAGATAATGCATATTGGATATACTCTGAATAAACACTATACATATCACATATTAGAAACATAATACATATTTCATACTAGAAACAAAATGCATATCACATATATTCATATTTCATATTAACAAAAAATGAAAATTGAATATATGAATATTGCTTATTAGAAACAGAATGGATATAACATGTATACATATTACACATTAATAAAAAATTCATATTACAAATTGAATATATTCATGCCTCATTTTAAAAGATTATGCATATTGTATATTAATAAATGAATGAAAATTACATATATTCATAACAAATAGAATGACTATTGAGAATTAAAAATATAATGTGTATTGTAGGTATACGTACTACAGGAGTTATTGTAGTAACATGTGGAGTGATATTGACATTACACTTTTTAGAAGATCCTGAGAGGAATATAAAGAATTGATGTCATTCGAATCATATTTGCAGTTACTAAAAATAACAATGAATGTCAAAAATGGAAAACATGGTTGAACAATATAGTAGGAAGTGTCTCTACTAGCATACATAATATGCGATAAGTGTTCTCTTTCAGATTGTATATATAATGAATAAATTGTAAGTCACAAAGCATAATGAAAACATATTAAAAAAATCAATTTTATTAGAGGGGTGAGAGACTTCTTGTTGCAATAAAACAAAATGAAATTTTAAAATTTACCACAATAGATTAGAAATTTGAAAAAATAATAAATAAAAATTTACTTTTTAGAGAAATAAGAAACAAAAAAATAATTAAAATGTAAAAGGAAAACATAAAGTTCCTCGAACATGTACACTTTATTTCAATATTTAATGCAATTTCTTATGTATAACCTAAAATGATATAAAAAATAGGATTAACATAATTGATATACATACCCAAATCAACAATGGAATTCAAAACAAAATCTCCATCTAGTTAAAATGATATAAAATAAAATGATAAAAATAAAGTAATATTAGGGAAAGACAATAATCGAAAAGAAATAACATGATATGTTACTTTCCCAATAGAAATATTGGAAATAACTTACCAGTCATAAAATATGATCCATGATTTTATTAATTATAATCTAAAAAAATAAACCATGAATAAAAATAATTATATAATACATTTCATTGGTTTTCTCAATTAACGTGTTCACTATAAATATACAGAGGTTGCAGACACTAAAGAAGAGCCACATTGACAGTGATAACATGAGGAATGCACATGTACCATATCATGGATAAAATCACATTAGTGTATTTACATAATTTTACAATAAAAATGTTCTCAAATCCAAAAAACACATCTTGCTAACTTATTTCATTTGAATTTAACACCATCCCTACCAAAAATTCAATTCAGACATGAGATACTTGTGATTTCATATCATTGAAGATAAAATAGAGTAATCACATACCCATAAAGAGGCTCAAACATGGAAAAGTATAATGTGAATCTTAATTCCATCATCCTTCAAACCCCTCAACTTCAAAAATGAAGGAACATATGATGGAACACCCATGGATAGGGGTATCCACGGACCGCTAGTTCAAGGGATTCTAAAATGGAGATGCAAGGGAGGAGGCATAATGATATGTGAGTAATAGGCTTGGATTATAGGTGATGATGGATACTAGAGGGTGTAGGGAACGATGATGGAAACAATGATGAAACAAAAATGTGGGGACAAGCAGTAGATTGTCAATGTGGTGATGCACTGTGAAGAGATATATTCAAAGTATTCAAAAAACATTTAATCACATGAACATTATATGAATAAGGTGTGATCTAGATGAATCTAATGAAATTTATATATCATTTTGCAGTAGATATATGGAAGGGAAAAAATTAATTAAAGGTGACTGAAACTCATTTCCCTCATTTTTTTATGACTGAGGGAGATATTTATGGGATGGAAAAGGGAGAAAGAATTTTATGTAACCCATAGTTCTGAATCATACAAATATTGGGACGATTTAGATTGAAATTATATGCCTGTTTGGAGTTTTTTTTAAATTTTTCATATAATCCCTATATATCTATATAAATAATATCTTCATCTGTTTCATTACTTCATGTAATCGCAACATTACCCTTTAACTTGATGTCATCTAGTTCCTTTGCCACTACACCAGTCCTATGATGGTATTCCTTCAAGCTGTGGCAGTGTCCCCCTTTATGTTTTTCATCATTTAATTTGTTGCGTTATGAATATTTCAAGAATTCAGTTTCATTTATATAAATTCCTATTGAGTTGTTTATTTACTCATCTTTGAATCTAAAATTTGTTTGAGGTACTTCTGAAATAACTTGTGGATAACACGCATGGTTGTAATATTTTCCTTGATAATTTATATTTTCACATTGTAATGGAAAAATAAACTTATTTAATTGATAAATTTAAAGTTTTGGTGCCTTGAATTTCATAATAAAAAAGATAAATTCCCTCTTTATTTATGAGTATACTAATTTATTGAAATATTATTTATTTAAATGAACATGTTTTTCATTAATAAAAATAACAACATACAATATTGTCATATATATCTAAAAATGCTTCTCAACGTAATTTATAAATAATGACATTTCTACGTTCAACATAATTTATAAATATTAATAAAAATCAGATATAAATAATTTTGGTTATGTGTATATAAATAATTTTGATTATAAATAATTATGTTCGTATAAATAATCATAATTTTTTTAAATAGTTTTTATTATAGTCAATTTTGTTTATAAATAATTTTGAGTATAAATAATTATGATTATCATTAATTTTTAATTTATTTTAATAAATTATAAATAATATTGAATTAATAAATAGTGTGAATTAATAATTTTGAATTATTAACTTTTTTTAATTAATAATTATATTTATTTAAAAAAATTGAATTATTAAAAATTTTGATTTTATATTTTGGATTATCCAGAATTTATAATTTTTAGTTAATAAATTATATATGTAATTTATAAATAATTTTGATTATTGTGAATTAATAATTTTTATTCTCTTTAATTAATAGTTTTTTTAATTTTAATATTGGTATTAATATATGTTTTTATTTTAATGTTTACCAAATTTTGGTGATATGAAAGATAATGATGGATTAAAATAAAAATTATTGTATTTTGATTTGTTATAAAAAAGTTAATCGAAGTACATTTTTTACAAAGGGTTCTTTGTACCATTTGACATAAATTTCTGATGTTGGTCAGACATGGCTATAGGTGTGCTATATATGGGGATATAATCTATCGTTGTTTTTTTTATCTTGGGAAAGTAGTCTATTTAATATTGTATGTATGTGTTATTTTTTAACAAATGTTTTTATGTCATTTTCAGCAAAACAATTTATTTTATTTTATTTTTATAAATGAAAATAAACAAGGAAGTGATAAATGACAATAATTTTATTTCTTTTACTAAATATCACATCAAACCAAAATGAAGATAAATCAAAATCATTTCTTCTCGATTCTTTTCTTTTATGAATTATGAAATCATTTCATTTATATTATTTTCATTATAGATTTGTAGTTTCCCTTCCCCAAATGTTTTTAATATTTCTTTTCAATTACTAATAGAATACCAAACATTGTTATAGTGTTTTTAGGGTACCATAGAGGGCGCTGGAATAGACTGAGAAACCAGAAGTGTAGGGTTTTCAGGATAAGAAAAATAATAATTTATATAAAAATGATTATTTAAAAAAAATATCTTTAATGATGTTAAAAAAATCATATAAAATAAATATTCATATAATTAAAATATAAAAATATATTATATACATATAGCACACACACACACATATATTGATATATTATTTTCAATGAATATTACTAAATTATAAATATTTTAAGTAGTCATATATTTATGTTTAGAAAATTATATATTTTTTATACATAATATATATATATATTAAATTTTTAGTAAAATATTTAATATTATTGATTAAATTATCAAAAAAAATGATAATAATAAAAGATTTGTTAGTAATAATAGTTAATAATAACATATTAATTCATTATTAAATCAATTTTTGTTATTATTGTGATAAAAAAACATATTTAAATGTTATTAAAATATTTTTTTGTATTGAAAAACTAATATATATATATATATATATATTTGTGAAAAAAATGTTGGTACCTATACATAATATCACCAAAATTTAATATCTATTTGAATTAGACTTTTTTACCAAAAAAATTATATTTCATTAATTTTCTGTTGGAACATGTCCCTTTTTTTAGTAAAAATGGTAATGTTCCCAACAATGTAAGTCATAGAAAACTACTGCTAGCTCAAGGACTTTTGTCGGATAGTTTCTCTCAAGAGGCCTCAACTACTGAGATCTGTATACAATGACTCTATCCTACTACCTCATCACTAATCTTATGTTGATAATTTATGCATCACTGAACACTATATAACCTCTGTCAGACGCTAGAATAATTAGAATTGGTGTCAAGACAATCCTCCCTTTCAGCTCCTGAATGGATTTCTCACATGATTCTAACCAAAAAAACATAACACCCTTCCTTTATGACCAGTAAGAGGTGAATTAAGGCATGCAAAGTACTATATGAAACACCCATAATATCGATCCATCCCCAAGAAACTCTGTGTATCAGATACATAATTGGGTAGGTCCCAGGAAACCGCAACACTCACATTCTCTGAGTCAATAGATACTCCTAATTCTGAGATAATATGACACATGAATTGAATTTTTTATCCATAAGTGGAACATAGAAAGTATTTCATAAAGATGATGCTCTCTCAATGTACATAGAACAACCTCAATAAACCTATCATAGTCACTATGATATAAGAATACACCAAAATTTAATCCATAAAGACTAAGAGAAAAGAATCCAGATAGAGGTGGAACACCCTATTCGTCAAAACCTTGAAAATGACAGGAGAGTTTGGAAGTTGAGACATCATAATGGGATAATAATTCATATCATACCTATCATAGAATGTTTTACGAGGTATGTCTGATTGTCTAAATTGTACATTATGCTAGCTCGATCTTAGTTCAATCTATGAGAATACCATATCTCCTCAGACCTAGTCAAAGAGATCATCTACATGAGGAAATGGATACTTGTTATTTACCAAAAACTGGTTCAACCATCTATATTACACCCCTAAATGAATGACACCATTTTCCTTTTGGTGAATTCAATGGATGAACCCCAATAAGAAAGAGATAGGCTATATAAAACCATTATCCTCTAAATCCTCCAACTACCACTTAAGCTCTTAAATATCAGTGGGTTCCATCCTATATAGAGGAATGAGAAAATGTGATTCTCTAGGAAAAATAAAAATCATAAAATAAACTCTCTCTTAGGAAGTTATAAAGAAAAATCTTCAAAAAACATCCTTGAAATCATCTACTACTACAAGAAAATATTCCATGTGTACCCCATGTTCCTCCATGAAGTGACTAGTAATCTCAGTGGTCACTCCACCTATACCATGGTTATCATTTACCACTCTATAGTCCCAGACATCCCACTCACCCTTATGTAGATATCTACCCTACACTAGTGATGTAAACATCACCTATCAGTGATAACAGTCTACAATGGCATGATACATAACCAAAAAAGACATCTTGAGAATGAAATCAAAGCCCATCATATCAAGAAGAATGAAGTACCATAAGAAGGTATAACTACCTACCTCAATAGGGTTGACCCTTATTTCAAATATTCACTCCAAACATACTCTAAATGGTTTATCCAGGGTCATTACACCACATTAATACTAAACTTCTAGACTGATACTTTCCATGATAGATAAAGAGATGAAGGAGTGTAAAACACCTATATCAAATAAAGCAAACACTATAATGGGGATACTAGAATTGTACCTCGCATTTTAGATGGTCCTACACTCTGACCTTTGGGTATCATCTATAAATCATGGAACTATCCTGATCCACAACCCTATGCTATAGTAGGGCTACCCCACTCATAACCATTATGTCGGCACTACTGATAACCTGAAGTATAACTACCATGGATATGACCCCCACCTTAGCTAGTCTTATCAGTGCTACTCCAACTCCCCACCTGAGGCAGGATAAAATAACATTCCCCTAAAGGTGGATCTAGTGGGGAAACTCTTCTACTATAAGTTAATGGAAAGGTTCGATAGAATCTCTAAAGATTCCCCATGGTGGAATTCCCAACACTCTAGAGGGCCTCTATCACATAGAGGCTTCTAATGTCCCTATCATCCAAAACCATGAAATACTATAGAGCTATAAGTATGGGAACTCTGGATACTACTTCTTGGATGAGAAACCATAACGGAACATTTCTGGCTACTCGAAGAACTACCAGAATGTTTCGGTACTGATCATCTGTTCTCATTATTATTGTTATCCCTTAGGTTGTGATCAGTGATAAAAGCCTAATTGACTATCTCATAGAAATTAAGTAGGAGAAATACATTAACCTGAGTATGGATGACGTACTAGAGACAATCCTTAAAGAGAATATTATGTTATAGCTCAACACAGGCTAGAAGTAAATCTATGCACTATAACTCAATGAAGCATGTCAAATAATCCATGATTGAGGACCATAATCTAGACGCATGAACTATCAAAATTGTTCATCCCTTAGCCTCTAAGGAAAGAAGTTATCATAGAAATTTGTCTAGAAATCGGCCCATACCATGCCCTGAAGGTGACCAGCATGGTCAATCACATCCCATAAGCTCTTGGTTGAATCTGGAAACAAGTGTGTAGAAAGTATGACCACATGCTTTAGAGGTGTCTCTAGAGGCTCCATGATAGAAAGGTTGGCCTCAAACTAAGGCTCAGCTACCTTTGGAACCCCATCCCCTGAGAAGGTAGGAGGGTGATGGTGGTTGAAATAATGGGCCATATTAGCTATCGTTGGTGCAGGTTGTGGAACACCTTACATGGACTACATCAAAGGTAAGAAACTATCACAAAAATGAGTGTTAGGGCCCAAATTAGTTATAAAATGAGCTACATCAAGTAGAACTCCTAGCGGTAAGATTATCGGCTTAGGGTACACCTTGTTTGGAGTATGGTCATCTCAACACTCCTGGTACACGACATGAGGATGTTGTGGCAGTATTTCTCTACAAATTCAAATCACATAACCCAGAAAAATATTTAAGAATATAGATAGAAATAGTAGAAGATAAACTAATATAAGGTCTCACTACCCATTATTTACCACCCCAAATACTCACTTAGAGGTATATGTATTCAGAAGGTGTTCTTGTTTACATTGTAGGGACCTCATAAAATTAAAATTCAATATTACTTTGCATCTTCATTTACTATTAACCATTTCATTTTATAAGTAAGGATTTTCATTTTAAAATTTCATTTTCTTATAAACACATATTGATGTTTTATATTAAATGGATTCACATTCCTATTAAATCAAGGCCCAGACACCTTATAATTGAAAGTGACATTCATTTAATCTCATTCTAACCTTGTCTATATTCTGCATTAAGATGTAACATTTTATGTACAATGAATTGACTTAGTAAACTACCAATTCCAACCCAAGAGGTCTCGTACAACTATTGAATTTAAACAAGAAATCACACAGTCACATCCAAGTTGCATCTTAGGCATAATATAGCTAACATTTCATCACTAAATAGTCACTTTTTCCGCTAGAATTAGGGATGACCTCATTGATTTAAGGTTCAAACATTCCAATCGGTTTTTAACGGGTTTGTTCGTAGAACCGAAAACATCCAATGATTCCATATCCATTTGGACCTACTTTTTAAAGGTAGGTGCTCATTAGTTGTGAACTGATGAGGCTTAAGAATTTTCATTGGTCGAGAGGATGGGAGGTTAGACTCATCACACCCTTTTTGGGGAAATTATTGTCTACTCCGAGACTCTCTTTATAGATTTAAGTTATATTCGTGAATCCTTATTACATTACCAAGTATGAAAATGAGCTTTCCTTTAGATCTGACAATCATTGATTAACATATATGAAGTTTAGAGAATCTTTTATATGTATTCGAGGTTCTTCATCGATAGAGAATCATCTGTATTTGTTTAGAGATTCTTAGTCAATGGTATCCTTCAATACATAAAAGTTTCTTGGTCATTATGATGACCATACTGGTTTTAAAGCCACTTAGTGGGGCACTTTAAGTTTATTGTCATTCAGAAGGACATGGATTATTTCAGAGTTGGGATCGTACCCGCAGATGGGCTACCTATGTATCCTTTGTTTAGAAAAGGAATAAGAACCCATGTAGTTCGAGTAAGGGAGTATGATGTTTATGCATGATTGCTGGCTCAAAGAAAATATTTCATGATTACTTTTACACTCTAAGCTCACGTGAGTCATGCTCGGCGTGAGAAACAAGAGGTATTGGTGAAACCAGACAATTGTTCCACGAAAGATGCAATGATGTGGGGATTATGTATGTATGACTACCCAAAATAGATGAATATTGGGTTTTACTTTAGGGAAGAAAACCCAAGAACAAGGTCTATAAAGGTATATATACTTTATGGAGTTTTGAATACTCTAACTTGAGGTTTTACCCTTGAGGAAGGTGCCCAAATTAGGAGGGGACTTGTGATTTGGTTTTACTCCTGAGAAGGAAGCCCAAATAAAAATTAAATTAAGACTGGTTAAGAGAAATTATGACTGGATCTTATTCCTGAGAAGGAGGCCCAGGTTTGGAATTTTGAGATTGGGACTTACTCCTAAGGAGGAGGCCCACTTATAAAGGAGACTTGAGACTTAGGACTTATTCCTGAGAAGGAGGCCCAAATTTAGAGAAATTATGACTGGGGATTACTCCTGAAAAGGAGGCCCAGGTTAAAGGAATATATCATCTTTAAAGGATGAGGTTGAATGAAATGAAATCTCCAACCTTAGTGATATAAAGATATGTAAATCACTAGGTTTTGAGACATGTTCCACAGAATTCCTTTCAGATGAGGAAGCCAACAAGGAAATCATGCCATGAATGGATTTGGAGAGAGTTCTGAAGGCTTAATCTTGAAGAAGATAGGTGGAAAAGCATAAGAGATATGAAATAGGTAGGAGGGGCACCCAAAAATAAGATGGCGCGCAAGTCTTGGGTGGGCACGTAAGTCCTGGTCGTGCAAGTATACTTGCGTGACACATGGGTACTTGTGCGACAATCAATCCTTAAGGAAATAATTGGGCTAGACTTGGCTCAAGCCCTTAGTATAATCCCTAGGGGATTCCAGAAAGGTGGCGCACAAGTTCTGTTGAAGGAGTAAGGTAGCGCTCAAGTGTGGCCATTTCCCTTAAGGGCTGGCCACTTAGGCGCGCAAGTGTTGATGAGTTTCAACACTTAGGACTCCCCCCTCTTTAGATCTTCTGTTCTAGGTAAGAAATTACCTTAGAAGTGTTCGGAAGCTTTGAGAAGAGACTATGGCACCGGGAGCTCAAATCAAAGTTTCTGGAATTTTTCGTCCCTGAAATGGGGGGCCCACAGGGGTATTTATAGGTTGGAGAAGACCCTGGGCAAAAATTCAAAGAGGGCATGCAAGTCACCTGCGCGACCAATGGGCAGCGTGCAAGTATACTTGCACGACCTTGGTGGAACTTGCGCGACCCAAGTGCATTTGAACCTCTGTTCATGCCTTTGTCAATTTTTGATGTGTCTTCAAAGGTTGAATCAATTTGGGTTCAAGGTATTTTTCTTTTTCAGTGGTTTAGACTCTGTGATGAAAAGGAGCATCAACAAAAGTCCCCCCTCAGAGTTGGATCCGGAGAGAAAAGAGGATTTGACTCTGAGGAAAAAGGATAAATCACGGGTCTTTGTGGTTATTGGCAGTTTAAAGTCATGCATGTCGGACATAAAAGGGATAATGTTTAAGGTCGAAACAGCTTTGACTGAATGGATTAAAATTGACTCAATTCCTTGAAAATTTATCTGAAAACATATTACTACACTCAAGTATGAGGGAAAATCTGTAAACTATAACTTAAGAAATTTTGAATCTGAGGGATGACATGAAAAAGGGCTAAAAGGAATTAAAAGAAGTAGTTCTGAAGAATGAAGTTACCACTATTTAACAAACCCGTTAGGGGGTTGAATTATGCAGGGCCTCCTAAGGGTATTGGCTGCATAGTCAAATAATAATATCTTTTATCTGACAAGTCTGTTATGTAGACTATTTATGCAAGGCCACCTAAGGGAACATGCTGCATAGTCAGGCAAAAGAACTCTCAGAAATTTACTTTTTTACTGCTAAAAAGCCAATGGAAGTTTATGAGGATTCAAATTTTCCAAAGCATAGAGTTTTCTATATGGAGAGAGGTATTTGAATATGGAAAAGATATTTCCAAATAGGATTGTATAAGAACTGGATGAATTTCACTCATACGAAGGTCTGAACCAAACATAGGGAAGGAAAATATAAACCATAGACTTGAATACTTCCAGATCATGAAAAAGAGTATGGGACAGATATGTTAAGGATGGACATTTTTTGTGGATCCCTACATATTGTTATTAAGACAACTAAGGACAAAAGAGATTTTCTTCCCAAGAATGAAGTTACCACTATTTGAAAAACTCGTTAGGGGGTTGAATTATGCAGGGCCTCCTAAGGGCATTGGCTGCATAGTCAAATAATAACATCTTTTGGCTGACACGTCTGTTATGTAGACTATTTATGCAAGGCCGCCTAAGGGAATGTGCTGCATGGTCAGGAAAAAGAACTCTCAGAAATTTGACATTTTGTGACCAGAAGTCAAGAAAAGTGTTATGGAGATCTGGAAGTATTTAAGGTTAGGAGTATGACACATGAAAATGGGTATTGTTCAATGCATGAAAGAGATACATAGATCAATGTTAACCATAATTATGTTGTGGTTGGGTTCTGAATTGAGGTGCTGGACTTCACTACGTATCCCATAAGGATGGGAATAAAGCCATACATAGTTCTTGAAATATAGTTTAATGTCATGTGGGATTAATGTATATGAAATCTTAGTTTAGGGTTATAGAAATCGGACCATTATAATTAATACACAGTGTGTGTTTTCATGGGGGCTTTTCAGCCAGAGGACTGAAAGTAGAACTTGGGGTTAGGCCCCAATACTTGGGGCTAGATTCGAGGGATGTTTGAATGTTCCTATGTATCCCATAAGGATGGGAATCAAGCCGTACGTAGTTCTAGAGATACCCTCTGTACATATTTGGTTCGTACAAGTGAAGGGTGAAGGGGACTTTAGTGCAATAATGGTTTGACCCAAGATAAAAGGTTCGGGCATTGCCATGTATGCACATAGTCTTTAGAATATAACATGATTGGGAATCAATGTAAATAATGATTCTCTCTCAAGTGAGGGTATCAAAGAATGTTGTAGTTTATTGTCATACAGGACAAAAGTGTTGTACAGTTTAACATCATGTAGCAAGGAAAAAGGTGAACCAATATGAAGAGATTGATTCTAGGGGTGGATTCACGAATCAACATCATATGAGATGGAGGTGAACCGATGTGAAGAGATTGGTTTTGGGCTTGAACCTCAGAAGTTCGCCTACGTACCCAGCCTATAAGGCAAGGATCAAAGTCCGCATAGTTCAATTAAAGAATAAATTAGTAATCAAGTTGGTTTTTGAGAACAACGACCTAAAAATGGTGTTGGGACTTACACATGGTTAGCATCCCAGAGAGAGTGTTATGGTTGAAGTTTACTCTAAGCTCACGTGAGTCATACTCGGTGTGAGAAACAAGAGGTTGTATCAACCTTAACGATGCACATTTTAACGTCATATAGGACGTATGAAGGGATTATGCAATTTAAAGTCTTGCAGTGAGGACTATTGGTGCTGCACAGTTTAGTGTCATGTAGTAGGGAAAAATACAGTTTAACGTCATGTAGGATGTATTTAAGGGACTTTGCCAGTTTTACGTCATGTAGGACAAATGAACAGTACCATTTAATGTCATGTAGGACAAATATAGGGACACAATTTACCGTCATGTTGGACAATAAGGGTGTTGTACAGTTTAGCATCCTGTAGCTAAGATGATGAGGACAATACAGTTTAACGTCATGTTGGATGAAAGGGGGACTGTGCAGTTTAATGTCATGTAGTAAGGACAAAAGAGGAAACAATTTAACATCATGTTGGACATATTAGGGACTTTTTCACAGTTTAACGTCATGTTGGACGATGGTGCGAACAATTTAAGGTTATATGCATAGAACAGAGATTATGTAGTTTAACATCTTGTTGGACGATGGAATTTGCGTTACACAAAATACTTCTTCATAAATCTAGCATTGGTTGGGGTAGTGATGAGTTCTCTACCCATTGAGATTAAAGAATAAGCTCCATTGGAGTAGACCTTATGTATTGAATAAGGTCCTTCCCACTTTGGTTACAGCTTGGGAGGTTTCTTTCCTGGTATCATTGGAGTTATGAGAACCAATACCAATTCCCCCTGAACGAATGAACGAAGATGAACTTTTTTATTGAAAGTTCGTGCTATTCGATTCTGATAGACTTCCAAGTGGTGCAAGGTGCACAATCTTTTCTCATCTAACCGTTCTAATTCATCCAATCGCTTTTGAGATTGTTCATCTGTAGATGACTGATCATAAATGGATACTCTGAGCAAGGGTAACTGAACCTCAATGGGCAAGATTTCTTCTGTTCCATATACTAACGAATATGGAGTTGACCGCATTGCAGTGTGGGTGGTGGTCCGATAAGCCCATAAAGTATGAAAGAGTTTATCAGGCCATGATTTCTTATCTTTATCCACCATCTTTTGCAGTATGTTTGAAAGAGTCTTGTTGAAAGCTACTATATGGCCATTGGCCGCTGCATGATACCAAGATGAATGATTGGATTTGATGTTGTATTCTTGATACAACTTCCTCACCCCGGATGAACAGAAGTTGGTGCCATTGTCCGTCAATATGGTATGAGGGACACCAAATCTGGTGAGGATGTTAGACTTGATGAAGCTAACAATGCATTTAGAACTGACTTCTTTGAGGGGTATTGCCTCTGCCCATTTGGAGAAGAAGTTAGTAGCAGTAAGAATGTACTTAAAATACTTAGATGTAGCCGAAGGATAAGGTCCCACTACATCCATTCCCCATGTGGAAAATGACCACGAGTATTTAACTGTATGAAGCAACTCTGGGGGCTGATGGATGAAGTTAGCATGTACTTGGCATGAATACCACTTCTTCGTGAAATCAACATAATCTTGTATCATTGAAGTTGAAAAGTATCCAAGCCTTCGAACTTGATCAGATATTCTATGTTCGGACTGATGGGCCCCACAGACTCCTACATGCACTTCTTTCATGACAGCCATTGTCTCTTCACTATCAATGCATCTGAAGAGAATTACATCAAAACCACGCTTGTAGAGAATTTTCTCTAGGTGATCTGGGCTATCATAAAGAGTAAAATTGACCACACGTCTCTGGATTTGTTCTTTCCCAGCTCTATCAGGTGGAAGTGTTCCATTTTGAAGGTATTCCCTGATAGGTGTCATCCATCCTATAGTATGACCATATGGTTCAGGAATGAGACTAATTTCATTTATTTCCTCTGTTTTGGTTTGAACATAAGGTGAAATTGTACGACGGTGGGCAATACGGATGGTTGTCTCGTCCCGATTTGGATCTGCTAGAGCCGTGGCTATATTAGCCAGTGCATCAGCTTAGGCATTTTGTGATCTCGAGACATAAGAAAATTTCAGTTCTGTGGGAAATTCCTCCATTAAATCTCTGACATAATCATACAAAGGGATTAGTTCTTTTCTGATGGCATAATCCCCATTGACTTGTTTGATTACCAGGTCTGAATCACTATTCACCTTTAAGTGATTCGCTTGTGCTTGAAGTGCCAACTCCAATCCTATGATGAGAGCTTGATATTCTACTTCATTATTTGTACTGCCTCCCAACAATGAAAAGGAATAGGGTAACACTGCCTTTTATGGAGAAATGAGCACAATTCCTAAGACAACTTTGTTGAATTTAGGATTTTCCATTTTCCTTCCTGTTGGACTTCTGGAAGCACCATCAAAGTACATTTCCCATGTTTGAAGACTATCTTGAATAAAGAATACTTCCTCATTAGAAAGTTCAATATTTGGAGATGTATCTTCCACTGAAGGGTGTTCAACAAGGAAATCAGCTAGATCTTGGACCTTTATTTATTTTTGAGACACATATTGAATATCAAATTGCTGCAAAATAACTACCCACCTTGCCAGACGTTTTGTAAGCATCGGGCGACTAAGGATGAATTTGAGCGTGTTATTGCGAGATACCAATTGGACCTCGTGATGTTGCAGGTAGTGTCTCAACTTATGAACTGCAAAGATTAATGCTAGTCATCACTTCTCAATACTTTAATATCGGGTTTCTTCTTCAAGCATAGTCCGAATGAGATAGTAGAGGCTATTTTCATTCCCAGCATCATTCTCCTAAGTAAGAAAGGCACCCAATGATCATTCTAAAGCTGTCACGTAAAGGATAAGCGGTCTTCCTTCAACAGGTGGCATTAATACTGGTGGACTCAAGAGATACTTCTTGAGAACATCGAATGCTTCTTGACATTCTTCAGTCCACTGGTAAGTGACTCCCTTCTTCATCAATTTGGTGAAGGGTAAAATTTTTCCTGCTAAATTGGTGATGAAACGCCAGATATAGGCTAGGTGTCCTTGAAGTCCTCTCAATTATTTCAAATTTCGAGGAGGTGACATACCAAGGATTGAACTTTTCTTCTCAAGATCAACTTCGATACCACTATGGCGTACAACAAAGCTGAGAAATTTTCCTGAGGTTACCCCAAAAGCACATTTTAAGGGGTTCATCTTCAAATTATGTTGCCGAAGTTTTTGGAATATGACTTCCAAATCAGCCAATTGATCATAACTTTTCCTGGATTTAACCACCAAATCATCCATATAACATTCAACAAATTTCCCTAAAAAGGGTTTTAAGATACGATGCATGAAACGCTAATATGTTGCGCCTGCATTATTCAGGTCAAATGGCATTACTCGATAGCAGAACACACCCTAAGGGACTATGAAGGCTGTAGATTCCTCATCTTCTGGAGCCATCTGAATTTGATTATATCCTGAATATCCATCCATTAAGGAAAGCGCTTCATAGCCAGCTGTTGCATCAATTAAGAGTTCTGTAATCGGAACTGGAAAATCATCCTTAGGACAATGTCGATTAAGATCTCTGAAATCAATGCAAACTCAAATTTTTCCATTCTTATTTTTCACAGGGACAATATTAGCCAACCATTTGGGATATTAAACTTCTCTGATGAAGTTATCTTTGATAATCTTATCCACTTCAGCTTCAATTTTGGAAGCATAGGTTGGGTGTGTTCTTCTCGCGGCTTGTTTGAATCCTCAATGTTCTTCTGGAAAACCCAAACAATGAGTGGAAACATTATGATCAAGCCCTGGCATATCTGTATACTTCCAAGAAAATATATCTCGATTTTTCTTTAAAAATGAAATATACATCTCTTTCTCTTCAAGAGTCATGGCCGCACTAATTAAAGTGGGGGCGTGGATCTTCTTTTGTACCCATATTTATTTCTCTGAGTTCATCCACGGTGGTAGAGATACCCTCTTCAAATGCTGGAGGAGCATCTCTAAGATCTTCCTCTTCTTCTTCAACATGTGTTATTTCTTCTGTTTCTACTTTCATAGTAGATGAGGAATTAGAATTTCCATGATTAGAAGAGATGTTAAAATTTGTACATCTTGAAGAAGAAGCTTCCATTTCTGACTCGATTGATGATGAAGGGTCTTCCTTGGGTAATAAAGAGGAGATTATGGATTGAGAATCGACATCATCATTCACCTCTGACATCGCTATAACTTCTTCTGGCTTGATTAGCGAAGTATAGAATTGTTGGATTTCAGTGGATGAAATGAAGACATCTCCATTTGAGCTTTCATCATTACTTGGTGAATCACCAATTTCTCCCATGTTGTCTAGATTGATTGCCGTAATTGACATTATGGAAGTTTCCATAAGACTATTTTGATTTGGGTCTATCCTGTCAATTTAACTGATAGGAAACACATAATCTGTACTCACATGTGTAAATGGGTTTACTGTAATCTTTTCCAAACCATATGGATCATTAACTTTGGTAATCTCCCTTGTTGTGGATTTCTCGTCACCCTTCATGTGGTAGAATTCTGCCTCAATGTATTAAGATTCACATGTCTTGAATTGGGCCTTATCACCATACAATGTACCAACTTTACCATTGAAACAATATTTGAGACATTGATGATATGATGAAGGGATAGCTGCATATTGATGTAGCCAGGGTCTTCCAAGCAAGATGTTGAAGGCTAAATCTTGATCAACAACCATGAAATCTGAATTGGATATAAGATCTTCAAACTGAGTTCTGAGTGTAATCTCGCCCAGTGGTTCTTGTTCATTTTTATCATATCCTTTTAACATCATAGTATAAGGAGATAAATCAGATTCCGTGAGGCCCAATCGATGAAGTGTACAAATTGGGATGAGGTTGACTCCTGAACCATTATCAATAAAATCTCTTTGAACGTCTACACCATTGACCTTTCCTGATAAATACAAAGGTCTAATATGTCCATGCATGACATCATCTTCATCTTCATCTGTGAAATATATCACTGCATGGCATTCTGCAGGATTTTTCTCAACATGGTAGGCTTCAGTCATAGCAATTTCAGTTTCAAACTCCTGAGGACTTGAAAAAGCCTCAATGAGTGCCTCCCGAAGATCCTTTGATAGATTCAATGCATCCAAAATTGATAACTTGGTCGGTACTTGAGCTAAGAGTTTCAATACATCATAATTTTGATCCAAAGGTCTGCATTTCCCAACAGGAACATGTAGTTTTGCAGGTGCCTTAGAAGTTGATGATTTGGAAGTAGATGCATCTTGTATCGGGATAAGAGTTATTAATACTCATGGATTTGGAAGATTAGACTGATTAGTTCTATTTACTTGCTGAGAGGAAGAAGATAGAACCTTCAACCGATCTTCCAGAATAATTGTGCAAGGACTGAGTCTGCCTTGTGTGGAAGAACTTTCTTGTTCTTTTTGAGCTTTTTGAAGGGATATACCATGAGTTTCTACCACATACACAGTTCTAGCAGGGGTAGAATTGGAATAGTGTCCTTTAAAAGATCCATGTCTTCCCCTATATCCTGAGCCTCTTGAACTTCTTCTGATTCCTCTGTTTGATACAGGGAACTCAGGCTCATCAAAATCGAAACTGCGACTGGCATAAGAATCTATTAAATGAATCATATTAACAGAACCGAAGATCAACTCTTTATCCGATGAAGACTTTGCCTGATTATCCTGTTTAGACTATGCCGTTTGGTGGGGCGGTGCCCATGGCTTCGAAGTAGATGGCATAAAATCTGCCAGAGTCAAAGACAACTTGGGCTTTGACACATACTCATCTTTTTCTGATTGTTCCTCTTTCTTTGAATTATACCGTTTCTTTAAGTATTTTCCCTCTGATGAAGAGGGTTTTGCTATGACATTCATGGCAGAAGGCACAATTGGTTTCTTCAATTGTGTTCACAAAATATCATGAGTTCGGTTGATCATTTTTCGGACCATCCAATCATCATATTTTTGTGCATTTTTGTTCTTTACTTCTTGCCACTCGCCCTCTTCCTCTGGATTTGTAGTAGTTACACATGCTACCTGAGTTGAAGAACCTTTCAATTTGACTTGTCCCGATTCGACCATTTTTTGCAGGAGGTCCTTGAAGACAAAACACTCCTGAATGGGGTGCCCCAATATCTGATGAAAGGGGAAATAATTGGGGCGGTCTTCATCTCCTTCCTTGTTTGGCCTTTTGGGCCTTGGCAATTGAACCAAATTATTTTCTAGAGATGAAATGAAGTAACCAGGAACTTGTTCATTTTGGAAAGAGTAAACTTTGATTTTCAAATCCTCAAATTGTTTTCATCTTTGATCTCTTTGATCATCTTGACGAAACAACCTCTATTGTTGGCGCTCAGGAGGTGGATCCCTTCGAGAAGATGAAGGTTTTGAAGTAGAAGCAGGTACAGGTGCTTGTTTAAGCATAATTGTAGCAGTCTTTTCTTTACCCATTCTCCTTCCTGGAGCTGATGGAATTACACGAGTTTTATCCTTAGTCTTCATAAGAGAATATTCAATCTGTTGAGTGATTGAAGTAAGGTCTCGAAACCCTCCTGTGTATTTCACAGGGATCAACGACGTGCGTAATTCATCACGCAGTTTTTCCACACAGATTGGCAACAATTCTTCTTGAGGGAGTTCTAAGCTCATGGAATATGTTAATCCCTTCCAATGAGCAATGAAATCTGAAACCCTTTCATTTTTCCTTTGCTTATAATTTGTAAGATAAAAAACTATTGTCTTTGGCAACATTGAACTGAATTGAAGAAGGAATCTTTGGTGGAGATCCTCCCATCCAGTAATTGACCGGGATTGCAAGCTTGTGTACCAGACAAAGGTAGGCCCTTGTAATGACTGTACAAAACACCTGAGCTTAACTGCTTCTTGTTGCTGAGGGGTTCCCATCATAGGATTGCAACAAGAAACAAAATGTGTTAAGTGTTGCTCTGGGTCTCCTAAACCATTAAAGATTGAGAATTTTATACTTGAAAAATTTGATGGGGGAGGAATTGCATCGACCCATTCAGGATAAAATCTCTCTTCTGGTTGAATTTGAGCTCATTTTCCCTCCATAGCTTCCAACTAAGCTGTTAATGACTCAATAGTAGTTATTAACTTTTGGGAAACATCTGGTTGAGATTGGACCTGAATAGGTGCAATTACTGGAGCTTGGAAAAATCTGGTGGCTGGTGCTGCAACTGATGGCAGCACCGCTAATTGTTGTTGCACTTGACCCGTAGGATTAGACCTGTGAGGGTGACCTAGTAGAGGAGGATATTCTTGATCCATCTCAGTAGCCGCAACAAATTCCCTTGGCTGAATGACTACAACACTCTTAGGAGGAAGACAACCCTGAAGTAGTTCTGCATTCAACCTCCTTAATTCCTTCATTTCCTCCTCTTATTGTACAAATATTTTCTCTAGTGAGAGCGATTTGCCTTATCCAGAGGAAGGGTATGTAACCTGATTCTTTCCTTTCCACTTGTTGGCTCCCTTTCGGAGAGTGGGAAGTGGGTTTCCTAAAGGATTACCCAGATTCTGGGTAAGCCTTTGATTTCATGTACACATGCCTTCTTCATTTGTGTCTGTGCATACAACTTCTTGAGCAGGAACCTCTTCATCTGATCCCTCTAAGTGAACCTAATCTGGTGAATCAGCAACAATGAAATTAATGACATTAATTGATGCATAATGAATTTCATCTCTTCTATTGATATTTCTATGATAATGCCTTTTTCCATGTCCCTGATGAGACATTGCCTTTTGTCGATTTGATCCCTCAGGAACTTCTTGATGAACCTTAATTTGGAGGGAATCTCCTGATAATTTGGTTCTTTATTCTTCTTGAGGCTTCTTACCTAATCGAGAGAAGACTGACTTTCTCTGAGGAAGATATTGAGGATTTAAAAAATTCCCCAGTCCGGTGGACTGCGGTTATTCCTGCTCAACTCCTCAAATCCTATTTGTTGATTTTGAGGGTTGGGTTAAAAGAGTCCCCAGTCTGGAAAGTAGGGGTGGTTCTTGTCATGCTATATCTGAGACCTTCTTGAAAGATCTCCTGATCTTGTGGACTTTATTCTGGAAATTAGCTGGATGCATCAACCTACATCCACTCTTATCACCCATCTCAAAAGACTGTTGGATGATTTCTGACACTTCTGTCACTTGATGATGTGCTTGCCCCAAACGAGAGGCCTATTCAATATTCTTGTTTGCTTGATGCATGAGTAATTCAACAAATTGTTCTCTATATGCTTGATTTTGAGAAGAACTAGTTGAGGCCTGTTCTTGGGCAAGCCTTTGATTACAAACAAAGCCAATTGATTGTGGCCGGCCATGGGAAATAACATTGCATGAGACCATTTTAGGCGGGCTTTGCGGACTGGAGAGCACAGTGAAATGTAGTGCTCCATGAACACCCCATCCCCTGATATGAATACCATACGAGGCATTGGTAATTAACTAGCGCAGTCTTCTTAGTGCACCAAGGCATGAACGCTGAAGGGCTCCCTGCTGCCTTTCAGCCTTCGGATATTGAGAAATTGAGAGAGATGCCAAGTCAATTTGGCGTTGTAACCCTTCTATTATCTTGACATGATTTTCATATTCATCATAAGATAATATTTTCTTCTTAAACTGACAAAGAGTTTTCCATATGTTGAGACGAACATCATAAATTCCATCTTCTATCAACATCTCTAGAATGCCATACTGAGAGTTAGCTGAAGGCCAAAACATGACTGGAACTTCACCTTTTTCCAGTTGTTTTCTCATATTCAATACTTCCTCTTTTTCATTTAATGAAGATTCTTCTACCTGATTAGACCAGAGCTGGTGCTTCTTTGTTGCTTCATTGGATTCAACAAGATCGGTAGAGAATTCACTGATCAAATTAGAAGATGAACGACCCAGGGGTGGTTTGGAGAATGACATACACCCCAGGCTATCTTCTGATTGAGAAAGTATTTCACCTGATAATGATAAAGCATAAGACATGATTGGATTCATATTTTCAATTGCCTCAAGATAAGAGGGCTTTCTCGTCACTACATTGTCCATTGGAGTATTTTACAAGAAATGTGCATTATAACTACGGAGAGAACTTTTGCAGCTAAATTCATCATCATGGAGAGGACCACTATGGTGGGTTACAGTAAAAGATGAAACATTTTGCTCCTTGGTCTTCTATCCACACAGAGGGTTCTTGTGGCTCCCATTTGAAGATGAAACTTTGAGATCGACCGAATTGTCATGAAACAAGCCTTCATGAGGAAGTGTCTGATGAAGACCATCAGAATTAAAGTTCCCACTATTGGGAAATGAGGGAGTAGAATCTTGAGTTGCAACAGATAATTGTCTGAGTGCATCAAGAACTCCAGCATCGAGCAAGGCCTTGTTACAGATTGGCCCTTGATTTATTGACTATGCTGGGCAGGTCTTCTTTTTAGACACCTTCTTACTCTCTTTAAGAACCAATTTTTGATTAAAGTTGTCATTATGGGTAGGTGTATGTGCCTGCTCAGGAGAAATGATCAGGTTAGGCTGATTGTCTCCACTCAAATCAGGTGTATGTGCCTGGATTGGCTATCCATATGATATGGGGGAGTATGCCCCAAAACCCTCTTGGACTGGAACATATGTGTGTGTCTGTTCCGGAGTGAACTATTGATGTTTCACTCCATTGGTAGGGATAGATTTATGTGTCTTTCCCTGAGATGCTGCTGAAGCTATTATAATATCCTGGCAGACATCCAGAATATGAGCAGGGATTTTCTTCTGCTCTTTCACCATTGACAAAATGTGCTTGGTGACTTCAGCGGCCAGAACGGGGATATACGTCCATTTCGTGCTTGGAGTAAGTGTATGTGCCTGCTCCTGTCCTCCTTTTCCTATCAGTGAATTCTGACAATACTCATGTGTGGGGGCAGAGAGTTGAGTCCGCCTCCTGTTTGTCATCGGAGCTTTCTGACTGACTTCTCCGATTGTTACCAAACGAGACTGTTGGTAGGCTTGATCAATACCAGCAGGTGTATGTGTCTGCTTATTGCACTCTGCCGAACTTGGTTGGCGATCTTCCTTCAATACTGACAGACGAGTCTGCTGGCAGGACTAATGAGTGTAAGTAGGTGTATGTGCCTGTTTACCAGTTGTCAACACATTGGGTTGGCGGGCTCCATCATATGTAGTCAGACGAGCCTGCTGACTACCTGATGATTTATAAACTGGTGTATGTTCCTGTTTATAGTACTCCACCAGAATTACCTGGCGGGATTGGCGTGCTACTGCCAGATGAGTCTGCTGGACAGTGGAATTAAAACGGATGGGTGTGTGTGCCCGCTCGTTGCTTGCCACCAAGTTAGGTTGGTGGACTTCTCCAGAGATGGAAGAGATGAGAACTTGCTAACTATTGACTGGATTTCACCTCTGGAGGTTCGTCTTGCCTTCTCGGGTTTGAGGAACCTGAGTTGAACGCCTGGAGATGATACCCTCATCATGTTGAGGGCGCACTGCCACACGAGTCTGGTGGTGATTGTTGATTGGAGCCCTCGGGAAGGACTCCTATCCCCTTGAATTAAGGCCCTTAGGGACCTGCTCATTCACCTCCCCAGAATACGAGAGTGAATGGTGATTTCGTTTCAGGGATAACGACCCGAAATGGTTGGAGATGGTGGTTGGCACCACCTGCTTTTTAATCACTAGTCGTCACTGTCCGGATGACCAGGGTGAATTATTGACTTAGAGGGCTTGTCGAGCAACCTCCAGAGTCAGAATAGTACCATTTTGATGGTACTCATTAACCAGTGCATTTGATACCCAGCGTTGAAGATTCTGAGTAGGTGATGTCATCCTCAGAGCGGATGACGATCCAGAAGGAGTAGAAACAGATGAATTTACAGCAGAGGTTTTCACAGTAGAGGCATTCACAGATGTGAACTTAAGAAAATCCATTCTTATAATGCAAAATATCTTGGAAAAGAGTGCCTGTTTGATATAATAGACATAATCAAGATAAGTTCGACCACTACATCAATTGGATAAACATATATGTTATTGATTGTATTTTTGTCCCTCTCATTGAGTTTAAATAGGGGCCTAACAAATAGGTAAACCATCACTTTAACTTGGTTAAGGATTCACGTCAGGTTCACCATTTTTTGTTTCCTCTGGAATTAGGGATGACCTCATTGATTTAAGGTTCAAACATTCCAAGCGGTTTCTAACGGGTTTCTTCATAGAACTAGAAACATCCAAGGATTCCATATCCATTTGGACCTACTTTCCAAAGGTCGGTGCTCATTAGTTGTGAACTGATGAGGCTTAAGAATTTGCATTAGTCGATAGGATGGGAGGTCGGACTCATCACACCCTTTTGGGGGGAATTATTGTCTACTCTGGTACTCTCTTTATAGATTTAAGTTATGTTCATGAATCCTTATTACATTACCAAGTATGAAAATGAGCTTTCCTTTAGATCTGACAATCAATGATTAACATGTATGAAATTTAGAGAATCTTTTATATGTATTCAAGGTTCTTCATCGATAGATAATCATCTGTATTTTTTAGAGATTATTAGTCAATGGTATCATTCAATACATAAAAGTCTCTTGGTCATTATGATGACCATACTGGTTTTAAAGCCACTCAGTGGGGAACTTGAAGTTTATTGTCATTCAGAAGGACATGGATTATTTCAGAGTTGGGATCATACCCACAGATGGGCTACTTATATATCCTTTGTTAAGAAAAGAAACCAGAACCCACATAGTTCGAGTAAGGGAGTATGATGTTTATTCATGATTGATGGCTCAAAGAAAAGATGTCATGATTACTTTTACACTCTAAGCTCACATGAGTCATGCTCAGTGTGAGAAACAAGAGGTATTGGTGAAACTAGACAATTGTGCCACGAAATATGCAATGATGTGAGGCTTATGTATGTATGACTGCCCAAAATAGATAAATATTGGGTTTTACTTTAGGGAAGAAAAACTAGGAATAAGGTCCATAAAGGTATATATACTTTATGGAGTTTTTAATACCCTAACTTGAGGTTTTACCCTTGAGGAAGGTGCCCATATTAGGAGGGGACTTGTGATTTGGTTTTACTCCTGAGAAGGAATCCCAAATCAAAAGTAAATTAAGACTGGTTAAGAGAAATTATGACTGGGGCTTATTCCTGAGAAGGAGGCCCAGGTTTGGAATTTTGAGATTAGGACTTACTCCTGAGGAGGAGGCCCACTTATAATGGAGACTTGAGACTTAGGACTTATTACTGAGAAGGAGGCCCAAATTTAGAGAAATTATGACTGGGGCTTACTCCTGAAAAGGAGGCCCAGGTTAAAGGAATCTCTCATCTTTAAAGGATGAGGTTGAATGAAATGAAATCTCCAAACTTAGTGATATAAAGATATGTAAATCACTAGGTTTTGAGAGATGTTCCACAGAATTCCTTTCAGGTGAGGAAGCCAATAAGGAAATCATGCCATGAATGGCTTTGGAGAGAGTTTTGAAGGCTTAATCTTGAAGAGGATAGGTGGATAGTCATAAGAGAGATGAAATAGGCAAGGCGGTCACCCAAAAAGAAGGTGGCGCGCAAGTCCTAAGTGGGTGCACAAGTCCTGGTTGTGCAAGTATACTTGCGCGACACATGGGTACTTGCGTGACGGTCAATCCTTAAGGAAATACTTGGGCGAGACTTGGATCAAGCCCTTAGTATTATCCCTAGGGGCTTCCAGAAAGGTGGCGTGCAAGTTCTATTGAAGGAGTAAGGCGGCGCGCAAGTGTGGACATTTCCCTTAAGGGCTGGCCACTTAGGCTTGCAAGTGTTGATGAGTTTCAACACTTAGGCCTCCCCCCTCTTTAGATCTTCCATTCTAGGTAAGAAATTACCTTAGAAGTGTTCGGAAGCTTTGAGAAGAGACTAGGGCACTGGGAGCTCAAATCTGAGTTTCTGGAATTTTTCATCCCCAAAATGGGGGGCCCATAGGGGTATTTATAGGCTGGAGAAGACCCTGGGAGAAAATTCATATAGGGCGCGCAAGTCACCTGCATGACCAATGGGCGGCGCACAAGTATACTTGCACGACCTTGGTGGAACTTGCACGACCCAAGTGCATTTGAACCTTTGTTCATGCCTTTGTCAATTTTTGATGTTTCTTCAAAGGATGAATCAATTTGGGTTCAAGGTATTTCTCTTTTTTAGTGGTTTAGACTCTGTGATGAAAAGGAGCATCAACAGTCACAGAGTAAATAAGAAACACAAGAAGTTTAATGTCTCTATATGGCCTAGAATATGCATGGAATGTGAATTCTATGTACTTATGAAGATGAATGTAACAATTATCATTTATCTCATATCATTAGGCCAAGTATGGAATGAAACACTCAATCATAGTAATAATAGTAACCACCACATATCATGTGTTCCACCTAATGATGAAATTATATTGACTATAATAGTTAAAATTAGAACAATAATTTTCATTCTAGGAAACACAACACTTCCCAGAACATGGGTTAGCAACACCCAATCTTGTCCCATATTCATATTCTAAAGTATTACTAATTTCAAGTATATTTTATATGAATAGTAATGGAACAATTGAACCTTTGTAATTCCAATTTTTGAAGTCATGAACTAGGGTTCCACATAGAGGTGCCTTGAACCTAGTTGTCTACATTGCCTCAAGCTTATCTACCTGAATGCAAGATGATACTGACTAGCAGTGACAGACTAGGGTCTGTCTATGGTGAGACTATTCCCTCATTTATAGAGTATAAAAAATAGATAAAAGATAATATCAATTATGTATAATAATTAGTATATTAATAAGATGTCACAATATATGCAGACTAGAATAATAAATAACTTAAGAAAATAGTAATTATTCTCTTGAGAAGATGATAAATTTCGAGTTCTATAAATCTATAAAACATGGATACCAAGTATTAGAAAGTACATTCTATACAGAAGTTTCAAAAAGAAACAAAAAACAATCCAATATGTCGATCCATGTCATGATCATCTTCTACCAAGATGCATCCAAAGAAAACAAGCAATATCAGGTGTCCAATGATGAATGCTTCCCTTTTTCAACATATTCATACATGTAATCTTCTTAGGTATCAATGGTGACCCAGATAGGGTGAGATATATTTCTCAATAGGCCACAACCAATGGTGTTTGTAACATCTTTTCCATGTAATATAAATAGAAAATGTGTGAACGAATAAATATTTGAAAGTAAAGAAGTATAGAAATGTAATAACCATGTACATGATTCAGCCTTAGATGATGTCTAATCATGTAACCATTTCTCTTATTAATTATGTTCCAGTGAATATATTATGTCAGGTGAGGTATACAAAGAACTGACATCATGTCATGGTACTAATAGTGAATGATTCAAGATATAATAAGGAATCTGTGATGATGATATTAATCAAGAGAATCGAAGGTAATAACCAAGGAATCATTCTCCTTAGGGGTTGACACAACTCAATTGATAAACTATAACCATGCTATAGGGGTAAGAGTTTAATCCTCGGTGCATCGACCAACAAATTCCAAAATAATCATTCTAACTGAGTTCAAGGATCTCATCCAAGGTAAAACTGGATATGAAATGATTGGGACCAATGGGTCTTAAATTGTTTACACATGTCCATAGACATCACTCTAGATTCATGGAGTGTGTCCAAGTAATATTATAATGATAATAGAGGAATACTATGGTGTCATACTGGGTATCCAAAGTAGAAAAATATTGGGTTCCAATATGGTTCTCTCACTTGGAAGTTGTCATCCTTGAATCAGTATGGCATCCATGAGTGCTCAGGTAATTCCCATGGGAAACCAAGGCTAGCTCGAGTGAGACTAATCCTATTATAATTTCATAGTTCATATATAATATAAACCTTTAAATACATTGATTAATTTTTAATGGAAATATAATAAACATGCAACTAAATATTCAAGGGTTCCTTCCATACATTTCATTAGTTTGAAATGGCAAAATGACATGAAACCATTAATTACATTAATTACATTTAATTTATTTGAATCAATCCTTTAACTTTCATTTATATGAAAATATTGGATGAGTATGTCCAAACATTTGGAATTCTTTTATAATAAGTTAGGCCATGTGACATCCATAATACAACTTCCAAATAATCCTTTTAACAGTCCTTGGTTAATTGAAACACTTACCTTCGAAGGGTCAAGTGATCGTAACCAATTCATGGGATAGTAAAATACCAATTCAATATTTATTTTGTTAATGTAGGGGTCACCATTTGTAGGGTATAACCATATCACACCCGAACTGTGGTATAGACAAACATGCCAAACCACTAAATGAATAACTATAGAAATCACCCTACATGGTATGGATATCATTGATGATATAACCTCTAACAACATGACTATCATTTATTATACATGCTCTAGAAGATATGGATGATTAATATAAGAAACACATAGGAAATTAATAGATGAAACTCAATGAAATTGATATGCACACAACAATGAAAATATATGATACAAAAAATGATAGATGAATGATTTATATAACACCAACCTCATATCATACTACTGTACCCATCTATTACTAGACTCTAGAATGGATTTGACTAGAAAAGATATGAAAATTGGTCCAATGCCTTGAAAATAGGGCATATAAGCTTGCACCTCGATCACCCCATCGAGAGATACAAAAATGAAGAATGAAGAAAAACAAATTAAGATCTAGAACATGAGAAAAATGAATTTAAGCAAGGCACATGAATTTAATAGATGGAACCTAATGAAATTGACATATTCAAAACATGAATAGTTTATAAAATGATGAATGTTGAGGGATGAGTTAGAGACCACCTACCTCATACCTATAATACTATACCAATCCATTATTGACATCCTGATTTTCCATTATTGGAAGTGATATCATGAATGGTCAAAAACCTGAAAATAAGTTATATAAGTTGTAATGCCCCAAGCTTCCATGGTACACTTCTCTTTCAATAATGCAATAGCTTGCATTGTACGCAAGTTTGAGATTCTAACACACCGCGACCAATCACAGTAGCCGTTATAAATAGTAATACCCACTTTTTAAAAATTTATAAATTTTATTATTAAAATTGGACTTCATTTTTGGATTCGTAATATCGAAATTATCCTAAGTTGAATTTTTCATTTTTTTTTCTGAGAACTTCCAATTTTTATGAATAGTGAAAAATACTAACCTTTAATTAAAAATAACTTTTTTAATCAAAATAATTTATAGTGATAAATTATACTATTGAGTTATAATTAGAATATATTTTTACCATTTTATCCAATGGTGGTCATTAGAATTAATTTCACTTTGAAATTGGACATAAACAATTGTCAATCTTTTGATTGATATTGTTTCTTAAAAACACACTATTTCTTTTGACAACGGGAATTAATTATAAAATTAATTAATGAAACTTATATGTTTGGAATTTTGTAAAATATACATCATTTTTTAATTCATAATATCAATTATATCTTAAGGTGAACTTTTGGTATTGTTCTAAAAAACTTCAATTTTTGATGAATAGTGAAACCACTAAGTGGTAGTTAAAAAACTGATTTTTTATTTAAATGAAATTTTACCGCTTCTGTGAATTTAATTTCAAAAATCCGACATACATGGTTGTAATTAGGAAGTAAAATGCGATTCAACAGGATGAAAATAATTTTTGGTGAATAGTAACTTTTGAGTTTTATTAACCGCGATTAGAGGTAATTAGGGTAATTTAAGGTAAAAATGATATTATAAGAATATAAAAATATATTAACACATGACCTAATCTTATTGGATGAGTCATGGATGAACAATAAAAACCATGGGACGATTTTTGGGACCCCATGGAGCCACTTGTGTAAGAAAATGACATTAATACCTTTTATTTAAAGTAAAAATAAAAATGTCACAAACATGTATTGTTTTACTAAAACAATTTTTAGAAGGAGTTATACAAGTAATATTTTTGACTATAAATATTCATTGGAAATATAAAAATATTTACTACATCATGGTAATTTTTTTTATAATTTTTAGGCATTAAATAAATAAATTTATTTATGACACCATGATTATGCAGCGATTACCTCATTAATGAGCGATTTAAATAAAATGAAAAGAGAAGGTAAAATATAATACTTACACTTGTATAAAGCCTATTGGATGGGTGGATTTAGAAACCTTATCACCTTATCCTTGAAATATATCATTGTGGGACCTTTAAAATCCAAAAATTATTTCATAATAAAGTAACATTTCAATCTTTCCAAAAGAGCCCCTCCTCTCCACTTATAAAAGGCCCCCACCTCTACCACCTTATTCACACCATCAAAGCCATTTGGCTCGGCCAAACTCTTCCCAAATACTCTCTCAACTTCCCTCTATTACTCCTAGAAGCCTCAATTTGGACAGAAGTCTTCTTAAGGAAGCCTTTGGCTCAAATCAAAAAGAGTTACCCGATTTTAAGGTAATGTCTTCTCTTATGTTCTTTTGTTTTATTTTGATTCTTCAACCCCTTAAACCCTTTTTATTCCATTATTTTGTAACAACACCAGTATATTAAATATACTAGGATGTTTTTATGATAATTATTTGATTTAAATTTATACACACCTCCGTCTAATGGTTAAAGAACATACTGTTTCTGTGAGTGGAGAATTACTGCCTCATGAAACAATGATTGTTCAATCTTATTTTAACACCTTTCATGGTGGCCATTAAGATGTAACTATATTTATATATGATATATATTATGTTTATGTTTTCCTTATGTTTCTGTATTTTTCATTTATGTCATACCTTTATGGTTTCCATTATGGGTAAACACGATAATTTCATTTTAGGAAGTGCGGACTACCGCCCCCTCAAAGTGATTTGAATCGTTAATGCCATATGTGGGACATATAAAGGAGGGAGTTAAATGATATTATATATCATTCTGGAATTATAATATACCTTTATATAATTATGATTTCATTCCATTAAATATGAAACAGAAATGAAAGTAGCATTCATGTGTACGTACGGCTTACCGTCTCTATGAACGGTGCATTTCATTTCTTACCTCTAAATGTTATATAATATTATAAATGCATGTATATACTGGATATATATGATATATATGATATCTAAATCATGAATATAATTATGGAGATGATGGATATTTTAGCACATAAGCAACTTGTAATTATAAGAAGTTTATTTTTGACTCAAGTACCAAGGATCGACAAAACGACCGTTATTAAATTAAATGATTACATAATGTTCATAACATGGTAATAAGTGATGTAAAAGGAATAATGGAATTGGAAAATGTTCTTAATAAAATAGAATTTAACTATAGTTTATTATTCAGGAGATTAAATAATGACCGAGTCAATTCGGATACAAGGTAAGGGACTTCGTCTCAATCTCCTTTCATTGAGGCATATTTTGTTTTATACACAACTTTATTTTATGCGGTGTATAAACCCATTTTACTTTTACTTTTATTCAAAAGGAATCTTTTTATATAAAGCGTTTTTACTAAATGAAAAAAGGAATGTTTTTTATTACGTACGTGGTGACAACGACTTCTGCGCCACCGTGACCATTATTTGAGTTTCGACTTCCTCTACAAGCCATAATTTTTTTTAATGAAAAAAATAAATACCATGTTTTAATTTTCTTTTATTTTGGTATTGAAAATGGTTTTATTATATCAATGTGTTGTATTGATATCTTGTGATTGAAATGTGGAAATGTTATGTTTCCTTTATGTATGTTTTATGTGATACGATTATGTTATGGTTTATGATATGTTTAAACCTTTTCATAAGGAATTCATTGGACTTAGTAAGTGACGAGTGGAGCCCGCTATAGCTCCTAGATGCATCGGTAGGTATCATGAGACAAACTAGTGTCTTGGCACAAGACCTTGACAAAATCTTATTTTTAGTCTTGGCACGAGGCCTTGGCTACGTGGTTATGGTAGTCTGGAATTATGCATTCCATCATTATGAAAGTGGTTATTGATATTGCATGTGATTATTCTACTAGTAGAATATCCATGTTAATAAGTAAATGGAATTATTTCATTTTATTTTTGCCATATTATTCTTAAGTTCAAGTTTAAAAGGCTTTTGTTTTAGTTATACATTGTCTTAAATGTTTATGTTTATTTATGAAAGTTTCCGCTATATTGTTATCCTTACTGAGCATCTGAGCTCACCCCTTTCTATGTTTTATTTTTCCCAGGATGTGAAGAAATATTTTATGACTGACCTACAGGGATATTCTGAAGGGGATATGAGTGTGGACTATGGAGACTATGTTATTGTAGTTTTTCACTTTATGATGTAATGTAAGACTTATGAATGTATCTAGTGTTTCCAAGGCTACTAAACTAATTGGTCCTTCAAGACTTGATCTTTTGTGATCATGCCAATGTTATGTAATAATGCACCGACTCTGGGTGACTGGGTTTGGGGCGTTACATAAGCCTTCACCTCGATAACTCCATTGATAGACAGAAAAATAAAGAAAGACTAAAAAGAAATCAAGATCTTACTGAGATGATACTAACGAGATGAACAATGCTTCAATTGGACAACAGATGGATGAACATAATCAAATTTAATGGAAGAGGTCTAAAGATCTTCAACATAGGAGAGAGGATCCATTGTTTTCTGCTGAAGAAGAAATGAGAGGTGGGTTTGAATTAAAATAGATTCAATGGAAAATTGGCCATTTTAACCAAAATAACTGGGTCTCATGGTATGGATGTCTGGTTTAACAAACCATGTGCCCTTTGTTGTGGTATGGGGGCACCTGCATGGTTAGTCTGCACTATTAGGGAAACCATGCACCATACATGTTCACCTCTGTGAAAAACTCCAAAAATTTCGCACAGACATATAGTCATAGACCCATTGTTAGGGTGTGCACCCTGCTTCACCCCACTATCTATCCCCACATAGTTAAATGAGATCATGGGGGAAGATTCACATGGTATCTACTATCAATGAAACCATGTTATTTTTACCACCAGACAAGGTTCCGTGTTCCAAACAGGCCTTGAAACCCCATTAAAACATTTTAAACCTCATAGGGAATCAATATTAGGTTTATAATAATGAATCAAACCAAATTTAAAATGATCCATAAATGAGATAAAAACCAGGTAAATACATTATATTTGTTAATTTTTTATAACATGGGTGGTATAATTTAATATACTATATTTTAGTTATATTTTACCCCTTTACACTACATTATATTTTGATGTTTTTTTACATACTATTTTCTCTATGATTTTTTTTTCTATCTACAAAAAATGGTATTGTATGACCATGTTGTACATTGAACTTTTCCACTAGTTGATATCCTATTCTGTATGGGTAGGGTCACTTTAGGTTTCTGGAACATGGATTGATCATGGTGGTGGTGATCCTAGCTATGATAGTATAAAGTGGGTTTAGAGCCCTATTTTTCTTTTTAATTGTTATTTTTTTACACATTAGATAGTAAATATAATGTTTTTATAATATGAGATATACCATATTATTGGGTGTGACAAACCCAGGTATCATGATTTTCCAGGTTTCTAAGGGTTGAAATGTTTTTTTTTTCAATTGTAATTGGTTTGATTATTACTGAATATGATGTAATTGGTTACTAATTTATGTTTTCTGGTTTTACAATTATATTAGGGGGTAAGGGATCTTATATTCATGCATCATTATTGGATTATAGGTTTCACATGATATTCATGTGCCTATATTTGTTTGAACAAATTGATTTTGATATGGGGTTTAGTTATTTAAATTTTTAGTAACAACTTATAAACTATTTTCCTATATTACATGATGTTGGAATTATACATAGTGAGGATTTAATTTTGGTTAGGTTAATACTATATAATAGTTGGTAAAATAAAGTTGGCTTATATGTGATTCTAACTATAGGAATGGGTAGCCATGTCTAGAGAGAGTGGCTTAGTAATTTGGGACCCCAAGTGTACTAGAGTGTGTATATAACATAGAAATACACTCTACCAATTTCAAATTATTTTATTTATTATATTTAGAACATTTATAATTATGGTTAAAATTTTTGTGTTAGGATTTTGTTTGATATTATAGCATTATGACTATCTTCAATGCTTCAGGAGGGTGGGGAATAACATTCCCCATCAGTTATTGAGCATGAACCACTTTTTCACCAATAAGTTCTATTGATTTGAAAATCTATGAGATTTTACTTGATGTGATTAAATATATAGTATGTGGAGTTATCATATATCATCCTAATATGTTAGATACTATTAGAGAATTTGAGTTACAATATACACCTCTATTTTTTGGATTAGATGTACCTTTGCTTGTATATTTTTGGATGATTCTATGTTAACTATCCTAAAAAATCTCATGAAGACACCTAATATGAGGTTGAATCTCGATGTGAATATGATTTGAGGAATAGTGAACCACTAGTTGTATATACTTGTATATAAAATAAACATATTTGGTTATCCTGTAAGTACATTCAACATATTTTATTTGAGAATTTATTCTCAAGGAGCTATGTGATTTTATAGATTTTTATTTTATTTGTATAGTTAAAAAAGAGTATTTCAATGATGGACAAAGTAGACTGTTTTACTATTTTTATTCATTTTTATTCTTTCAATTGATTGAAGATACATTTTAGGTTTGATTTTTTGAGGATAGAATGGGACATTTAATTCGGTCATAGGTGAACATATTTAAACTCATCTTTTACTTATGAGTTTCTAAACCAAGAACTCATTATAGAAAGGAACATGGTTGAGGATACACTATCTAGTTAGTTAGATTTCTCTCCTGGTTCTGGGAGTGGATAACAATTAACTAGAAGTGGGGTTTAGATGATTCTTACTAGAGTGGAAATAATAAATCTAGTCAGAGCTATGTATTATCTTCTTCCATATATGGGAAGACTCCACCAATATGTAATTAATGTGAAAAGATGATTCATATATGACCACAGTGCCATCAACCTCTAGTGTAGTTTCATTCATGTGGGATGTTGAGACGTCTACAATTATTTTATTAGAGTACTTCTTATCCAAATATAGATCATGTTGATATCTAGACTCACAGTTCTATTACTAGATTAAGTTATTTATTATATTTTATTATTTAGAGTTCCATATAATAGTTAAGGTGTATAAATGGTTTTGGTTATTATATTCAGTAGTGTCAGTCGAGTAGTGCTTCTTATGGTAGTTAAAGATCCAGAGTATAGGGAAAAGGACACAGGATAGGCTAACATCATGTTATTGTGCCAATTTTGTCTGATCAAAGAGAGGGGGAATTCATGGTTTGATGTATTATCATAGTATTATATACCATAAAATCTTCTATATTTGATAAATTTTTATCACATTCATTGATTTATTCTTAGTTTTATGATGGAATGTTTTTTAACATCATGCACCTATGTCAAGTGATGTATATTGATAAACAATTAAATGTGAAATCCAAGGGAATTTTTAGATGTTATCAGTGATCCCTTATGATTAGATGATATATGTCTCTCTAAAATATCATATTATCAAATAATTCATAGTTTCAATGTGATAATAGGTATTTATCGGTTGACTTTGTATTGAGTGTAAAATGACGTTTATCATTGTTGGGTATCTTTAATAGATGGTATGTGATTTTTTTATATGAATATTAGAGAGTGGGACTTACAAGATGACCATTTAAGACCTGATCATTGACAGTTTATTATTATCTCAACCTAGTTGGATAGTGTTTTTCTAGATGATGAAGATATTTTTCAATTAGAGAATCCTATATCTTTCTCCACTATTTGGATATCTTTAATGAGGAATTATCAGTGTTCCCACGAGAGAGAAAAATTGAGTATGTGATTGAGATTATGCCATGTATAGTGCTTATATACATTCCTCTTTATAATATAGATCCATTAGTTCTTAAAGAGATTATGACTTGTCAAGATGATCATTTGGTGAAGTGATTTATTCACATGATCATGTACCATATGGGTGATCATGTTTTTTTCTCTAAGAATGTGGATGGTTTGTTATTATTATGTTCAGATTACCAGAGATTGAACCTTGTTATCGTCATAATCTCCTATCCTTATACTCATATTCTATATGAATAGTTTTGGTGAGCCAAGTGGTTCTTCAATATTAACTTGTGGTTAGGTTATCATCAATTATGAGTGAGGAATATGATTTTCTTTACACTCCTTTCAATAATAGGTGTAGCCTGTATAAGTATCATATGATTTTAGTAACTTTGATAAATGCACTTGAGGTGTTTATGTCCCTGATGAATTAGTTTTTCCATCCATATATGGATCATTTCATTGTTTTACTTCTCAATGATATTTTATTATACTACTAGTCATGGGATGACCATGCTCAATTTTTGGAGACTGTATCGACTGCACATAGATAGAATTTGAATTATTACAATATTTAAATGTTTTCATTATAGATTAGTGGGGTATGATTCATGGGGAATGTGATATCAGTAGATAGTATATTATTGAACACTAAGAAGGTTGAGTTCATTGTTTCTTTGTAGTGTCTTGAGAATATTTTTAATATATATTTCTTTCAATGTTTTCATTATCGGTGTTAGTTTTGAGATTACCTAAGCTGAATAAGATGTATGGACTATATTGTGATGAATCAAAGGATGGATTAGAAGCCTTGTTGATGTAGTATGGGAATTTATTGTCATATGGTTTGAGGAAGTTGAATTCATATGAGAGGAATTATTTGACTCATAATTTATCATTGAAGAAAATATTTTATGTACAATTATGTTGGCGTGACTACCTTCTTAGGGATAGTCTTATGGTTTATATTGACCATAAAATCCTCATGTATATATTTTCACAATGTGATATTAACCTTTAGTAATGAATGTAGTTTGGGTAATTTCTATCCATATACATCAAGATGGAATATACCATTGGGATGGGGAATATCATAGATATTTCACTAAGTAAAAAGACTTAAATACAAGTTCTATTGGAGGCTCACAATGAGTGTAAGTTGATGATTTGCTTTGATGATGTTCCCAATAAAATTTTGCAGTATCAGGGTTGAGTGAATCGAATGTCCATGGATATTATATTTTCACATATTGAGCGGGTTAAATAAAATTTTTCTCACCTCAGGTTTATGGGTTTTGAGGGAAACTATATATTCTAGAGAGATACCACTTGATTAGTCCCATAATGGAAATGGAATTGTATACATTGTTCTAGTTACCTCGATAATATAAGGGGAATAGATATAGGATTTACACAACTCATGATGGGCTATCCACACAGGGATTTCCAAGATGTGCCAAGATATTCATAGGAAATGTTAATGACCTCTGTTTAAGAGGGATATTATAGGGTTTATTACATGATTCCAAAGTTATCAATAGGTGATCACAATGCATCAAATACCCAAAATACAACTTCATTAATTTCCACTTCTTCAGATGAAATGGTTTGATCAGACAATTTAATTTTCTATGTGTTTTCTATGATCATCCCATGGTAGTGATGTGGTATGGTCTATTGTGGACTTGTTTACCTATGTTGTAAACTTCAAATCAATCAAGAAGACAAATTCTATTGTTGAACTAGGTATATTATATTATTAAAAGATAGTACATATTCACTACATGTCTACGATTATCATTTTGGATCCAGATTCCAAATTCACATCTCTTTATGGGTAGTTTTTGTAGAATGTGATTGATAATCATGTGTATTTGAGCATAGCATTCCATACTTGGACTGACAATCAATATATGCATCATATCAATATTTTTAGGGAATGATGCTAGTGTGTGAATTGGATTTTGGTGATTCATGGGAGAGTCAACTCACCTTAGACAAGTTCACTTATAAAAACAGATTTTAGACATAAATTTACATGGAAAATATAGGTTTAGACAAACTCATATTAAGAGATAGGGGATGTTAACAGGTAGATATTTGCGGCCTTCAAAGGGTTTTGAGAGTATTAGTAGAATTTAAAAACCTATTAGTACCGCCTAGGTGTTTCTATATTATTTAAGATGTGGTATATGCATCTCAACTGAAGGGATACAACTTAGATCCTTCATATATGATAATAATCGATGGAATCATGTTTCAACCAAATGAGTCATTCAAGGAAAGTATAATTCATAAAGTGTATGAAAGAGATAATATTCTCTATTGGGATACAGTCCCTATAGTACATACGAAATGGTATTATGGGAATATTCAAGAGGATGCTTGGGAGAAGGAGGATGATATGTGTTCATGGTGGTTGAATTCATTTGTTAGCAAGGCTTCATGATGTATCTTATGAAACATTTATTACATAGGGTAGAGGTTGTAACACCCATCATATTAATATGTCCATTTCATATCTAATTTCTAATGAATGTTATATATTATGTATAATTATGGATATTATATTTTTTCTTAGAGTTCAGGAGTACATTTTGAGATAATAGTCTTATTATTGCGATGAATATCATATTGAATGAATCCATCGATTACCTAGTGGTTTGGTAATAGTTACTTGGTGGATCCCTAAGTGAGGGGGCCATTCTATGAAATACACTGTGTGGTTGGGGCTTGAGAATGGGTACATGGTGGACATTGGGTACTCGGTGGAAGGAAGGTGGGAACCCAATGGGTATCTTTTGTGTTTTATTAATTTAAATTATTTTTTTGTTAAATTTATAATATTTTTAAACATAAAACCCCTACAATCATTTTTTCTCAACTACATGACCTCACTATCTATCACTCTCAATCTCCTATTTACATAGGTTTATCTCCATTATTAGTGGTTAGATTCAAGTTTTATTCATCCAAAGTGGTAGGCAGGGGTATGATTATCACTACGGATTAATTTATTCACCATTAACTTCAATATTTAAATGTTTTATACCAATAATTTCCTGATTTGGAGATGTTTTTTAATTTCTTGATTTCTACCATTTGAATATGAATTGACGAGTGGCATCATAATAGAATAATTCTATTACCTAGATGTAGGTGATCACTAACCATTCATAATGGTTATCACATATTTCATGTGATGTGTAATATGTGGCCTCATTATCCATATGTGATTGACATATAAACTAAACTATGTTTCATTACCATGAATTTTTTGAGTTGTGTAAGGGTTTCTAGGTCCACAATGGTCACTTTGATTGTTATCATGATTCCTTGACAAATTATGGCCATGGTATTAATCCAAAATTCCTAAACATTAAACTTGAAACCCATTTTTGGGATAACTTGAGTTTAGATATAACCTAATGGTTTCAGTTATGTAACTTTAGCTACATAGGTAATATGATTGGTATGTAATTGAGGAAGGATAACTTGAGGATTGAACCATATGAATCATTGAGTTATTGTATACTGTTTTGAATAGAAAAATTAGTATTTGTTTGAGAATTTCTATGCATATAATTTGTTTATTACAGGGAAGGTTGTACCATTTATTCAAACTAGTAAATAAGTTAGGTATGTAATGACTCATAATTTTATAAAAGAAATTTCTGTTCAGATTGATTATATGTCATGTGTAGTAATGCAGTATCATATAGAACACACACACTACATAATAAAAAATAAATATCACTTTATTATTATCATAAAATATAGACATAATTTGAATTTTCATCATAATAACCATTAATACTTATGACCATTGGTAGTGTATCAATTATAAAGGGGTCATTGTGCTTATTTTATATGGGGAAATGATAAAATCTAATTGATGTAGAAGGAATAATTAATGGCCTCAACCAGTAAGATAATACCTTGTGAGGTTCACTTAACATTGATTTTGAGGGAAATGGAATCACTAGGGTTCCCTCGTGACCAATACCTATCCACGATTCAACAATTGAATTGAGATAAAAGATGATTATGGGAGAAGTTCAATCTTTTTAATATCACCTCCAAATTGATGTTCATCAAACCACCCCATGAAAGAACTGCCATCAGAAACCTTATCCTTAAAGAGTATACTCATGTAATAAGGGTTATGTACATAGAGCGTAGTATTGTAAAGGAATAAAATTTCATTTTATAAATGAAAGAATTATTACTTCAATCCCATTTTCATTATTATTTTACTAAATAAAAAATACCTATAAATATATTATAAATAGGATAAATTAATTTTTGACACAAATAAAAAATGATAGTATTTAAAAAAAAATATAATTTCAATTAAAATAAACTTGTATCATAGGTTTAGAAGTTTGAGAAAAATTATTTTCATCAAACAGTCTTATAAAATTGTATTTATTTAAATATAAATAATAATATAATTTAATAATGTCCTACAAATTTTTTTTAACCGTTGGAATGTTGAAAATGTCATAAAAGATATTATTTCATAAAAAAATAAAGACATTAATTTTAATTTAAAAATTCTAACATTTTTAATTTTTTTATAAAATAAATATAATTTTCTAAATCATTACTTTGTTATTTTCCAATGGTGATTTTTAAAAAAAACTAAGATAGTTGAATTTTTGGATTAAAATGAAATTCGGTATGAATATACAATAAATATTATTACATAATAAAAGTGATGTAATAAATTATATAAAGATATTTCTCAATAAGAAATAGCATATTTAATTAAAATATGTTATTTTAATGAGATAATATTATTTTCCAAATCCTATAATGAATCGTCCAAAACTTAATAAATATTTTAGGGACATTAAAAAAATTATATATAAAAATATCCCTTCCACAAATTAAATAATATTATTTAAAATGTTTAGGTTCATAAAATAATGAAATATTATAAAAAAATACTCCTTAGAAAATATTATAGGACAAAACCATGGCAGGAACAATGATTTTGTACATTTTGTTAACTATATTTCTAAGGCCAGTGATTGGAAATTAATAAATAATACCCTCTCTTTTTCTATAAATACCCATATACACTCCCATTCATGTTTACTTTAAATCCATTGAGCACTAATTTCCCATCGTTTCCCCGCTCTATATTCCTACCAATGAGTTTCTAAGTTCCTAATAATTTCTCCCTAATATTTATGAAGAAAACTCTCAATGTAAGGGGTTCTATCTCTCCCATTTTCAATTCAAGCACTCCATTTTTTAATCCATTTGATTTTTAAGTGTTTATGTTCTTATGAGCTCATAATAATCCCTTAAAATCCTTATGAATCCATATTAATGAGATACTTTCCTTCTCTCTCACTAATCATATATATGAACTTTTATGCACACCCATTATGTTGTCTGAATTATACCTTGATTTTTCCATGCCTTATATTTATGTTTTCAATACCCTACCCTACATTCATTCATGGGTATTTGAATAAAAATAACTATCATTAATTGATTGGTTATATCTATATATGAAACCCACCATAATTAATTATGGTATTAAAATGATTATATTGGTTCTAATGTTATATGATCGATGTGGAAGGTGTAAAGTTAGACATAAAATGGTTGTACCAAGATATAACTCCATGCATTATGTAATGTTTTCATCTCATGAGATACCACATATGGAACATGAGTAGTCAACCTAATCACACTATGATATGATGCATTATTAGTTATCCTTATCATATACATTTTTGGTCTTATTTTATATTTTTTCCATATTCATATAGTGTCTTCATCTTATAAGATCATACTTAGATTTTATGATCTAATAATTATGTATATGATTAAAACCTTTTAAGATATCATTATATTTCACTTTACTTGCATGTATTACCTTTCATCATGTTGTTCTTGATTATTCCCATAATGGGATTTATAGATCAACCCTTTTCTTATATGTATCCACATGATATCTTGTTTAATACAAAGATCTCAATGTAAACTTGGAGAAAATCATGAATATTTAAAATAATATTGTATTTGATTTAATTTAGTTTAATTTATTATGTATCTAATTTCATGAAGGCATTAGACCTCTATATTTATAGGATTTCATTATATGGATCTTATTATTAAAAATCATGAAATAAAATGTATTGGTAATATGGGATGTTATAGTTTCTAGATGATAAAGTTCTATTTATTTTTTGGGTTGGGAAATGAAGACCATAATAAAAATCCAAGGAATAAGAATAAATAATATAAAAAACAAAATTTTGGTAAAGTATACAATATGTATTATTCTAGAAATTACATCCCTCTCTGGATACAAGTATGTTGATGTGGAAATTATATATATTAACTTAAGAATAACCAAAAAAGGGTGGTTGACTATTGAATCGATCTTTACTCAGTTCATGATCACTGATCCTAAAAAATTTAAATGTGAGATAATGAATTACAGAATGTGATGGAGGAAAAAATATACTGGTTAATTTCATCAATACTAATACTAAGGTATAATGTTTCAAATGTAATGAGGAGGAAACTATGTAAAAATTTTCTTGAAACCAAGGATTTTCAGTGATAACTAGTTATAGGAACCAATAAAGTAAATGGATGAAGGGTGGGCATATGCTATCACTGTCGATGAGGTGGGTCCTGATAAAAATTTAGTGACTGGTACTCTTGTTATTCATTCCATAATAATGGAAATTATATTTGATTATGCTTATATACATTCTTTCATATGATGTATGTTTAGTAGACCTATTTTAAAACATCCTCAAAACATAGAATTCAAGCTGTCGGAGAAAATAGAAAATGGGTAAATTATTTCATCTCTAAGTATATAACAACTCCTTAGTCAAAAATTGTATGTGAAGTCTCCCAAACAAATGATTTTACTCCCTTTAATGTAATTAGATTCTCTACAAGGCATGCATTGGACTCCCATATATATATATCCAACATTAACATTAAGGAGATCGAAATCATCATCCTTTTCCTAAATCATCCTCCCATTAGTAAAAAATATATTTTTTTATGATGGGTTTATAATGTCAATTTAAAAAAAAAATTATAATTTTTTTTCTACATTAGATATTTTTTGAACTATGTAATTAATAATTGACATTTATCCTTCACATCATTTCCTATAAAAATAATTTGAATGATTTATTTTTTACATTGGTGAAAAATTTAAACAACGTAAAAAAAATTACAATATCTATTTTGAATTTTTTTAATATTTATTTTAAAAAATTCCCATATTATGTGTTTTTTTATTTATACCTCTTTAAAAACTCATTTTATAATCATAAACTATATTTTTTGATATTTTCTAATATTCTTTCTCTCCATACCAACAATCATTCATTCCACTATTATTTCCATTTCGTTCATCCTCACCCTCTCAATTATTTTTATCCACTACTACATCATCTCTGTAACATCTCTTTATGGTTTGTATTTATTTTTCCAATTTTCCATGTATCTATGGTGTGTTTAATTTCATAAATATTTCTTTTGGGATTGTTGTTTTCTTGATTGAACTCTATCCATATTTCTTTTTTTACTTCTCTTTATGATTTATATTTTTAGTTCTAATTATTTTCATATCTGAGGTATTTTAACATTCATGAATGAATTTCTTGAAGTTATAATATGATTATATGACTAATTGATGAATTGATGTGATAAATATTGTTAATTACTTATATATGGGTTCCATGGATTTTTTCCTACATTTTGAATTATTTTATTTAAGGCATATTGATATATGGAGTGTGAGTATGAAATTTTGATATTATAAATTTAGATGACCAGGTATATTTAACAAATATATTGTAATCAAACAAACATTTTAATGTATACATAATCATTTAACTAATTCATGATATATTACATGATCATACTGGTAATAGGTAGATAATTTAATTTTATTACATTTTTTATTAACCCCCTTAGACTGAATAAGTATTAACATAGTCTGAATATTACATAGATTTTAATATGTTACTTATGTTTATGTGAAATGTCATGAATACCTCTGAATTTATAAATTGAATCATTTTAAATATACTTTTATTATATAATATAAGAATGTTGTAAATATTTTAATTATTATAATTATATCCAATTAAAATGATTACCTTATCATTTAAATTTCATTTGGTTGTAATATTTTTTTGGTAATCCAAACGAGTATGTTTTTAATTTCACTCCTACATGTTAATTTTTGTATAAGTGTAGGAATGTATTTATATTATTTATCATGTTATTTAATCTCATTTTTCCACTCTCTTATATTTATTACATTATATTATGATATTTATTTCTTTAATTTGTATAAAATACATGTATAATTATGATAAAACATAATATAAAAATTAATAATTGTGTTTTATTTGTGTTCATCCTTTTAAAATCAATGCAATTATTACTATATCATTATTTGTTTTAATTTTTTTTCTATGTAAAATATTTTTTTTATAGTGATACTTTTTTTTATGATTTTTTTCCATTATTTTGTTAATATTTTATATTTCATTTTTTATTGTTTTTTATACAAGTAAAATTGAAATTAAATTAAAAAATATAATAGATTATTTTAAAGTCATAATATTTCTTATAAATAATAATTATTTTATGTTAGATTATTGTATTGTGAATAAGTGATAAATATGAGGAAGGTTTTTATTCTTTTTTGAAATTTTATAAATGAAAATTTCAAATTAATGACCTTTTTCAGCCATGTTTGAAATGATTAAATAATAAATATTTGACAATCAGTAATATAAAAAATCTGGTTTTAAATATGATTTATAGTCCTTAGTTTTATGACTTGAAATTTGCTAGAATTCATTATCTTTGTTTGATGATGGTTTTTAAGATGATAAGTTTAGTCAAATTAAATAAATGATTCACGATATTGAGTTAGAGTAATTTGGGAAAGCACTAATAATTGAGAGTATATATGGTGATGAGGAAAGATCATTGTTTCAAGAATGTATGAAATTTATAGTTTTATTAGTATGTTTGACATTGATTAACTTGAAGGCCAAAAATTTATAATGAGATAAAAGTTTTTTAAATATTTCTATATCTATAGAAACACGTACTTCCTAAATACAATGGTCTTCTATATTCACATTATAATGTGAATAAAATATTTTGTCTATGGGATTGGGGTGAGAAAAGATACATGTCTTCATTAAGGACTGTGTGTTATATAGGAATGGATGTGAAGGTCTATCTAGAATTTCATAAATATTATAAGTTATAGTATTATTTGAAAGAAGAAGAATATGTCAATTTTTCATATACAAAGACTTATTTCAAAGAAAATTTGGTATCTTCATTTAATTCCGCATTAAAAACATTAATTTTTAAATTCAGATGATGTAAAATTTTAATATTTCATATTTATGAGTATATATCTAATGAAAAATCATGTTATCCTGGTGTTTGTCCACAGTGAATGAAAATATATCAATAATTTCCTACATTTGGGAATGAGGCTAGGAATCTATGACTTAAACTATGCATAGATGGAATGAATCAATATCAAAACCTTAGTAGCGAGTATTTTTCATGTAATTTTTTTTAGTAATTTACATATTTTCCCCAAAAAAAATTTGAAGTGGAAATATAACATATTGAATTTAATGATTTATGGAACAAAATAGCCTGGAATAGATATTACTGTAATAGATGATCTAAATTATTTATAGTAACAAGGTATCTGAGTGTATTATTATTATAAAATGGAACATTTTTTATTGCATTTATTGATTATATTCACAAGAAATGACATCCCAACTAATGGAAATTTTTATGTATATTGTGTTATGGAGTATAATTTTTATTCAATTTAGGAATAAAAAACATCATATTATCAACTAAAGCATGGGGTAAAAAATATACATGGGTTATCAAATGTTTTTGTTTATCGATCACTCTTATCAAAGATTAAATAAGGCATTCAATGGATCATATGGATTTTATATTACTCCAAAACCATTTTCCACTAATCAATATTGGAGAGGGTGAAAAAGATTGAACTCCCATTAGTAAGAACAAAAAAATATAGTAATGAAAGAAATATTTAATAGAAGAAATAAATAATTTTTTTATTTTACATATTGGATATTATTATTGACCAAATTTAACCAGGTTTAGGGTTGAAGTGGTCGCCTGTAGTTTAGATTGGATTTTTAAATCCTTAATGAGCAAAGAAGAAACCTAAATACTTATAAATTATAAGAGGTATATTTGGATATAAAGTGGAAAAATTAATATTGTTTTTAAATGGTTTAAACAAAAAGTATGATACCCAATTGAATCTATTTTATGATAAATGGTTGATCAAAGATTATTAGAACGGAAGGATTAAATGAAATTATTTTTAACCATTTCAATTTCATTAACTTGAGAAGGATTTATTCAATAAAATCAAATTAACGTCACCAGTTAAGGGATTAAAACCTTTACAAGCACATTTTAATAACCTATACACATGGAGGATCATATTACTGATCACTCCACAGTAAATGATCTTATAAGAATATGAAAAGTGTTGCAGTAAAATTCAATAAGTGAAAGAATGAAAATAATTTAATGAGAAACTCAAAAAATAAATAAATTATAAAAACATTTATGAGTGATAAATCACATCTAAGATAACCACATAATACTATGTTGGATCAACCCATGATAGGGTTATCCTTCCATTGATGAAAATAATTCGATGGATTATGAGAGTAGACTCATGAGGGTGAAATTGAAAAAGTAAAAACAATGGAATAAAAAAACTCTTCCATTGTGGAAAGGAATTATCTCATCAATGTGTGAATAAATTTAAACCATAATGATATAGTGTCAATGTGTCGATAAAATAAACTTAAAATGATATAAAAATAAGTTTTATTAGTATACTAATGGGATTCAAGTAACTTATAAATGAAGAAAAGTAATCACAAGATCATTATATAAGCATAACATTATAACGAAAACATTAAATAATTCCTCACAACTACAATAAAAATAATACAATAAATAATTTTTTTTGAATACTTAGGTCAAGTTCCTAATATAGAAAGTCTACTATATTAATGAGGGTAGGAATAGGTGGGTGGAATGTCATGTGAGATTGTAATTTTACACCCTTGAAAAAAATTGAATCCAAATGAATACAATAAATAGATGAACTAAAATAAGATTATGTATGGCCTAATTTTAGCATGATTAAGATGAATAATTTGAGTTATGGATGTTTCTTAACATCTATGAAAATTTCTTATCATATGGTCTCATATATGAGTAGTTATGGTAAAAATGGTGGGATAATATTATGGGCCACCAAATCTAGACCAGAATTTCATCTTCCACATGGCCCACCAAGATCACTCATAAAACCTATGAATTAACTATGTACATAGTTCAAGGAAATTTTCATAATGTTTTCATATATCTCTAGTTATATTTTAGATACATTGGGCTCGAATCATTTTTGATGAAATCATATTATGTGGTAGCTTTTGAGCCCACTTTGCCTAGAAATATTTGGGTTGAATGTCCAAAATGGTGCTCTACCAATGTGAATCACCATGTTCATCAAAATGATGAATGATTACCTATGGAATTGGAAACCTAATAATGAAATATAAAATTTAAATCAAGTCCAACAATTTATTTACAATGTAAATAAAAATGATCCAAGTAACAATTCTCTTTTAGAAATAATTACAATCATAATGTGAAATAATGTTCAATTTGTAAAATCCACTAAAAATGGTGTTTATGAATAATGAATAAAATTAAAATTATATATTATACCAATTAATATCATCCTCTATGAGTATCTAATAACACACTAAACTTATGTTTTTCTATTCTTGAGAAAAAATTATCTAAAAAATATGGAAACTGTATTCCATTTCCAAGAAAATTTTAACATCAAATGCATACCATTTTAAATTACTATAATACAATCATAAAACCTATAAAAACATTTAAAACATAATAGTTCAAAAAGAATATCCCAAGTACAATCTCATTCCTTTATTAAAATTAATTTCCACATTTCATATAATTTCAATTAACCATGATTATGTGTTGTGCATGACAATAGACATGGGGGGAAATATGGAAGTTCTATATGGAAAAAAATTTTAATCTTAAGATGAGAATTCATGTTTTATTTATAATTTTTTATTAAATTTTTTCATTTTTTCTAGTGTAATTGTAATAGGTCTCAATAAATTCATCCCATGTAGCAAGAATTTTCTGATGACTACCAAACTAAAAGTTTGTAGAATACCACATGAACATCACTTAATCAAGAATTACCTCAAGTTAAACCAATAAAAAAAATTCAAATTACAACAAAAAGAGATAAAATTTCCAACTAGAATATAGAAAACTATAGATACATGATCCCCAAGTACCAGAAACCAAAAATTTTATCAATCTATTTCTCTATGTGAAAATTTATTCTTAATTTTTTATTTATATTTTTGTTATGATTTATATCATGAATAATCATGTTAAAATTTGAACTATAAAAAACCTAGGTATTTTGTTATGAGGCCAATAAAACTCAAACTTATACTCCCCAATCAAAAGGAAATGTGTGGTGAATTATTTTATTTAATGGATGAATTTATAAACAGTGAAAAGTATGATTAGAAAGAAACACTTTCAAAAATTATTCTCATTAACTTAAATATGGATTAAATTATATTCAAGGTGTGGAAATTTATTTGATATTTGGTTTCAATATTTGATTTTTTTTATCAAGTTTAAGGTGAAATAAATTTTTCCTTCATTTTATGCCCAAAAAAATTTCATTAAAATGGAATTTTTATTTATATCTATCCACCCCACCAAACTAGAATAAAATTATCTCTAATATATAATGAAAAGATAATTTAGAAGGGGTATAGTAAGAGTATAGTAGAGGAGTTCCAAAATAAAATTTGAAAATGAGAATCATGGAATGAATTCACTTGGTTAGTGAAGTTGAAATTTATGTTGCTCTCATTTGTTCCTTGGATATCCATGTTACTTGTAGAATCCTGATAAATGATAGTAGTTTTTTCACACCTAGATGAAATATTATTTTCTTAAGAATACATAAATATAGGCTTCCCATGAATCTTACACACTAGCACAACAAGAATAAAATAAAAAGCCCATGATTTTCTATTAACTAAAAATAAACAAAGAAAAAAGAAAATGAAAAAATGTTCCTATTTATTTTGGAATACTAAAAATCGAGTCAATTAATGGGTAGAATATGGGTTGCCTTTTAAAAAGAGTTTTTGTTATTTTATCTAGCTCAAATTGGAGCCACAAACTTACATAATAACAACATTAAATAATTTCTAGATTTTATTTTTCACCACTTCTACAAGATTGAGATTGATACATTATTTATAATCTATTTTAAACCCAAAAAATGTTTACTAATTATTGGGAAAATCTATATATTATCTAAAATTATCGACCCAATTTATTATATATTCTTTCCTAAGAAATCAAATTTCATTCCATCTTTATTGGTTTCATGACAATAAACAATGAAAATCTGATGTTTTAGTTAACCCCAACAAAGGAAAAGCTTATGGAGGATGGAAAGGCCTTATTATCTGGTGTGGTATGATCAAAATTACTTTAGATTGATTTGTATTTATAAATGAGCTTTATTGATTCATTTGGAAGTGAATATTTTTCCCCAAAAAATGGTTCAGTGAAATAAGTAGTTACAAAAAGATTTTTCATGATTTTTTATATGATATCAATGATATATTATTTTAAAAGATCATTAATAGGGATCAATTTCTAGGATTCAATGTAATATGAAATTTTTTTCTCATGTGTATAAAGTAAATTGATTTCCATTAGACATCAACCCTAAAAAATTCCTTGATCTTTTTCAGCTATCCCACATTAAATTTTTTGGACATTATTATTTTCATGGGAGGTTTATGGGAAACTAGACACTACATATAAGGTTAAGGAAGGTAAAATTTGTATAGGGATAGGCAAATCAAATGTAATAATGCTTTATAGTTAATATCTAAAATATAAAAACTCAGAATTCATTCACTCCATTTTATTACAAAATTGTTCAAGAAATATCTGGGGAGATGATTGGATATGAGGTTGAAAATCATGGAGTTCCCTAAGATTTATCTCATCAACAGTCCTTGAGAGGGATAAATATTTATCCATTAAACATTCATCATCCCAATTAGTTTCTATATCATTGGGTGTGGTGTAATCATAAAGGTTATGATTTAATAAATTCCATAAGTTAGGGGTTTCATAATATTTATTTCCCATTTGATTGCATCCATGGTATATGATGTGGTAATTTTGACGATACTCCATTGTACTAGACTAATGTTTGGATTAGTGATTCTTAGGACACAAACAGATAGAAATGGGAAAAAAATAAGAAAACTAGGGGTGATAATAGTATATTTTTGGTGAGAATAGAGGTTGAGTGTCTAAGATATATTAGTTGGTTTTATTAAAATAGTTCCATAATTTTTTATTGGCCAAATTTACCCATGTCTTTAGGGTTGAAGCGGTCTCTTGTAGTGTCTCATGGGTTTTCGAATCTTCAGATACCTAAGATGAAACCTAAAGACACATACATTCTAAGAGGGATACTTCGATATAAAGTTTCCAATATTGGATTGTTTTGAGATGGTTTAAATTAACTCTAAGAGACCGAAGTGATTTCAGTACGTGAGAATGTTTTGATCCTTAAAAATTACAAGCTATAGATTAGATGAAATTCTTTTTAACGATTTCATTTTCATTTTCTCGAGAAGGATTCATTCAATACAATCAAACTAACTTCATCACTTAATGATTTAACACATTCAAACTCACATTATAATCAATTATACATAAGGAGTATTATTTTCATGAGAACTCAAAGGTACAAGATCTTATTAGCATATGAAATTTGTGGTGGTAAAATTCAATAAGGAAGAGAAAGAATGAAAATATTTTAATGAAAAACTCAAATAAAATAAATGAAAAAAAAATTAAAGAGTGATAAATAAAATCCAATCCAACCACTTTCTACTTACTTAGATTAACCCATAATGGGTTTATCCTTCCATTTATGAAAATATTTTTATGTAAAATGATTATAGACTAATTAGAGTGGAATTGAAAAAGTAGAAACAACGAAATAACTTACACTCCATCATTGTGTGAAGGAATTATCTCATTACCGTGTGAATAAATTAACATCATAGTGAAATGATATCAATGTGTTAACAAAATAAACAGAAAATTATTTAAATAAGTTTTTTTATTAAGAGAATAAGGTGGTTTTAGTAACATAAAAATGAAGAAATGAAATTAATACATCAAATTCAAATCATAACATTAAAATGAAAAAATACACTACTTTTTCCCAGCTCAACCCCAAATAACTTAAATAGGAATTTAGGAAGACTTTGGTTGATCCCCAAATAGTTTTAGTATCCCTAAGAAATTATATTTGGAATAGGTTGGTGGAATGTTATGGGAGATTGGCCCTTTCCACAGTTGAAAAAAAAAATCAAAGGTAATGTGAATCTATTCAACTAATTTTCCTAAATGAGCTTCTATATTACCTACTTTTTTGGTATTTAGAAGAAGAAATTAGATATAAAAACTATTCTAAAATCATTAAAAAATAATCTTATTAGGTCTTGTATCTGAGGAGTTATGGTAAAATTGGTGGGATGTTATTCTAGGTCACCGATTCTTTCCCAAATTGCCATCTTCTACTTGGGCCACCTGGATCACCCTTTAAACCTCTAAATTAGCAGTATCCACATTTTAATTAAATTTTCCTTATATTTTATTATATATATTTGAAATATAAGCTTCATTGGGATTTAATCATGACCTCGACGGTTATATTATTGGGCCACTGTCGAGTTTACCTTGCCAATAATTTTCTAGGATGAATGACCAAAATGATTGTCTTCAAATGTGAATCTCTATATTCTCCAAAAGAGTTAATTGTACTCAATGGAATGAGAAACCTAATAAAGTGATATAAAATTTATATCAACACCAATGTTTTATTTAAAATTCGGTACAATATGTACTGTGTAATAGTGAAAATTAAGCAAGAATTAAAATAATAGCATGAAATGATGTTAAAATTATAAAATTTACTAAAAATGGTGGTCATGATTAATTATGCACAAGAAAATTATATATTATAACATGTAATTTTTTCCTATTTTAGGTGATAATCATATATATCATTAATTTAAATTTAATATTTATTTTATTCATGTGGAGAAGTATATTATTCGTATTTTTATTGTAACATTGTTAGAAATTAATGGAAAGACTAATGATGAGCTGAATGAAAAATCAGACTTACTCTCAATGGGAATAAATTTAGAGTTAGCTACCACTCTTAATAGTTTATTAAAATACATTCATTAATATTTTAATACATTATATAAGAGGGAGAACATTAGTTTTTTTAGAGCATCCATATTTTCAATGTGCCATATGGTTTTTTATCAAATGAAAATCATTCTATTTCACCAAATTACTTGATGTTAACAGAAATGAAAAATCTTTATTATCACATCCTAAAGAAAAAAATCCTACCATTTTCATGACATGGAATACTTCCCATCAATGTAATAATAACTATCATGTATTATTTTTTCTATTAAATTTCCATCAATGTGATTGATATGAATTCAATAAAAAATTTAGAGAATCATTTAGTTTATATAATTAAAAAAAGAAATTTAATTTCCTACAATGTTTTTTTGATATCATGGTGTTGTTAATGGTTCAATTAGTGGGAGAAATAAAACTTTACCAACCTATATATCTATGCTGAATTTATCCTTTTGAAAGGTATATAAAGATATAAAAGTGATATGTTAAGAGTCTATAGCCTCCTAAAGCCTCAATTTTTTAGATGAAAATTTATTAATGGGTTGTATATATTTTTACAAGAAACATTAATGTTTTGGTGTATAACATTTTTTCGAAATATCAAAATGAATGTGTCAGTTTTTTGGAATAGGTGATCCATTGTTTAAAGTAGTTACATTTATACAATATAAATAAAGTTGTTACATTTATACAATATGAATAACATAGATAACACACAACTGTGTATAAAAATGTATATTAATGTGTTAAAATAATTTTTCCAAACATGTTATATATGTGGATGTAAAATTGGTAAAAAAAACGTTCTTCCATGGTTTAAAGAGGCCATGAATGGTAAATTAGATGAATTAGAAAAATTGAGATGGTCATTGGGTAGAAAAATATTGAATTTGATTACATGGATTGGGTATGACATTAATGGCTATACATTTTATACAAAAAATTAGGGAAATGGATGTGTAGTTCAGAATAGTAATTTATTGGTGTTTATAGAAGAAATTCATTTTTTGAGTGAATTACAATGTTATTAAATAAAGTTTCGATATTGATTACCCAAAATTTTGATTTCATGTATTTTACTAAAGATGGATGATCGGTAATAATTGTTTCAAACATGATGGTTTTAGTATGAAACTAGATTATCTACATATATTTGACTAAAAAATTGTTCCTTTGATTATGGTAACACATGAAATTTAAATATTCTGTGTTCTTGATCCATCAAATGTATAGTGGTCTATTGTTTTATAAGGGAAAACTATATTTTAGTGATGCAAAACTTATTGATGATGTCCATTTATGAGAGATCCCTACTTTTATGGAAATTTTATCATAGAATATTGAGGACCACACTATAAATATGGATTTTTCCTTATAGAGTAATCATGAGGAAGTGATACAGGAAAATCATATTTTAATTTCTTAATATTCTAGATAAAATATTTTTTTTCTTGTTTACCTTTTTAAATTTCATAAAACAATATATATATATTAGTTTTAATTATTTTACATCAAACACAAATTTTTAAATATAAGATAATTTTTTATTAGTTTAGTTTTGATATTTCATTTTTTAATCATTCAACATTATATATAACTATTTGATTTGTAAAAAAACACCTAATATTTATTTTCTTTTTTCTATATCATTTTATGTTGCACAAATATTGGTAGTATTAATTTATCATTGATGACTAATAAATAATACTATAAATTTTATTTTTAATATTGATGTAACAACACTTAAAAAATGATAAAGAGTTTTTTTTATAATATTTTGTTTTTTATCATTTTATAATTTCTATACATTGTTATGTAATTGTTGGATTTGAATAATCATTTACTTATTTTTTATTAAAAATTTTCTATTATTCCATATCTCATTAATGTTGTTATAATTTTATTTAATTACATTAAAAAATATGAATAAAAATGAGTTCATTTTTTCAGTTTTTATTGGTTCAACTATCATTTTTTTAATTTTATATATAACAGTTGGATTTTATTAATTTGATTTGTACGATAAAGTTAGATAAATTAGTTGATTTTCCTCAAGATTTTTGTGAGGACTATATACACACTTCGACTGAGGATCCTATGCATCTTTCTACATAGGATCTTTTGCTTCAATATGTATAGAGAAGCCTTCCAGCAACACTGAACCTATTAGAACACATTTAATAAAATTATCAGTTTCTCATATCCAATACCATAACATACATTTTGATCTTGATGATAATGATAATACTGGGGATCCAAATAAAAAAAATTTAATTATGTTGTTAAAATTAAATCTCATTCTAATTTTAGCATTTGGATTTGAGATGGAAAAAGTGTAAAAAAAGACAATATCCAAATTATAGGAGATAGTTATGGTATGATCATTTATTATTATTTTACATATCTTGACATTTTTTTTATGATATAGGTTTTTAACTTCTCCTTAGTTAACATATAATATACCCATCAATAGATAATTCTAGAAGAAATTTTTTTATTTTGGCCCTAAGAGATGCAGTGATTTTACATCAACCCTCACATAAAATTTCATTTTTGTATACAAAGAAAATAATAAACCATGTGGTACATATCTTTCTGTAGATGAAGATATAAGGAATCATTTTATTGAAAGTAGATAACAAGATTATTTTTTGGTGTGTTCAATATTAGATTTTATAAAAAGAATTATATATTAATGATGATATTTAGTATTTTTTATCTTTAACTTATAGTAAATGAGAAGATATCATCAGGAAATACATTCCAAAAATGTATTCCATTATAAATTTTCTAATAAAGGGTATATGTTTTTGGAATAATAAGTTATGGATAAGAATTTTCCAAACAAATTGGGAGCTGAGCCTTCAGGCTCTATGGAGGATGACCCTCATTCCCCACCAGCAAGATATGAAAAATGAAAGAGGGCCAAAATGAGAAAAAAAGTGAACATATATATTAGGAGAGTCAAGGGATGTATCTGAAATGATTTTAAAGTATTATTTAATTTATTTATTATTGCTTGATCTCTTTAAATATTTTTATTCACCGATGTTCTTTTCAAATATTATATATTAGAATCCCTATAGGAGAGGAGCACACAAGGGACCTTCATACTTGATAGTCAATTATTATATATAAGAATCCCTACTAGAGAGAAGCACACAGGGGATCTTCATACATGATGGTGAGAATGATATTTTAGCTACTGAATTGGGGAATACATAACACCTGGGTTATGGAAGATGGTACAAGGGAGGTGTATTAGTTAAGAAGATGTTTTTTTAATCTTTTTTAAAGGAGGATATATATAAACAAAAAACATAATATTTATAATAAAAAGTTTAGTTAATGCATGAGATGATAGAGGATTGGATTATAGATTCGATACAATTGATTTTTCCAGACATGAAAATACAATTTCAGGTTTAAATCCAACTCCCCCATCTTTATCTACAATTCAAACTCCTCCACCTCTTCCTACAAATCCAAATACCACACCTACATCTCCATAGCTTCCAATATATTGTGTGTTATATGTTGATGATTCCCAGTATCGTATTATTGCATATGGTATTATATATTATATTTTGGGTACTATTCATAATCAATAGATAGATACAAACCCATTTAGTGTCACGGTCTATGATATTATATGTAGATCAGTAAGAGTACAATTTCTTATAGAATAGGTCATTACAGTAGGACTATGTATTAACTATTTTTTAGTATGTGTATATAGTCTAATCTAAAAAATTACTTAAAAGGTATGTATAGATTATATCCTTTATTTCATATTAATTATTAATTTATTTTAAAAATTTAATATTTATATATTAATTTATATTTTTTATAGGAATAATTTAAAGGTAAATACATACTAAATAGACATCAACATATGTACAATTTTTTATGACATTAGATAAAACTTCATTTGTACATGATGGAATATCAATATATTGATATTTATTTTTGAATTTTTTTAGCTTCCAACTGATCCAAAATATTGTTAGTATGAAATGAATATAATGATAATAAGGAGACATACCATTGATAGTGAAATTGGATATTTTGTTCTATTAATGTAATGAAATTCATTTCCATTTAAGTCAATTATCATATTTATTTCATATATTTTACTTTAATATAACTTAACACATATGTTTTTTTATATTAGGTATCTTTATAAACATTTTATTTAGTATAAAACAATATAAATATGTGTATTTTTTGACCCATTATATATTTCACCAATAATTATGGAAGGAAAATATAAATAAATAAAAATATTTATTGCTAAAAGATTTCAAAATAATGAAATACATTTTCTGAATCTTGGTTATCTTGATATGTGTGAAACATATATTTGATAAATATTTAATTTTATTAACTTAATAAACACTCACATTATAATTTCTTTATATTAGTTTTTATTGATTTTTTGTGTTTTTTGGCCAAAATAGATGACAACTTACTGGTTATTCTATTTACATGGCGATGTGTGAGAACATCTATACAACATATTGAACACATAAATTTGATTATTTGAATATATATTTATTTGAATGGCTCTAAATATTATTTCATTTATATTCTATTGAAACATGGTATGGAATTACTTTAGATATATAATTGGAAAGAGGAAAGGAAAGATAAAATATATATGTGAAAGGTGACTTCATATTTATCATTATTTAATTTTGGTTGTAAGTACTTAAAATGTTATTTTCAATTGAAAAAATCTTTTAAAAATGAACTTTCATCATCAACAAGGAGTAAAGTAATATTGATATTATATTAAATAATTTTTTTAAAATAATTAACCCATTATATTTAAAAAATCTATTTGGATAAACCTTGTTATAACCTTTACTTTAATTTATCTTATAGTTGTATTGAGAATAAATTTTAAATGCTTTACTTTTTTTTTAAATATCTAATGACCCCTAAACTTATTATGAAAATGTTCTATATCACATATAAGTGGAATGGGAGAATTATTTCATAGGATTTATTATGTTTAATTTTATTATTAATATATATTTTTATTTTTTATTTTTAATTGTGAAGTTGAAATGATTTAAATTTGTTCTGTTGTTTTCTAGTTCTGTTTGTGGTGTTGTTTTATAGTTTTAATTGTTTTATTATACTGACTGTTTCTTATAATTGATTTTAATTTTTTAAACAAAAAATCATTTTCACATCATTATTGTATAATAAATGTGTTACATAGTTTATCAATGACTTTATTTTAAATAACCAATGTGATAAACCGTTTTCACCTCAATTATAAAACAATCTATGTGAAAAGTTCTTTGTAATATGGAGATTTTCATTAATTTGTAAGATGGTTTTTAAAAAACAAATGTGAAATGAAATTTTCTATGTCAGTTTATAATATCCAACCTAAAAACATATTTATAATTTCACTTGAAATATCATCTCCGATTTACCAACATTTACCACTCCATGAAGATGTGGAAAACCCTATTTTATACTAGTATCTGATTATATACATGTGCAATTAAGATGATAAATATCAATTGGAATCTTATTTTGAATCACGATTATTTATTCATTATGGTAAATAATATCTTCATCAAATTATTTAGTTAAAGTATAAGATAATTCTAAATGACATGCCCATTGTAAGGGAATATGCTGGTGTATTCCGTGAAGAGTTACATATTCTTCCTCCCAATCAAGACCTTCAGTTCTCAATTGAACTCATACCCAAATATTACTCAAAGTAGAAGACTCCATATA